>OY728125.1:718235119-720735119 GCA_963277665.1 Viscum album | reverse complement strand
GTTTTAAGCATTTATATTAAAATTTATTCCTTTCAATTATATAGATTTAATCTTGAAAAAATGGATACCATTTTTTTAATTATAATGTTCAAATTTGGTAAATAATACCCTTTTATGTTTTCCCTTATGAATGGTAACCATGGTAAATATTTGTCACATCAGTAAGTATAAAATGGAGAAACATGATTAAAACCATGATATCATGTCTCAAAATCAACCCAACACCTGACTTTATTTAATTTTACATAATTAATTTGACCAAATACATCCAAAATTCTAATATATGGTAATTTGTTTTCATTTGACTTTGATAATGACATTTATATTATTTTATGTAAAGAAAATTCCAAAATGTCACTCTCTTGCTTTTAATATCATTTATATGTCAACATAGGGATAATAATATGTTATGAATTTATATAAAATATTATTTTGAATATAATTAATATATTATTATTATGGTAAATAATTTTTAATTTTCATTAATGGTATAATTACCTTAAATTATTACACAATACCAACACAATATTTGTTCAAATAATAGAAAAATAAAATAAATATTTTTAAAAATATTAAAAGTAATGGAATTTGGATGAATTATTAAATTACATGAATTTTAAAGATAAAAATGACATATTATTGATGTTTTAAAGGATTATATTTTAATTCCATCACTATTTTCATGAATTTAAAGTCAAATTAAATGAATAGGGTCAAAAGGACTAATGATGTTTTATATTAAATAATATTTTGTTAAATTATCTAAAAAACATAAAAATATTGAAATAGGACAAGTAGGTTTAGAAATGTTCAAAAATTTCATCCCTTTTTTATTTACGATCTAATTGTTAACTAATAAGTAAAATTATAACCTTTCGATAATGAAAAATTCATTACCAAAGTTAAGGTTAAAATTGGTTAATGAAAGGGTTAAACCAAACAATAAGGTATAAAATGACACCAAAACCTATATAAATTTAATTATTTGATTATATGTCCACTATATACTATTTTTATTCTAATTCATGGCCATTTAGAAGCATTATACTTGATAAAGACATTAATTATATTTAAATATTTTTGGTAATTCCAAGTGTATCATTTCCCTCACTTATAAAAGGACACCCCATACCTCTCTTTTACACCAATTTTAGCAACCTAAATAGATCAAACCCTACTCAATTATATTATCAGCTTCCATATTTATTTTTTCAGTTTTTTCATCTTAAAATACCATTACAAGGTTCCTTAATATGGTATCTAATGAAAATATACCAAAGAAGTGGTAATTGTATTTACCAACACTTTCAAAATTCACTCTTCTTATACATAATTTAAATATATTACAACCATCCTAAAATAATAAACCCAGAATCATAAATATATTTATATGTTATTATTATTATAGAACGACCATTTTATATCTCTTTTTTATCCTACAAAAAACAAAAACATCACTCATGCGTGCTTATGGCTTACCATCTCCACATAGAGGTGAAATTTGTTTTTCATCACCATTTTAATTGGATGGTTATAAAGATTAAAATAATGAATATATATATATATGATATTTATGATATAATAATTCTTTTATAATTATAATATGATATCCAACTTGTTACCTTCACATTACTTAGAAGATGATAATGTTGCTCGTATGCACGTGTGGACTACCTCCTCCACAAAGTGATGTGATTAATTTTTCATTTTAACTTTACATGGATGGTAATAATTATATATTTAATAAATATATAAGATATATATGATATAAAAATGATCCTATAATCTTGAATTATTATTTATCATTATTTTATTCCATTCTTCAAAAAGTGAAAGCATCATTCCGGAGCACATACAACATACCGTCTCCATGAAAGATGTAGTTCATTTTTAAATCCTTACATTTTATCGATGAAAATAAATAAATAAATATATATAATTAATATATATGATATTTATTTCATGATTAACGTTATAGATATGATTTAAGAATTATCAAAATATAGGGATTGAAATTTTCGAACTAAAACTCTCATGAAAAACGAAATAATTAACACCTGGAAATGATGTTTTTAAAAAATAATTATTAATAAAAGGGTGTTGGAATGTTATAAAGGTATTATATAAGATATTATAAGTATGTATATGGTTTCAATATATAATTATAATAGATCTAATTTTATTGTATGGGAGGTTAAACGTACTTATAAGGCAATTCAAACTTAAGGTTTATGACACAATCTCATTATTTACCAGGATTGTTTATGATCATGATATTTTATGATATATATCTAAATAAAATCATAAATTTTATTATACTATGGTTATTTATATAGATTTAATTTTTTACTTTCATTTTCCTAACTTTAAGTACTCAATAGATTGAAAGAATTTTTTTTAATGAAAACCAACTTTATTTCTCTCTTCGGTCGAAAATAATTTTCCTTCCATATCCATGTTTTATAAAAAAAATAATAATGTTTTTAACATTATAATTTGATTATTATTGAGAAAAATTTTGTGTATGAGTTTTATTTTTTTCAATGATTGTCAAATATTGTCAATGATGATCAATATGAAGAAGGAGCTCCAAAGTTAATGGAGTTTTGTTGAAGTGATGATGCCTGAATAATTGTTATGGATTCATAGAATTAGATTCCATTCTTGGGAAATTTTCCATGTTGTTAAAATCAAATTATTGTTGCACTGATCTTTAGTTGAAAGAACTTGTATCATATGTGATACATAGTTTAAAACAATGTAAATTTGAAAGAGGCTTGAAGTTCTAAGTGTGATCATGAAAAAATAAAAGAATCATGTGATTTGCATGAAGAGAAGAAGATTAGATAATGAAGAGAATAAAGGAGAGTGTGCATGGGATTGGAATTTGAAGGTGTCCATTCATGTTCGAACTACTAATTGGCCACACATTCTACACTTGGAAGTATTTTTTATGGGGATTAATTTAAAAAATTGGGCCAATACTCAAGAAAACCAAGGACAACTCAACCCCATAACATTTGGGACATGAGGGTAAACCACGCTAATGGAACCTTACCTCTCCAGCTCGAAGGTGGAACGAGTTGAGTGCTTTTCACGTAATATGTGTGTAGGCCCGCAGGAATGCATAGTGATAACCCATGCATAGATTAGGCTGAATCCCACGAAGAGTAAGGAGCAGAGTGTGCCCATAGAGAATACAGTACAGGGTGGTACCATAGAGGGAGAAGGAGAAATATAAGTGATGATTGAAGCTGCTTGATACTTAAAACATGCCTCACCCATGTGTTTGTTTCGATGTGGGGCGCACATTTTAATGAACTAAGTGATCTCATCCATCCATCTGATCTAACGTGACATATTGACTGCTCATTTAATCCCACATATAATTATCTAATCCTAGACATCCCTTGCATCCTGTGTCTTGCCAAGATAAATGAGTACCATTCGACCCCCACTGCGGCCTCTGTTTCACTGAGCACCATTGTCTTCTTCCTCTAGTGCCTAGTGATGCTATTTTAATTAATTGAAGATGATGTAGAACCATGACCAAACCACCATGGATGATTTATGGACATCGAAGGAGGTTTGTTGGATCGAACAGAGACCATGCATGCAATCTATATCTTACATGCGTGTGGATAACTCGAATAAGGCCAAAGAGAATGGAGTTGTGAGGCCTCTTCATTTTTCTGAGTTTCATGGATGATCTGATCTAGGATTTAAATGATATTTGCAAGAAATCTTAAATTCATGCATGGGATTTTATCACCATAAACGAGGAGCTTTCATGAAAAGAAAATACACCGAGATATGTGGCATATCTCTATATGGGTTTGATGATCTTTAAAACTGAAGATCTCAGTTATTCAAAGAGAAGATAATAGCTGATTAAAGAGAAAAGATTTAAACAGCATATCTTAGGGTGATTTGAATATGGTGCATGTTGTGATACTTGCCTATAAAAGGAAAAGTGTAATGGCCCGGACCTCTATGGTCTATTACTTTGTGAAAATATGGTGTTTGAGGTGTTCCAGGAGGTCAAGGTAACATATCCCCAACACTTTGCCAAATTTCCAGTTCTGTGAACAGTGTTTCTAGTTTTACGAACAGTAACAGATCGGTCTCACGGATCGGTCTCACAAATCGGTCTCACAGATCGGTCTCACAGATCGGTCTCACAGATCGGTCTCACAGATCGGTGCCACAGATCAATTTCATAGATCGGTTTGGTGTACAGTAACAGTGGGTGAACAGTGTTTCCAGCTTCCTACAGTTTTTCCCCTTTCGACGTTTCCTTTGACGTAAAATACATTTAAAGCCTTATTTTAAGGGCTCTTAAGGCTGTTTCAAAGTCCATAAATCCAATATTAATTATTCCTAAGGATTGGAATGTTTTACTTAGTCAAAACGCGTGGGTTAATGTGATCCGTTTTTAATGGAGAATTAATCGGATCTTAAAACGTCGCATCATTAAATCTTCAAAAGGGACAAGATATCATCCTCCCTTGTTCTTCCTATTTGTTCTCTGTTATGAGACACTAGAACCTTTCAATACTTCCCGTAGGAGTTTTGCAATCAAACTTTACTCCTCGGATCAGTTCCGCTCTGTTTTGATGCAACCAAGCTGTGCCGATCATTCTTTGATATAAGGTATGTTTATCATCGTTCCTCCAGGGATCATCTACTTTTGTTCTCCTTTCCATATTATCATGTAATCTCCATGCTTCTAATGGGGTTTTCTTGGGGTTTGGTTGGTGCGGATGTACCGTGGCATCCTCGGGTGGATGCAGTTGTCGTGAGAGGAGGATTGTGACCCGTTGTATGGATAAAGAACATCAAGAACTCTTCGAGGTAGGGGATTCATTGCTTCTCTAATTGTTTATGTGAAATCGTAGAGTTAGCATGATTTAGCCCTTTGGATCACAATGAAATTGACCTAATTAAATATTTGAACCGGATAAATAAATTGTTATCAATCATATGTTATTTCCTCTTGTTTTGATAGATGGTGTGATATCTATTCTTGCTTGGTTTAGCTGTTTGTCCTTGATAGAAATTGATAAAGAACGTAATGCTGAAATTAATTGATAATTAATTGGATAAAGATAAAGAGGCATGTAAATGAATCCGGTTGTTGTCGTTGTTGTAGTTGTTCTAATTTTTATGTTAATAAAATTGTCATAGTAAGCATGTTAAATATTTCGTGATAGCTTACTGAATAGGTTTCCTGGAATTGGAACCTACGAATTGAATCTGTTAATTCAAGAGGGATTAAAGAATTGGTTGGTTGATAAAAGATAACACCTGGTAGGGTTCTTAGTTACCCTCTTGTTTGAAAGGCCGAGTGCCTTGTGCTTTAGAGCCCTGAGTGCTCATTTTGTATGAAGGCTGGATTCCTTGTTAAAGGTCCAAGAGACCATTTGATGTGATGTTTGATTTCCTGCTGCTTGTGCTGTGATGTGAACCTGGAGGGGTGTTGTGATATGTGGAGGTAGGGAGACCTTGTGGTTGTGGCAGCGGATGACGCCTAGAGTGGCGAGATGCATCGGTTTATGCATGTGGGTGTTGGGGAGGACACCAAGGATGATGGTATGGGATGGATGTGATGCCTGGATGTTGGTGGTTTCATTTGGTTGTTTATCTGCTTTACTTTTCCCCACTTCTCAAGGCAGCTGGTCTTGCTTACCCTCCTTCCGAAGGAGGTGAAGACACGCGGGGTATGCCACGTGCTTTCCGTGTTTAGCATATTGAGGGAGAATGGGTCTATGCTCTTTCTATAGGTGGAAAAGACTCGAAAGGTAGTATATCTACTCACTGTGTTGATCCCCCTTTGTGTTTAGTAGCATAGGTTGCTTTTATAGAATTCCTAAGAATATGGGAAAGTAATTTCTGTAATGAAATATTGATTAAATGGTGATAATCCACAGGGATGGAGATGCTTGAATTTAAAGGTGATGTTGAATCTTAAAATGAGCAGTTGATTTTGAATGTGATGCCAATTCAGTTTAATGTGGAATTGTTCATGGTTAATTAATGTTTAAAGAATTAATTAACGTACAGTGGAACTGATAAAAAGAGAATGAAGTAATCTAATAAATCTCTTCAAATGGTTGTATGCTTATAGGATACCTAGTCTTAGAAGTAGCAGCCCGGATTCTGAGAGACGTTAGATGCAGTTGTGTCTAAGACTAGGTAATTCCCATAGTGTGGTTGTAAGATATATATATTATTTAATTTTTGTGTTTCTATACGCTACTCCACCCTATCGGTAAGGGAAACTGACACTCTGGGGATTCTGAGCCCTGGGGGGGTGTTTTCCCCAACATTATGATGGGAGGTTGAATGGATGACTACCCCCTTTAGCCCCCCTCTCTTATCTTGGTAGATACTAGTGCCTTTGGCACAACAGTTAGTTTTCCCCATATATGTGTGTAGAGGGCTATAATGGCTTGTAGTTATTTCACACACATATATTCTGGATATAGTATTCTATGGACTACTATAGGTGTAATGTGTATAGGCTGTGATGGCTTGAGGATCCTTACTCGGCGTATGGGCTGTGATGGCTTGAGGTATAATACCCGACGTATGATACACGTTATGCGAGCTGTGGTGGCTTCTGGAAACTACTTGGTTACTTTTGGTTGTGATAATGGTGTGGTGCTTAGACCAGGTGTCTACGGGCTAGCCTTTGTGGTGCACGTGGTACAGATTGTGGAGCTTAGCCCAGGTGTATATGGGCAAGCCTTTGGAGAGAGATGCACATGACGTATGTCGTTAGGGCAAAGTGGAAAACCAGTGGGGAAGTAGTAGCAGGGTACCCTTTATATTCTTTACAATATGATATATTCTTGTATGCGTTACTTGGTGAGAGTAGCCATGGTGAGGTTGGGAACTTAGTATACCTATTTAGGTGATGAGTTAGTTTCACTTATTGTTTACTAGGATTTAACATGCTTTCTTTACTTTTGCACGAGAGGCTTCGGGGAGGATCCTACTAAGTACACTGTTATACTCAACCTACATATATATAAACTATTTTTCAGGTCACTTGGAGTAGGTTAGAGATCCGGCGGGTTACTACTAGCTTGTGGTTGTAGGATCTGTTCGGGCTTGTGGTTTCTGTTGTTTTATTTTCTTTTGGGTACTTGTAGTTTTCTCCTTTCAGTTGTAGTACTTTTGCATGGAATTTCATATATGTACTTGGGTTTCTTTTATATTTCAGTTGGAGTTGGTTGGTGTCTATCTTATCTCTCTCTTCCGCATGTGTTCTCTTAGAGGGTAATGCCTCCCATTTGTGTGTTACTATACCCTCGGTGCTAGTCGCCAACCCGGGGCCTACTGGAGGCGGGACTTGGGGGTCATTATCTCCCTTCTCACATTGCCGGCCCAGGAGGGGTACACTTTGTGGGGAGGGGGTCATAACAAAGTGGTATCAAAGGAGGAGACCCTTATAGTTTAATGTTGGGGATCATGTGTTTCTGAAGGTGACTCCCCGTCGTGGGAAGCGAAGGTTTGGTTATGGAAGTAAGCTTTCTCCCTGGTTTGTTGGGCCTTTCGTGTTGTTAGCTCATGTTGGAGCTGTGGCGTACTGAGTAGCACTTCCCCCTCATATGAGTCGGATACATGATGTTTTCCATGTATCACAGATCTGTCGTTATCTTCATGATGACTCTCACATCATCAATTGGGGAGAGATCGATGTTGATGATGATGCAACCTTCAAGGAGAGACCTATGGAGATCCAAGACCGAAAGGAGAAGATGTTGCGTGGGTGTTATATCCCCTTAGTTCTTGTCTTGTGGTGACACGGTGGAATGGAGGAGAGTACCTAGGAACGTGAGTCACAGATGCGTGTCCAGTACCCAGAGCTTTTTTAAGTTGTTATGTTGAGTTTTATTTGATCCTTTATTTTATATACCTTTGATGTGATGGTATGCTTGAATTTTTTAGATATGGATTTTTTGTTCCCTTGCTCTCGTATGTCGTGGTTTTGTCCCAGCTTTAGAACAACTCAGGGTGGTTTTCCCTTGAGAGGTATCTTACGGGGTGGTTGTTCGGACCCCTATTTTCCATAGGTTGGTTTTAAATTCTTGAGGATGAGAATGTTTTGAGAGGTATCTGATGTAATGTCCCAAACCTCTCCGGTCCATTACTTTGTGAAATATAGTGTTTGAGGTGTTCTAAGAGGTCAAGGTAACATATCCCCAACACTTTGCCAAATTTCCAGTTCTGTGAACAGTGTTTCCAGTTTTATGAACAGTAACAGATCGGTCTCACAGATCGGTTTCACAGATCAGTATCACAGATCGGTCTCACAGATCGGTCTCACAGATCGGTCTCACAGATCGGTCTCACAGATCGGTCTCACAGATCGATCTCACAGATCGGTCTCATAGATCGGTCTCACAGATCGGTCTCACAGATCGGTCTCACAGATCGGTCTCACAGATCAGTCTCACAGATCGGTCTCACAGATCGGTCTCACAGATCGGTGTCACAGATTGGATTCACAGATTGGTCTCACAGATCGGTCTCACAGATCGGTCTCACAGATCGGTCTCACAGATCGGTCTCACAGATTGGTCTCATAGATCGGTCTCATAGATCGGTCTCACAGATCGGTTTCACAGATCGGTTTCACAGATTGGTTTGGTGTACAGTAACGGTGGGTGAACAGTGTTTCCAGCTTCTTACAGTTTTTCCCCTTTTGATGTTTCCTTTGACGTAAAATACATTTAAAGCCTTATTTTAAGGGTTCTTAAGGCCGTTTCAAAGGCTATAAATCCTATATTAATTATTCCTAAGGCTTGGAATGTTTTACTTGGTCAAAATTTGTGGGTTAATGCGATCCGTTTTTAATGGATAATTAACCAGATCTTAAACATTTTCCTCATTAAATCTTCAAAAGGGACAAGATATCATCCTCCCTTGTTCTTCCTCTTTGTTCTCTGTTATGAGATGCTAGAACCTTTCAATCCTTCCCGTAGGAGTTTCGCAATCAAACTTTACTCCTCAGATCAGTTCCGCTCTGTTTTGATGCATCCAAGTTGTGCTGATCATTCTTTGATATAAGGTATGTTTATCATCGTTCCTTCAGGGATAATCTTATTTTGTTCTCCTTTCCATATTATCTTGTAATCTCTATGCTTATAATGGGGTTTTCTTGGGTTTTGGTTAGTGCGGACGTACCGTGGGATCCTCAGGTGGATGCAGTTGTCGCGAGAGGAGGATTGTGACCTGCTGTGTGGATAAAGAACGTCAAGAACTCTTTGAGGCAGGGGATTCATTGCTTCTCTAATTGTTTATGTGCAATCGTATAGTTAGCATGATTTAGCCCTTTGGATCACAATGAAATTGAGCTAATTAAATATTTAAACTGGATACAAAAATTGTTATCTATCGTATGTTATTGCCTCTTATTTTGCTAGATAGTGTGATATCTATGCTAGATTGGTTTAGCTTTTTGTCCTTGATGGAAATTGATAAAGAACGTAACGCCGGAATTAATTGATAATTAATTAGCTAAAGATAAAGAGGCATGTAAATGAATCTGGTTGTTTCCATTGTTGTAGTTGTTCTAATTTTTATGTTAATCAAATTGGCATAGTAAGCATGTTAAATATTTTGTGATAGCTTACTGAATAGGTTTCCTGGAATTGGAACCTACAAATTGAATCTGTTAATTTAAGAGGGATTAAATAACTTGTTGGTTGATAAAAGATAATGCCTGGTAGGGTTCTTACTTAACCTCTTGTTCGACAGGTCGAGTGCCTTGTGCTTTAGAGCCCTGAGTGCTCATTTTATATGAAGGATGGATGCCTTGTTAAAGGGCCAAGATCCCATTTGATGTGATGTTTGATTTCCTGTTGCTTGTGTTGTGATGTGACTCTGGAGGGGTGTTGTGATATGTGGAGGCATGGAGGCCTTGTGGTTGTGGCAGCGGATGACGCCTAGAGTGGTGAGATGCATCTGTTTATGCATGTGGGTGTTGGGGAGGACACCAAGGATGATGGTATGGGATGGATGTGATGGCTGGATATTGGTGGTTTTGTTTGGTTGTTTATCTACTTTACTTTTCCCCACTTCTCAAGGTAGTTGGTCTTGCTTACCCTCCTTCCAAAGGAGGTGAAGACACGCGGGGTATGCTATGTGCTTTCCGTGTTTAGCCTCTCAAGGTAGAATGGGTGTATGCTCTTACTATAGGCGGCAAAGACTCGACGGGTAGTATATCTACTCACCGTGTTGAGACCCCTTTGTGTTTAGTAGTATAGGTTGCTTTTATAGAATGTCTGGGAATATGGGAAAGTAATTTCTGTAATGAAATATTGATTAAATAGTGATAATCCACGGGGATGGAGATGTTGGAATTTAAAGGTGATGTTCAATCTTAAAAGGAGCAGTTGATTTTGAATGTGATGCCAATTCAGTTTAATGTGGAATTGTTCATGGTTAATTAATGTTTAAAGTATTAATTAACGTACAATGGAACTGATAAAAAGTGAATGAAGTAATCTAATAAAGCTCTTCAAATGGTTGTATGCTTATAGGATACCTAGTATTAGAAGTAGCAGCCCGGAGTCTGAGAGACGTTAGCTGTAGTTATGTCTAAGACTAGGTAATTCCCATAGTGTGGTTGTGAGTTATATATATTCTATACTTTTTGTGTTTTTATATGCTACTCCACCATGTCGGTAAGGGCAACTGAAACTCCAGGGATTCTGAGCCCCCGGGGGTTTTTTCCCCAACATTCTGATGGGAGGTTGAATGACTGACTACCCCCTTTAGACCTTCTATCTTCTCTTGGTAGATACTAGTACCTTTGGCACAAGGGTTAGTTTTCCCCATATATGTATGTAGAGGGATGTAATGGCTTGTGGTTATTTCACACACATATATTCTAGATATAGTATTCTATGGACTACTATAGGTGTAACATGTATAGGCTGTGATGGCTTGAGGATCCTTACACACCATATGAGCTGTGATGACTTGAGGTATAATACCCGACGTATGATACACATTATGAGAGCTGTGGTGGATCCCAAAAACTACCTGGTTACTTTTGGTTGTGAGAATGGTGTGGTGCTTAGCCCAGGTGTCTGCGGGAAAGCCTTTGTGGTGAACATGGTGCAGATTGTGGAGCTTAGCCTAGGTGTATACACGCAAGCCTTTGGAGAGAGATGCACAGGACATATGTTGTTGGGGAAAAGCGGAAAACCAGTGGGGAAGTAGTAGCGGGGTACCCTTGATATTCTTTAAAATACGATATATTCTTTTATGCGTTACTTGCTGAGAGTAGTCATGGTGAGGTTGGGAACTTAGTATACCTATTTAGGTGACGAGTTAGTTTCACTTGTTGTTCACTAGGCTTTAGCATTATTTCTTTACTTTTGCACAAGAGGCTTCGGGGAGGATCCTACTGAGTACACTGTTATACTCACACTATGTATATATAAACTATTTTTCAGTTCACTTGGAGCAGGTTGGAGATCAGGCAGGTTACTAATAGCTTATGGTTACAGGAGCTGTTCGGGCTTGTGGTTGCTGCTGTTTTATTTTCTTTTGGGTACTTGTAGTTTTCTCCTTTTAGTTGTAGTACTTTTTCATGGCATTTCATATATGTACTTGGGTTTCTTTTATATTTCAGTTGGAGTTGGTTGGTGTCTA
The DNA here is from genome assembly GCA_963277665.1 of Viscum album. Classification (NCBI taxonomy): domain Eukaryota; kingdom Viridiplantae; phylum Streptophyta; class Magnoliopsida; order Santalales; family Viscaceae; genus Viscum; species Viscum album. Next base: position 720,723,446 of record OY728125.1, on the reverse strand, counting down.
TCTTATCTCTCTCTTCTGCATGTGTTCTCTTAGAGTGTAATTCCTCCCATTTATGTGTTACTATACCCTCAGTGCTTGTTGCCAACCTGGGGCCTACTGGAGGCGGGACTCGGGGGTCATTATCTCCCTTCTCACATTGCCAGCCCAGGAGGGGTACACTTTGTGGGGAGGGGATCATGACAAAAAGCATTGAGGCCAAGAGAGTTACTGCCTTCCAAATACCCGAGGTCTTTCATTTCAAGAAACAAAGCCTCTCCAAGCATCTCTTTTGTGAAGGACAAGTAGGGTCCCATGAACTAATCTAGTTTCATGAAGAAGAATAAGAGTCTCGTAGGCCTTCTCCATGTGCTAAGCACTCTCGAAGCTTCCTTATGAAGAAGGGAGTACAACACACCATATGTTTGTGTGAAGAAGACCCGTGGACATGCAATAGTTTTGTAAACACCCTTGTTGTGTTTCAAGAGGAGAGGGAGATATTCACACTCTATGTGAAGAAGAACCATGCATCCTCTATTTGAATAAAAATAACATGAACCCTCATTTGGGTACTCCTATTTTCATGATAATAAAATATACAGTTTGGAGGAGTTTTGTGTGAAGAAGATGATTTCTTGAGGGAAGGGGTAGTTCATGCATGCATGCACTCATATGTGAGAAGAAAAGAAGGAAGTGTGTGAACGAAGTATTTCATCCATTTTAGTGTTCATGAACAAGGATAATGATGTACTACACCCATTTGGGATTAAAGAAGATTCATTCATAAACACATACATGACACATAAAATAAAAATAAATAAATAAGTTAGTGTGTGTGTGCAAAGGGTTTCAAAAAGAAGAGAATAATTGGACAATGTATGCACTATTTCATGCACATGAACACATGAAATTATTTAAATAAATAACCAAGTTAGTGGGTTCATGTGTGTGAAGAAGAAGAATAAGTGAAAGAAAGGGAGAAGCTCATCTAAATGCTACATGCATGATCTCATGCATATATGAAAAGAAGAAAAGAGAAGAAGATGATTCTAATGATGAAAATTAAGTTGATCCTCATTGTTTGAACAATCCCATAGATACTTTTGATTATATCCAAAAGAAGAAGAAGTTTTAGTGCATTCATTTATTTTACTAAAGAAGAATAAAGAAGAAGAAGAAGTGTGCATTTGGTTTTGTGATGAATAAGAGAGAAGAAGAGGTTGGTTACTTGCATGTTTCTAAGCAAGTAACAAGTTAAGAGTGGAATATCAAGAAGTAGTGTTACATATAATTGGTATCAATCGGTGTAAGACTCTATTGGTGTTACAAATCCTATTCAACAGGAGAAGACTATCTTCATAGGGAGTATAAATAACTAGAAAGGAGATATAAGTTAGACTTGTTCATCACCAGTTCAGGGAAGTAGAATTGTTTTATTCCCCTCTCCAAAGTATAGGGACTCACACTGGATTAAGGATTGTTTTCTAAGCTAACCCACTGTAACTTGTTACTACATTATAGTGGAGAATCCATGTAATGGTCATACCCTTACATGGAAAGGATTCAGATGCTCTTACTGCGTAGTGAACCTTGTAAGAATATAGTGTGCATATTTTTACTACTTTTATATTATTTCATGTGAAAGGGAAAAAAGAACAAGAAAATCAAGATCCTAATAGGTCAAGAGGCACCGAGATAAAAAATTTGGAATTGGTTTAAAAAGTTCCCAACACTGATTCACCCCCGTCAATGTTAGGCATATCCCAAACTGGTCCTCTCAATTATTTAAAGTTATTTTTACCCATGATTATTTTTTTACAAAATGGTTTACAAGGAATCTTCATGAAATTTTCTAAATGAGGTACTTTTGAATTTCTATAAAAAATGTGAAAGGAGTCTTTTTTTTTAACATATACAACATGAATGGAATTTCCATCCATCATGACCACTAAATGTTTTTAATCTTCCTTTAAAAGTTTACAAGGTTCTTTCAAATATTTTTTTTATTTAATATTTGAAAAAAATATTGATTTTAATAAATGATTTCAAAGTGAAAAGTGTATTTCTCTCAATAAATGTTCCAGTGATCTTTTAATGGTATTTTAAAATATGATAACACCCATTGATGTTACTAGGGATATGATCCAATAATACCATATTTAATATTTCTAAAGATGGTACATGATGATGAAGTATTGATATTCATTATTATTGATACAATACAGATAATTGTTGACTTATGAGTTATTTTAAGAATGAGTTGTATTGATCATTCAAAATATAAGTAATTCATAGGACGTGAAAGTGATGGGTGGGTCGTAGTTATAGATTTCCCCTCGATGCATCAAAAGGTATCACAAGACAAAATAGAAGGAATTCCATATTAGATGGGTATTTAGTTTACACATACCCATTTATTAATAATGAGGACTTGGTTGAGAGGACATGATATTCAAATTCACGATATCTTGGTTGAGAAGAATTTATCATGAATTTCTAGAATTGTGCATTTAATTTATTAAGAAATTAGTTTATAATATCCATGTGTTTTCTATGTTGATATTAGCCATGGATTATCATTAATATCAAGTGTTAATTGAATGGCATGTGTTTTGATTATCCACCCCGCCATATTGATTATGTATTATTTACTCATAATAACTTATATTGTACATAACCATTACTGAACATCTAAGCTCACAATTTATTTATTTTTCTTACCCTGATATTTAAATAAGTATATTATGAATGATATCTAGTATATAATAATTTTTCCTATTCTATGTTTTAATATTTCCAATATAATATGAGAATCATGTATGTATCTAGTTTTCCAAGACTACTAACTTGATCAATTGTGTGTGGTGAGATTCATTGAATCTTATACCAATATAATAAAGTAAACACTAAATCTGAGTTACTAGAGTGGTGGTTTCTACATGTAATCATCCAATATCAGTCACTAATTTGATCTAAAATGTTAGAAATTAGAGAAGTTGAATAATAACCAGGAAATAAGGAATAATGGATGAAAATGATGTGAGATCCCTTGGCAGTGAAAGAAACCATTAAAAAGTGAATAAATAAGGATAAAATCGCCTCTATATTCCATTAAAAATAAATATTATCTGATTATATATAGAAATGGTGGAGAAATATTCTCAAAAGAGGAAGAAACCCAAAGGGGAGGAGGAAGATGTCGTAAAACTCGCGCAGGGGGAGCCCTCTTTTAATTTAAAAACCAATTAATTAATTAGCTAATTAAAACTAAAAAACTATACAAACATTGTTCATAACATAAACTTAAGTTTCACATAAATAAAACTTTGTGGTAGGGGCTATCCCCTTTGGAAAACTCTTTCAGGGTGTGAAGCATACTTCACGCCATGTACTGTTGCATTCTACAGCTAAAAACATACCCTTTCTCCCCAAAATCTTCCCTAATCCAAACATGACACCTAAAACACATAGAATAGGGTAAAATACATGATTTTTAGCATAATAAAATTAGTGGAAAACATACTTAGAAATGGATGGGGTTTTACGGATATATATATATATATATATATATATAGTCATTGGACATATGGTCATTGGATATATGGTATTTGGATATATAGTCATTGGATATAATTGTATCCAATAAGTACATTTATGTTTTTTAAATTTTTGTAAAAAATTAAAAATTATACAATTCTCATATAATACATAATTCTAGAATGAAATAAAATAATAATAATTTATTTTTAAAATCAGAATTTTTTCTTACTATTATTATTATGAAGAATAGTGTGAGACATGAATTGGTCAACCAAATCATTTACTAAAGAAATTTATTAAAGAAAATAAATGTTACAATACATGCATGAGGTGTAACGTGCTCACACGATCTTATAATTGTGGGAGACACACACAAAAGTGACATAAAAGCAAGTAAGAACACCTATATTACATAAAACATCTCCAGAATAGTGTTCCAACATCCCAGAAATCATCAGATTAAATGAAGGTATCCACTCTAAATGTACATAGAAAGAACCCATGATCTCCAGAAGGTGAAACAACAAAATTAAATATGTGCATCACCTGGCATAAATTTAGCATCCAAGAGAAAAAAATTGCACCTTCATCCAACCAAAGAAGAATCTCATCAAAATTGATATCATCTACTCCAAGTAGATTAACGATGAGGCATCTAATCAACTAGGTTGAACTATGTAATCCACTTAGGTCTATAGAGAACTTCAATACAAAATCACAAGATGTAACACTACCATATGAAGCTAGCAAAATGTACTTTTAAAGGACATCATATAGCCAAAGCCTCCTCAAAAAGAAAAATATCCAAAGATAAATATATAAGTATCATCACTATCTAAAAGTGATAAAATGATCCAAATTTCAGAATTTGTATCATTATTCTAGTATAATTAAAATACTAGCAAGTTCCAACTAATAAAAGTAATCAAAAATTTGTAAACAAATCAACAACTACAACATCTATGGAAAGATAAAAACAATGAATTTGAATTGATCCAGTAATCCAAGAATTATCTACTCCATCTCTTAAAATGGATCAAAGATTTCTAAAAAGCCAAAAAAAATCTATTTCCTTAATGTTTTCCACCATACCATGATGAATTAAGCTCAAAAGATGCCACATCTCAACAGATCTACAAATATCACCTGGATTGTAGGCATATTTTTCAAAAAAAACATCTAAAGACCAATAAACTATTAAAAATAAAGTGACCACCTCTTATATGAATCCAAGAAAAGTTTCAAAACAGATTAGGGTAGACATGAAATTATAACTACAAGACTAATTAAATGCATCAAAATTTAGAAATTACTAAGCTATACTGCTTCCAACCAGGGGAAAAAGAGCAATAAAGGAAGAATCAAGTAAGAGAACAAAATGAAATCATTGCCAAGGAATTTTCCTAAAGTTAAAATTAGGATTTTTATCAATTTTTACACTATCCTATTGAACATTCATTTTATGATTTTAAGGTAGGAGTCTATAATAGTCTCACCTTTATTGTATTTTTGGAATACAATTTCATCATGCTCATCCATCCAAGAGTCTATTTCTTCCCCCAAATCCTATACAATTTGATAAGAATCTAGCAGCATGGGGTCATCCCCTCCATCATAATTAATCTCTTTCATCTCATAAATTCTAGAGGATATAGTAGGATGATCAGTAACCATTGGATATGGGGTAATATTTTCCTTTTCATTCCTAGAGGCTTATAATGATCTAGTAACAATTGTTATCTCAAGGTTAAAATAATATCTACATTTCCGAGTCTTCCTGGGGTTCAGGATGATGTATCCATCTGATTCAACCATTCGATTTTTACACTTTTTAGCACTCAATTTTAAGTAATATTATTAAATTTGAAAATATAGTTCATAAGAATCATGTAAGGATTTACTAGAATCATATGGGACATTATATTCCTCTTATTGTAATGGTTTAAACACTATATTGAAAATATTATCCTTGTTCTCATTGGTTGTCTGACCATTATGAATAGAATCTATGAAACCAAATAGATCCAAAGAGTAGGGATGGATTTTATATAGCCCATCCAAATTATGATCAACATCTTTATTCCTAGGAAATTTTAAAGAGATAATAATCAATCCCTTATTCAATCCTTTTTTAACCCAAACAGAATCTTTTGTGTAAGGGGGAATGTAACATAATATATGTTTCTACATTCCTTTGTGTGGTGTCCAATTTTAAATAATTTGTTGCAATAATATGGAATATTCAGAAAGAAAACCTCCTGTAAAAAACCATATTCACCATTTTGAATCCATATGTGTGGTGGAAAAGTTTGAGATATGTTGACTTCTGCAAAAATTCTAGTAATGGAAGGTCGAGATAGATTTTTGGAAGTAGATTCTAGTTTTAAGGGTTTCCCAATTAATATAACAATAGAAAAGAGGGAAACCTTCTTAAAAAATGCAGTGGAAAACTAGAGAATCTTAACTATATTTGTGTGATGGGAGGCTCAAAATCAGTGTTGAAAACCATAGACCATTTTAGGAACTTCATGGAACAACCACTAATGAACCAAAAACCCCTAGAACAAAGCTGATAATAATTATTTTTAGACATGAATAAAAAACCACATGATAATAATTCAATAAACCAATATGAAAGCTAAAAAACCAATAACTTCTAAATTTTTTCTTAGGAAAAGGAGAGAGGGTCTACAATTGGAAAAATTCCCAAGAAGCACAAAATGTAGGTCAGAAGAAAGAAAATCTACCTCTTCCTTCATAAAGGAGACCACTGAGAGAACCTTATGTTGGTATCTATTCAGTTCAATGCATATCAAACACTTTGAATTATAACTAACATGCAGCAATTGATCACGACCAGCAACTATGTCCACAAAGGATCAGAATTTCATATTAGGGTTTGTTCTTTGTTCGCTTTGGGGTGCATTCTCTAGCGAATACATCATCTCCTCTCGAACCATTCCTTGCTATTTTTATTATTTGTAAATATTGATTTAAAATTTTTATAAAATTTAAATAAATATTTTAATATTAATGTATTTATATAATTTAATTATTATAAGATTAATAATTTATTTTAATAGGACATTATTAAATTCATTTAATGTTAAAAAGGAATATTTTTTAAGTTTTATGTATTTTTATTTTAATAAATTTAATTTATCACTCTTAGAGGAATATTATAATAAAATTTAATGTTTCAACATATAAGATAATTAATTAACACTCATTTAATTATTAATTGATATAAAATAATATTTATAACACTTAATGCATAAAAAGTCATTATCTATAAAAGCATTTTATTTTAATATAATTTATGTTTTCATTTATAAGATTAATTTTATTATATTTCTAAATTGAATTAAATTAAATGGTGTTAAAATTTTAAACTAGAATATAAAAATTAGATAAGTAGTTCAATATCATTTTTAGGCATAAAAATAAGTTACCAATATAAAATTTTGTCATCATAACAAAGGGTAAAATAAGGTAAAATAATTAAATTAAGGGGTAAGGACATAAAATACCATAAAAAATATTTATAAATGAGTTTATGAGGGTATTATAGACTTCCCCTAACCCCCTTTCCATTATTTTACCACTTTTTATCCACTTTTCAAGTAAAACGACATTCCTTCCACATTAAATAATGGGTATTTGTGAAAATACTGCTCAAGCTCACCTATAAAAAAAACTATCCAATACCCTCTTAAAACCAAAATTTTACTTTTGTTTTCTCGTTATTATCTTCTAAAATTATCTCCCTAACAATACTATCCCATGTTTTGGATCCTTTGATAACAAGGACTCCCAAATCCCTCATTTCCAATAGGTACTCGGAGAGGATATTCTAGTCCTCAATGAAAGTATTATGTTCTCCTTAATCATTCTTCTTATTCTTAATTCAACTATTCTTAAATTAGATATATAATTTAATAATTTTTTTTAAATAATTATTATTTTATAAAAATTATTTTATTATTAGGAAATAACATATTCTTACTCATTCAATTGGTATACTGTGTTCTTGTTTTGGTCAGTTTTACCACCTACATGAACTATGTTATAATGTTTTCATTATAAATCACTCAAAAAAATTAAATAAATTTTAATATTATGTAAAAATTATTAATTTATAATGTTTTAATAATTATATAATGGTAATATTTGAATGTATATTCACTAGTTAGTTCAACTATTTTGTATATTCAATGATCATTAGAAAGAATATTTTTAAGCGTTCGATGTGAAATGTCACCATAATTTAAATAAAATGACTATGAGACTCTAAAACTATATAAAAAACATATAATTAATCTTCATTAAAATTATTAAGTTGATGAACCCATGATAAAATATCAAGGAACAAAATAACCAAACCGAAGCATGTGTGGAAAGAACAAAATAGTTAACACTTGGATATTAATTTTAATTATAGAAAATTAATATATTTATAAAAATTAATTATAAATGAATATTATTAGGTTAAATATATATTAATAAGGTTCTTATAAAAATTATTAATAAACCTAAATTTATTATACATGGAGTTAGAGCGTGTACGACCAAGTAAAATCTGAGGTAAGTTTTTTTTCAAATATCACTTTGAAATTAATATTATTTATGACTAAATTTATATCAGGGTGAATCATATGTTATTTAACTCTAAAAAATATTTTTTATTATCCTAAGTAAATTTATAGTGATTACATGTCTTCTTACCTATAACCTCACTTTTTTTATAACGCAACCGAAATGCTGTCTATAAGTGGAGTTGACTTTATCTCATATCTTTGGTTCAGAATATTTCTCCTCAATGTACATATTATTTAACTTTTTTTCAGATTTACTTGTATATAATCCTATTATTTTTTAAAGACTTTTTCAATTTAATTTTAATTTCTTAAAAAACCGTGAGATGGATTTTTTAATGTTTTCCACATGGTCTCTTTCTCTCGTCATTTTCTTTGGTTTTCTTACTGATTCTTCCTTTCCATGTTTTCATTATTTTCAAAATTAATTTTTATTCTCATTATTTAATAAATATTTACATTGAAAATAAAATCTATTAAAAATATAATTTTGTTTCTTCTTATTTTTAAAAGTAATTTTCTAATGTTCTTATAAATCATTTTTCATCTATGATAATATCCTTTAAATTTTATTACGATTTACTGGGGATATGATTTAATGATATCATAAAAATTCTCTCTATAGATGTATTATTATCATATATTATGGAATTTTTTATGATACCCATTTCTTTAATATGGTTCAATTAAGATAAGATAGAATTATAATTTTTTTTCATGTTTATGTGTCTCACATATGTATAGTTTTTCATTGTATAGTGCATGGGAATGAAGTTATATAACCCTTCAATGCATTGGTTAAATATTTATATATCATGATATAACATGTAAGTGACTTGAGAGTGAACCCATTACACTATATGAATCTGTCCACTAAGTATATGAGAATGAGGAGTGAACCAAATCCACCATGGGACTCTGTCCACTATCTGATGATGGTCTTTCTATAAAGACTTGATATAAGAAATGATTTTATATGCTTATGTATATTTCACATTATTACGTAGAATTTCTATGTTACGCAATATGCTTATGTTATGTTTTTGGATCATGATTATTTACTCTTTTCTTAACTCTAATCAATCACGTTTTATGTTATGCCCAAAGCCTTATGTCATGTTTCATGATTTATTATCCATGTTTTATTGGATTTTATTTTAATATGTTATGTTTTTACACCTTTATTATATACCCATACCTACTTGTTCATCTTATGATCACTTATGATCTTTGATTGTTATCTCTTATGTTCACCCTTTACTGAGCATCCAAGATCACCCTTTCTTATATTCCCATTACCTAGGATATAAAGAATATTATTATATATAAAATTAATAGAAGAGTATCATGTGTGAATATTATTTATGGTCCATGTTGAATAATGTTTATAAAATAATTTGTCTTTACATCTAGTCTCAAAAGGCACTAAACCTATAGGTTCTAGGGCGTGATTTATTGTGAGATGTATTGAATATTCTTATAAAATGAAGCATTATGTATGTATTTTATGATTGGTTTTGTTCAATTGTTTAAAAGTGAGGTTTAGTTAATTATTGGGATTATGAAATTAATAATAAGATGATAAAACTTAAAACAACCTATATTAAACTAAAAGTGATATAGGATGAACCTAAAATGCCATAGGATGATATAAAGGTGTCATAATTTTGGACATCTTAGGATTGATTTTCCTTATCATATGATTTCTTACTCTGGTTATTAATTCTTGACACTCACATTGAGATTTTTAGTTTTAGTTAATGGTTGGAACTAGGAAGAATCAAGTAAAAAATTAGGGCTATGAGAAATGTAATGATTACCCCAATGAGAAACCAAACACGGTTGGATCTTGAGTAAAAAATATCATGGAAATTATCACCCAAATTTCTCAATCTATGGATAATAACACAGATCATGATGTACTCCCAAACACATCAAGGAATGAACTACTCTCCATTGATTCCTTCAATTAGAAACATCCATAATCTTTTAGTGGGTCTTCTCATCCACTAATTTCTGAGTAGAAGTGTAACACCCCAAGATTTTATGAAGTATGTATATATTTCAAATAAATTTAATATTTTCTAAAATTATCATTAAAAACAACACTAAATATATATTTCATTACATTAAATACTGAGTTTATCTTGTGTTATATGCAACACCAAGTTTAAATGAAATGTGACATACTATTAAAATATTATTATTTAATATGATAGTTATCGCATAACAGCTAGAATGGTGGGAATGAATAAGATTAAATAAATTATGAAAATATATGGTTAACACATTTATATAAAATGAATTATTTTGTTACCAATTAATTATAAATGAAAATAAAATCTATTTTGAAATAAAGGAAACGTTTTTCTAAAAAAACATTTTTTATGCACACAAATACATTTTACCTCAATAAATTAAAAAAATCACTTTTTGTGAATGATTTTTGTGAAATTTATATATTATATATTTAATAAAAAAATTAACTTTCATTTTATGAGTTTTCTAGATAAGAAATAATAATAAATCCTTTTTTGCACTTAAAAACTATATTTTTCTAAAAAGCAGTTTTTGTCACCTTTTGTGCACTTATTTTAAAATCAATTTTTTGTCACTTTTAGAAACTTTAATTGAAAAATTAAAATTTTATTTTTAAATAATCATGTAAAAATTATCTTAAAATGAATTTTTTCTAATTTTCTTTGATGATAATGTTTTTGATGAATAGTGAGAAATACTGGTTTTTATTAAGAATTGTCATTTATTTTAAAGCATTAAAAAACTTTAAAATTATTTTAACATTTTTTTTAAAAGTAAAATTAGTTCAATTATATATATATTAATCCAATTTAGGTAATTTTAATCAATTTTATATTTAATTATGATATAATGTTTTTAAACTTTTGAACATTTTCTCTTTGGAGAACCACCTTTTCATCCCGCCTGTAGGATTAATTTTAAATTAAATATTTCCAATTATATGAATGGAATTATGAAAAATTAATTCCATATTATAAATTATAATAATTTATTTAATTTAAAAATGTTGACTTAATTTTTGACAATAATTAATAGTAAAAATAGTAAAAATTAATTACCATTGTTAAGGTAAAAATGGGCTTACTGGGGGGTTGAACTAAAATGATAAGGGTTAAAAATGACCCAAAACTTATCCAAAAATAAATTTATAGCCATATTTAGACCTCATATATTCTATTATATATAATGGTCCATTTTGGATCCTTTAAACATGTTAAAAATGTGGGTATATCTTTTTATTTTTAAAAATTACAAGTGTGCCACTCACCTCACTTATAAAAGGCCATCCCTTCTCCACTCCTCTTCACACTTCCAAAACCTATTATTTTAGACTAGAACTGAAAAAATAACTTAAAATATTCCCTCATATAATCCTATAATCCTTAGTTTGGTCATAAATCCAACCTAATAAGCCTTTTAGTGCAAACCAAAAGAAGTTGTTCGAAGAATATGTAACATCCCTAATTGAGCATTTTATTTTATTTCTTCATCCACCTTCATAAATTATTATTAAAACATGATGATATAATAAATAAGTATCTTAAATATACTTATATTTTATTGTGTTAATTTAATTACATAAATCCTTCTCCTCTTCCATCAAATGGGTCACAAAATCACCATTCATTTGTACGACAGACTATCACCTCGCGAACTGATGTTATTCATTTTCCATCACCATCTATTAGGAATTGATATAACGATGGATTTATTCATTATATATGATATTTATGATATTATTAGGATTTTTAATCATGATATCACATATTATTTTTTTACTTTCCATTCCATGGTAATAATATTACATCGTTCGTGTGTACGGCAGACTACCACCTTACGAAGCGATGTGATTCGTTCTTCACATACACTTTAAATGGAAGGTAATAAGGATAGGTTTAAATAAACATATGTGAAATATATGTGAAATATATATGAAATAAAAATGATTCTATAATGGTAATATATTATTTATTTTTATTTCTTTCAATCTGTCAAGAAAACATAAACAACATTCATGCGTACGTATGACCCACCATCTTCATGAATAATGTATTTAATTTTCTATATCTAAATTTTATATATTAAAATAAATACATATATAATGAATATATATTATATTTATATCAATTTTAACATTTTTTATATGATGTAACCATGATCAATATAAAAGTATTGAAAATAAAAATCAAAACATATATGAAAAACAAAGCGATTATTATCCGAAATGTGATTTTGTCAAGGAATTGTTAATAAGAGAGAAATAAAAGGTCATAAGTAAATCATATATATTATTATATATATATAAGTATGGTTGTATAATATATTTATAATAAACTTATATTTATTATATAGTATTTTATAATGTGTATGGAAGAAGTCGAGACTTAAGGTAATGGATTCTGTCTCACTTTTTACTTCTGTTAGAAGCACACCATATTCACCAACTATTTATTTTATGTTGTGTATATAAAGCCCCTAAATTTATTTTATGATTCTTATAATTAAATTTATTATGAATTACATATCTATTTAAGGATCACACTTTCATTGGTTTACGGTTCAAAATTTACCAATGTGGTAATAGATTTTTGTCTCAATTTGGCTTCTTTGAGACATATGTTATGTTATGAACCTATATTATTTTATGAGATGTATATAAATCATATTTTATATGTAATATCATGATTTTATTTATTCTCATGATGTTCTAAGTTTAATTTAATGTTATTCTTTCATGGGTATTATTATTCAATGTTACTAAAGTGGTAAGGGTTTTATGATACAATCTCACAATTTATGAGGATTGTTTGTGATTATGTTTATGATGATGAAATATTACAACCCATATCTCAATAAAATCATGAATTTTATTATCCTCTAGTTATTTCATGAGAATACATGTTTTCCCTTCATTTTATTCTCTTCATTTACTCAAGATTTCAAAATAATGTGTTTAATAAAAATCATCCTTATTTCTCTATTTGCTTGAAAATAGATTTTTATTACAAAAACATGTTTTATAACATGTTTTCAAAAATATTTTTAACATCCTATAAATTATTTATTGAAGTAATTTTTAACCATGTATTATTTTTTACAAAATATTCTTAAAGCAATCTTCATTTCATTTTCCAAACAATGCCCATTTGGATTTTATTAAAAATATGATAGGAATCCTTATTTTAACGTGTACAACATAAATAGTATTTTTACAATCCTAAACAACTCATTGTTTTTATATATTACCTTATATGTTTCAAAGTTAATTTTCAAACAAAAGGATTTCTAAAAACTTTTAAATTTTTTTATTTTTTAAAAATAGTTTTTTAAATAAAAGTTATTTTTCTAAAGAAATGTTCCAAATATCTTTTAAAAATAATTTTTCAACTAAGATGACATCATTTATGTTACTTATGCTTTACTAAGGATACGATACAAGGATAAAATTATTTTTATTTTTCAAATTGGGTTTTTTTACTATGATAAGATGTTTATGAAACCCATTTCTTTTCCATGGGTTATACCATGATAAAGTTCTTATGAAATATGCTTATTTTTTCACAAGTTATGATATGATGAAATGATGAAATGTGTATGAAATCCATTTCTTTTTATGGGTTATGATATTATGGATGTTTTATGATCTTATGGAACATACATGTATGATTTTCATTGTGTAATGATGGTTATGTTATAACCAAAGATGATGGTTTCATTATAACCAAAGATGGTGGTTACATTATAACCAAGATAGTTAAGACCTATATCTCCCCACAATTAATTGAGTAATGATTAATATTATATAAGCTCAAAGGGTACCTGGGAGGTTATCCCAAGTCCAAAAGTGGGTACACAATAGGTTGTCCCAAGTCCAAAATAGGGTATATGGGAGGTTATCCCAAGCCCAAAGTAGTTACACAGGTGTTTAACCCAATATTAAAATGTTATGAATGTCTTAGTGGGTAGCCTTGAAATAATATTTTCTGTGATTATGTATATGCCACAAATATATGACTTATTCCAATTTTATGATCTCATGGATCATTTTATTTGATTCCATTATGATTATTATCTTAAGAAATGCCATGATTTCTACCATGAATCATGTTTATGATATGTGATATGAAGGGTATGGTTTTCACATGTTATTATCATGTTATCATACCCATATGCTAATGTTATATTGATATCTCCCTTGTTTATCCTTACTGAGCATCCTAGCTCACCCTTTCTTATGGTTACTTTTCCTAGGATATGAATAAAATTATTATATATGATATGTCTAAGAAGGGTTCTAGTTATGAATAACTTAGTGGGAAATGATGTATTTCACTTATGGACTATTTTTTATGTGTCCAAGTTTCTAAAGACACTGAACCTAAATGATCATGGAATGGATCATTGTTTTATGAAATGAATATTCATCTAAAATTATGTAATATTTTTTGGATCAAAATGCAGTAAAAGTGTGGCAGTTGGGAGGGCCCAACCTTGCTTTTGTCGTAATCGATGACCAATCCAGGATCAATATGATGATGAAAGCTAGTATCCACAGATTAAAATCAAATATTTAGACAAAGAGAAGAAAAATTCTGGATCCAAGAAATAGGATCTTTCACATCATATTTATAATTAATTTATTAATTTCTGAAGAAATTAAATACTTGGGTCTTTGGTAAATTCTCCATGAATGATCGTTGATCATCCAGAATGACCCTTCTGGACTGTCTTCATTTCACTCTTGAGGATCCAAAGTAGAATCCCTCTAGCGGTGATCCACATGTTCTCCAATGGTCTCCGAACAACGCCACTTGTTCTTAGGGTGCTAGCATGGAAAAGAGAATGTAATGCATCAATCGTTCTTGATTGCTCGTTCTTTGGTTTTGAGGAACTTCTATCATTCTTGAGAGGGAGAGATGAGAGGAGTCAAGAGAGAAAATTTTTGGCTCAAAAATTCTCAATTCATTAGGGTTTGGCACAATATACTTACTTTCCTATTAATCGACACGGGGTTTCATTAATTTCGAAACAACAATGAAATGAAATTATAACTATTAGAGAAAACCCATGACACATAATAAAAATAATATCACCATTATTTGTGGTTCGCCAAATTGTGAAAAATGGAACCATAAATGAGATCACGTTCCACATAATGATAAAAATATTATTATTATTTCTTGTTCCAACTAGATAAACATTATTTACCAACTTTTAAATAATTAATTTATCAACAGACACGATCTTAGTTCGTTCAAACTCCTATTCCATTTATTGAACCCCTGAATAAAATATTTTATTCTCTTAAATAAATATTTTTTTTACAAACTAGTAAATAAATATTTATTAATATTCAATAAAATAAATAAATATATATTTTATTCACAATCCGGTGAATAAATATTTGTTTAATTTATGCGATCATTTTAACTTGAATAAAATTATTCCTCGGTCTTAAGAATAATATTTATAACATTAATTAAATTCAAATATAATTTAATCAAGACCACGAGAACCACTTAGTGTGTGACCCTATAGGATTTTTTCTCATTGGAATTAGGCGAGCTTGCCTAAATTCCAAGATTACTATCTAGCAATGGGTCAATACACCCAAGAGAAAGAACTTAAAGCCACAATGACGATATACACAAATGAATGCTCACTATGTAATATAATACCTTTGTCACAAAGTGAAAATGTATCCCATTTATGACTTTATGTCATCTTGATCAGTCTGGAAACTAGCATTTGCATATCCTCTAATGACTGGTTCATCATCTCCTCCATAACCTAGAAAAATATCCTTAGTACACCTTAGATACTTAAGGATAGTCTTGAATGATACCCAATGGCAGTCACCTAGATCAGCTTGATATCTTCCTACTGCACTCAATGTGTAAGAAACATCTAGCCTAGTACATAACATAGCATACATGACTGACCCAATTGCTGATGCGTATAGAATCATGTCCATTCTCTTTATTTCCTCATGCATCCGAGGAGACATTTTTTTGGAAATATGAATGCCATGTGACGCTGGAAACAATCCCCTATTGGATTGTTCCATACTTAATCTCTTCAGTATCTTGTCAATGTATGTACTTTTACTTAGGCCCAAAAATCTCTTGGATCTATTGTGATGGATCTTGATCCCAAGAAAACATGATGCCTCGCCCAAGTCCTTCACGGAGAAGCATTTATTCAACCCTTATTTAACATATTGTAAGTCCGGTATTTCATTTCCAATAAGTAATATGTCTTCAACATATACTATTAGGATAATGACTGTACTCCCACTAAACTATTTTTAGACACAAGTCTCACATTCATTCTTTATAAAACAAAATTTCATTATAGATTCATCAAAATGAATGTTTCATGACCTGTATGCTTACTTTGATCCATAAATGTATTTTTTCAACTTTCATATCTTATTGGAATCCTTTAGAGTCACAAACTGTTCAAGTTGTGTCATATAGAAATCTTGATGAAGGTTCCCATTAAGGAAGGTTGTTTTGACATCCATTTTCCAAATCTCATAGTCATGGTAAGCAGAAATGTCTAGTAGAATTTTGATGGATTTCAGCATTGAAACTGGTGAAAAGTTTTTATCATAGTCAATACCTTGATGTTGTTTAGATCCTTTTTCAACCAGTCATGCCTTATAGGTACTGACTTGTCCTTCCATATCCAGTTTCTTCTTGAATACCCATTTACAACCATCAGGATTTACATCTACTAGAGGATCTACCAAACTCCAGACTTGGTTTTGTTACATGGAATCCATTTCAAAATTCATGGATTCTTTCCACTTGGAAACATTTGTTCCACTAACTACTTCCTTGTAGGTTAGAGGATAATTATTATCAACTAATAATGAGTCACCATCCCCAGTGACTAGAAAACTGTACCATTCCAATTCTCTAACATGTCTTGTACTCCTACGCAATTCTTGTGTCTTTGGAACATATTCTTATTCCATGGGGCTATGTGAAATCTTCTCCTATACCAACTCTTGTGTGCCTTGAGCCTCAAATTCATCGAATTCTATCTTTCTCCCCCTATCTCTTTTAGAGATGTGCTCCCTCTCAAGGAATATGGAATGTCTTACCACTATAACCTTTTTTTATGAGGGGATGTATATGTAATATCCCCTTGTTTCCTTGGGGTATCCTATAAAGTACACTTTGTTCCTTAAGGTGTAATTTTGTTACCTGAAGAGGCCTTAAAAAATGATTCACTTCCCCACACATGAAAATTTGATAACATAGATTTTATTCCACTCAAAAACTCATATGGAATACCATTTATCTATTTAGTTGGTACTTAGTTCAGTATGTGTGCCATTATTTGTAATGCATATCCCCAAAAGGATGATAGAAAACTTTCAAGAATCTTCATTGATCTCACCATGTTCAATAAGGTGTGGTTCCTCCTTTCACTTACACTATTCCACTAAGGTGTTTAAGGAGGAATGAGTTAGGATAGAATCCCAAAATCTCATAAGTAATCAATGAAGTCTTGATTAAGATATTATCCAACTCAGTCTGAGAAAAGTTTATTAATCTTCTTACCAAGATGGTTCTAAACTTCATTCTTATAATCCTATAACTTATTATAAGAATCTAACTTATACCTTATTAAGTAGATATATCCATATCTACTAAAATAATTAGTAAAAGTTATGAAGTATGAGTACCCACCCCTTAATTAAAATGGAAATGGTCTATACACATCGGTATAAACCAATTCAAGAATCTATTTGGCCCTTTCATCTTTCCCACTAAATGGGTCTTTGGTCATTTTTTCTTGTAAACATGTGTTATATACACCAAGTGGTTTTAGTTAAAAAGAATCTAAATATCCATCTTGATGTAATTTTGTCAAGCATTTCTCATTTACATGACCTAGCCTATGATGCCAAAGTTGGGTGTTGTATGAGTCTTGTGAAGTATTTTATTATCGATTTCCATTACTTATTTTGTGTAATCCAACACGTGAAAACCGTTATATAAATGTGCCTTACCAAAACATATGCTATCTTTATAAAAGAAGAAACATTCATTTCTGAACTTGAAAATAAATGCATTTGTATCTAGTCTGGATATAGAAATAATGTTTTTGGTTATAGAAGGAACATAATAACAACCCTTCAACACCAAGATCACCCCAGTCGACAACGTGAGGTGGTAGTCCCCGACTACTACAACAACAAGTCTAGCTCCATTAGATACTTATAGATCTACCTTCCCTCAATCAATTTTCTTGATTCTACCTGGTTCCTGCATTTGGATACATATGTGAACACCACAACCTGTATCTAATACCCAATTTGTAAAAATAGATAAATTGCACTCGATATCAAACACACCTGAAGCTTCACCTTGTTTCTGTGGATGGGTTCATTTTTTCTTCCATTATCCCTTCTTTCCACATACAAAACAAACAACTTCCTATTACCTTTTCTCCCCTTTTATCTTCATTTTCTTGGAAGGGTGTGAAGAATATTTAGGATTAAAGCTCAGTACCTTCCCTTTCCTCTTATTCACCATAAGGAAAAAAGTTTTTTTGTGCTTCATGTATTTGTCCACTTAGAGAAGGAGGATAAGAAGATCTGGTAGAGACTTGTCAATGTTTTTTATATTGAAACTCACAAAAAACTGGAGAATATTTGAGGGAGTGATGCAAGAATGAGATCATTACCCAGTTCGTTAGGGATTTTAAACCCTAGAACCTCTAGGTGCTCAATATAGCCAATGATCTTGACTATGTGTGGCCTAATTGGGGAACCCTCTACAAGATTAATATGAAAGAGTGCCTTGGAGATCTCAAACTGTTCCCATCTTTATCTCTCTTAGTAAATACAACAGAGGTGCTCAAGCATGATATAAGTATCCATGTTTTCGTGAGACTTCATGATTACACTAGACATTGATGATAACATGAAACATTGAACGTTGGACACATCGTTCATATGTTTCCCATAGACCATGATCTCTTTAGAACTCACCTCTTGGGAAAATGGATTAGATAATAACGACTCTAGCATGTAAGATTTCATTTCATTCCATATAATGACCAGAATTCATTTAAACCATTCTTGGAAGTTACTACTAGTGAGGATATTGTATTTATCCAGTATTGATCATAGGGACAACGTGGTTAACAAGATTTTCATTTTTATTCTATAATTAAAAGAGAAAATAATTAATACATTCTTGATTACATTTTATGAGAAATAATAAATTAATTTTATTAAGTCTCCCACTATTTTATCAATTCCCAATGGCCATCACCATTGAACTCAGAATGTCTAGTTTTTAGGACATTCTAGTGTAAAGGATCCATATTCCCCTTTGCATAACCCCAAAAAGGGTTGGTCATGCTATTTGAAGGTATTTAGGTAGGCAACTCTTTTCCAACTATGGGTTTATAGCTTCTTGATCCATTGAGTGGACTCCCCAATCCTGAAATCCAGACTTGGATTTCCTCAACACCTACCTCCAAATTTACACCAATTCTTGCAAGGGATACTCCTATTGATGTAAAATGGTTAAGTTAACCTGAAACTTTCATAAGATCTTCCTGTATAAAAGTAAGTTTCCCAAAAAGGATTGGTCAAACACTTAGTTTTATTGAGTCTTTCCCTTAATCAAGTAACTAAAGTCTTAGTCTAACTTAATATTTTATTGTGGGATTTTTTTATCTCTTATGCATAAATTGCATTATTATCTTTATCACATGCTTGTTAATATTAAGTGGAACTTACTTAAGTGATTAACCATATCTTAATAATATTTACACATAAGATTGGTTTATTTTAGTTCCATCTTGAATTCTTGTTAATTCATCAATTATGTAGTCGTGAAAATACATCCATAATGAAAAACCATGCAACAGACAGAAAGAAAATAAAGTAAAGGGCATGATCATGAGCTCTTTTAATGGTTAGTTTATCTAGAGGTTGATAAACTAACCACTCAGAAAGGGGAGAAATACCTTGAACCATTTATGGTTTTCATCTATAACTTTCCACTTGTCCACCATTGTATCTCCTTGGATTGGTTTTGCCTCGGCTCCTTACTTGAACCGCCTCCACAATCTTGGGAGATCCATCCATTACATGTGATTTTTAACTCACACACAGGTGAGGGGTAAAAAGGGGGTTTGCATAAAAGAAACCATGGGCACGTAGGCCAATGATTTAATTTAAAATAAATTAAAAGTAAACCAGTCACATACAAAGGCCTGGTCTAGCTCATGATAATCCACATACATGAAATGAATTATGTATTTAATAAAACTAACATTCAATTTTGTAACCATTTTTATTAAGATAAATCACACTCGAATCCATTAATTATTATCTTTAATTAATTAATCCTTTTATCTTAATCCTTTTCTGAATTTCCCTGAGATTCTTATCCATAACCTTGGAGGTAACACGATGAACACCCATTCGAATCTACATGATATGTAATTTTGAACATTACAAAAACATTAAAGTTTTAATTTTTTGTAATTTGACAAAGTACGCAACGTGTACTTCCTTCACCATCTTATCCAAAGTACCCACCTAGGGACTCAGTGTGTGAGGCATACTTTAGAAATCTCAGAGTACATGGCATGTCCAGTGGGAAACCCATCATGTTGTATTCAGTTTACAAGGTTACTGGCCAGCTTAGCTGTGTATGGGATATATGACTTGGCCCATGAACCAAAGGGACTACATGTTATGTCTAGTGGCCCACATGACGTGTAATCTGACTGATCGTGTGCTAGTCTATCATGTTCAATACAGGGTGTAAGAATTAACCAAACCACATGTCATTAATGCACATGACTAGAGTAATTTCCAAATTACTCCTGATGCACTGAACACAACTACACAGTGTGTAATATGGATTACACATCATGTATGGTATATTACACAGTGTGTAACTCTGAATACATGGCATGTACTATCGTGTTACTTGGACATAATCATCAGTGCCTCCTGATGAGATCCTTGATTTAATTTTAATCAAAAAATTATCCATTTCTGTTAGATTTTCAAGAAACAAAAAGAGATATAATATATCTCAAAATTAATATTACAATAATGATTAAACATGAATTTAAAAACTAAATTATTAAAGCATAAATTATCAACAAATTATTTAAATAATTATAAATGATGATTACCCCACTCTGATAACACTTGTAGGATCCAAACATAGTGAAAGCATGATAGTTGGGAGGGCCCAACCATGCTTTTTCTATAATCGATGACCAATCTAGGATCAATATAATGATGAATGCCGGTATCCATGGATTAAAATCAAATATTTAGATAAAGAGAAGAAAAATTCTGGACCTAATAAATAGGATCTTACACATCATTCTTATAATTAATTTATCAATTTTTGAAGAAATTAAATACCTGGGTCTTTGATACTTTATTCGTTGATGATCGTTGATCATATGAAATGATCCTTTTAGATTTTCTTCATTGTGATCATGAGGATCCAAAGTAGAATCCCTCTAACGGTGATCCACATGTTCTCTAATGGTCTCTAAACAACACCACTCATTCTCTGGGTGCTAGCACGACGAAGAAAATGTCTTGCATCAATTGTTCTTGATCGCTCATTCTTTGGTCTTGAAGAACTTATCTCATTCTTGAGAGGGATATATGAGAGTATTTGAGAGAGAAAATTTTTGGCTCAAAAATTCTCAATTCATCGGTGTTTGGCATAATAGACGTACCTTCCTATTAATCAAAATTGGGTTTCAGTTACAATATTTAATTGAGAAATAGAAATTAAATTCAATTATAACTATTAGAGATGTAAAGACCCAAAAATTCCATGTATTTTTTTAAATTATTTGGGATTTTTATGAGTCTGTGAAAATTGACAGTGCATAATTCCGAGGCCCGGTGTGTCCGGAATGAATTTCTAAACTTTTTTTTTTCAAGTATGTTCAGTAAATGCGTGGGCGGTGTTTTATATCTTTTGAACTGATGCTCGGATTAAAAATATGAGGGCACTGTTGAATCTGAAGTGCCAGGATTCGCTTAAGGGAGCCTTCACTTTGACCGTAGTATGTCAGGAGAAAATGTTAGTTTTTGGATTTTAAAAAAAAAGTAAAATAACATACAATTGTTATTTTATTTTATTTTCTCCAACGAATGAGTGGCGGTGGCAGGGTCGGTGGCATGTCAAGCCATTTAATGGATTGATTCATCAATTGTGTAACTCTACCATTGTGAATTAAAAGAGGTTCATTAATTAATTTAATGAACCTCATTAATTCTTCAACGCGTTACTCACCTTTACCCCTCCTATTTAAATGGATCTTCGAGTGGGGTTTTGGCACGACTTCTTCAAGAGAGGAAACTCTAGCAGAGTTCTACGGCAATATCCAATGATAGAGGATGAAAGCTCGGGCGACAACAATCTGGGTTCAACAGACGCCGATGACTCCATCCAACATGGATGCTCCTCCTGCTGTAACCGCGACACCTCCAAAGGATCTCGAGGTAGGGGGTTTAAGTGCTTTATTGTTACCTCTCTTCCCGTTCTTGAAAAATATAACGAACGCGGACCAACCGACTAATGGGTTGATCCGCGTCTTGTCAAATCATGTGGGTGGTTGTTGTGGTGTCTTAAATTTGGGGATTATTCTTCCTTTGATTATTATTAATTTTCCTCATGTTTAAAATATTAATGCGGAGGGCTTGAGTTGAAACCAACAAGGCCTAGACCCTTCGCTAAATTTTTCCTTGGGGAGTTCTTCGTGGAGGAATAACGAACGTGATAGCAAGGCATATTTGAGGGCCATGAAATGACGGTGGCATCCTGAGAGGACCGTAGGCGCATCTGGAAGGAAGAACGGTCCACCGGGGCTCACTCGGTGGCCCGTGAAAGAAACACTGGTGCGACACCAGCGTAGCGGCACTGGCAGACGAGGTCGGCAACTGGAAACCTCCATCCATGGTGGAAGAGCGGCGCCGTGGTGGTCGGATGGGCGGCTGATCATGGAGGTGGAGGTGAAGGAGGTGCACCGCGTTGAAGGGTCGTGACTTTGAAGCTGCGGTGGTGGTGAAGGTCGGGACCCACCTCCTGCGAGTCCCACGGGTGACAAGGCGGTGCCATGTGGCGCTACCAATTAAAGGAGCCAAATGACTCCTTTAAGCCATTTGGGTGCGGCAGATCGTGTGACCTGCGCGGGTCATGCTAGCCAGCGGGCTGGACCGCTGCCCAACCCAACCAGGACGGTTCGGGCTGGACCGCGGCCCAGCCCCATCGGGACGGTTCGGGTCAGACCGTGACCCAGCCTAACCGGGATGGTTTGGGCCGGACCACGGCCCATCCCGACCGGGATATTTTGGGTTGGGCTGGCCCCGACCCAGACCGGTTTGGGTTGGTCCAGGCTGGGTTGGACCGGACCCGGACCCCTCTTGGGCCTAGAAACTCTTAAAGGGCCATATCTTGCGAACCGGATGTCCGTTTGACAAACCGTATGTTGCATTGGGATCCTTGGAGCAAGATGGTCCTTTTTACATAATCCACTTGGGTATTGGAGAAATTTGGAGTAAGGCCAGGTTGGATTGACTCCGAATCCAACTGGGCCCTCTATACTAAAATGAAAATAACTTACAGACCGGGCGTCCGGTTTACGCGCCATCTGTTGCGTTGGAACCCTCATTACATGATAAATCATTGGGTTACTTATTCATGGGACTTAGTACTGGTTTAAATATGACTGATCGCTTGAGGAACGGTTCTCCCAGAATCAGGCGTGCTTCGTGCGGGAATCCAGTGGCTGACTGTGACATGAAGAAGAAGAGCGACCAATACGGGACAACATTAGAAACTCTAGAGTGGGATGATATAGCTGTACAAATAATCATCCATACCTCTATACCAGTGAACAATACGGGTCAGCATTGGCGACCAATATGGGTCAGCATCCAGCGACCAATACGAGTTAGCACCATCGACCAATACGGGTCAGCACCAATGACCAGTACGGGTCAGCACAAGCGACCAATACGGGTCAGCACTAGCAACCAATACAAGTTAGCATCTAGTGACCAATACAGGTCATCATACAGTGACCTATACAGGTCAGTAGTAGAGTTACTATGGATAGGATGATCTGGCTTTACGACTAGTCCTCCCTATCCTAGTAACCTTGAAGTTATACCGTTAGAGTGAACTGTCTCTTTTTCTTTGTGAATCATGATTTAGATCATGCTTGTGATATTACCTTTGTGATATTTCTTGTGAAGTTTTTCCTTTGTGGATTACTGAGATACCTTTGGGGGTCTCTACTGAGGATTGATGATATTTTTGATCAGTTGAAAGGAGAGAAGTGGTTCTAAAAGATAGAACTCATATCAGTCTATCACTAGCTTCGTGTGTGGTGTGAAGACATCCCAAAGACGGCCTTCAGATGTCGGTATGGACGTTACGAATACCTAGTGATGTCTTTTGGAATGAAGAATTCCCCTACAGTGTTCATGGGTCTCATGAACAGGATCTTTTAGACCTACTTAGACCGGTTTGTAGTGGTATTCAATGACAACATCCTGGTGTACTCAGCATCTGAGGAAGATCATGTTGTACACTTGAGTATAGTTCTGGAAACACTCCAGGAGCACCAGTTATATGGGAAGTTCTCGAAGTGTGAGTTCTAGATATGAAAGGTCCACTTCTTGGGACATGTCATCTCAGAGGCTGGAGTTGTAGTGGATCTAGCAAAGATCGAGGCAGTACTTTCTTGGGAGCCACCCAGAAGTGTTAATGAGGTGCAGAGATTCCTAGGATTAGCAGGCTACTATCAGAGGTTCGTACCTGATTTATATAGAGTAGAAGTACCTATGGATGCCTTGAAGAAGAAGGAGAAACCCTTCTTATGGTCAGAGACATGCCTGCAGAGATTTCAACAGCCGAGGCAGAGCTTGACCAGCACTCCCATCCTAAGGTTGTCGGAGGAGGGAACTGAATATGTGGTTTACTATGATGCATCAGGGGCCGGAATCGGTTGTTTCCTGATGCAGGGTGATGTAGTGATTGCTTATGTCTCATGACAGCTGAGGCCTCATGATCAGAATTTTGTGACTCGTGACTTGGAGTTGGTAGTAGTAGTCTTCTCACTGAATATGTGGCGACACTACTTGATGGGTGAGCGATTTATTATTTACTCAGACCACAAGAGTCTCAGATATATATTCACACAGAAAGATCTGAATCTGATACATCAACATTGTCTAGATTTCTTCCAGGACTATGAATTAGAGATAGTCTATACTCCTGGGAAGGGTAACGTAGTGGTAGATGCACTTAGCCAGAGATCAAGTTCGCAGCTACTGAACGAGGCTTCAGAGCAGTTAGCCTCTCTTCCGATATCTTACGTGGACAGAGATAAGACAGTATACTTCTAGTCAATGGTAGTTTCCCCTACACTCCTTCAACGAGTCAGGGAGGCACAACTCAGAGACAGCAGCTGCAAGACTACATGTGATCAGATGTCCTCAGGCCATGCACCTGATGAATATTTTGAAGGTGGGGAGCACAATATCCTTTTTAGATGACGTACAGTTGTACCAGTGGCTCTATGAGAGGAGGTGTTGAGGAAGTTCCATACATCCCCCTTGGCAATAAATCCAAGCATGATGAGGATGCATCAGGACATCTGGTGTTAGTACTGGTGGACAAGGATGAAGAAAGTTGTGGAAGATTTTGTTTCTAGATACCTCACTTGCCAACAAGTGAAGGTCGAGCACCAGGTACCAGCAGTCTTGAGCCAACCCCTCAAGATACCAGAGTGTAAGTGGGAAGGGATATCGATGGACTTCGTGATGGGGTTACCATGTACTTCCAGAGGGCATGATACCATATGGGTGATCGTTGACCGACTCACCAAGTTGGACCACTTCTTTACTATTTGAGAGAAGGGTTTAGTAGAGAGTTTGGGACATCTCTACATTCAGGAGATTGTGCCACTTCACGGGGTTCCTTCGACGATAGTCTCAGACCGTGACACATGATTCACATCCCAGTTGTGGAAAGGATTGCAGGAGGCTTTCGGGACTCAGCTTCGCTTGAGCACATCTTTTCACCCGCAGATAGATGGTTAGACTGAGCGGACCATCCAGACCATGGAGGACATGCTTCGTGCTTGTGTCCTAGATTTTGGACGTAGTTAGGAGGAACACCTACCCTTGGTGGAGTTCTCGTACAAAAATAGATATCACTCCACCATTGTTATGGCCCCTTTTGAGGTGTTGTATGGATGATGGTGCAGATAGCCCTTGTGCTACACGGATCCAGGAGAGCCAGCACTCGTGGGCCCATAGATGGTACAATCTACCACTGATAAAGTGTAGGTCATCTGAGAGCGGATGAAGACTTCACAAAGCCGAAAGAATTCCTATGAAGATAGGCGATGGAGACCACTGGAGTTCTAGGAGGGGGGCCACATATTCTTGCGAGTCTCACCTCGATAGGGACTACAGAGATTTGGCCGAGGCAGCAAACTCTCACTGAGGTTTATCAGACCATTCCTAATACTTCGAAGGATTATCAAGGTGGGGTACCACTTGGCACTACCGCCATAGTTGGAGAGGGTGCACGACGTCTTCCATGTATCCTAGCTAAGGAGATATGTGCATGAACCATCTCACGTCATCGACCATGGCGAGCTGGAAATTGACAACAGGGTGACTTTTTTGGAGTAACCGATGAAGATAGAGGATCGACAGGAGAAAATCCTTTATGGATGGTCAATACCTCTAGTGTGTGTTCTGTTCCAGCATGAGGATCTCCAGGAGAGCACATGGGAGCGAGAGGCTCATATGCGTGCCCAGCACCCCTCTTTGTTTGTGTATCCTTGTTTGGATTTTGGGGCCGTAAAGCCCTAAGGTAGGGAGAATGTAAGGACCCAAAAATTCCATGTAATTTTTTTTAAATTATTTGGGATTTTTAAAAGTCTTTAAAAATTGACGGTGCATAATTCTGAGGTTCAGTGTGCCCGGAATAAATTTCTGAACTTTTTTTCGGGTACGTTCAGTAAACGTGCGGGTGATGTTTTCTATCTTTTGAACTGGTTCTCAAATTAAAAATCTGAGGGCAACGTTGAATCCGTAGAGCCGAGATTAACTTAAGGAATACTTCACTTCGACCGTAGTAAGTCGGGAGAAGAAGTGAGTTTTTAGAAATTTTATAGAAAAGTAAAATAACATGCAATTGTTATTTTATTTTATTTTCTCCAATGGATGAGCAGCGGTGACGGGGCCGGTGAATTTTCAAACCATTTATTTACTTGACTCATCAACTGTGTAACTCCACCGTTGTGAATTAAAAGAGGTTCATTATTTCATTTAATGAACCTCATTAATTATTCAGCGTGTTACTCACCTTTCCCCCTCCTATTTAAATGGATCTTAGGGTGGGGTTTTGGCACGACTTCTTCAAGAGAGAAAACTCTGGCAGAGTTCTACGGCAACATCCACCAACGGAGGAAGAAAGCTTGGGTGGCAATGATCTGAGATCGATGAACGCCGACGACTCCATCCAACGTGGATTCTCCTCCCGTCGTAATCATGACACCTCCAACATATCTCGAGGTAGGGGGGTTAGGTGTTTTAATGTTCCCTCTCTTCACATTCTTGAAAAATATAACGAACACGGACCAATCGAATAATGGGTTGATCCGTGACTCATCAAATCATGCAAGTGGTTGTTGCGGGGTCTTAAATTCGGGTATTATTCTTCCTTTAATTATTATTAGTTTTCCTCATGTTTCAAACGTCAACACGGAGGGCGCAAGCCAAAAATAACAAGGCCCAGACCCTCCACTAAACTTGTCCTTAGTGCGTTCTTCATGGAGGAATAACGAAGGTGGTGAAAAGGCATATTTGAAGGCTGTGAAACGACGACGACATCCCAAGAGGACTGTAGGTGTGTCCGGAAGGAAGAACGGACCACGAGGGCTCACCTGGTGGCTCGCGGAAGAAACGCCGGCATGGAACCGGTGCGACGACACCGATGATCAACGCTGGCTGACGAGGGAAGAAACCGGCAACCGCCGACAGCGGTGGATGAGCAGCGCCGCTCAGTGCCGTGGTGGTCAGACGGGCGGCTGGCAGCGGCCGGCTGCGGAGGCGGAGGCAGAGGCGGTGCATCGACGCGTGCTGCGTTGAAGGGCTGTGGATTTGAAGCTGCAGCGGTGGCGAAGGCCGGGACCCGCTTCCTTTGGGTCTCATGGGTAATGAGGCAGCGCTATGTGGCGCTGCTAATTAAAGGAGTCGAACGACTCCTTTGAGTTGTTCGGGTGCCATAGACCGCGCGGGTCGCCCTAGCCAGTGGGCCAGTCCTCCCGTCGGGCTTCACCCAGCTGACAGGCCAGGCCGGTCCGCGACCTAGTGGGTTGAGCCCGCCATGGCCCAGCCCAGGCTGGGTCGGGCTAGGTCAGACCATACCCAGAACCCTCTCGGGCCCAGAAACACTTAAAGGACTATATCTTGTGAACCGAATGTCTGTTTGACGAACCGTCTACGACGCTTGGATCCTTGGAGCGAGACGATACTTTTGACATACTCCACTTGGGTTTTGAATAAATTTGGAGTACGTTCGGGTCAGATCGACTCTGAATCCAACTGGGCCCTCAGCACCAAAATGCCAATAACTTACAGACCGGGCGTCCGGTTGACGCGTCGTCTATTGCATTGGAACCCTCATGACTTGATAAATCATTGGATTACTTCTTCCCGGGACTTCGTACCAGTTTAAATATGACTGATGGATTGAGGAGCAGTTCTCCCAGAATCATGTGTGCTTCGTGCGGGAATCCATTAGCTGGCTGTGACATGAAGAAGAAGATCGACCAATAAAGGTCAGCATTAGAAACTCCATAGTGTGATGATCCAGCTGAATGAATAATCATCCCTACCTATGTACTAGTGACCAATATGGGTCATCACCAGTGACCAATATGGTTCAACATCCAACGACCAATACGGGTCAGCACCAACGACCAATGCGGGTCAGCACCAGCGACCGATACGGGTCAACACCAATGACCAATATGGGTCAAAACTAGCAAACAATACGGGTCAGTATCTAGAGACCAATATAGTTCAGCATACAGTGACCTATACGGGTCAGTTGTAGAGTTACTACGGATAGGATGATCTAGCTTTACGATTAGTCATCCCATCCCAGTAACTTTGAAGTTATATCGTTAGAGTGAGCTATCTCTTTTACTTCGTGCTTCATGATTTAGATCATGCTTGTGATGTACTTTGTGGTATTTCTTATGAAGTTTTTTCTTTTTGGATTAGTGAGAGACCTTCGGGGGTCTTAGGGTCCCCTACTGAGTTGTTATACTCACCCCTGCACGGGCTCTGCCCGCACGTGTGTGACTGGTGCAGACTACTGACGCTCCAAGGAAGACTTTGGAGATTTGGGACATGGTGTAGCTTGGTGCGATAGGAGCAGTCAAGATCCTCTTCTTCAACTTCAGACTTATAGACACTACCCTCCAGGTAGATCTCCAAGGTAGATGCGATAGCTGTTTACTTTCTTTTCAGTTTCTAGGGCTTGTATTCCGGTCCACTATTTTTAATTTATAGTTGTACTTGTGGTTGTACTTTACTCTCGTGGTTATACCTTACTTTTGTTAGTTTTTTTACTTTAGTTTCCCTTTTTGATTGTATACATATCTCTGAAGCAATGTCTTCCCTGTTCAGGAAAATCCTTCAGGTGCTAGTCACCAACCCCGGATCTATGGAAGGCAGGCTTGGGGTAGTTACGTCTGGCCCCCATGGGACGGGTCATGACAAGAGAAAACCCATTCCACATAATAACAATAAGAGCACCATTATTTTTGGTGTGCCAACTAGTGAAAAATGGAACCATAAATTAAATATCATTCCACATAATGATAACAATATTATTATTATATCTTGTTCCAACTTAATAAACATTATTTATCTACTTGTAAATAATTAATTTATCAATGAACACGGTCTTGGTCTGTTCGAACTCATCTTCCATTTATTAAACAGTCGAATAAAATATTTTCTTCTATTAAATAAATATTTTTATTTACAAACTAGTAAATAAATATTTATTAAATGTTCAATAAAATAAATAAATATAAATTTTATTCACAATTCAGTGAATAAATATTTATTTAATTTATGTAATCATTTTAACTTGAATAAAATTATTCCTTGGTCTTGAGACTAAAATTTCTTCCATTAATTAAATTCAAATAAAATTTAATCAAAACCACCAGAAACACTTAGTGTGTGACCCCCTAGGATTCTTTCTCATTGGTATTAGGCGGGCTTTACTAAAGTCCAAGATTACTATATAGTAACGAGTCAAGCTACCCAAGAGAAATAATTTAAAGACTGAATGATGACATCCATATATTGATCCTCACTGTGTAATATAATCCCCTTTTCATAATATCTCATCAAGTGGGTTCCATGATAGTATCATCAACATATATGCTTGATACGTCATTCTTTGACTACCTAAAATAAACTCATCGTTACACCATGGACATGGAATTTAGGGTGACGGTTTTATTTCAATCAAAGTACTGAGATATCAACTTCCATAAATGGAAGGGATAAATCCTTCCTCAATTTATCCATTAATAACATGTCATTCATAACACAACCAATGTACCCTACTTCCTACTAACATATAGCGTGATAGTTTTTGTCAGTAAATCAAAGTGTGTGAGTCGTGAAATGTATTAATGATAATCTTAAAGTCTAAGGACCATTACACATGCTCGCAGATAATAATATCTGATGACACCAAAACATGTAGAATTCTCATTGGCTGGTTTGTTCTTATAATCTCCCATCTTGGAGATTACCAAGTGTGAAATTCAAGAGAAGAAGTATCATTGGCATACAAGTACTTTCACCTAAAGTTCTATATAGTATGTATCCCATCATAGTATGTCATCCAACCACATAACTATATTTAAGAATATTTTCATAGCACTTCAAGGTTCTCATCATAACGGGGAACTGCTATGACCTTATTAATGTGACAAATACTCTAGGATATAATTACATCATAGTCATGTAGAACAATGAAAAATATGTAATTAAATATTCATGTAATCAAAGTACAAATATTTGGTTCTAGGACACCAACTCTAACAATATTTATTTATGAAAATTTTGGGTCTGTACAAGATTATCAAAAAAATGTAAAATATATTTTTTATTCTCCAGTGCTTGTGGAATAATTTTTTTTTGATCCATTTATCATTTAGATGGTGAGGAATATCAAAGTTATACCCTAATAAATATCATAATGCAAGAGGAAGAAATTTACTCCCTGGAATGGGAGAAGTTTAAGAATATATTTTTCAATAAATATTTTCTGTGAACTATTCACACTAAAATAGAGAGATAATTCCTAGAGTTGAAACCAAATGTGGATTGAATCCATTAGTATCTACGAGGAAAGATTCACAAGACATGAAAGGTATTATTTTAGTTTTATAATAAACATTGAAAGAAAAATTGATCATTTGTTTATTGAATTAAAACCAATTATCTAAAAAGAATTAGATATAAGAGAATTTGGTAACTATTAATAAATTTTTTGATGTGATCTCAGGGTGGAAATGAGAATTAGTGACTCCCATTATTCTCTATATTTTTGGGATAAGAAGAGAAAAATAGAGTTTTATGGAAACTAAAATATTAAAACTTATGGATGTAAAAATAGTCATATTCTTATATAATAAATAAATTGGAAGTATAATGGGGATAATTACCTCTAATAATTAAGTAATGATTCAAGTGTGTTATAGAATTACATCTATCACATTAATTCCAAAGAGATATAAAAAGGAAAACCAATGAAATGGGTAGATTCAAAGTTTATCCTAATGAACCACCCAAATTTCAATGCTTCAATTATAAGAAGTATGTACATTGAAATAACCATTGAACTAATACAAGCATTAATAAAGGAAATATAAATCAATAACCTCCATATCCATTGGATAAATGTAAATACTATTCAATCACAATTGTTGAAGTGAGTCATAAAAACAAAGTGGTGAAATGTATACTCATCATCCAATAAATAACTAAAAATTTCATATTTTATTTTTCTTATACCCATGCCTTTATATCTATAAGTTATGATAAGAGCACAAAATAAAAACCCTATTATCTGTATATTTAATTATCCATGAAAAATACTAGTGGTTTGATGATTGTATCCCAATTCTACAACTCTTATCTGATTGAATGTTATAGGAATGAACTTCCTGAAAATATTATTATTCCTCCCTTAGTTGAATTTTATGTGATTTTGGTAATGGGTTGGATCTCTCTATATAAATCCCATATCAATTTTTAGGATAGGTAAATCAAATTTCTTATCACAAATCAATATATGATCATTTATTGGTGCAAGGATGACTATGAACTCCCTATGAAAGTTACTCCCATTTTATGGGTCATGTTACCTAATAGTGAGGGATATATAGCTAAAATGGTTGGGAAAAAACTCAATATTTAAGATATTTATATTTTTAAGGAATATTTTGAGGTATTTCCTAAAGAGTTTCCTATACTTCCCAGGTCATGAGGTTGAGTTTTTAGTAGAAATCGTACTTGTCTTTATGCCTATATAAAAGAATCTTTATAAAATGGACCTGAATGAATTTGAGGACTTAAAGAAGAATATCAAAGAAAATATAGATAAAGATTTTATATGTATAAATTTTTCACCATTAGGTACACCTATCTAATTGTTTTGGAATAAAGTTAGATTAATGCATCTCTGTATTGATTATCATGAACTTAACAAAATCATAATCAATAACAAATATCACCTACCCTATATTGATCAAATATTTGATAAAATATAAGGAGACAAATACTTATCAAAGATAAAAGTTAAATATAGATATCATAAATTAAGGTTGAAAATGTAGGATATACACAATATAACCTTTCATACAAGATATGGACATTGTGAATTCATAGTGATTCCATTCATAATTACAAATGACCCCATTATCTTCATAGATCTAAAGAATAGTTACATTAGATATTATCTTGATCAATTTTTGGTAGAAATTATTTATGATATTCTCTTATATTCAAAGAGAAAATAAGATCATAAATATAATTTTAGAGTTGTGCTGAAGACGTTGAGAAAAGAGACATTTTATACATAGTAAAGCACATGTGAATTTGGAAACATAAAGTAGAATTATTGGTTCATGTAATCAGAAGAAAGGGTATACCTATAGATAATTCAAAGATTAAGGTGGATAAATAATGGACCAAACTAACCACTATAATAGAGATCCATATTTTTCTTATATTGGTTTGATACCATCAAAACTTTGTGATAAATTTCTTGAAAATATCAAATCCACTAACAAAGTTAACTTGAAGGGGAGACAAGTTTCTCTAGATAGATGAATGTGATTTTTTAAGGTTCTTAAGAGAAGGTTGGTCATAAAACCTATACTCACATGACCCTAAATTAGATAAGGGTTGTGATATATAATGATGGATAAATAAATTATAGGGGTATTTCCTCATTAAAAATAACATGGTGATAGTGTATGTCTCACATCAATTAAATTTCCATGAGAAAAATTACACTACACATGATTTAAAGCAAGAAAAAAAATATGTGAATTAAAGATATTGAGTAATTAACTCTATAATTAAAATTTTTATATAGATATATTGACCATGAGAGATTAAATTATATATTCACATAGAAGGAGTTAAACAAGCACCAAAGGTGATGGTTGTAGTTAATCAAGGACTATGAATACTCGATTCATTACCACCCTGGGGAGGTGAACATGGTGGTTGATGCTTTGAGTGGCAAGTACCATGCTACCATATCCAATATGAGGATGAAAAGAGATCAAATACTCATGTATTTTAAAATTATAACCATTGAAATCATAAGTTAATGGAATAAATATTTTCTTTCCCAAGTGACTACTCAATCATCAATTCATATGAAGATCAAGGAGGTATAAAAGGATCCTATAGTGCTATAGAGAAAATTTTAACCATGAAAATGTTGGAATTATAAATTTATAAAATGAATATGTGTCCCATAAATACTAGAATTAAATGAGTTATTAGATGATGAACATAGCTCATTATTCTCTATACATACTGGAAGAACAAAGATGTATAGAGATATTAATGATTATTTTTAGTGGGATGATGTGATATGGGATATTGTAGAATATATATCATGATGCTTGGTATTACAACAAGTTAAGGAAGAATGATAGATTTCTAAAGGGATTATTAAACCATTACCCTTACTAGTATGGAAATGAGAGAACATCACTATATATTTTGTTGTAGGTATTCCTAATATATCAAAAGGCCATACTTACATTTGGGTTTTAGATTATAATCTAATAAATTTGGAACATTTCATTAATATTTTAGATTTATCACTTGATAAACTTTAAAATATATACATAAATTAATGGGTAAGGTTGCATATAGTGATGCTTTCTATTGTATTAAATAATCATTTTAGGTTTACCATGAAGCTCTATAGAAGTATTAAACAAGATTTGAATATGGATTTGATATTTCATATCACTTATCATCCTCAAACCAATGGTCTATTATAAATGAATATTAAAACTCTAGAATATATGTTGAGATATTATTAAATTTATTTAAAAAAAGTTTGATATCAATACCTTCCCCTAATAGAGTTCTCATATAACAACAGTTTCTATTCTTACAATCAAATGTTTCTAATGAGACTTTGTATGGGAAGGGGTGAATAAATACAACATGTTTTGATAAATATGGAGATCATAAGGTTATGATACTATATCTCTCTCAAGAAATTTTAGAGAAAATTAAAGCCATTTTTTTCTCATATTAAAATTGCACAAACTTGATAGAAAAGTGATGTTGATAGTCATTGATGAGATTTGGAGTTTGAAGTCAGATAGAAGGTATTCCTTCAAATATTACCATGGAAAAGGGTTATGAGATTTAGGAAGAAGATAAAGTTTATCCCTAGATACATTTTATATTTTAAAATACTTGATCATGTGGGGAATGATTTTTATTAGATTACAAATGTTTATTATGTGTTCTATGTATCATTTTAAGGAAGTACGTACTTGATCTATCACATGTAGTGAACTCATGAATTGTGTAGCTAGAACTTAATCTCTCTTATGATGAAAAATATATGAAAATCATGGATCCTAGATATTATGTACCATGAAAAAAAACACTCACCATGTTAAAGTTTTATTAAGGAATCATAAGTTTGAGTAAGTAACCCGTGAACCTGAAGATGTAATGAAGAAGAAAAACCATCATTTTTTCATCATAGTAATGATATTTCTGGAGTGAAATTATTTTAGGGGGTAAAATGTAACACCCCATTATTTTAATATGTATTTTGAAATGGAACTTCATAGATCAATAAGTAATCACTTAAAGTGGGGTGAATCTTTGATTCTAAATCCTTTAGGTTTCCTTGGTGAAACAACCCTCATCGCCGGTTAATGTAAATTTTAATCATTGTTTAACACACACACACAAGAAGGGCATAATATATTTACAAGGTTCACCTCTTAAAATAAGAAGGATAGTTATAAGCATGATACATATTCCAATAAGATCATACGAATCACTAGATTCAATATATAGGTATAAGGAGAAGATTTTATCCTTAAATAATATTACATTAAGTATCTTGTCTATGATAGTGCACCCAAAACTGAAATAATGATAATAGAAAATTTGATATCAATAATTATATATAATTAAAAACATAACCTTCAATTATTGAAGTAGTTCTCCTATTATTCTTCTTAAAACTATAAAAACATAGGTAGGATCTCTTCTCTCTATTCCAATATGCACAACAACTTCTTCTTATTCTTATTCTCTTCCTCTTTACATATCTTCTCTCTATTTTTCTTCTTCAACTTCAGTAAATCGCTAAATTACACTGGTATTCTCTTCTTTGATACTATAATATTTCTTGAATTATTTATAGTATCGGATCTCTACCTTCTCAAAATTTCACTACTTTTTCACACATTTATTTCATAGATTTCTCTATGTATAATTTACTCATTTTCACCCTCTGATATTTTTTATTCATTACCAATTTTAAATATTTTAATTTGATCTTCCATATTTCTATGAATTTTAAATTTACTATAGATGAACATTGTAATTTCATGATAACCACATGCAATAGTCATAAGATTCTCCTCCTACATACTTGTAAACCTTCTATATCCATGATAATTTCATGAACTAAATATGCATGTATGCATGTTGTAAGTTACAAAAATCATCATGGAATCTTACTCTTGGAATTAACTGATATATATCTCTCCTCTTTATCCATGACCATCA
Source organism: Viscum album (assembly GCA_963277665.1). Lineage (NCBI taxonomy): Eukaryota > Viridiplantae > Streptophyta > Magnoliopsida > Santalales > Viscaceae > Viscum > Viscum album. Next base: position 720,686,858 of record OY728125.1, on the reverse strand, counting down.
ACATTCTTCATCGTATGCATGTAAATATTATATTTTTTAGTTGTAGTTAAGCTCACGGTGTAAACCTCTTCACTCCAGTGTGGATGTTTCTTCCAAAATATTCATTTTCATATTTTTGGAATAATGAATTTCTTATGGAATGAGAATATCAATGTTTTTAGTAGCATTGAATTCTTCTTGACTCTTTACTATGTCATGGGATGGTCACATCACAAATTCATTCATGATTTCACATGAATACAACATTATCTTGGAGCTATGGTGTAGAGGTCTTGATATTTATAGAACCATGAATATTTATTCAAATCAAATATATGGAATGGTACTCTCACTATGGGGTAGTCATACATCCATTCTATTGACTAATACATAGTATAAGTAATGAAACATAGAGGTCTCAAAATTTCCATAACCACTAAAATCTAATCAAACCTCCTATATGGCATGAACCTTCATTATGACGTGGAGGTCCTAGAATTTCTAGTTCCACTAAAAACCAACCATTCCTTCTCTATGGTGTGGAAAACTCAATCGGGTTCTCATTTGTGGTGTAGAATAATTATTCTTTATTGTGGTCACTAATACTGCAGTATAGTCCTTGCACTGTGGCATGGTCCATTTCATCTACCACATGCCATATAACTTACATCATGATCTTTATTCATGATATATAATCACCAAGAAAACATCACAGAACATCATCTAATTTAATCACATAGAATATGATAAATGTATTGAAAAAAATCAAACATACTTAATCACATCTAATTCTCCAAATCTTTCATCTCAATAATCGCAACAACCATCAAATCACCTCTTGGGATAAAAAATCTCCCCTTGGTAATTTTTTGGAAACTGAGAAACATAAATCACTATTAAACTCTAAAAACATAGTAATGGATCATCATTCAATAACTCTAAGTCTATGTTAAAAAAATCAGTGTAGGAAACAAGAACATTGAATAAAATAATACCATGATGTCCATAATATAGTGATTTATATACAGCTTGCTTAAACATAAGGTTCACAACCTTCAAACTGAACTTCATAATCACAACAACAATTCTTTCACACTTGAAATATTCCTACAACCACTTATAATAAACTTTTAAAATAGTTCTTACTAAAGTCAAAACTTACCCATTTTAATAACTCTCAAAATATATGCTTCCCCAAAAGGTAACATGTATCAATAGACACTCCCTCTACATTTTGTACCCCACCCTTTGAAAAACAATAGGAATATAAACATAAAGAAAATATTTATGTTTTCAATTTTTATCCCCCTTTTAAAACAATATAAAAAGTCAAGATGAGAGAGGGGACAATACCACCATACCTTATACCTATAGAGAATGAGGTTGAACACCCAACTTCAACCTTATATTATGGAATGATTCATTTAATAGTGGCTTGGTAAAATATTAGTAATTTTCTATTTTGTAGAAAAAAATTCTTAGTTCAACTCATTCTTCTAAACTAGATATTTGATAAATTGATATTATATATCAATTTTTTGAACATGAATGTTAAACTGAATTCTTTGAAAGATTAATTTCTCAATGATTATCACATCCCAAAAGTAATGGAAACTTTACTTCAACATTTAAATATTCTAGTTAAGTCTTTACCACATAAGTTTTTTTGTGGAATGGTTTATATCCACATATTCAGCCTTAGTAGTACTTAGGGAAACTAAATTTTTCTTTATTATGGAAAAAACACATATTTCTACAAGAAGGAAAGCCCCATCAGATGTAGATCTCCTATCATCAACACACCCTATCTAATATGCATCTGAATAACCAAACATATCAAACTTCCATTTTTATCATATTTCATGCCAAAATTTGTTGTTCCTTTGATATATATTAGTATTATCTTTAAATTAACAAATTGATACACTTTTATTATACTTTTATTCCTAGAAAAAATTATAACAACATACACAATATGTGGTCCTAAAGATGCTAAGTGAACTAAACTTCTAATCAACTTCTAGAATTCTCTTCGATCGACTTCCTTATTAATCTCAATATTTTCTAAAACTTCACCTTGATGTTTCACAAAAATATATTCATCATAATTATAACTTTTGTAACTTTATTCTTCATGAGAGTTAACTTCATTTATGTGTTCCATAACTTTCAAAACAATAGCTTTAATAATATTTCCTATTTATTTTTTATAATAATTATATCCTCTTTCATTGGGTGGATAACCAAGGAAGATTCCATAAACACCTCTTATATAAAAATTTCCCATATTTTTATCTTGTAACTTTGATAATTTATGGGATTAAAAACACTATTAGATACTTATTAATTTGATATTTCTTGCAATACATCTCATGTGATGACATATCTAATTTTCTCCTATAAATACGTTGATTTTGAATTTGTACCACCACTCCCATATCTTGTCTCCATAAAAAATAACATGTGTCATGATCTAATAACATGGTTCAATCCATCTCCACAAGACTTATATTATTTCATTTAGACACAACACTTTGTTTTAGTGTGTATGGTGCATTAAATTCATGATTAACTCCATGATTCTTAGGATAACCTTCAAATACTCTACTGGAAAACATAACCCCATTATCAGTTTGAATCTTTATCAAAGAGTAACTACACTCTTTTTCTATACTTCTTAGTAAAATTTTAAACCTCCTCAATACCTCTGATTTATGTTTCATAAACATATTATTTGAAATGAAATAAAATTCCTCAATAAAAGAATTAAAACACTTATCTCTATTTCTTGAATACTTCCACACAGGTTTGTAAATGTTAGAGTGAATTAGCTTCAAATGATGAGTAGTTTTCATTTCAACCCTCTTGTGTGGAGTATTCAAAATATTTCCCTTTTGATAAGTGAAAAAAACCCAATTATTTTATCTTTTAAACTTAGGAATATCACAAAAATTATCTCTATAAATTAGCTCACACATGTTATTTTGACCAATATGAAAAAATATTCAATTATATAGTTTTTTTTTCTTTTATACTTAAATAAAAATAATTTTCAATAACACTAATCTAAAAAAAATTTCTTCTTTTCTGCTACCCTCTCGTCAAGACACATCCATATTTCAATTTATTCATAAAAACCCATATTTATAAATGATCACTTAATTTACTTAATCACATAACTAAGATACACTAAGAATATTTTTCTTCGGTCCTTCAACATAAATTTTTTTTTTGGATTTCAATTGATCTTTACCAATCAATACTAATCCAACACCTTTTATTTTGAGTGATCTATAATTTACAAATGTCACCTAGACTTAATTACATTTTGTAACAACCTTTAGTAGATGTATAACTCCTTTCATATAAGAATAAAAAATATATACATATATATAAAATTTTTAGATGAATGTTCCATATATAATATCATGATCTACCTCAGAACTATGAAGGTTTAGTGTCTTTAGAGATAAGATTCATAAACATATTTTTAAGATACATTCTTAATTGTCTCTAATAATGTTCTTCATACTTTGTACCATTTTTGAAATACCCTACTTAATCCTTTATTCAAAGCTTGGGGAAAAGAAACTTAAGAAATTGTGAGATCAAATGACCATTAAGGGAAATAATGGGAGATATCAATCGATGATCATATAAAATCATAAGATAAGTATAAGGGTATGTGTCACATCCATGATTTTATTTTGAGATACTCCTTTGTTTATTTTTTGTCTTGTATTTATCCCTTGGTTTTTAGGTGAGTTTTTTTTGTGAAAATTGAGTTTTTGGACTCGATAGTAGGTGGAATACGGTTGACGCAAGGTTAAGGGAAACCATATGAAAACCCCAGAGAGACTGCGGGCCCTGGATATTAGTACTATCCAGGATGAGTGACCTATCGTATGGGCATGCGACCTCCCCCAAGAAACTGTGTGGCCAGTTTCCACTTGGAGAGAGGAGACCACATGGTTACCGCACGGTTTGGAAAACCGTATGGGCTAACCGTGCGGCCTATCTAGGTCATTAAAAATCTAAAAATTACCTTTCTACTCTCCCCTTATTTTAACCTAAATCTATCATATTTATTATCCATTTAGGATTTTAATCCCTAGGATCCTTTCCCTATCCTCCTTTCTCCCTTGGAACTTCAATTTTTTGGTAGATTTAGCCTTGGATCTTCAAGAACCATCAAGCAATCCTATCTTATCTTTATTTTGTTTCTCCTTCTAGGGTTCTTATTTCTTATTTATTATATTATATTTTATCTAGTAGTTTGGTTTCCCTAAAATGGGTTGAATCATGATTCCTTAAGTTTAATATTGTTTTTTATGGTTCGATGTTTACTTTATAGAGCCCCCTTGTGGTGTGGTTGTGGTTTTCCACCAGATTCTAAAAGTTTCCAAGATTAAGGTAGGTGATTCCATGATTTAGCATTATTAGATGATTTTGGTATGATTTATTTTATTCTTGAATGTGTTCTATGGATTTTTTGAATAGTGTGGAATGTGTTTTCAAAAAGTATTAAGGTGAGTTTGGGTTGAAAGTTGGTTTTCTAAAGAAAATTGGATTTATTTCATGTATGCTTCCTTGTTGTGATTCTTAAATGTGGTCCATAAATTATATATGTGGTGCGAAGTATGTTTCCAAATAGATTTTTCATGCGTATGGATTTGAAATAGGTTTTTCCTATGAAAAATGATGGTTTTTCATTGTGTACACATATTTCTTAGAGTGTGTATGTGAAAGTGGTGATCTAGGTGATGTGAGAAATGAAATAAAGTACAGATGGAATCCTAGGTATCTAGGTGGGTAGACTAGGACTAGTATGATAATTGGATCAGCAGAGCTGAGGCCTAGTTTCTTCTAGTAGGATTGATGATACAATACTAACTAAACTATGATGATGTTTTGAGACCACTAGAACTTTGGATAGATTCCTCTATAATGGCTCATGTATGAGGAATCTATGGGTTATGGTTTCTATACCATTTTTCACTGAGATATGAGGTTCCAAGGGTCCCCCTAGTGCTAGTGCCTTTAGGGATTACCCATGGTGTTATCTTGTGTGTGGTTCTTACCATCGACATTCAATGGACCTTGCTTTCATTTTGGATTCAAAGCATGTTTTTCTTGAATTTTTTTTCCATAAAATGTTTCAAATCAATTTTTCTTAAAAACATGCATATTAATTATATTCTAATGTTATGGAATGGAATCTTTCTTTGGGTGGAATCCTACTAGGATTTGGATCACACCCTATATATAGCCTTGTGTGTATGTAAACCTTGTTATGTTTTACCTAGATAAAGGAAAGATGTATCCTGGAGGTGATGGCGGATTCAGTTGTTATTATCTATTTTCTGATATGTGTTAGTGGAGGTGGCATAAGGGTGTTGGCCCTTTTGTTGCATGGAGGTTGAGTTTTGTAGTTTGTACCCCTCCCTGTTATGGTATTTTGGTTTGTTTTGGTCTTTGGTTAAAGTTGTAAAATATTTAATTTGAAATTCTTGTATCCATTTTGGTTATGGATATTGATCTTGGTGTGATGTTTTATTTTTGATAATTGTTCATGGTTGTTTATCATGGGTGAAATCATTCCCAAAATTGTATTGTTGATACCTATTCATTAGTTTCTAGCCTATGGGGAATGGGAATTCCCTTCGGGCCATGCCATGGGCCGGGTCGGGTGTCGGGTTGGGTGGAACCTTGACTTTGTTCGTGAAAGTATAATATCATAACCATAACTTAAAAAGTTCATATCCAATATATCAAAGATCATAAACATGATTCATGGCATGAAAAATTATCATTTCAAAAGACATGAATCATAAGTGTGAGAAGTCTTCACAAATCAATCATGAACCATAAGTTCATGTCATAAAAGTGTGTCAACATCATAAGTATATAAAACATTTTATATGTCAATGTTAACTACTGAGATCATCAAATCATAATGTATCAGTGATCAACACCTATTTACCATAGTGGATCAAGAACTTCCGCTTATTTCCCATAGCATATCAAGCACATCTACTTATTTCTCATAGTTGATCAAGCACATTGGATTACTTCCCATAATTATATCAAAAAGATATAATACTTTACCCAATTAAATGGAGGTTTATATAACTCCATCACATCCTATCACATAATGAAAACTATACATATTTGTTCCATAATATCATAAAAAATTCCCCATATCTTCACACCATAACCTGTGCAAAGGAAATGGGATTCATAAACATTTCATCATTTTAACATAGAATAACCCATGAAAATAAATGGGTTTCATAAACATCTCATAATCATAATCATAAAATATCCAAATAAATAATAAGGATGGTATAATTAGATCACATCCTTATTAAATCATAATTATCATCAAAGGATGTAATCATAGATAAAAATTCCTTTGAAAGATCACTAAAACTTTCTTGAGGAAAATATCATTTCCACTTTGAAAATCACTTAAAAAATAAAAATTATTCCAAAATATTATGAAAAGTTTTTTATTTAAAAAGAACCTAGGAAAATTTTAAATCTTAAACTTATTAAGTGGTCATGATGGTGGTAAATTCCATTCATTTTGTATAAGTTAAAAGAAAACATTCTTTTCACACTTTTGTAGAAAAAGTAAAACAATGCCTCGTTTAGAAAATGAAAAAAGAATAATTTTAAAAACCATTTTTTAAAAATTAAATCATGGGTAAAAACGAATTTAAAAAATCATAGAATAATATTAAAATCATTATTGAGAAAATTTTTATAAAACATTGATACATAAGAAAAAGTATTTTAGATCGAATAGAGAAATAAATTCAGTTTCCCATAAAAACACTATTTTGATCCCTTGAATATTTATAGCGAGGAAAAGAAAAGGAAAACATATATTATCAATAAATGAAAACATGAGAATAAAATTAAATGGATTTATTAGATAAGGATCGTATAATTTCTACAACATGAATTTAACCATAAATAATACTGATTAAAAATAGGATTAAAACGTAAATCCCTTACCACTTTAGTAACATTTAAATCATAATCCCCATGAAATAATAACATCAAATGAAACTCAAAATATCATGAAAATATGTATAATCATGTTATAACATGTCAAAGGTTATTATATACACCTCATAAAATAAGATAGGTTCGTGACCTAACATATGTCCCAAAGAAGAAAATTTGAGATGATAAACCCTTACCTCAAGCCCCGTTCTTATTCATATGCATTAAAAACTCTTATAAAAAATATATATTTATTATAAATTTATTCTAGAACCAAAATAATATCTATCATATATTTTATGATTTACTAACCTCATATTATCACCAATATATTAACAATTTTTTATTAAAAATCTTAGTTCTAGGTGAAAATCGCTTCGTTTTTCATGCATGTTTCTGTTCATCAGCCCCAGTATTTTTACTTTGATCATGTTTACATCATATAAAGAAATTTAATAATGATATAAATATAATATATTTTCATTATATATATATATATATATTTAGAGTCATCCATAAAGGATATATATAGAAACATGAATTACACCGTTCATGGAGACGGTAGGCCATAAATACACATGAATGCTATTTTTCACTTTTCAAAGGATGGAATTAAATAAATGTAAATAAAAATTCACCTTTATAGAGTTATTATTATATTTTATATATCATATATATTCATTATATACATACATATGAAACCTGTCAAGAACCAGGCCGGGATGCCATCCAACCTGAAATCCAACCCAGTCTGAGACATGGCCCAAAGGGTGTTCCAGATCCCCATGGGCTAAAAACTAGTTCTGAGAATCAAAATAATATAGTTCAGAAGGATTTGGACTAAATAAACTGGGATAAAATAAATTAAACTGAACGAGTGGATGGACCAATAATAACTTAATACCAAATAAATATATAAGCTATTTAAAATACAACTGATGAACAAAAGAAAAACTAAATTCAAAACTGATACTGAACCACACTAAATTGATCTCCATGTGACCTCTTGGTCACCTCCAATAACAAGACCAACCTACTCTAACAATGAGAACTCAATCGAGAAACCAGAACTTGCAAAACAGCTCGGGACTACTGACACGGAATGGTATAAGTAGGGTGTGAGCTTAAGAGATCAGTAAACAACCACCGCAGAATCCATACATTTCCTTTCCTGATACAGTCCAAAAACTCTAGTTTTAAATATATATATATATATATAATTGGTTTTTATCATTTTAATAAACAATAACAACTTTCCATTTTTTCAAAACAATACACACCACATATTTATTTTCAAAATGGATTACCATTTTAAAACCAAATCCTATACAAAAATCCAAACAAAGTAATACCAAGCTATGATGAAAGAAAATAAGTAGTAAAAATGGGAAACCAAGTGCAATAAAATATAATAGGCACATATTGATAGAAACCATGTAACACCCCGAGATTTTATGAAAAATATTCTTTTTAATTTCATTAATGTCTTGTGTTGTACGCTACACCAAAAGGAGCTTGCACAACACGCATCCCTGACTTGCCTTGCATTACACGCAATCGCGACCTTCCTCGATAGTGTGTGTAGTACGCAATACCGAGTTTCACTAAACGAGATATTATTATAATATTATTATGAACTAGCCGTTATGAATAGTAATACCCACTTTTTGAAATTTTATAAATTTTATCTTTCAAAATGGACTTCATTTTTGGATTCGGAATATCGAAATTGGCTTAGGGTGAAATTTTGGTACTTTTCGGATAACTTTCATATTCTGATGAATAGTGAAAATTACTAAATTTTAATTAAAAACAACTTTTTTAATCGAAATAATTAATAGTGATAAATTTTTAATTTCAGTGGTTTTAAAGTATATTTAGAATATATTTTTACAATTTAATACAATTTTGGTCATTGGATGTAATTTCACATTTAAACCAGACATAAACAAGTGTCAATCTTTTGATAGTTATTATCTCTTAAGAACACGCTATTTGTTTTGACGACGAGAATTAATTTTTAAATTAATTAATGCAACTGATATGTTTTGAATTTGGTAAAATAGACATCATTTTTGAATTCATAATATAAAATATAGCTTAGGCCTAATTTTTGGTATTTTTCTGGAAACTTTCATTTTTTGATGAACAGTGAAACCACTAAGTGGTAGTTAAAAAAACTGATTTTATATATATATATAAACAAAACAAAAAAAACAAAAAAAAAATTCAGCAGAATTTATCCGCAATTTAAAATCCAGCAGTACTGCCATTACAGCAATCTGGATTCTGACAGAAGCTCTCACCCAGGGCTCCTTTTTATAAGAGAGCTTACCCTGGAAATCATTCTGCATTTCTGATGTGGGATTCTGGTTCTCCATTTCCTGCACAGAACATTCTGCATTTCCGATGTGGGATTCTGTTTCAAGTACGTGACTTTGAAAGACTATAAAATATAAACTATAAGGACAATATAAATGAAACTTAAAACATGGATTAAACATATAAAAAATAGTTGAAAACAAAAAAAAAATCATAAAAAATGATGATAAAAAATAATTTATAAGCTTTCAAAACCACTTACTTTAAACATAAGAAGTTTCAAGCATGTGATTTTGAAAGCTTATAAAATATAAATTATAAGATCAATATAAATGAAACTTAATACATGAATTAAACATAAAACAAATATTTGAAAATAAAAAGAATTTTGTAAAAAATATTGATGAAATATAATTTATAAGCTTTCAAAATGACAAACATGAAACTTAAAAATGTTTCAAGCACGTGACTTTGAAAGCCTATAAAATATAAACTATAAGACCGATATAAATGAAAAATAAAACACGGATTAAACATATAACAAATAGTTGAAAATAAAAAGAATTTCGTAAAAAATGTTCATGAAAAATAATTTATAAGCTTTCAAAACCACCTACTTGAAACTTAAAATGATTAAAGTATGCGGTTTTGAAAGACTAAAATATAAACTATAAGACCGATATAATTTAAAGTTAAAACATGGATTAAACATATAATAATTTATTTAACTATTAAATTAATATTATTAATAATTAATTATATAATAGTTAATTAGTAATATAATTATTCATTATAATTATTCATTAGTAATTATTAAAAATTATTATATAATAAATAAGTAGTTAATTAGTAATATATTTATTCATTATAATTATTCATTATAACTATTAATTATTATTTATTATTTATATAATACTTAATTAGTAATATAATAATTAATTATATAATTATTAACTATATAATAAATAATTATTTAATTAGTAATATCATTATTAATTATATAATAATTAATTAGTTAATTATAAATAAGATAATTAATTATAATAAGTAATTATAATTATTAATTAGTAATTGTTAATATATAATTATGTAAAAATTAATTAGTTAATTAATAATAATATTATTAATTATATAATAATTAATTAGTAAATTTGTAATATGATTTTTAATTATAATTATTCATTATAATAATTAATTAGTAAATTTGTAATATGATTTTTAATTATAATTATTCATTATAATTATTAATTAGTAATTAATAATAATTAATTATATAAAAATTAGTTAGTTAATTTGTAATATTATTATTAATTATATAATAATAAATTTCTAAAATAGTAATATAATTTTTAATTACATTTATTCATTATAATTATTAATTAGTAATTAGTAATTAGTAATTAGTAATTATTAATTATTAATTATTAATTAGTAATATAAATATTAATTACAATTAGTCATTATAATTATTAATTATTAATTATTAATAATTAATTATATAATAGTTAGTTAGTTCATTAGTTATATAATTATTAATTATATAACAATTAATTAGTAAATTGGTAATATAATTTTTAATTACATTTATTCAGTATAATTTTTAATTATTAATTAGTAATTATTAATAATTAAATATGTCATAATTAATTAGTTAATTAGTAATATTATCATTAATTATATAATAATTAATTAGTAATATAATTATTACATATATAATAAATATTTAGTTAATTAGAAATACAATTAATAATTATAACTAATTAATTAGTAATTATTAATTATTAATTAGTTAATTAGTAATATAAATATTTATTATAATTATTCATTATAATTATTAATTAGTAATTAATAATTATTAATAAGTAATTAGAAATTATTAATTAGTTAATTAGTAATATAAATATTAATTATAACTATTCATTAAATTATTAATTATTAATTATTACTCACTAATTATTACTTGTATAATAATTAATTAGTTAATTATTAATACAACTATTAATTATATAATAATTAATTAGTTAATTAGTAATATAATTATAATCTTTCAAAGTCACGTACTTGAAACATTTTTAAATTTCAAGTAGGCGGTTTTGAAAGCTTATAAATTATTTTTCATTAACATTTTTTTGGAAATTGCTTTTGTTTTCAACTATTTCTTATATGTTTAATCAATGTTTAACGTTTCATTTATATTGGTCTTCTATTTTATGTTTTATGGTCTTTCCAATTCACACACTTGAAAAATTTTAAGTTTCAATTATGTGGTTTTAAAAGCTTATAAATTACTTTTCATCAACATTTTTTTGGAAATTTCTTTTGTTTTCAACAATTTATTATATGTTTAATCAATGTTTAAAGTTTTAATTATATTCGATTTATAGTTTATATTTTACAGTCTTTCAAATTCACGTATTAGAAACATTTTTAAGTTTCATGTAGGCGGTTTTGAAAGGTTATAGATTATTTTTCATCAACATTTTTGAGGAAATTCTTTTTGTTTTCAACTATTTATTATATGTTTAATCACTGTTTAAAATTTCATTTATATTGGCCTTATAGTTTATATTTTATTGTATTTCAAAGTCACGTACTTGAAACAGAATCCCACATCAGAAATGCAGAATGTTATGTACAGTAAAGGTAGAACCTGAATCCCACATCGAAAATGCAGAATGATTTTCAGGGCAAACCCTCTTATAAAATGGAGGCCTGGGTAAGAGTTTCTGTCAGAATCCAGACTGCTGTAATGGTTGTAGCGCTGGATCTTTAATAGCAGAGAAATTCTGCTGAATTTTTTTGTTTTGTTTATATATATATATATATATATATAAACAAAACAAATCAAAAAATAAAAATAAAAATAAAAATAAAAATAAAAATTTTCAAAAAAAATATTTTTTTAGGAGAAAGGCGGCATCGCGGATGCCGCCTTTCACCCGCAACACAAAGGCGGCATCGCAGATGCCGCCTTGCCCCCGAAATGCAAAGGCGGCATCCGGGATACCGCCTTTGAGGTGCATTTTTAAAAAAAAAATTGCCGTAAGCGTTTTCTGGAAAATATTTTTTTTTAAAACGTAAAAAAAAATCCCGTTAAAAGTAAATAGGGTAATTAAGGGTAAAAATGATATTATTATTACCCTAAAACATGTTATAATTCTATTAGATAAGTGTAATTCGGCCAAAAACAACCTTAGGAATAAAATATGACCATTTAGGCCCACTTGGATTAGATTAGGACATTTATTATTAATTTATTTAAAGAAGGGTTAAAATAGTTAAAATCAAAGTTTAATAACTAAATCATTTTTAATATAGGGCTATACATAAGATAGATTTGACTATAAATATTCATTAGAAATATAAAAAGATTTCCTACATAATGGTATTTTATTTGTAATTTTTAGACTTAAAATAATTTAATTTATTTATGACACAATGATGATGCAGTAATTATCTTATTAATGAAATATTGAAATAATTGATGTTATAAATACCCAAATAAATGTAATTTGAGACTTTTTATGAATTACAATAATTTTATATGTTAATATGACATGTTAATATTGATTTAATTATCTTTTTTAGAACTAATAAATCTGTTATGATTTTCACAAAAATCAATTACCAAATAGTGTCAAAATTGACATAAAATAGTTTTTAAAACAAATATTATATTATTAATTGTTATTATATTCCTAAAAATCTAAGGTTCGGACAAGAAACTTATATAATGATAGTTTTATCATTAATGGACCACTTGGGGGTCTCTTGGATATATATGGTAAGTTTATTAACTATATAATATAAAAATACAAAGTGACATCGTAAATGTCAATCTAATTAACTAAGAGTTAAAACTAAAAGTTAAGGTTATTATAATGACCTAAACTTGTCTAAATTCTATTGGATGAGAGGATTTCGACCCATCCCCACCTTAACTTCGAAATAAATCAATTTGGAGCTATTAAAAACCGAATATGACTTTATAATAAAATAATATTTTTAGTTATTCCAAAGGTGCCCATCTCCTCCCTTATAAAAGGGCACCTCCTCCCTCTCTTCCTCACACCACTTGGAGCCTTCAAGCTCATAAAACCCCTGCCTATTTCTCTTCTCCACTTCCCTAGAAACATCTTATAGGTCCTGTTCTTCTTCAAAGACCAATTTTAGTGCCCTAAGAGGAGGTCTCAAAGAGGCGCTTCAAAGAAGAGGTAATGTCCGTTACCGATTCTTTCAACTTTATTTCTTCTTCCACTTCTTCTTCTTAGGTTGTTTCATTATGAATTAATAACATCAGTATCACTCATATACTGATATGTTATTATAATTATGAAACATCCCTATTTCACCATCTATCCATCCTACGGAAAATGAAATCACCGCGCGTGCGTACGTACGGAATACCATCTCCACGCCGTGGTGTAATCTATTTTCCACCACCGCCTTACTTGGATGGGTATAATGGTGTAAATAATAACTATATATGATTATTGTAAAGTGATGTTGATTCTGTAATAGTATACATACACTCCAATAAAATTCCACGATCATGGGAACGATATCATCGCTCGTGCGTACGTACGGAATACCGTCTCCACGACGCGATGAGATTCATTCTCAATGATTAACCATTCATAAATGATTATAAAGTATATATAATAAGTAATCATGAAATATATGACATAATAATGATACTGGATTTATGTATATATATATGTATGTCATCCAATTAATTCCATTCAATTCAATGAGGAAAAGAAAACAACGTTTATGCGTACGTACGGCCTACCGTCTCCATGAACGGTGTATTTCTTTTCATTTATAGATCTATTATATATATGTATATTCTGAATATATATTATATATAAATCATGTTTTATATTCTGGAATTAATTAATCATGATCTAAGTAATCATATGAATAATTACAAGTCAAAACACGGACGACAAATGAAATGATTTTACCCAAAACGCTCTTTAACATGGAATTTACAAAAGAACAGGTAATATAAAGTCATAAGTGAACCATATATGATATCATAACAATGAATATGATTCTGTAATAAGTAAATGACATTATTTAAATCATTATACTAGAGGTTCGGATACGTACGAAGCATATCGGACCTAAGGTAAGGGATAATTTTGCAAATCTCATTTTTATCCGAGTTTTCTTATTCGTAAGTATTTACTGGGGTTATTGCTATCATCCATGTCCATGTTTTATAAAAGTGTATTCATGTATGTTTAAAGTCATTTTTACCCATTTTTACTTTTACCCCATGGTATGGAAGGAATCTTTCTTTTATTTACCCTATAAGGTACTTTTTGACTTTTCTTGCAAAAGTACGAGAAGAATGTTTTTTTTAACTTATACGGCACGAACGAATTTTTACGGTTTTATAAATCCATATTTTCATGAAGATTCCTCCAAAATATTTCATGACTATTTCCAAAAAAATCTCTTTCTTTTAAAATTGCATGATTTTTTGTGAAAGTAAAATGATTTTGAAGAAGAAAGGATATTTTCCTCAAGAATTCATTTCAAGTGTTTTATCAAAACCATTTTTCCATCTAAGATTACATTATTTCATATGTGTATATTTCAAGTATAATGTCTCTATGATTTACATGGTTTCACTTTTATTATTATGAAATGATATCCATTACTTTTATATGGATTATGTGATGATGGGATGATGTTTATGAAACCCATTTTATTTGTTGGGTTATTATGAATGATGTATGTTTATTTTGTGGCACAAGTAAGAATGATTTCATTATGAGATGGGTGGGACCTATATCTCCCTCCAATGCATTGGGTAAAGATTTATATCTCATGATATATACATGGCTGGAATAGTAAGTTAATCCGGTTCAGTATTACAGGACTGGAACGAGGAGTAAACTCGATTCAGAAAGGGACTTTGTCCACTAAGATGGTCTTGGTAGCAATGCCTTGGCTACTATAGAAATCATTACATGTGCTTAATGGATGCCACAATTACATGTTTTATTCCCATGTTATGTTATCATGATTTATGTTCCATTATGATCTATGCCTTATGTACTTCCATGTTTTAAGTCGTTGCTCAAGATTTTGATGTTTAAACATTATGTTCATGTTTTTAAGTTCAAATTTATATGGTAAGTTTTATTTTATCCATGCTTACCCTTACTAAGCATTTGAGATCACACTTTTTATGTTTTATTTTCCCCCAGGATTAAAAGAAAGGTTTTAGGTAAGGAAACAAAAAGTGAAATATCTTTATGGGAGATGTTGCAGATCTTTCACCACGATTAGAAGATTACGTTCCAAGTTTCCAAAGACACTAAACTATTACGGTCCTTGTGTGACTGTTTTTGTTATGTATTATGTATTCTACAAAAGTAATGTAATATCTATGTACGTCAAGCTTCGAGTATCTACAGTTGGTATCAGAGGAAAGGTTTAGTCAACCTTTGGAAACTAGGATACGAGAACTTTAGTGAGATCCCTAGAGATATTTCTAAGGTATGTCTAGGGATGACCCTAAGGTTAAGTATAAGTATAGGTTATAGTCCAAGAATTATGGTAACGATATTATAATTAAACCTAAGATGTTAGATATTAAAGGTACTCCCCCTTTATTATGTTGTTTTCCCTAGCATGATTTTTGCCTCTCACACTATTATTTTTGGGTTTTAGACGATGGCTGGAACCCGAAGGAACCATGTTGATCAATGCAATGGAAAATGCAATGATTGTCCTCCTGAACAAACAAATGTTATGGGAGATGGAGTGCAAAATCTTATTGCTATACTTACACAAGCTATGAATCATTCTGGACTTCCAAATGAGCAGAGAAGGGAACAATATTCTATTGAGTCCTTCATGAGGCAACGTCCACCTTCTTTCTGTGGGTCTTCTGATCCACTTGTTGCTAAACAATGGATCAGTACCACTGAAAAGATATTTCCAGTTCTTCAATGTTCTGAACATGATAAAGACATCTTAGCAGTATATCGTTTGGAAGGTGAAGCTGATCAATGGTGGAATCTTATCAAGAATACGAGGCCAAGAGATAAAATTGAGTCCATGGAATGGGACGAGTTCAAGAACTTATTTTTCAATAAGTACTTCCCTCGTATTGTTCAAACAAAGATAGAAAAGGAGTTTCTTGAACTAAAGCAAAAGGATGATGAATCTATTGGTGTATACGAAGAGAATTTTACAAGGCTTGCAAGGTATGCATCTGGATTTATCATCCAACCTAAAAGTAAAGTTGATCAATTCTTCAGTGGCTTAAAACCAAATCTTCGAAGGGCATTAGCTATAAGAGACTTCAGTAGCTATGTAGAAATTGTGCGTTGTGCTATCAATGTAGAAATGGAAGTTGGTGTTACTTATCCATCTCATAGTTTTGACAAGAAACGAAAGATGGAGTTCAAGGAGA
This sequence comes from Viscum album, assembly GCA_963277665.1. NCBI lineage: Eukaryota > Viridiplantae > Streptophyta > Magnoliopsida > Santalales > Viscaceae > Viscum > Viscum album. The sequence continues at coordinate 720,670,105 of OY728125.1, read as the reverse complement.
AATATCAGAATAATGGTGAAAAGAAGATGAATGTTTCCTTATGCTCAAAGTGTGGAAAGAAGCATGGTGGAGATTGTCTTAAAGGGACTAGAAAATGTTTTAAATGTGGAAAAGAAGGTCATCGAGCAGCTGAGTGTCGAAGTAATGGAAAAAGGGTTTCTAATGATGTGAATAAAGAAAAGACTGCAGAGAACGCACCACCAACACTTCAATGCTTAAAGTGCAAGGAAATGGGGCATTATTCTAATAAATGCCCTAATCCAAGGGTTAGTGATGATCGACATGAACAACCACTTAAGGTAAAGGACAAAGGGAAGTCACATGTGATCACTATTGACGATGTTGAATATGAAAATGATGTGGTGGAATGATTAAGTGTTTATGTAATGGGATTCCAAAATAATGTTGTATATAGTATCATGGAATATTGGAATATTTATGTATTGGTCTATTGTGGTTTTCAATAATTTTATGGTACCGGTAACCATGGAAAGTGATTGAGATATTTTTGGAAAAAAGATGATATGCGCATAATGAAGGGATAAGGAGAAAATGAAATGTTTGACAGTATTCATGAGCTCATGACTGATATAAAGAAATAGTTATATCATGGTTTGAGGTTTTGGTATGTGAAAAGAGTTAACTTTTGACAGCACTCATGTTTTCACTGAGATTCAATGGGTATTCATTTTTCAAGAGAATACATGATTAAGGCCTTCGAATGTTTGGAATGTGACCAACAAGACATATCTCATGATATATGGTGATCAATGATGGTATTAACATGCTTGTTATATGAACTCTTTGGTAATCAATTTCACTATAATATGAGATTGGACAACAGTATTTTGGATAAGCCTAAAGATTGGAATGGATTATGTTGGACATAAGTTAGTATTGTTTAAGGATAGAAGTTTTTTTTATATTATTGATGGGATGTTATAGTAATGTAGTTTTATAAAAAGGACAACCTATAGGATGGGCGACAGCCCATCGCGTCGGACAAGGCTGTGGGAATCGAACCCACAACTGAAGTGTGACTGGCCTTTATCACCTACCACTGGCCTACAGGAAGTCCTTCTTTAGTAGAAGCTAGTTTTATTATATTAAGCAGTATGATATATGAAGTATAAGTCCATTTTAGGAACCATATATGATTAATCTCACTATAGATGGACTTATGTATTTTTTGATAACTTTTCTAACCTTTTGTTTGAGACAGATGGAATGACTCATCATTCTATCACATGATCTGCTAACACATCACGAATGACAAATTCAACTTCATTTCTTTAAGAGATGAAGTAGAAATTGTCCAAAGAACAACCAACGGTGAGACTGTACCAAAATCACAAAAGTATTTCTTCTAATTCCAATTTCATCAACTTTAGGTAAATGATCTTGAAAACCAAAAATGTTTTCCTAGTGCTCTTATATCCGATGAATCAGATGGTACCTTAGATCTTCACAAATTTATGGCTTTGTGATTGTTGGCTTTTTCATAGCCAGGTTCTCTACCACTCTCCATCAGAACTTGATGGTTAGATTTTTCTTCCATATCCATATTTTCACCTATGTTCTCCTACGTGGAAACCCATTGATGAGTTAATTTGGGTAACCGTTACGTTTCATAATTTAGTTTTTAAAGCCATGTTTTGGTATTCTTTTTTTACGATGTGGGTTTCTATTAAAGAAACTTTCGAGTAATAAACCATTTATAACCCCGACGAATTTTGAGGGCGAAATTCATTTTAAGGGGGTAGAATCTAACACCCCGAGATTTTATGAAAAATATTCTTTTTAATTTCATTAATTTCTTGTGTTGTACGCTACACCAAAAGGAGTTTCCATAACACGCATCCCTGACTTGCCTTGCATTACACACAATCGCGACCTTCCTCGATAGCGTGTGTAGTACGCAATACCGAGTTTCACTAAACGAGATATTATTATAATATCATTATGAACTTGCCGTTATGAATAGTAATACCCACTTTTTGAAATTTTATAAATTTTATCTTTCAAAATGGACTTCATTTTTGGATTCGGAATATTGAAATTGTCTTAGGGTGAAATTTTGGTACTTTTCAGATAACTTTCATATTCTGATGAATAGTGAAAATTACTAAATTTTAATTAAAAACAACTTTTTTAATCAAAATAATTAATAGTGATAAATTTTTAATTTGAGTGGTCTTAAAGTATATTTAGAATATATTTTTACAATTTAATACAATTTTGGTCATTGGATGTAATTTCACATTTAAACCAGATATAAACAAGTGTCAATCTTTAAATAGTTATTATCTCTTAAGAACACGCTATTTGTTTTGACGAAGAGAATTAATTTTTAAATTAATTAATGCAACTGATATATTTTGAATTTGGTAAAATAGACATCATTTTTGAATTCATAATATCAAATATAGCTTAGGCCTAATTTTTGGTATTTTTCTGGAAACTTTCATTTTTTGATAAATAGTGAAACCACTAAGTGGTAGTTAAAAAAACTGATTTTTTCATAAAACTTAATTTTACCGCTTCTGTGAGTGGAATTTTGAAAATCTGAGAGACACGGTTAATATCAAGGACTAAAATGTGGTTCAATGAGATGAAAATAATTTTTGGTGAATAGTAATTTTTTACTTTTTTTTACCACGGTTAAAAGTAAATAGGGTAATTAAGGGTAAAAATGATATTATTATTACCCTAACACATGTTCTAATTCTATTGGATAAGTGTAATTCGTCCAAAAAAAACCTTAGGAATAAAATATGACCATTTAGGACCACTTGGATTAGATTAGGACATTTATTATTAATTTATTTAAAGAAGGGTTAAAATAGTTAAAATCAAAGTTTAATAACTAAATCAATTTTAATATAGGGTTATACATAAAATAAAATCGACTATAAATATTCATTATAAAGATAAAAATATTTCCTACATAATGGTATTTTATTTGTAATTTTTAGACTTAAAATAATTTAATTTATTTATGACACAATGATGATGCAAGAATTATCTTATTAATGAAATATTGAAATAATTGATGTTATAAATACCCAAATAAATGTAATTTGAGACTTTTTATGAATTCCAATAATTTTATATGTTAATATGACATTTTATTATTGATTTAATTAACTTTTTTCGAACTAATCATTCTGTTATGATTTTCACAAAAATCAATTACCAAATAGTGTCAAAATTGACATAAAATAGTTTTTAAAAAAAATATTATATTATTAATTGTTATTATATTCCTAAAAATCTAAGGTTCTACCAAGATACTTATATAATGATAGGTGTATCATTAATGGACCACTTTGGGGGTCTCTTGGATGTATATGGTAAGTTTATTAACTATATAATATAAAAATAAAAAGTGACATGGTAAATGTCAATCTAATTAACTAAGAGTTAAAACTAAAAGTTAAGGTTATTATAATGACCTAAACTTGTCTAAATTCTATTTTATGAGAGGATTTCGACCCATCCCCACCTTAGCTTCTAAATAAATCAATTTTGAGCTATTAAAAACCGAATATGACTTTATAATAAAATAATATTTTTAGTTATTCCAAAGGTGCCCCTCTCCTCCCTTATAAAAGGGCACCTCCTTCCTCTATTCCTGACACCACTTTGAGCCTTCAAGCTCTTCCAACCCCTCCCAATTTCTCTTCTCCACTTCCCTAGAAACATACTAGAGGTCCTGGTCTTCTTTAAAGACCAATTTTAGTGCCCTAAGAGGAGGTCTCAAAGAGGCGCTTCAAAGAAGAGGTAATGTCCGTTACCGATTCTTTCAACTTTATTTCTTCTTCCACTTCTTCTTCTTAGGTTGTTTCATTATGAAGTAATAACATAAGTATCACTCATATACTGATATGTTATTATAAGTATGAAACATCCATATTTCACCATCTATCCATCCTACGGAAAACAAAATCACCGCGCGTGCATACGTACGGAATACCGTCTCCACGCTGTGGTGTAATCTATTTTCCACCACCGCCTTACTTGGATGGGTATAATGGTGTAAATAATAACTATATATGATTATTGTAAAGTGATATTGATTCTGTAATATTATACATACACTCCAATAAAATTCAACGATCATTGAAACGATATCATCGCTCGTGCGTACGTACGGAATACCGTCTCCACGACGCGATAAGATTCATTCTCAATGATTAACCATTCATAAATGATTATAAAGTATATATAATAAGTAATAATGAAATATATGACATAATAATGATAACGGATTTATGTATATATATATTTATGTCATCCAATTAATTCCATTCAATTCAATGAGGAAACGAAAACAACGTTCATGCGTACGTACGGCCTACCGTCTCCATGAACGGTGTATTTCTTTCCATTTATCGATCTATTATATATATGTATATTCTGAATATATATTATATATAAATCATGTTTTATATTCTGGAATTAATTAATCATGATCTAAGTAGTCATATGAATAATTACAAGTCAAAACACGGACGACAAATGAAACGATTTTACCCAAAACGCTCTTTAACATGGAATTTACAAAAGAACGGGTAATATAAAGTCATAAGTGAACCATATATGATATAATAACAATTAATATGATTATGTAATAAGTCAATGACATTATTTAAATCATTATACAGGAGGTTCGGATACGTACGAAGCATATCAGACCTAAGGTAAGGGATAATTTTGCAAATCTCATTTTTATCCGAGTTTGCTTATTCGTAAGTATTTACTAGGGTTATTGCTATCATCCATGTCCATATTTTATAAAAGTGTATTCATGTATGTTTAAATTCATTTTTAACCATTTTGACTTTTACCCCATGGTATGGAAGGAATCTTTCTTTTATTTCCCTACAAGGTACTTTTTGACTTTTCCGGCAAAAGTACGAGAAAAATGTTTTTTTTAACTTATATGGCACGAACATATTTTTACGGTTTTATAAAGCCTTATTTTCATGAAGCTTCCTACAAAAGATTTCATGACTATTTCCAAAAAAATCTCTTTCTTTTAAAATTGCATGATGTTTTCTGAAAGTAAAATGATTTTGAAGAAGAAAGAATATTTTCATCAAGAATTCATTTCAAGTGTTTTATCAAAACCATTTTTCTATCTAAGATGACATTATTTCATATGTGTATGTTTCAAGTATAATGTCTCTATGATTTAAATGGTTTCACTTTTATTATTATGAAATGATATCCATTACTTTTATATGGATTATGTGATGATGGGATGATGTTTATGAAACCCATTTTATTTGTTGGGTTATTATGAATGATGTATGTTTATTTTTTGGTACAAGTAAGAATGATTTCATTATGAGATGGGTGGGACCTATATCTCCCTCCAATGCATTGGGTATAGATTTATATCTCATGAGATAGACATGGTTGGAATGGTAAGTTAATCTGGTTCAGTATTACAGGACTGGAACGAGGAGTAAACTCGATTCAGAAAGGGACTTTGTCCACTAAGATGGTCTTGGCAGCAATGCCTTGGCTACTATGGAAATCATTACATGTGCTTAATGGATTCCACAATTACATGTTTTATTCCCATGCTATGTTATCATGATTTATGTTCCATTATGATCTATGCCTTATGTACTTCCATGTTTTAAGTCGTTGCTCAAGATTTTGATGTTTAAACATTATGTTCATGTTTTTAAGTTCAAATGTATATGGTAAGTTTTATTTTCTCCATTCTTACCCTTATTGAGCATTTGAGCTCACCCTTTTTATGTTTTATTTTCCCCCAGGATTAAAAGAAAGGTTTTAGTTAAGGAAACAAAAAGTGGAAGATCTTTATGGGAGATGTTGAAGATCTTTCACCACGATTAGAATATTACGTTCCAAGTTTCCAAAGACACTAAACTATTACGGTCCTTGTGTGTTTGTTTTTGTTATGTATTATGTATTCCGCAAAAGTAATGTAATATCTATGTACGTCAAGCTTAGAGTCTCTATAAACCATTGGAATTTCCTAAACATCCCTAGAGTGATCCCTAGGCGTACTCAGGTCGGACTCACCTAGAAACATATAGTTCAACTCCATAGTTAATAACCAACTAGTCATTCTAACTTCCAATCCAGTGGTGCATCCCACAAAGCCCCGTATATTCAAGGGGGTGTCAACCCATATAATTGAGGTTGAAAACATCCATAACTCAACCCTATAAATATTCCTAGGAAACCCATGGTAATAATAAATGGTGAAAGGAGGAGGCCCCCGCATGCACGACTCACCTTACCTGACGCCACTGCACTTGCCTACCCCAAACACCAACACCACCCTTGCGCTAACCCACATCGTGAAATCCTCCATAGGGGTACCCCTCTCATAACAATTCATTCACAAGTTCAAACACTATCAATTACAACATATTAAAAAATGTTCCAAACCATTTCCAAAACAACATGAAACACCACTTTCATGTTCACAATTCCAAATGGGACTTTAAGATTTCCAAATCCAAATACATTTACAAAACCATTTCCAAACTAGTGTAAAATATGCAACCTTATGAAATGTGCCAAACATTCCTTTAAAAACTTTTGAAATCAAACTACATCACGAAATGAAAAATGAACTTTTATACCAACCATTCACCAAAGCATAACTTAATATGAAAAAATGGGATAAGTTTCAAGGAACACATTTGAGACCACATTCTTGAGTTACATGAAACACCAACATACCATTTAGGGATCAAGTATCCATTTTAGAAATAAGAGAATAAGAAAGAATGAATAAACCTTTGGAAAAACTAAGGCTCAAGGAAATCATCATTTTATCAATACCATCATCATTTTAAATCCCATCCATGTGTGCACCCCGTACACCCATGGATGTGCCAAAATACAATGGAATACTTCAAGTGTCCATAGAATCATTCAAAAACCAGTTTCATGAACACCGCTTTCCTTTAAAACAACACAACAATTCAAAAAATGAAAATATCACTAATAATCATTTAAAGGCTAGAAAACCTTTCCAAAACATTATCCACAACATACCAATCCATAATAGGCATCCAAAACACACAACTTGATCAATTTATAATTAAAACCATGCTAAAAATATAACTGGATAAACCATTACCACAAGTGATCAGTTTCATTTTAAGAAACTATTATGAATTTTATCAAACACCTTATATGTATAACTATATAACATATTTGAAGAAACCCCTTTTAAAACACTTCCACCAATTTTTTCCAACATGAAAGCACCATACCAAGCCAAGTAAACACACCACAAGAATGAAAAACACACACAAACACAAACACACACACACATATATATATATATATTATTTAAAATAACCAATCATAAAATGGAAATAATTGAAAAGGAAATAGATGGAAACACCTACCTAATTAGAGTGAGGATGCGATGAAACATCAAGGGAAAGGATAACTGATCCCAACAGACAATCTACACACCCTAGATCCAAATAAAAACAACCCATTATATCAACCCTATAGGTTTTAAACAATTAAGAACCCACTGTGGAAACCCAAAGAAACCATGATAGAATAAGATAAAGAAGTGAAAATGGCCAAAAACCCTAGAAACACACCTTAGATTCGAAGGAGAAGCATCCATAGAGGAGGAGGATCAAAGGAAGAGGTCTTGGGAGATCCATTTATGTTCCAAAAATGACCCAAGTTAAGGAAATCCTTAAAGTTTCTAAAAATAGGGGAGGGAAAACTTGGAATTTCAAAATTTTAAAATCTGGGCAGCTCCCACAGTTTGGCCGCACAATTTTCCAAACTATGCACAAATTGTGTGGTCGCCACTATCCAAATGGACAGAACCCCTCACATGTTTTCTGCATGGTTTCCAAAACCATGCAAAAACAGTTCTCCTTACTCTTGGACCCTAAAACAACCTTCATGGTTACCTGGGAAAAGCTACACGGTTTACCCAAACTATGCGCTAATCATGCACATGCCAAAAAATCACCCGAGACTTCCAAAATTCAAAAATTTAAACTGGGGATCAATCTAAACCTCAAAAAAAGATATAAAGATGAAAAAATAATAAAATAAAATAATTCTAAATGTCAGGGTGTGACAAAGCTGAATTGAAAAATGAATCACATCACTTCATGGAGGTGATAGTCTGCACATATGCATGAGAAACATTATTGTTTTCCAATGGATTAAAAGGTAAGAAGGTATATAAGATATTATCATTAAATAAGAAAATTTATTTCATAAATATCATATATAAACATTAAAACCATCTTAATACCTATCTATAAAATATAGTGATGAAAAATGAATTGTATCACTATGTGGAGATGGTAAGTCGTGTGTACACATGAGCGATACATTCACTTCCCATTTGATGGAAAATAGGATGGATAATGGTGGTTTCATAATCATAATAACATCTAATTATATTAATTATATATTAGTTATTATTTTATGATAAATAGTATAAATTTATAAAAGGGAAAATGAGTAAAAAAGAAGCGATCGATTAAGGCAATTAACACTTCTTTGAAGAACTCCTTTAGATATCCTCTAAAAGATCCTAAAAATGGAACCTTTAGGACATGTATATGGATTTTGGGGATGGATTTTGGTAGGTTTTGGTTAAGGTATAAGGCTCAAAACTTGTGAATAAGTGAGGGGGTGAGGCTCCCCTTTATAATTGAGGTCAGGGGAACTTTTGGAATTTCTTAAAAGATTAAATTATAATAAATTTATTCTCAAGAAAAATGATTCTAAATGGCTATATATTAGAATCTAAGATAGTATTTTTTAATCCCATAAATACATATAATTTGGATAAGTTTAAGTGGTTTTTTAAACCTTATCTTTTTCTTTAACCCCTTAGTTAACCTATTTTATCCTTAACCATGGTAACAATTTTTCACTCTTAAAGGGTTATAATTTTACTTATAAGGTAACTATTCACTCATAAATGGAAAATGGATGATATTTTTTACCTTATATTATCCTAATTATCCTATTTAAATATTTTTTAATTTTTAAATAATTTAATAAAATATTATTTCCATAAAAAGAAGGCATTTGGGCCATTCAGTCAAAAGAAATATCATTAATGTCATTTTTGACACTTCATCTAATTTGACATTTAATGACATTAAGAAAAAAGATGGAATTTGAATATAAAACTTTAAAAAATTCATAATAAGTAATTATTATATAAAAAAATAACGGGACACACTAATTTTTCCAAATTAAATTACTTTTAATACTTTTAAAATCATTTATTTTATTTTTCTCGTAATCAAATAAATAATGCACTTGCATTTCATAAACATTTGAGATAATTATTTCATTCCAAAAATTTAAAAATAAATTACCATTATAAAAAAATTACTTATATTTAAAATATCCACTCAAATATGAACTTATACTATTTATTCCTTATGTAACAATTTAAGATATATTAAATTCAAGAGAATGACATTTTTTACATTATATTTTACTTAAATCTTGAAAATGACTTTATCAAGGGAAAATAGAAACAAAATTATATATATTCGAGATTTCGATAGAATTGGATGAACTAAACTCGTCCATTATTATAAATTTAGTTTTGGGTTTACTTTTAGAACTTATTATATTAGTTTTAACCACAATTAAACTATTTTACCTTTACTGTGATAATAAAAATTTATTATAGTTACCATTCACTATGACCAAAAGTAAAAGTGACCCATTTACAAAAGTTTTACCTCTAGATTCCAAATATGGAATTAATTTTTTTAATATTTAATTCCAATAAATGGAATAAATTTATTTAACATAAAAACATAAAATATAATGAAAATTGGTTTTTCAAAAAAAAATTCCTTTTATGTATAAAAATATTATTATAAAAATTCAAATATAAAATTCATTCAAAAGATCATAATTATATTTTTAAATAAAAATTAATTTATTTTATTTTAAAACTTATTTTAAATATAATTTTATTTTTTAGATGCATAAAAATAAAATATAATTTTCACTAAAAATCAATATTTTTTACTATTCAATGAAAAAGAAATCCTTTCAAAAAAAATTCAAAAATTCCTTGTAATCTTATTTCGATATGATAAATTAAAAAATTATACTATATTTATCAAATACAATTTATAGAAGTTCCAAAAAATAATTTTAATATTCTATCATAAAAATTAATAACAAACATTTTTGAAGAAAACACATCTTTGAAGCATAAAAAACTTTACTAAAAATTAAATGCTCATTTCATAATGATTAATCAATTAATTGTTATTGAGTAGCTTTTGTATATATATATATATATATTTCATAATGTGGTTAATCCCATTCATACCTACCAATTCAACAACTAGTTTATAATGATAATATTTCATGGTTCATTTAATATTGGTGTTGTTTATCTTGTATAATATCTAACATAGTGCTCTTTTAAAATATTGGGGTTTTATATTATTCACCCCTTTAAAAATTCCATCCTCAAAATTTGAGATTTTTCTCGGTAATAAAGGGTTTCATATTTTAAAATTTATTTTGGTAAAAACCCACAATGTAAAAAGGGTTAATAAAACTTCCTCTTGAAAAGAGGGAAAGAGAAATATGAAGGTTTTATAGAATAACACAAATATAGGTTTCCAAAATGGTGAAAATTAGTGGGAATTGAAAATATGGAAATTGAAGAAAAATTTAATGTCCATATAATGGTGGATAGTGATAGATAATATTGATAATAAGAAAGTGAATGATCATTATAAAGTTAATGACCACAAAACCATAAATCGATGAGGAAAGAAAATCAATTCATCGGAATTGAAGGTAATGGGAAAGCATATTTATTTTAAGATACTTTTCCTATATTTAAGGAATTTCTTTTTCATATAAACTGAGAACATAATGAAATCTACTTACTTGGAAAGTATAATTTCATCCTTTAACTGATTTCCCTCACAATCAAATATGTTTCTCCAAAAAATGAGTATTCAAGATTATTTTTTCATGCATGAAGCACTAAAACTAGCTTATAATGGATCAAAAAAGTATATCAAGATATTCCGCCTTTATTTAGTCATTAATAAAAACCAAAAATGGTTAGCACTAGGTAAGATAATTCCCAAAATGAATAAAACTTTAGATAAATAAGTATAACATTAATCTCCAATACCTTAATAATAATAACCAAATTTAAACATAGATTATTAAATATATAAATCTATAGAATACTCAAAATTCAAAACCCAAAAAATAGATGGACTTGATTTTCATATTCTTCCAATATAAATGTAAAAAATTTCTCTGAGAAGTATCCAAAAATTTGTATTCCCTAATCATATAATCTCTAAAATTTTCTAATCATTTCCATAAATAACCTAAACCAACATAAAGCCACATTAAAATCATATATTCTTCTAAAAGTAATTCAACCTTTACCCCTAAGGTAAAACCCATCTTACCAAAAGTATTTCCATTTACCTTAGTCATAAAATAATCCTAAAATAAAATTAATCATTATAATTTAAATAAAATAAAATTTATACTCACTAGGAAATCATTTAGGCTAGTGGTAGGTGTTTCACCCTTATCGCCCTTTGGTTGTGGGTTCAAGCCTCATGGCCTTTCCAGATGTGACAGGTTGTCACCCAACCCATGGGTTTTCCTTTTTTTAAACTTTATTAATATAATTCATATAGTTTTCCTAAAAATATTGATAATCTCATAAAAATAACCTTAAAAATTGATAAAGTTTTAACTTCAAAGTTTATTTCATACCCCTCAGCTTACATATTCAAAAATTTAATTCCATTCATCCAAAAAAGTATCACATGTTAAACCTAAGGGTTACATATACCTCAACCCAATAAAAAATTTCCCAAAACATCATTAATCACCATGATAAATCACTACATAATCTTATAATGTAGTTAACTTCACCAAAATATCCTGAATCAAATTTAGATACTAACCTGAAAGGTGATCCTTAACTTGACCAAAAATATATATCTGAAAATATCACCTTATCAATGAATCACTTTTCAACCATCATGAATATCTATATCCCACTATCAATTAGACCATAATTAACATAATATTAAATCATATACTAACCCAAAGGGTTATTTAAACCTCAAAAGAGTATTCTTCCTAAAACCTAGTAAAAGATTCAAATCTCCTCAAGATCCTATCACTTAAAACATTAAAAAGGGGATTTTTATACCTTTGAACATATAATAAACCTTAAACTTATAAACCCATAATGGTTTCCATAACTTTTAAGTTAAACTCGTAATAAAACATATATGCACTCAAAAAATAGTTCAATCCTTATTCCTTAAATAACATCTTAAACTATTGAATATATTTAACAAATTCATAAATACAATAAACTTTATCAAAGATGACCTAAATCACTTTTTCATTGAATAATTACCCAATTTCTAGGTCACCAATACTATAAAATTACTATAAATCATCTCTTTATCCCATATGAACATTACCACCTTACCACTAAATCACTTTTCTTGATTATCAAAATAATTAAACATATGTTTTGAAATATTGGAATAAAACTATTGTGGAATAATCCTTAGATTGTTCATGGTTATTATATCCAAAATATAAATGATATAATTATTGAATCCAAATATATAAACACTTAAATCCTTTTACTTTAAATAGTGACATAGAATAGGTCCTTCCATTTTCTATGAGTTAACCATTGGATTAGGTAATTGTATCAGATAATTCCCATATTCCCCACACACGAGACATTAAACTATAAATGCTACCTTAGGATGGACTAATTTTCCTCCACTAAAATCTTTATTTTTCCTCAAAAAATTAATTTCTCTATTCCCTTCACTTCCACATAGAAAACATATTCCCATTCCTTTGAGACATTTCCTTGAGTGATTCTTCCCACATTCTTGAAATGTATAAAGCTAAATCTTCTTACCCTTATGGTATTCATGAAACTCATTATATCTCTTGTTATGTGTGTTAAGAAAAGCACCCAAGTAGAGGTTTTTAATAATATAATAGGATAGATGATTAGGAATAATCATAAGGTTTTTTATTCCATTTCCCATTTCATTTGGTTCCTGATTAGTAAAATCATTCCATTGTCTTTCAGCATTAACAAAAATCCTAATTGTCCCTTCCATTAATTAAAACCAAAAAGTATAGTATGAGAAACAATATTCATAGTGAGGAATCATGAAAAATCATTTATAGGGTTTCTAAATCATGACACATCCTTCTAAATCTTTGAAACCTTGTGTTTAAACTAGGTTATTCATGGTTATCATTTATTCAAATCTTGCATAATGGTTTATAAAGAAAATTTTAATAGTACCAAGCATATCCCCCAGGAGTGTCAAATTAGGTGCATAGTAAGGGCATACTGACCATTCACTAGAATAATGGTTGAGATATAATCAACCAAATCTTTTCAATGTTATTTCCCCAGGATGTATCTATTACAAAACCACATCCACTTGTAGTATCTAGATGTGTTATTAGTAAAATCAAATAATCTTTCCTTAACAAGACATTAGGATGTTATCTTATACTTAGAATTATCCTTAGGGTTCTCACTAAGTTTTTCTCAACCTAATATATAAATATTCACTAAACCCTACTTTGATACCAACTATAGTGACCCATAATTTTCATATATAGATATACATTTTTTTAAATGAATATTACATATATGATATCATGATCTATTCCAAAATCGCGAAGGTTTAGTTTCTTGGGAGAAAATATGCATAAAAATATTATTTAGATAAATTCTTCACCATATCTCATAATATTCTTCCCACTTTGTACCCTTCTTCACATAACCTACTTAAACCTTTCTTTATAACCTAGGGAGAAGAAACAAAAGAAAGGGTGATATCATATGCTCAGTAATGGAAAACATGGGAGATATTAATTTATTATCATATAAAATAATAATATAATCATAAGGTAATGAGATCATAACTATAACTTACAAACTTAATACCCAATCTATAAAAGATCATAAACACGTGTCATGGTATAAATAATTATCATTTCAAAATACATGAATCATATGAGTGATAATTCTTCATAAATCAATCATGAACAATAAGTTCATGTCATAAAAGTGTGGAACCATCATAAATATAGAAAAAATTTAATATATATATGTTAAATACCAAGTCCGTCAAATCATAAAATATCAGGAATCAACTCCAGTTTCCTATATTGGATCAAGCATATCGATTTGACTTCCATATTGGATCAAGTACATTGGCTTGTTTACCATATCATATCAATCACATTGACTCGTTTCCCATAATCATCTCATGTGATATAATACTTTAATTGATTTATTTTAAGGATATATAATTTCGGTCCAACCTATCACAAAATGGAAATCATAAATATGTTTTTCACAAGATCATAAAACATTCACCATATCATCATATCATAACCCATGCAAAGGAAGCATGTTTCATAAACATTTCATCAATTTAGTATTGAAAAAACCATGCAAATGAATTGGTTTCATAAAAATATCATCATAATAATCATAAAACATTAATATAAATAATAAGGATGGTACCATTAGATCATACCCCCATTAAATCATAATTAAAACCAAAAGATGTTATCATAGAAGAATATTACTTTAAAAATCACTAAAACATTTCTTGAGGAAAATACCATGTCCACTTTGATAATCAATTTAAAAAATAAAAATATTTTCAAAATATTATGAAACATAATTTATTTTAAAATTACGTAGGAAACATGTAAGTTAATATTTAATGTATTTATTGTTCATGATGGAGGGAAATTTCATTCATTCATTTTAAGTTAAAAGAAAACATTTCTTTCATACTTTTGTAGAAAAAGTCAAAAAGTACCTCATTCAAAAAATGAAAAGAAGATTAATTTTTAAAAACATTTTGTAAAAATTAAAAAATGGGTAAAAATTAATTTAAATAATCATATAATAATATTAAAATAAATCTTTATTGTTTTATAAAACATGGATATGTAATAAAAGGGGTTTTAGTCTGAATATAGAAATAAAATCGGTTTTTCCTTAAAAACACCCTTTTGATCTCTCAAATACTTAAAGTGAAGAAAATTAAAGGTAAAATATATAATATAATGAAATAAATACATGATAATAAAATTAAAGTTATTTATCATATAAGTATCATATAATTTCCACTGTGGAAATTCAAGTATAAATAATCCTGATTAAAAAATAGGATTAAAATACAAATCCTTTACCGCTTCGGTAACATTTGAATCAGTAGAATCATAAAATAATAAATTCAAATGGAACTTTAAATATAATGAAAATAATGATAAACATGACATACCATGTAAAAAAATTAGTATATACACCTCATAAAATAAGATAGGTGCAGGACCAAACATATGTCCCAAAGAAGTTAATTTGATATGATAAACCCTTACATCAAGTCTCATCCTTCTACCAATGAGCCCATACCCGAGTGGTAAGGGCTCCTACTTGGCATCCAAGAGACCCGAGTTCAAAACCGGGTGGAGTCGAATTTCTGGGGTACTATAGCAGTATTGTAGCAGTACTGTAGTAGTTACGGTAGAAGACTGTAGCAGTCACTGTAGCAGTTACTGTTCGGTATTGTAGCAGTCAGAACTATTCACCCTATTTGGGCTTTCAGGCCACCGGTTTGGGCCTATGGGTCTCCAGGGCCTTCGGATCATCAAAGGCCTTCAGGCCACAGGGCCTTCGGGTCATGTAGACCATGGAGTAGCCCAGTTCACACAGAACAAGCCCCATAAGAGGATCAGAGCAACAAGAGTAGCAGCCACCAGATGTAGAGCTAACCGGATTGGAAAAATGAGAGGGTATGGAAACCGCCATTGGGACCAGGCACTGTGCAGCTTTGTATAGGGCAATGCTATCTGATCAACAATGCAAGGTGGGGAGCTAAGGAGATCAATGATGCAAGACGCTGGGGAGGGGCAGTTCTAGTGGGTTGGGCCTATGGGTCATGTAATGGGCATGGTATACCTCTGGGCCTTTGGGTCATGTATTTCGGGTCATTTCAGGCCATGTTCCTTGGGCCTACAGGTCATGTACAGGTTCCCCTTCAACACTTAAAAGGGGGATTATTTATAATAAAATAAAAAGAAGGCCTTCGGGCCATTCGGGCAAGTCTCATCCTTCTTCATATGAATTCAAAACTCATGTATAATAAAAATATATTTATTATAAATGTATTCTAGAAAAATAATCATATATATATATATATATCATACCATTTATGATTCATGTATGACATCTTATCAATCATTTACCAATAATTTGTTATTAAAAATCACTGTTTTGGGAGATAACTACTTCATTTTCCATGCATTTTTCAGTTCGGAAATCCTGGTCCTTGAACATTGATCATGGTTACATAATATAAATAAATTTAATAATCATATTAATATCATATATTTTCATTATAGATATATTTATATTCATCCATAAAGGATATAGATAGAAAAATTAATTACGTCGTTCATAGAGATGGTAGTCCGTACGTACGCATGAAGGTTGTTTTTCACTTTTCAATGAAAGGAATGAAAGAAAGGTAAATAATAATTCAACTTTAAAGAATAATAATTATATTATATATATCATATATATTTATAAAATCAATCCTTATTGTCATCCATGTGAATTATAAATGAAAAACAAGTCACATCGATTCATGGAGGTGGTAGTTCACATGTACACGGGAGCGACATTATCATTTTCCAACAGATTAGAAGGTAAGAATGTATACATGATATTATAATAATATATGAATAATTATATCATAAATATAATATATAAAAATCATACCCATCATTATACCGATCCATATAACATGGTGACGAAAAATGAATTGTATTGCTACATGGAGACACTAAGTCGTACGTACGTACGAGCGATACATTCACTTCCCATTTGATGGGAAAGAGGATGGATAATAGTGGTTTCATAATCATAATAAAATTTAATTATATTTAGGATATTTATGTTATTATTTTATGATAAATAATATAAATTTATAGAATTTAAAATAAAAAGTTAAAAAGAAAGTGATCAGTTAAGGTGATTACAACTCCATTGAAAGAACTCCTTTAGATCTCCTCTAAAGGATCCTAGGGTTGGTATTTTGGAAAAAAAACGCCTATATAATGTGTATAAGGATTATTGGGAGGAATTTTGGTAGGTTTTTGTTGAGATATATGGATTTAAATGTGTGAATGGGTGAGGGGAATAGGTTTCCTTTTATAATTGAGGTGGGGACGCTTTTGGAATTTCTCAAAAGATTAAATTATAATAAAGTAATTCTCAAGAAAAATACTTAAAAATGAACATATATTAAAATATAAGGTAGTATATGGTTTTAATCCTATTAAATAATAGAATTTGTATGGGATTAATCAGTGTTTTAAACCACATCTTTTGGTTTAACCCCTTAGTTAACCCATTTTAACCTTAACCATGATATCAACTTTTTCACTCTTAAAGGGTTATAATTTTACTTATAAGGTAACTATTGAATCATAAATAGAAAAATTATGAATTTTTAGAACATATATTATCTAATTTTCCACTTTAAATATTTTTTATAATTTTTAAATAATTGAAAAAAAAAATATTATTTTTATTAAATATGATTAATGTCATTTTTGACACTATTCATTTAATTTAAATTTTAATGGCATCAATAAAAATATATAATTATAATAAAAACCTTTAAAAATTAATAGTAATTAATTATTACCTAAAAAAATCACAGGACACATTAATTACATTACATTTAATATTTTTAAAATCATTTATTAACTTTTTTTGTTAATTGAATAAATACTATATTAGTGTTGCATAAGCATTTAAGGTAATTATTTAATTCATGAAAATTAGAAATAATTTACAATTATATAAAAATAATTTATATTTAAAATACCTATTTTTATCCGAACTAATAATATTTTTGTCATTATGTAACATTTTAAGCGATATTAAAGTCACGTCAATGACATTTTTGACTTTATCTTTTACTTAAATATTATAAATGACATTATCAAGGGAAAATGGAACCAAAATGACATATATTAGATATTTGGATGTAATTGGATGAAATAAACTCATATATTAGGATAAATTCAAGGTTTGGGTTGATTTTGGTGCCTTATAATATTAATTTTAACCCTAATTAACCCATTTTACCTTTACTGTGATAATAAAAAGTTATTATGGTTATTATTTATTATGAACAAAAGTAAGAGAAACTTATTTAAAAAGTTTATACCTATTTATTAAAAAAATTAATTTATTTTTTATGACTCAATTCTTATAAGTGGTATAAATTAATTGAACATAAAAATTCAAAACGCAACAAAAAACAGTTTTTCATAAAAAATACATTTTAAGTATAAAATTTTTTTATATCAAATTCAAATATAAAATTCATTAAAAAGTCTATAATTATATTTTTTAATCAAAATTAACTAATTATATTTTTAAAATAATTAAAAATATAATTTTACTTTGTAAATACTTAAAAACAAAATAGAGTTTTCAATAAAAATCAATATTTTCACTATTCATTAAAATATCAACCCTTTCATAAAATTCTAAAAAAATAATCATAAGATTTTTTTGGAATTTTTAATTCAAATATTATATAATTATTATCAAATAAAATTTCTGAAAGTTTTTTAAATTAATTTTAAATTTTCATCACAAAAAGAAATAAAATTTATTTTAAAGAAAGTGTATTTTTGAAGCATAAAACGACTTTACTAAAAATCAAATTCCCATTTACTAAGAATTAATAAATATAATTTTATTTATTAGTTCTATTTATATATATATATATATATTTCCTAATATGGTTAATCCTATTCATTCCCTCCAATTCAATGGCTAGGTTATATTGATAATATTTTATTGTTCGTTTATGCTTGATGTTGTGTATCTTACACGCTATCGATCATAGAGTTATTTTAAAATCTTATGGTGTTATAATAAAAAATATACAAAATACATGGAAAATATCCTTGGGATGGCTTATAGTCAACATCATAAATGAAATATTTTCTTTTCCTTTCTCCTTTTTATTCCGAGACTTGTCAGCACACTCTCTTGAGCACATTTGAGCTAGTAGAATAACAAGAAACCCTTTTACAAGATGGTTAGGTTATTCACATTGTTCATAAACATATTCCAATGGTTTAAATCTATTTTCATTTTTCAATTTAGATTTCATGAGTTGTATTTGAATTTTTTTCTTTTGAGTGAGATGACGCCCCCTCAATTTTTGTCTTCCAATCCATCTGAACTCATAATTGTATTGGTAATTAAACCAACATATACTCACTATGTTTCCAAAGGCTCTATAGTTCTAGAAATATCTATAAAAATCATATTTTAATTTATAGAAATAATTTTATCTATGGGTCCAACCTGAATGTACCTCATTCCCTAGGTTCCTATGACATGAGTTTAACTGCCCTACTACTTGACAGCAGGGTGTCATAGCATCACCATAGGGTGTCATGTTGTGAAACATGTTATCTTATCTCATATATGGGAATGAAGGGGTTTGGGTATGTAATATAAATCCCATGAGTTACCCTCCCCATCACAAGGCCTTTTCCAAGTATGGATAAGAATCATTTAACATGAAGTCCTAAGGAAACCCTAGGAATGAAAAACTGTGTCTGAGGAATCCTAAAGAGAACAATATTGTTGAAGATGGACTATTGTTTGGGTCTTAAAACTAGTATCATATCATGGGAACAAACACAGTTCCTAGGGAAAGTTATGAGGGGATATTGTGGGTCCCACCTGAATGCATCTCATTCCATAGGTACCTATGACATAGGTTTAACAAATCGGCTGCTTGGCGGTAGGGTTTCACATCATGGAACATGTTTCCTTGTCCCACATAGGGGCATGGAGGGGTTTGGGCATGGAATATAAGTCCCATGAGTTCCCCTCCCCGTCACAAGGCCTTTTATAAGCATGGATGAGAAAAAAGTCGACATAATGTCCTGAGGAAGCCCAAGGAAAGTAAAACAATGTATAAGGAATCCTATGTGGGAAAATATTGGGGGGGATGATACTAGGGCCCAATAATATCCAGAACTATGAACCTATTTTCAACCTTCTTCCCACATTAATTTTGGATACTTTATGAAAATAAAAAATTTGAGTAACTTCTAAATATTTATTTATCATATCCAACTTCTTCTTAGAAGGTTTTTATTTACCATTTGAAGTAGTTTTTGAATTCAAATAAGTGCACTCAAAATTTATAAAATCTTGAAAATCACTTGATTTTGCTAAAAGTTTGGTCTTTATGATTTGATTCTTCTTATCAGATATAGAACAAGTTCTATTAGTGTTTTTTTATTCATTTGAGACTGATCCTCACTGATGTCCATGAGCCTTGACCATACTTGAGCTTTCCCCAAACTCATGAATAGAGTTATGAAATTTAGTATAAATATTTCAATACATTTTTCCATACTCATCATTTTTTTGTAAAATCTCAAACTCCTTTTCCTTTTATTTTACCCCATCTTCCGTCTTGACTCTTGAATTCTTTAGTTCAATAATAATCTTGTTCATGTCATCAAATTATTCCAACAACTTTAATTTTTCTTCAATAATAACTAATTCATTGCTTCTAGAAAATTGATTATCCTTATTTATATTTCTTATATCTTTTTACAAATTAGGTATATTTGAGAGTTACTCCTTGAGTTATCTTTTTATCATGAATTCCATTTTATTTTCATCATTTTTTTCAACTTCAATAAAACTTTTACTAGTGAATTATTCTTCATTCACCTTTTTAATTAGAATTTTTTCATCAACATCACTTGATATATCTATTTACTATTCCTCATAACTACTTTCATTTATTTCACATTTAGATAATAAATTTCCCTTTCCAAATTATGAGAATTTTTTCTTTATACCTTTAGAAGAGACTATGGGTTTTTTAAACTTTGATGATATCCTTTTAAAGACTCTTCTTAGTACTTCTTCTTCTTCATTAATGAATTCATCTTCCTTTAACTTAGGAAAATTTTCATAAAAATTTATGAATACTCCACACCCAATGAATTTAAGTGTAAGTTTACCTTTATACATCACCCTTCATATTTTCACATTTTTAGATATTAGAGACATAATCTTATCAAACTTATGACTCAAATCAGAATCAGAATTAGAATAATAAACATCTTCTTCATCCATGTTAATATTACGATTCTCTTTCTTTGAGGCCTTAAAAGATATTTATTTTTCAACCTTGCACTTCTTCATTAAATAACATTATTTTTTCACCACATATTCAATAATAATACTATGAAAATAATTTATAAAAAGTGATTATGAATATCTATCTTCAAGAGAAGAAACTTTAGAAACAAACTTGTATGGTGAGATTAGAAGTATCTTCTAAACCATTATAATATCTTCCAATTTATGACCATAACTTCTTATTATACTCACAATTTCATTAAATCTTGTGAAAAAATCATCTACAGTTTCATCTTATTTTATTATTTATTCTTTATATTTCAATGTTAAAATCATTATCTTGGCCTACTTCACTTTCTTATTGCCTTCGAAATTATTTACAGTTTATTCCAAATACCTTTGGACGTCATGATACCTATCACTTTCAGAAATTACTTTTTAGATAATTATTTCTATAATGAATTCCAAGAATGAACATAATTATAAATATTCTTTTTATCCATTTATATTAAAGAAACATTATCATTATTGCATCTCACCATTTTATTACATAAACGTTTTATTACATGGAACAAAATATAGGATCTTTTAAAGTTCAGTTTCTTGGAAATTAGGAACATAATACATGAAAACATAAAAGATTATTCTAATCTATATGAAAGGATTATTCATGGGTTCACCCTATGTTACTTTTACAACATATCATATCCTAGGGAAATATATTAAAGGAAAGGGGCATGCATGAGCCTAGTAAGGGAATAAGCAAGGGAGATATTAAGCATGTAATCATGAGGCATATCAATAATAAAAAGAGGTATAAAAAAATAACATTATCAAGATAAAATGAGGCATATCATGATAAAAATAACATGAATCATAACATGTAAATGTGGGTAAAACATTTATATAAGACATTTGTAATAATATCACCAAAGTTTATCACCAATGTATCATAAATCAAAATTACCAAGGTTATTCACCAAGGTATCATAAAACATGTCATATCTAGAGATTAAATTATTCACCTAATGAATTATAGAACTATTAGGGAGAACCATTAATAGTTATTAACTAATTTTATCCACATAGATCATAATAAATCATTCCATTAATAACCCGTAGAGAATAAAGAATGAGTTTCTTATCAAAATCATGGCGTACAAAAGCACTTAAAGATATGATCATTACATCATTATCAACCTAAGAGGGAATGTGGGTTTATTATATATAAATACATGAATAAATATATCATTTTAAATCTGGGTGAAGACCCATGTAAAAGGAATAAGTTTGGGTATTCTGAAAAAATAAAATAAATGATAATTTCTTATGTAAAAGAGAGAAATAAATTCGGCAGCATGACTGATATAAAATATGGATTAAGAAAGGGAAAAAATGAGAGGGTATAAGGGTATACCATTTATATAATACTATTAATAAATTAATAGGATAATATAAATTGGAAAAAAATGACTCATTTTGGAAAATATAAGACATACCACAAAATAAAACTTGAATGGAAAAGAGAAGTGGAGATTTCCTTTACCTTGAAGAGTTATTCCTAAAACTTGAGGATGGAACCTTGGGGAGTTAAGGAAACCTTGGGAGGACTCTAGGGGAGGAAAAATTAGATGAAATTAATGGAGTATGATTTTTTATTGTAGGGGAATGGTGAAATGGGTGGGTATTTATAGAAAAACCGGAGGAATTGTTTAATAATTTCCAAATATAGGTCTTGGAAATCTAGGTTGTGAAAAATAAAAAACCATTGGATTAACCATGGGTTTTTATCATGGTTTTAGAAATTTGAGTCACGTTTTATGATGTTTTAATCCAATAGAACTAAACACAATTTTTTAATACTTTTTTTAGCATATAAAATTTAAATTCTCTATAAAGTAATGTTTTTTAAATCAAAATTTCAATTTTAGACATTGGAAAGTCACTTATAGGTTTAAAAATTGATTAAAATATATTAAAATAATTAATATTAATAAAATAACATATTTTAGGTTCATTTATTATGGTTAATTAATTATTAAATGATTATAACATAAATATGAAGTTATAAAACATACTGAAAACCCAAAACTGTATTTTTACTATTCATGAGAAAATAAACTATTTTAGAAAATTATGATAAATTCACCCTAACATAATTTCAATATGATAATTTAAAATATAATTTTTATTTTATCATAATAATTCTCTAAATATAATAATTTTAACTTTTAAATATAAAAATCCTTATTTATTGAAAAATAACAGTTTTTAAGGCATATTAAAAATTTTGACACATATAAAAATTTCTTAGGACTTTATAAAATTATTTTACCATTTATATTTAAATAAGAGTGTTTTAAGAGACTATT
The DNA here is from genome assembly GCA_963277665.1 of Viscum album. Classification (NCBI taxonomy): domain Eukaryota; kingdom Viridiplantae; phylum Streptophyta; class Magnoliopsida; order Santalales; family Viscaceae; genus Viscum; species Viscum album. Next base: position 720,646,429 of record OY728125.1, on the reverse strand, counting down.
TAATAAAAAAAATATTATTTATAATACCTTAGTTTATTGTAAAAATGTATTTCTTTTTAAAAGAAAATAAAAGTATGTTTTATTTATGTCCAGAAATCAATTTATCAAATTTCCCTCAATTAAACATATATTTTATTAAGAAAAACTATTCTAAAAATAGAATTGATGTAATAAAAATTTTATTTATATAAATGAATTACACTTTAAGTAACTAAGTCCTGGACATGTAGCCCCTTATAACACTTTTGTACGCCTTAAGGGTAAGGTGTGCGGTGGTGTTAGTTTCATGGGGTGGCTCGGAGAACATTAACCAATTGAAAATCTACACTAACTTGAACTTATCTCATAGGTGATTTTATTCAAGCTTCACTTGTTGAATCTTGGCTTGGGATTGATTAAGGGTGAACCCCAGTGACACTACCTCCCTCCCAAGTGTTGACAAATAGGTTTCAAATGTCATGACACTACTAGTTAAGGCCATTGTTTCTCCTTTCTCAATAAATTATCCCTTTTAATTACTCTATATAAACACTAATTATAATGGTAAAATTATCACTAATGGGTATAGTTCCCAATGATTAAATTTACCAATGGTCATATAATGGTCAAATATGAATTGTCACATTTCCCTTATTCCCTATAAATACCACTTCATTATTTCACTCAATATTCACTAAAACTGATCCCAAGGTTATATATTTTATTTTTATAAGATTTTAATTTGTTTAAAAATATTTTGATTAATTTCTATAGTGTTGGGTGTGGGGGAAATGATTTTAATGGATTAGGGTGATCCATATTTTCCCTTTTTAGCTTTTCTATTCATATTTTTTGTCCAGTTGTAATGTTTGGAATTTTAATTTGTTTCATATTTGACTAATTTAATGATCATTGTTAATGAGATATGGTTTTGATGGTTCCTCTATATTTTTTACATGTATAATACAATCTAATATAACATGAATTTTCTTAGGAAACAAATATCATTTAAAAACCTAGGTTGTTATATTCTTACCCCTTTAGAAATTTCATTCATAGAATTTCAACTCATATTATCAATTGGGAATAGGTGAGGGTACTTTTATTTCATTTATTCCTCTAGTTCTCATGTTTCCTCTTCATACTTATAGTTCCTACACAACACTTTGATAAGGTGGGTGGACTTGTTTCATAGAAATTTTCCTCTATGGTCTAATATCTCCACCAGATTCTCCTCATAAGAGAGGCTATGTTCCCATTGTACCACCTCCAAATTTAGTAAATGTGAGGGATAAAGTATGTACTTCCTTAAGAGATATATGTGGAATACATCATGAAATTGAGATAGATTTGGTATAAGTTATAGATGATGGGCCACTACTCCTGTGCGATCAAGGATTCTAAGGGGCCAATGTACCTAGGGATAAGCTTCTATTTATTTCAAAATCACATGACTCTCTTCAATAGTGATATATGAAGGAAAAATTTGTCTCAAACATCAAAATCAAAGTACCTTCAATGGTTGTCAGCATAGCTCTTCTAAAAACATTGAGAATCTTTTATATGTTGTTGGATGACATGAACCTTTTCTATCATCTATTATACAAGATCAGGCCCAAGAAAATTTCTCGCACCAAATTCATCCCAACAAGTAGGATTTTTACATCGCTTCCCTTATAGAGCTTCATAGGGTACCATTTGAATACTCTATTGGAAGCTGTTGTTATACGAGAACTCAACTAATAGTAGGTATTAATACCATCCACCTTTAAATTTCATTGAGCATGTTCTCATCATGTCCTCAAGTTTCTAAATAGTCCTTTCAGACTAGACATCAGTTTGGAGATGATATGATGTACTGAAATTCAATTAAATATTCAAAAAATGTTGAATAATTCTCCAAAATTTAGATGTGAACCATGGATCATGATCAGAAAAAATTTAAAGTGGTACCCATGCAGACTCACCACTTCTTTTATGTATATCTTGGCAAGTTAGGCAGGAGAGAAATATTCCTGAAAATGATTAAATGGGAAATATTGGTGAGACAATCCACTATAATCCATATCGAATTTTTTCCTTTGAATGTTCTTGGGAGAATAATGATGAAGTCCATAGTGATATTTTCCCACTTCCATGTTGGTATGGGTAGTGGTTGCAATACCCATTTAGGAAGTTGTCACATTACCTTCACTTATTGACACACCAAGCACCTTATAGTGTATTCATCAATATCCCTTTTCATATTATCACACCAATAATGATTACAAAAGTCCTTATACATTTTAGTGTTGCTAGGGTATATAAAGAATGTAGAGTTATGAGCTTCATCCATAAAATCCTTCTTTATCTCTAGGATGGATGAGACACATAGCCTTATATGAAATTTAAATAAACATTCTTAATCAATATTGAACTCAAGAAACTTACCATTCTTCATAACCTATATCTTATTTTGTATCAAGGGATCTTTTATTCATGCTATATTGATATTATATAGTAATGATGGTTTGGAAATCATTTGGGATAGGATTGATGATGTCCCTTCCCTCATGATTCCCATGCCTCATCATCCCCATCACAACAAGGTCTTTCCAACTTAATGCATCAATGACTTTTTTTTCTCTTCTAGGTTGATAATGAATTGAATAGTTATAGTTTTTAAGAAGTTACAAACATCTCCTTCATCTCATGTTTAATTTATTTTTTGTGAATATATACTTCAAACATTGGTGTTCTGTGTATATATCACATTTCTCCCCATAAATATCATGTCTTTATATTTCCAGAGAAAAAATAATTGTAGATAACTCTAGGTCATGTGTAGGATAATTCTAGTTATGAGAATTTAACTATATATATTCATAAGTGATCACATTGTCATTTTGCATGAGGACACACCAAATCCCTTTCAGATATGCATCACTATAAATATAAAATCCTTCTTTGACAGAGGGTAGAGTTAGCATAAGTTCAGTAACTAATCTCTTCTTATGTTCTTGGAAACTTTCTTCACACTCCTTTTTCTAAATGAACTTAACTCCTTTTCAAGTTAACTTGGTTAGTGGTTTAAAAATTCATGAAATATGTTTTACAAACCTCCTATAATATCCTATTAAACTAAGTAAACTATGAATCTCAGTTACTGTTGTAGGATGAGGACACTCTTTTATGACCTTTTCTTATCAGGGTCAGTTAATATTCCCCCATTGGTTATAATGTGCCCCAAGAATGCAACTTATTTTAACCAGAAATCACAGTTTCTTAATTTTATAAATAGATTATACTTCCTTATATTTTTCAATATATCCCTTAGATGAACCTCATATTCCTCATTAATTTTGGAATATATCATAATACCATCTATAAAAATACCAAAAAAATCATGCTAGTCCTTGAAGGCTCTATTTATCAAATCCACAAATATAGTAGGAGAATTAGTTAATCCAAATGGCATAACAACAAAATCATAATTATTATATCCTATTCAAAAGGTAGTTTTGGAATATCTTCTTTCTTCACCCTCAAATGATGATACCCATATAAGAGGTCAATCTTGGAGAAGAGTTGAGCACTATGAATCTGGTCAAATAAATCATGAATCCTTGGGAAAGGGTACTTGTTCTTCACTGTGATCCCATTAATTTCTCTATAATCAATGCATAACCACATTGATCCATCCTTCTTCTTAAAAAAGAGAATATGTTCTCCCTAATGAGACACACTTGGTTGGATAAATCCATTCTCCATAAGATCTTGAAGTTATTTCTTTAATTCCTATAAATCCACATTTTCCATTAATATTAGGTCTTTGATATCATCTTGGATCTAGGTATGAGTTCAATGGATAACTCTACCTCCATTTCAGAGAGATATCTAGATAACTCTTTAGGAAATACATCAATGTATTCCTCAATGAAGGGAAGATTTTCCATCCTTATACTTTCATTTCCATCTCCCTCTTCATTGATCATCCTCATAAAGACATATATGGGATGTGTTTCTAAACAAATATCAAGCCAGATTATCTCTCATTTGAAACTAACTATAGGATGTCCATTTAAGACTACTAAAATTTACTTAATACTATAGTTGATCTTAGAATTATACTTTGAGAGAAAGTCCATCCCTAGTATAGTGCTGAATTCCACCATAATAATGACTAATAGATTTGCGATGTGATTGTACTTTCCAAATTTAATAATATAGTTTCTATACACTTTTTATATAAGGATAATCCTTCTAGGAGTCTTGAATGATAACCATACTTCTTAAATATCAGGGATTAATTCTATATTCTTTGCAAACTTGGATGAAATAAAGGAATGTGTAGAACTAGAATAAAAAAGTACTTTATAGATTTGAGACCACAATAAGTGTACTTATTGGCACATCATCTGGAGCCTCTAATTCATCTGTTGTGATGGAAAATTCCTAACATTTATCCCTTTTACTATGATAATGTTGATGGTGGTTTCCCTCCATTATCTTCTAATTTGGACATTGATTGAAAAAATTCCCAAGATTCCCAAACTTAAAGAATTAGACTTCAGGTTTATGCTAAACCATAGTCCCTTTTTCATTAGTGTTGAGAATTTTAGGCTTCACCTCACTATAATAGTTACGAGGTCTATGGACATCTCTTTCGCACTTGTAGCACTTTCAACTCCCAACAAAGAAGTTCCTCAAATGCTTCATCACACACTTATTGCACATGGGAAGTTGTACTTTCTTTCCTACTCTTCCATGATCAAAGTTATTCCAAGAGTTTGGATCCATTTCTATATTATTTTCATTTTAACTATGTGACTAATTATTCTCTACAATCTCTAATTCAACCTTCATAGAAATCTTTAATATCTTCTCATAGCTTTCATAGTCCCAATTTTAAAAATTCTTCTGCAGATGGGGTATCTGTCCATGGAAAAATCTATCAACCTTTCCCTTAGGATCCATAAAAACTCTAGAGGTGTATCAAGATATTCTTGTAAAGTTCATTTCATAGCTTTTGACTAATTCATTTTCCTTATGCTCGAGCTCTAGGAATTCCTTATCTATTTTTTTCACATCAAACAAGGGAAAATATTTATTGAAAAAGATTACCCTAAACTCTTCCCACTCTATAAATTTAATATCCCTTCTTAGCTTTGTGTTTTTAATCATTTTCCACCACTGATCAGTTTCTCCTTCTAAGTGGTTTACTGCCTGAGTGAATTTCGGTATCTCTAAACAACAGAGTTCAAAAAATATCTTTTCTATAAAGGCAATCCTTTTTTCAACAATCAATGGGTAGGTAGATATGATAAAATAAGGTGGCTGTTGATGCATAAAGGACTAAATAGAAAGTTGTTTGTGAATCTGGTCACTCAACCTGATTCAGTTTATTATCCATAAATCGAGATAGTTGATTCATCATCCTCATGAAGTAATCTATTCCAACTTCCATTTGAAGTCCATCAATTCATCATCCATTGCACTCATCATTTACACGGTTCCTCCTATTTCCCTCCATTTTTCTAAAATAAGAAAATATTAGTGAGAAATGTGACACTTTTAGGAATATCATAATTCTAATGGGAGTTTAAGTCTTAAAAAACATACTTAAATATATAATTTACTTAATAAAAATTACATTTTCTATATATATCCTTCATAATGGTTCATAAAAAGTTTATGATTAACCAAAAATATCAATCTAGAGTGTGAAACCAGGTGTGCAACAAGGCCTGTTGTTGCGAACCAGTTCCTAATTAAGTCTAGATAAATGTGGTGTTTCTGGTTGTTACCCTTTGGAATGTCTATTCCAGATCCACATCCAATTATAATATCTATATAAGGATGAATTTTCTTGGAAACAAGTTACTTAATACTCACAAAAATACTAGGATTTTTTCCTATATTTAGACTTGTACCTAGGGTTCTTACAAATGTTTTCAATTCTTAATTTCCAAAAATAACTAAACCGTCCTCTGATACCAACTATGTAATCCCGCCTTTTTATTACATAAACATTTCATTACATGGAACAAAATACATGATCTTTTAAACTTTACTTTATTGGAAATATATAAAATAATACATGAAAATTTAAAATATTCTTCGAATCCATGTGAAAAGGATTCTTCATGGGTTCACCCTAAATTACTTTTACTGTATCTCATATCCTGGGGACATACATCAAAGGAAAGGGGTGAGTAAGATCCCAGTAAGGGAATAAGCAATGGATATATTTAGCATGTGATCATGAAGAATATCAATAAGAATAAGGGCTATAACAATAAAACATAATCTAGAGAACATGATGAATATCATGATAAAAATAGAATGAATCATGACATGGAAATTTGGATACAACATTTAAATGAGACATTCAGAAGCATATCACTAATGTTTATCACCAAGGTTTCATAAATCAAAATTACCAAGGTTATACACCAAGGTATCATAAAACATATCATGTCTAGAGATTAAATTATTTACCCAATTCATTGGATCAATATCAAGGTGCACCCTTAATATCTATTAATTAATGTGATCCATATAGACCAAAATAAATCATTTCATTAATAACACATAGATAATAAAGAACGGGTTTCATATCAGAATCATGGCATAAAAAAGTAATTAAAGACATGAAAATTACATCATTATTAACCCACAAAAAATTAATGTGAATTTATTATATGTAAATCCCAAAATAAAAAATAATAATTTTACATCTAGGTGAATACCCATGGAAAAGGAAGAGGTTTGGTTATTCACAAAAAGAAAATAAATGAAAATTTCTCATGTAAAAGAGAAATAAATTCAGCAGCATGATGGGTATAAAAAATGGATTAAGAAAAATAAAAAATGAGAGGGGACAAGGGTATCCAATTTATAAAATACTATTCTTACATTAATATGATAATATAAATTGGAAAGAAATGAATTAGTTTGGTAAATAGAATACATACTGTAAAAGGGAACTTGAATGGAAAAGAGAAGTGGAAGTTTCCCTTACTTTGAAGAGTTGTTCCTAAAACTTGATGATGGAACCTTGTGGGATTAAGGACACCTTGGGGTGGAAAGTTGAGGAGAAATTCATGGAGGATGAATTTTTGGTCAATGGGAATGGTGAAATGGGTGGATATTTATAGAAAATTTGGAGGAATAGTTTAATAATTTCCAAATAGAGGTCTTAGAAATCTAGGTTTTGGAAAATGAAAAAACACTGAATTACCCATATTTTTTTATCAAGGTTTCAGAAATTTGAGTCACATTTTTTGATATTTTAATCCAATGGAATAAAAAAACATTTTTTAATACTATTTTTCATGGAAAAGTAAAATTTCCACAAAGTAATGTTTTTAAAATCAAAATTTCCATTTTTGACTTTGGAAAGTCAATTATAGATTTGGAAATTGATTAAAATCTATTAAAATACTTAATATTAATAAAATATCACATTTTAGGACATGTATTGTGGTTAATTAGTTATTATTTCATTATGAAATAAATATAATGTCATAAAACATACCTAAAACCCAAATCTATATTTTTACTATTCATGAAAAAATAAAGTATTTTAGAAAATTCTTACAAATTCACCCTAACATAATTTTGATGTACTAATTTTAAATATAATTTATATTTAATCGGAATAATTTTATAAATATAATAATTTTAAATTTTAAATAAAAATCCTTATTTATTGAAAAATAGAAGTTTTTAAGGCACAACCAACTTTTTTGAAACTTATAAAAACTCCCTTGGACTTGATAAAATTATTTCATCATTTATATTTAAATAAAATAGTTTTATGATAATATTTCATTAAAAAAATATTATTCAGAATAACTTAGTTTATTATAAAAATCTATATCTTTTCAAAACAAATATAATTCTATTCTATTTGTGTCTAAATATCAATTTATCAAATTCATCTCAGTTAAAAATATATTTTATTAAGAAAAGCTATTCTTAAAATGGAATTGGTGGAATAAAAATTTTATAGGAATTACACTTTAAGTAAATGAGGTCTAGACAAATAGCCTCTTATAACATCCATGTACACCCTAAGGGTAAGATGTGCAATGGTGGTAGTTTCATGGGGTGGATCAGCTAACATTGACCGAGTTGTAATCTCTAATAACATGAACTTCTATCATAAGAGATTTTTTTCAAGATTCACTTATTTAAGCTTAGATTGGTCTTGGTTAAGGGCGAACCCCAATGATTCTCCCTCCCTCCCAAGTGATAAAAAATGGACTTTAAATGGCGTGACTCTACTGGTTGAGACCATCATTTATCCTTCATCAGTTATCATTTGTCATTACTACATAGAAACACTAATTATAATGGTAAAATTATCACCAATGGGTATAGTTTCCAATGGTCAAATTGGCCAATGGTTATATTAACCAATGGTCATATTTGAACAACAATCAGATAATGGTCAAATCCCAATAGTCACATTTCCCTTATACCCTATAAATATCAGTTCATTATTTAAATTAATATTCACTAAAATTTCTCCCAAGGTTATATATTTTAATTTTATAAGATTTTGATTGGTTTACTAATATTTTGTTTCATTTCTATAGTGTTGGCCATGGGGGAAATGATTCTAATGGATTGGGGTGATCCATATTTTCCAATTTTATATTTTATATTTTATATTTTATATCTAGTTATAATGTTCGATATTTTAATTGGTTTCATAGATGACTAATGTAATGATAATTATTAATGAGTTATGGTTTTGTTTGTTCCCATAAATTCCTTACGTGTATAATATAATATAATATAACACAAATTTTCTCAGGAAACAAAAAACATTTAAAAAACCTGGGTCATTACACTCAGCATGAGGTGGAAACCCATTAGTTTCATACTTAAGAACATCCAAACTAATTGACATAAGATAAGGAAATATATTATCCTTCTAGATATGATAATTTTTCCCATTGAATATGGGAATCCCCTTTCTATTCACTAAATTATGGATGTCCATGATAAAAACCATAAATTTATAAACAACTACTTCAAACAAAGAGAAACTTCTTTTTAAGCTTCAAATATAAAACCACCAATGAGGGGAACCTACCTCTAACACCACTTGAAAAGAAACCTCCTAAATCAATAAGGAATCAATGAGGGGGTGAATTAGTGATTCAAAATATTTTATGTTTTATTAGTGAAATAACCTTCATCACTGGTTAAAGTGAATTTTGATCACCATTCAGCACACACACACACACAAAGGGAACAATAGATATAAAAGGTTCACCTCTAAAAATGGTAAGGCTAGTCCTTAATAGGATCTAGATTCCACTAAGATCATACAACCCACTAGATTCAACATATAAGTACAAGGAGTAGGGTTTATCCTTGAACTGGTATTACATCAAGTCTCCTGAGTGAGATAGTATATCCTGCACTGAAAAAAGGATAATTGAAAATTTGATATCAATAATAAGAAAGCCTTTAAACCACAACCTTCAATTATTGAATTAGTGCTCTTTTTATTCTTCTTAAAACTATAAAAACATAGGCAAGATCTCTTATGTCTATGCCAATATGCACAAAAACTTATTATTATTATTCTTCTCTTCCACTTCACACCTATTCTCTCGATTTTTATTCTTCAACTTTAGTACATCATTAAATTGAATTGGTATTCTATTTGGTGATACAAAAATATTTCTTCAGTTCTATAAATCATTAGATACCTTCCTTCTTAGTTTCCCATCATTCTTTCATACTTTTATTTCATAGATTTATCAATATATAATTTACTCATTTTCACCCTCTGAAAAAAACTACCTACATTCCCACTTGTTAATATTTGAATCTGATCTTCCATGATTCTGGTCATTTAAAATTCACTATAAGTGTACATTGTAACTACATTAAAACTTGATGCAATAGTCAAAGTTTCTCCTCCTTCATATTTTTCAATGTTCTCTCTCCATGATAATATCATGCATCAAATATGAATGTATGTGTATTGTAAGTTAAAACAACCCTTTTGGAATATTCCTATTGGAATTGATAGATCTATATCTCCCATCTTCATCCATGATCATCAATATTCATCATTGTATGCATGAAACTCTTGTATTTTTCAGTTTTAGTTAAGATTATGGTGAAAAGTTGTTCTATACTTTGTATATGTTTCTAACATAAGATTTATTTTCATCCTTGTAGCATAATTAATTTCTTATGGCATAAAAACCTTAATATTTCTAATAGAATTGACTTCTACTTAACTCTTCACTATGGCATGGAATGGTCACTGCAATTTAGTCATTCGTGATTTCACATGACTAAAACGTGGTCCTAACATTACGGCATGGAGGTCCTGATATTTACAGGACCACCAAAATCCATCCATATCAACTATGAGTTGTGTTTCTCTCACTATGGAAGAGTCCGAAATCCATTAACTTAATTACGATGTAGTTGAAGGGGTGTTGAATGGAGGTATCCAAATTTACATAACAACTGAAACTAGATAAAACCTCCACTACTGTGTAGACCTTAACTATGTCATGGAGGTCCCAAAATTTCTAGTTCTTCTAAAAACTGACCTTTCCTCCTCTATGTAATGGTCCTTCACTATGGAATGGATTAATAAATTGATTTCTCCTATATGGTGTGTAACTCTTATTCTACACCATGGTCATTGATATTGTGGTGTGGTCCATGCATTGTAGCATGATCCACTACATCTTCCATATGCCACATCTCCACTTCTCCTCTCCTACAGCTTACATCAAGAGCATTTTTCATGATATATAAACTCTAAGAACACATCACATATCATCTGATTTAATCACCTATAATATGATTTATGTATCAACAACAAAATACAATATACTTAATCATATCCTCTTCTCCAAATCTTCCTTCTCAAAAATCCCCAAAACTATCAAAGCACCTCTTGGGCTCAACATATTTCCTTTTAAATAAATCTGGTGTGTTTGACAGCCTATGACACAAACACACATCATTAAACCAAATTAAAAATTATTTATTATGGTATAATACTATAATAAAAAATCAAATACATTATGATATAAAAAAGTAAACATGTTTAGTAAAATTACTAAAGTAATGAAACCAAAGGTAAATAAAAAAATACATTGTTGAATTATCATCATTATGATCTTCCATGATGATCATACCACCTATTATTACTATAGAAAGAATCAAAAAAATTATAAATATAATGAACATATTTAAAATGAAATTGAAGAATTTTATAAATGATTTTAGAGATTCATGTAAGGATATATATATATATATAGAAATTTAATATGACCATTATATATATAGTTGTTGGATATATAGTTATTGGACATATTTCCATTCAAAAATATTGTGGTTTTACAAATGGATTGTTTTATCACTACCTAGGAAATGGATTTTAATTTAGGGTGGAACTCTAGGTGACAATTTATGTTGTCAAATATGAAGTCTTATTTAAATGGAGTTATATTTAGGTTGAAAATGATTCAAAACTTATTACAGAGATTTTGAAGAAAATATAAATAAATTTCCCATATATAATTATTCCATATTTGTTTAAATTTCATAAATATATTGATAATTTACACCAGCATGTGACACATGTTTACAAAGAAGAAAACTTGGTGGGAGATGTACTATTTAAGAAATCCATTTTTGGAATTTAGTTCAGTATGATCTTTTGGTGTACCTATTGTTTCTCATCCTTAGGGTACTCTAATTATAAGGTTGAATTATATACTCAAATCTATAAACCCTCTATGTAATTCCATCCTTTTACTTTTTATTTAATAAATTTCTAAGGTCGAGTGCACTCAGTTCCTAAACCTTTTTTATTATAATTTTTAAAGAATGATATGATATGTTTATAAAATTCAGAGAAATATTATAATAACAATGGATTGATATAATTTAATGGTTAGAATATAATAATTAAATTTAATATGATGTTTTTAAATTTATTTAATGTTAAAAGGTGATATTTTTCAAATATTATTTTTTAAATTGATGTGTATTTATGTAACATCACGTTACGTTTTCAGGTACTTTTGATGTTTCTAAGTACCTCTGTTTTGGAGTAGTGACGAATGGGAGAGTCCGGAGAACTTTAAATGTTGTTTTGAGGCAAAGGGGAAGTCGCACGGGTGGCGCACGAGTTGTCTAAACCATGCAGCCAAACCGTGCGTAGTTGGTCTTGGAGGCAGTAGCTTCCGTACGGGCGGCGCACGGTTTGTCTAATCATGCGTCCAAGCTATGCGTGGAGTGTCTGCCGAGGCAGTGGCTAACGCATGGTTAGCGCACAGTTTGTCTAACCGTGCAGGCAAACCGTGCGGCTACTTAAATGAGATCCTATAAAAGTGGATCTCACTCGTCTTTGCCTCTAAGTGCCTCTTTGAAGCTCCTAAGTGGCCATAACTCAGGATTTTTCTTCTCCTAAGGTCAGAGAAGGTTCTCCCATCATTTCGTAGGCGATCCAAAGGCTTCTCTTGGTGAATCGAAGCCGGATTCTTGAGTTATGTGACCGTTCTGCATCGTTCTTGATCGGTTTCTTAGATCAACTTAGATCTAATTCTCTTCTTCTCCCGGTTTCTTAGATCTACGTCTGTTATGGGTGGATCTAAGTGTGTGTATGGAAAATATGATGAGATTTGGTCTTGATCTTGCTATGAGAAGAGATCTAAGGTGGGTTTTTGGAGAATCGACCTGGGTTTCTTGAGCGTTCTTCGACCGTTGTGGTTTTCGTCAAAACCTTTGAGGTAGGTGGTTCCGTCCCAACTTTCCAAATTTATTATCATTGTATTTGCTTGATTTATTTCAATTGTTGATTTAAATTCAATTTCTCAAATTTTCTTTCAATTAAATTGATAAAAACTCGATTCCAGTGAATCGAGATATTTGAAATGGTTTTGGCATGGAAATTAGGAAAACCCCAATTCCATTGAATTGGGTGTGTATGGAAATTGGCCGATTTAAATTGTTTAATTTAAATTGTGGATTTGATGGAAATGATTTCATTAAATTGTTGAATTTAATTGTGGAAATAAATTGTGTAATGATGGAATTGGTTTTGAATGGATTTCAAACTGGTGAAAATGGCTTAAAATGATTTGATAGAAACCTATTGGTTTTATCTTGTGAAAAAGGCATGTTTTTTGAATAAAACTTGTTTGGTTTTAAATGGAAAGAAATTGGAACTTTTGAAATGGAAGAATGGGATTGATCGTATTTTTAATCATTCTTAAAATAGTTCGCCCATCATGTAAGAGCGCATGCAAGCCTTAGGTAGGTAGTGAGTTATTTGGATACACTATACGCTACGACAACGTTCTAAAACATACTTGTGGCGGGTCACATCCCCGGCAGGTTGGTGATGAGTCTCCTTTGGCCAGTGTCATAGGGATGTGTGTATACACATTTTGCTGAGTTCACATAGAGAGTGTGGAATCCTATAACTGGTTAATACTATCGTACCTTTTGTCAGATGACCATGTTGCTCGCTTGTTTATTTATATTTGAGATATCAATGTATGCCAATGCTTTTGAACTGCTTTACATGCCTGCTGAATTTATATAAACCGTTTTATATAAATGTTTTACTTAAGCCATTGTTTTAGAAATATTCCATCATTTTTAAAATCATTACTTAAAAATATTTATTTCCATCATTTGAAAATGTATAGCATGTTCTGTTAAAATATGCTTTTGAATTTCCAAACCTGTTTATTTGAAAATTGAAAGATTTTATTTGGATAATCTATATTTGGCATCTATTACAGAATCTTTGGTGGTATCCTACTGGGCTTAGGCTCACACCCTACTTTTACCTTCAGGTATTTGTAGACTTCCTTCTTCCGGGTTCGAGAAAAGGGAAGGGACCTCTTAGAGGTGGATCCGGTTGTTGATCTTTGGTCTTGGTGAGTTGGGTCCTTAGAGACCTTGGGGTTGTTTTCCCGTTTTTAGTACTTGGGTTGTAGTACTTTGGGCTTTTTATACCTCTTTGTATTCTGGTACATTACTCCCAGTGGAGTTTCCTTTTGTTATGCATACTGCCTTGTTTTCTTTTGCTTCCGCATTCTCGTGGAAAAATCATTCCCACTTGTATGTTATATGATGTCAGGTGCTAGTTGTCGGCCCGTGGGGATCAGGAATGCCCTTCAGACTATGTCAGGGTCGGATCGGTTATCGGGTTACCAGGGTACCCGGGCTGGTTCGTGACAAAATTGTATCAAAGGGAGGTTTAAGCATCTTGACTTGATGACAGTATACATTTGAGTATTCTTGTCAGTACTTAGGAGGTAGTTGTGATTGAGTGTCTGGCCAGCTCTCACAACAATGAGCCTTAAGTCACCAGGGTTGGTTAGGGAAATATGACTTGTGGGTTAGTTCTAGTATTTTCCCTTTTTTGATTTGGATAGAGTGGAATGAAAATATTGTTATCCCTTCTATTAAGAATAGTTTTCCTTGTTACTCTGTTTGAGTGTTAATCTAATGTCTTCCTTATTATCCGCTGATGTTTTGTAACATCATGCCTCCAAGAAGACGTGGGAATCAGATCCAAAAAGAGGTTGCTGCTGAATCTCAGCAAGCAAGTCCTACTGTCACGACCCGCCTTCACCAAAAGGAGGGAAGGGTCAGCAGATTGCCAGGCCCTTCCTTCTTTAAGCTGAAGGAGAGATAATGACCCCCGAAACCCTCCTTCAATAGGTCCCAGAGTGGTGACTAGCACCAAGAGTATAGAATCACACACTAAATGGATGGCATTACCCTTTTTCTATTAATAGGATCGGGAGATAAGATGGTAAATCCCAACAACACCAAAAGCGGAAATTAAAAGTAAATCCAAGAACCATTCCCAATGCATGTTACAAAAGTAAAATCCACAAAGTACAAAGTTACTACAAGGCTAAAGTACCAAAGAAGGAAAAACAACAACTGCAACTGCCCCAAAGGTCCGAGCTAGTATGGTCCTACGCGATTACAAGGGTAAAGTACCAAAGAAGGAAAAACAGCAACTGCAACTGCCCCAAAGGTCCGTGCTAGTATAGTCCTACGCGATCCCTGAAGTCCTCCTGGAAACCTGGAAGCAGTTTTATATACGTAGGGTGAGCATACAAGTATATTCAGTAGGGAAAACCAAAGACTCTCGTGCACAAGTGGGGGAACGTACTAAAGTCCCGTGAGAAAAGGAGTAAACCAAACACCTAGCAAGGTAAACTATCCACCCAAGCCTCACCAAGGCACACTCCCCAAATAACGCAAGTCAAGTAATATATATAATAAGAGCACATCGATGTTTGGGTACCCCGCGCCACTTTCCCACTAGTTATTGAAGACATCCTACGCATCAAACCAATCCCGCCATTCTCACCGAAGTCCCACTGCCACACCCCACCTACACACACCTGGGCCACAACTGTCACACGTAACCACGCCTACAAACACCTAGGCCAGAACAACCACTACCACGCCCGAAGACACCTAGGCTAGAAGATCCACTGCCACGCCCGAAGACACCTGGGCCTCATCCCAAAGATACTTGGGAAACTACCTGCCCGCACACACCTGGGCCATAACCACCACACTACCCTACCCGAAGGTTCTTGGGCTAATAATGGACCTCAGGCCATCACATCCTGCCTGAAGATACTTGGGCTATCCGGGAAAGGGAGCAGAAAAAGAGTTAATAACCAGCCACTAATAATAGTGTTGGGAAAAAAAACCTCCCCCATGAAATGGGGGTGTTCGGCACTAAGTGCTCAACTTGGGTGGGGCGCGAATAAGAAACACAAAACTACAAGTATATATATAGGTAAAAAGAACTCTCCCAAGTTTAGGTTTTTCAGTCAGCCTAAGGAACACAAACATCACTCAAGTCCGAGTCACAACTCTTTCCAACAAAACCCATTTGTCCCATTCATTTTCATGTTCAGTAATGATGTTTAATTAAGTTATGCACCTACTTGGGCAACTAGCAAGCATAAGCACAAGCCAAGGAAAGAAAACAGTCAACCATTAACAACAACATGGTTCTCTCGTAAAACCACAACAACCAAAGAAAACTCCAAGATACAGCCCCATGTCCAACATCTAGGAGCCAAAAGGGTTTCTCAACAACAGAGGATCTCACCCCAATTCGTGATATAAACAATGTAACCACCCAGTCTTAAAATTTACAACCACTGAATCCATAACAACATGGGATCCCATCCCCACCCACATCACCCAGCAATTGGCTCGTGAAAGGATATAACCAAACCACTACCACCAACACAAAGCAGGGTCATGCCGGTATTTTTAGATTTATAAGATTTAACACACTCCATGATTTTCAAATTCACTGTACTTTAACCGGGGTTATCACAGAAAGGATTGATCCTGGTGCTTACAATTTATTTATCCGAATATACGTAATTAACCAATTTCCTTTTCACAGTAGGAGTTCACAACTACGAAACAAGCCATTTAAAACATCACCAGGGGTTCATTAGTGCACAGAGAAAGACCACCAACGGATATGATTTTCAGTAGGCGTAAGCCTGAAAAATTCAGAAAAGAAGATCATAAAACAGAGCATCGTCATCAATCACAGCCCCTCCTTCATTCTTTACAGAATCTGTTCATTATCTTTATTTAGGTTCGGTTCATCCAATTTTATAGAATCAAAAGCACGCCCACCCCGCATGATACACAAAAAGGGAGAGATGAAGGAGAAATTCCCTACCTGTTGATCAACGATCAATGCTAAGGCCGGGCGCGGAACTTCACGGATAGCGATGCGGCTCATCTGAATGAAAAATGGCTTGTCTGAACGAAGGGTACTCCTCGCAAGGTGATCGAGAAAAGAAACCTAGCGAGAAAACTTTAGGTTATAACAGCACGCCCCGGGCTGTTAAGATATGGAGAAAAAGAACTCGAAACCACGTAAGGCGCGGGGTCGTGGGTTACCACACGGTTGAGACACCCCACATGTCATTAGTGGGTCCCCGCGGTTTAAACCGATGCACACACCAGGTTAATTCATTAAATATTTAATTAAGCGATATTTATGGGCGTTACTGGGCTTTAAAACAAGCTTAGGGGGTCCAAATAGGGTTTAAAACCCAATTTGAACAAAAAGGAGCGCTACTGGAAAGACCCCGTGGGGGTAGGCGAGAGCCACCGGTAGCTGAGAGCTACCGGTGGCTGACAGCTACCGGTAGACGAGAGCTACCAGTGGCTGACAGCGATTGGTAGCCGAGCTACCGGTAGGCTACAGCGACCGGTAGACCGAGCTACCGGTAGGCTGCAGCGACCGGTAGACCGAGCTACCGGTAAGCCGCAGCTGCCGGTAGACCGAGCTACCGGTAGACAGAGCTACCGGTAGACAGAGCTACCGGTAGACCGAGCTACTGGTAGGTTGCGGCTACAGGTAGACCGAGCTACCGGTAGGCCTGCTACCGGTAGGCTAAGGCTACCGGTAAGCCTACCGTTATGCCAAACTTCACCGAGATTCCCAGACCAGAAAACCCAACTTGAGATTTTCACAAAGTAATGGACCCCAAAAACCCGGGCCATTACACCTACTGTGGATCCAAGTCTGGTTGAGGTGATTGTTCACACTGTCCAAGCTCTAGGACAAGCACCACCTACAGTTTCTGTTCAGGCTCCAGCTATAGATCCTCATAGTGATATTCTCCAGAATCATTCTCAAGAGTTCCTACGCCAGAAGCCACCAGTTTTCAAAGGCTCCACTGACCCTCAACATGCTGAGGAATGGTTGAGTAAGATTGAATGTATGTTTGGGTTCTTGGAGACACCTGATGTGATCAAGGTGAAGTGTGCCACCTTCGTGCTTGAGGGACCAAGCAGGAGATGGTGGGACATGATGATGACGGTTGGGAAACATGAGGGTTTGGAGTGGAAAAACTTTAGGGTTCTTTTCACTAACTAGTTCTATCCAGAATCAATGGTGTTGGCCAAGGCTGTGGAGTTTTTCAAGCTTGAGCAGGCCAACAAAACTGTGACTAAGTACTCAAATCGCTTTTCTAATTTGGTACAGTTTGATCCTGAGATTGTATCTAATGAGAAGATGAAGGCTCGACGATTCGAGTTGGGACTTCGATCAGATATCCGTTCTCAGGTTTTCTTACTGAAGCTACCCACTTATGTTGATGTGCTGGATAGGGCAATGATGGTTGAGATGGACCTGGCAGAAAAGTCAGGGTTGAAGGAAGTTCCATTTCCTCCTAGTGGCAGTGTTGGTTCCTTTAAAGGAAAATGGAAGTGCGACGTTTATCATGGTAGTTCTCGACAACAGATTCATTCCAAACCTTCGGTAGCACTAAGAGGGGATTTATTGACTTGTTATCAGTGTGGAAAGCTAGGACATTCTAAGAGGGCTTTCACTGAGACACCCAAGAACTGTAGCTCCTGCAGACGTTTAGGGCACTTACAGAGATTCTGCCATCACGTCTCTACTCCATGTAGTGGAACTGGATCATCAGCACCTCCAGAAACTGCGGGGCAATAAAATGCTTCACGCACAAAAGGGTTCCAGCCACAGGCATTTGGAACGAAGCTTCTTCACGCAGTGGAAGAGTCGCCAGTGGTAGCTGATACAGGTCCTGAAACTGTGAGAGGTACCATTACTATAGATTCATCTTTAGTGGCCGCTCTTTTTGATATTGGTGCATCCCACTCATTTATTTCAACCCATATTGTTAATATGCTTAATCTACCTATGGAGCTTTTATCTTGTGTGATGGATATTACTACACCCCTTGGTATAATGAGAGAGAAGGGTCTTTGTAGTCCTACTTGTGTCTTCTCTCTATCAGATGTTGATCATGCTTGGAGTTTTTTGGTTCTCGACATGAAATCTTTTGACGTCATATTTGGGATGGATTGGCTCATTGCCAATAAATCCCAGATCAATTGTTATCTTTGATGGGTCTACCTTACTACACCCAGTGGTGTGCCTCTTGTTTTTCAAGGAGAATGGGACCCAAGGTCAAGTAGAGATGGACCCTCTTATCCAGAGTTGGGGAAAGTTATATCAGTGTTTTCTTTTGATCTAGAGAGAGATTCAGTGTGTGGTGATCTTCCTCCAATCATCGCTGAGTTTCCCGACGTGTTTCCTTCTGACTTCTCTGGTTTTCCACCAGTAAGGGAGGTTGATTTTTCTATTGACTTAATGCCTGGTACTCAACCGGTTTCTATTCCCTCTTACCGAATGGCTCCAAAAGAACTAAAGGAACTGAAGTCTCGGTTAGACGATCTTCTTGAGAAAGGTTTTATATGCCCGAGTGTGTCACCTTGGGCAGCACCAATTCTCTTCGCCAAGAAGGCTGATGGTTCTCTTCGCTTATGTATTGATTATTGAAAGCTCAATCGAGTTACGATAAAGAACAAATATCGGTTACCATGAATTGATGATTTGTTTGATCAATTGAAAGGGGCAAAGTGGTTTTCAAAAAATTGATCTTCGATCTGGTTAGCATTAGTTGAGGATAAAAGAATCTGACATTCATAAGACCACTTTTCGGAGTAGGTATGACCATTATGAGTACCTTGTTATGCCCTTCGGCCTAACAAATGCTCATGCAGTTTTCATGGCTTTGATGAACAAGGTTTTCCATGAGTATCTAGATACTTTTGTGGTAGTCTTTGTGGATGACATTCTTATCTACTCCAAGTCTGAGGAGGATCATGTGCATCATCTGATAACAGTTATGAGTCTTCTAAGGAATCACCAACTTTATGTCAAGCTTTCAAAGTGCGATTTATGGATTCGGGAAGTGAAATTCTTGGGACATGTCGTGTCAGAACAAGGAATATCAGTTGATCCTGAGAAGGTGAAGGCTGTTATGACTTGGGAACAACCACGAAATGTTTTCGAGATTCAGAGCTTCTTGGGATTAGCAGGATATTTTCGTTGCTTTGTTAAAGACTTCTCAAAGTTAGCTTCTCCAATGACTGCTCTGACTCGAAAGGGAGTGAAGTTTTCCTAGAATGATAAATGTCAAAGTTCTTTTGTTGAGCTAAAGCATCTTTTGACTACTGCGTCGGTGTTAACTCTTTCTGAGGCTGGGATAGATTATGTGGTCTTCTGTGATGCATCAGGTTCAGGTTTGGGATATGTCCTTATGCAAGGTAATCATGTTGTTGCCTATGGATCTCGTCATCTTAAGCCTCATGAGAAGAACTATACTACCCATGACCTTGAACTTGCAGCTATAATGCACGCACTTAAGTGTTGGATACATTACCTTTATGGATAAAGGTTTACTATGTATTCAAACCACAAGAGCTTGAGTTATATCTTCTCTCAAAAAGATTTGAATCTCTGCCAACGGCGTTGGGCGGAGTACCTGTAATCTTTTGACTTTGAAATTGCCTATACCCCAGGAAAAGAGAATGTAGTTGCAGATGCGTTAAGCCGGAAACTTCCATCACAGGCTGTGAAAGAATCTTCAGAAGAGTGGAGTTTGATGGCTCTTTTTTCTCAGTTGCATATTGGAGTTCAGTGGAAGGGGAATGAAGTTTCTTTAGCCAATGTCCAGTTGACATCTGCTCTTCTCGAGTTAATTCTTCAGGAATGAAAACTGGATGATGAATTCCATAGCATTAGGGACTCTCTTTGTAAGAACCTGGACCTTCGTTTCAGGTATGTTTTTCCTTTTTCTGGAGTTTTTGAGAAAAGAGGAGTTTCTGGAAATTTTTGAAGTACACGCCGTGTACTTCGATGTCGCGCAAGGTCGTGTGTTGGCCGTGTCCGGGCCACACACACGGTCGTGTGGGGTGATGTGGAGGCTTCTTAAAGCGGAGTATGGAAAAGCCTAGTACACGTCGTGTACTCCAAAAGTACACGTCGTGTACTCCAAAATTACACACTGTGTACTTTCTTTTCTTTCATTAAACGGACCGGGGTCGCATCTAATCGCCAGAACACGCTTCTTCTCCAGCTTCTTTGACCGAGAGCGTCCCGTGCGACCGTGAATCTCCTCCGAGACCCCGAGCCTCCGTCCGTTCTCCGAATCGAACGTCGTCGATTGCGTTGGAACCGCAGCGGTAAGCTCTTCCTTCTTCTAGAGAATCATTTTCCAATTCCTCCTCTTTTGCAAGTTATCGTGGGTTAAAAGTTTTGTGCGTTTTCGTATATCTACGACGTTCTAAGGATATTCAAGCCTCATGGTTCAAGTATATCGATCTCCTAGCACCAAGGCAGGTGGTTTGTGTCTTTCTGTTCGAAGTCTTTGAGTTTTATGTGCAATTTCCACCAATACCCTTGAACGGGGTATTGCGTGTTTATCGTTTTGCCCCTTTTGTTTTCCCACCTTACTTGTATGCTTGTGTAGAGGTAATTTGGTTATGTATGAGGATAATTTCTATGATTGTATGTTTTTGCCCATGCCTTATTCTGTTAACGACCTTTTGGTCTTGTTCAGCCTTTGGTCATTATACCTATTTTTCATGCCTTGTGACTGTAGGATGGAGTGTTGTTCTCTGACATGCTTGCTATGATGTAGACTGGTTAGCCAAGTATCTCTGTAGGTTTACTTTGGCCTTATAGCATTATTATGCATTGACTGGCACGGGGCCGTGAGAACCTGGTGCTATAGACTATAAGGGCATAAACTGAGTGAGCTTCCTTAGAGAGTCTTGGACATTATAGACTATAGGGGATAGACCGAGTGAGCTTCCCAGAGAGTCTATGATATTATAGACTACAGAAGGATAGACTGAGTGAGATTCCTTAGAGAGTCTTGAGCTTTATAGACTATACGGGGGTAGACCGAGTGAGCTTCCTCAGAGAGTCTGTGTTTTTTTTGAATTTCCTTAAACCATTTCAGGCTATAGGAGGAATTGACCGAGTGAGATTCCTCAAAGAGTCTGTGATCGACCTGAGGCTATAAGAGGAATTGACCGAGTGAGCTTCCTCAGAGAGTCTATAGACCTTGGGGCTATAAGGGGATTAGACCGTATGATCTTCCTCAGAGAGTCCCTGACTACCTTAGACTATAAGGGGAATTGACTGAGTGTTCTTCCTCAGAGAGTCTTATAATTCCTTATGACCAAACTAAAGGGGTTAGGCTGAGTGTACTGCCCATAGGGTTGTTAGAACTTCTTGGATAGGACCATAGGGGATGGTTGTGAGTACTTCCCAGAGGGATTCCTGTTTGTGGTTAGCGGTTTGCTTCACTACTGCTTGTTGATCTGTATATTGTTTACTATTGTATATCATCATGTTTACTGTTTACTGTTTACTGCTTACTGTACTATTACCTGCCATATGCTCACTGACTTTTAGGCACAGATCTTCGGGTGGTTGCCTACTGGGATTTAGTCTCACACCCTGTTTGGGTCATAATTTTGGTCCCAAACAGATTATATTGTTGTAGGTATAGACAAGGGCAAGCGCCCATCGACTTCATGTACTTGATTGCATTTGGAGCAGGAGAGCATGGGACCAAACTGAGGCTTGCGATGCTGAGGAGTTGCTTATCTGTTTTTCTTTTGTACTTTGTCTTAGTATTGTATTCAGCATTGTGACTTGTTTGGATGCTTTCCTAGACATATGTATCATGCATTATTTCATATATATGTGTGTGCTCTAGTTGTTTATTGTTTAGTTTTCCACTGTTTACTGTTGTTGGATATTACTGCTTACACTATTGTATTTGTTGTTTACTTATGTTGTGTACTCTTCCAATGAGAGCATAGTTTCCTCACTATCACACCCAAGGCCCTCGCTGCTAGTCACCAGTCTCTAACGTTTGGGGAAATGTGCTTGAGGCCATGTGACCAACCGGGTACGGGGCGCCTCTAGGTGGCTTCTGGAACCGGGGGGTTACAAAGTGGTATCAAAGGAGCTCTTTTCTCTTGACTTACTATTTAGAGCCTATATCCAGGGATAGGACGGAATAGGTACTTGGTAATAAGTTGTGCCCGGGAGTAGCTAACCCGTGTACAGGGAAAATCCATACTACCTCGTTTATTGCAGTTTTACTGGTTTGCACTTTTAAAATTGATTTGATTTCACCGTTGGGTGATTTACATGCATTGCGTTGTTACCGTTGTTGTTATTGCGGTTATATTTATGTCACAACCCGATGAGATGAGGGTATGCCATCTCATGCATCATATAGGCACTTGTTAGAAATCACATGCCATGCATTCTTGTCATGTCATCTAGGATGCATTAGTGATTTCATGTTATTGTGATAGACGTCATGTAGATTATGCATGCTGTTGTGATAGATGCTTGGATAGAATCTCTGCTGTTTGATAGAGAATTTGTTTGTGTAGTACTTTGCTTAAATGGATGCCAAACTTTGGTTCTTGAGGCGTTATGGGCCCTCATGGACTGGAATTTGGTAGATCATTGCCTGGTTGCCTTGTTATAACTTGTATAAGATGTCAAGCTTTGATTCGTGGGGAGTATGGGCCCTCACAGATCAGAATTTGGCACCTTAACTCTTGTTTTCTGTGTTTTCTGGACTTCAGAGCAGTTTCTGAGCTACTGCCCGGAAAAACCCAGAATACACATCGTGTACTTTATTGATACACGTTGTGTGGTTTTTAAACAGTGTCACTAACTATGTGGGTAGAAACACGGGGTTGTGAAAAAATTTCAGGAATACGCTGTGTATGGTATGTACAAGCCGTGTTGTAGTGACCGTGTGTCTATCCGTGTGGGTAACGACACGGATGGATGAAACTTTGACTTTACACGCTATGTCCTGTTATCACATGTCGTGCCTTGTAACCTAAGTACCCGGTCGTGTCACGAACAACACGAGTCAGGGAAAACCTTCAAGTACACGCCGTGTTCTCAGGGAGCATGCCGTGTAGAGTGAACCGTGTAGCCGGCTGTGTAACTAACAACACGGGTCGTTGAAACCTTGTCTAGTACACGTTGTGTCCTTCGTGAGCACGCCGTGTAGTCTAGTATTAAGAGGACTGTGTGGGTTAGCCGTGTAAGGAGACTCGGGCAGGGGAATAGAGTTCAAGTACATGCCGTGTGTGGGGACAACACGTCGTGTGGTTGGGGCGTTACACGACCAGTTGTGGCAGAAGTACACGCCCATGTGAATGGATTAAAAGAACACGTCTTGTAGTTTTTATACACGTCATGTAGTCGTGTTTTGTAAAACTTGAATGTTTCTTTATCTTGTTCCCATATTGTACTCTTGTGTTCTCAGTCTTTGATAATCCTGATCTAAGGTGTGCTTTTGACCTTTCAGAGTTATGCCACCGAGACGTCCTCTGATTGTACGTCAGCTTCCAGACGGTGATCAGACACCGGATATAGCCGATCAGGGACCTCTTGCAAATCCTCCTGTTGTGTCAATCTTGGCACCAGTAGTTATACCAGTTGCAGGCGTCGATGCGCAGTTTAGGGAAGACTTTATGAGGATGATGCAGACCTTCTAGGGAGCACCGCCTCCTGCCCTGTCGATGGCAGAGTTGACGCGGGTTTTCCAGGAGCAGCATCCTCCTACTTTCTCAGGGGATGGAGGACCTCAGGCTGCAAAGTCGTGGCTAGAGGCCACGCTGACAATTTTCGAGCATCTGGAGATAACTCCAGAGAAGAGGGTGAAGCTCGCTACCTATATGCTCCGAGACTCTGCCAAGAGGTGGTGGGAGGTGATCTCACAGTCGAGGCGCCAGCAGAGTATGAATTGGGATGAGTTTCGGCACATATTCTACGATTACTTCTACTCGGAGACCTTGAGGGTTGATCGAGCCTGGGAGTTTATGAGTCTAGAGCAGGGTACTCTTTTTGTTATGGAGTACTCGTCTCGCTTTACCGAGCTGCAGCGTTTCAAGCTGATTCCAGTAGGCGATGAGTTGTTCCTTGCGTGGAAGTTCGAGGATGGTCTGAGGCACAACATCCGCTCGTAGGTGAAAATATTTAGGTTGAATTTGATATCATCTATCATCAACCAGGTGTTGATCACATAGCGCAATCTGAGGGATTCGGGAGTAGTGAGCCAGGGTGGTTCGACATCCAGAGTAAGTGTTCTTCCTCCTAATAGCAGGAAGCGCCGTAGGGAGTCTGCTCGAGGAGATCAGAGTAGGCGGAATGTATCTTCAGGCAGCCAGATAGTATGCTACCAATGTGGGAGGAGTGGGAATACTAGGCCTCAATGCCAGAGAGACCCGATGGAGTGCCAATATTACGGCAAGATGGGCCATCTTCAGCGTTTTTGTCAGATATTCTCACCTACAGCTGGTGGTAGGGGTTCTTCTATGACCCCGCATTCAGGGGATGCATCGCCAGTTTCTCACCAGTTTGGGAACTAGAGTTCTTCTGGCCATTCGGGCTGAGGTGGAAGTCGCGGCCGTGGTGGTCAGTCACTAGGTTACTAGCGACAGCAGAGTGGATCAGCTCAGAGTGGTCAGCTAGGGTCACAGGGTCGCGGTACATGCCAGACTTTCGTTGTGGAGCAGACCCATCGGGAGCAGGATCTCGGACCTTCCATAGTTTGAGGTACGATCTTAGTAGCCTCAGTTTTATCTTCATCTCTTTTCGATATTGGTGCTACGCATAGCTTTATCTCTGTTGTGGTTGTGGAGAGCCGTGGGCTCTACATCTTTTCCTCTGCCGATACTTTGACTATAGACACACTATTGGGGACTAGAACGGTTAGCATACATCAGTGCAGAGAGTTCCCTCTTGAGGTTGCAGGGTGCCTGTAACGACCCGAAATTTTGAATAAATCTTGTTTCCTAATTTTGTGTGTTATTTTATACTCAACAAAACTATTTCATTTGATAACATGAGTATAATAAAAATGAGACCGTTGGGTTTCAACTGTCATATGATCGTTGGTCAATATGACCGCTGGAAACTAAACATTTTGATTATTGTCTCTAAATACAAGTGATCTTAGTTAATTAATATAGAAAGAAGATTTGATGGCCTCATCCAGTAGTTTTGGGCCGATCGAAGCTCATCTAACAGAACTTGGGAAGGAGGTAGCACCAATGGGCTTTGCTCTGGACCAAACCCAAGCTGAACTTCATCGTGTGAAGCTATAACGGAATCGCCTTCGCGAGAAGTTCAAACTGATAGAAATTACTACTCGTGCGATGTTGGCTGAGCCGCCCTCAGATTCTCTCACCTTAGCACACCTTACACTTAGGTCCTATATTGGGGTTATAAGGGGCTATGTGAGGAGACCATAGCTACGTTGTGTAATCCTTTGTTATAAATAAAATTGTGTTCTCTTCTTATGGTGAAGTTTGTGAATTTTCAAATGTCCGGATAAATATAGTATGCATATTTTTTATGAATTTTAGAAAAATGATATTTTAAAAATATTTATGTAAACCTTAAATAATTAAAAATGTGTAATGATTTTCAAAAAATGGTCTTCTACAATTATGTTCAATACGAAATTTATAATCTAATAAGATCAACTTAATTTTTGATGAATAGTAAATTATGAATAGTGATTTTATGCTTAGGATTAGTAATGTGACCAAATGGATTAGTAATCTCACTTAAAGAAAGTATTAATATAATCTAGGCACCTTGATTAAGTAATGTGATTCAATAAAATGGTTAAATAACGGTTTCATAAATTATTAGTCAAGTATTAGTTTTTTCGGGTGAATAGTGTTTTTTAATTAAAAATTAAATTAAAAATATTTAGAATTTTTTTTTATAAAATGGATTTCATTTTTGAACTCAGAGCATCGATATTATGTTAAGGTAATTTTTGGGGATTTTTCTGAAAAAAATGAATTTTTGGTGAATAGTGTATTTATTTAAAAGTTAAATTAAAAATATTTAGAAAATTATTTTTATAAAATGGAGTTCATTTTTTAAATTAGAGCATTGATATTTGGTTAAGGTGAAATTTTGGGTTTTTTTTGAGAAAGTTGAATTTTCAGTGAATAGTAAAAATACAGTTTTAGGGTTTCGGTATGTTTAATGACATCATAATTGTGTCATGATGATGTCATGAGATATTTTAAGGGTTGGCTGACCAAAGGTGATCAATTATTGTGTGGGGGGGCCCATGTGGCCTAACTCCATGGGAAATACCATGGGAGAGCCCATGGTTTTGAGAAAACCACTTGTGAGGTGTCCCTTGGCCATTAATGTCTTGTCCCCTCACATTCCCTATAAATACTCACCCTTTCCTCCTTTAGTTTTCACTCCCAACTCTCCCCCAACGAAGCTCTGGTCTCATTACCTCCCAAGGAGTCCTCCCAAGGTGTCCCCAATCCCTCAAGGTCCCAACCTTCGAGTTTTAAGAGTTACGTTTAAGGTAAGGGATCCAACCTCTCTCTTTCTTTTCAAGTAATCACTTTTATGTAATTTCTTTTATGCTCCATGCTCTTATGTTGGAGGATGTTCTTTTATATTCCTCTTACTTCCCTTTTCATGTTCATATGATGATAGACCCCCTCTTTCTCTCATCAATTAATTTTAATAAAGTTTAAGTGGCGTCGTTAGGCTGCCGAATTTTTAAGGGATTCGTTCACCTTTCTCATTTTTCAAAGTTCTACTTTCATGTCAAGTCTTTCAAGTTCCTTTTTATTATGTTGGGGTATGATATCTATATCTATCATACTAATATTTTATGTTCATATGATGAAAGAACCTATTTGATCTCTTCAATTCAGTATTTTGAAGTTTTAAGTGGCGTCGTTAGGCTGTCGAATTTTTAAGGGATTCTTTCACCCTTCTCGTTTTCAAGATCTATTTTCATGTCAAGTCTTTCAAGTTCCTTTTTATTTTTTTGGGGTATTATCTCTATATCTATCATACTGAACTTTTATGTTCATATGATGAGAGACCCTATTTGATCTCATCAATTCATTTTTGTTGAAGTTTAAGTGACGTCGTTATGCTGCCGAATTTTCATAAGAGAAATCTAATTTTTGTCTTCCTTCGATGTTTTTCATTTCAAATGGTATGTCCTTCAAATTTCATTACCATGTTCATATATCCTTCATATTCTGTCCCTATACTATTTTATGGGTCATTTATGAATGTTTGACCCATGTCCTCTCTTTTTTCAATGTTTTCTAAAACCCCGAAACATAGTCGTTATGCTGCAGAATTTCCGTCTCAAAATGTCTCTCTTTTTCTAAAGTTCTTTTATTTTATTAAGTGAATACTCAAATATCTCTCTTCTATAGGGGTATTCACATATATACCAAAATGTTCTATTTTAAATTCTTGGATTTACATACATGAGACCCACCTTCCTTTTCTGTGGGTTTTAAAGTGACACAAAGATCATGTCTTTAAAGCAGTTTTTAAAACGTTATGATTATGAAATGAAACCCATTTCTTTTATGTTATATGGGTTGTTTATGAAATGATTGATGATGATATATGTGGATCACATGATAATAAAGGCAAATTTAAGGGTGCGCCCTGATAGCGCTCCAATGCATTGGGTAAAGACTTAATCTCTAGAGATGACCATTTTGACTGATACCTTGGTGAATAACCTTGGTAATTTTTATTGACACCTTGGGGATGGACCTTGGTGAAACGGAAATGATTGTCTTTGTTAAATGTTGTAGCCACATCTTCAAATTATGAAAAACATTATTTCTATTATGATATGTCTCATGATTTCTTTCTCATGCCTTAAAGTTCTTTTCATGACCTTATTGAAGTATCTCAAGTTCACATGTAAAATGTTTCTCTTGTTTCCCTTACTGGGCCTTCTTCTCACCCTTTATTTTGATGTATATCCCCAGGTTATGAGATGCAGTAATGAACCTAGGATGAACTTAAGAAGAAGACTTTCAAGTGTTTAAGAAGAATGTTTTATGTTGTTTTCATGTATTATGTTCCTGGTTTCCAAGACACTAAACCTTAAAGATCCTCAGTTGTGTGTAATGTAATGAAAGTTTATGTTATAAAAAGGAGGGGTGCTATAGTGTCACTTCTTATGGGACCTCTATGTCCTAGAGATGGCGAGCTATGATGTCATTCTCAGAATGGACTGGTTAGTCCCCTTCCAGGCAGTCGTCAATTGCTATCGCCGCAGGGTGAGTTTTGTACCACCAGAGGGTGAATCCTTTCATCATAGAGGCGAGTGGGATGTCCAGGCGAGTCGAGAAGGACCCGAGCATCATGGGCTAGGAGGAGTTACAGCCCAGATTGCTAGTCTTTATCTTGATGATCAGGGGACTTCACAGTTAGACTTCCCTCCAGTGGTAGATCGTTTCAGAGATGTCTTTCCAGATGACTTTTCAGGTTTTCCTCCGGAGCATGAGGTAGACTTCTTGATTGAGCTCGTGCCAGGAGCGGCACCGATGTCTATTACTCCTTATAGGATGGCTACACCTGAGTTGCAGGAGCTCAAGAAGCAGTTGGAGGAGTTGCAGGCAAAGGGTTTCATCTGACCCAGTACTTCTCCTTGGGGTTCGCTTGTCATGTTTGCGAAGAAGGCAGACGGCACCCTCAGGATTTGTGTGGATTATCAAAAGCTAAACCAGTTGAAGGTCAAGAACCGATATCCCTTGTCGAGGATCGATGATCTCTTTGATCAGCTTCGAGGAGCCCGAGTGTTCTCGAAGATTTACTTGAGATCTGGTTATCATCAGTTGCACGTTAGACCATCTGATATACCTCTTACAACTTTCCGGAGCAGGTATGGTCTATACGAGTATACGGTTATGTCGTTCGGTCTCACGAACGTGCCTGCAGTTTTCATGGCACTGATGAACCAATTGTTCCATCCATACTTGGATTCCTTCATGGTGGTTTTTGTGGATGACATCTTGGTGTACTCTCACACTCAACACGACCATGCTACCCATCTTGAGATCGTTATGAGTACATTGAGAGAGCATCAGTTATATGATAAGCTCTCAAAATGCCACTTTTGGATGGATCATATTCACTTCTTGGGTCATGTTATCTCAGAGACAGGAGTATCAGTAGACTCAGAGAAAGTGAGAGTTATAGTTTCCTGGGAGCAGCCGAAGAATGACTTTGAGGTGCGGAGTTTTCTAGGGTTGGATGGATACTATAGGTGTTTCATACAGGACTTTTCACACCTAGCAGCACCACTAACAGGTCTGACCAAGAAAGGGGAAAAGTTCTTATAGTCAGATTCATGTGAGTCAGCCTTTCAAGAGCTGAAAGGGAGGTTGACGTCAGCACCGATACTAGTCTTTCTAGAGCCGGGCAAGAGCTATACGATCTACTGTGATGCTACAGGTATCAGGATGGAAGCTGTGCTTATGCAGGGAGATGGAGTCGTTGCGTACGGGTCTCGACAGTTGAGGCCACATGAGAGGAATTACCCGACACACGATCTAGAGTTGGCAGTTGTTGTTCATGCCTTACACTGTTGAAGACATTACCTTCTGGGAGAGCACTTTTTGGTGTTTACCGACCACAAGAGTCTCAAGTACATCTTCACTCAGTGTGATCTGAATCTGAGATAGCGCAGGTGGGTTGAGTATCTTCAGTCCTTCGGCTTTGAGCTTGCCTATACGCCGGGAAAGTGCAATGCAGTGGCTGATGCGTTAAGCAGGAGAACTCAGATACAGGTAGTTCAGGAGGCCAACAGTGAGTGGAAACTTATGGCTCTGTTATCTGAGATGCATTTGGAGGTGCACGACATACATGGGCAGACCTTTGTATCTTCTATAGTTGTTACCTATACACTTATTGATCGGGTACGGATGAGGTAGCTATCAGACTCAGAAGGCCTAGTCGTGCGGGAGAGTGTGTCAGGAGAGGACCCTCTTCCTGGATGGACAGTGGGCGAGGATGATATCTTACATTTCCAGGGATGTGTATGGGTGCCAGCAGACATACGCAAGGAGGTGATACAGAATTTTCATTCCTCAGTTTGGGCAATTCATCTCGGCGTCACCAAGATGTATTGTGATCTACACCGCCAGTATTGGTGGCCAGGTATGAAGAGAGATGTTGCTGGTTTTGTCATGAGGTGTTCCACTTGTCAGCAGGTGAAAGTGGAGCATCAGCGACCAACATGTCTTTTGAAGCAGTTACCCATTCCAGAGTGGAAGTGGAACGATGTCACGATGGACTTTGTGACTGGGTTGCCGAGGTCACCTCGAGGGAATGATGCTATTTGGGTTGTCATCGACAGGCTTACGAAGGTCACTCACTTCTTGCCGATCAAGGAGACCTTCAGCGTTGATGAGATGGGACGGTTGTACATCTGAGAGATTGTACGTCTACATGGAGTCCCACACTCCATTGTTTCAGACAGAGATACGCGTTTTACTTCTCGGTTCTGGCAGGGGCTTCAGAAGTCTTTGGGTAAACATGTACTTTTGAGTACAGCTTATCATCCCCAGACAGATGGCCAGTCTGAGCGTACGATTCAGGTGCTTGAGGATATGCTCCGAGCTTGTATCCTAGAATTTGGAGGTTCTTGGGAGAAGCATATACCTCTTGTGGAGTTCGCCTACAACAACAGTTTTCATGAGACTATTTAGATGGCACCTTACGAGGCTTTGTACGGTAGGTCATGCCAATCACCTTTATGCTGGCTGGAGGTAGGAGAGGCAGCTTTGTTGGGGCCTCGTCTTGTTCAAGAGACCTTAGAGCAGATAGAGTTGATTCGGAAGAGGATGGCTACAGCATAGTCTCGACAGAAGTCTTATGCTGATCAGCAGAGACGACCTCTGGAGTTCGAGGTCGGGGATCAGGTTTTCCTGCGTGTCGCACCGAGGTTGGGACACAAGAGAATTCGGAGACAGGGTAAGCTTTCACCATGGTGCGTCGGTCCATTTGAGGTGTTGGGGAGAGTTGGGCCGGTTGCCTATCGGTTGTAGTTACCTCAGAGGTATCGGGCTATGCACGACGTCTTTCACGTTTCTCAGCTCCAGCGTTACTTTTCAAACTCGTCTCATGTCTTTCAACCTGAGGAGGTTGAGCTCAAAGAAGATTCATCGTTTGAGGAGCTTCCTATCCGGATTGTCGATCGCAGTACAAAGGTTCTTTGTGGCCGGTCTGTTCCTCTGGTACGGGTGCTATGGCAGCACGGGCGAGTACAGGACGAGACTTAGGAGAGGGAGGCTGATGTACGATCGTAGTGGCTGGAGCTGTTCAGGGTTTCTTCTTCCATGCCTCGCTAAGGAAATTTAAGGAAAAATTTCTTTAAGGGGGGAAGTTTGTAAGAACTCGGACTTTCATTTCAGGTATGTTTTTCCTTTTTCTGGAGTTTTTGAGAAAATAGAAGTTTCTGGAAATTTTTGAAGTACACGCCGTGTACTTCGATGTCGCGTGAGGCCGTGTGCTGGCCTTGTCCAGGCCACACACACAGTCATGTGGGGTGATTTGGAGGCCGCTTAAATCGGAGTACAAAAAATCCTAGTACACACCGTGTACTCCAAAATTAAACACCGGGTACTTTCTTTTTTTTCATTAAACGGGTCGGGGTCACGTCTAATCTCCAGAACATGCTTCTTCTCCAGCTTCTTCGACCGAGAGCGTCTCGTACGGCCACGAATCTCCTCTGAGCCCCCGAGCCTCCGTACGTTCTCTAAATCTACCGCCTTCGATTGCGTTGGAACCGCAACGGTAAGCTCTTCCTTCTTCTAGAGCATCGTTTTCCAATTCCTCCTCTTTTGCAAGTTATCGTGGGTTGAACATTTTGTGTGTTCTCATAGATCTATGACGTTCTAAGGAGATTCAAGCCTCATAGTTCAAGTATATCGATCTTCTAGCATCAAGGTAGGTGGTTTGTGCCTTTCCGTTCAAAGTCTTTGAGTTTTATGTGCAATTTCCACCAATACCCTTGAACGGGGTATTGCGTGTTAATTGTTTTTCCCCTGTTGTTTTCCTGCCTTGATTGTATGCTTGTGTAGAGGTAACTTGGTTATGTATGAGGATAATTGCTATGATTGGATGTTTTTTCCCATGCCTTGTTCTGTTGACGACATTTTGGTCTTGGTTAGCCTTTGGCCGTTATACCTGTTTTCCATGCCTTGTGACCGTAGGATGGAGTGTTGTTCTCTGACATGCTTGTTATGTTGTAGACTGGTTAGTCAAGTAGCTCTGTAGGTTTACTTTGGCCTTATAGCATTATTATGCACTGACCGGCACGAAGCCGTGAGAACTTGGTGTTATAGACTATAAGGGGATAGACCGAGTGAGCTTCCTCAGAGAGTCTTGGACATTATAGACTATAGGGGATAGACCAAGTGAGATTCCCAAAGAGTCTTGGATATTATAGACTACAGGAGGATAGACTGAGTGAGCTTCCTCAGAGAGTATTGATCTTTATAGACTATATGGGGGTAGACCGAGTGAGCTTTCTCAGAGAGTCTATGTTTGGTTTGAATTTCCTTAAACCATTACAGGCTATAGGAGGAATTGACCGAGTGAGCTTCCTCAGAGAGTCTGTGATCGACCTAAGGCTATAAGAGGAATTGGCCGAGTGAGCTTCCTCATATAGTCTCTAGACCTTGGGGCTATAAGGGGATTAGACCGCGTGATCTTCCTCAGAGAGTACCTGACTACCTTAGACTATAAGGAGAATTGATTGAGCATGCTTCCTCAGAGAGTCTTATAATTTCGTATGACCAAACCAGAGGGGTTGGACTGAGTGTACTGCCCAGAGGGTTATTGGTACTTCTTGGATAGGACCAGAGGGGATGGCTTTGAGTACTTCCCAAAGGGATTCCTGTTTGTGGTTAGCGGTTTGCTTCACTACTGCTTGTTGATCTGTGAATTGTTTACTGTTGTGTATCATCATGTTTATTGTTTACTATTTAATACTTACTGTACTATTACCTGCCATATGATCACTGACTGTTAGGCACAGATATTCGGGTGGTTGCCTACTGGGATTTAGTCTCACAACCTATTTGGGTCATGCTTTTGGGCCCAAACAGATTATATTGTTGGAGGTATAGACAAGGGCAAGCGCCCATCGACTTCAGGTACTTGATTGCATTTGGAGCAGGAGAGCATGGGATCAAGCCGAGGCTTGCGATGCTGAGGAGTTACTTATATGTTTTTCTTTTGTACTGTGGCTTAGTATTATATTCATCATTGTGACTTGTTTGGATGCTTTCCTAGACATATGTATCATGCATCATTTCATATATATGTGTGTGCTCTAGTTGTTTATTGTTTAGTTTTCCATTGTTTACTGTTGTTGGATATTACTGCTTTCGCTATTGTATGTGTTGTTTACTCCCGCTGTGTACTCTGCCAATGAGGGCATAGTTTCCCCACTATCACACCCAAGGCCCTCGCTGCTAGTCGGCAGCCTCTAGCATTCGGGGAAATGCGCTTGAGGCCATGTGACCAACCGGGTACGGGGCGCCTCTGGGTGGCTTCCAGAACCGGGGCGTTACAAAGGGTTATGGCAATCCCACATAGAAGGAGGAGGATCACGAAGCACCCCTTTATAAGGTGGTGTGAATACATCTCCCATCATGAGGCCTTTTCCTGGGGGTGTCTGAGGGCCAGAAGCCAGGGAAAACAAAAATGTGTGGGCTAGGCCCAAAGCGGACAATATCATGATCGTGGGCTGGACTGGGCTGTTACAAAATGGTATCAGAGCTAGTGTCCATTTGATGTGCTAGCGAGGACGTTGGGCCCTTCTAGGAGGGGTGGGTTATGGCAATCCCACATCGAAGGAGGAGGAGCACGAAGCACCCCTTTATAAGGTGGTGTGGATACCTCTCCCATCATGAGGCCTTTTCCTGGGGGTGTTTGAGGGCCAGAAGCTAGGGAAAACAAAATCGTGCAGGCTAGGCCCAAAGAGGAAAATATCATGATCGTGGGTTGGACTGGGCCGTTACACTCTTTATGGTGGGGAGGCCGAAACCCAGTGGTCGTTCTCCAAAGAGGGTGCTCTGTGTTATGGAAACTGTTACGTTGTGCCGTTATCGGTAAGGAAGGATGTGATGGGGGATTTCCATAACTCTCAGTGGGTTGTACACCCAGGAACCACGAAGATGTTCTATGACATGCGGCGACAGTTCTAGTGGTCAGGTATGAGATGAGACATTGCTGAGTTTGTATCTCATTGCTATACATGCCAGTAGGTGAAAGCCGAGCACCAGAAACCTTCGGGTTTGCTTCAACCACTTTCAGTCCCTACATGGAAGGGGATGAAATCTCTATGGACTTTGTGGTTGGGTTACCTCAAACCCAGAGGAAGAAGAACACGATAAGGGTTGTGATCGACAGGATGACCAAGTCGGCTCACTTTAAACCTATTTGAGATACAACCAAAGTTGAGGAGTTGGGAAATATTTATGTGAAGGAAATTGTTCATTTGCATGGAGTTCCATCTTCTATAGTCTCTAATAGGGATCCTCAGTTTACTTCTCGCTTTTGGAGAGGCCTTCAGGAGGCACTGGGATCTCAGGTCCGTTTGAGCACGACCTAATCCACAGTCAGATGGCCAGACATAGAGAGCTATTCAGATCCTTGAGGATATGCTCCGCGCATGTGTTCTCGACTTTGGTGGGTTTTGGGATGATCATCTGGGGCTAGTTGAGTTTTCTTATAACAACAGTTATCAGTCTGCGATCAAAATGGATCCTTTTGAGGCATTGTATGGTCGTCCTTGTAAATCTCCTTTATGTTGGTTGGAGAATGGTGAAAGTTCCTTGGTAGGACCGAGTTTGGTCCAAGAGACGACAGCTAAGATCCAGTTGATTCGTCAGAGAATGTTGATAGAACAGAGTCGGTACAAGTCTTATGTTGATCGTCGTCGTAGACCTTTAGAGTTCTCAGTTGGTGACCAGGTGTTTTTGAAAGTTTCACCCTGATTAGGTCATCGACAGCTTGGGAGGCAAGGGAAGCTTGCTCCTTGTTTTGTGAGACCTTTCAAGGTTGTCGTTCATGTAGGGAAAGTTTCTTACCATCTAGCTCTACCACCACAGCTGACGTCGATACATAATTTGTTTCATGTATCGCAACTACGAAAGTATCTCTCTGATCCATCTCATGTTTTGAGATGGAGTGATCTTGAGATTGAACCAAATTTATCTGTGACTGAACGACCAGTCAGGGTTGTTGATTCTGAGACCAAGGTACTCCATGGGAGAACGATACCTATGGTCCATGTTCTATGGCAGCATGGTTCTGATTCTCATGAGATGTGGGAAAGGGAGGCACTAATGAGAGAGTAGTGGCCTCATCTTTTTGACTTGGAGGTTTCTTCATAGGATTTTTGGGGACAGAAAGATCTTATAGTGGGGAGGCTGTAACATCACGTTACGTTTTCAGGTACTTTTGATGTTTCTAAGTACCTCTGTTTTGGAGTAGTGACGAATGGGGGAGTCAGGAGAACTTTAAATGTTGTTTTGAGGCAAAGGGGAAGTCACACGGGCGGCGCATGGGTTGTCTAAACTGTGCAGCCAAACCGTGCGTAGTTGGTCTTGGAGGCAGTAGCTTCCGCACGGGCGGTGCACGGTTTGTCTAACCGTGTTCCCAAACTGTGCATGGAGTGTCTGTCGAGGTAGTGGATAACACATGGTTAGCACACGATTTGTCTAACCGTGTGGGCAAACTATGCGGCTATTTAAATGAGATCCTATAAAAGTGGATCTCACTCGTTTTTGCCTCTAAGTGCCTCATTTAAGCTCCTAAGCGGCCATAACTCTGGATTTTGCTTCTCCTAAGTCAGAGAAGGTTCTCCCATCATTCCGAAGGCGATCCAAAGGCTTCTCTTAGTGAATCGAAGCTGTATTCTTGAGGTATGTGATCGTTCTTCATCGTTCTTGATCGGTTTCTTAGATCTACTTAGATCTACTTCTCCTCTTCTCTCGGTTTCTTAGATCTATGTCTGTTATGGGTAGATCTAAGTGTATGGATTCCAAATATGATGAGATTTGGTCTTTATCTTTCTAGGAGAAGAGATCTAAGGCGGGTTTTTGGAGAATCGACCCGGGTTTCTTGAGCGTTCTTCGACCGTTGTGATTTTCGTCAAAACCTTTGAGGTAGGTGGTTCCGTCCTGACTTGCCAAATTGATTATCATTGTATTTGTTTGATTTATTTCAATTGTTGATTTAAATTCAATTTCTCAAAAAAAATCAATTAAATTGATAAAAACTAGATTCCAGTGAATCGAGATATTTGAAATGGTTTTGGCATGGAAATTTGGAAAACCCCAATTCCATTGAATTGGGTGTGTTTATGGAAATTGGCCGATTTAAATTGTTTAATTTAAATTGTGGATTTTATGGAAATGATTTCAATTAAATTATTGAATTTAATTGTGGAAATAAATTGTGTAATGATGGAATTGGTTTTGAATGGATTTCAAACTGGTGAAAATGGATTAAAATGATTTGATAGAAACTCATTGGTTTTATCTTGTGAAAAAGGCATGTTTTGAATAAAACCTGTTTGGTTTTAAATGGAAAGAAATTGGCACTTTTGAAATGGAAGAATGAGATTGATCGTATTTTTAAGCATTATTAAAATAGTTTGCCCATCATGTAAGATCGCATGCAAGTCTTAGGTAGTTAGTGAGTTATTTGGATACACTCTACGCTACGACCACGTTCTAAAACATACTTGTGGCGGGTCACATCCCTGACAGGTTGGTGACGAGTCTCCTTTGGCCAGTGTCATAGGGACGTGTGTATACACAATTTTCTGAGTTCACATAGAGAGTGTGGAATCCAATAACTGGTTAATACTATTGTACCTTTTGATAGATGACCATGTTGCTCGCTTGTTTATTTATATTTGAGATATAAATGTATGTCAATGATTTTGAACTGCTTTACATACCTGCTGAATTTATATAAACCGTTTTATATAAATGTTTTACTTAAGCTGTTGTTTGAGAAATATTTCATCATTTGTAAAATCATTGCTTAAAAATATTTATTTCCATCATTTGAAAATGTATAGCATGTTTTTTTAAAATATGATTTTGAATTTCCAAACCTGTTTATTTGAAAATTGAAAGCTTTTCTTTGGATAATCTATATTTGGCATCTGTTACGGAATCTTTGGTGGTATCCTACTGGGATTAGGCTCACACCCTACTTTTGCCTTCGGGTGTTTGTAGACTTCCTTCTTCCAGGTTCGAGCATAGGGAAGAGACCTCTTGGAAGTGGATCCAGTTGTTGATCTTTGGTCTTTGTGAGTTGTGTCTTTAGGGACCTTGGGGATGTTTTCCCGTTTTTAGTACTTGGGTTGTAGTACTTTGGGCTTTTTATGACTCTTTGTATTCTGGTACATTACTCTCAGTGGAGTTTCCTTTTGTTATGCATACTGCCTTGTTTTCTTTTGCTTCCGCATTCTCATGGCAAAATCGTTCCCACTTGTATGTTATGTGATGCCAGGTGCTAGTCATCGACCCGTGGGGATCGGGAACGCCCTTCGGGCAATGTTAGGGCCGGCTCGGTTATCGGGTTACCAAGGTACCCGAGTTGGTTCGTGACAATTTCAATTCTAATAAATTCTATTAGCCACTTTTAAAGAATGTTTATAATAAAATATAATGTTTCAATTTATAAAATAGTAAATTAATAGTTTTTTAATTAATAATTTATATTAAATAATATTAAGGACACTCAACGTTTAAAGTCAATTTTCTATAAAAATATTTTTATATATATAATTTATATTTTCATTTAAAAGTTTAATTTTTTATATTTAAAATTTGAACTATATTATATGGAATCAAAATTTATAATCATAACTTCAAAAATAGTTAAAGAGGTCAATTTCATTTTTAGACATAAAAAATTACCAATGTAAAAGTTAGTCACCACAACAAAGGATAAAATAAGATAAAAGTGTTAAATTATGGGGTAAGAATATAAAATATCATAAAAAAATTCTATAAATAAGTTTATGAGGGAATGGTCCACCACACCACATCCCTTTCCATTAAATTTCCACTTTTAATTCATATTCCATGTAAAAAAGATATTCCTTACACATTAAGGAATGGTTATTTGTGAAAATGACACTCAATATCACTTATAAAGGGACCCCTCATCTCCCCACTAAAAACCACACAATCACTTTAGTTTTATATTAAATACCTACTCAAATTATCTCCATAAAATTACTCATATGTTTTGGAACCACTGATCATATGAAGAAGTCCCAAATCCCACATTTCCAAGAGGCCCTCTAAAATGACATCAAAGCCTTAAACGTAAGTATTATCCTCTCCTTAATCATTATTCTCTATATTCTTTATAAACCTATCTATAAATCTAATTTATAACTTTAATGACTTGTTCTTAAATCATTAATCTTTTATAAAAGTGATATTATTACTATAAAATGACATTTTCTTACTCATTCAATTGTTATAACATGTTCTTATTTGAGTCGATTTTACCACCTACATGAACGATGTTGTAACATTTACATCATAAATGACTGAGAGAAAATTAAATACCGTCAAAATGATGCAATAATGATTTATTTAATATTTTTTTCATAATTATGTAATAATAACGTGGAAAATTATTTTCACTAATTAATTCAATTCTTTTGTTAATTAAATAATCCCCAAAAGAATATTTTTAAGAGTTTCTTGAAATACATCACCATAAGTTCCATGAAATGACCGTGGGACTCCAAAAATATATCAAACACATATACAAAATCTTCATGAACATCCTGGATGTGACAAACCCATGATCAAGAAGTATTGAAACCTCCAAACCAAAGCATGCACGGAAAAAACAAAACAGTTAACACCTGAATATTAATTTTAAAAAAAAATTAATATATGAGTAATAAGAATTATAAATGAATGATATCAATTAAATTTTATATTAATAATGTTCTTATACATGTGAATAATAAACCAAATTTTTTTATATAGGTAGTTAGAGCGTGTTCGACAAAGCATAAAATTCTGGTAAGGGGATATATATTTTATTTCTCTCTAAAACCCCATATATTATCTCATAGTCTATTAATTTTTTTGGGTTTACATGTCTACTTACAATTTCACCTCCCTTTAGTTCACAACTCAACAAAAAGTTTGACTATAGGTGGAGTCGACCTTATCTCATCTTTTCGATCAGTAATATTTATCCTACATGTACATATACTTTAAATTGTTTTATATATGTCATTATATATACTTTTATGATTTCTTATGGTCATTTTATATTGACTTTTACTTTCTTTATAAACATATGAAATTAATATATTTTTTATCATTTTTTGCATGGTCAATTTATCCCACTATTTTTTTTGGTTTTCTTTATGATGCTTCCTTTCTAAGTTTTCATGGTTTTCCAAAGTAATTTTTATTCTCGTTTTTTTACAAATTATTCCATTTTAAAATAAATTTATTAAAAATTTAAATGTTATTTATTCTTATTTTTTAATGTAATTTTCTAATTCTCATATAAAGTATATTTCATCTATGTTAATATCCTTTAATATAGCATATGCTTCACTGAGGATATGATTTAATGATATCATCCACCATATATCTCTAAATTAATTATGATCATAAATTGTGTAAATTTTCATAAAACATGTTTCTTTCACATAGTTCAATTAAGATATGATGGAATTATGAATTTTTTCTTCTTTTTTACAGTGCACAAATATATGGTGTTTCATTATGTGATAGGTATATACATAATTATATGTCCCTACAATGCATTGAGTAAAGCTTGATATCTCATGAGTTGATTTATAAGGGGTCAAGGAGTAATCTCAATGCACCATTAGACTCTCTACTGAGTTTATAGGAATGGAGAGTAAACTCAATCTACTTTCACGCTTTTCCACTATGTGATAATATTCTTGGAAATGAGCCTTGAAATAAGAAATTATTTTTTATACTTATGTGCATACCACATTATTATTCCACGTATCTATGCTATGAAACATACCTATGTTATAGTTTTATGTCTCATGATTATTGACTCATGTTTCCAAACTCATATGACTCGTGGCGTATGTTATTCCCAAGTCCTCATATAATGATTCATGATTTATGATCCATGTTTTACTGGGTATGATTTTATTATGATATGTTCATAAACTATGATTATGTTCTTATACCTACATGTTTATCATATGCTCACTTATTTTCTTTGATTTTTATCTCTTATATTTACCCTTTACTAGGAGGTTGAGCTCAACCTTTCTTATATTTCCATTCCACAGGATTTGAAGAATAGTATTATGTATGAAATATCTTGAACAATATCTTGTGGAAAGAATATTTATTAGAGATGTTGAAGAATGTTTGTAAAATAAGTTTGTTGTGTATCTAGCCTCAAAAGACACTAAACCTATAGGTTATGGGGTGCAACTTATTGTGAGATATATTGAATATTCATGTAAAATGAAGTACTATGCATGTAATTTATGATTGGGTTGCTTTAGTGTAATTCCAGGAAAACATGCCATCCACCCAGGAATATTTCAATAGCTCTATCAATATTTCAGAAATTCATCCAATTTCTTTAGTAAAACAGGAAAAACACATATTATATATTGATATATTCTATAAATAAAAAATATTATATCCTAATAATTATTAACTACCTAATCAAAAAATGATAGATTCTAATTTTCTGAAGAAAAAAATTATTTTCATGATTTTTATTTGAATTCCATTCCCTTTAACTCAATCTTTACCTATTCACACTCATTTCAACATTTTTATGCATTTATACCCATTTTACAACCTAATTTCCATTAAAATAAATCTATCACTCTTCTCTTAAGTGAAAATATATGGAAATTTATATTCATTCCTAAGACGTGATTTTTATTCCCTAAGATTTCAAAAATTGTAATTCTAAAATAAAAAAGACAAAACAAATGTGTTGATCATGTGGTCATTTTCAGAGTTCACTTTGAGGATATGGTTAGGTGGTTGAATGTTTAAAAATAAAGCTTAAATGATTATTTGTCTCTTCAAAACAATGCATGAGAATATTTCAAACTCAATGAAATATACTCACTCATACAAAAAAAATCACTTATAATAAACTTATTTCACTTTAAATAGGAAATAAAACACTCCAATAATGAATATTACCCTATCTCTATATTTTTTTTATTTTTTATTCATTTATGTACATTTTCATTTTTCCATATAAGTTTTTTTGAACATTTTTTCATTTAGAAAGGAAAAATTAACGAACGCTGTGAAATTTAAATGATTAATTTCCCCATAAAAATGAAACACCTCTCATTTCACCCAAATATATGTTACACATCTCAATGAAAAATCATTAAAATAATTGAAAATAAAATTCAAATAAAAGAAAAATGTGTGCCTAAATATTTAAAACATTATGTTAAAAAAATGATCAAATTATTCAATAAAG
The DNA here is from genome assembly GCA_963277665.1 of Viscum album. Classification (NCBI taxonomy): domain Eukaryota; kingdom Viridiplantae; phylum Streptophyta; class Magnoliopsida; order Santalales; family Viscaceae; genus Viscum; species Viscum album. Next base: position 720,604,176 of record OY728125.1, on the reverse strand, counting down.
ATTAATAAAAAATGATTTATATATTCATTTAATCTCAAGAAAAACACACACAAACTTAAGAAAAACACACAAAAACACACCAAAGATAATAAAATCACTATAAAATGGAAAATTAAAAATGAAAAACTAAACTAATAATAAGATACAATCTCTCCCACAATTATATCAGGTATTATAATAAAATTATATCATACAATATATTTATCATTTAAAGCACATCATGATTGGAAAATTTATAAAGATGAGTTAAACAAAGATACCACCTTATAAATTTCTTGATGGATAACTAATGTAAAATAATGTCTACTTCAAAAATTTCTAACAACCATCCATGAAAATCTATATATCGGTATTATCCCAATTTTATGATAAGAATAATATAATATAAATATTATCATTTCATCATTGAAAAATTAAAGAATATAAAAACATAAATAAAAATGGGAAACATTAAAAACATGGGATTAACTCTCCATAATCACTATTTTTTTATTTTCTATTGACAACTAGATAGCCTAATTATCATAAAAAAATTTATGATTGATGTGTATTTCTTAGAATAAACTAATATATTTCATTAATTATAATTATCTTCTAAAAATACTTTCATAATAACACTACTCCAAACTTCTTCTTTAATATCGCAATGTCCTATTATAATAAGTAAGTCTTAGACTCCACCGCCTATTTTGATAATTTTTAGAAAATATTCTTTAAGTCGGAAAAGGAAACATTTTAAATAGCCTTATCCACATATTCACATCCCCCCTTGATATAACCTTTAAGGTTCTCGTAGATCTCTTCCACGTGTTCCTTAATAGGTTAATATAATTCTTTGAAAATCACCACCCCTCAGTGTCTTCGTTGGGAAGAAAATGTGTATTTGAATCTACACTAAGAGTATAATATAAGTTAGTTTTTAATTATATTTGTGTATATTATAATAAATTTTAAATACAATTTAAACTATCTCTATAAATTATATCAGGTGTGTACTCTTATTCTAGTAATAACCCTATGAAATATGTTACGACTAGTTGTATTAGGTTATATTCCTTGATTCTTTCCTTAAAAAAACCACATTCCCAATGGTATCTTCATTCTCAAGATAATATAAAAGTTGTTATAAGGTTGAAAAGTAAAAACGAGGAAGATCAATAGGAATTTATATTTGTAAACAATAATATAAACATGTCTTTCATATTTATTTATCACCTTAAAGGCCTCATATAGTTTCCTTCTTCACGTGAACTTCCTGTGGTATATGAAATATGATATTCCATAAAGGATTCACTAGTTTTTCTTCAACCTCCACAAATTCTTTATCAAACATGGGTAGATTATATTTTTATATGTTCATTGATTATTTTTGAATATTCAACACCCAATATTTAATTTTCTAAATTGTAGCATCAAGTTCCTCCATTTTACTTTAAATTTTATTTATGATAAGCTATTACCATTTATAAATATCATTAAATTTTCCTTTATCTATTTATTATGATTATATATTCCATTAAAAATATATTTCATTATAAACATCCTAAATCAAATATGTGTAGTTTATTAATCTGTATTAAGGATTCGAATATAAATAGCTCATCATTGAAAGATTTATTTTAAAAAAATAAATAAAAAATAATGAAAATATTATGAAATGTATCCTCACCATTAATAGTATCAAATTTTGACACAATATTATTATGATAAGTCAAAATGCCATTTAAATACTAAGTCATGCATCATAATAAAAAACCTCAGATCGTCTCTCACAAGGTTCATTTTTTACTTTTACTCATTATTATCTTTTATTTATTATCAATTTTTATGTTATTTTTTTTTAAATAATGTAAACCAAAAAATAGTGGGGATTGGAATGATGAATAAAATTAATTGAAAATATATTAATGAAATGTTTGAATGACCCCAAAACACCCTAAGAGGGGAGGGGTGAATCAGGGTGTCAACTTTTTCTTTTTAAAGTTTTGGATCTTGTTCACACGTTGGTAAGAACCTGTTAAATCTATCAAACAAATGAAAGTAGGGAGATGAAACAACACTTTTACTTGGTTCACCGCAAAGGGCTACGTCCAAGGAGCATACGTTGATAGTGAGTCGGTCATACCAAAATCCACTAATCTTTACTAGTTTGAGGATTACAAGATTCGGTCACAGTCACTCTGTGCCAGGAATACTACATTTACAAAGGTTTAGGGATAGCTCACTACATCCTTCAGATCACTTCTATTGACTCCCCCTATCTCACTACCTTGAGAGAAGTAAAACTTAGTTTATCTACTTGAAGGTCGCTTCAATAGATTTTCATTGAAGTATTTGTCTATGTTCAGCATGAGACACTGCTTGCATCAAATTCCTGAATTGATGCACTTGAAAGCACTGAACCACTGAACCGAATATTGAGAACATCTATTCAGCCTACACTGACAATTGCGCGCAACACCTACCCTGTGCACGCAAGATCTTAATTTTGCGCGCAAGATTTTCTTTTCGCGTGGAAAATCTTTCACGCAACTACACCCTTTATGCGCAGCTTTTAACTTTTGCATGCAACTTTAACTTTTGCATGCAACTTTAACTTTTCTGTGCAACTATAAATTTTTTACGTAACTCTAACTTTTCGGCGCAACACCCTTTTCACGCAACTTTTATGCGCATCAGAACTCGGATCTTATATAAGTATTTAGCCGTACCAAATGAGGGGGTTCACCTCTTATTTAGAGGTGTCGTTGACCCCCACGTGCAAAACTGACAGTGTCGCGCAAAAAACTCTCATTCTGCACAATGCTTTTCGCGCATGAACTATTTTTCGCGCACATCTTCGATTTTTTCGTGCACCTAATTCCTTTTCCATTTTTCGACATTCTGATCCCAAAACATGCCTTGCGCACAAGTTTCCAAAACACCTACAATCTTGCGCGCAACTTCCTTTGACAAACACACATTTCTCCATTTTCTGATTTTCAGTCCCAAAAATTTGGCAAACACTGGGAAATGACACCACCTTCAATATTGTTGTCCGCTTGAACTGTATGATCCATTTCCTGACAGGTATTCAAAACTTCCAATGAGTATTGACAAAAAAACAAAAACCAAACTCCATTTCTTGCATAAAACGATCATGGTTCCAACAATGTTGTGTTATAAGAATAATGTCAGTCCAGGGAAAATTCATTAGTATTTTTGTATCATTATTCTTATGAAGTGTTTTATTCTTCACTCATTATCAATCAATATTTTTATTCAATGTCATTCATCAAATCATATTTAAACATTTCATAATTTTTGAAGAAATAATGAACTCAAGAATCTGTTACAAGCACAATAATACTCAACTCCTTTATGATGTAATAATAAGAGCACTCTAAAGTTGTGAGAATATTCTCACTCACCTTCCTGGATACATCATATTTCATTCAAAAAAAATTCTCACTCAGATCTATCATATAAATAGTGTGTTAAGTGAACAGAGGGATAAATTATTAAATAGTGATAGAGGAGAAACAATTTATGTATTAAGAGGATAAAAAGAATCATATACTCTCCCCCTCAACCATGCTTTGTAATTTTTAGAGTGAATGAAATTAAGAAAAAATGACCATAATTGAACCTTAAGAATAAGAAAACCTAGATACTCCTTTAAATTAACACAAAAATTTAGTTTAACTTTGGGAGAGCTTAAGATCATATAGGGAAATAATATAGACTCAATATAGAATATAAAATGAAATTATTTTCTCAATATAAAAATATACAATCTAGAATTATGGACTACATCTCATATTGTTCAAAATTATAATTCTATTTATAATCCAACTCAACCACCTTTCCATTAAGAAAATGAAGACACTGAATAATAATGGGATTCAAACCTAATTGAGTGAGTGATTATCTCCTTCAATTGATTCATCACTCTTGTGCATCATCTCCATCAACACAGATAAATTGACTCAATTTAATTGTCTATTAATAATGGAATTGGATAAATGAGTACACATCCTTCAATAATTCACTAATATTTCATACATATTTAGTTAATTATTTTGATAGGAACAGTGGTATTCAATCAACTCCACCATAGCATAGAGGAATAAGTTTTATTTACATGTTATGTAAGAATATACTACATGAGTGTAGATTGAAATTAGTGGATGCTATCTTCCCCTATTATATAAGTAAAATACTTTTTAAAAGATCTATAATGTTATTCTTTATCATGTTTTGTATGTGTTCACCCTTTTCTAGATTTCCATTTCCTCCATCACATAATATTAAAACCCTTATCACACGCATGTCAACACAATGCTGATTTTTTGGAAGATGGATATATAAGTGAAAATCAATGGCTTTTAAGATTGATTATTGGCTTGGGATTTAATATAGTCATAGTATTTGACATTATTTATTAAAGGATTGAATTTGATTAATATCTACTATAGTAAAGTGTTACACAGATGGATTGAAGTTGATACCGGCACACTAGAATGGCCTTTAAGAATGGATCTAGTTTATCTTAACCATAAATCTAGTGTCCTGAGTTACTCGGTTCAATGTGGATAACTTAGTTTGGAAAACTAGGATTCCATGGATCCTGCTTAGGAAATTAAAGATTGAAATGTTGGATTTTTAATGAATTAGATTGGATTGACCTACCACAACACCCAACCTGGCTCTCCATAAGGCCTGAAGTGTGTTCCTGATTACCATGAATTAGCAATAAGCACCAGGATATCAAAAGTAATAAAATGAGACTGATTTCTCCCTTTTAATCCAATAACCCGTGATAAGAAATCTACCAAAAAAATTGGCATGATGTATCTATACCTCATATATCTATATACATAAATAAGAAATTCTAAATAATGGGAAAAACCAAATAGAGTAAAATGCAATAAAAAATAACCAATATAACCAAGTATCACTCTATAAACTGTGTATAAAATGAAATACAGTATCACATATACATAACAATCACAAGAGGTTCAAGGATATAATGGATGATACAAGAACATCCCAAAATATCGTGATGTGGGTTCCCCAAAATGCTCCACATGAGACAACTCCATGTGACCCGTAATCACAAGCGACAATCGTTCTAATATGGATAATGAAGGCATCATGAAGGGTCATCATAAGACATGGATCCTTTCCCTTCACATGTGTAAAATATAACCAAGGTTTCATACACCCCATGGATTCATGTAGAGTGTAAGGAAAAATCTAATAGGATACCTCCATGAATCTAACATCTTTCACATTGAAAACTGTTACTAGTAGTTTGAAAATAAAATTTATAAAACACCCATTTTAGGAAAATCCATTTTTTTCTTTCTTTTACAAAGAAAGGAGTTAAACATGTTTTAAAGTCCTTTTTGTTTTATAAAAAAAATACAAGATTCAAGGTAAGTATAAATGCGAATATTTAGAATCATTACCAATAATAATATGGCATAAGGATCATCAAGAATCCAATAAAGGAAGAGTAATAAAAGGTGGAAACATAGTCACACCTCAACAATACATCACATGGGCTCTAAACTTTGGGAAACATGTATTAAATAAATGATTAATCATGGAACTTGTTCACTAAACACTAGGAAATCCTAAGTTAACCAAATTGAAACCCAACCTGGATTACCCTCATGGCCTCCTTGGGTGACAACCTCCTAGCTAGTGCAATAATGAAAATTGGGGAACTAGCTGGTGTAATAATCCTAACCAGTGTATCACTCGTCCAAACTATACAAATACATACCGATGTTTCCCATATATAACTCATTAATAATCAATTCCTATAATAATATTAACATCAAATAAATACATACTCGATAAGATTTTAAAAAAACTAAGGTTTATAAATCAAGGAATTATATTTCATAAAACATCCATATTTCAAAACCAATTTTTAAAACCCATTTTGAACCAAATAACTCTTTAAAATATTTCATCACACACCTAGTACGTGTAAAAATATTTTAGAAATAAAGAATAAGAGAAATATATAGAATACCCCTCACTTTATTGAACATAAATCCAAGAAACATATAGAACAATTATAAATTTGCCCTCAATAACTTATTTTTAACATAATATAGAAATATAATCTATAGAAAAATCAAGTAATAAAGGAATTCCAAAGGAGAGATCCATTATATAGACACCTACCCCAAATCCACCACAAACTCATTCCATTCTTTAATAACCATAAGGGATGATGAGGAATCCTTACAAGACTATAAATCCATAAATTCAACTTAGAAACCTACCCTATCCATAGACTTTGACACCATAAATGGCTAGTTTAAAATCACATGAATTAAGTGGAAGGATGAGAAGTTAGAAGAGGAGAGGAGAAATCCAGGGGAAATAAAGAGTTTACCTTAGATACTTCTACTAGAACACACAATACATCACTATATATTTCAGTAGATCTATTATATAGCTCTCATTACTGATATGCATAGGTCACACAGGGACCACTTCTACAGTATGTGTGTAAAAAAATGTTAAGGAAATAGAGAAGATATCGAGTATCTTCCGGTTAAAGTATAGGATATAGTGTTCATGTTTCATATATAGAGTAAATCACACACTGCTCAAAATGTAAAGGTAATAAGAAGAAAGATAAAGTAAAAATATATAGAGAAGATTGTCTTGCTCTATCTAATGTGATATAAAGATTTAGTATCCTTGGATATAGCTTTAACAGGAGCTCGAGTCATGTTTCACAAAATAACAATAAAATAGATCATTGTAAGCTCTCTTTGTTCTGACTATAGAAAGTAGTGAGTTGTTTGACAGCATCAATATTCCACAATTGATCATAGGTAAGGATGCTTTGTGTAAGGAATACTTCACAACACTCTTCAGTTCTTGCTAAAAATATTATAGATTTCCATTATATCGTATCTTCTATATCTTATGCATGGGGGAGTCTTATTAATTATATATTAGTAGCATGCAAGAATAATCATCTGGATCCTCTGCTCCTCATACCGATCGATTGACACAAATTTTAATGCATCCCTACAATAGTTTAAGAACAATCATTAAAATAACTCTCAACATTAAATTCCATAATATAGACATTAGAAATATTTAATTCATAGTAAATAGAAATAGTGATATTGAATATTTTAAATGGAGAGACAACTTTGACGGTGACTTTAGCTGGAAGTGAGTCGTGACAATAGTAAGTCATCTCGACGGTAGGTCATTACAACAATTTTCCAAATTCCTCATCTTGATGGTTGGTAAAGTCTGATGGTGGACCATCCTCTATTGGTAGTTCATCTTGACACTCAGCCAAATTTTTATCATGGCAGTGACTCATCTTTGATGGTAGGTGTTTTCAACACTTTTTTATATTTCTCGGTTCAATGGTGATTCATCCTCTAGCGGTGATTCTTTCCCATACTTTTCCAAAATTTCATCATAGCGGTGACTCATTGTTGACAATGGATCTTTCCCATACTTAGCTAAATTTTCATCCCAACAGTGACTCTTCCTCAACGGTGAGTCATTTCTGGCGGTGAGTAGAGTTTAATGGTGGGTCTTTCCAACACTTAACCAAATTTCTACAATCTTCCTTATAGGATAAAATGATACCATGAAACATAAAAATCATCAATAACATAATAAACATGATTTTATGATCATTAAAACAAGGTTTCCAACATATATCGTTTCCAATTTTCACATAACCTATGCATTCAAAGTTCCAATTATAGAAAAATTGGAATCACCCTTTGATATTAAATTTAGGATTCCAATTTATTCCCCTTTTTACATAATAAAATTCCAAAAATATACTATTTTCTCCTCTATATATTTTTATAATTCAAATTATTTCCTTTTTTCTCACTCGATATAAATTTTTGCACAGTTTTTCCACTTATTGATAAGATAATACTCTCACTCTAGAGAAGAATTATTCCCCTTGATACGAGTGTCATAGTTCTTCGATGACACTTTTTAGTGATAATAAAGAAATTATAGTTACAATCATCAACCGTAAGCCTACCAATGTCAAGATCAATATAGAAAACAAGAGTGGAATTTTTGAAATCAAATCCATTAATTATATCCAATTTTTAATGACCACTTCCCTAACAATACCATATGAGATAAAAAAATCTACCTTTTTCGGGCATAATATTTAAATATCATTTAAGAGGAAATTTTGATAACAATTTATAGATACTAATTGATGGTTATTCAACTTCTATAATTCCTTATAAGACTCATTTTATTTTTTGAAAACATCTAAGAATAATCTACCCCTTAATTTTATTCTCATATTCTAAAGAAGAAACTTCAAAACCCATTAAGTGTCCTTAAAAAATAAATGAATCCTCTTACTAATTAATTATCTCTAGAGATCTATAAAACCACTTGTTAAGCATAAATTTTGATATCTAAAATATATATTCTTACTTCTATTCTTATAAATCACTTTTCTTATCTTGAAATAATTTCTATATACTAAATTTACTTAAACATCATAAAATTTAATCCCTATATGAGTTACTTTCTAATCTAATCCAAATTATTACAAATAATTATAGATAAATTTACCTTTCCAAGGCCACTGCATAGATCACTTGTTTCTGAACTGATACAATGTTTTAGAACTTCCCCTAATATCAATTATTAAACATGAATCTTTACTAATATCACTTGATATTGTTATGGTGTGATATATTGGCATTCAAACTATTTATATTGAGTCTATATCAATTGAAACAAAAATATAGACAAAAAAATTAAGCTCTTATTTATAAGGAAAACTTTCTAATGATAAGGAATCCTAATCACCTTATCTATGATCACTTAAGTAAAAAATATTTGTTATAAATAAGATAAAATTACATTAAAACCTATTAAGTCTCTTCCAATAACATTATCCTTAGTATATAAAACATTCTTCAAATTCTTTATAGAACATAACATCTTTCATACTATAATCTCTTTCAAAAATCCTTAAAAATTATTCCATAATTTTCACACATTACTTTATGAATCACCCCATAGATTTTATATCCCACTTAATCTACGCATAGATTTAACCACTTGTTAAAAAGAAAAAGAAAATACATAGGGAGAGGGGTACCTAATTTTCATCCCGAAGTCAAGTAATGTGGTTGGACATGATTGATCAACTTTTTTTCCAAACCTAGTTTTTATGCAAATAATTCTTCAGTGGTAATTATTTAGATTACATTATTTATGAGAATTTATTATTCTGAGTGTTCACTCCATTTATTTTATTTATATCCTTGCTCTTCTATAAATTGAAATTCATCTCACTTTCACACTACTATTTTTTTTCTTGATAATGTAGGTAATTAAAAAAAAAGTCTCCAAATATTTCCTCTTTCATTTTTGAATAAGATAAGATTCAATCCATATCTCCATTGTTGTCCATAAGGTGCATTTCCTCCTTTTTAATATTAAAGAAATGTTTATTCACTAACCATGATTATTGTTATAAGTAATCATCTATTTGTTCATTTTCACTATTCAATTTATTTTAACATTACACTCATCCAAAACCATAAATCTATTTTTTAGGGAAACATACTTCTTTAGCAGCATGTATCAGCACTCCACTAAAAAATGATCAGCGCACCCTTAATTAGGACCTGGGTCTCAATACAAGGGTTCTGATCAACATAAAATTGAAAGAACCTCCACCAAAATTAATTTCTCTTATTGCAAATGATCATAAAATCGAAGTTAATATTTAATATGAACGCATGCCCCTGTATTGTGAAGTCTTCAAAATGGTAGGACATGAAATCAAGAATTGCAGGGTGGTTCATAAGCATGTCAATCCAAATCACAACTCCATGGAATAGAAGGAGGTTTCAAAAATAAAAAGATTAAACCAGTGGAGACTAAAAGAGGTGAGGCATCAAGGTAGGAAAATGTTCTCATATGGGACAAGTCTGTTAGTACTGGCACCACATGGGAAACACTAGTTGATAATGAAGAACAACAACTTACTCTTAATCAATCAACTAAAATTACCAAAGGAAAATCTACCCCTCATGGACATGAGATAGACCACATTCCCTTAGAGGAATATACATACTCTCTTTCTACCCTTTCCTCTGAAATTTTTAATTTGGTGTCCTCTATGCATTCTGAGTAAATTATATTGGGCGTGATTAATGATGATATAAAGGTGTCCATTCAGATGGATGAAATAAATCTAGGAACTCTCATAGACGAGATGCAGCAAGGTCCTATAGTGGGGCAGTCTCTGAGCCCACTAAACTCACAATGTAATCCTTGAAAATTGTCAGGAGATTAATCTGATGTTCTGGTTAAAGAGGATGAAACCATGGATTTACCAATTATAAACCCTTATTCTATTGACCACAAGGAATTAAAATATTCTTCATGTTCTAAAAAGGCAGGACCGACCAGAAAGTCAGAAAGAAGAAGGAACTTGGACTCAAAAGAGAAGGGGTGCACCCCCAAAATCTGATTATTTTTTTTCTAGAACTGCCAAGGACTAGCCAACCCTGGAACTGTGAGTTCCCTTAGGATTTTGTTCAGAAAATAAAAGCCCGAACTAATTGGGATATCCGAACCAAAGAGATATTTCTCTGATTAGGTTGCTTCCCTTGATAGTAATAGACACTCTTTTATGGGTATAAATCTAACCTCCTCCAACACAGGCAGGTTATGGCTCTTGGCTCGCATAAGCCCGAATGGCCCGAAAGCCTTCATTTTTTATTGATTTTTAATAACCCCCCTTTCAAGGGATGAGGGGGAACCCTTACAAAGCCCGTAGGCTCAGAGATTACATGGCTTGTAGGCTTATGAGATTACATGACCCGAAGGTCTTAGAGAATTCAACCAGACTATCTACAAGGAACTGCCCCTCCCCGGCATCTGCATCATGATAGTAGCTCTCCATCTTCGCATGGCCGTCTGGCTAGGCTTCCCATGCAAGCACAGGCTGGTCCTAAGTTTACATGGTATATAAAGTACTTGAATACCATGAAGGCTATAAGAATTGATAGAACCTTTGTAAATTGATAGAACATTTGTAAATGTTTCATGTGTCACTTTGGAAAGACATAACTCTGATCACCACTCCACTGTAGCGCTTTTGACTTCCAACCGGCAGACACTGCAGCTCTTTTGACAAAGTTGGCCGCCGATCACTATTGCAACGTGGACTTCTATTTCGGAACAGTGGACCGTCTTCTTCATATGTAGCCCATTTCGGGCTAGGGTTTACTACTGAAAAAAAACCCTCTGTAATTTGTGCCCCCGAATAGTGAAATATTCTGCATCTCCCGTGGACGTAGGGATTATTCCCGAACCACGTAAATCGTCGTGTCCTTTGCTTTCTTTCGTTTTTTCTCATTTCTGGCATTGTGTCTCCCGGCGATTCCGCAACACCCATACTTGGGGATATTATTGACAAAGAATAGAGGCAAACTCTACCATTCATGTTCAATAATGCTTGGACAGTTCATCCAGAATATAGAAAACTTCTTCACGATATTTGGACCTCTATTGTTTGTAATGAAAACCCTCTGGAATGCTTTTTCAATATCAAATTACTCAAATTAAGAATGAAATAATGGATCAGAAAATGCTTCAGCTCTTTGGATGAGGATATTGATGCTCTTGGAGGCTCTGTTGATCTCCTTCAAGATTCCATTACAAAGAACAACTTCTCTGGTAACCTTGGTCAAGAAACTGAAATAGCCTCCAAGATCCATGGCCTAATTAGTCTTAAGGATAACAACCAAAAGGATATTTTTAAAACTAGATGGATCACATATAGAGATAGAAACACTAAATTTTTCATCGCTATTCAAAGGGCTAGAAGGGATAATAGGCCTATATCTCTTCTCGAAGATGGAGACCAACTTCTAGATGATAGGCATGCCCTTTCCAACCATGTTTTATCCTTTTACATGAAACTCTTTAATGGATCCCCACTAGTGTAGATATTATAAAAGACATCATTTCTAAGCTTATCAACAATGAATACAATCTCATGCTCACTTCAATTCCCTTAGAGCTTGAAATCAAGGAATCGATTTTTGGACTTAATAAAGGGAGCTCCCTAGGACTAGACGGCTTCTCCAATCAATTCTTTCAGACTTATTGGGATGTCATTTAATAAGATGTTTTCAATCTGGTAAAGTATTTATTCAAAGGTGGATCTCTTACACAAGTTATCAATGCACAATTTTTTTCCTTGATTCCAAACGTGGAACATGCCAGTGATATTAGTCAATTTTAACTGATTACTCTTGTCAACACCATCCATAAATCTATGACCAAAATTATTTCCAATAGTCTTGCTAGTATTTCTGATAAAATTATTTCTTGGAATCAATTTGGCTTTATAAAAGGTAGAAACATCCAAAACTACCTCATCACTACCTCAGAATGTGTGAATTTACTTAGGAATACCACCAAGGGAGGTAACATTGCTTTAAAGCTTTATATTAAAAATGATTTTGACACTATGGATTGGGGTTTCATTGGTAAAGGCTTGACCTCTTTTGGATTTGACATGCGGTTCATTTATTGGATTAAATCCCTTCTTGGATCTGCTCACATCTCAATCATGATAAATGGATCTCTAGAATGTTACTTCACCTATTTCAGGGGGTTAGACAAGGGGACCCCCTTTCTACCATTATTTTCACTATCGCGGAAGATTACCTCAATAGGCTCATCCTTCATATGGTTGAGATAGATGATCTCAAGACTATCAGGGCCACAAGAGGTATCTATGATCCTTCTCACCTCTTTTATCCTGATGATATCATTTTTTTTACACAAGGGGGAAAAAGAAACATCAGAATCATCAAAAAATCTCTCCTACACTGAGAATATTTTGGGCTAATAAATAAGCTGGGAGAAATAATTAATCTACTTGATCAAGATTAGTGATTTGGGAATTAGATTGGGTTCTCTCCCATTCATTTATTTAGGTGTTCTTATGTTTTGGGGAAGAGATTGTGTACTTCACACATATTTTGATCCAGATCAAAAGAACCTTGGCCTCATGGAAAATTAAATCCCTCTCAATGGTAGAGATTGTCTTGACAAGCATGTGGTGATTTCTAAATTTGTATATTATTTTATGGTATACAATTTTCCTACTTCATTACTTAAAAGAATTAATTCCTCTGAAAAATATTGTCTGTAGGGGTAGCATTCTAGAAAGAAAGATTATCACTATTACTTGGAAATAATGTTGTAATACATATATCATAAGGGGGTCTAGGAATAAAAAATTTGTGATTATTTAATCAGGAGCGCTGCCAACCCTATTTGACGGACTATCTCCTTCACGGAGGCACTCGCAAGAGGGGCAAATGGTACTTCTACTACATTGAACATGCCGGTGTGCAAACGTTCAGGGGATGGTTCTGTAACTGTGGAGGTGGACAAAGAGGCTTTTCAGCAGCGCATGGAGCTTTGCCGCTTTTCTCGGTGCTTGGTAGAATTTCCTATGAAAAAGGTACCAAACCATGGTCGATATCTGACCTAAAAATGCGAATCTCTCATTGTTGGGGTTTTTCGGGATGGAGACTTATTGCGATTGGAAAAGGGTTCTACCATATAATCCTGGACAGGCAAGATGACCTTGATTCTGTCTGGAGATCTGGTAATCTTAATTTGAAACTGGGCTTCTTGAGGCTCTCGGAATGGGACGCGAATTTCAACCCCTACAAACAACGACCTTCATTAGCACAGGTTTGGACTAGAATTCATGGGTTGCCATGGGTTTATTGGCATCTAAAAATTCTGAATGATATCTCGTCAGGGCTTGGCACCCCCCTTAAAATTGATCATCGAACTATAAATGGTGATCTTTGCCTCTATGCGAGAGTGCTGATTGAGATTGACATGGAGATGCAACCTCCTGAGCGTCTCTTTTTGGAAGTGAAGGATCTTCAGATTGAGATCAATTACGAATTTGAGAACTTGCCCAAATTTTGCAAGCACTGCAAAATGGTTGGACATGACTTTCAACAGTGTAGGGTGGTCAAAAAGCTGGTTCACCCAGCCCCACCCCAGCCAGTTTGGAGGTGTTGGACCCCATTTAAGTTTAATGGATATTTCTGAGTCTCACATCGGACTTACCCTCCTTGTAATTATTTCTACTCATCTATAAAAGAATGTCTCCACCTCACATTGAGGTAAGGGGAATTCACCAATAACATGGTATCAGAGGGAAATTAATCTCGAACCCTCCCTCCCCTGCGGATTCCCGGTTTTGTCCGGCCCCGCCTCTCTCCCCTCTGCCTTTGCCCTTCCCGGCGGGCCTCCCTCCTCTATCCACGGCTATCCTCCTGGCAGCCTTCTCTCCCTCAGGCGGTGCCCCTCTCCTGCGCGGCTCCCCTCCCGGTGCCATCGCCCAGCAGCGCCCTCGCCCCGGCTCCCGGCGCGGCTCCCGGCCCCGGCTTCCCGGCGCGTCTCTCGGCCCCGGCTCCCGGCGCGGCTCCCGGCGGCCCGATCTCCCTCAGGCGGCTCCCCGACGCCCCTCTCATGCGCGCTCCTCCAGACCACGCCTCTCGTCGTCGCTGTTTCCAGACACGGCTCCCGGCGCCCTCGCCCCGGCGTCTCCTCCCGGTTGCACCCACCGGCCCCGGCGACGCCAGCCCCACCCGGCGACGCCTCATCCGGTCGCCCTCCTCCCGGTTCTGTCTGGTGCACCTCCGCTACAGCCAGACGCGCCCTCCAGCAAAATCCCGGCTCCGCCTCTCAGTCTCCCACGGACCATTCCGCCCGCGCCGCCCGTGTCTCCCCGCCGCGACCTCCGACCAGCGCCGGAGCTCCCTGGCGTTCCAGCTCGAAGCCGCTCCGCCGAGTGCCCCTTAGGTCGGCGCTCTCCTTCAGTCGTACCAGCACCAGGCTTGCCCACGGCCACCGGCAGCAGATCCAGGCCGACCGCTCACCTCGCGGCGCCTCCGGTCGTCCTCCCACCAGGCGACCCCCCTAGCCCCACCTCTGTCTGGGCGCGACTCCCTCCAGGCGACTGCGGCCCTCCAATCCGGTGCTTCCTCCCGCAATCCAGGAGTTTCCTTTTTTCTGGATCCAATGCGGTCATCCGGCCCCGCCCTCCTGCGGCACTCTCGGCGACGTTTGGATGGACAGTCTCCCGACGCTTCTCGGCTCCTGCATCTGATGCGGTCTCTCGGTCTGCCTCCAGCGATTTCCCAACCCCGTCCTGAGCATCGGCCCTCTTATCCAGCAACCATTGCTCAGACTGATAGCTCCATCGGCTGCCTATCTCATCGACCATCAGTCTGGATGCTCGACTCTGGTGCGTCTCAACATCTCACAGGGGATTTTGGTATGTTCACTACCTACCATCCATCGACTAGTGCTTCTCCAATCACTGTTGCCGATGGATCAACAATCCTCATTGCGGGCTTTGGCACATGCCTTTTGACCCCGTCTATTAGTCTGTCTTCAGTTGCTCACGTTCCTCACAACCAGTTTAATCTTCTCTCCATTAGCAAACTCACCAAAGATTTAAATTGTGTTGCTATTTTTACATCTTCTGGTGTTGTGTTTCAGGAGCGATCGACGAATCGGGAACTTGGTCGAGGTCATCTTCAGGTCGGGGTGTACATACTCGATATCTCACACCCTCTTGCCTGCCCATCCACCTCAGCCCGTGCCCTTGACCTTCATTCTCGCCTTGGTCATCCGCCGGCTTCCATCCTACATAAACTTTGCCCACAATTTAGTCCTACTCTTTCCTTCCATTGTGAACCCTGCAAGTTTGCAAAACATCATCGGGTGACATATGTACCTCGATTGGACCCGCGTGCCGCGAATCCTTTCGACCTTGTTCATTCCGATGTTTGGGGTCCTTGCAGGGTTCCTAGCCAGCCCGGGTACAAGTATTATATTACCTTTATTGATGACTACTCCTGCATGACCTGGCTATACCTTCTTCGTGATCGGTCTGAAGTGTGTTCTACCTTTCAGACCTTCTACAATGAAATTCATACTCAATTCTCAACCTCGCTGAAATGTCTCCGCTCCGACAATTTACGGGAATATTTATCTTCCACCCTTCAGCAATTTCTTAAGGATAAATGCATTATTCACCAGACATCTTGCCCCGATACACCTCAGCAGAATGGAATGGCTGAGCGGAAACACCGCCATATTCTGGAGACTGCTCGTGCCCTCCTATTCCACATGAAGGTGCCTCTCAATTTTTGGTGCGATGTTATCCTGACTGCTACCTACCTCATTAACCGCCTCCCTTCTTCTATCCTTCCGGGGGAGACTCCTTTTCGGACTATGTTCTCCTCTCTCCCTCCTCACTCCCTTCCTTTGCGTGTCTTTGGATGTCTCTGTTATGTCTGTGACACTCGACCCGGTCTCTCCAAACTCTCTCCTAAATCCCTCCGCTGCATATTCCCCGACTATTTCCGCACTCAACGCGGATATCGATGCTTCTCTCCGGACCTACAGCGGTATATCATCTCTGTTGACGTATCGTTTGTTGAGAGTTCTTTTTCACATCTCTCTCCTCATCCAGACACTAACATTGATGATTGTCTTCCCCTCATCATTCACCCTCCACTAGTGTCTCCTCCTGCTACTGCTGATCATCATTTTGGTGCGGTCTACTCTCGTCGCTCATTGCCTGTACCCCCTGTCCTGGCCGAGGACACCATCGTCCCCGCTTCGTCCGATGCTCCTACCCCGGCACCAGACGACTTGCCCATTGCACTCCGGAAAGGTACTCGTTCATGCCAGAGTACACCTTTATTTGAATCTTCATACAGGGGTCTGTCAGCTCTAGAGACAGTATCGATTCCTCGAACCGTTGGTGATGCAAAATCTCACCCGGGGTGGCTAGCAGCAATGCGGGATGAATTGCAAAATCTGGAAGACAATCATACTTGGGAACTTGTCCCCCTTCCAGCAGGCAAACAGGCGGTTGGCAGCAAATGGATTGACACTGTCCGGTTAAATCCCGATGGCACTCTCCATCGACTCAAAGCCCGCCTTGTGGCTAAGGGCTTTGCACAAACTTACGGGGTGGACTACTTTGATACATTCTCTCCAGTGGCCAAGATGACCTCCGTCCGATTATTCATCTCTCTGGCGGCACATCATCGTTGGCATCTTCATCAGCTGGATGTCAAGAATGCCTTCCTCCATGGCTTTCTTGAGGAAGAAGCTTATCTGCAACAGCCACCCGGCTTCTGTGCCTCTGGCGCCGAGTCTCAAGTCTGTCGACTCCGCCGCTCTCTGTACGGCCCCAAGCAATCTCCTCGTGCTTGGTTTGGCCGCTTCAGCACTGTTGTCACTGATTTTGGCCTCTCTCGAAGTAGGAAGGATCACACAGTTTTTTACAGAACAACTCCTGCTGGTTGCATCCTCTTGGTGGTCTATGTGGATGATATCATCATCATAGGGAGCGACTCCACAAGAATCGTCAACCTCAAGGCGCATCTTCACCACCACTTTCACACCAAAGATCTTGGTCCCCTCATCTACTTCCTTGGCATCGAGGTCTCCCGTTCCGAGGACACTATCTCTCTCTGCCAACGCAAGTATGCTCTTGATATCTTGCAGGATGCAGGTTTGAGCACAGCAACTGCAGTGGACACTCCTCTTGAGCCTGGGGAACGCTCTCTCCATACCGACTCGGAACCATTTCCTCATCCCGAGAGCTATCGATGTCTGGTGGGTAAACTTAACTACCTCACCATGACGCGACCAGACATTGCCTGCGCCGTTGGCAAAGTCAGCCAGTTCATGGAGCATCCAACCAGATTTCAGTGGGATGTTGTCCTCCGCATTGCCAAATACATCAAGAAAGACCATGCACGTGGCCTTCAGTACTCACATCATGCTCATTTGGATGTTGAGGTCTTCTGTGATGCGGACTATGTAGGTTGCCTCGCTACCCGCAAGTCTACTTCGGGATTCGCTGTGTTCTTCGCCGGTAACCTCATCTCCTGGCGCAGCAAGAAACAGACTGTCGTCTCCAGATCAAGTGCAGAGGCCGAATACCGCGCCATGGCCACGGTCACCACTGAGATCCTCTGGCTCCGTCATCTCCTCCATGAGCTCGGCTTCCCGACACAAACCTCTGCTCATATCTGGTGTGACAATCAGACAACCACAAAGATTGCCACGAATCCCATCTTCCATGAACGGACGAAGCATATCGAGGTGGACTTGTTGCGGAATCGCTGGGAGACACAACGACAGAAATGAGAAAAAACGAAAGAAAGCAAAGGACACTGCGATTTACGTGGTTCGGAAATAATCCCTACGTCCACGGGAGAGGCAGAATATTTCACTATTCGGGATCACAAATTACAGAGGGTTTTTTTCAGTGGAAACCCTAGCCCGAAAATGGGATATAAAACAATGGAGAAGACGATCACTGTTCGAAAAAGTGGTCCGCGTCGCTATAGTGAACGGCGGCTGGCTTTGTCAAAAGCGCTACAGTAAAGTTGACCCCGAAGTCCGCACCACTACAGTGTCTGTCGGTGTCGGTCGGTCAGCTCCACTACAGTGGTCAGCATTGCTACAGTGCCAAAAAATTGGCCCCCGGACCCCCGGAGCAGGGGCGCGTTGCCCCCTGCAACCCCCAACGAGCTCACCGCGGAGCTTGACCTGCGACAGTTGCGGGCCACAAGCAGTCGGCCCAACCGGATCGGGCAACACCAATCCAACAAGACAGGGGGATCCCCTCTGCTATTATATTCGCTTTTGTTGAGGATTATTTGAGCAAAATTCTAACTGACATGGTGAGAACAGGAAACTTGCCACTATCAAAGCGGCCATAGGTATATTTGCACCTTCTCACTTGTTTTTTGCTGATGACATTGTTATCTTTACACAGGGGGATAGGAAAAACATTAATAACCTGAAGGAGACCCTTCTTCACTATGAGAAGGTTTCATGGCAAGAAATCAGTTGGAGCAAGTCTTTTATCTACTTTGGCAAGAACTTTCCGGTTGCAAGAAAGACTCATCTCATCAGCAATCTGGGTCTTAGAGAAGGTCCTCTTCCATTCAACTACCTTGGGGCTCCATTGTTTTGGGGTAAACCTAAGGCTTCACACTTCTCAACAGCCCTAGCCCAAATCACAAAAACTCTTGCCTCTTGGAAGGGAACAGCTCTTTCAATGGCAGGACATGTGTGCCTTGTTAAGCACGTTGTTATCTCACAACTGGTTTACTCTCTCATGGTGTACATGTGGCCTGCCTCAGTGATTAAGAAAGTCAACTCTTTTTTGAGGAACTTTGTATGGAGTGGAAACTTGATGGAAAGGAAGCTTCTTACAACGAAATGGAGCAAATGCTGCATGCCTACCCTGCTTGGAGGTCTGGGCATTAAAAATCTCAGTTGTTTCAATAAAGCGCTGCTGGCCAAATTTATCTGGCGTCTCATTCACAATAAATCTGACTCCCTGGCATTCCATAAGAGCAGAATTCTCGCAAGGCTCGCAAGGCTCACAGCCAAGAAATGGGGTTATATGGACTCTTCTATTTGGTCTGGTCTGCGTTCTGTATTTCATACTATCATGAGCAACTCTCGCTGGGCGGTTAATGCTAACTCCTCCCTCCATTTCTGGAATTCCAACTGGATTGGCATGCCTTTGGCTGACAGGTTAACAGATGCGGAACAATATGCGGACAGTAACATCACTATTAAAGAGCGGCTAGAGCATTTGGATGGACTCCCGGATGATATTATTTCCATTGTTGATAAATATGATTTTATTGAGCATGAAGATCTGCTGCTATGGGAAGGGTCCCCGTCTGGTCTTCTGGACTCAAAAAGCTTCTGCCATCACTTGATGCAGGGGGAATACAACTGGATTGGCACCTGGAACCGAAGCTGGTTGTTGCCTTCACGGTTCACTCTTATTTGGAGACTCTTTAATAAAAAATTATCAGTGGATGACAACCTTCAAAGGGTCGGTATTTCCTCTTGCTCAAGATGTGTGTTATGTCATCAACATCGCGAAGATGTGAACCATCTGTTCTTGTCTTGTAACACTGCTACCTCCCCCTGGAAAGCTATTCTCTACCTCTTTGAGCTGCGACTTCCTCATTACTGGATCCATTCTCGATTTTCTGGACCTGCTGTCCAGAACTCAGTACTCAAAGCAACTTAATGCTCTCCTACGCATTGCCTGTGCTGAAGTAATACATGTTATATGGAAAGGCCGCAACAGTGCCATTCACAGACAGGACAAATTTCACGAAGGCCAAGCTTTTGATACTGTCACTTTGGCTATACAAGAAGCAGCATACAGGATTAAAGAATGTTGCAGCAACTCGGTTAAGGATTTCAGTATCCTTCGGAGACTAAAAGTTGCAGTAATTTTTTCCAAGCCAAGAGGCATGATAGAGGTATTCTGGTCGGTACCTTTTATTGGATGGTTGAAATGCAACATGGACGGTGCTTCCAGGGGAAATCCGGGACCTTCGGGCTTCGGGGTTATCTTTAGGGACCACCAGGGGGAAGTGGTGGAATGTAGTTATGGCTCATGTGGTTATGCCACAGCACTCGAAGCTGAAATGATGGCGGTTATTAAGGCAGTGAATACTGTTCACCAACGAGGTTGGAGCAATATATGGCTGGAATGTGACACGGTGGTGGTTGTGCAGGCCATAAGAGAAGGTCAAAAATATCTCTCATGGAAACCGGCAGGTAAATGGATCACTTGCCTTGAAAGGATCTCCTCTTTGAATCATATCATCACACACACCTTCCGGGAAGCGAATTACATTGCAGATGCACTGGCCAACAAAGGTGTCTTGGAAGTGAATTGCACAACTCTCAACAATGTGCCTGAAGAAATGGTGCCTCTTATCGTACGAGACAAATGTAAAATAACCTCTTTCCGCATTGTATAACTCTTTTCTTTTTGTTCAATATAAGAACCTCTGCGCTCACTTTTATAAAAAAAAAAATCAGTCCCTTCAAGAACAATTTATTTAGAGACTTTTCAACAATAAATTTGAATCCTTGAGCTTTCTCAGATCTAGATTCCTAGAAAGATTGAAAGATGAAAATTCTAAGTATATTGATTCCTCCACCTGGACTAGTGTTAAATCTATTTTTGAAAAATTATACATGCAGTCACATTGGTCGGCCAATGTTATCTGTTATCTTAGATTATAGAGTGAAAATTGGACTGGAACACCATTGGTTAACATGATCAACTCATCTGAGCAAGTTCCATACATCAATATCACAATAAGATATAAAATTGTCCATCTAGATTCTCTCTCAGATGATGTTCGAATAAAAATTTCTAATTATGATTTCATGAAGTAGGAGTATATTCTTATTTTGGAACATATGTTGAACAGATTGCTTGACTTAAATCTATTCTACAATAATGAGATACAGGGTGACCCCAATTGGATTAGATCCCTAAAAAAATGGATCTCGCAATCCAAATTTATCATGTTATGGAGGATCTCCTTCTCCAAAATTCCAGTTGATATCAACCTTCAACATGTTGGCATCTCTTTCTACTCAAGATGTGTCCTCTATCACTAGCACCAAGAGGACGCAGATCACCTTTTCTTATGCTGCTAGACAACCTCCTCTCTTAGGAATAGTGTTCGACATTTTTGAGCTTCATCCTCTGTAGGACACTATGATCATTGAACACCTTAAATCATATCTCAACGTCTCCACATTTCAGCAGTTGAAGAATCATTTCACAGTTGTTTGTACAGAACTTGTCCACATCCTCTGGCATGAAAAGAATAAGCTGATCGATGATCAGACACCCTTCAATATTCATTTGGACATTGTTTATATTATTATGGTTGTCCAAAATGTGAACTATCAGCAAAAAGGGGCATTGTAATAATTTGATACATGATTTCTCTGGGTTGAGGTGGCTGAAAATTCTAGGTTTCATCCCTCGTCCATTGGGAAATTTTGAGGTCTTCTGTAATTCTGCATTTTTTTGTTGGATAAAATGAAATTAGGATAGAGCATCTAGAGGAAATCCCGATCCTATGGGATTTGGGGCTATTTTTATGGACCATAATAGTGAATTCATTAGTTGAATTTATGAAACTTGTGGTATCTCCACTTCTTTTGAATCCGAAATGCTTGGGTTGATCAATGTTGTTGACATGGAAAATCAAAGAGGTTGGAACAATATTTGGTTCAAATGTGATTCTACCACAATTATGGAAGTTGATGACTAGATGGTCCAATTTCTTGGACAATATCTACTCAATGAATTATATTATCATGCATGTGTTTCATGAATCCAACTCTCTTGTCGATGGCGTTGAAAACAAAGGGGTCAGTAGTGATAATTACATTATTTCTATCACTCTCCCTGTTGAATTGATGCCTCTTTTTTGAAAGATAGAAGAGTAAAATACCTTTCTTTAGACTATTTTAATTCTTTTTAATATTATGGGGGGCAGTCATTTGGATCTGGTATCATTTTTTCAAAATAAAACCCAGCAGATTGATAACTTGATGTTTTTGTCACATATTCCTATGGAATATGATCACATTATTCCATTATATAAGGGGAATTTATAGACCTAAATTTGTAAGATATTTCTATAGATGAATTAGATTCAAATTAATCAAGTGAATTAATTACTTTAACCACTATGGGACATTCCATTTCATGGGAAACCTTTTTCTTATTCTTTTTCTTCTTTAAGAATTTCGTCAGAAGAAAACTTTTTCTATAAATTTAATTTCTCCACCTGTTGAGGGAATCAAAAAATTTCCTTGTGGCATAGGTTTTATATATTAAT
Organism: Viscum album; assembly: GCA_963277665.1. NCBI lineage: Eukaryota > Viridiplantae > Streptophyta > Magnoliopsida > Santalales > Viscaceae > Viscum > Viscum album. The sequence continues at coordinate 720,581,359 of OY728125.1, read as the reverse complement.
TCTTCTCAAAATTTATATGAAAATAAAAAAAATATTAAATACCTCACATGTCAATGAAAAATTCATATTTTTTTATACTTCTCCATAACAAATTTAACAACACAGGTCTTTAAAATGTATTTTAATTTTTTTCATCCACAAATAATGTAAATTTTACATTTATAACTATATTATTTATATTACATGTCTATATTTTATTTGGTTTATATTTTATTAGATACTAAGAAATTTATGAGGAACCAATGAGAATTACATTAATAAAATTAATTCTTATCCATTAATAAAAAAAATTCTTTACTTATGTCCTCCAAAAGTTTAAATATTTGTTGGCTATTAAATGGGTGATTATAGATACATTATCTTGAATACATTTTTTTGACCACATATTCTCTTTTCTTCCTCAAAATTTCAACTCATTTTTCCAGGTAAAGAATGATTTCTAGCTAAACCATTATAGAAAATATTTCTATCCAAATAGACTACCCATATTCAATGTATCAAATTTCCATGCGTTTTTTGATACCTTAATGAAGTAAATTTATATTTTGGTATTTTATGGACTTATTCCCTATTTATTTTTCATTCGCAATCAAAATTTTAGCCACTTGCATGATTTTTTTGGAGTTATCATCAAATCATTGATGAAAATATTTCCATCCTAAGAGATTCATTGAATCTGGATGCATTAACACATGATTTTTTCCATGATAAAATTATAACCAGATGTTCCTCTAAACAGATGAAATTATCCAAATAAAGTCTTATAACATATATTAAAAATTTAGGCCAATCCAAGAATGGTAAAAAATGTTATGACCGAATTGCTATAGTGGGGGCATCAAGTCAGATCCACATCAGTGTTGACTTCATGACCACATATCATCTCTCAAAATGTAGATCCAACTTTCATTATCCAAAATAAAAATATATTTATATTTGTGTATAATCCACACACAAATTAATATATGGCTGGGAAAAAAATTTAGGAGAAAAACACTAAAGTGAGATTGAAAGGGGAAAAACTATAATTCCCATGATATCTTCAAAATTAATAATCATTATTCTTGATAAAAATGTATTTAATAAATAACATAAAATTAAATTGGTGATTGATGCATTGGATGACCTTAACCTGCCTTTAAAAAATTAATTTTCAATTCAAAACTTTGGAATTAATTCCACCTAAAATTGGTTGGAATTAATATAAAAAAAAACAATTATTTAAACCCTTAACACCAACCCTCATCAAGTATAAATACCACGCCCCTCTTCCCATTATACCACACCCAATTCAATTCCCTCTCATCATATACCTCAGAAGGAGTCTCTTTCATTCCCCTCTGTTCAATCTTTAAGAGTTTTGATGGTCTAGAAGTTCATATCTATTCTAATAATATCAAGAGAGGTAAGGATTTTCCCAACCCCCACACTCATTATAGCCTTTTTCAAATCCATTATAATTATCAAAAAAAATAATATAAAACCATCCTAAAATTTTAGTGAACTACTGTGTGCGTGGTTTTACAATAAAATAAATCTTTATCTGGATACTACAAGTGAATATGGCTCTGGCACAGTCATACCTAGGGGTAATAACCCCAAAAAGTTTACATTGGTCTTTGAATCAATCGTCACCTGGTGCACAATAACGGTTCTTACTGCATACCTAGTTTTACACTCCTAGGGGATATACTTAGATGAACTACATGCTACTTAAGAACCATAATAAAGGATTTGTCTACTAATGTATTGGTCTCCTATATTTTAAAATTAATATATCATTATATATTATTGTATTGGGGGGAAATAATTTCATACCATAAAATTATTTCTTCTATATAGGAAAATATTATAAGATATGCCTCATTGAGAAATTATGCCAAGTCAATTTGACGTTCTTTGCTTGAACATTAATCCATGCAATAATTTGATATGAGATGGAAGGAATTGGACTATTATGTGATGGGTGGGACCTTGATGGTATGTTTAAGATGTCTATCATTATAAATTCCCATCACTATATTATCAATTATTTTTATCTAGGAATTTATTTATTTTTATGTTGGTCATGGATTTATTTATGCTTTCAGCTTCATTTGATATGACATAAATCAGTTTATTAATTCATGTGATAATGTATTATTTATAATTGCTTATGTTATATGATACCCCTTATTGAGCATCTGATATCACAAATTTATATTGATTTACTTTTCCCAAGGAAACCAAGAAGAGTATTGCGTATAATAAAAGGTTCACAAGGAGAATTGTAATGTTTTCATGGTTTTAGATGATATATTCTTATTTTTTCAATATAATGTAAAACTTTGTTATGTATCTAGTTTTCCTAAGGCCATTAATATGTTGGATCCTCTATATTTATACCATTGTAATAAAATATCAATCGGCTCCAGGGTACTGGAGTTGGGGATGTTGTTAGTATCCAAGGATAATTTAATAGAATCCTGAGAAACTAGATTTAGAATAACATATTTATAAAACATGAACCATAGGAGAAAACTTTAGTATATTCTTGAAATATTTATAAAAATGAAAATCACAGTGTTGTTTATGAACTAATTGAGTATAAACCATTGTTTAGAAATGAAGCCTTATGGAAGGAACAATTATGTCAACACTTGGAATCGATATAGTAATTTCCCTCTATAGAAAGTCAATGAGACTGGTATTGGATCATAGTAGATTATTATTATATTAAGTTAGTTAACCCAAGTTATGACTAAGAACCTTTCTCGCATGGAACAACCTATTTCTCCACAACATGGTTCATTAAAGTTGAAATTCTTTTTGTGACAAAAACCTCTATCCTTAAATGGGAACACAAATACATTAGTGGCTAAACAATGGGTCAATAACCTAGAGAGGGTATTCATTTCCTTGGGATGTAATGATAATAAGAAGGTTTTCAAGGCGGTATATCATCTGGGACATAAAAATCAGTGGTGGGCATTGATTCAAAACACCAAGAAGGAATAATAAATAATCGATATGGAATGGAAGGCATTTAAAGAGAGATTATATGAAAAGTATTTCTATTGAGAGCAATGAGAAGACATGGAAAGATAATTCCTAAACTTTAGGTAGAAGGATAAAGAAGCAATAGCTAAGTATGAAGCTAACTTTATAAGGTCAGCATGGCATGATGTTGATTATGTTCGCAACCTAGAGAGAAACATTGATCGATTCTTTGATGGGTTAAAACTAAACCTTAGATGAGCAACAGTCTCCCAAAAAATTTCCGCACATGAAGAGATTATCACTAGTGCTATCAAGGCAAAAAAGAAATTATCAAAGTATCTTATTTTTAAATGGAAGCAGGATAAGAAGAGGGTTGATGAGAACCATGCTGGTAGAAATTCGTAAAAATATATGAAAGGAAGGATGAAATTTCCAAATTGCAATAACTGTGGGAAGAAACGCCATAAAACATTCTTAAAGGGGAGGGAATTCTACTACTATTTTGGAGATAAAGGACACCAAGCTCACGAATGTAAGGGTAAGAGGGATGCCACCACTGTTCAGTGCTTTAATTTCAAGGAGATGGGGAATTATTCAAATATATGCCCCAAGTGTTAAGGAAATCAACCACAAAAGAGTCTTAGGGAGAAAGGTCATGATTATATGATTACTACTACTACAATGTAACAATTTTATTTCAGTCCAGGCATCGCCCAAGAAGAACAGGTTCAAGGTGGTCTCAAATAGTGGAGACCAAGTGCATATTCCCTAACAATACTACTACAAGTAGGTGGTAGAGATCCCAAAATGGAAAATAAAAAAGCACTAATCTTCATTGGCCACCCATAAATCTAGGAAATCCACCACCTTATTCCCCTCATTCAAAGTATGACTAATGTCCACCCGTGGATGGAGAAGTATTTTGGACTTTTGGATAAGATAGGTGATGGACTATGGAATTTGAATGTTCTCCTGCAACACTCCATGGATCATAGTCGAGTCTATTTCCACTGATTCTAGCATGATGTCGTGTTCATGACACAACTCAATACCCTTCAACATTGCATTAGCCTCTCCATAAGGGAACCCCCCTACCCAAAACCTCTACTAAAATAAAGAAGCACCACCCCTTGGTGGTTATGAACCAGCTCACCCCCACATAACTCCCAAGGCAAGAGATCCATTCACATTGAATTTAAGGCCACTTCTAAGGGGTCTCCACTTCACCCATCTTTCCCTATCTGCTAGGAATCTGCGGAGCATACCTTGTTTATTTCCCATCTATGATCTTCGATAGTGATAGTGAGATTTCCCAATGTTTGATATGCAGGGCCAGGTTCGCCGCATTAATTTTAGACTTAACCACCAAAACCAACAATGAGTTGGATATACCAGTACGTCAGCGCTGATTCCTCAGACTCTATATGGCCCATCATCCTACCGCAACAAGGACCACCCTCACATTCCATTCCTGAACATTGTCTTCGGTCCCCAAAAACCAATCCTGAAGAAAGGACTATAGGGTGAAAACTCTATTCACCAGCCCGATGACCTCACCCAATGCATTCCAGATAGCTTCATCCCACTTACTCACAAAGAAGAGATGAGCCACAAATTCCTCTTTGGAGATCCTGCAGCACAGACATTTGGATACCATTGAGATTCCTTTTTTTCTAACCTACTCACCCATGGGAATGTCTTGGTTATGTATCCTCCACACCAGGAAGTTGAATTTGGTGGGGATGTCATTGCACCAGATGGCTTCATTCCGCACATCCTATCCACCCATAGCTTGAGTCATGGAGCAGTATCCCTTTGTCGAGAACACACCTGATGCTGATCCTATTAAAATGAGTTTGTCAAGTTCATTGCTTATTCTATTATAATTGAAGACCTTCAGTTGTTGACGGTTGAGAATGGAATGAAGGAAAGTCTCAAACTTGCTAGCTTGGGAGAAGGTAATAGTGGTGTTGGGCAGCCTGGGAAGCCGATCACCGAACCAGCCCAATTTTCATTCCAGAATTTGACTTTCCCACAGCCTATAATCCACTTGGAATGGATCTGCAACACAGGTAAATGACTAGAAATTTCTTGCCACCACCGGGAAGTGACCCCTGGAACTCGGGTCCCCTGATTTCCATATCTATTAGACATAAATCTGGCCCAAAGAGATTTCACTTCCAGGAAGTCCCACACAAGCTTGGATTGCATGCTCAACATCTCCCCTTTTACACTCCTGAGGTTGATACCACCATCACCCACCTTCCTGCCCATCTTGTCCCAAGAGACCTAATGATATCTGCCTTCAGCCTATAATTCCCAAATGAAGGCTGACATAATTTTTTCAATGTTATTCAAAACCTCCTTTGGCATGTTGAGCACAAACAACACATGCATAAGAATGGACAATAGAACAGTCAGAAACAGTGATATTACCCCTAAAGGAAAGAAACTGATTCTTCCAATTTGTAATACAAGTTGAATTTTTATCAACTAGCCCATCAAAGTGGTGAATCTGGATCCTCCCTAGAGCCATGAGATCCCCAATATATTCCATGGGGAAGGTTCGCTTTTGCATACCCAGACCATCCTCAATTATTTTCTCCTACCTCTATGAACACCATTTTGATATGAACACACTACTCTTATCCCGATTGATAACTTGGCTGCTCCACTTACAATATATTTCCATGATTCTTTTGAACTCTCGAATGTTTATACTATTTCCATTCAGGAAGAATATCATGTCATCAGCAAAAAAAATGTGGGAAATGACCATTATGTGCAGCACAAGACACAAATTCCTGCCGATCCCTTCCAGGTACGACTCCACCTCCTTTCTTCTCTGAGGAATAGATGATATTGAAATCCCTCCTACAAACCACGCTAAGTTTCTCAGATCAAAACCTTCCAACTCCTTCCACAAAGCTTCCCATTCCTTAGCCTTGCATTTGGAATATAAAAAGGAGAAGATACAATCTTGATTTCCATCATTAATCTTCATTGATATCTGTTGATTAGATACACCCAACAAATCCACCAAAATATCATTTCTCCAAAACACCCAAATATGTTGGTTGATTGGCTCTCCATGAAAAAAATCCATGGAGGCCGATCTTCAAGTAGAAGTCCAAGATCTTAGAAGGCTGTTGTTTAGGTTCAAGTATCACCACCACCGAATCCTTGGAGCGGCGGAGTTCAAAAAGAATAAAATCTGTCTTCACCTATGCCCCCAGGCCCCTTGAGTTCTAGATGATCAATGAGATCATTGGATATGGGATCGCCTGGATTTGTCCCCAGGAATTGACAAGCCCTTAGTCTGAATATAAGTGACACTCTAGATACGTTTAGCACGATCCCTGGTATATGAGAAGTCGGTAGCCTCTAAAGTGGGTTCCTCTGAATCTTGCAACCAAGAAATGAACCTGTTAGAGAGCGCCAACGATGAGTAACAGGACGGAGCCATATCCGCACCACCGCTGCCTCTTCGAGCCGGAGCGTTCGTTCATCAGCGCAAAAGAAGGTCCCTAGAGAATTTTCGATCCCCGGTAAGAAGCCGATGTTATGAAATGGTAAGGGAAAGCGAGGGAGCAGGATCCAGACCACCGCCCTCGACGAATCCTTCCCAAAATGATTTTCCATCGACCGGTGGAACAAATGGAATCTCCATCACCCGAAGAATCTAGGGCTCGAGCACCAAACTTTGATGAAATCTTCACTGGAGGATAGAACGATGCAGAAAGCCCTTCGATTCAATGACGAAACCTTGGACAGGTAAGTCAGATCCCAAGAATCCATGAAATATTTAAACAAGTTAAGCGGGTGTTTATCCGGACTAAATCTTGCAATCAGGGTCCATTTGAGTTGAGACGAATCTTCCACAAAGGAAGCCGTCAATACAAAAAGCATCGGAGCCTTGCCATCCATGGAGGAAACTGTCCCCAAAAGAACCTTGGGGAACCCCCCTGATTCCTTGAATCCTTGAGGCCGACAGAGAGCATCCCTGAAAGAGAGTCCAGGTAGAAAACCGAGGAGTGCGGGAGATGGGAAACTAGTCGATTAAGCCAGACCCCCCCGGGTCTGGCATATAGCTTAATCGACTGGGAAACTAGTCGATTAAGCCAGACCCCCCCCAGTCGATTAAGCTATATGCCAGACCCCCCCTGATTCCTTGAAGCCTTGAGGCCGACAGAGAGCATCCCTGAAAGAGAGTCCAGGTAGAAAACCGAGGAGTGCAGGAGATGGGAAACTAGTCGATTAAGCCAGACCCCCCCAGTCGATTAAGCTATATGCCAGACCCCCCCCCCCCCGGAGAAATTGACACCTCGAACACCTTATCCCTTGATGGAACCGAATCAATGTTGACGTGAGGAGTACCAATGTTCCAAAAATTTTGAAACCCCAATGGTGCATTGGTCACATTCTTTTCCTTAAGCTTTTCCATATTTTTATGTTTATGATTAATACCGTAGAATTTGAAGTTCCAAATGATGTGGTGTACGTTGGTCATAACTTCAAAATTAGTTAATGTTCTGTTTTATTTTGGATCATCGCACTCTTATATCTTTTATGTTTGCTAAAAACATTAGATATTTCTTTAGAAACCATAAAAGAGGGCTATCATTCAAAACACCCAAAGGAAATCTTATTACAATGAAGATATGTTAAGAAATCCCCATTTCAATGCATGAATGTACACTATTTTCTAATTTAATTATCATACCTATGGTGGACTTTGACAAAATCCTTAGGATATATTGGATTTCAAAGTACAATGCAATGATTTGTTATTAAGAAAAGTAGATTATAACCCATGAGTATGGTATAGAATCTCTTTCATTTAGATAAGAGACTTCATTACCCTAGTTTTTTCTAGAACCTCCTCTTGTGGGACATCTTAATGAAATACACAGTGATGATTCAATAAATGAAAAGGAAGTTCTAAGAATAGAGGATATATCTATTTTTAGGGAATATGTTGGTGTATTCCTAGAGGATCTACTAGGATACACTCCTGACCATGAAGTTAAATTCTCTATAGATATTATCCCTGATGAAAAACCCATATATAAGCCTCCCTATAACATGGATCTAGTGGAGTTAGGGGAGCTTAAGAGACAATTGGAAGAATTAAGTAAAAGGGTGTTTGTATGCCCTAGTGTTTCACCTTGGGGAGAACCTGTCTTGTTTGGGAAGAAGAATGACGGGTCTATGAGATTATGCGCTGACTATAGGGGAATCAATTCCATCACTATTAAGAAAAAGTATCCTTTACCTTGTATTTATGATATATTTGATCAAATTCAAGCGGTGAAATACTTCTAAAGGATTTATTTCCATTCTGTGTATCATCAATTGAGAGTCAATAAGGATGATATACCAAAGAAGGATTTCCACAGAAGGTATGAACATTATGAGTTCAAAATAATGCCTTTTGAATTAACTAATGCACCATATGTGTTTATGGATCTAAGGAAAATAATATTCTAGTATCATTTTGATAATTGTTTTTGGTATTCATTGATGAAATATTAATATACTCAAAGTCCTCTGACGAGTATGAAGATCATTTATGAATCACCCTTGAGACCCTAAAGGAGAAGGAACTTTAGGGAAAATCTTGTAAGTATGAATTCTATCTTCAAAAAGTATTGTTTCTTTGTTATATTATCTCCAAGTATGGAATATTGGTTGAACCCACTAATATAAAAATAGTTTGTGAATAGTAAACACCAATGAATATAACTGAGATACAAAGTTTCCTTGGATTAGCTGGTTCCTATCAATGATTTGTTGCAAATTTTTCCTGATTAGCTAATCAGTTAACAAAATTGACACATAAAGGGGTTAATTTTGCATAGTCCAAGGAATGTGAGGAAAGATTTGGGGAACCAAAGAAAATGCTAATCAATGAACTTGTATAGAATTTACCATCAATAAAAGGAGGACTTGTTATATACAATAATGCTTTGAGGAAAGGGATATAGTGCGCCATCATGTATAATGATAGAGTTATTGTTCATGCATCACAAAAATTGAAAACCCATGAGAAGAACTATCCAACTCATGGTCTTAATCTTGCTACTATAATATTTTCTTTGAAGATATGGAGACACTATCTCTATGGTGAAATATGTGATGTATATACTGATCAGAAAGGTTTAAAGTATATATTCACACAGAAAGAGATTAACAGGAGGTAGAGGAGATGACTGGAATTACATAAAGATTATTATTATGTAATACACTACCTCTCTAGGAAGAAAAACAAGTTTTCATATGCTTTGAGTAGAAAGGATCATGGGGTCCTATCCATGATGAGGCTAGACAATGATCTTATATTCAAGAAGTTGGTAAAATTAGATATGGAAATTATTACAAAAGGGGAAACATCATTACTTTTCCATGTAATTTCCCAATCATATTTACTAGAGAAGATAGATAAGTTTCAACAAGATGACAAGGGTATTCAGAAGAAAATCAAAGCCATAGAAGATGAGAAATTAGAGGGGTTCACCCGTGAAGATGATGTGTTAAAAATTGGAAGAAGATTATGTGTGCCATAAGTACCTGATCTAAAGAGGGAGTTACTAGATTGTGATCATAACTCAAACTTCACTATACACCCTATTAGTAAAAATATGCATAGGTTCTAAAATAGAACTTCTAGTGGGATAACATAAAGAGGGAAATTTATGATTATATGTCTAGATGCTTGGTATTCCAATAGGTTAATGCTGAGAGGCAACATAAAAAAGGTGTCATAAAACCTCTCCCTATACCTATGTGGAAGTGGGAAAATGTCATATAATGAAATGTTTCACTAGGAAATCTAAAACATTTAAGATAAATGATTCTATATGATTCGTTATTGATCGCCTTACCAAATCTGCACATTTCCTAGCAATAAGGGAAGATCTAACCCTTAAAAATCTTATTATGATTTATATAAATGAAGTATTGAGACTTCATGGTACGCCATTATAAATTATTTATGATCATGATCCTCACTTCATATCCAAATTTTGGAAGTGTATTAAAAAGGAATTAAACACTGAAATACATTTGAGAACCACATATCATCCTCAAACTGATGGGTAGTCTGAAAGGACTATCCAAACCTTAGAAGATATGTTGAGGTCATGTTAACTTGAATTAATAGAAATGTTGGTCCAATAATTAAATTTTGTGGAATTTTTATATAATAATAGCTTCCATTAAAGAATACATATGGTTCCATATGAGGCCTAAAATGGGAAAATATGGTATACTCTAACCTGCTGGGATGAAGTTGGAGAGAGGAAGCTAGTTTGTCTAGGACATGTCAAGGAGACAACTGAGAAGGTGAGAGCAATGCAGAATCATATCAAAGTAGCTCTAAAAAAACATAAAATCTATGTTGATAACTGATGTAAGGACTTGTAATTCCAATTAGGCGATCATGTCTTCTTGAAAGTATCACCATGGAAAGGGGTTATATGGTTTGGGAAGAAGGGAAAGTTAGGTATAATGTATATTGGTCCATTTGAGATCCTAGTGAGAATTGGAGTTGTAGCTTATCGTTTAGCCTTAAACCCAAACTATCTAAGGTTCATGGAGTCTTCCATATCTCAATGCTAAAAATATATATTTTAGACGAAACTCATGTACTCCCAACAGATGGGATAGATCACAAACTTGATTTATCTTATACTAAGGAGCCTCTCTAGATTCTTTCCAATAGAGAGAAATTATTGAGGAACAAGGTTACCCACCTCGTGAAATCTTTATGGATAAATATCAAGTTAAAATAAAAAACATGGGTGCCTAAATAACTAATAATGTAGAAGTACCCCTTCTTATTTTAGCATGTGTTACGAAACTAAATTTTGAGGATAAAAATCCAAAGGGGGTAACAATGTAACAAACCTGGTCTTTAAATTATATTTTAATGTTTTCCATTCAAGAAATAATTTAAATTTTAAAATTAAAAATATATTATTTGTATTAAAATTTTATATTTTATATTATTTTTATTTCATTAAATACTAAGTAATTTATCAGGAACCTATGAGTATTACAATAATAAAATTAATTCTTAGCCATTGATAAAACACCCGCTTCAATTCTGTCCTCTAAAATTTTACAATTTTTTGGAAAATTAAATGGCTATATCTAGATATATTATATTTATTAAAGTTTTTTATACATGTCTTCTATTTTATCCCTCATGATTTTAGCTTATTTGGTCATGTATTTAAGGAGTTGTGGTTGAATCATTATATAAAATAATCCTATCCAGACAGACTATTGAGATTCAATATACCAAATTTCCTTGTGTTTTTGGATACATTAATGGAAATATTTTGTATTATGGGTTTTTGTGTACTTTATCCCCTATGTCACAGGTGTCCATCATAAAACTTGTAGCCTCTTATATGATGTTTTATAGGAGTTATGGTCAAATAATTGATGAAAATATTTCTATCCTGGAAGATTCATTGAATCTGGATGTATTTATTTCACACATGATTTTGAACATGATAAAGTTTGAAGCAAATGTTCCTATAATTGGATTAAATGATACAAATAAATTATTATAATATCTTTTAAAATTTTAGGTAAATCAAAGAATGGGGAAAGGGTTATGATCAAATTTATGCGGTGAGACCCATCCAGTCGGATCCACATCAGCATTGACTTCATGGCCACTTAATTACCCTCAAAATATGGGTCCAAATATAATTATTTAAATTAAAACTGTAGATATATTAATGTATAGTTTACAAAAAAATTAAAATATAGTTGAATTAAAATATTAGAATAAAAATACTAAAGGGTGATCAAAAGGGGGAAAACTGAAATTCCCAAGTAATTTTAAGAATTATTAATCATAATTATTGATCAAAATGTATTAAAGAAACAACAAAAAATTTAATGGATGATTATTTTTCTATATGACCTTCTCAATCCTTGAAAAAATTAATTATTAACTAATTTTTTTGGAATTAATGCCATCCAAAATTGGTTGGACTTAATAGAAAATAATCATTATTCAAACCCTTAACATAACCCCTCAAAAATTATAAATTCTAACCCATTTTCCCACCCCCACACCCAATTTGAAGTTATCTCATCATATACCTCCCAAGGAGTCTCATTCTTTTCTCTCTCTTCATTATTTATTTTTTTGGTTCTATGGTTCATATCTAAGCTATGGATCTCAAGAGAAGTCATGGTTTCCCCAAACCCCCTCTTTATTTTCCCATTGAAATTACTTTGTTATATTGTGTTTTAAGATTCATTTTTATATACATAAATCCTTTTAATTCCATGTCATTGCCATCCATTTTATTTATTCTTATTCCCACTCATTATAGCCTGTGTCTAAGCTAATTAATGTTCAAACTATCCCGTAACCATAAAACCAACCTAAAATTTTGGTGAAGTAATGTGTGTGTGGTTTTCCAAGAAAATAAATCCCCATCTAATTACTACAAGTGGTTGTAGATCTAGAATATTTTTACATATGGGTAATAACTTTGAAAAGGGTGCATTGGTATTTGACTCGATCATCACCTGGTGCTTGAAAACGGGCCTTACTGTATACTTGGTTTGACACTCCTGGAGGATATGCTTGGATGATCTACATGATACTTATAAAACGTTATAAAGGATTTATCTATCATTTTATTGGTATTCTTACTTGTAAAATTAATATATCATTATTGATTCTCAGATTGTGGGGAAATAATTTTGTACCATATAATTCTTTCTTCCATATGGGAAAATATTGTACGATGTGCCTCATTGATAAAATGTGCTTAGTATCTATAATGTTATTTCCTTGAACATTAATCCAGGTAATATTTTGATATTTTATAGATTGAATTGGACTATTATTTGATGGGTGGGTCCCATAATTACATATCCCCTTAGTGTACTGGTAGGTCTCATGAGACAATTAGGATAGGGTAATGGGAGCATCCTTACCATTTATGTAAGATTCAATGAAATAAAGCATTGGTGATATGTTTAAGATGTCCAAAATTATTCATTCGTACAAATATATGATCAGATATTATTATCTAGTGATTTATTTATTGTAATGTTTTCCATGGATTTATTTATGTTCTCAGTTTCATTTGGTATGAAATAACTCAGTTTATTTATTCATTCCGTAATGTTTTATTTATAATTTCTTCCACTATATGTTACCCCTTACTAAGAATATGAGCTCACCCATTTATATTGTTTTAATTTTCCCCAAGAAATGAAGAAGAGTAATACATATGATAAAAGAGTCATAAAGAGAATAATAATGTTTTCATGTTTCTATATGATTTATTCTTATTTTTTCAATGTATTGTAAATATTTTTTATGTATATGGTTTTAGAGGCTATTAAACTATTAGACCCTTTGTATTTTTAAAATTATAAGAAATTTTACACCAGCTCCAGAGTAATAGAGTCGGGGTTGTTTCAAAATACCATTTTCTTGGGATTCCATAGATCAATATCATAAAAGATACTATATGATAAATAATTTTCAATTGATTACAAAAAAACATTTCTCCAACCTACACACTTCATATTGGGCACCATAAAAAATAAGTGCATTCAAATTTAAATCCATATACAATATAAAATCTAAAAACAAAAATAACATATTAAAATCTAAGTAAGCACCTTTATGCTTTAATACCACTTAGTACCATAGTCCCATAAACATTCTGAGAAGGGGGTGAATCATGAAGTTCTGAAATTAGAATTTTTTTCTAAATTTTTAATAAACAAGATATTTTTCCTAGGTTATTTGGAACATTAGTTTAATCTATCATTTATTTCATAGACATCCAAATATATTTAAAGTAAATAGAAATCACAAGAATGTAATTATTTTACTTTGTTTAACCAAAAGGGTTATATACAAGAAGCATATAAACAATGGTTTAATAATGTCCCAATATCCACTAATAATAGCATGATTAAAATATTTAGTCAAGGGAACTAAACACCAAGGATCACTACCTATAAAATAGATTTTTGGATCACTCACTACTCACCCAAGGGACACTCCTTCCTTAATATCTACTCACTACATTAAGGAGGGTATTTAATTAGTTTATTAACATAAGGGTCACTTTTAAGTCAATAATTTGAAACTAATATCTTTTTTACTCAAATATAGATTTAGTTTTCAAAAAGAGACCATAAATGACGCTTCAAAATTTAACATCCAGAATCAGATAAATATAATAAAATAGTTATTCTTATTTCCATCCATGAAATGCCTCCTTTAAATAAGATGAATATGACCAGCTCCATTTGATTAGAGTTAAAACAATATTATCATAAATCTCTATATCACATTCAATCTTTATTTAACCATGAACCAAAATAGTATAGTTTTTTGTTAACATAATCAATCATTGATGTCTTCCAGCAATCTATTCTTCCTCTTAATATGTCAATTACAAACTTCTATACATATTTTTATTTTTCAATAGGTGTATTAATGATATTAATTTATCTATCCTATTCTATTTCCCACTCTATTTATATACATACATATTCTAAATTTCTTTCACTATTGAGAAGTCAACCTCATCTCCCTATTTGATTATAGTTGAAAATATAGAAACAAAATTTCTATAAAATCAGAGCATACTTTGTTTGTATCTTAAAAAAATCTCTTATATTAAATTAATATAAATATAGGAATAATTTATTCAATTTCATCCTCTAAAAATCCTAAAAATATATTTCCTTAAATGTCAATAATTTTCTCCATTTAAGTCCATGAAAGAAATCATTCATGCATATTTTAATTTATTCCCATGATTTTATCAAACAAAATTTACATAGATTAACACCTCTAGATCCTACCTATAATATCTTTGAATAACTTTAATATATCTTATAAAACATCATATCTACATACTTATCATTAAATATTGTTGGACTACTCATGTATTAATCATGTTTTAATGATCACAAATCTTATTCAATCTAGATCATGTGTATTTATGTTTAAAGTTTTATCATGCTTTAAGAAGTTCCATGAAAGATCTTAATTGCTCTATATTCAGTTTACTTACTTTATACTATCTTTAATCTACTCTCAAAATACATTCTTTTACAAATACTTAAGTCTAATCCTTTATATTATCATCATTATTTAAGTCTGAACACAGTTACTTTAAAAATTCTAAGACACCGTGAGTCTGCCACTGGTTATGTCTTTCTGACACCGTGAAGCCAGGCACCGTGAAGCAAGACACCGTGAAGCCAGACACCGTGAAGCAAGACACCGTGAAGCCAGACACCGTGAAGCCAGACATCATGAAGTAAGACACCGTGAAGCCAGACACCGTGAAGCAAGGCACAATGATCATGAGACACTGTGAAGCAAGGCACCGTGACCATGAGACACCGTGACCATGAGACACCGTGACCATGAGACACCGTGACCATGAGACACCATGACCATGAGACACCGTGACCATGAGACACCGTGACCATGAGACACCTTGACCATGATACACTGTGACCATGATACACCGTGACCATGAGACACCGTGACCATGAGACACCGTGACACTCAAACACCATGATCAACCTAGACAACGTGTGAAGGAGACACCGTTTCTATGACTTACTGTGACACTATTTCTTAAAATATGCTGTCGTCTTTCAATTTAATTTCTAACTATCATATTTGATGACTTTAATGCATTGACATAATTAATATTTCTTTGTAGACATATCATCGAACAGTACGAGGTACGAGGTGCAGAACACATGCAACCTGTCGGCTCCAACATGTGCATTCCAAGTTAAAAGCGAAGTGTGACCAAGAATCATCACGCGCAATACAGAAACAAAAAAGCAAGGCAGTGAGCACAAGATCGAAGAATATACTGAGAGGAAGTTGTCAAAACAAAGGCACACTGCATGTAACTCGACATGACTAAACACACAAAGCATTTTTGAAGCCTAAAGAACATCTTTACTCGACTGAACCTCACAGAGAACACAATAAGAATCGTGACACTCTGTTTTCCACACAACTTTCAGAGAAGGACTCAAAGCTTCATCTGATTCAATCCAAAGGAGTCCAGAACTAAATTGACATCACACAAGAGCATTATAAAACTCATCTCTATATTCTTGCTCGATTGTGATCATCCTTTTCTTTACATTATGAATAGTGTGTGCTTCTATATGTTTGAACACACACCGAATCCTAAGCTGAACTAGAGGATTTCTAAATCCTCACTCAATCTTTTCCTTACACTCTTGTTTCCCACTGTGGATAGTGGTAGAGGTCTGAGGACCTGGATAGCCTATGAGTTGTTGCTATTATTTCTTTCTCATGTAGAACTATGGTAGAGGTCTGAGGACCTAGACAGTCTGAGTACTGCTGTAAACCCCGATCCAGGGTGTGGATCAAAGTTTTATATAAACTATTTGAGAGGACTAAGTCTCAGCTTGAGACTAAACCTCTTGGTTAAATCTATTTTGCATCTTATTTTAGTTTAAACTATTTTCTATATTCCGCTACTAAGTACTTTAAATATAAATCTATTTTAAAGTTACTCTGATAGTTAAACTAGAAAGTGTTTGTATTTATTGTAAACCAGTAGGTTAGTTTTAAAAGATAATCTAATCTTTAGATTAGATTAACTGAGAACCAATCAATCTCTTGATAACCTAACTAAACCTTTACTATATTGAAAATTCACTACAGTTTATCTTATTATTTAAATTGGGGGATTTCAATATAAATCTTTTAAACAGAAATTTTGAATAGGAACTCAATTCACCCCCCTCTTGAGTATCCACTCCGACCAACATTTGGTATCAGAGGTTTGTTAAAAGGTTTTCAAAACTCTCTGTTTGTGAAAAGTTTTCAACTGTGATTTTAGTTGTATCTTAAAGATCTCAAAGTTTCTGTTATTTATAAATTTTACCTCTTTAAATATATTTGCTAAAATCTTATTATGGATAATAGACTAGAAGGTGTAGCTACCAACATGCCACCCTTATTTAATGGTGTAAATTATGCCCAATGGAAAATCAAAATGAAAATTCATTTAGAAAGTATGGGATTTGACATTTGTACTGCTATAGAGACTCAGTATAAGATTACAGAAACTGTTAGAACTACTTGGGATAAACCTGATAAAGCTGCTTACAATAATAATTGTAAATAAATGAATGCCTTGTATTGTGCTTTAGGAGATGAATAATTTAATCGAATATCTGCTTGTAATACTGCTTATTAAATATGGGATACTTTGGCCGTTTCTCATGAGGGAACAACCAATGTCAAGGAAATGAGACTAAATACATACACTATTAAGTATGATAATTTTAAAATGAAATCTGATGAATCTATTTCTGATATGTATCTCAGGTTTAATGAGATAGTTAATATAATGAGCTCAATGGGAAAAGTTGTTCCAACAAAAGAGCAAATCATGAGAATACTCAGATGTCTGCCAGAAAGATAGAGAGGCACATCAGTCTCAATAAGAGAATCATGTGACATTGGCATGATACCTGAAAGAGCGCTGTCATGGGCGCCCTCAAATGATTAGTGTAATTTGGGGTACTTAGGTGCAGCAGAGTGACTGACCAAGGTCGTCTCTCAAAGGAGGAAGTGAATTTAACAACTTATTAGAGGTATTCTAAAAAAATAAAATAAAATAGAATAGAATAAAAACACTACTTTAAAGGATTGGGGTTTGTTGTAGTTTATTAATCTAGAAGAAGTTTGCTGGAAGAAGATTGTATAATTTTTTTTGTTTTTTGTTTTGAAATGAATTTCGATTAAAATGACACAACAAGAAGATGTTTTTTTAGAAATCTATTTAAAAGGCGTAATCGATCTAAATCTAACTCTTCACTTTATTATTAATCATTATCATTTAAATTAACATTCACTTAATTATGATCCCTTAATTTGTTAAATCCCGAACCCTACGAGAATTAACTTTACCACGAAGATGATGTGAATTTAACCCTAGGCTAACTTCGGAACATGCAATCGCAGCACCCTGCTTTGATTGATGTTCTAAGATTAGCTTATGTTCAGTGGTAAATTAAGGCTCATATCCATTCTGGAAATGAGGATGAATTGTGTTTAGGGATTATATTTGAACTCTACAAATTTATCCCGTGTGGTCTTGTATTACTGATTAAGATCGCGCTCTCACAATTTACAGAAAATCCCGACCTCGCGTGTTTTTGTGTTAATTGTTCAATTGCTTGCTTAGTTTCTTGTAATTTAAAAACACAATTCATGGATCATATTATGTGAATTACAGTAGCTCATTGATTCAAAATAAATGAATGAAAAAGGATAGAGGTCGATCGATTACTAAAAAGAACTACTCTTTCATGGGTGCCGTAATCATCGTAGAAGCGTTTTGCATGTGCAAAGGTTTAAAATGGGTATAACCCAATAACGCTTCTACTCAAGAATTCCAGCCCAATTAGGAAGATTAAGAGAAGAAGAAATTTAAACAAAACAGAAGAAAAGAGAAGAAATAAAATAAGAACAAAGAAGTTTATTACATAAACAAAATCATTACAACATGAAGGAGAAGAAGAAGGCTTCGTCGAAGGGATCCTTGCTTCAAGAGCTACCCTTATTGAAATGGTTGGAGAATTGGAGTGGATACACTTCTCCTCTGCCCTCAACTTCAAAATGCACGTCCCAACCCCTACAAATGAGAAAAAATCCAATTTATAGAGGGGAGGGGAGGAGAGGTTACAAGTGGTTTCAAGTGTGAATGTGGAAATTCGTCCAAATATTTTAATGCAAATTGAACCGCCCGTTTGACCATCAAAACTCGTGAATTGGCCGGCCTTCCAGAAGGATAAAATGTGAGGATATAGGTCCTCTATCTCCTCTCCAAATTTGGACTCAATACAAGCCCATATGTAGGAGTTATGGCCGAAATACAGAAGCTTATCCATTCTAGCGAGTCCAGCCTAGCTATGACTTTATGGCCCAATTACTCCATTAAAATGCATTATTTTGATATAGTGTCCTGAATTAAAGTTGTAGATAATTAAGTTAGGAACATTGTTACAAAATTTAAAATTCAAATAATAAATATAAAAATATTTATATTCGAAATACTACAGTGCACTATTAAGGGTAAAACTAGAATTTTCACCAAATTTTCAAATGAATGATCAAATCCCAAATATTTTATAAATAAACATATTTAACACAATTTGAGGAAATTATATCATTTATTATCAATAAAATATTCAATAAAATAGTGTTTTATCAACTCCCCCACACTTACCCTTTTGCACTCCTGGGCAAAACCTCATATCAAGTAAACATTAATATCAAATCAAAACCAATTTGAAAACACATATCCTTGAGATCAAACAATTACACCCCAAGAAACAAAAGATATCATGACTCCTAAAAAACCATTATTTAAAGTTCTTCATTTATATTATTCAATATATTTCCACTTTATTTATCCTCCCATGCACAAAACACTTACCTCGCTTGAATTTTCTCTCATCACTCAAATATCAATTTTTTTGCAATGTCTTTCTCATCCAAACTCATACAAGGGTCACCATAGGCTTGATAGATTCCTACATCGCTACCCGATGTGAGTCAAGGACATATGTTTATCATGAGGACTTTTCAGGGTTGTTCTGTGGCTTTCGGTTGGTAGGATTAAGATGTGAAAAACTCTGAGGCTGAATGAGGAGGGCTTGACTCTTTTGAAGCAAAATTGCATTAATCTAATTTTCACTCAAATATGGTCTTCTCCTCAATCCCCATAGTATCATTTCAGCTCCATCATCATGAAAAGTCATGAAAGGTTTACACCATTCATCATTTTAGCATAAAAAATTCAATCTTCTCAAACATGATTTTCTTGAAAGCTCCAGATGGGCACAACTTTCCACCTCAATTAGAAGCTCCAGAAAAGGCACAACTTCACTTGTCATGAAAGCTCCAGAAAAGGCACAACTTTCAATATAATGAATTTCTTCAGCAGCAAACACATCTCTTCAGAATTTAATTTTCCACCCAATGTATCACAGAATGTGGTGGCAAAACACAAGACAACTTCCCCCACACTTAAGATCAACTAGATTATGCAATTTCACTTCAAGAGTTGGTTGGATAGGGAAAATTGGCTTGTAATGTGGCTAACCTAACAGGCTTTGCATGGCTTCTAAGAGCTACAAGGATTAAATATTCAAGGTAGGCCATTATAAAAAAGGATTCTTTGAAATAGGGGCTTTAATACCAAACAAATGCCTCAATCATTTAAACATAAGTACCTCAAACCCTCAAGTTTTGACAGGAATAAATCAAATTCTGGTTAAATCAAGTATGGTTTAGTTCTCTCAAGAAGTGAGGAGAATGTAAAGAATATGAAAATAATGGTTTAGAAGCCTCTCAGGAAAGTGATTTCAAATATAAAGACAGTGAGATTGGCATGGGATTCAAAATTCAGCGTACTTTTCATGAAATTACTAAATATTTGAACTTGAAACAAAGTCATTTCAGCATTCATTTAAGCTTAGTTTCAAGGGGTAAATTGTTTCACTTATTGATATGGATTTAAAAATGGTGATGAGAATCATTTCAGCCCAAAAGATTCAAAAACACACAGAAAATTGTAAAATAAACACACAAAATTTGAAAAACACACAATTTTTTTTAATAGGAAAGCAATTGAAATTACTAAACTAAAAGGTTCCCTCCCCCACACTTAAAATATTGCATTGTACTCAATGTGAACCTA
Organism: Viscum album; assembly: GCA_963277665.1. Lineage (NCBI taxonomy): Eukaryota > Viridiplantae > Streptophyta > Magnoliopsida > Santalales > Viscaceae > Viscum > Viscum album. Next base: position 720,560,597 of record OY728125.1, on the reverse strand, counting down.
TGAGATGATATATGCACATGAAATGCAGAATTTTTAAATAGGAAGAATAATATAAAAGTGAAAGGGTTAGGAACAGCCTGATGTGATCAAGTGATGATGGGGTCATGCAGTGTGATAAAATCCACTGCATCAGTAGGATGTCCCTCAATGTATCTCTTCAAACGTTGCCCATTGACTGTAAAGCTCCTTCTAGTGTCCTCTTGTGTGATCTCCAATGCACCATAAGGAAAAACATTAGACACAATATAAGGACCTAACCATCTGGAACGCAACTTACTAGGCATCAACTTCAGTCGTGAACTATAGAGAAGGACTTTCTCTCCAACATGAAACTCCCTTTGTTGGATCATTTTGTCATGAGATGCTTTTGATATTTCCTTGTAGAGCCTTGAGTTCTCATATGATGACAGTCTAATCTCCTCAAGCTCTTGAATTTGCAACTTACTTTGAATTCCAGCTTGGGCCAAATCCATGTGGCATTTCTTTATAGCCCAATATGCCCGATGCTCGACTTCCACAGGGATATGACACGCTTTCCCAAAAACAATCCGAAATGGGGACATACCAATGGGGGTCTTGTATGCTGTCCTATAATCCCACAATGCATCATCCAAGCGCTTGCTCCAATCCTTCCTATTTGGCTACACGGTTTTCTCCAAGATTTGTTTTAACTCACGATTTGAAACCTCAGTCTGGCCATTTGTTTGGGGGTGGTATGGTGTTGATGTTTTGTGTGTCACCCCATACTTTCGAAGGAGGGAAGAAAAATTCCTATTGAAAAAGTGTGTCCCTTGGTCACTGATGATGGCCTTTGGTACTCCAAACCTGCAAAAAATATGTGCTTTGATAAAGTCCACAACAACATGAGAATCGTCAGTCCTGGTGGCATTGGCCTCCACCCATTTACTCACATAATCAACAGCAACCAAAATATACAAAAATCCAAATGAACTAGGAAAAATACCCATAAAGTCAATGCCCCATACATAAAAAATCTCACAAAATAGTATGGGTTGTTGGGGCATCTCATGTCTCCTAGAAATGTTCCCAGTGTGTTGGCAACGAAAGCATGACTTACAAAACAAATGGGCATCATGGAATAAGCTAGGCCAATAAAATCCAGAGTCCAAAACCTTCCTAGCTGTCCGTTGGGGTCCAAAGTGTCCACCATAAGCAAGTGTATGACAGAAATGCAAAACAGACTCAAACTCATGATCGAGAACACACCTCCTAATGACTTGGTCACTACACATGCGCCAGAGGTAAGGATCATCCCACACATAAAACCTAGACTCACTTTTTAATTTTTGAACTTGACGTTTCTTTAAATTTACTGGGATTTCATAGGCAACAATGTAATTAACTAAATCAGCATACCAAGGATGCTTACCTGAGATGGTATAGAGATTCTCATCGGGGAAAGTGTCCCGAAGTGGTACCTGGTCCAAGGTGTCACCCTCTAGTGTGTGAGTAAGCCTACTCATGTGGTCTGCCACCAAATTCTCTGACCCCTTCTTGTCCTTTATCTCAAGGTCAAACTCTTGAAGAAGGAGCATCCAACGGATAAGTCGTGGCTTTGCATCTGGCTTCTTTAGGAGGTACCTCAAAGCTGCATGGTCAGAAAAAACAACTACTTTAGAGCCCAATAAATATGAACGGAACTTATCTAAAGAAAATATGACAGCAAGAAACTCCTTTTCTGTGGTATTGTAGTTTGATTGGGCTGAATCCAGTGTCCTCGATGCATAGGCGATCACATGTGAACGTCCTTCCACCCTCTGAGATAAGACATCTCCAACCGCGAAGTTGGAGGCGTCACACATAAGCTCAAAAGGAATCTCCCACCGTGGGGGTTGTATGATAGGTGGAGTGGTCAGACGTTGTTTTAGCTCATCAAATGAATTCCTGCAAGAAACATCAAACACAAAATCAGAATCCTTTTGAAGTAATCTTGACATAGGAAGAGAAATCTTACTAAAATCTTTGATGAAGCGCCGATAAAATCCTGCATGCCATAGGAAAGATCTAACATCACACACACATGAAGGATATGGTAAGGATGAAATAATGTCTATCTTAGATCTATCAACCTCTATCCCATTTTTTGACACTACATGCCCTAAGACAATGCCATGCTCTACCATGAAATGACACTTTTCAAAGTTCAGGACCAGATTCTTCTCAATACAACGATTCAAAACCTTTCCCAAACTACTTAGACATTCATCAAATGAAGACCCATACACTGTAAAATCATCCATAAATAACTCCATTCAGGTCTCAATAAAAATCAGAAAAAATACTCACCATACATCTCTGGAAGGTACCTGGGGCATTGCAAAGTCCAAATGGCATCCTCCGGTAGGCAAATGTGCCAAAGGGACAGGTGAATGTAGTCTTCTCCTGATCCTCTGGAGCTATAGGAACCTGAAAATATCCAAAAAATCCATCCAAGAAACAATAGTGTGTTTTCCCAGCTAGTCTCTCGAGCATTTGATCAATAAATGGGAGGGGGAAATGGTCCTTGCGAGTGGTCTGATTTAGTTTCCTATAATCAATACACACACGCCAACTGTTTTGCACCCTCATTGGAACTAAATCATCTTTCTCATTTTTAACAACAGTAAAACCAGTTTTCTTAGGCACAACCTGAATTGGACTTACCCACTGTGAATCTGAAATGGGAAAGATTATACCTGCCTCGAGAAATTTCTCAAATTCTTTTTTAACAACTTCCAGGAGGGTGGGATTGAGTCTCCTTTATGGCCGTCTCACCGGTTTAGCCCCATCCTCCAAGAGAATCCTATGCATGCAAATGGAGGGGCTAATACCTGATATGTCAGCCAAGGTCCAACCAATCGCCCTGATGTTCTCCCTCAAAATATTCAAAAGCTTTTCTTCATGTTCAAAAGGGAGATTGTTAGCAATGATAACAGGTAATCTCTCACCACTCAACAAGTATGAGTATTTCAGATTTGGTGGAAATGACTTGAGTTCTAATGAAGGAGGGTGTAGTATGGATGGAGACATTGAAGGAACCGAAATATGTGCACAAAGAGCATCAGTATCAGAATATACATCATCAAAATCAGAGAATAAAGCATCAAATCCATCAGCATACTCTATAGCCATATCATAATCAGAGTTCACATAAACAAGATCAGAATATGAATCCATTTCAAAATCAAATCTTAGAGAGTCTTGTTCATTAGAAACAGGTGTGGAAGTTCTCTTAGACATTAAACCAGAACCAATACTCATAATCTCCCTAAGCATAGGACAATCAAAATCCATGGAGTTTTTACTTGGTGGTTCAAAATGGGAGATAACAAAAGAAGAATGGTCCTTAGAGGGGTACTTCATGGAATCCATAACATTAAATATCACAACTTCATCCCCAAATTCCATGGAAAGTGTACCCTCATTGACATTTATGATAGTTTTTGCAGTTTTGAGGAAGGGCCTACCTAAGATAATAGGGGCATGAGAACTTACCTGATCATCCTCCATGTTAAGAACATAGAAATCTGCTGGAAAGATCATGTCTCTTACCCGAACAAGTACGTCCTCAAGGACTCCCGATGGATATGCCGTAGCTCTATTCGCCAATTACACCACTACTCTTGTTGGCTTCAACTCACCAACCTGCAAGGAAGAGAATACAGAGTAAGGCATCACATTTATTGAAGCTCCTAAATCACAAAGAGCATCAGATAAGTGCAACTCCCCTATGGTACATGGGATGGTGAATGTCCCGGGATCCTTTCACTTTGTTGGCATTGCTAGAGTTGGTGTAATGAGTGCCGAGACATTCCTTCCAAGGTTGATCCTCTCATTCCCCTTGAGCCCTCTTCGATTGGTGCAGAGTTCTTTTAAGAATTTGGCATACCTTGGGATTTGCTTAATGACTTCAAGTAGAGGAATGTTGATCTCCACACGCTTGAATGTGTCCAAAACCTCCTTTTTCATTGCTTCTTCAGCCATCTTCTTGGTTTGAACAACCCTGTTTGGAAAAGGAAGGGGTTTAGGAGGAACATCATCAATATTTTTCTTACCTTTATCTTTCTCCTTAGATTTCTCATCAGTTGGTTTGGAATGCGGCTTCTCTAGAGTTGAGGTGAATCCCGGTGGAATGGTAGGTACAAATGTATCGTTCATTTGCTTCCCACTTCTCAATGTGATGGAACTAACATTCCCCTTTGGATTTGGAGTGGGTTGGGAAGGTAGATTTCCGGAATTCTTACTTACAAGTTCATGGAGGGCGGTGGCAATCTGGCTCATTTGAGTCTTCAACTCCCTCAGCTCCGAACTTTGACTCTTCAGCTCATTCTGTTGATTAAGAACAATTTTCTTAAAAAGATCATCAGTATTAGAATATACCTTTGGTGGAGGATTCCCTTGTTGCTGACTTGCTGATGCTTGGGCTTCAAATCTCCTTTGGGGTTGTTGGAAACCCTGCTGGTAAGGCGGAGGCTGCTGGAAGTTTGGTTGAAAAGGGGGCCTTTGTTGTTGTCCAGAGCCATAACTCATGTCCGGTTGATCTTTCCACCCTTGGTTTTATGTTGGAGCAAATGAATCAAACTTCTTTTGGGGATATGGTTGTTGTTGTTGCTGAAATGGTCTCCCTGGGAATACTGCTGCGCAATCCTCTATCTCTTGTAGTTGTGGGCAACAGTCAGTTGGGTGGCTTGTCTCAGTGCAAATGCCACAAGGCCTTGAAGGAGGGGGTAGAGATGTCTTTTGTGCCAAAGCAATTTGCCTCACCATAGTTTTCAATTCTTCTAACTTGGTATCAATCAAATGACTCTCAAGAGAAGAAGGACTTACCTAATGTACTCCCCTGATATGTGGTGTACCTCGATCACCAAATTGTTGGGAATTTTGGACCATCTTGTCGATCAATGCACGTGCGGCTGCTGGTGTCTTTTCCACCAATGCTCCTCCAGCTGCAGCATCCACCATGCCCCTCTCCATGGGTGTGAGTCCTTCGTAGAATTATTGGATGAGGAGTTGCTCACTGATTTGGTGATACGGACAGCTTGCGCACAACTTCTTGAATCTATCCCAATACTCATACATTGACTCCCCTTGTGCTTGCTTGATCCCCGAGATCTCCTTACGAATGGAAGTGGTCCTTGATGCTGGAAAAAATCTCTGCAAGAAAAGACGTTTCAAATCGTTCCAACAAGTTACATCTTCGAGTTGTAAATAATACATCCAGTCTTTTACATCTCCATCAAGTGAAAATGGGAATGCTCTTAATTTGATTTGATATTCAGAAACATTTATAGGTTTTAGGTTTGAGCAAACCACATTAAATTCTTTCAAATGTTTATTGGGATCCTCACCAGAGAGGCCATGAAACTTTGGAAGTAAGTGAATTAACCCAGATTTTAGTTCAAAGTCCGATTCGAGATTTGGGTATGCAATACAATTTGGTTTATAGTTAATATCAGGTGCAACCAATTATCGAATGGTTCTATTAAGTTCATTTCTATTGTTTTCAGCCATTGGTTCCTCTTTTATGTTTGAATTTGAATAGCTTCCAATTTCAATGTTTCCAGAAGAGAGGAATTCACCAACTGGTTGAATATTGAAACTTCCCGTAGACTGAGAATTTCTGATCCGAGCTCTAAGGCTACATTCAATCTCAGGGTCAAGATCTAAGAGATCTTCGGGATTAGTTCATGTCATAGATCAAATAAAAATTAAAAGAAAGAAAGTGGACCATAGTAAAATAAAAATGAGAAGTTTGAGTTGATGGTCCAAAAAGAAGTAGAAGAAAATAAAAGAAGAAGAAGAAAAATCAGATTGGGTAAAGAAGGAAGAAAGAAGAGAGGAAGAGAATAAAATGTAAAATAAAATAAATACCTCTAATTGGTTGAAATAATTACTTGCCTCCCCGGAAACGGCGCCAATTTGAAAGAACGCTGTCGTGGGCGCCCTCAAATGATTAGTGTAATTTGGGGTACTTATGTGCAGCAGAGTGGCTGACCAAGGTCGTCTCTCAAAGGAGGAAGTGAATTTAACAACTTATTAGAGGTATTCTAAAAAAATAAAATAAAATAGAATAGAATAAAAACACTACTTTAAAGGATTGGGTTTTGTTGTAGTTTATTAATCTAGAAGAAGTTTGCTGGAAGAAGATTGTATAATTTTTTTGGTTTTTAGTTTTGAAATGAATTTCGATTAAAATGACACAACAAGAAGATGTTTTTTTAGAAATCTATTTAAAAGGCGTAATCGATCTAACTATACCTCTTAACTTTATTATTAATCATTATCATTTAAATTAACATTCACTTAATTATGATCCCTTAATTTGTTAAATCCCGAACCCTACGAGAATTAACTTTACCACGAAGATGATGTGAATTTAACCCTAGGCTAACTTCGGAACATGCAATCGCAGCACCCTGCTTTGATTGATGTTCTAAGATTAGCTTATGGTCAGTGGTAAATTAAGGCTCATATCCATTCTGGAAATGAGGATTAATTGTGTTTAGGTATTATATTTGAACTCTACAAATTTATCCCGTGTGGTCTTGTATTACCGATTAAGATCGTGCTCTCACAATTTACACAAAATCCCGACCTCGCGTGTTTTTGTGTTAATTGTTCAATTGCTTTCTTAGTTTCTTTTAATTTAAAAACACAATTCATGGATCATATTATGTGAATTACAGTAGCTCATTGATTCAAAATAAATGAATGAAAAAGGATAGAGGTCGATCGATTACTAAAAAGAACTACTCTTCCATGGGTGGCGTAATCATCGTAGAAACGTTTTGCATGTGCAAAGGTTTAAAATGGGTATAACCCAATAACGCTTCTACTCAAGAATTCCAGCCCAATTAGGAAGATTAAGAGAAGAAGAAATTTAAACAAAACATAAGAAAAGAGAAGAAATAAAAGAAGAACAAAGAAGTTTATTACATAAACAAAATCATTACAACATGAAGGAGAAGAAGAAGGCTTCGTCGAAGGGATCCTTGCTTCAAGAGCTACCCTTATTGAAATGGTTGGATAATTGGAGTGGATCCACTTCTCCTCTACCCTCAACTTCCCAATGCACTTCCCAACCCCTACAAATGAGAAAAACTCCAATTTATAGAGGGGAGGGGAGGAGAGGTTACAAGTGGTTTCAAGTGTGAATGTGGAAATTCGGCCAAATATTTTAATGAAAATTGAACCGCCCATTTGACCACCAAAACGCGTGAATTGGCTGGCCTTACAGAAGGATCAAATGTGAGGATATGGGTCTTCTATCTCCTCTCCAAATTTGGGCTCAATACAAGCCCATATGTAGGAGTTATGGCCGAAATATAGAAGCTTATCCATTCTAGCGAGTCCAGCCCAACTATGACTTTATGACCCAATTACTCCATTAAAATGCATTCTTTTGATCTAGTGTCCTGAATTAAAGTTGTAAATAATTAATTTAGGAACACTGTTACAAAATTTAAAATTCAAATAATAAATATAAAAATATTTATATTCGAAATACTACAGTGCACTATTAAGGGTAAAATTGGAATTTTCACCAAATTTTCAAATGAATGGTCAAATCCCAAATATTTTATAAATAAACATATTTAACACAATTTGAGGAAATTATATCATTTATTATCAATAAAATATTCAATAAAATAGTGTTTTATCACTACCTGTCAAGGATCTGATTGGAAAGTTTATGATGTATGAAGAAGAATTGAAGGTAAATAAAGAATAAGATGATGAACCAAGAAAGAAATCAGTATCCTTCAAGACCTATGCTTCAAAAATCAAGGACAAATAAAAAATTCAAGCTGCAAGTGATAGTTCAAGTAGTGAAGAGGGTGCATCTGACAGTGATGCTGAAATGGCTCAGATAGCCAGAAAATTTAAGAATTTTTATAGGAAAAAGAAGTTTTTCAGAAAATCAAATTACAAGGGAAAGTATGACAATAAAGGTCACTAGAAAAAGGATTGGAAAAAGACTGATAAAAGTGATGACATAGTCTGTTACGAATGCAAGAGGAAAGGACATGTGAAAGATGACTATCCAAAGTTAAAGTACATGAAGAAATATGAGTACAAGGAAAAAAAGAATAAGAAATCTATGAAAGAAACCTGGAGTGCTTCATAAGACAGTTCAAGTGATTCTGATTCAGCTCAGGATGAAAAATCTCAAAAAGATAATATGTGTTTCATGACAGACACATCTGAGGTAACATTGGATACTCATGCTTTAAACTCTTATTATTCTGGAGATAATTATGATTCTGATGCTAAAAACATGTCTAGTGAAGAATTATTTGAATACTGTAACATGCTAGAGGATACCTGCGATGAGCTGAAAGACAAGTATAAAGCCTTAAAGAAATAGCATGCTTTAACTAGCACTGTAAAATCTGTACTAGAAGTAGAAAAGGAAAAGAATTCTCAACTACTCAAAGAGATTACTGAACTGAAATTATCTAATGAGAAACTCAGGAAAGATTTATAAAAATTTACTAATGGAAAGGACACTCTTACAAAAATGCTAGGAAAATAAGTAGCACCAAAATATACTACTGGTTTAGGCTATCAGCCTGGAAAAAGAAAGATTAAAAAGAATAGATTTATTCCTAAATCTGGACAATATGCTGCTAGTTCTAGTTCTGGAAATTCTTATGTCTCAACCAGCTACTCACATAGTTATAGATCAAACAAATTTTAACTTTTAAAATCTTTTAAAACTACTGATTATATGAAACCCATTAGACAAATCTGGGTACCAAAAGTTCTGCTTGCTAACCTGTCTGGACCCAAGAAAATCTGGGTACCAAAATCATTTTCTATCTAAAATTGTGTTGTAGGAAACCTTTTTAAAAAGTTCATGTAGGAAGACATGGTACTTAGACAGTGGATGTTCAAGACATATTACATGAGACTTTTCATGTTTTAAAAGCTTAATCAAAGTTGATGGAGGATATGTCACCTTTGGGGATAACTCAAAAGGAAAGATCATCAGCTTAGGCCATATTGGTAACACTGATTCAATCTTAATTGCTAAAGTTTTATTTGTTGATGGACTAAAGTATAATCTGTTAAGCATTTCTCAATTGTGTGATGATGGTTTCAATGTTAAATTTGAAAATGATGCTTGCAATGTATTTGATTATAAAATGCTCTGGTATTTACTGCACTGAGAAATGAAAATGTTTATGCTGTAGATTTGAATTCTTTAGCTAAGAAAAATATTACACGTTTAAATGCCTTTCATAAAGAATCTTGGATTTTGCATAGAATATTAGGACACTACAATATACACTCACTTAGAAAACTGACTAGGAAAAACTTATTTAGAGACCTACCTAAACTTGAATTTCTAGCTGACAAAGTTTGTAATCCCTATCAAAAGGGAAAGAAACATAAAGTTTCCTTCAAATCAAAGAAAGAAGTTTCTACTTCTCAACCTCTCGAGTTGGTTCACATGGATTTTTTTGGACCATCTAGAGTTTCTAGCTTAAATGGGAAGCATTATGTTTATGTCCTTGTAGATGACTTTTCTAGATATAATTGGGTATATTTTATAGCTCACAAAAGTGAAGTTTTCCCTTACTTTATTAAATATTCCAAGTATATAGAGAACCTTAGTGGACTTAGGATCAAGACCTTGAGAAGTGATCATGGTCGTGAGTTTGAAAATCAAGAGTTTGAATCTTATTTCTCACACAATGGCTATAGTCACAACTTCTCTGCTCCTAGAACACCTCAATAGAATGGTGTAGTAGAAAGAAGAAATAAGACTCTTCAGGAGATTGCTAGGACAATGCTCAATGAATATGATTTACCAATTTACTTTTGGGCTGAAGCTGTTAATACAACTTGTTACATTATCAATAGAGTCTTGATTAGACCAATTCTTAAAAAGACCCCTCATGAGCTTTGGAACAATAGGAAGCCTAAGGTTAACTACTTTAGAGTTTTTTGTTGCAAAGTCTTTATCCTTAATACTAAAGATAATCTTGACAAATTTGCTTCCAAAAGTGATGAAGGAATTTTCCCAGGTTACTCAATATGAAATAAAGCCTATAGATTATTCAATAAGAGAACCAAATGTGTGGAAGAATCTGTACACATAAAATTTGATGAAACCGATCCACTTGAACCTAAGAATCCTCTTGAAAATCTTGAAGAAGATATGTCCATTCTAAACCTTAATGACAAGAATAGTGAACTTATTGTTAAGAAAACCAGTTCTGGAAATGCTCCAGAATCTACTTCTGTTGAACCCAAACCTTTAAATTAACCTAAAATCTCTAGCCCTATCTTTTCTAGACCAACTAGGACCCTTAAAAACCATCCTTTATATGTTGTAGTAGGAGATTTAGATAGAGGAACACAAACTAGAGCTTCTCTGAACATCAAGATTTTCTTTCACAGCTTGAACCCAAAAATATCAATGATGCTATCAATGATGAATTTTGGGTGATGGCTATGAAAAAAGAATTAAATCAATTTGAAAGAAATAAAGTCTGGGAATTAGTAGACAGACCTAAGGACACTTTGACCATAGACACTAAATGGGTCTTTAGGAATAAAGTTGATGAAGCTGGTAAGATAGTTAGAAATAAGGATAGACTAGTTGCACAAGGTTATAGTCAAGAAGAAGGAATTGAATATGAGGAGACCTTTGCTTCAGTAGCTAGACTTGAAGCCATCAGAATCCTGCTTTCCTTTTCCGCACATCTGAATTTCAAACTATATCAAATGGATGTTAAGAGTGCATTCTTAAATGGGTATATAGCTGAGGATGTTTTTGTTGAACAACCCCCTATATTTACAAACCCTCATTTTACAAATCATATTTTTAAACTATCAAAAGCTTTATATGGTTTAAAGAAATCTCCAAGAGCTTGGTATGATAGATTGAGTACTTTTCTTATTTACAAAGGATTTACAAAAGGAATAGATGGTCCTACTCTCTTTATAAAATGAATTTCTAATGATGTTTTAGTTGTTCAAATCTATGTAGATGACATTATTTTTGGATCTTTGAGAAATTATTTATGTGTTGATTTTTCTAAAATAATGCAAAATGAATTTGAAATGAGTTTAATGGGAGAACTCAAATATTTTCTTGGATTTCAAGTTTTTCAAAATGAAGATGGTATCATTTTAAATCAAAGTAAATATACAAAGAATATTCTAAAACGTTTTGTATTGGATAACACTAAAAGTAGTGACACTCCCATGAGTACCACTTGTAAGTTGAATCTTGATGAAGATGGAAAATCTATTGATCAAACCACTTATAGAGGAATGATTGGAAGTTTACTTTACTTAACTGCTAGTCGTCCTGAAATTATGTTTAGTGTGTGTATGTGTGCTCGTTTTCAAGAAAACCCTAAGGAATCTCATCTAAATGTTGTAAAGAGAATTTTCAAATACCTCAAGCATACACCCAATCTAGGACTGTTCTATCCTAAAGGACAATATTTTGAATTAGTTAGTTACTCCGATGATGACTTCAGTGGTTGTAAGTTAGATAGAAAAAGCACCTCTGGAACATGGCACCTTTTAGGAAAGTCACTAGTATCATGGTGTAGTAAGAAACAAAATTCTGTTGCATTATCTACCGCAGAAGCTGAATACATAGCTGCTGGCAGTTTTTGTGCACAAATTTTGTGGATGAAACACACATTACTAGATTATGAATATCAATTCAGACATGCACCTATAAATTGTGACAACACAAGTTCTATTAACATCTCAAATAATCCTATTTCACATTCTAGGACAAATCATATTGATATAAGACATCACCTTTTGAGAGATCATTATCAAAAAGGTGATATCACTTTGGAATTCATTGGTACTAAATATCAACTTGCTGATATATTCACTAAACCATTAAATTCTGGGAGAATAGACTACATCATACATGAACTAGGCATGATAAATCTCAAATAGAGACCTTACTTTCTACTGCTTCAGGTCTTACTATTTGATACCTTACTGTATTATACTTTACTGTTTCATGATTACGGTTTCTCAGTTACCGTCTCTTATGTTTACGGTCTCACCGTTAGCACTTTGTATGTACGGTTTGATGTTTACTGTCTCACCGTAACGCGCACTGAAAAGCTCACTCACGGTCTCACAGTGAAACTCACTTACTGTCTCACCGTAATGATCACTTACTATCTCACCGTAATGACCAGTCACGGTCTCACCGTAAAAATCCTTTTTATTTTTTTAACCCTTATCATGGTAATTATTATTTCACCTCTTTTATTTTCCTGCGTTTTTATTTTTGTGACGTTTGGCATTACTAAATGATAAAACAAAGCAAGTATCACTCGATTCTTCACTCGAGGTTTCTTCTACCTACTCTTTTCTAACCCTTCTTCGTTCTTGGAACCTTTCTCTCGCTCGAACCATCAGTGAATTCCAAGGATGAAGCGTCCATCATCATCGACACCTGAGAAGCACAGCTCAAAGAAGAAGAAGATTGCACCTAAGTTGACACCTTAAGGGCCTTTAAATCCGAATCTGGTAAACCACAGTGTTGTACCTGAGAAATAAATTTTCCCCAAGTGGCTTCTGTCTAGTAAGTCATTGGTACTGAAAGTGTTAGAATAACAAGGTTGGTTAGATTGGTTCTCATAGGAGGATAGAACCATCTATCCTAGGTTAGTGGCTCAGTTTTACTAGTACGTATAGTTATAATTTGATTTTGGTGAGAGTTATGTTGTAAGAAGCTGGGTCAATGGCCAAAGATGCTCATTCTCTTCGAGGTTATGGGATTCATGCCTTAGGATACCTCATGAGGTTATTTGTGATGATTATCAAAGAGGACCTCCACCGTCAACCAATTTCTTTGATTTAGAAGATGCCCTGAAAACCCTAACTGGAAATGGAACTCAAAGAAGAGCCATCGCTGCTGAATTAGATGGAGAAACAAGGCTTCTGTTTAAGTTTGTACAGAATTTGGTAAGTCCAAGAAAAGGTGATTTTGCTGTGTTAAAGTATCAAGATGTGTTTTTGATTCACCTCATGAAAAATGGACATAAGATCAACCTGTGCAAGTATATCATACACCACATGTGTGAGTTGATCAAAGTCACATCCAAGTCCACTTCTCTGTTCTACTCTCGGCTTATATCAGCCATGCTTCTTGAAAAAGGTGTGGTTGGACCTAATGAGGAAGTAATTATGGACTATGATTACTGTCTCTCAAAATCCACCATCAAGAGAATGAAGATAAGCTGGAATCCTTGGAAAATGGAATGGGTATAAGAAAATGATAAGGTTTATGAGAAGTTCAATCCTGTGGATTATCCCTCAAGGCTGAAAGAAATTTCTGATCCTGGTTTGGAACCAGATGAGCTTGTTGAGTATCCTGAAGAAGAGGAAGAAGAGGTTGTAGTGCCACCTAAGGAGGTTGTTGTTGTTGAGGAAGATAGAACTATTGTTTCTCATGAAGTTCTTGAAGAAGAAGTCCCTACTCCTAAAGAAGCTGTTAGTTTGGAATCTCAACCCGAGGCTGTAACAGAATTAGTTTCCAAAGATTCAGAAAAGCATGCCTTGGAAGAGCCTACAGTAGAAGATCCTATATTGGAAGAGTTACCTCTTCTACAAGAGGTCAATCTTGAGGAACTCCCTGTGGAACAATCTGTTCCTGAAATCATAACTTCTGCTGAAGAACGGATGGATCTAGATTTTCAGTTGGCTGGACAGGAAATGAGTGAGGAACTTAGAGCTGAGTCTGTGGATTTAGACCAAGCTCCTAAGCCTCTCAGTCCTGAGAAGGAGGCACCTATTGAGGGGGATCAAACCCCAAATATTGAGTCTGCTGAAGCCTCACATCCAATTGAGTCAAGTCCTGTAGACACTCAGTACAAATTTCCTAGTTTCTATGATGTGAATGAGTCTTAGCAGGTTACAACAACCAAGATTGATATTTCCTCCCTATTTTAGTTGAAATCAGTCTCCAGTTTTGCACCTAAGAAGGAATCTGAGCCTGTACTAGTTCCTACACTTGAACCCTTATCTGAACAACCATCCTTTGTGATTAAGGATGATCTGAAGGAATTTGGAGATACTCTCTTATCTGGAGTTGAGAAACTCATGAATACCCAATCTCATCCTATGAAAAATTTAAGCGATAGAGATGGATCACTATTATTGGAGAAGATTATTTGGAAAATACAACCTAAGATGCTCCATTAGATTCAAGAGGTAAGAGTTGAAAATAGGCTGCTCAGTAATGAATTTAAGTCCCTAAGAAGTATGGTTGAAGACATGCAGAGAGACCTACATTTGAGATCTGAATCTGTTGCTCCTCCTGTAGAATATGCTTCTCCTCAAATCCCACAAGTTGTTGTGTATCATATTCAACCTTATCTTGCATATTTAGATGAAAATATTGCTGAAAGGAACAAGAAAATTGTGAAGGAAATGAAAGAGCTTGTTGGCAACCTCAATAAACTCACTGATGAGTACACAGGATGTCTTCAAAAGGTGTTGAATCAACTAAAATCTCTGACCACAGCTGTTAAAGCATCTATTCAATCCTCTAAACCCTCCTTGGACAGTGATCTGCTCAGATCTATAGTTAAAGAAGAGCTTCAGAATGTCTTTAGTGGCTTTAATGTGGCTTCTTTATCTGAAGTAGTCAAAAACAGTGATAGAGTTCTTGACTTAGTACAAATCCACTCCAAAATTGATAATGATGCTCAGTAAGAGATTGCCAAGAAAGTGGATTTATACTTCAACAGAATTTTTTCCAAGATCTATATGACAAATCATTTCAAGTACCTTGTAGAAAATCTGCTGATTCCTCATGTGACTCAAGCTTTCAAGAACCAACTCCAGAAACTCACTGAGTTTACTCATTTGTTGGACAAGTTTATGGATAATAAGGAAGATTTTGAGAAATCCCTGCAATATGGTGGATATATTATTTCAGATTTCATCAAACTCCACCGGCCCTATATTCATGTTCAGAGTACAACCATTATTGCTCCAGTGGCTGCACCTCTCAGACCTGGGCTGCCTACCTTCACCTCTGCCCTAACATCAACCACCATGTCTGTCGGCCAAGAACTCAGTCAGATCAGGCTTGTGATTCTTGATCAGCAACTGCCTAGATCTTCTACTACTCCTACCTTGGCTCCCTCAGTATTTGAAGGCCTTCCTTTACCCTCTTTATCAACCACATCTCTGCCTTCTTCTACCTCAACCACTTCCCCTATGGCTTCCTCTTCTGCTACTGCAAAAGGCAAAGAGAAGGCCAACCCTTGAAGAAGAGCATTGTTTACTCTTTTTGATAGGGATGCTATTATTTTTGTATTAATCTTTTTGTGTACTATCCCTTATTTTCTATTAATGGACTATGAACCTCTTTGACTTCTCTTAGTTCATCCTTTTGATAATCCCAAAAGGGGGATAAGTTTCTATATATTATGTTATTAATTTATCTTTATAGTTGAATCTAATATACACATTAATAGTATATGATTTGTGATCATCAAAAAGGGGGATATTGTTGGACTTCTCATGTATTAATCATGTTTTAATGATCACAAATCTTATTCAATATAGATCATGTGTATTTATGTTTAAAGTTTTCTCATGCTTTAAGAAGTTCCATGTAAGATCTTAATTGCTCTATATTCAGTTTACTTACTTTATACTATCTTTAATCTACTCTCAAAATACCTTCTTTGACAAATACTTAAGTATAATCCTTTCTATTATCATCATTATTTAAGTCTGAACACATTTACTTTGAAAATTCTAAGACACCATGAGTTTGCCACTGGTTATGTCTTTCTAACACCGTGAAGCCAGACACCATGAAGCCAGATACCGTGAAGCAAGACACCGTGAAGCTAGACATCGTGAAGCCATGCACCGTGAAGCAAGACAATGTGAAGCCAGACACCGTGAAGTAAGGCACAATGATCATGAGACACCGTGAAGCAAGGAACCATGACCATGAGACACCGTGGCCAAGAGACACCGTGACCATGAGACACCATGACCATGAGACACCATGATACTCAGACACCGTGATCAACCTAGACACCGTGTGAAGGAGACACCGTTTCCATGACCTACTGTGACATCGTTTCTTAAAATATTTTATCGTCTTTCAATTTAATTTCTAATGGTCATATTTGATGACTTTAATGCACTGACATAATTAATATTTCTTTGTAGACATATCATCGGACAGTACGAGGTACGAGGTGCAGAACACATGCAACCTTTCGGCTCCAACACATGCATTCCAAGTTAAAAGCAAAGTGTGACCAAGAATCATCACGCGCGATACAGAAACAAAAAATTAAGGCAGTGAGCACAATATTGAAGAAGATACTGAGGGGAAGTTGTCAAAACAAAGGCACACTACATGTAACTCCACAAAGCTGAACACACAAAGCATTTTTAAAGCCTAAAGAACATCTTTACTCGACTGAACCTCACATAGAACACAAGAAGAATCGCGACACTCTATTTTCCACACAACTTCTAGAGAAGGACTCAAAGCTTCATCTGCTTTAATCCAAAGGAGTCCAGAACTGCATTGACATCACACAAGAGCATTCTAAAACTCATCTCTATATTCTTGCTTGACTGTGATCATCCTTTTCTTTACATTACGAGTAGTGTGTGCTTCTATCTATTTGAACACACACTGACTCCTAAGCTGAACTAGAGGATTTCTAAATCCTCACTCAATCTTTTCCTTACACTCTTGTGTCCCACTGTGGATAGTGGTAGAGGTCTGAGGACCTGGACAACCTGTGAGCTATTGCTATTATTTCTTTCCCACAGAGAACTGTGGTAGAGGTCTGAGGACCTAGACAGTCTGAGTACTGCTGTAAACCTTGATCCAGGGTGTGGATAAAAGTTTTATATAAATTGTTTGAGAGGACTAAGTCTCATCTTGGGACTTAACCTCTTGGTTAAATCTGTTGTGCATCTTATTTTAGTTTAAACTATTTTCTCTATTCTGCTGATAAGTACTTTAAATATAAATCTATTTTTAAGTTACTCTCATAGTTAAACTAGCAAGTGTTTGTATTTATTATAAACCAGTAGGTTAGTTTCAAAATCTAATCTAATATTCAGATTAGATTAATTGAGAACTAATCAATCTCTTGAGAACCTAACTGAACCTTTACTGTATTGCAAATTCACTACAATTTCGCTTGTTATTTAAATTGGGGGATTTCAATATAAATCTTTTAAACATAAATTTTGAATAGGAACTCAATTCACCCCCTATTGAGTATCCACTCCGACCAACAAATATCAATTATGTGATCTTTAAAAATCATGATTAAATCATACCTAACTTCACTTTGACATCTCCAATACTTATATGACATGAAAAAAATCTAAATTTCATGTATAAAAATAATCTTACTTGATATTCCTTCGCATGTATCCATTTCAACTTTCAATTCACACATGCATGACATAATATATTACATACAAGAGTATTTGAAACCTTATTTCATTCAAACATTTCGAATTTATCCTTCAACTCAATATTACATCAAAATTTGAGACTCCCAAACCAACCTTGATATCTCACTTACATATCCAACTAACATTTCATGAACTATATATTTAAATATTTTTCAATATCATATATCTTGATGAATTTTGAGTATTTACTTATGTAGCTTTAGAATCATTTATACATAGTAATTTGACTTCACCAAAATTTTATAAATAGTCTTAAATCACATTCCCTAATCCAAGTAATGATTAATCATGAAAAAATTAATTTTCTACCTATTCATTCATGCGCTCCACTACATCATATCTTTAGAAAATCCTTGAACATGTTTTGATCAAGTACTTTTATCATTTATGACTTATTATTACTATATTATTTCATTTATAGATCATTACCTTTATTATAACCAATCTATTTATTTCTCTAATATAAATAACTTATCTTTTATACATATTTACTTTCTTCAAACTACTTCCAAGTATTCAAAATATGTATTCTAATATATATCAATTTCTTTCAATTTAGTACATATTTCATCCTTATTGAAACATTATTATATCTATGATTTTAAACCTTTAATTATATCTAATATATTAATTTTTATTAAAATAATATTCCCTATAATATCAAAAATAGTGAAAGAATATACTTCCATCAGCAGTTGAAAAAAATACAACATAAAAAATTTATTTGAAATAAATTATTCAAGTCACTTAATCCTTTAAAATTAGTCACAAAGTTATATAATTGATAATATTACATTATTCTATAAGAAATCCATTCAAGTATTTTAGATACTTCAGTAAGTATACCTTATTCTTCTTAACTTGTGACACCCCATCACATATTTATCATGTATTCTATAGATATTTAATCTCTATTTTCAACATAAAAATACTCTTAAAACATTTTTTAAGTATAAATAATATCATTTATTAACTTTTTATATTTTATTCCTCACTACTATCCTCCTCTTTATCACAAGTTGGATTTTCATTGTTTTTCACATGAGATAGATATGAAAACATTTTTATATTCATCTTCAAATATTTCTTAATAAATATTAATGTCTTCACTCTGAGAATATTATTATTCATTGTATAATAGATTTCTCTTCCAGGTTCTTTATCTAATCATGAATTTTTCCTTTGAGAATACATTATTCTTGTATGTGTTGAAACCAATATTGATTTTCTTTTTGAAATATTACTTTGGAGGTTGTTCTCCATCATCACAGATCATCATTTTAAAATTATCTAGATAGTATAAAACCTTCACATAACTAGAAAAATTGAAATGGGATTCTATTGATACATCCCTTTTCACTTCGTTATGTTTCTTAATAGGAATGACTAAAGTTGATCGTAAATTATACCACCTGCTTCTTCAAAAAATAATGCATGTTGTGGCCCCTTATACTAATTAATTTCTAGTGATTTTAAAACATTAAAATAAACTTATATATCACTTTTTATTTTATCCATTATGGTTGTCCCTCTCCTCAAATTATAAGTGATCAATGTGTTATGATGTCACTCGGGATAAAATTTATCCAAAACTGTATCTTATAATACAAAAATATAAGCATTGAAGTTTTTGAGAATCACTTTTAGATACTTGTTGACAACCATAGAGCCTAGGGATTTCTCTACCAACTCTCTTATTATTCTTATAATACCATTTTCTCAGGTGAATAAGTCTTTACTTGAATCGCTTTTCACTATTTTTAAGTCCTTGGATTGAGAACTAAATTTTTTTAATCTTGATTATTTGACTCCTTTATCACCTTTATAGATTTTAAAGATCCCATATGTTGATTTATTTGTTGTTAATGATGGAACTATTAATATATGTTGGATAAGATTAAAGGTGGTGATGAGTTAATTCCCTCATACGTGGAAATAATGATAGAGAAAGTACTTCCCATAACATAGGGCAAAAAGAAACATATACTGCTTCTTGAAGAACTCAGCTGGACAACTTTAATGTAAAATCCCTGTATGTGAATATTGATGAGTTATTTTCCAAGATAATAAAAAATTAATTATGGATGAGAAGTGGTACTATTAAAAATATTTTTGAAAGATTTTATATTAATCTATCTAAAGGGGAGATTGAATAATGAATGTCAAGGAAGAAAGTGTCTAGCAAAGTTTTTTGAATAATATAGAAATCATCCATAGAGAAATAATTATTAATGGGGTGGTATTAACAAAATAAGACTCTTTGGATGATGATTTGAGATGAGATTAATCTACAACACCCTGAATCACATCACCTTGTCCAAACTAGAGTGCTATATGACCTCATGCATGCCTCAATGTATGTAAGAGGTTGTTGACCAACAGTGAGGAGCTGAATGGTACAATGGGAATACCATACCCTCAGTATCAATATCCACACACCGGAATAATAATAAGAAAAGATAAATGATCCAAAAATACATTTTAGAACTTAATAATAATGAAGAAACATTAGATGGAATGTTAGGTATTACAGATTTATACAAACACTAAACCAAGGACCCCCAATGTGGCAGGTCAAACCAAATTATAAACAAGCAACATGAAAATAATAAATATATCACAAAATCACTCCAAATTTTGTCAGAATACTACCTACGAACACTATGGGCCATCTCCTAATCTCCCTATCACTGGGCCTTTACCATTTCTTGGGTCCTTGGTTATGAAGTATGCACACACATTGATATGTACATGTAGGATGTGAGTATAAAACCAATAGGAAACCATCAATTCACTCTTAATCTAAGTTAACATGCATAAGAGGTGTATGCAATGATAATATATAAAATCATTAGCAATAATGAATCAATCAAGTGTTGAGTGATTTTGTTCTGACCAATCTTCCATGAACTCATACTATTCCTGCTTCAACTCTACACTAAAAGGGAATTCATAATGGAATCCATGAACATGGGTCATCCACAAGGCCACCATATGTTAAGTAGCCACATGGACAACAATTATCGGGTAAAACCACAAGTTCATCATGTCCTATTTCCACCATGGCTTGGACTAAAAGGTCATCATGTCTCATCTCTACCATGGGTTTGGCCTTAAAACCACCATGTACAATCTCTATAATGGATTAGGCTATAAGGACATCATTCCCCATCTCTACCTTGGGTATGAAATTAAGGCCATCATTCCCATATCCTGTGTTTAGGTCTATCATCATCATCATTCTACATCACACATTCTCCCCCATAAAGGGATAACCAAACCATGAAGTTCCACCTATTATTACCTACTAGAAGAAAAATCTACACAGGCTATAAATTCACACACAATAGGAATTATACATATAGGAACAACATAGAATAACAAGCATGAGACTTAGTATCCATACACACATACACATGTGATCGTAATCAAACATGGAATCATGGGATATACATGCACACACATGTAATCAATACCAATCATGGGTCTCATGGCTACACATGTATACACATGCGGTCAAAATCAAGGAAAACAACCTCATAAATGGGCTCTATATGGTAAGGAACTTCCTCCCTCAGGCATGTTGATTCCAAATGGTAATAGCCACCAAGATTCACCCCTATAATAAAGTCTTCCCACTAAGGATTCCTGAAACTAATATCAATTCATCAAAAATAGGATTCTAAAACAATATTCCATAAGAAAGATTTGATAAGGGATTGAATTTGTTTAGGATTATCCAACAAGATTCACCATAAATGGTAGGTATAGATCCTTTCAAGATACAGGAAGTGAATCTCAATATATTTGGGCTCTAATCATTCAATGAACCAAGAATTATCTATTATATCACATAGGAATCCATATACCTGGATATAGAAGACCTAATCTAGGATTTATTCCACGTTAAAGGGGAAATATCTATAGATATAAAGAGAAATAGAGAAAAAAATCTCATACCTTTCATTCTCACAACCCAAAGACTCTATATCCATCATAATCGGTGTTTTAAGGGATGGGAATCCCCCAAAACCACCGCATGAGTCCCTAGGATTGAGATCCCTAGGAGTATGAGGAAGAATGCAGAGATTCAAGGAGGTTTCATAATTAAATCTCAATTTTCATATTAATTAAAACTTCAGTAATGGTTTAGTAATATAGTTTTCCAAATCGTGTTATAACTATGTGAGGCTATGCTCCTCTTCTGGGAACCTACATAGTTTGGTTGCATATTTTATTAAACTATGAACCAAGTATCATTTTTTCCTATTTCTTGAATCATATGGTTTTATAGAGAATATATCAATGTTAGATCTAACTATGAACCAACAATACACCACCAATTTTACCTCTCCAATAAGTCACATGGTTTCCTAGGGATAACTGCACAATTTTCCCTATCTATTCTCAAATAATGCACCCCCTTAAAGTCCCCCCAAACCCTCTAAAGTTATCCAGAAGCTACCCGAGACTTCACCAAAGCATAAAATAAATAAAAAAACTCAAATAAGGGATGAAAGTAAGGCATAAGTCACCATAAAATTTTGGGTTATTACAATCTCCCCCTTTAAGTACTTCTCATCCAAAATAAGTTTATTTAGAGTTCCTACTCAGAAAACTTGGTCCATTGAATTTTTTACATAATATTCCTACTCCCAAGTCTTCTCTTAGATTTATCTATGATACAAAAATAATCAAACAAGTGGTACCATATTCCCCCTCAAAACCTTTTATCTTTGGTATGTAATCTGTAATTATAGCTCCACAAATAATGCATATTTTCCCAACTCTCCATCCTCACTATCGATGAAATATGCAGGATCAGGGTTATACATATGAATATGAGAAACATAGACCATGTTATACATAACTTTATATCATAGAGGAATTATAAGTTAGAAATAAAATACTTTTATACACTCTTCAATCTCAAATGTCCCCACAAACTGGGGTTCTAATTTCCCTTTTCACTACAAACAATGATGTCCCAATCAATATGGAACCCAATAAAACTTAGTCACCTATAGTGAACTCCAAGGGTAATCCCCTCTAGTCAGCATATGATCACTGCCTACTCTGGGCAATATCCAAACATTTTCAGGTCAACTGCACCCTCTTAAAGGAATCCTATACCATACTCGACCCAAAAAAAGATACCTCACCCACCACATGCCAACACAATGATGATCAATACAAATGACCATAAAGAGTCTCAAAAGGTCCCACCTGAACTAAATCCTAGAAACTATTATTATACATGAACTCTATTAAGGGAATATGATCTTCCCACACTCCAATAAAGTCTAGGATGAATTCTTAAAGCATATCATCCAAAATATGGATCATTCTCTCTGACTGTCCATCAGTTTACATATGATATGTTGTACCTAGCTTCAACTGAGTCCCCAAATCCTTTTGTAAAACTATAAAAAACAATGATGTAATACACATTTCATTATCTTATATGATACTAGAGGCACTCCATGTAGTCATATAATCTCTCAAATATGAATTATTCCAAAATCATCTATAGAATGAGTCTCTCAAATCATAAAGAAATGTACCACTTTTATTAGCTAATAAAATATCACCCAAATAGCATCTCAAATTAGTGGGATTTTGGGATACCCTATCATGAAGTCAATCATCACATAATACCACTTCCACACTATCTTGGGAAGTGTCTAAAGTAACCATACTGGTCATTAATGCTCTACCTTCATCCTCATCCACCAAAAGTGTCACATGATATCCTTATGAATCTTCATCAAACTTGGGTTCACTATTCACTAATAGGCATGGGAGTCCCTCATAAAATCTCCCCTCATTGAAGATGGAACCATAACTCTCTCATGAACATAGATCATGCGATCACTATCCATCAACCATCCTGAGACTAGGTCACCTCCTATTAACTATTCCCACATTACTATGAATTTATAATTTTATTCTTGGTTGTTCTTTACCTAGTCTACCATCACCAACATGATTACCAGGGGAGTACATGTCACCACCCCTCAGTACTCAGATGCATCCACCAACCATTCATCTAACAAGATCATCAACTGAAATTCCGCCTTTGAAGCTCTCTCTCTAAGATCATGTGTTTTCCTACTAAGAGCACCTACAACCACATTACCTTTTATAATAGAATAATCCAAATAAAAATAAAATAACTACAGATACTCCACCCAAAAACTCTATCAAAAATTCAAGTTCTGCCGAGAGAAGATGTAACAGAAGATCTTGTGGTCAATGTATATAAAAAATCTATCACCAAAGAGATAATGGAACTGACACTTTAGATTATGGACCATAGTTTCCAAATCCAAGTAATTCATAGGGTAGTCTCACTCATGGGGTTATAGATGACGTGAATGATAAGCTACAACCTAAACCCTCTTCATCATCACATACCCTAAACCAACATCAGAGGCATCATAGTAAACTATATTACCAATCCCAAGATCTAGAAACGTATGGATCGAAGTTTCCATCAATCCCATCTTCATCTTTAGAAAGACTTCTTCACACTACTCATTCCACTCAAATGTGGCACCCTTCTTGGAAATTCATGTCATATGTTCTTTTAAATAGGTGAAATCTTAAATGAACTATTTTTAGTATCAATCCAACTAAAGGAAACTTCTTATCTCAAACACATTTATAGGTAATGTTCATGACACCACAACCTCTTCCCTCTCTAATTCCATCAAAATTTCCACATAAAAACATATCTCATGGATCCATAAGTGACACTTAGATAAATTAAAATAAAAATAATTTTATAAATGTGTACCCAATACAATATCCATATATCTAGCATGCATCTCGTAGGTCTGTGAGTATATAAGGATATCATCAATAAACACCATAATAAAGGAGTCAAGATATGGATGGAAGATCCAATTCATGAGATCCATGAACACTGATGGTGTATTTTCCAACCCAAATCCATGAAAATATACTCACATAGTTCATATCTACCCTAAACACCATCTTAGGAATATCCTTCTATATAACCCAAAGTTGATGGCAACTTGATCACAGGTTTATCTTAGAGAGCCACTAGGATCCCTGCAACTGATCAAATAAGTCATCTATCCTTGGAAATGGGTATCTATTCCTATAATTCACCTAGTTAAAATTCATATAGTATATAAAAAACTAAAGACTATTATATAACTTCTTTTTGAACAACACTAGATCACCCCAAGGAGATGTGCTTGATCTGATTAAACTCATTTCCTCTAAATCCTCAAGTTGCACATTAAGCTCCTTCAACTCGATTGGTTACATATGGTATATGGAAATTGATATAGGTTTCACTACTAGTATGAGTTTTATCTCAAAGTAAAATCATCTATTTGGAGTTATTTCTATGAAATAATTTAAAAATAAATCATAATAAAGGTCCATTACATAGGTAGAACATGAGGGAGCTATTCTATAATCTTTTGAAAGAACCATTCCCTCTACCTGATCCAACATCTCATTCACTATCCAAAATGAAAATTTCTCCCTTAGGTATAGTAAAGGATATTTATATTATATAGTAGTCGATGTGAATCAGGAAACTAGTTAACCAATCCATGCCAAAGATAAAATTAAAGCTAGCCATTTAAAGAATTATGAAATCCCATAGATGTCTATAGACAGAAACCACTACAAGATATTATAGACATCTCTAGAGACAATATAATTTCTTCCCCAAGGGTGTATTAAGAGAGAGAAACTCGAAAGGAAACTTAACTGGTAATTAAATTCTACCAGCAACTTGATTAGATATAAATGAGTGGGAAGCTCCTGTATCAAAAAGGGAAGAGTATAACATAGATGTGATCCAGGTCGTACCTCGAATAGTCAATAGTCTCTCTCCACCATCAGTTGGAACCTGGTATAATGTATAAACTCAAGATGCCTCATCTGTAACACCCAAACCTGAACCATTGGGTCTGAGCTATAATGAAACATGATCTTATATGTGCCTCCCTATATTAAAGAGGTTTTTGAATTGTGACAATAGTCAAAGGAACAAAGTGGGGAGACTACACCCTTTGTACAAAGTAACTATTAGAGTAAAAAAAAGAAAGCGATAAAAAATAAATAAAAAATAATTAATAAATACCACTTGAGAAGAAACATGTATAATAAGTACCCACCCAAATAGTGCTGATATGGCATGTCAAACACATAAACCAAAACTATGATAAATGGATCCCCATAGGTAGTGGATCAAAGTACGAAATAAAGAAACTACATAAAAGTAGTAATAGACATCCCGCCCAAAGTCTATCCTAAAGAACCTGAATCCTCCTACCAAACATACTCAACCATCCACCACAGGTCCCTTTACCTTCACTAGAACAATGGTTATAAAATTTACAAGAACACTGAAATACCGAAGTAGGGTGTGAGTAAAAGATTTAGTAGAACACCACCAAGGACCCTTGACATAAGTGCATAATATTTATGGGTGAATTCCATAAAAGTAAACATAGTATAGATAATCAATGATATATCATACAAGTACAATATATGCCTTGAGTCCTTAGATACAGGCTCTACATGCTTCGGTTCTATGCTGAAAGGAACATCGAGCATCTACTTGACACATGCCCCTTGATGGGATAGTCTGAAAACATGTCTGACACATCTTACTTGATGGGATAACCCAAATGCATCTCAACTAAGAGTTTGAAACATCCCCCTCCAGTGATAGACTATATGGATAAACCTAAACACTAAACTACAGGGATAAAAGACCAACACTTTCAATACAATATAAAATAACATATCAAACATCACATCATATCAATTAATAATTGTAACCATCATAATAATCATGAAATAAACAAAAAATATATGTTTCATAGGTATACACACACATAGACACAAACCTCAAGTTATAAATCATCAAACATAGGTCTCATGGGCCTACACACACACATGCACCAACAATTATGATAAGAATTTGTATAAAAATATGCTGAAGTTAAGGGATTACTACCTTAGGTGAAATAAAGATCAATGAAAAGGGTCATCATTCAATATAAATTGAACCATTGAATCCTAAATTCATTCTTGATTTGACCCGATTATAATTCTAAGATCATGATTGAGCATAATCTTCACCCAAAATTTAGGACAATATCACACTTACCTATGAAAATCCATTGACAATGATGATCTAGATCCAAATGATGCACAAATACCAATTCTTTGAATCTGAGTTCCATTTATAAAAACAATCAATAAATGCCTTGATATACCATGTCAAAATGTCATGACCCAACCCACCAGGACCCAACCTGGGATGGTAGTAAGCTGATGGATACACCCCAATTCCAACTGTAATAGAACAAAGGTTAAAGATAAGTTTTGAGAAGTCATATCACTAAAATGTGAGGCCTTATCCTAAAGTACCTATACACACACACACAACCTACCCCATGAAATAGTACAGAGATATAAAAAATATTGGAACATTTAGAGTATAATTAATTAATGTATGAAACAACCTCTAGGAAATACATCAAAGTGCTATACATTAATACAAAGTATTTAAAGGTAAAAGTACTCAACCAACCAGAAATGAGGTCCCAACATGAAAACTAATGAGAAAGGGGGAAACTAAAGAGAGCCCGACTCACAATCTCCACGTCCAACAAATAAATTCCATTAGAACCATTGATACTACTATTATCCTCCAATATCGAGTCCACTAAAGTCACTTTAGATCTTCATGTCATCTACACAAGACACAACATGTTATGGAATATCACATGTAGGAGTGATTATATACATATCAAGTAGGATACCCCAAAAACCAAGATGGAAGTAATATAATAAGATGGTCAGCTCAACCCATAATGCAAGATGGTAAAGAAACACAACAATATATTTGCTCATACTAAAACCCCATTCGAAAAGGAGAGAAGTTTCAATATCCACATCCAACAAAGAATGATGATGTGTCTTCCTATAGCTCCATAGATCCCATCTATGATTACCATCAATATACACAATCTCACAAGAATCATAGTAGAGGGTCCACTCCTTACTACTACGCTCCATGTTTGAGGGATTATTTTCTCTATTATAGGACCTTCTTCCAACTGGAGCTCAATGATGGGAGAGTTCCATGCCATGGACAGAAGACTCACACCCTCTATAGTGTGGGGGATTACTGACTATAACCGTGTAAAGATTATGGGGGACCCATTCCCTAGTGAAATAGGGGAGTACCGACCCTGAAATATCATTGATTAGAAAACTCAACATCTATCACTGGCCAAGTATCTTTGGAAGAATCATTGTTCGCACAACACCTTGTGACATATTTTTGATTCCAAAATGAATGACACCATTGTGTCCTACATAGAAAGCTACTTAGGATAGGATAATTGTGGTCTAAAATCTGTGACTCAAAGAAGGATATATACAAGTTAAAATTCCCAATGTAAAATACATGATGTGTATATAGGGTCACTTGGAATGAAACCTTACAAAAAATTCTAGTCATTTCTTCCCTTGTATGTGGCTTGTCTAGACACGTGTCTCTAAATGGTGTGTCCTTATGGGGACACAATGTGTATCTTCACCTAGGGTCATGTGCATATACTAGTGGAACATGACTCGATTAACCATGTACCCTCACATTATGTGTCCCTTTATGGGAACATCATTTATTCTCACTTGGGGTCCGAGGTGTGTTCCCTTGGAACATGGATTAGGTGATGAGGTATGATCACAAGGTGTGTGGGCCCAACAACATGATGTGTGATACTTAACTCAGGTGAAACCCTAGCCTCTATGATATTTTGAGTAATTCAGCATGTGGGCCTCTAGATTACATGGAATGTACTATGTTTTTTCACAAAAAAGTGATTGTGGTCTTTATTCGGATCTTAGATCCATGATTTTCCACCTCCCTCACCATTTTTATTTCAAAAATGACTTAATTTGAAGGAGAAGGTCCCCGATTGTTGATTTATGAACTCCAATGGAAAGAAATCAGATATTCAATATCCCATGATATAGTCTTCATAACTCCCATCATCATTCTTGATTCTCAATCCATCCTCAAAACAGTGAAACATATGTCATTTATGCATCCATCATGAATCTGGGGGTTTAATCATACTCAAATCCAACCTAACAATGTTGAATTGTGACCCCATGGGAAAATTATGAAGAACACGAAGAGCAATGCTAGGAAAAGAACAAGAATGAGCATTGGATGATGTGATACTAGAAAAATATTTCATTCCATGGAAACAAGGGTGAATTAGATAAAGGAGATTTTTTTAGATAATGATAATTAAAAACTGGGCTCATTCCATGGATGGAAATCATATAAGTAATGAAAATAAATGATCCATTATTGATAATTAAATAAAAGGGTGGAAAAAAATATCGAGCCTTACTACATTAAATCATCAATAGTTGGTGAACAACACATCCCCTAGTGATAATGATGAAAGTCCCACTATGTTCTTCATTCTTCTCATGAATCCCCTCAATCGTTCATTGTTGATCCACATTCATCAGTCACCAACATCAATATATCTCTCACTTACTCCCCCCTAATCCATCAAGGATATGTTCCTAACCTAGGATATCCATAAAAACAATTTATTTATAGAGGGATATTAGGTTTTAGTCCATTAAATAAAGTAAATAAATAAATTATTTAATTTACTTAACACACCTTCCATTTTCCATCTTCCACAGAACATCCAACATTAACTAACCTTAAGTCATACCTAGGGTGAACCTCACATTCTAGAAACAACCATGATCTTGGATTCCCTATATGAGGCCCCAATTAATGGGAAAACCATTTATTCTAAAGATATGTTCATGTGTGGTTTATTATATATTAATAGTCTTAATATAATAATTATAGGGTTTGAAGAAAACCAAAATATAACACCAACTATTTGAAAAAATATAAAGATATATATTGAAATATTCAAAGGATCAAACTATAGAAACTAGAGTCATTGAATTATCCCATTCTTCAAGGATTTTCACACTAAAATGCACAAGTTACTCACAAAGGTAGAGGTATTGAGATCGCATCTGGCTCTCACACTCCCAGGATCTCTCTTTCATGTTCTCATGTTTACAAGGAACTCAAAATATAGGAATGTTCCATCCATGTTGATCTTATCCTGTCAATCCATGATCGCTAATGGGTACTCCAAGAAGGTGGCTTTATCCTTAATGTACAACTATCCCCATTCAATAACATGAAATAGTTCATACATATATTTCCTCATCTACAAAACATGTAAGACATCATCCACTCAGTAAAACTATGGGCGAAAGGCCAAGTGGTAAGAAACCTCACTAACTATCTGTTAGATCTGGAACGACATAATGAAACTTGGAGATAACTTGCATCCTCAAAAAAATCTATATGATCCTCATCGTGGGGAGAATCTCAAGAAAACATGGTTTCTATGATAAAAATACAAAGGCCTATGACATTAGTCTATGAAAGATTTATATCAACTCTAATCCATCCTCATACACTCGTGGATCACTTGAACCTTTTCTTTCGTTGCCTGCACCAACTTTGGCCCAACAAGAGATGTATCACCAATCTTAGTCCAACACAAGGGTGACCTGGAGGGTATCCCATATAGGGCCTTGAAAGGGGATATACCAATAGTAGAGTGATAAATATTATAATAGGAAAATTCCACCAATGTTAAGTGATACTCCCATCTCTATCCAAATTCCAACACATAGGCTCTCAATATATCCTCCAAAACCTTGATGGTCCTCTTAGTCTGACCATCTGTTTGGGGGTGAAATATCATGCACATCCATAATTGGGTCCCAATATCCTCCTGTAAACCTCTCCATAATCATGACATGAATTTATTATCATGAACGAAGATGATCGTCATTAGTACCCCATGTTTCCTGAAAATATAATACACATACAACCCCATTAATATCTCAACCAAACTTTTCTCCATGATGGAAAATAAGTGTATTGACTTGGTAATATGGTTGATAATATTCCAAATAGAATCATGGAATCTCATTTTCTATGGTAGCACCATCACAAAATCCATTGATATGTCATCTCACTTCCATTTTTGGATATCAAGAGGTTGAGTCAAACTTGCTACAATATGATGTTTAACATCTACTTATTAGCATGTGAGGAGTCAAGAAACAAAATCAACAACACTCCACCTCATTCCATCCTACCAAAATTTATACCAAAGGTATTTGTACATATTTTACACACTTATATATACAAACAAGGGGGAGGTATAAATCCCCTAAAATAACTCATCATGAAACATGACAAAAACTACCACCCATCATAGAAAAAGGATTGTGTGCTCCATTCCTTCAAAAAATATGTTTGGTTCATATCCTGAGAATATCTGGTTACAAAAAACCTCATAGTTTACATCTACTAACTAAGTTTCTCTCACAATATAAAGAATTATTGGAGTCACCATCATCTACTATAGGTGAGATTCACCCCTCTCCTACACTAGGGTTAGTTTCAATGAGGCCAGATGATCTGACACCTTCACCACTAACTGAGATTGAGATTTCTAGCTAAGGAAATCCACCAACACATTTCCATTCCCTAGAGTATAATATAAGTCAAAGCCATAGTCCAACTAGAAATCCATCCAATGACCCTAGTTTAGGATGAGGTCTCTCCAAGTGAAGAAGTACCTAAGACTTTGGTGGTCTAAGTAAACAACAAAATGCTCACCCAAAAGATAATGCCTCCACTTCTTCCGGGAAAAGACTACCAATACTAACTCCAGGTCATGGGTTTCACAATCCATCTCTTGGGTTCTCAACTACCTCAATCCATTAGTGATAATTTACTTTCTATGAATCAACATTAATCTGATCCCATCGATAGAGGAATCAAAAGACACCATAAACTCTAACACCTCTTTCAATAGTCTCGAAATAGGAGAACTAATCAAACTATGCCTTAGATCCTAAAAGGATCTCTGATGCTTCTCAATCTAAGAAAATGGATTCCCTTTCCTTGTCCAGGTGGTCAAAGGGGTTGAAACCCTAGAAAATTATTCTATGAAACTCTAATAGAACCCTAAGAAACTGAGGAAACTTCAAACCACTGACACACACTTGGTTAGTTCCCAAGTGAGCACTGCATCAATATTTTCCAGATCCATAACCACACCATTCTCAAAAATAAAATTACCTAAAAATCAAACCTCTAAAATCCAAAATTAACACTTTCATATCTTACTATATAGTTGGTTCTCCCTAAATAAGTCTAGGACCATTATCAAATGCACTATATGATCCTATTCATAATTAGACTATATGATAATGTCATTGATAAATAAAACTATGAATTGGTTCAAGTATGGATTGATGATTCAGTTTATAAGTTATAGGAACACATGGGGGGAATTACTCACAAAAAAAAGGAATCACTAGGGAATCATAATTCTCATAGAGACATCAAAATGTCATCTTTGAAATATCATCCTCACAATCCCCCAACTGATGACAGTTAGACCTAAGATAAGTCTTCAAAAACCAAATCACACATATCAACTAGTCAAAAAGGTTATCAATCCTTGTAAAGGGTTATTTTTTATTAATTTAACCTGGTTTAAGTGATGGTAGTCAATACAATACCTCAAGATCCCATCTTCCTTTTTCACAAACAATAATAGAGTCTCCCAGGGGGACACATTGGGTCTGAAAAATCCTATATATTGAAGGTCTTATAACTACACCCTTATCTCTTGAATCTTGGTAAGAGACATCAAATATTACATAGAAGATATCAATGCGGTCCCTGGGTGAAAGTTAATACATAAGTCAATTCACCACCTTAGAGGTAGTTTTGGGATATCTTTGAGAAATACATACATGTAATCCTCTATTACTGATAGAATCCATATTCATGTAGAGTCTGCCGATCCAAGCGAAAAAATCACCAAATGATGGGTGATAGGTTGTAACATCCTAATCATGATCCCCACTCACTCACCCATAATATCCTTATCTCCCATGAAGTATAATCTTATACCATCTTCACAAAGGCATATAACTCTCATATGATGACTATCTATCTAGAAACAACTTGTAGAAAATTAGTCCATGTATAGGATGAAATAATAAGGTTTCATCATAATGACCAAGAGGTCCCATGAAAAACTCTCTACACTGATCACCAATAGTCACTGCTAGCAGATGTGCGATATAGAATAATCACTCTTTGTAGAAACATATTTCCAAATATTATGGGCCAAATACTCAATGTAAATCTCTAGATCTTGCACAAGAGATATAAAGATAAAGGAATGAATCACCCTTGTGTCTACAAATACTGGATCTAAGGTAGATAGGACACATATCCTACCTTAAATCATCTTATAAGAAGCCTGATCATATCCCTCCATAGCCTGAAAATTCCCTTTCACTTGATAGTCATCCCACTAAGTCTAGTGTGTTCCACCTAGTGGTAGTGGTTGGAGTAGGTCGCATCATTGTCCTCCACCTGAAACTCCTCCCTTAGGAGCTACACCTACTCCTCAATCAGCAGTGCCTACCAAGGGGCTTCCCGAACCACACCTAGGATATCTCTGATCACGATGCTGCCTTTGAAATAGAGGTCCATCCACTATCAATCCATCATCTAAAACATGGAGAGTCTAGTAATCATAAAGAATATAACCTCACCCATCATAAGAATATCACCATCCATATCTATGCTAACTGAATCCTTTTCACAAACATTAAGTCGTAAAATCCACATTTCTAAGTTTGGGCATGAGTATTCCACTTGAGTCGAGACCCTGATGGATGATACTTGCTAGATTATACTAACGACTCAACCCCATAATGTCTACACTCGACTCCCACTTCCCAAAATCCCTATTTTAGAAATTTAATCATAACTAAAGTCTACTCCAATACTCCAATATAATTGGAAATTCATAATGAGACCATGTTATCTCAGATATCTATGTGAAGGCCTTTTACAAAATTTCACACCTAGAAGTATCCATATCCTACCATATTGAGAGAATATAATGTGAGGTCAATAAACTTTAAGGCGTATCGTGTAACTAATTTATCACATTATTTCAACTTAATAATCTCCTAAATCCAAATATAAAACAATATTAAAGGTTAATAATATTCATAGAACAACTATTGAAAGTATGACCATGGGTGTGCCACCTTATCATGGTTTTGAGTGATCAGAACTCACCAGTGCCTCACTTATCCAAGGAGAAGGTTGGTAAAAATTGCAACCATTTTACTGACTAGGTTCATACAAGATAGAAAACTCAGACCACTACCTCAATACAATCCTTCACTGCCTAAGGGTTTGGATATCCATGAAACCTGAGTGTTATATATTGCTGGAACTCCTGTAATGTGCTAAGCCTATATAAATTGTTGTCCTGACTTACTGGAGATATTGGATGCCCAATATGGATTCAATCATCTACCTAGACCACTTTAGGTTGATACATGCACTTCCCATTAGGTGGAATCACCAATTTATTATTTCCTAATGGAAGAACCTCATGAATTGGTCCTTGGACTGAGGCCTCATCACTCAACTGGTCATCTTTACAACCCTATATCAATATCATAGCTGACTATCATCATGGTGGCATCCTAAAATTTAACATGATATTCCATGGTAAGATAAGAATATCTAGAGAGATCATAAAATTAGGATATAAAATTCAAAATACTCAATCCTATATGATTCATGTACCATTGGTTTCCCTACAACTGATGTCTTGGTATGCCAAGTTGAAAATCATGTAGTCAGAGTCCTAGTGTATGGATATGTTAGTCATCACCCCATCACTAGGTTCCCTATCCTAATTTCTACACTCAAGAGACACTAACATCATTTCCCTAGGCTCCCAAGACAAACCTCGCAAAATTTCAAAATCCAAACACTTACCCGAAGATAAACCAACTTTGATACCACTTTGTCCCAACCCAACCCACTGCGACCCTGCATGGGCCAGTAGTAAGATGAGGGTGACACCCTAAGTCCAAATCAAATTGGCCAAGAGATGGAAACAAACACCAAGTAGGATTATCACTAAACTGGGTGGAATAATCCTAAATTACCTTTATGAATGCACACGACCATCCCCATGTAATAGTTAATAGATATAAAAAAGGACTGGAACATCTAGAGTATATTCAATGCATGCTACAACCTCTAAGAAATACATTAAAGTGAATCAAGTTAATGCAAAATATATAAAAGAAAAATATGCACCCAAATATAAAGGATGTACCAGCTTGAAAATTATTATGAATGGGGGGAATTGAAGAGATCCCGACACTCAATATCTAAGGTTGACCATTGAACATGGTCAACACCTTAGAAACTACTATACTCCTCCAATAATGGGTCCACAAAAGTCACAACTGATCTACCTTTAATTTGCATAATACACAAGACATGATGGCATAGATCATACATGGTTAAGTGTATATATACCTAGTAGGACAACATTAAAACCAAGATGGAAGCAATAGAATAATACATCCATCTCAACACAGAATCAAGAGGGAAAAGGAACCCAACAAAAATATTCTCATACTGAAACCCCAGTTGAAAAGGAGAGAAGTATCAATCTCTATATCCAACTAAGAATGATGAAGAGTCTACCTATAGCTTCAAAGATCCCATCTCCAATGCCTAGCACCACGTGTAATCTCACAAAAATTAGAGTGAAGGTCCCTCTCCTTACTAAAACACTCTATATTTGAGGGAGCATTTTCTCTAGTGGAGGACCAACTCCCCATGGGAGATCGATGAAATGGGAGTACCAATCCATGGATAAAATACTCATTCCCTCTATTTTGTGTGTGTATGGGGGGTGGGGCTACTGACTATACCTATGTAAAGAGTATAGGGAACCCGCACCCTAGTATGATAGGGGAGTACAGACCCCATGTCATTGATAATCAAACCTACTCATTAGAGTCCCACTCATAACACCTAGTTTCATATATTTGATCCAAAATAAAGGCTACTATCATGTTATACATGGAAAAATACTCAGGATAAGATACTCAGAATCCCAAATCTATGTCTCAAATAAGGATATACATAAGGTATACATACCTGGGGAAAGTACACATAGTGTACATAGGGTCACACATCGTGTGATCTCAACCAAATTCCTAGTCATGTCTTCCCTTGGACATGGTTAGGCCAACCATGTGGATCCACATGGTTTTTCCTTATAAGAAAATAGTGTGTATATTCACCCAGGGTCATGGGCATGTACTAATAGTACATGGATTGACTAGCCATATACCCTCACATGACATGTACCTATATAGACACAACATATCATCTCAGCTAGGTTCATGGGCATGTTCCCTCAGTTCCTGGATTTGCTGCCCAGGTAGTGTCATATGGAATATGGGACTATCCATATAGTGTGTGATACTTAACTATGATGAAAACCTAGTTTTCATGAGATTTTAAGGAACACATCATTTGTTCCTCTAGAATACAGGGTGTGTACTCAAGTTTTTTGCAGAAAGTGACCTAGTCTTCACACAGACATTGAGTATATGATTTCCACCACCCCCTCTCCATTTATCTCACCCAAATAGCCAAATTCAAAGGGGAAGTTCACTAAATGTTTATTTATAGCCCCCAATGATCATAAATTTGATCTTTGATATCCATATTCTTATCTATCATACTTCCCATCATCATTTTGGGTACCGATCCATGATTCCATAACCTACATCTCAAAAATTATTTTGATCCATTTATAAAAGATGAATCCTTATGTCGTTCATGAATCCTTTACAAATCTAGGGGTTCAACCTCACTTGAATCCATCCCATCAATGTCAAATCTCCACTCTATGGGCCAATGATGAAGATCATGAAAACTATGGTGGGAAACACCCAAGAATGAGGTGAAATCATCATTGAATGATGTGATCCTAGCCAATGATTTCATATCATGAAAACGAAGGAGATTAAAGGGTGAAGTAGAGAAAAGAAATTATGTTTGAGAATTATAATTAAAAACTTGGTTCATGCGAAGGATAAAAATCACATACCAAAATCAGATATACAGTGCATGTTTGAAAATTAAATAAAAGGGTGGAAAACCACAAAATATCAAGCCCTACCCTATGAAAATTAAATCATTGTTGGATAACATGTCCTATTGTGACGATGATGAAGGTCCTAACATGTTCATAATTTGTCTCATGAATAACCATAATCATTCACTGTCGATCCACATTCTTGAGTCTCCAACACCAATAGAGCTCTCACTTCCTCCTCTCTAATCTCCTGGGGATATGCAGATAACCTTGGGGATCTATTATAATGATGTATTTATTGAGGGGTATTAGTTATTATGCTATTAAATAAATTAAATAAAAAATTATTTAATTTACATAATGCACCGACCATCATCTATCTTCCACATAACATCTGACATCAACCAAGATTAAGTATAACATAGGATAAACCTCACATTATAAAAAACACCACAATCCCAGATTTCCCATCTAAGGTCCCAATTAATAATAAATCCATTTATTCTTAAAATATGTGTTTGCATGATTTAATAAATATTAATATTAATAATATAATAATTATGGGGTCCTGTGACACCCAAGACACAATTCCAACTCTAAGTGGGAATCCACATATATATATAGAAATATTCAAAGGAAAAACTATAGAAACTAGATTTATTACAAAAAACCTCTAGATATAATCAATGAACCTAAGATCTAGTTGGTTTTGATCAATGAGAATAGGAGGGAATTGATCAAAAATAAATAAGAACTCACTATATTGAAATTGTACTTGAATGAAGGAGACAAAAGGGAGGCTAATGTTCATGCTCAATAGACCGAGTTTTTTGAGAAAAACCATTGAAGTTACTTATTAGGGATTAGAATCTGTTAGATGGAGTGAATTGTAACATCCTTACTTAAATATTATATATGAGATGTTTTAAGTGTATAAAATTGTCCATTAATCTTTTATTTTTTCTCTAATAAGGGTGTTTAATGGTTGGTTTTTTTGAATAAAGGGTGTGGGAATTAGTGGTTAGAGTGAAGAGAAAATGCTTAGCCTTATGGTGGATATAAAGCTACTATTGTCTAGCATGTAAACTCCAGCAACTATCCAATGGAGTTCTTGTATGTATGTAGAAAAATAAAGACCCCATCAACCCATCGATGGGATTCCATTAGCCAACTGGTGGTTCTAGAAGAACTCAAGTGGGTCTTCCAAGCACATTGGCCAACTAGTGGTATCACTGATCATCCAACACAACTAGCCTAGAAGTTCATTAAATTCACCCAACAAATTTTTATTTACACTAGTTTTGGACCATGTTTAATGCATATTTTCCCCCCTAAATCAACTATTTCAAATTTGAGACCTCCCCTATAAAATCTAGAGCTCTCCCATTCATCTTTCCTTGGTTATTAAATGTTGGATCAATCTAGTGATGCTACAATGGATAGTTTTATCTAGATATATAAAAAAATTTCTATTCTTTATTTAGGGATGAGCATGGATATATGATGGATCTATGTTTTCTATGTGGGTATAATAATGAATTCTTCCTTCATTCATATATCGATGATGGATCTAGATAGTTAGTGGGATCTCTTGAACTGATCAATATTTATCATCAAATGTAGACATTCTATGAGTATGTGATTATAATCATCTCCCTAAACCTCATCTTTATCATGAATTGATGATAGATATATAATCTATTGATGATAATTTGGTATATTGGTGGTGGATTCAATGTTTCAATGACATCCTCTCAATTGGATCTATAATTCTCATGAACGATGGATGTTTCTGAGTAAGTTCTCTAAGACCAATCATCTTTAGAATCCCTTATTCTTGAATCTAATCTTGTATATATTTTTTGAAAATGAATTTATTATGTATCATTGTTCATTAGATAGCTATGAGGTTCTATTCTATAACCGGTCATGAATTCATGATCCGTTCTTGAATCACCCACAAATCTGGTGAATCAGATTCCTCTCCTTTGAAATATCTCGGAACTAGTTTCATTGATGGAATCCATGAGGTATGTGATTCTAGAAACACATTCTTGACATGGAATCTCCTTGAGTATCTTCACTAAAACTCTTAATTGATGAATCAGAACCTGATATAGGGATACTTAATGTGAGATATAGTTCTTCATGGGTTCAGTACATGGTCTTGGCTTCAATACTTTTGAAAAAACTTGGAATTATTCATCAACAACCTTGAGGTATGAAGTTTCTTACATTTTTATAACTTTTCATACTCTTTACAGATTTGATGTGATACTTTTTTAATATATATTTTCCTTAATTATTAATTATGATTTCATATGTGTGTGTGTGTATCCCATGATACCTTTTTATGATGTTTTATTCCATGAGTATTCTTATGTAGCTTGTTTTCAAGTTAGATGTTGACCACATATTGTTATATATTGATAATTATTATCATAATGTTATTCTATGATTTTCCCATGTATGATCTACCTTGTTTTACCTAATTAACATTCTCTTAGAAGTGTCTCTTTTGATACTCAAAAGAGGTGGACCATCATAATATGATTATTCTGAAGAGGGAGAGTTCACACAACATGAAAAAATGACATCAACGGGCCTGAACACAAGTAAGTGATTCCTAATTGACGTTGAGTAGAATGTGTACTTGATTACTAGTGGATGTTGAGTAACATGTATAATTGATGCCTAACAGATGTTGATTAGAACATATACATGATGCCTAGTGGATTTTGTGTAGCATGTACACCCAATTCCTAGTGGATTCCAAGTAGCATTCCCACTTGATTCCTTGAGGATGTCAAAAAATGTGTTCACTATACTTGTGTCTAGCTTTTACTGTTTTCACATTTTTTTAATTATCCTACCAAAATGAGGATGAAGTAGGTATGGTCGAGGCTTGTGGTGGCTTGGTTAGCACATGGACACTCATCAAGTAATAGTTTTTGATTTCTTGAACATTTATTGTTACCATAAAATACAACTGTTATAATTGTGTAAACTTTCTAATGAAAAATTGGTGGTTTCCTACTGAGCTTTATTACTCACAGCTTGCATGAACATCTCAATGCATGTGAAGACTTAATGTATTGGGATCTAGGTAAGTAAAAAGGGAAAATGGTAGATATTTGAGTTTTATAGCATGGATATGGTGGTGGAATCATGATAAACTCTGAAGGATTTTGATAGAATTTTATTTATTTATCTTCTTTCACTACATACTATGGTTTTCCTTTCCACAATGGGATATCAGTTAATTATTTATATGAAATGTATTCCATTTTTTTAAAATATTTATTATTTATCTTTAAATTTGACCTAATTAATTTTTTATTTATATTTTTTATAGGGTTATGATACTAAGGTTATAGTTTACCCATTGATGGTATTCAAACCATTACTCCTAGTCGATAGCCTCTTTCATATGGGGAGGTGAACATGAGGTCTTGTGGCTCCTCATCTCAAAACCATAGGTTTGGGTTGGGGCATTACATTTTCTTTATGGCCTATCCCCTAAGATACATAACTCAAATGGTTATGGTTTGTGGAGTTTGAATCAACTACTTAGGATGTTAGCTATATCCCCAGGTCATAGTACATATATTCCCCATGATCTTATGAGAGCCTATCTATGACACCCTCAAACAGAACTAATGAAGGTGACCCATCTTTCCATATCAATGACACTTTCTCTGAGTTCCTACAAATAATTTTTGATTATTCACACTATGTCCACATTCAAAACATCGAAGGCCTCCTCATCCCATAGAGGGGGATGAAGAAACTCTACTCTACTATGATTTACTACCACCACCAAACTAAAACACCTTATCCTACCTCTTCTTACTAAAAAGAGAGTCACCAACTATTACACTGGTATGTACTCTAGTTAATCCTATAAGATCTGGAAGAAGTCCTATGTATATGTCACACTCTATACCTTTCTTAATAATTAAGGCCCTGAGAATCACTTATAGATATTTCATTAGGTAAAATCACATGACCTGATGCCTCAACTATGGATAAATGTTGATCTCATACTTCTGGGTATTATGTGTCTTGTTCCTTACCAATAGAGGAGGCAAGTGAATAAACTCTGTGAAACAAGAAGAGTAGGGAGACATGTACATCGGTTCCCACAAAATCCCCATAAACTCCTATACGCAGACCAACTTTAGAATATTTGGGAAAAAAACCTCAAAGAGAATGCCCTTGAATGTTTCTTGTATAAGACCCTCACATATTCCCACCTGGTTTATAACACCCCACCACCTTCGAGAGGGTCCTTAAAGTATTAAAGTAGCTAGATTTACCCATCAACACTCTATGGTATCCATTAGGTCAATGATCCCCTTGATAATTTCAATACAATCCTTAGTATCAAAATGAACTATGGTTCACTAGAATGATGGAGGATTATAGAGATGAATGCCCCAAGAATAATCAACCATTTACCTCTATGCCCCTTCACATTGAAATTTAACTAACCAGAAGACTTTAAGTTATAACTATTATATTTCCTTAACCACTAGAGTGAGTTCGGGAGCAAGATCAAGTGAATCCTTCTATACAACCAGTGGTGGAATGGGGGCATCCACCCTAGAGAGAGTTTTCTAGTTTTCTCCTTTAGGAGGTCCCATAAAATGTCTATAAGGATGTATTCTCTCAAATTACAAACAAATGATTATAATTCCTTCATCAGCTCTCTTAATGGTAAAACCTATGAAAATTATAGGCACAATAAGATATTTCTATAGGAGACCTATCCTAGGAGGCTACCACAATGATAAGGCATAACCCTCCTATCACTACCCAAGGATCAAGCCTAGTTCTTTGAACCTACACATTATTCATAGTCAAATACATATTAAAACAAGAATTCTCAAATTCAAATAGTCCAAATATCAATATAATATATTATAGAAGCATAAATAAATACATTTAATTAAAACAAATACCATTAAAAACATGCAATAGTTATATATGACATGTTATCCTACATTACTAGTCATGATGAAAGAATGAAACTAAATCCCATAAACCACAACAACACAATATAATCAGGATCAACATAAAACCTTAAATCCACCATTATAATAGTTGTCCCATCATTGGTAACTCGAAGGTCCTTCATTTAAGTGGTAGCTAGGAACTTAAATGGATACCCTACCTGAGTTCCACATAGCCTAACTCCTTTCTACCTTTACCCAAATGTAGTCTAGAAGAATAGAAAAAGAACCCCTCCTCTGATACCACTTTGTATTTCCCTAACCCAAATTACCTAATCCGGGTTGAATAGTTATATGACCTCATGCATGACTCCCCATACAAAAGTGGTTTTTTGGCTATAATCGAGGGTTCAAACAATATAATAGAGAGACTATACCCTCAATATCGATATCCATACACCAGAATAATAACACAAAAAGATAAATGACTAAAAAATGTACCATAAAACTGAATAATAATCAAGAAAAATCAAATGGCATGTTCTGTATCATTTAGTTATACAAAAACTAAACCAAGGATACCCAATGTGGAAGATCAAACCAGAGTATAGGAATGAAATTGGAAAACAATAAAGATTTCTCATAATTACTCTAGAGTCTGTCTCGATACCACCACTAACACTAGGATTCACCTCATTATATCCCTATCACTAGGCCCTTTCCCTTTCTGAGATCACTAATCATGAAGTATCCAT
Source organism: Viscum album (assembly GCA_963277665.1). NCBI lineage: Eukaryota > Viridiplantae > Streptophyta > Magnoliopsida > Santalales > Viscaceae > Viscum > Viscum album. The sequence goes on along the minus strand of OY728125.1, from coordinate 720,518,312 downwards.
GCACATAGAGATACCAGTGTAGGGTGTAAGTATAAACCCAATAAGATACCACAAATACATCTGTAACATAAGTTCACATGCATAAGAGGTGTATTACATGATAATAAATAAAGGATCAAGTAAGCATCAATCAATCAAGTTTTGAATGGTCATGCTCTAACTAAGCTTTCATGAACTCTATCTGTAGATACTTCAGATCGATGCCAAAAGGGAATTCCTAATAAAATTCATGAATGTGGTTCATCCACAAGGCCACTATATATATATATATATCTATTTATGTACACAAACTATATGTTTTGGGTTAGTCCACAAGGTCATCATGTCCCATCTATATCACATATTAGGACACAAGGTTGTCATGTACCATATCTATCATAGGTCAGGCCACAAGTTCATCATGTTCTATCTTTATCATAGGTTAGGACATAAGAAAATCATACCTTGTCTCTACCTTGGGACAATACTCAATTCCATCATGCCCTTATTCTTTGAATAAGTCCTTCATCATCATCGTCACATGTTGCAAATGATCCCCCTCCAAGAGATAACCAATCCATGATGGTACAACTGTCATTAGTTACTATAAAAAACCTCCATAGGATATATGTTCACACAAAATAGGTATAACACATATAGTAACAATATAGCACAACAATCATGATTCTTGGAATCCACACACACACACACACACACTTGATCATAAACAAGAATGGTCTCACAAGATATAAATGCAAAGACATACAATTAGCACAAAACATGGGTCTCACTACTATACACACATACAAATGTGGTAAAAATCAAGGAAACAACCTTTTAAAAATTCTCTACACGGTAAGGAACTTCCTACCTCATTCACATTGATTCCAAATGGAAATAACCACCAAGATTCATCACCTAAATCAATTATAATAACCAAATATTCATAGAACCAAATCTAATTTATCAAAAATAGTATTCTAGAATAAGAATCAAGAATAAGAACTTGACAATGGATTGAATTAGATTAGGCATACCCAATGAGATCCACCATAAATGGTAGATCTAGATCCATTCAAGTGATAGGAAGTGATTCACAATAGATCCATGTGTTTTTCCTTCAATGATCATATAATTCTTTATTATATCACAAAAAAATCCATAATTCTATCCATTACAACCAAGATCTATGATTAATTCAATAAGAAATAGGAAATATCAAGTTATATCAAGAATAATGGAGAACAATGATCACATACCTTTAATTATCATGGCCCAAAGACTCTAGATTCACCAGAATTGGAGATTGAAGGAAGATTAATCACTAAAAACCACAACTGGAGTCCCTATTTTTGAGATCCCTAGGTGTAGGAGGAAGAATAGAGATATTTAGGTTAGTTTCAGGTTTAAAAATAAATTTTTGTATTAATTAAAACTCCACACAAGGTTTGTTCACACAATTTACTAAACTGTGCACCAACCATGTGAGGTACTATATTTCTTTTAAGAACCCCCATAGTTTTTCCAAATGGTTTGGTAAACCATATGCGAAACATGATTTTTTTTTCTTTTTCAAGAGTCACGTAGTTTTCTAGGGAATGTCATGTGGTTATATTTGACTATAAACGAACCATGTGGCACCCATTGTACCTCTCAAACAAGATTTAAAATTTCTTAGTGAGGATGTCATGATTTTACCTAATCATATTTAAACTGTTCACCCACTCAAAGTCCTCCAAAACCATCAAAATATATCCAGAAGATACTCAATAATTCACCCAAGAAAATCATAACACAAAAATTCTCAAGGAAGGGATGAAAGTAATGAGTAATGTACCTAAAAAGTCCAGGACATTATAAAGCTACTGAGAATGCCTTTGGTTTAGTGGAAGAGGTTTTAAGATGGTTGGAGGAAGTCAGGAATTTCATATAAAATAAATGGAAAGGGAGTTATTTTATAAATGATTAGGATTTCATACACATATTAATGAATTTACATACAAAGATGAAAATCACATAAGAAGAACAATGTATAAGGTGATAAATGTGAAAGATGAAGATTTCAAATGATAGCTATGTGAGAAGTACTTCTCATATGATAACTAAAATCATAAGATAACATTCCACGTAAGATGAGGACCACATAAGATAAGAAACACATGAAAGATAATTCTATATAAGATTAAGGAATCACCTAAGATAAGTGAACCTTATATAATATAATTAATTTTAAAATATTTTATATCTAATAAAATGAATAAGTTTTGAAAATATTGAGATTTATAATAATATAAATTCTGAAGAATGGAAGATAAATATTATGACGCTTATACTACAACATTCAAGGAACTAAACATATTAATTGTATTTAAATATTTTTAATTAAATTTGAGATTATAGGAAGATTGGTTCATAAAATATATTGGATTCTCAGAGGAGATCCATGCAGAAAACCTTACTTCCACATCATAGGTCCATTCACACATGGATAAATCACAAAGTTTAAATGCAGCATATTTTATGAAAAAATATTAGGTCTCAAACAAAGATAATTCCTTGAGAAGGGGGGTGAGTTAGGGTAATATAACTTACAAATAATTCCTTTGAAATTATGTTGTTATATCTTTTAAAGTAACACAGTTACCTATCCCTCACAAACTCTCTATATTGATGAAAGTAGTAAAATAACACACAAGTATTTTTTTAATTGGTTAATATATATATTTTAATCTATGGAGAATGCATGGAAATATATCTATGAATGTGAGACACAAAAGTGAATTTATTTTGGTATAGTTATATAATAGAATGTTTTAACTAACTATCTAGGTTTACAACCCTTATGAGAAATGAATAATGCACTTATATTCTTCATAGGGTGGAAAGCTCTACTCCTCATATGGAAACCTTCTTCTTCAAAAACTAGAAATGATAAAAATCACCAGATTGGTGTTCCACTTCATTACTATATTAATAGGTTTTTAGTGAAAATAAATTTTGGAAAAAATTCTTCTTCTTCTCTAGTTCCTCTATGTGCTGCACACTAGAACTGTACCCCATAATTCTAGTCATAAAACATGAAAACTATTCCTCTTATTTCTAACCTCTATCTAGAGTATCCTCTTTAAACTCTTCAATACTAAATAACCAAAATCACTTTTCATGATCAAAATAATTTTCATTTTTTAGAGGGACTCCACCATTTTATTACACATACTCTGGTTTCATTTCATTTTACATTTTTTGAAAAAATCTCCAACTTCTATGTGAGAAATCATTTTCAAAAGTCATAAAACATGATCAAATTTATTTTTAAAAGCCTAGGAAATATCCTAAGTTATTATAAAATAATATTATTCACAATATTTATTCATATTATTCATTAAATATACATTCCACTTAATGATAGTTTAATTTACAAGTTTCCACCTCCCTTACTTCATGATGGTTTTCATGGTCAAAATAAATTAACCAAATAACTATAAATCATGTTAAAAAATAATGGAAATATTTTTTCTTCATTCTCTCTTGAATCTAAATTTGTGTTTCTATATACACACTAACTAAAATATTAATCATATTAATGATTAATAAAATACCAATATATCTGCTATTGGTCAAACTTCATAAAAAATATCACAATGGCACAAAGTTATAGAATCATATTTAAATAGGTCCAAAATTATTATTAAGAAAAAAAATACATACATAGAATCTGAATGAAGTTTATGTTGAGTAAAATGATCCTTATATAGAGACCATTCATTCTTAAACAACAACTTCATGCTTATACAAACTCAGATTCATGTTTATATAGACCATTTTCATCCTTTTGCATCTTTGGATGATCTTTACACACATATGGTAGCCTTAATTAATTTCTTAAATGATCATAATGAAGTAGATCATACTTACCCAAAAAAAAAGGATGATCTGTAAAAACCCTATACTTTCCAAATTTCAGAACTTCTAGACTAAACCTATTTTTTCAGAAATCTTCCAAAACTCCTTTAAACCTCTTCCAATCATAAAAATAAACTCAAATCACTGATAAATACTATATCAAAGATTAATTAAAATTAAGTTTCAATAAACACAACCCAAAAAACCCACTAAGTGGATTTTTCCAACAATACCCCCTTTGGTTTTATTTACACCGCAAAAGAAGATTTACCACTTAAAACTCTAAGAATATTCATAAACTACTAGATCTAAATATAAAAAATATAAACTATTTACTTCAAATATTTTATAAATTATTCAATTAAAATCAACCATAATTCCACTTGATTCATGATTAGTTTGAGAAACATGATTTAAATGAAAAGATCCTCATGAAACACTTCATGGAACTTTATTCACTTCACCACTTTCCAAATGCCTTTCCAAGATACTACTCCTAATTAGACATTCAATAACTATACCGCTTTTTTAAAATAATATTTATCATAAATTTTTAAATAGGTAAGAACATTCCATGGACCTCCATATTTTCCCCATTCAAAATATGGGTATCATTTGCCACATTTTCAATGAATCCAAAGATCACTTATTTGAAATTTTACCAAAAGGGTTTGAAATCCAAACATTTAATAAAATATAGATATAATACCGTACCATATAAATTTACATGGGGTAATTGGGATCCCTTATATAACTCATCTAGTTATAGGTATTCGGTTGAACTCCAAGAAACAACCAATTCCTTTCAAAATATTCCTCGAGTGGTTTGTTGGTCAAAATATCAACCACTTGATTTTGGGTGCACACATACCCAAACTTTATAATTTGTTTATCCACATTATTCTTGAGGAAATGTGGTTTTATTTAAATGTTCTTGGTCCTTTGATTATGAATGGGTTTTTTCTAATATTTATATCACTTCAGTTATAACACTTTTTAGAAATATGATATAACAATTCCAACCTAATCTCTTCCAGTTGGTGTCTCATATATATAAACTGGGTACAAATTGAGTGACTAAAACATATTAAAACATCATTATAATCTAATAGATGAAATATTACTTCTTTATTTGCAAATATATTCAAGAGATTACAATATATAATACACCTTAATAAGTTGAATTTCATTTTTACACTAAACATTCCCAATCTTCATCTGTATAGTATAAGATTTGAATATAGGTTATGCTCTAATAAATCATACCAAGGTACATTATTTGGTTTATTTAATGGTGTATTCATACAAAAAATTTAAAATTCCTTTATTTGGGATAGTTTTGATAGTAGGTAGATAGACTTATGGAAAATAAAATGTCTTTTCAAGTGGTATTAAATTATAGAAAACTTCAAATGATCTTTCTATAAAGTGTCATATCGACCTCCTTTCATTCATCATATTTTTAAAATTTAATTTGGTTCACCAATAGGGTTTTAATTGGACATGAATAATACATTTGAAGTATTTTTAACACCTCATTGGTATCTTTGTTTTTTGAGAAACAAATATAATTTTTTTTCTTTGGATCACCTACATGATAAGGAAAAACTACTCACAAATCAAAGATATTTTGAATTTACACCACATGAATTATGAAAATTTATTTCATTATGAAACATTAAAGCCTATAAAATTGATTTCATATATATGAATTATCACCAATATTAACTGTTATTTCCCATTCATGGTGTAGAGGTTATTATAAACCTCTCCACTTTCAAAACTAAGCCTCTCTAGGTACTGGTCCAGCTATGAGTACCATTACCTTAGTGATTGTTCATGCCATAAAAGGACTTATTTAACCAAAAAAAATTGTTCTAAAACTATTAAACTATAAATCCATCTATATTATCAATTTAAATATCCTCTTCATGGAATCCATTCAAGAATACCGCTTTAACATCTATTTGATACACTTTGAAGCATTTTTGTACTACCATAGCTAAAAAGGGGTTATGATTTAAAAATATTCCATGGGTGAAAAAGTTTCATCCACATAAATTAATTATATTTAGTAATATCCTTTATAAACTTGTGGAGTTTTCTTCCAATTCAATTTTCCATCTTCATTGATTTTATTTTGGAAGACCTAATTGGTCCTAATAACATTTTTTTTCTAGACTTGGAACAACTTTCATATCACATTATTTTAAATTTAAACAATTTCATCATAAATAACCTTGACCCAATGATCATAATTATCATAAAATTTAAATTTTTTATATCCCACCTAAGATAAATAATATGTTTATAACCATTCGTTCATATTTTCAGTTTCAAACAAGGTTGTCCGGCCACTAACTATATCATCATCATTGGTTTTTACCTTGTTGGATTTCCTATTTTATATAATATTATAGTTATATTTTCCAAATAACAAGTGTTTTAATCTATGTATTATATATCCCCTTTATTTCCCCTTGATTCACACACTTCGTCATAATTTTTTTCTTTAAAACTGGATTATTTTTGTGTAAAATATGCTCACTATAATCTAAAATCTATTTGCCTGTTTCAAAAACTACTCATTTTCATTGAATATTACATATTATATTTCTGAAAAATTTCTAATACTTTTATCTCATTTTCTATTTTTTTTAATGAATATACAAGTAAAATTTCTTGACCCCCAGAATCAAAAATCTTTTGATGCTTTTCTTGGTTGAGAATAAAACATCTACTTCTGAAAACTCAAAAGTACTTGATTGGTATATTATTCCCATACCAAATATAATAGGGAGTATTCTATTAATTTTTAACTAATAAATATATATTAGGGATATAAATATATGTGATTATAGTAACTTTCTAATATGTATATGGTATGTTATTTTCAAGGAGCATTGTCTGAGCTATATTATTGATGATTTGATTCCTTCTTTTAAATACTTCATTTTATTATGGATAAAACTCAATATTGTATTCCATGATTTTCAAGATACTATTCCAATAAATTATTACAAAAATTAATTCCATTATTGGTCTAAAACATTCAAATTTTAAGTCTAATCATTTTCTCAACCAATCTCTAGCACTGAGTGATGCACCATAACACATCAAATTTGGGAGAAATGATCATCATTAATGAAATTCTTATATAATAATCAATAAATAAGACATAATAAATTTTAACATCCATTTTTTTGGGTATCATCATTCAAAAAACATCCACATGAAAAATATCAATAAATATTTATTACTTCTTCTTTTTTAGCTTGTTATTTTTCTAAACAATCTTCCTTTTTTAACAAGTGTCAGACATGTGAGCGTGATCTCATGAAATTATAGGGTGGTATCAATATCCTTCATTATTTAACAAGTTATCCAAATATTTTTGTCTCTAATGAATAAGTTTTTTGTTCCATAATTTTATTTCCTCTTCCTTAGATAACATACACCTATCCTATTATCAATAAATAAGATAGAGGTTCCCATTCATATGCCTTCCTTGCAAAACAACTAAGCCATCACTTAATCTAGTAATGAAAAATTTATTGTTTAATCTCACTTCATTCCTGAGTCACAAAGTTTAATTACACTAAGTAATTTGTGACTGAGTCTATAATCTAAAAAGGCTTTGGTGCATTTGAGATCTTTTCCACCAATCTTTGACTTCCTATAGATAATAATTTGTAGCCCTTCATTTTTTACAAATATAACTACACAATCATTATAATATTTGATATTAGTGATAAATTCATTATTCCCTATTACGTGATATATAAAACCAATATCTATAATCAAGGTACTAGACCTGTCCCTTTCCTTTAAAGAGATATTAGCAATGTTGGTTTTCTTAGTCCTTACCTTCTTGATCTATAACTGCTAGTTTAATTTACTTGATGATGTACACTAATTATTTATTTATGACTCCTTATATTATTCTTCATTTTCAAGAATAAAAATATTTTTTGAGTTTTAATCTTGTTAGGAAATGTTTCTAGTTTCGGTTTGGTGCCTCTCTTGGTATCCTTTTTCATCTTCCTTTTCACCATTGATGAAAAATTAATATCTTTATTCACTAAAACTTCACAACATAAATATTATCCATTAAAATAATAATAATAAACATAAGAATTACTACTTTCCTATCAATGATTTTATTTCTCTCAGAATGGTATTTTTGTGATGGGGTGCTCATATTAGGCATGTCCAAAATTTATATAGAAATAAAACCTTATTTTTGTGTGTCTTATTTTTAGCCTTTTATGTATGAAGAATAGTTATTTGAGTATCATGAAAATCAATTTTATTTCATGGTGTTACTTCTTAGGATTTTTTACCCACTATTGATGCCTAATTTTTTTGATCATGTATCATAAATAATTTTCATTTCTCACAAAACTATTTTTCATGTGGTAAGATTCCCCATGATATTTATTAGTCTTCCTAGGGAATGATGCACCTAAAATCCCTGATGTAATTCCTAGAGTAATAATTCATTATTGATCTTAACACTATCATCTTTATGTCATAACATCTCCAGTAAGTTACTTGATTATCTTGATCGTTTTTATTCATAGAGTTATTTAGGAAATCAATGATTTATGCCTATTCTTCAATTCTGATCATAATCTCAAATTCTTTTATCAAGATTCTAGAAATTCAAGATTTAAGTTTTTCAATTGTTTCCTCAAATTATTTATTCTCTTCCCATTGTTATTTCATATAGAGCCTGGAGTCATGAAAATATTCATTGGATTTTTTATTTGTATCCCTAAAAATGTTGATTTCATCAAGGTCTACCCCAAGATCAGCTTCAAGAACAACTATTCCCTTGATTCAAACTTCTACATCATCACTATCATCCATTTTTGACTTTCCTAAAAAAGAAAAAATACTTATTCTATGAGGTATATAAAATATGTTACCTCATATTATTCCATATCTTTTAAAGTATCATCTTCTTTAGTGACAAGGTTCATTATTTTTAAGAATTTATGAGGAATTTTTCCCTAAATTTTCATATTCATTATAGGTTTCCTCATAAGGAAATTATCTTTATCATTATCCTAATGATTATTTATGAATCTATCCATAATGTTCTCAAGTTTTTCACATCACAAGTAAGGAATTAAAAGATTTTATTTGAATTTACATTTTCAATTTTTTTACATTAGAATAAATAAAATGCACCACCTCATCAAGTTCTTCATCTTGAAGATCCTCCTTCACCAATATTTTCTTCATAAACTTGAATGAAACATTTGGATAATTATTTGTTGAGATAGAATAATTTTAATTTTTCCTCATTTTATATATAGTAAGAGTTTTATATAGTTTTTCCAATGATACCACCATTATATATTTATCTTTAAGAAATAATTATTTCAGATTGAACCGAGGTAGTAGTCTTTAGGATTCTTTTTATTTTCTTTATAACATCAACGATCTCTTTAATAATATGTATAAATTGAAAAAATTCATATATGTGATTGAAAAATACATCAAATATATAATCCATTACCATTATAAAATATTAAAACTTGTTACACAACACTTACTAACATGTCTGTTGATCGTACCGCGATTCACTATTTCATTTTCACCCTTACACCACTGTTTTAAACTGAATTTGTATCGTAAATTCCAAATATAATAAAAAATTTCACCTCATGTTAGATTCACTTATTTTGTGTTTATAACTATTAAAAAGGTCAATTTTAATTGGTTTAATAATTTCATTGAAGGTGGAGGTGATTTGGAGGGCCCATGATGGAGTTCAAGAAAAATGAGCCAAGCTACGCAGGATCTAAGCAAACCAGCTTACTAAACCAAATAATTATACTGGAATGTGCATTTAAATGAGATGAAAGTTTTTGGGATAGTCCAAAATTCATTGGGCTAAATTTCATCTAAATGAACCCAAGACTCATGCGGCCGTCTGGTGGCCCAACCGACCTAATCTATCCAACACACCGAATCTGCATGAAGTCAAAAGTAGTGTGCAATGATCTGTCCACATCTCGATATCTAGTTGTCCAACTAGTTCCAAACCTTCGGTGTAGATAGTCAAGAGGTGGGGAAACATGTTTATAGTTCTTTCTAAAGTGATATTTGACTGTAAAGTGGTCTAAAACCATGGGACATATGATTTTACATAATTTGTGTGCCCAAAACCACCTTCCACTTTGCCTATAAAATGGAAGCTTGGGATCCTCATTTGAAAGTTCATCTAGGAAAAAAATCTATTCCATTTTTGATTCCTAGAGGAGTATCCTCTTCATCCTAGAAGTTCTGGAGGCCCTATCATCATAGGGGAATCAAGCATGAAAAAGGAGTTCCACCCGAGCTTCCTCCTCCTCCCGATGTCGAGCTAAACGGTGGGCGTTCGTTGTGAGGGAACTACACACATATCAATGGAGTTCCAACATATATATTAGCTATTTTTTTGGATTTTTTTTGATTTTAAAACATTTATTTCCATGTATATTAAATTATTTCTTATTTGAATACTTTTTTGGATTCATGTGATTGATTTGCTCTTAATTTCTAACCGATCAGTGTGAGGTTTTGAGTGCGTGACTTGTGTTGTTCTGATTAGACAACACAAGAATCCTTTTATTACCCACTTACTTGAGATTTAAATCTGATTTTTAATATCTTATTTCATGCATAAGTTCTGGACCTTGACAATATGATTGTTATGTCAAGGTTTGGTTTTTCAAGTAATGAAATAAAGGCTTAGGAATTAATCGGGATTCCAATTAATTTCAACAAAAGAATTACTCCAAACCTAAATGAATCTATAAGAACAATGAGCTTGAAATGTGTGTAGTGAAATAAAAATGACCACTTTCTCTCATAATTCTTAAATCATCACCTTTATCTATCAACTATAAATCTCTTTAAATCAAGTTATTTTCTTAAAATTGTTTTCAAAATCACCCCCATTTTTAGAACTTTTTATTAAAAATTCACACTCTAAACCTATGAATGCTCCTTGAGAGATGAACTAGGGTCTTCCCTAGACTATAAATCAAGCTTAAAAACATAATCAATTTGACATGTCATGACAACGTGGTCAAATTTTGGCACCATTGTCGGGGAGTGCTTTGTTTTTTTAGTGCGTGTTTTTAATAAGATATTTTTAAATTTTGTGAATATTTATTTAACTTTTCAATACTTTTGTGTTCTGATATATTTTTTGTGCAGGTTTGGTTCATGACGTGTTCTAATCCATGAGATTTACCTCATTTTGAACCTGAATCAGAGAGGATCTTATGTCAGTGACACCAATACAGAGAAGAAAACCCTTTGAAGGAGGACACACAAAACATCGACACTCCTCTTGATCCTTATACTTCTTCTTCTAGAACCGACATAAAAACTGAAATTAACTTGTATAATATGGCTGAAAACAATAAAATATTAAAATAACTAACCTCACCTGATGTTGATATCCAACCCACATACATTCAATTACAAGGAGAGGCACCCAATTTTGAACTAAAATCTGGTCTAATTCATCTATTACCAAGATTCCATGGACTTCCTAGAGAGGATCCACACAAGAATTTAAAAGAATTTCATATTGTGTGTTATAAATTAAAATATGAAAATTTAGATGAAGAATAAGTAAAGATAAGGGCATTCCCTTTCTCATTATAAGATACTGCAAATGATTGGCTTTACTATGTTAATTCACCAATTAGAGATTGGACGGACATGAAACGTTTTTTTCTTGAAAAATATTTCTCAGCCTCTTGAACTACAACAATAAGGAAAGAAATATGTGGTATAAGACAATCACAAGGGGAAACATTACATAAATATTGGGAACACTTTAAAAGTTTATGTTCAAGATGTCCACACCACCAAATAAGTGGTCATATTTTAATTTAGTATTTTTATAAAGGTTTAATTCATATTGATTGAAATATGATTGATGCTGATGTAGGTGGTGCGCTAGTAGATAAGATCCCAATTTCTACAATAAACTTGATTGAGAACAAGGCACAGGACACTCAAAAATTTGGTACAAGGTCCAGTGTACCCATTCAAGGTGTTCATGAGGTGAAAAGTACCGAATTCGAGAAGAAGGTGGACATAAAGTTTTAAGAGGTAAGTACCCTTTTACAAAAAATCGCTCTCTCCCAAGGTAAATCTCAATCTCCTCCTCCCATCCATTATGGAATATTCTCTTCTTAAACCCATTATTCTAACCAATTCCCCTAATTGAGAGAAACTTCTGAGAGTTGTGAGGCAATATTCCCAAGACGCCCCTATAACCAAACCTTTAGGCAAGAACCTTACTATAAATCTAACCATAGGTGGAAATAAAACCAAGCCTATAGGAAGGGGGGGTATTCAAACCAACCTCAACAACAATGGAACCAACAAGGTCAGAGTAGTCATCCACCACCACCACCCAGAAATCCTTAACCACCCCAAAGGCCTTTCCAAAAAACCCCTCCAAAATCCGAGCCTAGCCTAAAATATATGATGAAACAAATGGTTTCCAACAATATCCAATTCCAAAAAACCACTTAGGCATCCATACAAGACCAAAAAACCCAATTAGGCCAACTAACTAACTCGATGGGGGAAATAAAAATTCATGGATTGGGTAAACTACCATCTTAACCATTAGTCAACCCTAGAGATAAAGGAAATGTTAGTTCCATCACCCTTAGGAGTGGAAAAAACTATAAAGTCAAATTAATCCTCTATTAGAGTTATCCCCTCCTAAGGAAACCTCCATCCCAACCATTAAAAATGTTCCAAATGTTGAAAAACCATGTCTTAAGAGAATTCCTTACAAAGGAAAGAGTGTGTATGTCAATGAGTCTCTTATCCAACCCATTCCTCTTCCATTTACCCAAAGGTCCACCCAACCTAGAAAACAAAAGGAAACTGAAATTGATAAAGAAATTTTGGAGATTTTTAAAAAAGTACAGGTTAACATCCCCTTGATTGATGTTGTGAAGAAAATTCTAATACATGCCAAGTTTCTAAAGGAGATTTGTACACACCGAAGGCGACTTCATGGAGATGAAAAGGTGAGATTGGGGAGGAACATATCAGCATTAATAGAGCCATCACTTTTTACCAAGTGCAGTGATCTTGGAACATTCTCGATTCGATGCACCATAGGGGAGTATTCATTTTCCAATGCTATGATTGATTTAGGTGCTTCTATAAATGTGATGCCTCACTCCATTTACTCTTCATTGCAGGTCAGGGAAATAAAAACCACTGGAACTGTTGTTCAACTAGCCAACTGAAGTATCTCACACCCCTATAGTGTGTTAGAGGATGTTCTTGTGAGGGTGAAAAAAATTAATTTTTCCTGCTTATTTTTATGTGCTTTAAATGGAAGATGATATGATGAATGGACATGCCCTGATTATATTGGGGAGACCCTTCTTGAAAACATCCAAAACCATAATTAATGTCCATAATGGTACATTATCTATGGAATTTGGTGGTGACATAGTCCATTTCAACATCCTTGATGCCATGAAGCACCCCTCAGAAGAACATTCCTCTCTCTCTATAAATTCAATTGATGTACTCCCTTCCTCTGAAAACACTTCTTTTCATTCCCCCGATCCCCTTTCTGAGTTTTCATCCTTGATTTAATTTCTTGGTAATGAATCATGCATTGATTGTTGTATTAGTCTAGAAAATTGTCATGCATGTTTATTAATTGATAATTCCTTGAACATTGAGGATCCAATGACCATTGATGATACTGCTAAGATTATAAAAGCTCATTCCTAATTTGAGGATGATACCATTGAGAAGTTAGATGAGATTAGTGACCTCTCACTTTCACACACACTCCCATCAATCCAAAATCCACCTGAATTGGAACTAAAACAACTGCCTCAAGATTTAAAATATTCATATCTTGAGAATTGAAACAAGTTTCCCGTCATCATTGCTAGTCCACTCCCTCATGAGCTTGAATTGTGGATGCTTGAACATTTGAGGATGTATAAACAAGTATTATGATGGACACTTGTAGACATTCCTGGTATTATCCCATCAGTTTTTACACATCATATTTTATTAAATGATGAGGCTAAACTAGTGAGGTAAGAACATCGTCGACTGAACCCAAACCTCCTAGAAGTTGTGAAAAAGGAGGTAACAAAATTATTGGCTACTAGAATCATTTACCACATCTCTGATAGCCAATGGTCCAGTCCTGTTCAAGTAGTTCCTAAAAAAATTGGCCTTATAGAAATCAAAAATGAAAAAAAATGAATTGGTTCCAACTCGTGTGTAGAATAGTTGGTGTGTCTGCATAGACTATCACCGACTAAACCAAAAAACTAACAAAGACCATTTCCCTTTTCCATTCATTGACTAAATGCTAGAGAGGTTAGTGGGTAAGTCCCACTACTATTTACTTGATGGGTATTATGGATACTTTCCGATCCATATTTCCCCCAAGGATCAGGAAAATACGACCTTCACTTTCCCCTTTGGCACATTTTCATATAGGAGGATTCCATTTGGTCTGTACAATGCTTTAGTTACTTTCCAGTGATGCATGGTTAGTATTTTTTTGGATTACCTTGATAATTGCATGGAAGTATTCATGGATGATTTCACGGTTTATGGCTCATATTTTGATGAATGTTTGAGTAGTCTTGGTTCAGTCCTAAGTCACTGAATTGAAAATAATCTTATATTAAATTATGAGAAATGCAATTTCATGGCGCGACAAGGTATAGTTTTGGGACATGTCATTTTTGGGGATGGTATCCAAGTAGATAAATCAAAATTGGATGTTATTTCTTTCTTACCATTTTCCAAAAATGTATAGGATGTGTGGTATTTCCTAGGTCATGCTGGATTTTACTGTCATTTCATTCATGACTTTAGTAAAATTGCACTCCCCCTCTCCAGATTACTACAAAAATAAAAAGAATATTTTTTGATAAATAATTTGAGGAAGCATTTAATAAGTTAAAATGGAGTCTCATGTCACCCCCGTTAATCCAACCACCTTGGTGGGATTTACCATTTGAGATCATGTGTGATGCCTCTGACTATACAGTTGGGGCAGTATTATCACAAAGGGTCGATCGAGTTCGACATGTCATTGCCTATGCCTCACGTACAATGGACCCTTCCCAATAAAACTACACCACAACTGAAAAGTAATTTCTTTCTATTGTGTTTTACTTGGATAAATTTAGGTCGTATCTTTTAGGGTCAAAAGTCATTGTTTTCTCAGACCATGTAGCCCTCCGGTATCTCTTTAAGAAACCTGAAGCCAAACCACGTCCCATTCGTTGGATACTTCTCCTTCAGGAATTCAATTTAGAAATTAGAGATAAAAAAGGAGAAGAGAATGTGGTGGCTGACCATATCAGTAGGATTCACCCATCCTTGTACATTGACTCATCCCCCTGTATTCCCATAAATGACATATTTCCTGATGAGCAACTATACTGAGTGCAAGATGTTATTCCTTGGTATGATGAAATTGTAAATTATTTGGTAGCATCTTGCATTCCTACCAATTTTAATAAAAACCAGGATGATCGTCTAAAACATGAGCCCCATTGGTACATTTGGGATAACCCCTACCTTTGGCATACTTGTAGTGATCAAGTCCTCAGGCGTTGTGTTCTCGATAGCGAGTTTCAGTCCGTCCTTAGGTTTTTTCACACTCTTGCTTGTGGGGGCCACTTTGGTCCCCAACAGACTATTCTCAAGGTTCTCAATTATGGTCTCTTTTGTCCCACATTGTTTTAGGATGCCCATGACTTTTGTAAATCTTGTCTTCGCTATCAAAGAATGATGAATGTCTCTAAAAGAAATGATATTCCACAACAACCCTTTCTCTTCCATGACATTTTTGATGTTTGGGGAATTGAATTTATGGGACCATTCTACAATTAATTTGGGAACCTGTACAATATTTTGGTAGTGGATTATGTTTCAAAATTGTTAAAGGCATGAGCTACAAGGAATGACGATTCTAAGGCAGTTGTAGAATTTCTGAGAACCCAAATTTTCTGGAGGTTTGGATTACCTAGGTTCATCATCAGTGACCAGGGTTCTCATTTCTACAACTGAACAATGCAATCACTTTTGCATCAGTATGTGGCCGGGCATAGAGTGTCTACTGCATATCACCCACAAACCAATGGTTAAGCTGAGGTGTCAAATAGAGAGGTAAAATGAATTCTTGAAAAAACGGTTCAACCCAATAGGAAATATTGGAGTCTTAGACTCAATGATTCATTATGGGATTATCGTACTGCCTTTAAGACTCACATTGTCATGTCACCATATCGGCTGGTGTTTGGAAAGAGTTGTCACCTCCTTGTTGAGATTGACACCAGGCCTACTGGGCCATCAAAAATGCAATTCTACTCTTTCTAGTGCAGTTTCTAAAAGGAATTTATAGATTCAGGAGATGGAGGAAATGAGAAGAGATGCATATGAGAACTCTAGGATTTATAAAGAGCAAACCAAGGCTGCCCACGACCATCTCATCCTTTATCGTAAGTTCTGCATTGGGTAGAAGGTACTCCTCTACAATGTAAGGCTGAAGTTTCATCTAGGTAAGCTTCATTCCCACAGGTTTGGACCATAAACTATTACTAACATCTCTCCATTTGGTGTTGTCTAGGTTCAAAATGAATAAACCAAGAAAACCTTCACTATTAATGGATAGCAGCTGAATCACTTCCATGAATCTATTCTGGAGTCCCCAATGGAGGAACTCCATGTTCAAGAAGCAATCTATGAATGAAAATCACTAGTTTTTATCCTTCCTTTCCACATTATCTTTTCTTATAGTGAGGACACTGCACACTTTAGGTGTGGGGGGATGGGTATATTCCTAGGTTAGTTAGGAATTTTCACATCTTTCTTCTTTTTCTCTTTTTAGCTTGCTGAATTGTATTGTTACTTTCCCCCTCCCCCCCCTCACTTTTGTGATGGAATATTACTTTTTTATGCCCACTTTATCATGGAAAATGATTCCCGTTTAATCATGTAAGTTATTGAAAATACATGTGGAATGTCTGTATTTCATGTTGTTTTAACATTCAAAAAAAATCTGATGAAATGTGCATTTCAGTAAGAATTCAATACTATGGTGTGACTTTATTTTGAAATTTAGTTCTTTGTCCATGATATAAATGGTTGTATCATTTTGAAACCTTTGAGAAGAATGGTTCCTTTTTTGTGAATAGTTTAAGGGAAATTCGTGTCACTGAATTTCTTGACACAACTTGGTACCCAACCATGAAGTGTGAAAATTTCTACTTAATAAAAGGTAAATATAAGTTAGGTTGAATTTTCTCTACTTTCTAAAATCATTTTTCCATATGTTTTTTCCTTATCCGGTCTATTTCATTACTGTACCAGATTGAACTATACGTGTGTACCTATTATCCGACTATTGTATGCCATAAAAAAAGGTTATATATTGGGAAGGTCAAAAACCACCCTTCCTCTACCTTTGATCTTGTTATAACTATTACAATTAGTGTTGTGAGGAGATCAAGCATGGTTTGGGAGAAAAGTGTGAGATTTTTTCCAAGTGAAACTTAAAAAAAATGAGGGGAGTGATGAAATGTGCAACATATGAGGATATCTAGGTCGGGAGCTTATGGTTTGACTTCTGGGAATGCTTAAGTGAGTGGGTCTTGGAATTTGATTTCAAAGGATATAGGGTAGGTTTGGTGGAAAGGATCATATAAGTAGATAAGTTTTAAAATAACTTATATTTACTTGATAGAAAGTGGAAAGAATAGCATGAAATGGTTGTCACACACACACGTGGAGAATTAGTGAAATGGTTATCTTTTGTACTATTTTCTCAAATTTGTATCATTCAACTCCTTGAATTTTGTGCTAATACAATTTTGAGACTTCTTTTTGTTTGATCACTGAGAATAACTCCTCAGTGTGATTTTTTCTTGGATCACATTTCTATTTGGAATTAAATTTTCATTGAATGTTAAATATTTATGAAGTTAGAAATATCTACATGTATAATTTCTGAAAATGTGACTTTTCCCAGGAGTGCAAATGTTTAGGTGTGGGGGTGTGATCGCACCGTGATTCACTATTTCATTTTCACCCTTACACCACTATTTTAAACTGAATTTTTATTGTAAATTCTAAATATAATAAAAAATTACACTTCATGTTAGATTTAATATTTTTTGTGTTTATCACTATTAAAAAGGTAAATTTTACTTGTTTTATAAATTCCATTGAAGGTAGAGGTGATTTGGAGGGCCCATGATGGAGTTCAAGAAAAATGGGCCAAGCTACGCAGGATCCAAGAAAACTAGTTTACTAAACCGAATACTGCTATTGGAACGTGCATTAAAATGGGTTTAAATTTTGTGGGATGGTCTAAAATTTATTCGGATACATTTCATCTGAAGGAACACAAGACTCATTCGGCTATCTAGTGGCCCAACTGACCTGATCTGTCCAATACACCGAATCTGCATGAAGTCAAAAGTGGTGTGCA
Source organism: Viscum album (assembly GCA_963277665.1). NCBI lineage: Eukaryota > Viridiplantae > Streptophyta > Magnoliopsida > Santalales > Viscaceae > Viscum > Viscum album. Next base: position 720,499,906 of record OY728125.1, on the reverse strand, counting down.
GTGATCTATCCATATCTCAGGCTATAGTTATCCAAATGGTGCCAAAAATTCAGTGTAGACATTCAAGAGGTGAGGAAACATGTTTCTAGTTTTTTCAAAAGTGATATTCGACTTTCAAGTGGTCGAAAACATGGGCCAAGTGGTTTTACACAATCTATGTTCCCAAAACCACCTTCCACTTTGCCTATAAAATGGAAGCTTGGGATCCTCATTTTCACATTTGTCCAGGAGGGAAATATCTTCCATTTTGGAGTCCTAGAGAATTATCCTCTTCATCCTATAATTTTTGGAGTCCCCTATCATCATAGGGAGATCAATCATGAAGAAGGAGTTGCACCCGAGATTCCTCCTTTTCCTGATGTCGAGCTAAACGGTGGGTGTTCGTTGTGAGAGAACTACACACATGTCAAGGGAGTTATGAAACATATATTAGATACTAGTTTGAAGTGATTTGGGTGTTAAAACATTTCATTCCATGTATCTTAAATTATTTCTTATTTGAATAATTTTTTGATGCATGTGATTGATTTGCTCTTAATTTCTAACCGATCAGTGTGAGGTTTTGTGTGCGTGACTTGTGTTGTTCCGATTAGACAACACAAGAATCCTTTTCTTACCCACTTACTTGAGATTTCAATCTAATCTAGAAGATATTATTCCATGAATAATTTCTGGACATTGGCAGTACGATTGTTATATCAAGGTTTGGTTCTTCAAGCAATGAAATTAAGGCTTAGGAATTAATCGAGATTCCAATTAATTTCAACCAAAGAATTACTCCAAACCTAGATGAATCTATAAGAACAATGAACTTGAAATTTGTGTAATGAAATCACAATGACCCATTTCTCTCATAATTCTTAAATCAACACCATTATTTATCAACTATTAAGCTCTTTAAATCAATTTATTTTCTTAAAATTGTTTTCAAAATCACCCCCATTTTTAGTACTTTTTTTTATTAAAAATGCATACTATAAACCTATGAACACTCCTTGAGAAATGACCTAGGGACTGCCCTATACTATAAATCAACCTTAAAAAAATAATCAATTTGACATGTTAGTATAACATGGTTATCTATCATAGGGTGGTGCAAAAGAAAATTTCATTTCCTAGTGCAACACAGTAGCTGACTAGGGTCGTCTCACATGAGGAGATTTATAGAGGTTCAATAACTAATTATAATTCACCTATTATAATATTGTTTTTTGTGTTTTTATTATTTTATAAAAGAAATGAAATATTGGATTTTTATTTTGGAAAATGTGGAATGAAAATATTAAACTAAAATGAAGATGAAAATATAGACAAAATGTTGTCCAGAAAGAAAGGACCTGGTCCTAGGGTTTGATTTTATGGGTTACTTAATTATTCATTCATCAATTAAATTAAATTCGATAATTCATTTTATGAAACTTCATAAATGAATTAATTTAAATTATTTTATTGAGTGTGGAATTTTATCATGCCTTGGAAACTTCTTTGGAGCACCAAATCCCACCTCCTCCAATATCCAAATAGGATAACACCTCAATCAAGAGTAAAATTACCAAAATAATCAAATCCAATATATATTATTTCACCCTTTAGGGTATCCTAAACATATCCATATAAAGAGTTAAACTAAGATAAGGTAGGGAAAGGGAAATGAAGTAAATCAAAGAAAAGAGATGAATTTGAGACCCGCTTCATGGTGGAAGACATCAGCACTCTTTCAATTCTCTCTCATTCACCACAAACAAGATTCAAGAATTAATAAATAAATAAAAAAAATTATGAATTTCATGAATCCTACCTCAAGTATAAGCCACAAGTAAGTCTATTTCCATTATAAAGTGAAATATATCATAGAGGAATATCATAAGAGAAGAATAAATTAGATTGGAATAATATGCAATGGATACACTTTAATAAAATATGAATTGAAATTACATGGGAAAGAATGAAATTGAAAATAAAAACAAAAACCTAAAGCAAAACCCTATTCAACAACACAATGACAGATCCCTGAGAACTGATTATTATTTCTAATCCCCCAGTCTTTTATTTATAGAGGTAAAAAGTAGCCATGAGGCATCAAAATTACCAAAATAAATGACTTTAGGTCAATCTTGGGGTTGCTCAGTGGTCTCCAGGTCAAAAAGTAGGGAATCCACCATTATTTACATCAAAATAGGTTGAATATGGGTTTTCTAGGGAATTTCAGATCATGAATAATGTTTTCATGACATGTAACGTGTGAGGCCAAACTTCTCATAACTTTTTCACGTTTTGAAAATTTTCTAGGCCACTCATGGATATATATTAGCATGACCTTATGTTTCACACCATGACTTATGATTTCATCAACCTAGTTGCATATTTTTCATTTTTATTTTCTTCACATCTTTTATTCCTTTAAGATTCATATCATAAATTATATTCACGACGTAAATTAGTTTTTTCTGGCTAATTTTTCTCTAGTTAATCATGTATCTTCATTTTCAAGATCTGGACTTGGTTATTTTTCCTATCCTTTGTCACAGGAAATGATCTTTAAGTAGAATTCATCACTTCTACGATCGATTTATGCTAAACATGGTGTCATACCATAATTTAAAAAATAAATTAAATACCAGTATGAATAATAAATTAAAGTTTAAAAAAATTATGTTTTAACTTAAAATATTCAGGAAAAACATGACTCTATCAATACCCCTACACTTAGATTTTGTTTTCCCTCTCACACATAATCTCAAAAAACTTTAAAAGGAATTAAATTATACCGATATTTAAATTTCAAAATCAAATAAACAAAATGGTTGAAGGAGACTCTCTGGCCCCGAGGCATTCTAGTGAAGTACAACTTCCTCACTTGGAGGATAAGGAAAAAAGTGATTCCAACAGATGACAATATCAAGGGTTGTGGCATACCTCTTGCCTCACGCTTCCCTTGCTGCATTCGACATAGGGAGGAGTCGGTAGCCCACCTTTTCTTTGAAGGTGAATGGGTGAGTGCTATCTGGAATTATTTTGGAGACTTCACCGCGCTTTCTATCGAGAACATGGCAGACTTGGATTTCTACGAGAGGTGGTACCACGGTGCGGGCGAGAAGGGTATGGAGAGGCTGGCTCGCATGATGGTCCTGCATGCAGGTTTCTGGTGTATTTGGTAAGTGAGGAACAAGTGCAAGCATGAGGAAGGCCATGCTTCGGACAGATCTATTATTTTCAGAACAAAGAACCTCCTCCTTGATATGGAAAGCCTCTTCTACAACTGGCGGGAAGCACCTACCCTTAAAAAACTTCAAGTGCCTCATCCTTTCACCCTTCCTAGTACCGGTTTGAACAGAGGCCTCTGGGTCTCCTGGTCCCCTCCCTCCAAGGGCCTGAAGCTCAATACCGACAGATCCTGTGTCTCGGGAGTTCTTCACGGAGGAGGGGTCGTCCTCAATTCTTTCGGCTCTGTTTTCCTAGATTTTTCTGGACACATGGGTTGTGGTTCATCCCTTCAAGCTGAAGCCAAGGCGATGCTCCATGGCCTCAGGTTATGCCAGCAGAAGAGGCTGGAGTTGTCTGATGTTGAAACTGATTTGCTGATCCTTCATAATGCCATGTGTGGCATCAGTTCCACTCCATGGTCAATCCTCTACATCATAAAAAAGTGTCGGAGCCTGACCGACAACAATACCAAAGTGATGCACTCCCGGAGTGAGGGAAATCATGTTGCCGACTACCTTGCATTTATTACAGTTCATGGGCCTGTTCTAATTCTACTGCATGAATTGAATAGCTTGTCTCCAGAGGGTGTCAATCTGATTAGGGGAGATGCTTTGGTCCTCCATTACTTCAGGCCCCCATAGGCCTTCTTTGTCCCGGATGCTTTGATTGATGGGTCTTTCTTTTTTTCTTTCTTAATAAAAAATTATTCACTTTGGTTGTTGTTGTCACTTACCATAGGCTTTTAAGGTATCTAATATCTCCACCATGTAAATATAGAGATAAAATTTAATCATGAGGACTTTTCATTATGATTAAAATGTATCTAAGGATTAATTTAGGTAGGTGATGAATAAAAATAAAGCTAAAAAATGAGGTTTTAATTTTTAGCATACTTAATGATATCAAAAGATAAGCATAATGAAATAATCTTGAAAATGTAATCTCCCAATTCCCTAAAGCTCAAAGTGGTAATATGATACAAGTAAGAATAATGAATGAATCACCCTCTCTCTTTTCCCCCCTTTTTTATTTTTAAAAAGTTATGATTAAGAGAAATATCACTTCCACCACCTAACCATGTATGATAAAAATCATCAATTTGGAAATGGTGATTTTTGATCCTCTTAAGACACAACCCAATTTTTTCATCATTTTTTTTATTTTTTTTAGAAAGAGAGGTGAATAATAAATTATAAAGAATTATCCCATGGAATATCTCAAAAACCCATGAAAACATAAAAATATCCTCAATGAAGTACACCTCTAACCACTATAGACAACCTCCCCCACACTTATTATTTTGAATATCATGAAAAATACCATCATTAGGGTAGGAATTGATATAATTTGATTATAACATGTATCATTTACTAATAAGATCATTCATTGATTCTATAGGGAAAAAATGATTCATGTTAAGGTGTTACCAAGGATAAAATTTCAAACAATAAAAAGTCCTCAATCATATTAAAAATGATTCTGTTTAACCATAGTTTTGATAAGATTCCAGAAAATTTATAGAAGAAAAAATTCTTAAATATCTCAAGAAATATACTTTATAAAGAATGGTAAAAATATTATTTAGAAATTTTTTAGGGAATAAGAACATATGGTTTTGGAAAAATATATATGAAAATTCACAAAAATATTAAACAAATTCATATCAATTCCATTAATTCAAAACATGCCAAATCTAAGAAAAATTTCATTTACAAAAATCAACTTATTCTTGAAATAAATGATTTTTCAAATTTATCTTATCATTCTTAACTTTAATCATTTAATTACCATTTTAAACATATAATAATGTCAACAATGAATTTAAAATAGGTCACAATGATTATCCTAAGAATTTTCTATGTCTCTTATATCGATACTAGAGTTCAAGAGTTCAAAGTGGGACATGAAATTTATTTTAATGATCATAATAATATTTTAAAACTTTAGAGATAAAATAAAATATATAATTGAGACACATACTCAAATTTTAATGATGCCTCAATTCAGGTTAAGAAATTTCTATTTTTCCTTTTTTGTTCTGCAACAGTTCATGATGTGAATCCATTTCATGGTGTGAATTCAATTTTCATAGCTCTTGTTCTGCAACAATTTTACAAAGTGAATTCCATTTTTAGGGTGTGAATAATTTTCATGATATGGATTCCATTTTTATGTCATGATTATAATGTAGAAACCCTCTTCAATTTCTTCCTGCCATGTGTTTTCATTAGCATGATGGACCTGTAAAAATGAATCATCAAAGCGTAAGTACTAGGACCATGTCAATTAATTTAAAAAATAATGAGGAATATAGTTGCATCCTAATATATCCCTAAAAATAATGTTTTTAATTTTAATTCCTAGAAATAAAATAAAATAAAGGAAATATAATTCATGGTTTGATCCTCCAAATAGGCTCTGGGTTTTGACTACCTCTAGATGGGAAATACTAGCTATTACCCATAATCTTTTGTCGGGTGGAGTTTCTTATAATTTAACCACCACTTGTTGTTTCTTCCACCTTGAACTTATTTTTTCTTATCATAGAAGAATCCATGGATATATTACAAAAAATAAACCCCTTAAAAATGATATAAATCTTGCATGGTGGGGTTTGAATGAAGTATGGGTCCTCCTCCACATTGGTTTCTACTTGTGCAAACTCTTGTTCACTCTCCAGTGTCTGCCCTAAATAAGCTAGATTAATTTAATAATCATAGGGAAAGTTATAATGAAAAATAATTTGAAAAAAATTCTAACAAGATGAATCAATATAAAAAACTTCCCATTTTTTTAAGTAGTTTGTGTCTCTAGTTCTTTAGACAGACCCACTTGGTCTTTTTATGGATTCCTTCCAAAAAATATTCAATATCATTCGAGAGCTCTATATGTTCTACAATTGGTTCTTTTACTTTTCCATCATATTACTCACATTAAAATCTAAAGAATATAAACAATGGGGAGTGATAATAAATTCATTTTCTATAAAATTAGATGATATAGATTTCAAGAAAGGAATATCTCCCTAAGTTGGTTTAACTTAAATCAATTCTTCAGTGTAAAGTGACTCTTAGAGTTGATTTTCACTCGAGAGAGGAATGTAGTCAGGATCCTACATTATTTCTATAAATTCCACCACTTTGGTGGTTTATTCATATTCCAAGTCCAGAGAAATGTGAAGTGGTTTATATTCTTCTGCTTTATAAAGGATGAAGATATTGTATTGTACCTCATATTTATTCTAGAAGTTATCTAAATCATGTTGATCTATAATACGAATATCATAAGGCATTTCTTAATCATCAAACTCCTATATTAACGATAAAACTAGGTAGAATGGTTTTTTAGGTACCTAATCTTTTACCTCCTTAGGTCCTTAAACTTCCAAGATGATTGGTGAAATATTTTTCACCACTAGCTTAGGTTCTTTGTTCAGTTTAGGTTTGGGTTTCTTGTCCAAAACATGAACACATTCAAACACCCTTTCAACATTTCTCTTCAGTTTTCCTATATCTTCTATATTTTCTTTAACCTAGGATATGTTATAATATTCTTCTTATTTATATTGTTTCATATGTGAGTAATCTACCCATGCATAATAATATAAATTTGAATACATGATGGAAAATATAATTTTTAATGTTTTTTAATTTTAAAAAACATAGACAATTATTTACAAAAATGTGAAAATATAAAATGTGAAATAAAAAACAACCAGTTCCCCAGAAATGACACCAGTTTTGGTGTGCCTTTCACAAGACTGTACAAAATCAAAATTTTATTTTCCTAGTGAAACATTGTGGTTGACCAGTGTCATCTCATTTAAGGAGTTTTACAGTGGTTCAATGACTAGTTATAATTCATCAATTATACTATTTTTTTTATTTTTTTATAATAACAATGAAATTTTGGATTTTAATTTTGAAACAAAAGTAATGAAAATATAAAAATATAATGAAGATGCAACTATAAAAATAATGCAGGTTAGAAAGAATGGTCATGGTCCTCGGGTTTAGTTACACAGGTTCCTTTTTTATTCATTCATTGTTTAAATAAAATTTGAGAATTCATTTTATAAAACCTCATAGATGAATTACATTTATTTATTTTATTGAGTGTTAGATTTTATTATTCCTAGAAAACCTCTTTGGCACACCAAATACCACCTTCTTTAGTAGCCAAATATGATAATACCTTGATTGATAGTGCGATTCCCAAAATACTTGGATCCACCATATGTAATTTCATCCCATAAGGTATCCTAAAATCCACCATATGAAGTGTTTTCCTAAGATAAGGGAGTGAAAAGAAGTAAATCAAAATGAAGGGATTAATTCAATATCTTTTCCATGGTGGATGACAGCCGCACTCATGCACTTTTCTCTATTTCACCACAAATGGGATTAAAAAATTAATAATTTAAAACCCAATAATTAATAAAATTGTGATACCTACCCCAAGGACAAGCTTCCAGTTAGCGAACATTCATTGTAAAGTGTAGGAGATCATGGTGAAGGATGGGAAAAGTGAAATAAATTAGATTGGATGAAGATGGAATGGAAACACATTAATGAAATATGAATTTCAATTACATGGGAAACAAAGGAATTAAAAACAAAAACAAAACCCTAAAGAAAAATCCTATTCCAAAGTGCATAAGTAGATCCTCAGGAACTATTTTTTTCTAATACCTATGAAATTTTATTTATATAGGTAAAAATTATCCTTGGGGCATCATAATTCTCTAAATAAATGATTCTTTTTCAATATCAATGGAATTTTATGGTCCTCAGGTTAAAAAGTAGGGAGTATGCTATTATTTAAGTCAAACCATGTCGAATTTAGGACCATCCAGGCATGTCACATCATGAATAGTGTTTTCACTATGTGTAATTTGTGGGTCTGAAATTATCATGACTTCGTTCACATTATAAAAATTCTTGGGGTAACTCATGGATATGTCACAACATGACCATCTGTGTCCCACTATGACTTGTGATTTCATCACCTAGTTTCATATTTGTCTTCATGCTTTGGTTCACATATTTTATTACTTCAAGATTTATGTCTTGAATTATATTTACGAAGTGGATTGGTGTTTTAAAACTTATTATTCTCTATTTCATCATGGTTCTTCATTTTCAGTCCATGGACTTGGTTCTTGTCTATCCTTTGTCACATAACATGATATTCATGTAGAATTCATCACTTTTAAGTTCGTTTTCTTCTAAATATGGTATATTTCCATAATTTGAAAAAAAATTAAATACTAGAAATTATAATAATTTAAAGTGTAAAAAAGTGTATTTTATCTTAAAATATTCATGAAAAATATGACTTTGTCATATATATATTTTCTTATCATACTTTCGAATCACCTTCATATATATACATAAGTTTCTCCCATATTTCATTTGAGGTATTTCATGACATCACTTTTTTCTAGATAGGGTTATCCAATGACCCCCCTAGTAATTAATTTCATTATCATCCACATCCAACTACTTGTGATCCCTATAAGAAAGATCTAAAATTTACATTCTAGTTGTGATTCCATGTATTATTTTCACATAAACATTTATACCCAATGATTGAAAAAATTTATATATTCCATTTTTCCAAAGATGAAAATTTTTACATTAAAAATGGGTATTTTTTTGATAGAAAATAGTTTCTATAGATTCTTGAAAGATAATATTGTACCCTAAACCAGGAAATAATAACACTTGTTAGTCTCAAAAAGTTTAATACCCTAATAAGAGGTGAATTAGGGTATTTAAACATAAAAATAATTCCTTAGAAATTATTTTTTATCTATTTTAGAGGAATACTCTTCTCTCTCCCTCACCAGCTCTCTCGAGGGATGAACATAATAAAATGGAACATATGTTTTTTTACTTGGTTCAACCAAATGGTAAAATACTATAAGCATTCATGGAAATGTACTTATTCACCATATACACTAAAGTGTACTAATGTTTTTTATTTACAAAATTGAGTGACTATACTGACCCTCTAGGTTTATAAACCTCAGATGAAATGAATAACAAACTATTCTTCTTCGCAAGGTTAAATACACTGCTCCTCCTATGAAAACCTTCTTCTTAATGAACTATAAATTATAAAAAATGAACTAGTTTTTTGTAGAACTTACTAGATATCATGATGAGAATATAGTGAAAAAAACTATAGTAAAACCCTTCTTTATCTTCACCACTTCCACTATGTGTTGCGCATTAGAAATTCCCTACACAATTTGAGTTGTAAAAATATAAATATATTCCTCTTATTTATATCCTTAGTCTAGAAGTATATACTTTCATTTCATAAAAAATAAATCACCAGCATCACTTTTCATGATCAAAAGTCTTCCCCTTTTTTCCATTAAGAGGGACTCCACATTTTTACTGCATATCCTATGTTTTAATTTCATTGTTCCCGTTTGAAAAAAAAAATTTGATTTCCATGTGAGAAATCATTTTCAAAAGTCAATAATATGATTTTATTTATTTTTAAAATACCATAAAATCTCCTAAAATATTATAAAATAATCTCCTTCATAATATTTATCCAGGTCATGTATTAAAAATACATGAAACTTTATATTTTTAAAACCTCTACATCACCACCTGAAGTTCCCCAGACCCATACTCTTGGATCTGGTGTAGAAAAAAATTTCTTTACAAACCAACTTTGATAAAAAGAAATATAAACCCATATAAACATGTCTTTATTTTAGATAATTTAAGTAAGTTAAAAATTAGATCTCGCAAATAATCACACGATCCTTAGAATGGAAGGTCTTGTATCTTTGAGAACTAGAAAAATACGCAACTTATTTTACAAAATGTATTAACATTTATATATAATTAAGACACAATAAACTTCCTTCTAGACTTCTGAAAGGTTATATTAATATTCACGACCAAGGTAATTGAAACATAAAAAAAGGGTGATCTCATATTCTCCTTAAGGGAAAACATATCAATATTTCATTAGGGGTTAGATTATAAGCATATGAGAAAATAGAACTAAGGGAGTAATATCTTATTAATAAGAACATGAAATAATAATATTTATCCATAAGTCATGGTATATGGAAAACTAATCTAAAATTAAAAAAATATACAATTGAAAAAGAGTGTGTATTCATGAGATAATAAAATTAATTCATAGAGTATAATCATGGTCATATGACATTGAAATATAACATTCCCATAGAACATATCATAAAAAATAACATTGGAACAAACATAAGAATAGGGTATCATCATATTGTGAACATATACAAGAAGTCTCACAATTTAATTTGTGAGAATATTCAAGAAGTACCACCCTTGATGTTGTGAGCATATCCAAGAAGGATGACTCTTTATATTGTGAGAATATCCAAGAAGGCCCAATATGCATTTTATCACGAGATATAGAACCTTAACCAATAAATTAGAGGGTGAAATAGAACCCCACCCATAAATATACATTCATATGTGTACCAATTGAAATCAATAATTCATTATATCATAAAGGACCCATGGAATGAAAATGGGTTTCAGATCATTTCAAAATGGTATAACATAAAATTAGATCAGGGTTTACATCTTTTGATACTAATATTCAATCACCCAAAATTATAATTTTATAGAGGCATTTATTGAGTGATTTATAAAACATAACACAATTTGAGTTGGATATTTTAAAGAGGAAATTTGAAAGAAAACCATGAAAAGGTGATTTGGAAAATGCTTATTTAACATTATATTAAAGAGATGAAATTTTGAATTAATTTAAAATATATTAAAATAATTGATAATTGAAAAAAACATAATGGTTTTCCATAAGAAATGTGGAGTATAAAATTAAAAAAAAGAACATGAATGGGAAATAATTTTTAATGTTTTGAAAATTACTTTATTGAAACCAAAATCACAATGAGAATGATAAATATTTAATTTGAAAATAGTTAAATAATAATTTTAATATTATTATAAATAAAAAATATTTAGATTTAAATATAATAATAGGATGATATTTTTAGGAAGAGTAAATATTGATATGGAAGAAAAAGATCTCATTTGGAGAGAATGAAAATTATCTTTACATCATCAAATTTTATTAAGAAAGAAATTTATCAATTTATTTCCAAATAAATGAAGGAGGAAAGCAATTATAATATCATCATATTAATAAATAAAACTATCTTGTAAAACCATAGTCAAATAGGAATCATTATGACTTAAGAAAAGAAGTTGAGTTAAGAAAACTGCTTACCTTTAATCCAATTTGGATGAATGTGCTTTAACCTACTATAAAAAAAATGACTATCTCAATAAAACATTTAATAACCTTATTAATATGTATAATATTTTAAAAAATTCATTAATAATAATTTATTACAAATACATTAGTCAATTATATTTTATTTTCGTCATAATATGTTATTAGTTTTTATTGTTTGTTTAGTACTAATTTCATAATGGCATGGTTGATTATTGTTTATAGATTAAAATTTCATCATTATTGGATCATTATAGGTACTGGAATAGATGTTTTATAATTATTTATATTGTTTCAATTTCATTTCATAAGTATTTTGTTTATGATTTTTGATGAATAAATTGGTGATGAGCGTGTTTTAGTGATATATAACAAACAAAAGTATGCATAATAATAATAAGTTAATTATTAGTATTACATTTACAGAATCATAAAACCAAAATTAAATTCTCATTAATGTCTAATGAAATTATTATTTAATTATTATTTAGTTATCCATGATATAAATTAATATTATTTCTCAAGTGGGTGGTTAAACTAACACAAACATTAACAAGCTATAATCTATGGGTGAGTATGGTTACAAAAGTGATTCTTTTTTAATAATATCATCAGTACAGAAGCATAATAATATTATTTAGATTTATTTAATGTTTTTAATAATATTTTATGAGATTTTTATCAATCATAAATGGCTATATGGAAAATAAACTATGTCAGTTTTGTGGAGGTGGTAGTCTGCATGCATACACCGATGACATTCTTGTTTTCTATAGAACAGAAAAAAGGTATGAATTAGTTTACATTATTTGAATATTAATAATGTTTAAAATATAATAATTATTCATTAAATAACCATTTTTAACTATCCATGTAAGATTATTATGAAAAACTGATCACGCTTCTTATGGAGGTGGTAGTCTACATGTAACAGAGGCAACATTTAGTTTTTCAAATATTTGGTAGGAAGGTAAAAAAATGGTTACCACATTAACATAATAAAATTATAGTACACTTATTATAATAATGTAATTAGTTTAACATTGGTTGATTTAATGGAGGAGTTATAATATGAAATAAATGAAAAGAAATAAAAGAGGAGTAATTGAAAATTTTACCTACTCCTTAGAAGAGATCCTTTGTAAAATGGATTAAGGATTTGAGAGGTGGTATTTTGAGAAGACCAGAATATCTAGGACTTGTATAGAAGTTTTTTAGAGATATTTGGGTAGATTTTTTGAATCTAATATGTTTGGGGTGTGTGGAGAATTGGGGTGGTGATGGCTCCCTTTATAAGTAAAGAGAGTGGTATTTTTGTAATAATATAAAAGGTAAAGTCACTATTCAAGGGTGTAGGGGATTCAATGATGGAAAATAATGGATTGGTGGAATGTTTAAGGTTAATAAAGTCTTAATAATTTATTTTCACACAAATTTTAACATGTTTCCAAGTCCTTTACTCTTATATTTTTCACTTTTACAATTTTTGGTTTTTACCGCCGTAATTAGATTTTACCAAAGTAATTTACTTTTAATGCCTAAAAATAAATTTTTTATTATTATATAAATTAGAATTTAGGATTCAAAATATAAAATCAAAATTTTAAAATAAAATTTCTAATTTTGATAAAATTTAATTTTTATGTTAGAGCACATAACACATAAATATCATTTTTAGAAAAAAATGTATTTTTATGCTTAAAATTATTATTAAGAAAAAAATATCCATTTTTTATTCATATAGATTTAATTAGTTTATTATTAACCAAATATATGTGGATTTTGAAAAAATACAATACCAAAATCTACCTTGTGGATACATAGTTAAAAGAAATAGATATATTTTTTTATTAAATTAAATTATTACTTATGTTTCCAAAATGTTGAACATGGGTATTATAAATTCAACATTGTATTTTTAAATGATTTATTTTGATTTATAAATATATATTTTTTTTATAAAAAATGATTTATAAACTTTCAAATAAATCTTTAATTATAAAAATATCACAAAATTGATAGTATTTACAAAATTGTTATTTTCACTATTCACAAAAAAATCAACCTTTGCAGAAAAATTTCAAACATTCATCCTAAGATAATTTTTAATTGATTAATTAAAAATTGAATTTCTTTTTATAAAATTAAAATTCTAAAATTTATAAATTAAAATTAAAATACAAGATATAAATGAAAATTGTTTTCATTGAAAAATGACATTTTTATGTGTTCTTAATGTTATTTAATATCAATTTAAAATTTAAATAGATTTTATATATTAGTTCATAAATAAAAATGTTATAAAAATATCCCATTAAATTAATTAGGATAAAATATACAACACTTAAAAAAATACAGTTTTTTGAGGAAGAACAATCCTTTTTAATATTAAACCATATTAATTATTTATCCTATAAATATAAAAAGCTTAAGTTGAGTTATATATTTTTATTTACTAGAGGTTTTTTTATTCTTATAATTTTCTTAATAATATTAATTAAATATGTATCATCTCAATTTTGTTTTTTTGTGTGTGGATAAAGCTATCAAACACATTATTTTTATTTAAAGGGAAGATATATTATAAAATATTCAAGTGTTACATTCTCTCTGTTAAATAAACTGCATCCTCATAATATTAATTACTACTCTATAAAAAAATATTAGTGTGTCTATAATATCAAAATGAATTAGGATTTAATTTCTAATAAGTCATTAACATTATTAACTTGGGTAAGTTTAGGAAACCCATCTATTCCTTTATAAAATACATTTCACAATATTGAGTTTCTTTTTGACCATTTAATCCAATTACTCCTCATGATTATGTGTTAAGGCCTATATAATGGAATCAATTATCCTAGAGAGTTCATAGTCATCCTTGTAGTTGATTTTAGATATGAAATTTGATTTATCTATTTTTTAATGTGGGGTCAATATAAATATAGTCAATCCATTTCCAAAATAATATCAAATTTATCTAAAGTAAGGGAAATACAACTTCCATGAAGCTTATTCCATGAACCTCAACTTGGGATACAATAATAATGGATGGTTTTCCCTGGTAATATCAAATCATTGGTTCAGTGATTTGATTCTCTTAAAAAACTTTATGGTTATAGTAGAGTGGCTAGACCGAAATACAAAAAGACATATAGAAATCTATGGTGGAGGATTTATATACCTTGTGCCACATTATTATCATTGTCAAACTTCAATAGAAATATTTGAATTGGATTTACCTTATTAATTGATGTTTTTCAGAGCGAGTATCTCAATAGGGGGGTGAATTGAGTATCCAAAAAAAATTTCTGTTAAAAACATGTTAAAATAAAATACCTCAATTAATTTAAATATACCCCAGTTAACCAAAAAATCTGATCGATATAAGAATTGACCTTTTAAAAGAATTCTCAAATATTTATTAGGTCTCGGTTAAAATAATATACCATATTAATTTAACCTTTGAAATCCATTTACTCAATCAAAAACTTACATAAACACTAATTAAGGATAACTATCAAAGTAGTGGGTTTTGATTATAGTTTAAAAATAGATTTGGTTTAAATATTAGGAATAAATGAAACAAAACGCACAGTAAGAAATGAATATAATAGGTTTAGTATCAAGCTAACACTTAGTCCTCTCCACTTGGAAATCACCTTTTACCAAGCAGTTTATAGAAAAATAAACTTTGATCCATAACCTATATCGGGTGTACAATAGTATAGACATGGTCCATGACACATAGGGACATCTTTCGTAGTAATCATGGGAGTAAAAAAGATAACAGACTACATACGGACCTCTTCTATAGTAATCATAGGAAATAGGAATAAAAAGTATTTTAGAATATATCTATGTATCTTTCAGTTTAAAGGATACATTGTTGTATAAAATATAGAGCATAAACACACTAATCATAAAGTGTAGATAAA
The DNA here is from genome assembly GCA_963277665.1 of Viscum album. Taxonomy (NCBI): domain Eukaryota; kingdom Viridiplantae; phylum Streptophyta; class Magnoliopsida; order Santalales; family Viscaceae; genus Viscum; species Viscum album. Next base: position 720,484,490 of record OY728125.1, on the reverse strand, counting down.
TGAAAAAACAGAGCAAGTAAGAGTGTAGAAATAATGATGTTTCCCTATCTGATAAGATCTGTAGATCATGACTCTTGATTGTAGTTTTAAATGAAGCTCGAATCTTGCTTCTGAAATATGTTTTAAAACATAGTGTTGTAAACTTTTTCTTGTGAGTCTATAGGAAGTTTTTCATATGTTTAATTTGATTTGATTCGTCTAAAGTATATCACTAGTAATAATACTTCATGCAAGGTACACTTCACCACAACTCATCTCTCTTTACACACAAGTGTATTTTTCTATTCATCACTTCGCATATATTCTACTCTCTATCACATATCCGCATGATGGAGACTTATTGATATTTTAATAGAAATAAACAAAAAATAGAATCCATTAGATCTTATACTCCTCGTATTGCATATCTGACACAAACATTAATGAATCTCTATCGAGAAATTAAGGAACAATCATTAAAATATGTTTGGGAATTAGATTCGATAATCTAGTCATTATAAATATTGAATTCAAAATTAACTAAAATAGTAGTAGTGAGTCTTTAGAACGATGACAAATTTCTAACGATGTCTTGATTTGGTAGTGACTCAGAGTCTAGCGGTGAGATAAACTCTAGTGATGAGAAACACTGGTGGTGTCTGAGTCTGGTGTTATGTCAGCCTAGTGGTAACTCTTCTTAGGGGTAGGTTACTCCAACACTTAGCCATATTTTAGTTTTAGTGGTGACTTATCCCTGACAGTGAGTCATCTTATACTTTGTCAAAAATCTATTCTAGCAATGACACATAGCATATGGTGAGACATATTCTAGTGAAGACTTATATTTTTTAAAATTTACATCTCGGTGGTGAGTCATACATGTTTTGAGATATTATTGGTGGTGAATCATCTTTAATGGTGAGTCTTTTGGGCAGTGATACTTCTTTACTATAATGGTGAGACTTGTTGGTGGTGACTCATCCTTAATGGTGAGTCTTTCCCAGACTTAACCATACTTTTTCCAATGTATCTTTTATTGTAAAATGTTGTGATAACACTTGAAACCCATTAAAATCCTAATAGGATTGATTTTGTGATCATTAAAACAAAGAGGCCAACAATCTCCCCCTTTTTGGTGATCACAAATCACGACATTTTATAAACATGGTATGAAAGATAAATAAGGGAATCAAAGGTAAAGAATTTAAATAGGTTATCAATGATATTAAGTAGATGGTATAAAAAATAAAGAAAAGTACATATGAAATTAAAGGAAATGAAATAGAATAGTATTGAGCAAAAATTATACACATATAGTATCAATGAATCAACATTTTAATATCAGAAAGAAATAAAAAAAGTATATATAAATCAAAGGAATAAAAATAAATTCCACTAAACCTTCTCCCCATTTTGGTATTTTCAAAAAGTGCATAATAAAATAGGTAATGAATATAAAAATGGAATATGAATAAGAGAATGATAATTAGAAACTAAATGAAGTGTATCCAAAAAAAGTTACAGCTAACAGTTTTACAAAAACATCATAAACAAAAATCCCCATCAAAGAAAAAAAAACTAGGATAAATGATCCTACTCAAACTGGGTGGAATGAAACACAATAGATTTTTTATTGTCCTTGAATAAGGAAGAGGCTGTAGAAACTGAGGTTTGTGTTTTAGTAGGAATAGTACTGGGAACATCAGTTAGAGAATGATTCTCTCTAATAACGGTGGTTCTAATATGCTACACAGTTTGTCTTGGAGACAAGGAAAATGGATGGAATCTAGTTGGAAAAGATATAAGAGGATCTCTGGTCACACCAGCTTAGAATAACTTAGAATCAGTAGTAGGAAGAGTCAAATGGTCAGTAACAGTTATGACCTCATGAACTACAAGAACAACTCTATGCACATGTAGAAATGGTTTCATAAAATTTAAAAAGTCCATAATGATGTTCCCACTTATCTCAGTAGCATTAAATAATTAGTTCCTATCTTCTATAAAAATATTTCATGAAGTAGTCATAACCTTCAACTGGAAGACTTGCTCCTTGAAGCCTTGGGTCACTAGAGACGTTCTCAAATTTTCCGCTTGAATCATGAAGTGAGTATTCAGATCGTGCTTGGTATGAATCCTTGAAATATAATACTTGTTTTATTTTGTTATAGTATATATATCAAACTACATTTCCCTTGTATATTCTTTAAATAATATGAGTACAAGATCACTTTGATGCTCACACTTCCTCAAGCTTTCCATAGGTAGGGAGGATTCACCACATGAAGTAACTATAAGCTCTTCCTGTACAACTGATCTGAGAATCAAAACATTAAAAATATGAGGAGGAGGAGCAGTAGAACTAGATACTATTAAAGTAAGATTTTAAATCCTTTTCAACAAGGTTTCCAAGGAATCAAAAAAAGAAGACTACATCTCCTCCATAGTGTATTTTAAGGATTCTAAAATACTGGCCAACCTTTGGTTTTCTAATTTAACTTATTAGATATGATGCATTATTTTCAACTGAATGTGTTGAATCACTAGCTCAAAAAAATATCTAGTATCCCTTTAACTTAATTTAGTGGTTCTTAAACTTCACATTAATCTCTAATAAAATATTTTCATAGAAATAATCTAAGTCACCTTTTTTTTCCACATCAACTAGAACAATAGGGATAATAAGCTCATGTCTAGTAAACACATCAATAATTATTTCTATCTATCCTGAAACATCAATTTTTTCAACTAAGGATCCTTTAGGATCCCTTGCATTATGAAGATTAGGTTCACTATTCTTTTCTGGAAACCCAATTTTACCAGAAAACTTGTCCCATTATTCATACATAGGGTTAATCCAACTATTAGAGGTATTTCCAAGAACCTCAACAATTATATAAACAAGAATTGAAGATACCACTATAGTAGGTACACCAAAATAGGTATCAATAGATATCTGTTCATCAAAAACTTGCTCAAAATGCTCAACTTACATCTTTTCAACCACATACTCCTCAATATAAATAGGGTAAACTTCTATCTAGTCTATAACTAACTACTCAATTGAAACAGATACCTTTATCTTCTCAACAACAACTTGGTGACTCTCCAAACTTGGTAATTGATCCCCCTCAACAGTGTCTTTCTTATCTCTGGATGATCTATCCACATTATCAGGTAGGCTGGGTCTCTCCTCGTATCTAGAGTCAAATACACCTGGAGAGGTAACAATATCTTAAGTCATTTCCACATCCTTAGCTTTGATTCTTCGACTAAAACCATTAGAGTCATATCCATTATCAACATAACTTCTATATCCTTAAACCTCTTGATTTATATTTTAATCACTATTTCCTTCTTTATTTTCATCATCTTTTTCATCATAATCTTCTTAATTAGAACAATTTTCATCATCAGATTTAGAACTACTCTTGAACCATTATTATTTAGACACTTCAGTTTCATCCTCATCACTTCCTTCCTTTAATTTTTTTCTCTTTTAGGGAGAGTCCTAGGAGGGCTAGGAGCACCAAAGGTTATAGTAGGAGGAATTTTAGACCGGTCTAGATCACTTTCTTCATACACAAGAAAAACCCTCCTCTTTATTTCTTCCAATAGCTTCCTCTTATTTCTCATCAGATTCAGAATACTCAATAATATCATCTGAATCTAGTCTAGGTTCCATAAGATCTCTTGGTCTTGAAGGATGGTCAACTGAAATAAACTTATAATAAATCTTTTCATTGTCACATACCAATTTATTCTTCCATGGGTTCCAATTTATTTTCATCATTCTGTAGATTACTCTTGTGATGAAAAAACCACAACAATCCACTATATCTTCTTCATCTTTACCAACAAAACCTTTGGCTTTAAAAGTAGAAGAAATTAACTTTGGGTAGATTAGGGAGTTGTATCTTGAAGAGGGATTGGTTATTTCTAATATATGAAGTATAAGGTATCTAAACAGATTTAACTTCTCACCTATTTTTATTAGACATAATAGGTAGACATCATGACATCTCAAAGTAGAAAAGTCGCCCTTTCTTGTAAAAAGCATATGCTGTATAAACTTGAACAACAACATGAATTCTCTATTTAACTCATAAGCAATTGGGCTTCTCAGAATACCATATCCTATTAGCTCATCCAAGGAATCTTTATAGATAAAATTATCACCATCACCTAGAATGGTTCCCTGATAATATTTTTCTACCCCTTCATGAAGAAAATTCAAATAATCCTCCCACTACTTTGATAAAATGAAAATTCTATGGCCATTTACTCACCTTCTTACCCAGTCTTCACTTTCTTCAAAACTAAACTCCAAATATTAGTAAATATCATATACCAACCTAGGATAAAAAGGTATCTTATTTGATGAGAACCATTCCATCCATGCTTGGTTATGTATAACATTCAGCACTAACAACTTATTCAAAAGTAGCCATTCTTCTTGAACTTCCTTATTAAGTACAAATACTCTCTTTGAAATATTGGGATTCGATGACTCTACTATTGTAGAATGAATCAAATCCCATTTTTCTTCTTTGCAGGACGTGACTCATCTCAAGATGGTTAATAAGGATTCTTAACCCTATCCATGAATATCGGTCTGATTGGATCAAATCGATGGTGTAAAGAAGGTTGATGGTCGGGAGAAGAAAGGGTTGAAAAAAGTCTCAAGAGAAAAAGTCATGAGAAAAAAGTGAGTTGAAATTAGATAAATCATCTAATTTATATCATTTTTAAATTAGGTATTTTTAAAATCAAAAAATTGGAAAATGTTTGAATTAAATCCTAGATTAAATAAACCATAAAGATAATAAAACCAATGGTTTAAAATCTAACCGTGTGAAACAAAAAAAATGAAAAGGGCATGATAATTAAAATAATGAGAATTTTTCATAGGGGATAAATTTACAACATTGAGAAATATAAATTGTGAGAAATCACAATGGTGATAAATCACAATGGTGATATATTCACAATGGTAAGTAATCACAATGATGAGACATTCTCAACAGTGAGTCCCAGAAAATTAAACTTAATCAAAATTAGTTATACCTAACTCATGTTTGATGTAATTAATTCTCTTATAATTCAATGTATTAGTAAAAATATTAGCAATATGATATTCTACCAATGTATTCAAGAGTTATATCACCTTTTTAAAATGACCTCCTAAAAAGTGATGTCTTACATCAATATGATTTTTTCTAGAACATGAAATAGTATTATTAGAAATATTTATAGTACTTGTATTATCACAATTTATAGTGACATGTTAGGATTGATATCCATAGTCTAGTAATGTGTGTTTCAACAACAATTTTTTTTCACAGAAGCTACCTACATCTATGTACTCAGCTTCTGTAGTAGGTAGTGCAACATAATTTTGTTTCTTACTACACCAAGAAACTGGAGACTTGTATAACATGTGACATGTTCCAAAAGTGATTTTTCTATCTAACTTACATCCACCAAAATTAGAATCTGAATAACTAACTAAATCAAATGCTTGTCCAATGGGGTAAAATAATCCTAAACTAGTAGTATATTTGAGGCATTTAAAAATTATTTTTACAACTACTAGTTTTGAATCTATTGGATTTTATTGAAAACAAGCATACATATACACACTTAACATAATATTAGGTCATATTGAAGTTAAGTTGAGAAGAATTCCAATCATACCTATGTATCTGGTTTGATCCACTTATTTCCCAGCTTCATCAAGGTCCAAATTATAGGTAGTACTTATAAGAGTATCACTACTCTTAGTTCTATCCAAGTTAAAAGTTTTAAAATATCCTTAGTATATTTAATTTGGTTAAAAATAATTCCTTATATATTTTGAAAAATATGAAAACCCATAAAGAACTTTAGTTCACCCATTAAACTCATTTGAAATTCATTTTTCATATTTTTGAAAACTCAGTACCTAATGACTTTATTGATGATCCAAAAATAATATCATCTATATAATCTTTTACTACTAAAACACCTCTAGAAATTAGTTTTATAAAAAGGGTAGGATCATTTATACCTTTTGAAATAAGAAAGGTGATGAGCCTATCATACCAAGTTATAGGATATTATTTTAAACCATATAAAGATTTGGATAATTTGAAAACTTGATTTGAAAAATGGGGATTTTTAAAACTAGGGTGTTTCTCAAAAAACATCATCAATTATATACCAATTTAAGAATTCAATTTTAACCTTCATTTGATAAAGTTTGAAATATTTATGAGCTACATAGGTAAGAAATATTATAATGGATTCAAGTATGGATACTGGTGGAAAGGTATCTTCATAGTCTATTACTTATTCTTGACTATATCATTGTGAAAAAAGTCTAACCTTATTTCTTACTATAGTACCTAATTCATCAACCTTGCTTCTAAACACCCATTTATTACCTATAGTCAAGGTGTCTTTGGGTCTTTCTACCAGTTCCCACACTTTTTTTCTTTCAAATTGATTTAATTCTTCTTGAATTTCCATTACTTAGAATTCAAAATTAATTGTATCATTGATGTTCATTAGTTCTAGATATGACAAGAATGTTGGATGTTTAACCTAATTTCTTAGAGAAGCTCTAGTCTATGTACCTCTATCTAGGTTTCCAACTACAACATCTAAAATATGATACTTAAGGGTTATAACCACTTTATAAAAATAGGGGATGGTCAACTGAATAATTTCTACTGGTTTAGGTTCAAGTTCTAGAAGTTCATCAGAACTGGATGATTTTTATGATTTGTTCACACCAGAATCAGTAGGTTTGGAATTTAATTTTAGAGAAGATAAATCATCCTCAAGGTTTTTTAAGGAGGTATTGGGCTCTTGTGGATCTATCTCATCAAATTTGATATGAAAATACTCTTCCATAGACTTGGTCCTTTTATTATAAAATTTATAAGATTTACTGGAGGTATACTATCCTAGAAAAAATCCTTCGTCACTTTTGGAGTCAATTGTTTCTAGATTATCCTTAGTGTTAGGAAAAGGAATTTTAAACTAAAAACTATAAATTAATTAACCTCAGGATTTATACCATTACAAATATCATAAGGGGTCTTCTTCAATATAGGTTTAATTAAAACTCTATTTATTATATAACAGTACATGTTTATAGCCTCTTCCAAAAAATATATAGGTAAGTAATATTAATTTAGTATAGTTTAAGCTATTTATTTAAGTGTTCTATGTATTATTTATAAAACTCTATTCCACTAAGGGGTACTAGGAGAAAATAAGTTATGACTATATCTATTTTTTAGAAAAAAGATTCAAAATCCTGATTTTCAAACTCATGGACATGGTCAATTCTTAATGTTTTAATTCTAAGTCCACTTTTATTTTCTATATATCTAGAATAGTTTGTGAAATTATAACACACTTCAATTTTATGAGATAGAAAGAACACCAAAGTATACCTAGAAAAATCATATACTAGTACATCAACATAGTGCTTCCCATTTAGACTAGAAACATTAGATGGTCCAAATAAATCCATATGAACCAACTCAAGAGGTTGAGAAGTTGAAACTTATTTCTTTAATTTAAAATAAATCTTGTGTTCTTTCCCTTTTTGATATGGTTGAAAAAAAAATTATTTAGGAACTCTAGTTTGTGTATATACCTAACTAAACCCTTCATAATCTTTTTAAGTGAGTGAATATTATAGTGTCCAAGTATTCTATGCCAAATCCAATATTCTTTATGAAAAATACTCAAGGAGGAAACATTTTGAGAAATTAAAGAATTAAGATCAACGACATAAAAATATTCATTCATTAAAGTAGTAAAAACTAAAACATTTAGGAATAAAAAACATTACATTCATTATTTTCAAATTTAATATGAAAATAATCATCACATAACTATGAGGTGCTGAGAAAATTATACTTCAAACCATAAAAAAATAGTACTTTGAAAATTTAAACTGGATTGATGTTACTAATTTGGATAAGGACGGTGATTTTCCCTTTAGAATTATTACTATAGGTGACATGAACACCATTAGCCTTTATTAGTCTCTTGAAACTTGATTAGTCTCTTGAAACTTGATTAGTCTCCTATCATATGACTTGAAAATCCTCTATCCAAGTACTATAGACTTTTACATGAGGTCTTCAAGAATCTTTCCAACAAAATAAAATTTATACAAGGAATGATTTTGGTACCTAGATTTTCTTAGGTCCAAATGTTTTAGTAATCAGGGCTTTAGGAACCCACATTTCTTTAATAGGTCTCTTATAAATAGACTGTAAATTTTTAAAACAAAAATTTTGTTTATTCCTTTTAAAAAATAACTGGTAGTAGAGCTTTCAGATTTAAATTTATACATGAATGTGCTCTTAACTATTATTCTCTATCTAGGTTAGTATCCTATACCAATAATATACTTTGGATAAATCTATTTTCCTAGAATCTGAGTAAGAGTTTCGTTAATATTTTTTAACTTTTCTATGTCCTTCTTGAGTTGTTCATTAGACAATTTAAGCTCAGTATTATTCTTTAACAACTAATCATTATTTTCTTTCTCAATAGTAATATCAATTTCAATACATACAGAAAAGCAATATATTTCTTTTAAACTTTATATTTATCTTTGAGTTCATTGATGGTTTCCTTAAGAATATTATAATATTCAATAATTTATTCTTTATTCATATCATCATCAGTTTTTTCATTTTTAGAATAGTTATAAATAAGCACATATAATACAGTAGGTACCTCAGAGACACTAGTCATGAAGCTCATGTTGGCTATGCTAGAATTATCTTTAGGATTAGAGTCTAAGTCACTGGAAATGTTCTTTGAATAACTCCAAATTTCTTTCATGTATTTATTGAACTTTAGGTGATTTTCCTTATATTTCTTTTTTTTATTTAAATTTTGGATAGTCTTCCTTGACATGTCCTTTGTGCTTACATTCATAAAAGGTTATCTCATTTGTATTGTAATCATTTTTCCAATCTCTATTACACTTACCTTTATTATCATAATTTCCTTTATAATTAGTCTTTCTGAAGAACTTATTCTTCCCATAGAACTTATTTAATCTCTTAGATAAATGGGACATTTCATCATCACTGTCATGTGGTGACTTATTGTCATTGTAACTTTCAGAACGTATCTTTTATTTTTTATTTTTTTTTGTTCTGATGCAGTATACTTGAAATATACTGAATTTCTTGTTGACTCATCATCATCTTCTCTATTTACTTTTAGTTATTATTCATACATCATTAAATCACTAATTAATTCCTTAATTGGATATTTTCTAGTGTTGTAGGATTCTATGATTAATATTTATGCCCTCTCTATCTTTCAGGAAGTCATCTGAGTAATCTCATAATCTGATCCATATCAGACACTAGATTTCTTAGGGATCTCATGTTATTAAAAATTCCATTGAACCTGAGATTGATATCAGAAATTAATTCATCAGGCATCATCTTAAAAGTATCATACTTAATAGTGTATGTATTCAATATCATTTCTTTGACATTGGTTGTTCCTTCATGAGAAACATCTAATGTGTCCCATATTTCATGAGTGGTTTTACTAGCATAAATTCAGTTAAATTCCTCATATATTAAGGCACAATATAGTGCATTATTATCTTTGAAATTATTATTATAGGATAATTTTATAGCATCATCCCAAGTACTTCTAGAATTATTATGTAACTCATACTTATCTTCAATAGTGGACCAAATTTCAAAACCCATAATTTCAATATGTATTTTAATTTTGATATTATACTAAGAATAATTATTTCCATTGAATAAAGGAGGTATGTTAGTATTAGAACCTTCTTGTCTATTATCCATTTAAAGAGTTGAATTTAGAGCTAACAAAAATTAATATCTTTAAATCAGAACTAAAATCATGGTGGATTTATTTTGAAAACCGTTAATACTAAAGATTTTCCTTTGATACCAAATTTTAGTTAGAGTGAGTATATCAAGAGAGGGTGAATTGAGTACCCAATAAAAATTTATATTAAAAAAAGGTTAAAATAAAATCCACCAATTATTTTAAATGTGGCCGAGTTAACGAAAACAATTGATCAATATAAGACTTGACCTTTTAAAAGAATTACAAAGATTGATTAGGTCTTAGTTAAAAAAATATACAATATTAATTTAACCATTGAAATCAATTTACTCAACCAAAAAATTACATAAACATCAATTAAGGTTAACTATAAAATTTGTAGTTTTTTTTCAGTTTAAAAATAGATTCAGGTTTAAAACTTAGAAATAAAATTAAAACAAAAACAGTAGATTATGAATAAAATGGGTTCAATATTAAGATAAGACTTAGTCCTCTCGGCTTGGTAATCACCTAATGACATGAAGTTTATATAAAAATAAACTTTGATCCAAAACTTGGATCTGGTGTACAATATTAATATAACTATCCAGGAAACACATGAACCTCTTCCACAGTAATTATGGGAGTAAAAAAGATAACATTCCACATAGGGACCTATTCCACAATAATCATGGAAAAAAAGAGAAAAAGGTTTTGAGAATATATATAAGTATATTACCATTTAAATAAGGAGATAATTCATGTGTAAAATAAAGAGAATATACACACTTATCATAAAGTAAAGATAAATTAACAGACAAAGAGAGTTAGAGTGTAGAAATAAAGATGTTTATCTATCTAATAAGCTCTATAGCTTGTAACTCTTGAATATAGCTTGAAATGAATCTCAAGTATTCTTTCTGAAATATGGTATAGATTTTTTTTCATAAACTCCTTCTTTTGAGTCTGTATAAAGTTTTACATACATTTAATGTTCTTTGCTTCATCTATAGGCGATCACTGGGAAGAATGATTCATGTAAGGAACACTTCATAGCAACTAAGCTCACTTTATGTGTATATGTATTCTTATCTTCATAACTTCACATGTATTCCAATATCTATCACATATCCACTGGAGGGAGTCTTCTTGATCTTTTAACAGCAATAAGTAGTAAAGATAATCCACTAGACATTCTATTCATCGTTCTGTAGATCTGACCCAAATACATCTATATTGATAAATTAAAGAACAATCATTAAAATAATTTTGGGAATTAAATTTGATAAACTAGACATTAGAAATATTTAACTAAAAATAAATTGAAATATAAATAGTGAGTCTTTATAAATGTGAAATATTTCTGGTGGTGTATTGATCTGGCAGTGACTCAGAGTCTGGAGGTGAGACACACTGTTGTAGTGAGACAAACTATCAGTGTATAAGTCTGAAAGTATGTCAATATGATATAAAATAATATCATAGGTAGGTTACTACAACACTTATACATATGTTTGTTCTGGTGGTGACTCATCCATGATTGTGAGTCATCCCATAATTTTCCATAAATTCATTCTGGTAGTGAGACAAAGCTAATGGTGATACATAGTTTCGAGGGGAATCATAATTTGTAAAATTTCTATCTCAGTGGTGATTCATCCTTGGTGACGAGATATTCATGGAAGTGAATCATCCTTAATGATGAGTCCTTTTTGGTTGTGAGGTTTCTTCACTCTGATAACAAGACTTGTTTTCGGTGACTCATCCATAACAGGGAGGTTGTCCCAGACTTAGCCAAATTTTTTCCAATTTTTCTTATATTGTAAAATGGTGCCATAACACATGAAACACATTAATAGAATAATAGGCATTATTTTTTAATAATTAAAACAATGAGGCCAACAATTGAGCTTAATAGGTTGTTGAGGTTTTCAATCCTTGTTAGACCATGGATTCTGGAATTGCTTTTTATAATGCCTAAAATCCTTAAATTGTAATCATTGGACATTATTACCATTCATTTCATTGATAGGATTCTTTACCCAAACTCAATAGTCATGAGCTCGATGAAAAATAATTTCATACTTAAAACATTTTATTATTCCTTTGAGATATTCCATTGGGTGCTTCTTCCCACATTTTTAATGTGTAGGAAGTTGAATCTTCTTTCCTTCATCATCTTCATCACTTGATATTCTATAAAACTCCATTATCCTATTCTTTGGTATGTTAGATGTTTGTAAAGAATCAAGTTTCTAATCATAACTGAAGATATTTTGGTGGGAATAACCCAACTATTTTCAAAACCAACTTTTATCTCAATGAGTTGTTTATTAGGACCATTACCACATTTTCTATGAAACCCATCATTTATTTGGTTTCTTCAGGATTCAAACATTGCTAAAAAGGGGTTAATTTGAGAGATGTAAAATTGTTAAATAATGGAATTATCTTAAATAATAACATAAAAAACTCAACCTTGAAATATATTATTTTTTAAAACCACTACATTAGAATTTAGTTCAACTTATTTCACTCTATTTTCAATCTAGGTTTCTTTAGGGTTGGTTCTCTCAAAATCCTTAACCTAATTCCTTAACATAATAAATCATTCCTAAAAGATCATAAAGAAAATATAATTGACCAAATTATATCCCATATTATTTTCTAGTTAGGTGTTCAGTCATAGAATTACTCATCATGAAATGAGTGAAGATCAAGTTGATAGTTAGCCAACCGCTTTAAGAGCGATCACCCATAAGTGCATTTGTGCCGCAGTTGCATCCACTTTCCAGTATATAGTCAGGGATGTAATTTCTAAGAAACCACACAATATCAACTTTAACAATACACTAGGATGTTTCCCTATACATATACTTATACTTTGGATTTTCACTATTTTTATCTTATCATAATCCCTAAAATAAGTAAAATAATACTAAAAAATAATTAAACCTTACTCGGATATCAATTGAGGCACCCATGACCCACACTCCCAGATCTAGTGCTAAAAATAATTTCTTTACATACTATCTTTGATGAAAAGTGAGGTGAACCAAGATAAATATTTATTTATTTTACATCATTTAAATAAGTTAATAATTCAAACTCCCAAATAATCAATATCAAGAAATAAATTTTTATGGTCTTTAAGAACTAGATACATAAGAAAATAATTTTACAAAATGTATGAAAACATGATCAGGGGATAAATATCTTATTAAAAAGAACATGTGAAAATAATATTTATTTTTAAGTCATGATAGAAGTACATGTATTCTCAAATAAACAAAATATACCCCGAAATAATTGAATGGATTTATTAAATAATAAACATTAGATATGGAGCATAATCGAAGTAATATGGAATAGAAATGCGACACACCCTTTAAACATAGAATAATAAATAACTTCAGTGCAAAAATATGAATATGATACAATCAAATTATTAACATATCTAATAAGTCCTACCCTTTTGTTTATGATCATATCTAAGAAGGTCCACACTTTTTACTGTGAGCATATCCAATAAGGCCCACACTTTATGTTGTTAGAATATCCAAATAGGGACACACTATATTATCTCATGAGATATAAAACCTTAACCAATTAATTATAGGGAAATATAGTATCCCACACACTAATATCCATATATATATGTGTTTCAATTGAAATCAATTAACCATCATATCATAAATAACACATGAAAATAAAATTATTTTCATATCATTTTCAAATGGTATCACATAAACTGAAATCATGGTTTGGATCGATTGATACCAACATTAAATCACCCAAAAGAAGTATTTAATGGAGGAATTTATAGTGTGATTGAAAAAAACATAACTCCATAGGATTTAGTTATTTTAAAAATGATAATGTAAATGAAACCCTGAAAAAAGATTTTAAAAAACACTTATTGGAATTTTTATAAAGTGACAAAATCATGAATCACTTTTAAAAATCATTTTCAAGAAGGTACCATGAAACCCATTTTAAAACAACACTTTAAAATAAATTTAAATAAAGGAGACTTAAAAAACATAAAAATTTTCTATTGGAAATTTGGAGTTGAAAATAACAATATGAACTTCAATGAAACAACAATTTTAATATTTTGAAAATATATTTATTAAAACCCACATCATAAAGATAATTAAAAATATTTCATTAAAAAATAGGTAAATAGAAATATAAATATTACTATAATTTTTTTTTTTATATTTCAATATAACAATATGAGAACATTGGTGCGAAGAGTGATCTTGGATATGGAAGAAAAGGATATCATTTGGAGAGAATAGAAATTATTACTTACATTATTAAATTTTATGAAGAAAGAAATCCATCAATGTAATTACCTATAAAAGAAGTAAAAAAATTATTATAATATCATTATAGAACCAAATAAAATCGTATTTTAATATCATAGTCAAAGTTTAATCATTATGTGTTAAGAAAAGTAGTTGATACAAGAAAACCCCTTACCTTTAATCCTTATTAGATTAATGTTCTCTAAACTCTTATATAATAAAAATAATTATCTTAATCAGTTATTTCAGAACCTTATCTATACCTATAAATTTTTATAAACTTCATTTATGATCATTTATTACAAATATATTTATTGTTTATATTTTATTTTATTCATCAGATGTTAGTTTAAATTACTTGTTTAATATTAGTTTCATAATGGTAGTGTCGATTCTTATTAATAGATTCAAATTTCATCATTATGAGATCGTTTTAGTTACTAGAATATATTTTTTATAATGATTTATAATGTTATAATTTCATTTTATATGTATTTTTTTGATTCATGACAATGAAGTTGGTGACAAGATTATTTTGGTAATTTATAACAAAAAAAGGTTCAACAATAATAATAATACAATTATTACTATAACATTTATATATACATAAGATAAAAATTAATTGATCATTAATGTATAATAACACCATTAGTTATGTTTCCATAGTCTGACATGATAAAAATGTATAACATTTTTCAATTAATTTGTTAAACAAACCCAAACAAGAAGAAACTATAATCTATGGGTGAGTATGGTTAAGAAAGTGATTATTTTGGGATAATATAATTTATTCAAAAGCATAATGATATTATTTAGAAGTTTTTAAGGAATTAAATTATATTTTTATTATGTTTTATTAATAATAAAATACTAGATTAAATATGAAATACATTACTTTCATGGAGGCATGGTCCACAAGTAGGCATGAGCGACATTATCATTTTCTATAGAATGGAAAAGAGGAATAAATTTGTTTATATTTTAAGAATATTAATTATTTTTTAAATATCATATTTATTCATTAAATACCCATATTTAACCATCCATGAAAGAAAGTTATGAAAAATAGATCATGTTACTTATGGAGGTGGTAGTCATCATGTAATGTAACTAATATTTTCATTTTTTCAAATAGTTTGGAGGAAGGTAGAAAATGGTTATCCCATAAACAAAATAAAAATTCAGTATACTTATGATACTAATGTAATTATTTCAACATGGGTATATTAGATTTAGAGAGGGTATAAGAATAAATAAATGAAAAGAAATGAAAGAAGAGTAATCTTGAATTTTACCTTACTTCTTAGAAGTGATCCTTTAAAAAATGAATTAAGGCTTTAAGAGGTGGTATTTCAAGAAGAACAAAACCCATATGATTTATATAGGGGTGTTCATTAATTATTTTGCCATTATTTCTTCAAATATAAGAGTCCTGGTGTGTGAGGAGAAGTGGGGTGGGGATGGATCCTTTTTTAAGTAAAGGGGGTGGCATTTTTATAATAATATAAAACATAAAGTCACTATTCAAGGGTTAAGAGGATCCAATAAAAGAAAATAATGGTGTGAAGGAAGGGGTGATATTTTTAAATCCCCAACCATTCATTTTATAACTTTTTTTAACATTTTTTCAGTATTTTACTATTATGTTTTTCACTTTTAACATTTTTGGTATTTACCATGGTAACTAATTTTAATGTATTAATTTAATTTTAATGATTAAAAATAAATTTATCCTTATTAAATAATTTGTATATAATTATTCCAAATGTTAAATCAATTTTTACAAATAAAATTTCTCAGTGTGAGAAAAATAATTTTAATTTAAGCACACATAATGCATAAAAGTCATTTTTAGAAGAATAAAGACTATTTTCACGAATAATTTTTTTGATTATGTCGGAATTATAATTATTATTGATTAATATGACATTAATTGATTTATCAGTAACCAAACTAGACTTATGTATATTTTAAAAGAAACTAAAACTAAATTCCACCTTATGGATACTCAGTTAAAGTAACAGAAAAAATATTTTTTATTAAAGTAAAATATTACTTTAGTTTACAAAATGTCGAACATGGGTTTTTTAAATTCAATATTTTATTTTTAAATGATTTTTTTATTTATAAATATATATTTTTATAGTATAATGGTTTTAGAAATGTTCAAATCATTCTTGTGTTATGATGATCTCATAAAAGTGACAATATTTTAGAAATATGTATTCTCACTATTCACAAAAAATTCAATGTTTATAGAAAAATATAATAACTTCTTCCTAAGATAATGTTGAAATTAAAAATTGAAAAAATGAATTTCATTTTCCTGAAATAAATTTATAAAAATTATAAATTTAAATGAAAATAAAAAACTTTCAGAAAGACCATTTTTTTAAAATGACATTTTAAGTGTTCTTACTATTATTTCATATAAATTTATAATTTATTGAATTTAAAAATATTATTTCATATATAATAATTTTTTAAATGTTTTCAATTAAATTTATTAGGATAAAATATACAACCCTTTAAAAAATTGTTATTTGATAAAGAATTATCCTTTTTAATATTAAATCATATTAATTATTTATTCTTTAAATGAAAGAATTTTTATTTGAGTAATATATTTTTATTTACTAAATTTTTTACTATTCATATAATTTCCTTAATAATAATTTTCAAATATTTCAGGACTCGTTTTAGTTTAGTTTTGTGTGTGGATAGAGCTATCAGAAATATTATATTTTTATAGGAAATATATATATAGTAAAATCTTGTGGCATTATAGAAACTTCGATCTTTCAGGGTGGGTTTCCTGGTAAAAAATGATCCAAAAAATCACTCTAAATCATGTTAAAAAATAATGGAAACATTTTTTCTTCATAGTTCCTTGAATCTCATCTTGAGTTTCTCTTTTCACACCAACTGATTTATTAATCATATTAATGATTAATAAAATACAAATGCATTTGTTTCTAGTTGACACTTCTTCAGAAATTTCACAAAGAAACAATCCTTACATATATTTAGTGTTATCCTTAAATGGGTCCAAAATCATGCTTATGCAAACCATCCTCACAAAAAATGAGAATGATGTTTATGAAGAGTAAAATTAACCTTACATAGAGAATATGCATCCTTAGACAAAATTGGATTCATGTTTACACAACCCACATTCATCTTATGCAGCTCTAGATGATGCATATCCATAAAAGGTATCCTTTATGATTTTTCATGAAATGATCCTTACAAATAAGATCATCCATATACAGAATAAGATGATTCTTACAAACTCCAAACTTTACCAAATTTCACAATTGTTGGTCCAAAATGATTTTTTCTAGAAATCATCCAAAACATCTTTAAACCTTTTATAACCTTCAAAATAAAAACTTTAATAATTGATAATGACTACATTGAATATTATTTCCACTTTATTATCAATATAAAAAACCTAAAATACACCTTAAGGGGATTTTCTTCAACAGGATTAGAGGATGAAAACACTCAAGTTGATAGGGAGAACTGAATCATAATTTAAAAGAGTTTGATGGAGAATTCAATTTAGAAATATATTCCATATTTGAATAAATACTATCTTTTATTGTGGATTTAGGAGTTTACAAATAAAATATGTTAAAAAATAATATTCATGATCTTTTAAATATAAAATAATAATTTTTAAAATCATATATATATATCTATATATGTTTTTATTCTCTAGAGAAATACTAGAAGTTAAATAAGTCATATACATCAATACTGATACAACTAAAGATCTTTCATGTATTGATAAAAGGAGAACCTAATAACATCAATTAATATCCTTCTCATCAAAGAAGAAAGAGCATTAGGCATATATTACAATAATATTTTTGACGGAGATCAACTGAGAACTACTGAATAAGTTTAAGGGAAAGAGAAAGTTTGGAACGTTTCACACCGAGGAGGATAAATCAAAGTCTTACTCATCGGTTCATGGAAGATCCATTCAAGGTCTAAGTTGGGTGTTTTATCTGAATACAAGTACCATGATTTGTGAGACAACATGATATATTGAGATACATGTGGAAACTATGCGATTAATTATAAATACCCTCAAGTGGGACTCTAGATCACTTAGTGTGATATCATGGAAGTATACCGGGAGACCATGTTTTTGTAACTTCTTACATGAATAGTGGAATAATCCATGGTTTGGGGGACTAATCAATTTTTGAAAGGAGTATAATTTCAACCCAAAACCTTATAAATATATGTATTCATATTCCTTTATTTACTGAATATTATGGGTGAGGTTAAAAGACACAAATATGGGAGTATTGAGACTTTAACCGCTCTAAGAGGATTAATTAAATAGTATAATTCATAAAAAGAGACCACTAATTCCCTCCTCCCCACTATGATTGACCCACCAGACCTAGGAACTATAAGTATTATCATATCTAATCCAAGTATCCATTGATGGGATCTAAGTTTTCCTTATTAGATTTAATTTATTTATATGAAGTATATATTTCAGTAAGCTTTTGAGATGACTTAGATAGAGAAAAAGGTAGATACTTCTATTGGTATAAATTTAGAGGTTTCATAAAATACTAAAAAAATATAAAAAAGATAGAGACAAGGAATCTAAATAATAATTTAAATGTGAATGAAGAAACTCTACTAGTAAAAGGTAATCTGAGTATAAAAAACACTAATAATTCTATTGATTATAATTTTTATAATAAATATAGTTTAAATTTTGACAATATATTAGTTAGTGATCTTAATTTGGAAATAAATTATTATTTAAGTAATGTTCCAAAATAATTTGTTACTTTTATATTTGGAACTATAAAGTAACTTCTTGATAAAAAAGAACAACTACAAGAAGAAGCTAACAAAAGAGAGAATGCATCATGTAAGAAGTTTCAAAAGTTAGTTTCTATCATATAACTTTAGTAAGAAAAATAACAAGTAATAAAAATTTAAAATATAATATTTTACCTTTTTTTAAGAATTGTAATGTTACATTTATGAAAAATTGGAATTGGAAATTGTATTTATGGTAGTTATCCATAAATTTGAAAAATTGAAAAAAACCACCATCAATGTTAGAGATGATCAAATGAAAGATAAATAAAAAATAATTCAAGTGGTTGATAATTATTTATAATAATCCAAAAAATTAATGAAAAAAAATTAAAAAAAATCAAGGAAGGATTGGGAAGATACCAGGAGATCAATTGAGGATGAGAATAACTCACTGAACATGAAGCATCTTAATCTTGAGGGGAGACTAAGAAATCTAGAACCAACACAAGATAGAACTTCTAATATTTTTGGAAAGAAATATCATTCCAAAAAAGTATTTATTGATATCCATGGATATAATAAGACTCATATAAATATTAATAATATCTTGAAATCATCCTCTGATAAACCAACAATAATATATTTTAAAAATTTACCATTTATATCAAAATATAATTATTATACCAAATATTTTTTCTTGGATAGTGCAAGATTTAAAGAACAAAATATAAAATATGGATGAGGAAAAACTATTATAGGATTAACACTATGTTAGTAGTGAATATAATTATGTGTATTAAATTTGGTTCCATAGTAGAATCCCAAAAAACTAAGGAGAATGACCAAAAATGACAAAGTTTTAAATCTGTATGGACTGCATCTACTGGAAAATGGAAGATACTTAGGGTGTCACTATTACTGCTTTTAGAATTTTGATTATAGAAAAACTGAATTTTGGAATAATATTTCAAAAAATAAATGATACATGAATCCAAGATCAATGGGGAGTAGGGTTAAAGTAAAGAAAATACATATAGTTCAAAATCATAATTTATAGAAAAATAAAATTTTTATATAAAGAACATATTTGATTGCCTTGGGGGATTATAAAAATTATTACTAAATTGGCAGACATAGCTATAAGAAGTGTTGGTATGAACCTTCTATTCATCATTTATAGGTTCAAAAGGAGAAAAGATCACAATAGAAAATAAAATGGGTGAGAAAATAAAATTAGGCTGTCCATGGAGAAAAGTGCATGAAGAAAGGCGTTCAAAACAAGAAGGCTGAGTGAGACATGTAACATCCCAAGTTTTAGTAAAAAGAATTATTTAATTAATTATTGGTTTTTGTTTTAGTTAAATGATAATTCAATATTATTAATTAGAATAAAACAATATTGTATTTTGATGTGTTATTATTAATAATATTTGTCAATATAATAATCATAATTTTTTTTTAATAATAATATATATATCAGATTATTAAAGAAAAATAATGAAATGAAGTTAAAAAAAATGAAAATGAAATGATTTAATAAAAATGGTGAATGACATAATAATAAAATAGAATAATAAAAGAAAAATCAGGATTGAAGAGGTTAGGGGGTTTTGTGAGTTTCTGTTTCGCAAGGCTTTGAGAGGGTTTCAGTTCTAGAGTCGCAAGAAGAGGGAGTTGATGCCGAGGATTGGGGTGCCGACGGGTTCATCTGGTGTTCACCCGAGAGTCATCGTCAAGCTTGGGTGCCCAGATGAGAGGCGAGGTGGAGTAGCTGTACTAGATGCAGGTCGATGATTCATCTTGGATTCGAGTTCGAGGGAGATCCGTTGTGGACCGATCGAAGTCAGGGTTTTCAGATCGAGTTAGAATTCGATGTCTCCAGTCATTTTTGAGTTGTGGTTAGGGTTTTAACGTTCATGGAGGTAGGTTTATATTTTATTTAATTATCTAAATCCTTATCTATTGAACTAATTTCGAAATAATAAATTATTTTTTATATGAATCATTCCAAAAAAAAATTATATCTATTTGATCGGATATGGTGTGTTGCTTTCCGTTGTTGTCGCATTCTTCAATATATCCCCTTATGACATTGATTTAAATCATTATTCATTGGTTTAGGATAATCATATACATGTTTCCATTGTTTTCAGTATATTAATTACATGTTTTCTGTCTTTGTTTCTCGGTTTCAAAGATTTTCTGATCTTATTGTATGGTTGCACATCAATGATAATGCATTGTTTTGTTCTATTTTATCCGATTTCCAGATTTGATTTCTGTATTTTATTCATCCACTTGCTTCTTCCATATCTGTTTGTATTAAATTTCTTCAACAGTATGTCCGTATTTGATCCGGATATATATTCTCTATTTAAAAAAAATTATTATTGATTGATTTCTGTGTCTGTTTTCTTATTCTCTGTTCGATTATGATTATTATAATCTGTGCATTTGTTGACCAATTTAGTTTCAAGTCGTTTTCTGAAAACTATTTGATTGTTGTGATAATTTTTCCATTCATTGAATTTGTATATTGTTCTGTTTCGATTAATTGATTTTTTTAATATACCGGTATTATGATCCGAAAACGATATGTTTCCACTTAACGCTATAAGAAGATAGATCATATTATTTCTTCTTAAAATAGTTTTTGTTAATGCCTAGTTCTATCCAAAATTCATTATTGACGTACCAATTTTCAAATAAAAGACAAACGATGTCAATTTCCCATCAATTCAAATTTCATATTAAATTTGTGAGTCAAATACTTTAATTTATTTATTTTTCATACTTGTGTATGAAGCACACTATGAAATGACTATATAAGCAGTACCTTGGTTTTCATTTGGGAGGGTATTACATGCCAATTTTAAGACACTTTGTGCTTTCCGCACATAGAGGGAATGGTTCTTCAATAAAAAAACTGTAAGGGATCTTTATATTTATTCGGTCAATTTATTTTCTTCAAAAATTATAATTGTGCAATTGAAATTTATTTCATCTATGGTTTTTTTATAAATCAGCATGTTTTTCACTTTTGAAATTTTGGTAGAATATAGAGGACTGTTTATTTATTATTGTGTATGCATAATTTATCTTCAAATTTTATAATTCCATCCCTTTCCATTATTTTATTCTTCTAAAATCGGTAAGATATTTCTTTGCTTAAAAACCTTTCAACACTATGATGCTATAATCTAAGGGAAAATTATTTTGAAAGCATTTGATTTTTGGTTTCTTGAAATCAAACATGATGTTCAGAAAATTTTGATAAATTTTTAGTAAGCTGTTATCTTAAATCTTTTTGACAGTTTGTATATCTATTTTTATAATTCAAAATTAATTTTTAAGGATCATATAATATATGTGATTGGAATATATATATATATACTTGTATATTGTTCAAGTATATAACTATATTAAATAAAATTATTATTTAACTAAATAATTTCTGAAGTATGAATTTATAAGGTTAAGAATATCATAATTTTATCATATATATGTGTCATATAAAAATAATTATTATGGCCATAAATAAATGATTTGGTTTTTATGACTCGTAAATGATATTTTATGCATACTTATATATATATACCTATATATATAAACACACATGCATGAGAAATTAAATACACTTTACAAAAATGGATTTTTATGTCAATAAATATGAAATTTTAAGTGCGTGAATGCTGATTTATCTATTGTGTGATTATGCAATGTCATGTATTATGAGTTTTGAGTGTTTCAAATAGAATATGTAATTTGCGATGAAGATTAGTGCTTATATAATTATATATATATATATAACTAAAACTCCAGTGAAAATGTATATCTATTTAAAGAAATCTTAAAAATTATTTTTATACCGGTACTTGAATGTTATAAATATGGTAGGGAATTGGGGAGTGAAGCCAATCCCTCAATAAGTGGGTAGGCCCAAGATAGCCTATAATGTTTCAAGTTACCAAAATGTTTTTATTTTCAAAGTCTTGCATATAAGTTTTTTTAGAAATACCTCTGGATTATTTTTAAGCAATTTTTGAGCGTATGTATTTTCAAAACATTGAAGTACTTTCGATACGTACATAATTTCAATGATTTTATCAAGTGGTATTTTCCAAATAAATTTTGATTGTATTATCAAAATAATTTTTAAACCATTACTCAAAGGTTAATTTCAAAGGTAGTTTTAGTAAAATGTATTTCAACTATTTTAAACCACCTTACTGGGAAATTTAATGCTCACGCTTTTATTTTAAAAATGATTTTTCACAGGTATCTTAGGAGATTATCGTAGATGTCATCATTTTTGGAGTAAGCGTACGTGGAAGCATAGTGGACAATAGTTTTTGTTTTGACTCTGAAAAATGTAATGTTTTTTCTAATACTCCAGAACCTAGACCGGTAAAAGGTCCTCTTTTCTTTAAAGTGTTGTGTAATTGTTTTGTCAATTTTATAAAAAAAACAAATTTACACAACATTTTGTTGCGCTGAGTCCGAAAGAGCGGGCTCAGGGCGTTATAAGACACCACCTTTTTAACTACACGTCCCCTATTCTCATTTACTTTTCCATTTTGTAAAAAATATATAGTTTCAATATGAGAAAGAATTTACTAAATTCAATTAATTTTTTTATTTTTAAAAGAACAAAAAATCTTCTACAATATTAGAAAATAATCTCTTTCATAATATTTATCCAGATCGTGTTTTAAAAATACATGCTAATTTATGTCATTACAACCACTTTTCACCATCTCCCCTCTTTCATGGTGGGTTTTGTAGTAAAAAAAATCCACCAAATGACTCTAAATCATGTGAAAAAATGGAAACATTTTATCTTTATTATTCCTTGAATATTGGCTTGAGTTTCTCTATGCACACCAATTGATTTACTAATCATATTAATGATTAATAAAATACCAATGTATATGTTCTTGGTCGAAACTTCTTTATTTTTTTGAAAAGGAATTATCCTTATGAGGATTTTGAATCATCTTTATGAATGTACAAAATGATTCTTAGGAAAAATATCCCTACACAAAACCAAAATGATGTTTATGTAGATTAGAATGATTCTTACGTACAATACATTCATGATTATGTGGTACCTTCATGATTACATTGAACCAGATCCATGTTTATAGAACTTTCATTTATCTTTACACTATTATGAATAATGTTTACATATACAAGGTAACTGTCACGAACCAACCCGGGTCGACCCTGAACCGGTCACCTAAGCCGGCCCGCGACATGGCCCAAGAGGTGTTCCCGATCCTCCCGGGCTGGCGAAAAGCGCCAGGGCATCAACAGAGGCTGTGGGAATGATTTTTCCCAGTAAAAATAAATAAATAAAGCAGCAGAAATTAAATAGAGCAGCACAAAATAAATAAACAGAGTAAGGTAACTAAACAAGAACAAGAGAAAATGAAACTAACCGAAAGAGACAACCACTATCTCCATGTGACCTCACGGGTCACTCCCCAACTCATGACCAAACGTCATCCAAGGCGAACGCACCCAAGCTGTAGCCTACGAAAACACTAAAATAGAAAAGAACTATAGGCGTGAGTATTAAAACTCAGTAGGCTAGCCCGATATCTATTCCCAATGCACTACCTTTAAATAAAGAAATTTATTAATTCCAGGTTTGAACTAAATATACAATATATTGGTTTCCACACACACACAAACTTTCATTTCTAAAACAAGTATCAGTCCATTGCCCTTTATAATTTAAAACAAGTTTAGTGTTTGAAAGAAACAGATGCATTGCATTTTAAAATATTTTTGTGAACAATTTAGAAATCCAAATTTTAGTTGTTAGTAAAAAAGGAAAATCACACAACATGCAACTCACACTAAGGGCAATGGAAAAAGTGGTACACAGGGGCCAGCAACCGAACTAGACCTCTCAACCATCCACCATATACAAATAAACACAAAAAGAAACATGGGTCGAACCTAGGAGATCGTGAACAATCCAGAACATACTATACATCTGACTCATCCTGAAGGCATGCCCTAACTCGATGACGTCATAACGCCCTAACGCTCGGCATAGCCCTACATGGCCTAACCGAGGGGCACAATCCCCATAAGAGCAATAACTCAGTATTCCCCTGCTATGGGGCCACTAGCCAGTGCGTGGTCTAAACTGGTGCAACAATCGTTCTCAGAAGATTCACTCACTATGCCAGGTTCCCATGTCAACACATATAATAAAGTGGGGTGCATCCACAATGTAAATCAATCAGTCACGATGCACAAACATCACATACATCTCACACAATCAACGCACACAAAAGATCACCCCTGAATGGGTTTTCCAAAATAATTTATTCTATTAAAGTGCCAAATGGGCCTTCACAAATTTTAAAACAAAACCTCATTTCTCAAGAAAACCCAAAACACTTGTTCAGAAGAAATCACTTATCTTTAAAACTATAAGTACATTTGAAATTCCATGAATTATGTTTAAAGGCCAAACGTGCATTCTTTCAATACAGGGTGTCTGCTCGTCAAGAAAATGTTTCAAGTGTTCGGTATAAAATAAGTGGCTCTTTTCACACTAAATAATCATTTAAAGTTTTATTATCTAATATTATTTCTTATTCATTAAAATTAATAAAACATCAAGAAATTAATAAATTCTAAATTTAAAGGTGAGTGCAGTGGGGGACCTACCTCGAATCGCAGCTCGGTTACGACGACGATGAGGTACGTTCCAACTTGCGCACAAGCACGCACAAACCGATGATCGCGGTAACGCGGGGTTACCCCGCCAACGTGCTGCAACCACAAAGATAAATAAAATATGTGAACATAGACTTAAAACAATCCAAACGAACAAACATCACAAAAAAAACCCACCTCGACCCACTTTCAAAGCATGAATCACACCACACAATAAAACCATAAGACATGCTTAAGCACGCAAGAAATCCAAACCAACACTACAGACATCAAAATCACCATTTACACACCAAAAACGTACTTCAACACCACATGCACTCAAATGAGATTTCAAAAGTGTGGCATGTCCATATAAACATTTTGGCAAAAATCTACCCCATTTATAGCATGATTTTTCACCGTTCATAAAACTCAATAAATCATAAATGAAAATTTATATGATTGTTTAAAAATAATTCACTTGGCTTTACCTACTCAACGAACACGACGTCTCCAATACCAAACACACAAAAAAAACCATGTCAAAACGCAATCACAACACTTGCACATATTAACAATCAACTACACAATTTATTCAAATGCAAACAATTGAAAAAACATAAACTTCCATAAAAACACATCCATACCAAATGGGAAAGCTACTAACCAAATCAGATGCACACTAAACTCCAAAAAACCAAATTTCCACCAAATAAATAAATTAACGAACATAGTAGATTAATCAAACAAACAAGAAAAACCTCGGAGACACGTGCTGACATAGACCAGGAACCGACTCAAAACATACTTTTAACCAATTCTAAAAAAATTAGAACTCTATAGCAAGATAAATAAGGGTATAATGAATCTGCGAAACCAAACAACGGGCGTAAAACTATACCTTGGATGTCGGCGGTAGACCGAAACCGCCTCGCCTTAGGCGGAGATTGTCGAAACACACACCAATGGGTCTTAAGTGGCCCTTTGTGCAGCCTCGGATGGTGGTTGCAACCTTGAAAGCACAGGGGAAGCCAAGATTGCATCCAAGTAATCATTCACACTACAAATACAATACCAGGACTTCAAACACAAATATGAAACTAAACTAAAAGTGTGAAACCCTACAACGCTAATCAAATTATAACCTCAAATGGTGGCGACGGTCTGAAAATCGGTGAGGGGATCACATCGGAGCAGCAGGTTACCGGGGTGGGAGACGGACGAACGAAAAGAGGGGTGAAGTAGGGAAGGAGCACGACCAGTCGGAGGCTGCAAGTCTAGAACACAAGGGGGTGAGGACTAGCCAGAGTGGGGCCTAGCCGGAGGCAGCCCAACCGGAGAGTGGGATGGGAAAGGGAAGGAAGAGGTCTTGCATAGTGGGATGGCACACAGAGGAGTCCGGAAGGGAATAAACCGAGCGGGTGAGGGCGGTGCCGGGTCGCCGGCTTGCTGAAGGTCAAGGGAGCAGGGGCCGCCGCCGGGATTGTTGGTCGCGCGCTAGGACCGTCCGACCGGAGGGCGCATGGTCAGGCGTCGCTCGAACCAGGGTGGCACCGCGGGTCGATCAACGCAACCAGAGGGTGGCTGGGCGTTGTCGTGCGGTGAAGAAAAGGATGGGGTGGGGCAGTTATGCGCAGTGCGTTGGGAAAAGAGTGGGGGGGGGGGCTGGGGGTAGATTTAGGGTTTAATTTTTTTTTATATTAACCTATAATAATAATAATTATAATAACAATAGACCCAATAAATATTAATAAACCCAATAAAAAGAATTGGTTCTTATCCATTTTATTTTATGTAATAATAATAATCATATCAATGTTACAAAAATAATAATAATGGTAATAATATAAATAGCGAAGTAATAAAAACAATATAATTGACAACAAAAGAAATTAATAATAAACTTAATGTTAATAAAATGATAATTTTATCACATTTCATTTTAAATAATAATTATATTTATAACAACTTAATAATAATAGTATTATTACTAGATTAAATAATAATAAAAAAACCATTTGCGCGAACATATTTTCATTATTATAATTTAAAAATTAACCTTGTTTTATTGATATAAAATTTTATTTGGCTTCCAAATTTAATTAACATAATTAATTTGCTTAATTTATTATTTATTTGAAGTGTCGCGCCATCGCGCGCCATCGCGCAAACACCAGGACCAAATGCACGGTCACCGCTAATGGTGCGGTGGTCGTATATCGGCCGAAGACCCACCAAAAACACCAAACTTCGGAAAAGTTCAAACAGGGACCCAACTAAACCCCGTCCAAACAATGCGGGACCGATAAAAGAATAAAATAACAGGTGTCCGTGGTCGGGGTGTGACAATTCTCCCTACTACAGAAACTTTCTGCCCCCAGAAAGTCACCAAGTCAACAGTTGTCACCACTTGAGTTCATGCCCAGACAAAACCGAGGAAAAACTGTGAATCCCAGGATTACCTTACTCTCCATAGGTCACACCCGACCAATTCAAGAGAAAATCGAAGCCCGGGGTTGAGGGGAGAACACGAGAGGGTTCTCCCCACCACAAGAATTTACTAATATGGGAACCTTGAAACCTAATTACACCACCCCCGAGGGGGCCAACGCGGGAACTCCCAAACCAAACCCATTTAATTTCTCTACATGGATCGAACTACACCCAGAGACTTAAATGAAAAGCTTGCTATGAAACGACCCAATAACTCGAGGATAAGGAATTTACTCAACTCCTCACACACCGACCGAATAAAATCCTCACCGCAACCAGAGACTAGGAAATTCCTAGCCCGAACTCATAAAGGACCCCAAAACACCGCCCGTTAATTTCACGAAACCAAACATCGCCCTAACGAGCACAATTGAGGCCCAACTCAAAATTAGAACAACCCGTTCATTCACGGGCCCAACACCCTTCAAGGAAAACCGAACAATTTGAAAACACACTAAGAACAGATAAGACCGCTTAGACTGCGGTAGAACAAGTTCATCACATCACCACAACTATGATGAGTTTACAACGGTGACACGAACAGAATAAGAGAACTTTGGAAATATCCATCCCGAAGCTGAAAACATTACTTGGACTGAGGCTCCACATACCCTCAGCAACTCCTGACTGTGCGCGAGCTTCACCCTAAGACCTGTGGCTGGGGCCCTGATGGCTGAAGCATCTCCTACCTAACAGTCAGGCATTTCCATCTTCTGGTCTCTAACTACTTCTTCCGTTCGATGGTTCAAACAATCACGATGGTCATACGTTTTCAAAGGAATGAAACATGACAACTTAGAATGTCTAGATAGGCCATACTGGTGGCGCACAAGAGAGAGGTCCAACGAACTAGGAGCCGGTACCGACGAGGATGGTTTCTTGGAGACAGGTTCCACCGACCCACACTCCTTTCCAGGTGGGGAACCTTCGCGGAAGTCGACCACCATTAATCACACCCAAAACTCCAACGACGATGAGACATACCACCTTTACTAGTTCAAAGCCGAACCCTCTACTAACTCTAGGACAGTACGAACCTCAACTATCCTAGGATTTCCCAAAAACCCGAAGACACACTATCTCCATGGACCATACAAATGCCTCTAACGGGATTTGACTACCTCGAAAAGTAAGAAACACACAAAACGAACTGAGAATTGAGCATAACTCATTGGCAACTTTTGGAGGCTTTCTGGGCGGCATACTCATGACAACACAAGAAACACCATCGAAACAGGCATCAATCCAAAACTCAATCAAAGGAACAACACAAGCTAAGTGCAATAGGCCCATAATCCAAACATATACAATACAAGGAGAAAAAACTTTTCCAAAACCATTATTTCTTTACAATTTTTAAAGACTTACCTATGGAACCTCATGAATTGTCACATGTGCATTTATTCAATCTCGTTCACGTCATCTGTGAACAAGTGCCCCCCACGCACTTCCCATACATTCCCACACACGTGTGACCCTCCATAAGGAGTTCCAAAGTTCAAACACTTCTTTTTCCTTACCAAATCCAAACACAGACCAAGTTTTTTTTCCAAACCGATACACTTTCACTTTAGAAACCCACTTTAGTAATTTCAAAAACAATTTGGAAGAAACACTTTTACATTTAAAAACCAATTTCACTTTTAACACATACTCAAATCAACTGAGACTGAAACAAAACACAAGCAGTAATAACCCACTAGAATGAGGAACTAGTGCATATGTCTGACTCAACGACATGGTGGTGAGCCATGCCCCAAGTAAAGAATAACACTAAGAGGACATGAAACCAGACAGTTGGACTCCACATGGGTCACCACCCCATGTGAGGCCGCAAAGTGAACTGATTCGCCTCCATTATCATCCATAACTCCAAAACGACCAAGGGAAAGTGACTCAAATCTCGGACTAACCCTGGTAACTCAGGTCTCATCACGAGCGGTGGTGATCAGGCACCGACCCGTAACCTACCTCCTGAGCCCCGACAGTCCTAATCTCCATCTACCAGACATCCCAAATAACAAAGGGTGCTCTGAAAAGTGAGGTCTGCTAAGAGCCAACCTCCTCTGATACCATTTTGTCACGAACCAATCCGGGTCGACCCTGAACCGGTCACCCGATCCGGCCCGCAACATGGCCCGAGAGGCGTTCCCGATCCTCCCGGGCTGGCGACAAGCGCCAGGGCATCAACAGAGGATGTGGGAATGATTTCGCCCAGTAAAAATAAATAAATAAAGTAGTAGAAATTAAACAGAGCAGTGCAAAATAAATAAAAAGAGTAAGGTAACTAAACAAGAACAAGAGAAAATGAAACTAACCAAAAGAGACAACCACTATCTCCATGTGACCTCACAGGTCACTCCCCAACTCATGACCAAACGCCGTCCAAGGCGAACACACCCAAGCTGTAGCCTGCACAAACACTAAAACAGAAAAGAACTATAGGCGTGAGTATTAAAACTCAGTAAGCTAGCCCGATATCTATTCCCAATGCACTACCTTTAAATAAAGAAATTTATTAATTCCAGGTTTGAACTAAATATACAAGATATTTGTTTTCACACACAAACACACTTTCATTTCTAAAACAAGTATCAATCCATTGCCCTTTATAATTTAAAACAATTTTAGTGTTTTAAAGAAATAGATGCATTGCATTTTAAAATATTTTTGCGAACAATTTAGAAATCCAAATTTTAGTTGTTAGTAAAAAGGGAAAACCACACAACATGCAACTCACACTAAGGGAAATGGAAAACGTGTCACACAGGGGCCAACAACCGAACTAGACCTCTCAACCTTCCACCATATACAAATAAACACAAAAAGAAACAAGGGTCGAACCTAGGAGATCATGAACAATTCAGAACATAATATACATCTGACTCATCCTGAAGGCATGCCCTAACTCGATGACGTCATAAAGCCCTAATGCTCGGCATAGCCCTACATGGCCTAACTGAGGGGCCCAATCCCCATAACAGAAATAACTCAGTATTCCCCTACTATGGGGCCACTAGCCAGTGCGTGGTCTAAACTAGTGCATCAATCGTTTTCAGAAGATTCACTCACTATGCCAGGTTCCCATGTCAACACATATAATAAAAGAGGGGTGCGTCCATAATGTAAATCAATCAGTCACGATTCACAAACATCACATACAGCTCACACAATCAATGCACACAAAATATCACCCCTGAATGGGTTTTCCAAAATAATTTATTCTATTAAAGTTCCAAACGGGCCTTCACAAATTTTAAAACAAAACCTCATTTCTCAAGAAAACCCAAAACACTTGTTCAGAAGAAATCACTTATCTTTAAAACTATAAGTACATTTGAAATTCCGTGAATTATGTTTAAAGGCCAAACGGGTATTCTTTCAATATAGGGTGTCCGCTCGTCAAGAAAATGTTTCAAGTGTTCGGTATAAAATAAACGGCTCTTTTCACACTAAATAATCATTTAAAGTTTTATTATCTAATATTATTTCTTATTCATTAAAATTAATAAAACATCAAGAAATTAATAAATTCTAAATTTAAAGGTGAGTGCAGTGGGGGACCTACCTCGACTCGCAGCTCGGTTACAATGACGATGCGGTACGTTCCAACTTGCGCACAAGCACGCACAAACCGATGATCGCGGTAACGCGTGGTTACCCCACCAACACGCTGCAACCGCAAAGATAAATAAAATACGTGAACACGGACTTAAAACAGTCCAAACAAACAAACATCACAAAAAAACCACCTCGACCCACTTTCAAAGCATGACTCGCACCACACAATCAAACCATAAGACATGCTTAAGCACGCAAGCAATCCAAACCAACACTACAGACATCAAAATCACCATTTACACACCAAAAACGTACTTCAACACCACATGCACTCAAACGGGATTTCAAAAGTGTGGCATTTCCATATAAACATTTTGGCAAAACTCTACCCCATTTATAGCATGCTTTTGCACCGTTCATAAAACTCAATAAATCATAAATGAAAATTTATATGATTGTTTAAAAATAATTCACTTGGCTTTACCTACTCAACGCACACGATGTCTCCAATACCAAACACACAAAAAAAAACCATGTCAAAATGCAATCACAACACTTGCACATATTAACAATCAACTACACAATTTATTCAAATGCAAACAATTGACAAAACATAAACTTCCAGAAAAATGCATCCATACCAAATGGGAAAGCTACTAACCAAATCAGACGCATGCTAAACTCCAACAAAGCCAAATTTCCACCAAATAAATAAATTAATGAACATAGTAGATTAATCAAACAAACAAGAAAAACATTGGAGACACGTGCTGACATAGACCAGGAACCAACTCAAAACATAATTTTAACCAATTCTAAAAAAAATTCAGAACTCTATAGCAAGATAAATAAGGGTATAACGAAGATGTCAAACCAAACAACGGGCGTAAAAATATACCTTGGATGTCAGCGGCAGACCGAAACCACCTTACCTTAGGCAGCGATTGCCGAAACGCACACCAATGGGTCTTGAGTGGCCCTTTGTGCAGCCTCGGATGGTGGTTGCAACCTTGAAAACACAGGGGAAGCCGAGTTTGCATCCAAGTAATCATTCACACTACAAATACAGTACCAGGACTTCAAACACAAATATGAAACTAAACTAAAAGTGTGAAACCCTACAACGCTAATCAAATTATAACCTCAAATAGTGGCGACGGTCTAAAAACCGGTGAGGGGATCACGTCGGAGCAGCGGGTTGCCGGGGCGGGAGACGGACGAACAAAAAGAGGGGTGAATTAGGGCAGGAGCACGGCCGGTCGAAGGCCGCAAGGCTAGAACACAAGGGGGTGAGGACTAGTCGGAGCGAGGCCTAGCCAGAGGCAGCCCAGCCGGAGAGCGGGATGGGAAAGGGAAGGAAGAGGTCTGGCATAGTGGGATGGCCCACGGAGGATTCCGGTAGGGAAGAAACCGAGCAGGTGAGGGCGGTGCCGGGTCGCCGGCTTGCTGCAGGTCAAGGGAGCAGGGGCCGCCGCCGGGATTGCTGGTCGCGCGCTAGGACCGTTCGACCGGAGGGTGCATGGTCAGGCGTCGCTCGAACCAGGGCGGCACCGCGGGTCGATCAGCGCAACAGGAGGGTGGCGGGGCATTGTCGCGCGGTGAAGAAAAGGATGGGGTGGGGCAGCTATGCGCAGCGCGCTGGGAAAAGAGGGGGGGGGGCTACAGGTAGATTTATGGTTTAATTTTTTTTTCTATTAACCTATAATAATTATAATTATAATAACAATAGACCCAACAAATATTAATAAACCCAATAAAAATAATTGGTTCTTATCCATTTTATTTTAAGTAATAATAATAATCATATCAATGTTACAAAAATAATAATAATGGTAATAATATCAATAGCGAAGTAATAAAAACAATATAATTGACAACAAAAGAAATTAATAATAAACTTAATGTTAATAAAATGATAATTTTATCACATTTCATTTTAAATAATAATTATATTTATAACAACTTAATAATAATAGTATTATTACCAGATTAAATAATAATAAAAAAACCATTTGCACGGACATATTTTCATTATTATAATTTAAACATTAACCTTGTTTTATTGATATAAAATTTTATTTGGATTCCACATTCAATTAACATTATTAATTTGCTTAATTTATTATTTATTTGAAGTGTCACGCCATCGCGTGCCATCGTGCAAACACCAGGACCAAATGCACGGTCACCGCTAATGGTGTAGTGGCCGTACATCGGCCGAAGACCCACCAAAAACACCAAACTTCAGAAAAGTTCAAACAGGGACCCAACTAAACCCCGTCCAAACAACACGAGACCGATAAAAGAATAAAATAGCAGGTGTTCATGGTCGGGGTGTGACAGTAACCTTTATATATTTTCCATGAAATTATCCCTAATAAGCTATTTTTTTTCCAAATGTAATTTGAGAAAGAAAACACCCATACATTTTGGGACAATTTACTAGGAATTTAAATGAGTTTGAATAAGAATTCAAATTATAAATATCTTCCAAATATGAAAAATAAAAGTCTACTATTGTGGATTTAGGAGTTCCCTAAAAAAATATGGAGACAAATAATAATCATTATCATGTGAATATAAACTAATGATGGTTAGAAAAAATGGAGATCTATATATACTATTATTCCCTAAATAAACAATAACAGTAAAAGTAGTGATATATCTCGATATAGCCACAACTAAATATCATCTTTTTATTGAAGTAAAGAGAAACTGATGAAATCAAGAAACATACTTTTTTTCAAGGAAGATAGAGAATAAGGCCTATAGTACAACAATATTATAAAAGGTTATCAAATAATAACTATTGTAGTAGCTTTATGAGAAGAGTAAGTTTAGTGCATTACACACCAATAAGGAGGGGAAATCAGAGTCCTACTCATCAGTTTATAGAAGATCTATTCAATAATTGTGTGAGGATTTAATCTAGATATGATAAATGAGCATTGTCAGATAGTGTTCTCTTGTGGGAAGATGGTGAAATCTAGATAATGTAGTACAAAGATCCTACAATGGGACATTGAAGGCCAAAATGTGATATCATGGAATAATAGCAGGATAAAATTTTGTTAAAACCACTTACGTGAATAATGGAATAATTTTTTGTTGGGGGACTAACCACTCATGGAATGGAGTAAGATTTCAAGGACAAAACTTGAAAATCCATGTGTTTTTGTGCCTTTATTTATAGAATAATTTGGTTAAGGTTGAGTGACCCAAAAAAAGATCAATGAGACTTTAAATGGTTTAAGAGGTTGAATTAAAATGTATAATTAGTAAAAATTGATCACTAATTCACTCTCACCCTTCTACCAATGATCCACTGAACTTGGACACTATAATTGGTATCAAAGATAATATGTGCAACCTATGATTGGATATAAGTTTTATCTATTGGTTTTATTTTCTCTATATAAATTATACATCTTAGGAAAATTTTAATATGTATCATATGTAGAAAAAGGTGGATAGAGCTATTGGTAAAAATCTAGAGGTTTCAGCAAAGATTGTGAAAAACAAAAAAAATATAGTGACAAGGAAGTTATACAAGAATTCAAAATTAATGGAAGAAACACAACTATATGAAGTTAATCAAAGTTAAAACAACATTGATAATATTTTTAATTATGATTATTATAATGAATCTATTTTATGTTGTGATGATGTATCAATTAGTGGTCTTTATTTTAAAATCAAGGATATTTGGATTAATGTTACTAAAGTAGCGGTAACTTGTATATTTGGTACAATCAAGGAACTTCTTCATGAAAATTAAGAGTTAGAATATGATGGTGAATAAATAGAGAATTAATTAAGTAAGAAGTTTCAAAAGTGCATTGCTCTCATATACCTTGTGAAAGAAAATAAACAATTGAAAAAAAATTAGAATAGAAGTATTTCCCTAGTTGGTAAAGAATTTGAAGGTATATTTGTGAAAATTTGGAATCTAAAATTGTTTCTTTGGCAGCTATTGATGCATTTGAAAAACAATAAAAAAATACCATCAATATTAAATATTATCATATGGGGGTTAAAGAAATAGTAAT
Source organism: Viscum album (assembly GCA_963277665.1). NCBI lineage: Eukaryota > Viridiplantae > Streptophyta > Magnoliopsida > Santalales > Viscaceae > Viscum > Viscum album. The sequence continues at coordinate 720,448,780 of OY728125.1, read as the reverse complement.
GAAATATCTTGATAATTATTTACAATAATCAAGATAAATTCATGAAGAAAAAATTAAAAAAAACAAATAAGGGTTAGGAAGGTTTCCTGATATTAGTTTAGGATGAGAAAAACTCCTTCAACATAAAGTGTATTAATAATGAGGATAGAATAAAAAATATAGAACCAACATAATATAGAACTTCCCATTTTTTTAGAAATAAATATGCTACCAAATGAGTATTTATTGATATAAATGGAATTAAAAAGGCTCATATAAGTGGAATGAGGATTTTTAAATCATCCTATGATAAACCAAAAATATGAACTTTGAAAAATCTACTATTCATATAAAAATCCATTGATTTTACTAAATATATTTTCTTGAACAACATAGGATTTAAACAAAAAATTGTATAAATATATTTGAGAAAAAATGATAATAATCCTTCCACTATATAATTGGTGAATAGAAGTTCATGTTTGAAAGACATTTCCCCAAAAAATCCAAAACATATAAAGTTAATTCTCAAGAAATTAAAAGTTTCAAATATGTTCAAACTATATCTACAAGAAAATGGAAGAGACTTATGGGTAAATGTTGGTACTATTGGAAGTTCAAGCATATTGAAATTGAATTTTAGCATAATATGTCAACATATGATAATTAAAAGAGGCCTTGGGAAATGGGGATAATATCTGAAGTAAATGAAATACATACTATTTAAAATCATAATTAAAAGGGAAAGAAGAAAAAGTTTATCAAGAATAAATTTTATTTTCTTGAGAGATTATATGATTATTACCACATTGGTTTCTATAGTTGTGAGGAGTGCTGGTATTCACCCATTTTCCATCATCTATATGTTCAAATATAAATAAGGAAAAAATATAAAATAAATCAAGTTAGAAAAGAAATGAAAGCTACATTTAGAGAAAAGAAAGTGAAGAAATGTGCTCAAAATAATAAAATTGAGAAAAAAACTCCATATAAGTCAAAGAATTAAGTTGTAGAAGATATCAAATAAAAGATGGTGAGATGCTTCTATTATAGAAAAAAATTACACACTGTGGACCTTTGTAAACAGGATATGGAAATCAATATTAATGTACAGAAGATAAATTAAACAAGGGAATAAATCCAAGAGAGGTATAAAAGTATTGAATTAGTAGTTGGCATCCCAAAAGAATAATTGAAGGTGTTACCTAAAAAAGATAAGGAAAATTTAATGAAGAAACAATGTGAAAACATTAATAAATATGAGTATGTTATGAATGAGTGTCTAAAAGTGTTTCTTAGCTAGTTGAATAAGGCTAAAGATATGGATAAATCTCATGAATGTAAAATTGATAAAAAGAAGAAGGTTGTTTCACATGAAGGTAAAATATAATTTCAAGAGTGGTTGTCTAAGAATAATGAACCTAGAGTTCTTGAAAATATATGTAGAAGATTTAATAAATATATTAATAATGAAAATAATTACATGGTTATATTTCCATCACAACAAGGGATTATAAAAAAATTAAAAGAACCAATGGTTGAAAGCACTTTATTATCAAGGGTGAACAAGAATATTCCACATAAAAAGGGACTGAAGAAAAGAGGAAATCCATGCCATTTAAATATAGCCATAACTAGAATAAAAAAGGTCTTTATAATAAATAGTTTCCCAATGAAAAAAACTTAATAAAATTAAAGATCTTAGTTGAGAGTTAGTTTTCAACCTTGATGCTATTACTAGAGATCAAGGAAAATCCCCTCCTTATTCCCTTTTATTTGTTTATGTGTAGTTAAATATAGGGAATTAAGGGAGTGAAACAAAGGAGGATCTAAATTAGGTGTTTTATAAATTGTACATCAAATAAATTTCCTTTCATGAAGTTTTATAACTACCATAAAAAAGAGAAAGTGGGTTTATCTATTGAGGGGGGAGAAAATATGAAGGAAATTTTCCAAAACATGATGATGCAGTGAGTCTAGAATTTATATAAAGCTTTTAAAATATGAACATTAAGGTATAAAAATCATAATCACATCCCTTATTTTTTATTTTATAAGACATACATATGAAGGGGAGTGTTGGAAGACCAAAAGATGACAAAAGGGGGATTTTTTTTACCTTGAACATGAACTATTTTGACGTGTTTATTAAGATATGTGAAGGACTGAATATATCTTGATAAATCTATTAAAAGAACCCAAAGAGTGAGAAAAAGGTTAGTATCACATGAATGTGTGTCTATATACTTCATTTATCACCTTCTTTAAATCACTCTTATTTTCTACATTGAGTTATACCACATAAACTTAGAGTTGACTAACTAAAGGCTTATTGATAATCAAATCATTTGGTGGAATTCTTCTCTTAAAAGTGGATCAATATGTGATTATGAATGAATAAGGTAGAATAAAATGTTTATAATTAATGTGAATAAGATTTTTCTATGATTAGAAGACCCATATATTCTCTTTACATTTATTTCTAATAAGGAGGGGGGATAAAGGAGTTCAAACACACATATTGACATAGAAGTTTGATGTTATTTCCAATAAATATGAAGGTGGAGATTGAAGATACTTTGTGTGGATTAAATTTTTTGTTAATGATAAATCTTCCAATATTTATTAGAGAAGAGTGTATGTGATGATGAGTTTTTACTATCATACTTGAAAATAGAGATGGAGAAGCTTCTGCCCATAAAAAATGGGTAAAAGAAACACCTACTATTACTTGAATAACTTTATTGGAAAGCTTTAATCTAGAAAACCTATATGTGAATATTTATGAGATTTTATTCAATATAATGATGAAGTATTGATGATTAATAAGTGTTACTTTCAATAATAGTTTTTAAAGAGTTCATATTAAGATTCCTAAATGGGAGATTGAAGAATGAATCTCAATGAAGAAAGAAGCTACCTAAAGTTTTTTTTAATAATGGAGAAAACATCCATGGGGCACAAAGTATGAAAGTGGTGGTATTAATTGATGAAAATAATTTGGATAATGATTTAATATTACTTTTAGCTACTGAGAATTCCTTAAGATCAGGGGAATATGTTATTATATAGTTGAAGGAAGTCTGTAATTTTTATGATAGAAATGGTAAAGGGATTATTTCATACATAGTAAGGATTTAATACAAAAATGAAATTATTTTCATATAAATATGTAAATCACATAAGAAGGAAATCACGTGAGGTGAGAAATGGGGATGATAAGGATCACATATGATAGTGGTGTAAGAATTAATTCTCATTTTAACCCTAATATTGTAAGATGGAAGGTAATATAATATGAAGAACTCATAACATAAGGAACATGTATAAGATAATTTTATATAAGATAAAGTATTCATATAAGATAAATCAAGAGAATATGATATGGGAATTTTTAATATTTTTTCTATATTAAGAAATGAATAAGTCTAAAAAATAATGATATTTCCAACAGAATAAATCCAGAATAATGGGAGATAAATATGACAATGCTAATACTATAATCATTGAAGAATTAAAAAGCACAATTATATTTAAATTATTGTGATTAAAGATAATATTAAAGGAATCCTATATGTGAAAGATGATAGAGTCTTAGAGGAGATCCATGATGAAAAAATACTGCCACATCACAGTTCCATGCATTCTTGGATAATTAAAATGAGTTTAAATGCATTGTATTTCATGAAATAATTGGTGGATTTAAGCACCCGAGACTTTTTGGAGAATTGATCAAGAATTTAAATAAGTTTGAATAAAAATTCAAACTATAAATATCTTCTATATTCAAATAAGGATTTATTACTACCATGGATTTAACAGTTTCTAAATAAAATATGGAAAAAAATTATATTCATGATTCTATGAATATAAAATAAATATGATGAGGATATGATAAAGATCTCTTAGTACTTCTATTCCCTAGATAAATAGAAACAGTCAAAGAAGTTATATATCTAGACACATCTATAACTAAAGATAATATTTTAATCAAAGAAAATAAAACCTAGAAATATCTAGGAACATCCTAATCATCAAGGAATATAGAGAAGAAGTCTTAAGTACAATAGTATTATAGAGGGTGATAAACTGAGAACTTCCAAAATAGTTTTAGGGGAAGATAAAGGCTGACATGTTCCACACCAAGAAGGAGGAGTAGTTGAAGTCTTACTCATAGGTTCATGGAGGTTCCATTCAAGTAATATGCAAGGTATTAAATCCAATTGTGATGAATGAGTTGTGTGAGGTAGTATGATCGGTTGGGTAGATGGTAGAAACCATGTGATGTAGTATAAGGACCCTCCAGTGGAACTCTGGATACCATAGTGAAATTTTGTGCAAGTATAGCAAGATATCATGCAATTATAACTTCTTATATAAATAGTAGAGTAATTTTTGTTTGGGGGGACTAAACAATCATAGAATGAGTAACTTTTCAAGGTTGAACCTTGTAAATACTTATGTTTTTGCACCTTTATTTTCTACACAATTCAAGTGAGGATAAGAGACATAAATACAAGAGGATCAAGAATGTATCCAATCCAAGAGGTTGAATTAAATAGTATAATTTCTAAAAAGGGGTCACTGATTCACCCCCCTCAATGATCCACGAGACCTAGGCACACTAGATTTCATAGATATTAACCTAATTAAAATTTCTAGATTTATATTATAACACCTTTATCAACTCTTTATTTGAAAATGATGGCAAAAATCCATTTCTTTCTCATATATCCTCACAATCCTTTTTTTTGTATTTTTTAAAAACCAATTTTTGGATAAGTAGAAACCATACAGAAAGGTCCACCTCAACACCTAGACATACCCATGATAAGAAACACACAACCAAGTTTTGAAATTCAAAATTAAAATTAAAAAACATCCAACATCAACCTCGAGACACGCACCAGAGTCACGTGCCCACATCAATCCACGAAATGACATCCACTTGTATCACCCAGTCACTTCGCCTGCTTTCATCCATCATTAGAGTCGGTAAACCACCTTCGTTGCCGCTGCTACTGTCCATCGCCGTTGGGTCCGACGATCGGAACAATAAAAAGACTAGTAGGACCCTTCCACCTTTCGACCTCATCGTCGTCAACATTCCCCATCGCTATCGTCAATTTTCCACCGAGAACTCCAACATTGCCAACATAAAAACATCATAAAAAACATCCTAGACTTAAAAACCAATGCCGATGAACCAGTCTCCCTCCCGAAGATGAATGTCGCTCAACCGCACCTCCCAGAATCTCCTTGAAGACCCACAAACCAAACCGACTGGGAAGGGAGCATAGGACTAGGACATCAGAGTAGGGTTGAGAGGGTGTGAGCCTCAACAAGGGACAAAAAACCAAAAAATCCCCTTCAAAGCAATGAACTGGAAATAGGGATTTGAGAGATAAATAGATAGAGAGAGAGAGAAAATAACACCCAAAAAGCACTGTAAATAGATGAATCCAAGCTGAAGAGAAGACAAGGCTAAAGCTGAAGAAGAACCCAAACTGAGGTCATTTCCAGCCCCCCTCCAACACCATAATTTAATTTAGAATTATAAATCAAGAAATTTTGATCTCTAAAATATCAAGTTATAATGATTGTAAAAATGGGATCATTCAATCCTTCAAAAAGTGAATATTTTTTACCATCAAACACATTAATACTTTTGATGTTTATGAAATTCATATTCTCTAGAGATAATTTTGAACAATAACTTCAATGAATGATGTATATAGATACTTGAGAGTGAACCCCACTCCTTTATAAATTTTAGATCCCCTAGGATCAACCTAATAAATGAGAATAAGGTTTAATGAGTTATCTATATCCACTTTATTATTTAAAACACAATGTACAATGGTGTTCTCACTTCCTATTAGTGTGAGACAAATCCGAATTATGTTGTGTTCATGATATCCACACTTCACATGGATCATAGAACAAATAAAAAGAACAATAAAAGGGTTCCATATTTTTATAACTTCTATCACCTTATTAGTGGAGTCTAATCCTTGATTAGGAGTGGGTGGTATCTTAATATTATGGTTGATTCCTTTTTGAATCCTAATATTGAATGAGAGAAAGGGGTTATCCTTGGATTTTCATTTACAAGAATTTATTGATATAGGGTGTTTTTGGAACCATTAAAAATTATTAATTATTTGATGTTGAGTAGAGGAGAACAACCTAGATGATATGATAAGTATTTAATCACTATCCTTGAATAAAAAGTTTAAAATCATAGATACTAACATAATCAAATTTCTCTCTATGAACTTTCTCTTAATTGCATTTTAAAATCATAGAATGATGTATAATGTATATTTTTTAGTTTTCAACCCCATTATTAACATACATAACCCTCATATAATAATTCTAAATTGAAAATATTTAATAAAAAAGAGTGAATATAATGAACTCCTCATACTATTGAATTCTTCAACATGTATAAATCAATATAAATATAGTGTGTAAGATCGTTTTTATTTACAATAAATTTATAAAAAAAATCCATCACACTCAGCTAAATTATCAGTTTATCAACTAATTCCATATAGTAGTATAATTCTGAAAGGATTTAAGAAGGATATGTAGAAATAACTTACTCACCATTAATAGAATATTTTGTAAAAGACTCCAAGTCGTGAGTCAATAATCTACCCTATACATTATTAATAAGTAAATTCAGCTTCAAGAATAGAAATTAGTTTTTATTAGCCCATTTATTAGGAAAAGACACTAGTTTATTTTTTAGTCTTCCCTATATTAAAATCATTTAATACACTTGATGTTGTGTTTTGTTCACTTCCATAACCTATAGAAAGGTGCTATATTTCAGAAATAAAATCACTACATATATTGAATTATGTCAATTAAAATTACTATAAAAAGTTAATTTTTTTAAATTTAGTTAATTAAGAACATGTAATATGCAATCTATTATGTGATTATTAATGGATAATATGATTTTTAGCCATAAATTTTTCTTTGGTGTTCTAATTGATGTGATTCAAAAATAAATAAAAATATTTTGTAATTTAATAAAATTCATTTGACAATTGGTTTAACTAATTTATATATTTGGAGGATCTAATAGTCCACTAAACATATATAATGAAATTTATCCCTCTTTGGAATACTGTTTTTAGAACCTCAACTTGTAGTAGAAAAAATTATTGACATAGAACAAAAAATCAGATGAAACATATTGGACATGCTTATTGAATCATATAATCTATGATTTTTTTATTTATAACACATAATCAATATAAGATATTTTTCAATCCAATATAAGGTATGTTATATGTTTAATCCATTGCTGGATAAATAGCCTTTGAGTAAAAACTTCTAGAATGACATGATTTTTTTCAGATCTTGGATTGAGGTTATTTAACTTGAGTTTTGAAGAATACAATAGTGGATACAAATGCCTAGTTATCTGGTAAGACAAAGTTATAAATCATAAATTACAGAAACCTATAAAATATACTTCTATTGGGTAAATATAGTACATATAATATACATAAAATTTATCACTAAATCATGGATATCTTGGAGTATCCTCCTTCTTAAACCACAAAGTTACATGATACATGAGACATACACTATAATAATTCCAATACATTATAAAGGGAATTATTATAAAAAATAAAAGATATAAATTTAAATACTATTTAATAAGTAAATTAAAATAAAGTGAGTTAGATAACATCCAATTTATATTCCTCAATAATGTAGAGATCCTTGACACCTAGTCATAGTTACTATATCCATTTTGAGAGACCTTCATCTCTTGATAAAAAAACCAAGGTTATAATTTAAATAAAATAAAATGATTCATGAATGGTAAGTTAAAAGAATGAACTTTGATATTTTGATATCTCAAAATAAATCAACAACCATTAAGTATGATATAAATATGTCACAACCTAAAATATATAGGAAAATATCTATCACTACATTCAATAGGTGATACCATTTTATGCGGTACATAATATATAAATGGTGTAATATTAAATTATGAATATAAAAATCTTGATCATAGAATATTTTTATGGGAAAAATAAAATAATAACTCTTCATGGATACTTAATGGGGATGAATATTTGTGTAATGAAGATTATAAAATAATATTAATTAATATAATTGAAATAAAAAACATCCTTATGAGCCATCAATAATCTAGAATATTTTAAAATTTATATTATATTATCTCTATCTTCATTTTCATTATTTAAATTTTATATTATATTGTCCTTATATTACACTATTATTCTTTTAATTATTATTAATAAATAAAAATATGATTTTGTAACTTGGTTCTATCTTTATTATAAATGGTTTTTATTGAAGTCGTGGCTCCATTGAAAAGGAAATATTGTTTGGATTTTATCTACAGGAGAGAAAATTATTTTTTACTTTGTAAGGGTTATGAATGTATTAAAAATTTTGTTTCCTTATAGTGGAACTCACTCCACAATGACTTTGATAACTAAAAACTAAAAACATATAATAATTTTGACTTGATATATTATAAAAACCTTCCATTTTATTTTCTTGTATTATTCAGTATTCATTTTCAGTTTACATTACATGATAATTTAAAGCTTAAAATTTATCCCCTAATGAATTTTCCTCCTTGTGAAATAATTGGAATTAGAGATTATCATTATTAGTTATTTTAAATATTTTATAAGGTGTTTTGTAAAATCCTATAATAACTAGTCTAGGTACCAATAATGTCTAGATTATATAAATATTACCATCATTTAATGATAATGATTATAAATATTTTAATTTTATATTTTTAAAAAAAAATAAAATTAGAATATAAAATTTGATGTTAACTATAAACCTTATAAGAATATATAAGGGATCTTGATTTTCTAAGAGGTGATATTTTTAAACAATAACATAATTATTCATAAATATATAAACAATTTTTTTCAATATATATGAATGTTTTTATCTTGGAATATACATGAAATAATATATATTACATTTGGGAAATTTTATAGTTTACTACTTATGTTACTATAGGCACACAAAAATGTGGTGCACACTTTTCCCCAAAGATCATGATATTATGCTCACTAGGGTCTCTTAAAGTAGATAAACTGAATAAATCTAAGAATAATACAGAAATGCAATCTCCACGTGCAACATGATTTCTCACTTACCTAGGGATAAAGTTTCCTAATTTTTTTTCCTATCCTAGTGATGTGATGGTGAGGACCTCCTATCAAAAATAGGCCTTGAATTTCATCCATTATTTAAGAAAACTTTTAATACATGTTTGGAATCATTTTTAAGTGTCTTATAAAAATATTTTGGCTATGAAAGAAATAATATTCATATATAAACTATATGAAGGGGTTAAAAAATATTTATCATTGATTTTATAGTTCCAGGAGCTAAAACAAACTCCCAGATCAAATTTTATGGTTGTTTTAAGTTGAAAAATTATTTTAAATAATTCTAGAGTTAAAGGAAAATTTGTGCATATGTAAAAAATTTCTTGTGTGAATGACTTGGATATCATGGATGTCCAATTCCTTGGAAATACAACCAAAAAAATCCCTTGGTATGGACAACATGGGCACTTAGATTTCAATATACCATTAAAATCCCACAACACATAAGTGCCTCTAAGAGAATATTCTTTCTGGATCTATGAGGTTTCCCCTAACAAAAAACCTCTTTTAACCCCCCATATCTTGAGGCACCATGTAATTTGACTATTATATATACATTTACATTAATGAGTCACTTTAACCACTTTTCCATTCATTTTTATGAAAGAAAATATTTATTTTATCATGTATTTTACTTTAAAGTGGCCATTTAAATGCCTATAAATACCCAAAATCCCTTATTTTTAGTATTAAAATATATTTTTGAGGAAAAAAATCAATGAGATAAAAAATAAATTATCTAATTATAGACTTATATTCACCCTCTAGAGAAATCCAGAATTGAAACTTGCCTCCCACAACTACATAACTCATCCAAAAATAATGAAAGCTTTTACACCATGAGTCATGAAAAATTTATTAAGGTGGAACTTATAACAAGACCCGTGAGCATAGATTGAAATTCCATACTTACGAATGGGTTCCTAAGGATATTATGATCAAGGTAATTATTCAACACATATACATTCATAAGATTTACAAACATAGGAACACCTGATTATAACTCATGCATCGTGCATAAGTTCCAAATCATGAGGTATACCCTAATTTACACATAAATTTCTATTCAATAATAAGGAAAATGTGTATAAAAATTAAATATGAACAGTTCCCATCTATAATTATAAATATTCATATATTGATGCATAACTTTCACACATTAAATCAATTCCTTGTTATGAAGGGATGTTAACCCCCATGGGGACTCTTCTAAACTTTTTCATTACCTATGGATTAAAAGGAATTATAAGTTTTTCCTTGGGAGGTCACTTATATTATCTAAGATAATCTATAGCTCTTAAAAACCATTTACCTCTTTCGAATATGAACCACTCTTATTATATGATTTCATTATGTGCCTATTGACTAAACACCTAAAATTTTCAGGGAATAAGGGAAACAGTTGGGTCCGTGATCAATAATGGATTTCATTGGGTTTTTTTGGATAAATCCTTAGAACCAGGTGATTGAAACCACAAAATAATCAAATAGTGGATCTCTTGACATTAAATTTATAATTAATTTATATAGAAAATAATTACCTATACTAGGAATTATTTCTTCATTTTCAATTTGGTTGACCTTTTCTTGTCATACCATCATCATGATAAAGGATCCAAGGATAGAATCCACATATCAGTATCCATATATGCTCAAAAATATCAAAAAGTCACCATTTGAATTTTGGGTGCCATATTAGAGGATTCAAACCACTTTTCACTTTTCATTGATCATAAAAAGGATCTTTCCATACATGAAAGATTGTTTCTTATTATCTCTATCTCTAAAGAGGGGGAGGGGGGAATTATCACTCTTTGTTCTTGAGAGCTTTCTTGAGAATATCTCTCTAGGGCATGAGGGAATTATATTTGGAGAATTTTTTGTCCACAAAATATCTATTCTACAAAATATAATTATATAATCAGGTTTATATATCTTGGTTAGAGAATTAATTATTGCACAAGGACCTTAATTGATCTATTAATCCCAAATAAAACCCTATGTTGAATAATAATAATAAAATTGACATGCACAAAAATGATAGTTAAATAAATACCATTTCTCTCATACCCTTAACTGGGCACATCAATCCTCATCAATATTTTTCAAACATTTAATAATAAATATCTATTTGAATAAATAAATATCTTTATATTATTAAATATCTCAATATTATATTCTCTAAACTGTGAAATAAATATTTATTTAATATTTACATAGCTTTTTAATTGAGAATTAAAAAGAGATAAATAATATTATATATTCCTGGAATTATATATTACCTCTTGAATAAATATTTATTTAATATTCAACTCACATATATATTCTTTTGAATAACCAGATATTTCATTAATGCAATAAACACATCCTGAATAATTATTAAACCATAATATAGTAATAATTTATATTAAAACTATTAAATTAATATGTAATTTAACTAAGATCCTGGATACAGATGCTCACTATATAATATAATCACTTTGTTTGTATATATCACCAAGAAGGTTTCATACTTTGTTTCATCAACCTATATGATAGATTTATCTTTCATTGAATTTATGAAAAGAAAACATTGATATTCTATGACAGTTATGGATTTATCTAATAGTTCTATTTCAGTAAAAGGGTCAAATATATCTACTTCCATTAACTCATAATAAAAAAATACATTCTTGACTTATTCATTAATGTCATATCAATTGTGATACACCCAAAGTAACATACCTCTCCATGATCACATGTTATCACATTTTTCATTAATACATAAAATCACACAAATCATGATATATATTAATAATATTCTCAAGTCTAATGGAAAATACTCATATTAACAGATAGAAATATCTAATGAATCTTATAACATGTGAAATTCCTATTGGAAGGCATGTTCTTATAACTACCTCTATTAGAGATTTGAATGTGTGAGATTTATGAGAAGTCACAATGTATTATGAGCCTACAAAACATGATATCCTAAATCATTTATATCCTTTCATATAAATTTAATCTATCCATATAACATATATTTCATAATATTTTCATAGCACTTTAAGGTTCTCATCATAGTGGGGAACTTTCATGACCTTATAATGTGAAATTTATTCTATGAGAAATGCCACATTATTGTTATGTGGAATAACACTTATCATGTGATATGATATATATTCAAATTCAATTCCATGAATATGTGGTTATTTAACATTAAAAGGTAGTTCATTATAGGTCACCAGCTCTAAAAGGATCTCACTTTCACTAGAGTAAAGTACTAACTTTACCAGATATACTCACATGATAAACATGCTTATGCTTATGTATGACTATAGATGTAGGGATTACCATATTTTGTTGGTTTTTATTCTCACAATAAATTTATCTATCTAAAAAAATCCCTCAATAGGTGATATCACTGAGTATTAACTATTTTCCTTTAGTTAAGATTTTACATTTTTTCTAAACATAATAACATAGATCAAACCATTATTAAACTTACTTCTTAAGATACATTAGAAATTGAAACATAATTGGTCAACGCGGATATGGAAATAACTAGCTGTAATAAGTTTTTAACTTATAAATTACCTTATAAAAATATGATACTATATTAAATTGATCTAAAAGAAGACTAATTTTTATCCATTTTATAACTAGTATTATTATTTCTCTAAAAACCAAGAAATAATAAAATTTTAATTTCTCAAGTAATGTTGGATAGTTTTGGATTCTATCCTCTATAGTTCACATATTTTTGTTTGATATTAACCTTCCATGACTTACATATAATAAATATCAAACATTAGTACAAATAATTTCATGTGAGATATATTTTCAAAGTACTCTAACAAATATGTTTTTTATTATCATAAGAATATCCTCATAGGTTTTCACACATCAATTAGGATAGATTTTATTCCATGTGAAACTAGAAATAATTTTCATTAAATTATTCCGTATTGTATTTTTTAATACCATGTCATTGAATATACTATGACTTGATCTAAGAAAACCACATATCTATGTCTATATATATTGTTCCCTAGAACCGGATTTTTACTTAAGTCATTCTCTATAAAATTTTCCTTAGTCTTAATTAACTTTAATACTAACCATCCATTTTTATATTTTATATAAAAATTTTTTTTTTGGAAAATAGTAGCACTCCCACTAACCTTTAGTAGACACCTGGAGCACATTCACTCAAAAAAATTCTATAATTCTATATTATGTCTATAATAAGTACAATTCTAATATATTTTATAATAATGACTTAGGATGATGTTTTTGCATAGACTTAACCCTTAAATAACCAATTATTCCCTATTGGTATCAAATTGTGCCATATTTGACTGGTTTCTCTTGAATACCCACCAATGGATTTATATCAACTATAGAAACTACCAAAATTCAAAACTATATTTTGGTATATGAGATTCATTTTGATTTCGTTTAAAATTTCCAATCATAAATTTTTTCTATTTACTAATTTCTTATAGGAATAATTATTCTTATCAAATAATATAACACATATCTTAGTGACTATGAAACCATATCAATGGTTTTAACTTTCCTACATATTATTCGCCTATATAACTATTCATCCCACTAAGACTTGTAGAGTTTAGTGTCCCCATTACAACTCGTGTGCATTTAGAGCATATAATTTGCTAAAGTCCTTCCTACTCCCACAATATCTAAAGTGATGTTCTTCCATCATAAAAATATAGTCAGTTTTAACAAATATTTTTTAATCTTAGTTATTTTAATATCCTGAGTAAAAATAGGATAAATAATTGAGATACACTTTGTGTTTTTCCTTGATGCACATTTAATTATTAAACCATCTTTAACAAATCGTTCCCATCAATCTAGTGGGAATATGGTTAGATGATATGCTAATATTTTGTGATACATGTATGGAAAGGGGTTATGGAATATTTTAAATATATATATAAGACACCTTGTTGACCTTATATAAAATACTAGATTATATTTGATGTGTATAAGTTAATGTGAGTTTAGGAAAACTTTTACTCTACATTTAAATGATCAATTCGGGCTTGGTTAAGATATACTCTAACATAATCACCTAGCGGATTCTGTACCTTTTACTAAGTATATTCAATTCAAAACTGATCATTCTTAAAATTTATTAAATTAATCCCATGAAGTATATGAATTTAACTTTATCTTTTTTAGAATAGTTTATGTGGTCAAGCTGAACTAACTCTATAAGATTTGGGTCCAACCTTTATTTTTAAAGGTTTCTTTATCTAAAACTCGATAAGTGAGTATGTTGATAACACTGATGGATTTTTTTATCCAAATATTCTAAAACACTTCTGTGCATATCCTTGACATTGATAAATAATTATATAGCCAAAATTGGGTATGAGTATTATATTTTATATTCACCATTCATTTTCATTGATTCAAGTATTACTGAATTATAAGTTAAGTATGAAATACCATAACAACATTCATTAAAAAATGAAATAACATATTGTTGTGTCTAATGGGACACTAAAATATTTTTTTGGGCAATAATCAATGAAAAATAATATTTTAACTATAATAAATCCACTAGGAAATAGGAAGTTTTATTCTTATCACTACAAACAAAGGAATAACCCTTTCTCAGGTACTAGGAGAATTCAACTTACTTCTTATAATTCTTATGAAATTCCTTGGTTTTTTTATTTTAATACAAGTATGTGTTTTTTATATTTTATTTAATACCCATGAATTAAAACATAAGTATTTTAAACATTAATGAATACACATAAAGTAAAAGCTTATGATAAATTAATTTTCAAATATTTGTAGTTCCTCTTCCAGTGAAATTTTTGGTTATACAAGAAGTAGGTGGGATTCCATTCTTCCCCATGCCATAGGATATTTTTTCTCTTTGAAGAAAATAATAAGGACACAATTTCCATTGAACTGACCATGGTGTTTATAATATAAGGGGTGAGAAACCATATTCCCACCAATACTTATCCAACTAGATAAGTATATTCAAAAGATTCCTGAGTGATTCATCTATCTTGTTCATCCTATAATTCATAATGAATAAGAAGAACCTGGGAGGTAAGTATGATATTATGACATTAATGGATAGTTTATTATCTATATAGAAGCCTATTTGTTTAACAAATCAATATAATCTAGCATTTTGAAGGCATGATTAATAGTTAAGTCTATATATTCTATTTTACATTAGTATAATGTAGTGATGATATCGACTATTTTTAGTCTCTTCTTCTATTTTTCAAGTTCAACATGATGAGTTTTCATGGTGTAAGCATCCATATCCTTATGTTGAATAATCAACTCTCTATACATAACTAATATCATGATACAAAATGAATAAAATCATCCCCCATGAATCTTTTGAACGATTCCTTTTTCACCTTTACTCACTTGGTGAGGTGGTTAAATAGGTATAAGGGGCCCCAAAAACATAGTAAAAATATTAATGTATTAGTTTTATATGTAAACACCTGTAAAAATTTAGGAAATTTTTGTTAGTGTTTACATTTTCTTTTTCCAGAAATGATCACATCGTTCCTATGGTTTGAAATATTTTTTTTATAATAAGTAAATTATATTTTTTACTTTATATTGATTTCCAAAATTCAATGTAATAATTTTTAATTTATTACACTCCAAGTATTTTATCAAATAACAATATCCCTTGCTGTTGGATTTGGAATATGTTGTTTCATGGATATTATAGTGTAAATGGTCCATATTTCCTTTATCATAACCTAAGTGAGAGCCTAGTTAATTAATCAAAGGTATTTAGGTAGGTGGGTTATTCCAACTTCATTAACTCACAATTCCTTTTTTCCATGACCCATCCCAAAGGGGATCTTACCGTGACTCCCCATGCCCACCTCCAATAGTCCAGGGGCTAGCAACTAGTGCCAAATAGGAATATCACTAACATGGGAGGCCTTATCCCAAGTACCTGCACACACACACACACAAGTCTATATAATGATGAAATGTAAAAAAAACTGAACAACTATGCATGAATACATAAAAATACCATAACCAAAGTAAAAAAGAAAGTTAAGTAAAGTAAACAGGGGGAAATACAAGCCTAAAACAAATCGTCTGAAAAAAAAGTACAACTTGAAAAGAAATATAGGGACTACTATCAAGATACCATAGGAACACACCTCAGTCTGTTCAGTCTCACTAAGCACCATCTGGTTATAGTCCATCTAGGAATATATCAGAAGGATGATCTTTAGTACAAGACATGACACATTCAAGAAAAGGTCATACATGGGTGAGTATAATAATGCCTAGTAGGACACCCCGAAACCACAAAGAATACAAAAAAGGAATAATAGTTAGCTCTACATAGGTATATGTGTACAATAAATATAACAAGAATATCCAGATATAATTAACAATGATACATAATCTCAAGGTAAATTCACAATCGTAATGATAGCCTAGGGTTTTAGCTTGAAAGCTCCACAAAGTACTCGATTGGGAGAACAACCTCCATGAGTCTGATAACATTAATGAAATCCTTCTGATAGGTAGTGCTCGTTGGGTCTCGTTATAGGATATATACACTGGAAGTATGAAGAGATACGATACATGGATGAGGATCAATCCCAAGGTTATAGGGTATACCAACAAATCAATCTAGAATAACCTATTAAGTAGTGGATCATCACGATGTGTAATCCTACTACATACCTCATCCTATATTCTAGTACATGGATATTATGGAATCCCGACTTTTTATCACATAAACTTTCATTACATTTTACAAAACCGAGGATCTTTAAGGTTTAGTGTCTTGGAAACCAGGAACTTAAAACATGAAAACATAAAACATTCTTCTTAAACACTTGAAAGGCTTCTCCTTATGTTCATCCTAGGTTCCTTACAGCATCTCATAACCTGGGGACATACATCAAAAGAAAGGGTGAGTAGAAGGCACAGTAAGGGAAACAAGGGGAAACATTTTCATGTGAACTTGAGATACATCAACAATGTCATAAGAAAAACTTTAAGGCATGAGAAAGAAATCATGAGGCATATCATACTAAAAATATTGTTTTTCATAACTTTAAGATGTGGCTACAACATTTTACAAATACAATCATTTCCGTTTCACTAAGGTCCATCTCCAAGGTGTCAATTAAAATTACCAAGGTTATTCACCAAGGTATCAGTCTAAACGGTCATCTCTAGAGATTAAGTCTTTACCCAATGCATTGGAGCGCTATCAGGGTGCACCCTTAAATTTGTCTTTATCATCATGTGAGCCACATATATCATCATTAATCATTTCATAAACAACCCATATAGCATAAATGAAATGGGTTTCATTTCATAATCATAACGTTTTAAAAACTGCTTTAAAGACATGATCTTTGTGTCACTTTAAAACCCACAGAAAAGGAAGGTGGGACTCATGTATGTAAATCCCAGAATTTAAAATAGAAAAAATTGGTATATATGTGAATACCCCTATAGAAGAGAGATCTTTGAGTATTCACTTAATAAAATAAAAGAACTTTAGAAAAAGAGAGAGACATTTTGAGACGGAAATTCTACAGCATAACGGTTATGTTACGAGGTTTTAGAAAACATTGAAAAGAGAGGGGACATGGGTCACCCACTCATAAATGATCCATAAAACAGTAGGGGAATAGAATATAAAATATTTATGAACATGTTAATGAAATTTTAAGGACATACCATTTGAGATGAAAAACATGGAAGGAAGACAAAAATTAGATTTCTCTTATGAAAACTTAGCAGCCTAACGGTGCCACTTAAACTTCAACAAAAATGAATTGACGAGATAAAATAGGGTCTCTAATCATATGAACATAAAAGTTCAGTATGATAGATATAGAGATAATACCCCAACATAATAAAAAGTAACTTGAAAGACTTGACATGAAAGTAGAACTTTGAAAAATGAGAAAGGTGAACAAATCCCTTAAAAATTCGGCAGCCTAATGGCGCCGCTTAAAACTTCAAAATACTGAATTGAAGAGATCAAATAGGGTCTCCCATCATATGAACATAAAATTTCAGTATGATAGATATATAGATAATACCCCAAAATAATAAAAATGAACTTGAAAGACTTGACATGAAAGTAGAACTTTGAAAATTGAGAAAGGTGAACGAATCCCTTAAAAATTCGGCAGCCTAACGATGCCACTTATAACTTCAAAATACTGAATTGAAGAGATCAAATAGGGTCTCTCATAATATGAAAATAAAATATCAGTATGATAGATTTAGAGATCAAACCCCATCAAAATAAAAAGGAACTTGAAATACTTGACATGAAAATAGAACTTGAGAAGGGTGAAAGAATCCCTTAAAAATTCGGCAGCCTAACGGCGCCACTTAACATTCTAAAAATGAAATGATGAGAGAAAGAGGGGGTCTCTCATAATATGAACATGAAAAATACAATAGGATGAAAATAAAATAACATCCTCCAACATAAGATCATGGAGCATAAAAGAAATGACAAAAAAGAGATTACTTGAAAAGAAAGAGGGAGGTATGATCCCTTACCTTAAAACGTGACTCTTAAAACTCAAAGGTTGGGACCTTGAGGGCTTGGGGGAACTTTGGAAGGACTCCTTGGGAGGTAATGAGACCAGAGCATCTTTGGGGGAGAGTTGGGAGTCGAATGGATGATAGGATGGCTTGGTATTTATAGGGAAAGTGAGGGGACAAGGCATTAATGGTCAAGGGACACCTCATTAGTGGTTTTGGAAAAACCATGGGCTTGCCCATGGTATTTGCCCATGGTATTGGCCACTTGGGACACCTCATACCTTATCTTACTATTCATAATTCGACCATATTTATTACATACTTAATACATCATTTAATGATGTCATTAAACACCTGTAACTTAAAAACTGTATTTTCACTATTCATCGAAAATTCAACTTTCTCAGAAAAATCCCAAAATTTCACCTTAACCAAATATCGATGCTCTGATTTCAAAAATGAACTCCATTTTATAAAAATAATTTTCTAAATATTTTTAATTTTATTTTTAAATAAATACACTATTCACCGAAAATTCATTTTTTTTCAGAAAAATCCCCAAAAGTTACCTTAATATAATATCGATGCTCTGAGTTCAAAAATGAAATCCATTTTATAAAAATAATTTTCTAAATATTTTTAATTAAATTTTTAATTAAAAAACACTATTCACCCGAAAAAACTAATACTTGACTAATAATTTATGAAACCATTATTTAACCATTTTATTGAATCACATTACTTAATCAAGGTGCCTAGATTATATTAATGATTTATTTAAGTGAGATTACTAATCCATTTGGTCACATTACTAATCCTAAGCATAAAATCACTATTCATAAATTACTATTCATCAAAAATTATGTTGATCTTATTAAACTCTAAATTTCGTACTGAACATAATTGTAGAAGACCATTTTTTTAAAATAATTACACATTTTTAATTATTTAAGGTTTACATAAACATTTTTAAAATATCCTTTTTATAAAATTCAACAAAAATATGCATACTATATTTATTCGGACATTTGAAAATTCATAAACTTCATCATAAGAATAAATCAAAATTTTTATTTAAAACAAAGGATTACACAAGGTAGTTACGGTCTCCTTACATAGCCCCTTATCACACCAGCATATGACCTAAGTGTAAGGTGTGCTAAGGTGAGAGAATACGAGGGAGGCTCGGCCAACATCGCACGTGTAGTAATTTCTATCAGTTTGAACTTCTTGCAAAGGCGATTCCGTTCTAGCTTCACACAATGAAGTTCGGCTTGGGTTTGATCTAGAGCAAAGCCCAGTAGGGCTACCTCCTTCCCAAGTTCTGTTAGATGGGCTTCGATCGGTCCAAGACTACTAGGTGTGGCCATCAAATCTTCTTTCTATATTAATTAACCAAGACCACTTGTATTTAGAGACAAAAGAAAATGAAACGTTTAGTTTCCAACAGTCATAATGACCAATGGTCATATAAGAGTCAAAACCCAACAGTCTCATTTTAATTATAATCATGTTATCCAATGAAATAGTTTTGTTGAGTATAAAATAAAATAAAATAACACACAAAATTAGGAAACAAGAATTATTCAAAATTTCGGGTCTTTACAGATATGCCCATGTAGCCTTGCCTTGGTTGTGTCCATGTAAGAGTACATGGCATGACTATGGCTGTGTAATCTCATCCCGTGTTCGTGTACCCTTTGAGGTACATGCCAAGCTAACAAAAAAGGGGACCACATGCCATGTGACAAGGTCACATTCCATGTGATACTTAACTACCTTTTAAAACCCTATCTACCACATGAGGGGTCCCACATGGTGTGTAGCTCTTCCATACACACTATGTAACATGGAAATATCCATAAATCTAGATCTGGAATCACACACCTTCTCCATTGTTCTAGAAACTGACCCCACCATGCCCCATATCAGAATCAAATAGTTTCATCAGTCATTCCTTTCCACCACGAAATCATCTAAATATTTCCATCAAATTCATTTTGAAAATGCCATTGAACTTCATTCTTCACTATGCACTAAATAAAAAAATAGGGTATCTACATGGTATAATCTACTACTATCTCCATCATTACACTACCATCACATAATTTCAAGCTTGGATCTATGATTTTGAAATTTTGTGCCAAGAAATAGCTATGAAATATTCTATTTTCTAGCATACATCGAATTGTGAGCCTAACAAAGAACGCCTAAAATGAATGGAGAATCAGGGGAGAAAATCAAATATAAAAATAATGAGGAACCAAACTTGGTTGATGTTTGTATCCACCTCAACTCGTTTTCATTAGAATGATGAATGAAGATATGAAAAATAATCACAAATAAATTCTCCTAATAAATCCCTAAAATAATCCCATCTCATAAAATGATCGATCTTCGAACCAATCCATTGGTCAATTGATTCAAGATTATCATAGAGACCAAAAATTGGGAAATAATCCAAATCAAACAATGTGCTACCATGAGATGGATCTATTTATGATGAATAATGATCCTTATTCATTTTATTTGGTGAGATCTCTAAACTCCACTGCACACTAATCACTGATATTTGATTCAGTTGATATTCACCTGAGAGAGATCCTCCAATGATATCTCCAAGGTTTTTCCAATGCCTCTAGGGTATTACGATTGACCATGAAATTACCTCATAGTCTCATTATTAAATGAGTATTTAGGTCACTACATAAACTATTAAATAAAAATGATTTTATTTAATGATTTTATTTATTTTATCCCCATAAAAACTTTTCCACAAACTCACCGCATCGACAATGGTTATGTGATTTCTTGGGTAAAACCCGTGTTTTTAACTCAACGGTTCCCTAAAATTTCTAATCCAGGCCTCCATTTAGAAATTATTCCACTTTTTTAGGAAAATTATACTTGTGTGCTATTTAATATATTTCAAACACTTATTACAGGAAAACTGGGCCTCAGAATCACATGCTATCTCAGTGCCTAGTCTCAAAAATAATCCATACTGTATCAAAAAATAATACATGGAAAATTTGAGTCTCTACACTTGATACATTTAATTGACTCCCAAATCTAATTATAAAACTTTCCTCCATGTTACATCATGTATTACAAGGGAAACTAATCATGATGATTACTTAGTTAAGTCAACCCAAAACTTTCATTAGTACTCCCCGGTAAAATGAAAGTGTCTTTATGAGGTCCAAGATGATACTTTGATCTATGGTTTCTTCCTAATTCAAGTAATGTAATATGATCTCTAATTTAATATTTTTATAATGTAATTTTTATCTTATACATAAATATTATTTATTTTATATTTTATCATAATTTTTAATATTATTTGAATTTAAAATAATTTATTAACCATGTATCGATGAAATAATTTATACATAACCCATTTATTTTATTTCATCTTGCATGAATATTAATTCACTCACTTTATGTGATCTCTAATAAACATGCATCTCATAAAAAAATAATTAACCATTCATTGGAAATGAATAAAATAAATATATGGAATGATCACGAGATTTACTATTGGTTGGTCTATTGATTGGATGATAAACTAACCCCTAAACCTAGGGGAATAACTCCTTGAACTGAGTGTGTTCTAAGTTATATCATTCCACTTGTTCACCTATGTATCTCCTTGGTTGTTTTTACCTTGACTTGAGTTTTGAATCTTATCCCCACCTTAGATCACTATCTATTATATGTTTTTACTCACATGAAAGTGATAGGAACTAGGGGTATAGGGTTACATAAAAGAAACCATGGAAATTTTGGCTCATTCATAATAAAGGAAGGAGGGATAACTCATAGTAAACCATATTTAATTTAATAAAACTTTTATCGCATAATAAATCCATGAAATAATTATTAAATTAAAAAAAACCTGAAAAAATATTGGTCTATCAAGATTGTAACACCCTTCCTCAGAAGCCACTATATTGATGCATTGGGATGGTACACCACATCACCTCAAGCACGTCTCCCTATATTCCAAATGTTTCCAACTAGTAGTATGGGTATAAGGTGGTACAGTAAGAATAATATACCCACATATCAGAATATCCATGAAACTACAATAATAGAAATCATATAAACCAAACCACATGACCATCATAGATAAAATAGGGTAATTTCTAAAAATAACTACAATATCAAATGCTACAGTAACAAAGACTGCCACACATTATGTAACTGACCCCCATGAGAGGATCAAATACAAGGATATAAAATAAAAATAGAAATAGAACTGAACTCATCCACAAACTAGTCCTGATCCCTACCTAGTATTTATATCCACACTCTATATAAGCCATAAAAACCCAAACAATCAACACATCAGGCACTTTCCCTAACTTTTCTCTGCAATAAAATAGTCTTATGCTCGGGTACCCAAGTTCCATGGTGTCCTAATTAGGGTGTGTGTAAAACTTAGTAGCGCACCACCAATAGTTCCCCTAAAATAACTAGTCCATAAAAGAGTTTATGAAGGAGTGATAACAAGAATAAATTACTATTTAGTAGTTTGTTAGTTTAACAGTTTATTATTTTAAATAAAAAATGATGAAAAACAACCACTGATGCGTAGGCTCTATGATGACACCTGACATTGGTCTATACATGATTTAGTAATCTACGGTGTATCTATGATTAGGGTGATGGATCACATAACCCATTATAGTTCCAAGATGAAAATCCATGGTAACCATAACTATGAAAACATAATGGAATCTATGGGGGATCCATCAGGAATTCTACTCATATTATGTCAATTCATAATTTGCAGAATCCACCCATGATACCCTCTCACTTCCATCCAGGTGAATCTAAGAAACATGAATTTGGAATTATGTAAAATTAATAAGAGGAATCTATGGTTCAATGCATTAATAGTGTTTATATTAAACAAAATCCAATCCCACACCTATTCCATTTTGTATCATATAATCAATATGAATCTATGGAGCTCATATTATGGCATTAAAAAGGGTACCTGACAGAATATGTGGAATTAATCTATGTAATTAAATATATAAGGAATCACTTGAATACAAGGTGTTTTCACCTCAAGGCATTCACATAGATGGATTAGTGAGTAATCCATGGTTGGTCATGGAATTCCTTATCTTGGGACATCCTTGGATCCAATGAGGTAACTACTATGGAATCCAAGAGATTCCCTTAATAAAATATATGCTAACTCACGGAATTCCATCAATTTCATGACCAGAATTGAATCAAAGGTATGCCACCCAAGGTATTACACATATAATATCCATATACAAAATAAATCATAACTAATCAAAAGAAAACCATCCCTAAATCCCATGGAATGATACATTCTCACTTACATTTAAAAAAATCTTATAATTTTCCATAGGTTTGATTAAATAGGATTCCATTAAAAAGATATATGGGAAAACACAATATAGGTTTCTTACTAGAACTCTATTTAATCAACACCATAATTTTATATCTTTAAAAAATTTACATGTGAACTATTCAATTTCATACATTTAATTACCATTTAATAATCAATTTACAATTTCCCATTTTTTAATAATTAAGCTCATTACCATAGGCCATTCCATTTTATAACCCATTTCTCATTTCATAAAAGGGTGAATTCCAATTACCAATTCATGGAACTCATCAAGGACAATCTAGATATGGAGGTTACCTCCATTGAATGGTTCCCAGTTAAGGCAAGGAATTATAACTATTTTAAGTTGTGCTGGAATGGATAGATAATTTCATATAAGGTTTGAATTTCTTGTATTCTGAACTTCATTGGTTTCCCAATTTTTCCTTAAGAGTGATTCTAAAATAAAAATATTTCATTTAGAAATTACCAATTCATTTATTTGAAAACAGTTCCAATTCCATTTCAAAACCATCTATTTAATTCCCAATCCCATTTTAACCATCTCAAACATAAGGGTCCCTTACACATATTCAAATTATATTTTAAAAACACACTTCACCACTTTTCTAACCCAAATCAAGGTAAAACCTATTACCTAGGTGTTCTACTAGGGAGTACTATTTCTAAGGTTCAAGTTATAATAAAATGGGAATTTAACATAAGAAACCATAATTTTAAACAATTTATTAAAATAATGTTATGTACGAAATGGTCATATTGACAGCACCTAGAATACACTTTGTGGAAAAGTAAGACTATGGGATAAATGTAAGGGGACAATTATTTCATGATAAGAAAATACCACTTAGCTATTATCAACCATCAGTTCATCCTGAATCGGAATAAAATATAAAACTTGAAAAATGATATATAGATAGAAAACATTTTAAATAAATGGATACATCATACAAAATAGAAAAGGAAAATAAGAATAAATAGGAGAGGAGTCATTGAATTATATTTACCTTCGATTCTCAATCAACTTCACTCAAAAAGACCTAGGATCAAGGGAGATCCTTCCATAGAGGAAGATAGTGAGGAGAGGGCATGAGAGAAATATACTAGCCATGGGGAGGTCCAAAATCCTAAGAAAGGGATTTAAATAAAGAAGGGAAAAATAGCATATTTTCTAATTAGAAAAATATATATTTATGGGCCACTGACTTGCTGATTCTAGGCTACAAGATAGTTGGTACACCCATCAATGATTTTAGGTATTTGGAATGGCCACTAGCGAGCCAGTGACTACTGCAGTAGCTTGGCCATTCTTTGGCTACTTCCAGTACTATCTCAAACACCTAGTCCTATAATCAGACTTCATTCCATATCTAAAAAGACTATTATAGGTGTTTTAACACTTGGAGTTTTGTTTTAAATGCTGATGGAAAATCCAACCCCTATACTAGATGGAAAAGTCAGAAAAAATACACTTCAAGGCTCAAAAACCTGTTGGTATACTCAGGCCTTAAAAACTTCCTACCATAGAACTTATCATCCATAAGAAGTCCTACTAGTCATCCAATAATATCACTCAACCTACATTGGTTATGAAATTGATGTCAACATGTTCCACTCTTAAATACCTGACACACTTCCAAAACACATCTCCCAAACCAAGTGACCTATTTACCAAAAATAAAGGCACTTATACCATTCATCTTTAAAAATTAAGATGGTTATTATCGAAGATCATCTATATTAAAAACCTCATGTGTTTTATATAGTTTATTATCTGACCTATGGTTCTCCCCACCATAATAATCAAATCATGATACCAATTTTGAACCACAACACCTTCTGCCGTCAATATTTTTCTCCCAAATATTATTATCGATGATCCAACAACATGCTTTACTTAATTCCCGATGCAACATACCCCAACATGAGAGAAAATTATGTTCCATAATAGTACCACTTTCATTTCCATCTATAAATAAAAAAAATGATTCCACCAACCAATCTCGACTATAACGTGTCATCATTACCTCAAAAATCCTTAACCAAAACCCAAAATATGACTATTGAATCCAAATCAACATGTTCATTGAAATTATCTACCCACTACATCCAACTTTACATGATAACTCAAGGAAAAATACCTTTGTATGAATTTAATCCAAATATCGATAGCCACCAATGAAATACCTAAATTTTTTATCTTAGCTTGATGCTCTAAAGGCTTCCTAAAATTGCCCAACCATGCACATCACAATCTATACCTGAATCCCGATTTTATTTTTCAATTAAAATCATAGCTGATAAAAACTCAATAATTCCAAGATTCCACTGCCTATTTATCTTTATGTGACCATATCATGATACTTTCTGACCACATTCATCTCATTCTCATACTAACACATCGAGGCCTAATCAGACCCCTGATGTGATTCTACTTTCAAAAAAATAAACACTAAAACCACTCATTGTGATCTCACCAAAGAACCAACATGTTATCACACCAAAAGAAGCCTGGATCACCCATTTCATCCCAATATTAATACAAACACTTAGATTCCTTCAAGAACCACTTAATAAGTTGACTTTGGAATTCCTTGAGTAATCTAGATTATATAAAAAGAACACAAGAACCATAATCCAGTTCCATCACGACCGTCCACATACTACTCCCACATTTGAACAACCCTTCTCACATAAGGGTCACACATCCATGAATGAAATAATTCTCTTATCCAATGGAGTGTATTTATCACCACTCCACTAGGTTAACACCCCATTATTAATAGTACATATTTATCCTTTAACAATCACAATGACCGAATGTTTCCAAAATCACTTGTACTTGAGCGATTCTCCAAATGTTGAACAAAAACCACTTCTGAATCGTAGAACGCCATCCTAGGTCCTCACCAAGACTCGCATAAAATGAGGGTCACACCCTCCAAAAGTCCATGATGGGATCCCCTCATTATAACTTTTCTTAAATTGGTTCTCTAGAACCTACTTCCTATGGGTTTAATCATTACCAAACATTTTTCACTCCTCTTGATCTACGCCACTATCCTGTCAAAACCTGAACAAGGCTAATATTTTGTATTTACCTTACCATAAAACTTCAATAAAAATCAAAATCTACCCTATCAGTTGATATTAATTTCCTTTTTCCATCCACACCATGGGTATATCTACATGTAAAGACTCCTCAAGGTCACCAACCCTCATCTCGCACATAGTCAGCCACCAACCCTATGATTGATAGGCACTACGCTTACCAGCATGCACTACCTTTATCTATAGGTTCAAAATGGGTGCACACTACTACATCACCCAAGAACATAGCCCGAATCAAACTCCCATGAGTTTCACCACATCCAAACCAGGATCGCATTCCTAAATCATTGTTTATGCTCATGTTCAGGTTAGTCTTACTCAATCAAATATACCCTCATTACTCCTCTTCAAAATGGAACTTCAATTATTCCAATTTCCAACACTAAAATACCTTACAAATATAGTCATATCAAAATTTCAAGCATCACTTCCCACTCACACTTAGTTATTGGAACACATTCGATAGGGCTAGGCACTCGATGCCTCTTTCCCTAAACCCCCAACCTTCATACCAATCACCAACTCACCAAGTGATTTCATATTTTAAACCAATCAGAGCATCATATTGACTATAATTTACACTTGATCACACCTCACATTCACTGATCCAATCCCCAAGCATACCACCTCACTTTTGATGGCCCACAGGGTGTTGTTAATTCCTTCAGGTTAAATAAAATTTAAAAATTTATAAAAACTCAAATAAATATAAATAAATGTATTAAAATGGTGTGTTCGAGTTTAAAACCATGAGGGGATGAAAATATATTTTATTAAATTTAAATTATTTAAATTAAATGAGATTAATTAAAATTAGATAATATAAATATTGGTTTTAATTCAATATAAGAAAGTGTTCTTGGTTTTATAAATTCTAGGTTCGTGCATGTGTTTTTTAGAAATTAAAATATTTTTGTTATATTTTCTATCAGAGTCTATATGGAGGACAATCCTTGGTCTTGGTATCTCCTCGTTAACAAAAAAATCCATTTTCATATCCTCAATTACATAGGGTTATTAATTTATTAATTTCATTTATACCATTTTTTAAACATGACCATTTTAAAATACACTATGGTTATGTGAAATTTAAAATAATAAATTGGAACATTAGATTTAATTTTCTTAATCACATTTTAAATGGCCATGAAAAAAATAAGGAGAGATTAGATAAATTTAAATTTAAATTTAATAACTCAAATACAAATAAATAAAAATAAAAATAACTCACATGAACATTCCCCTGTTATTTTATATCACCTATCATAGAAATAGGAATTATCCCTTCCCATGTTAATCATGAGAGGTATAGAGAGAAAGTGAGAAAGAAATAAAGAAATGATGGATGGACCTATTGTGTATCAATTCATCAAGGGAAAACCTTTATAGGTTTTCAAATGAATTGATGGAGCACCCAATCCTTATATTTGTAGGCATGAAGGTCCCCCCTTCCCCCCAGTGCATAAAATGGTTTAATGCGTATACTTGGGTCAACTTTATGAGTTACATAGCATTTGGATGTGGGCCTAGTCAATATTTGACAATAAATGGATGTTTTTGGTTCTTCCTGGCATGTGTCATGATGTAACACTATATGTCATACCATGACTATTCAAAAAATTTCCCTCAGGTACTGTTTTCATCTATTCTTTATTTTGACATGCATTTCTCTCACTATGAAATGGTAATTTAGGATGTGAATTATCATATTCTGATGTTCCTGGCCTCATTTCGACTTGATTTTTCAATTTTAAGATTTATAATTGAGCCTCGAACTATCCCATGCACTGAAGCATCATTTTATCATAAATTGCATATTTTTTATTGTATTACATTTAAATATTTTCACATGTATCCTACCATAAAATAGATAATAAAAATTAATATATGAGAAAGATTTATCAATTAAATTATGAAACTCACTGAATTTTAATAATTAAAATATATTCATGAAATGAAAACATCAAAATCCCCCACACTTAAACTCATTCTTATCCTCAATATTAAAATATCAACAAATTAAAAAGGAATACTACTCTACCATAATTTAAATTTATTGTAAATAAAATAAATTGATTATATATAGAATTAAATGTTCAATCATTTCATGGTAAAATTTAATCAACTCATCAATTTTAAAAAAACAAGTCAACCATGTATTTTTATCTTTATCTTTTGAATTAATTATACCACTTCATTATTCCATCAATATTTTTCAATTAATTTTCAATGGGCATGCAACTTCCAATTTTTGACACATTGAATTTTTTATTTAATCACTAGTAAGGTAACAAAAGTAAATAAATGTTTTCACATAACTCAAATGATACTCCTTATAATAGTCAAGAAATTAATCTATATTCTCTATACCAAAGGGAAAAAATCACTAATAATTACAGAGGATTCACTGTTAGGTTCAAATGACTCTGAGGTTTCAGGATAGGTGGGTAGATGATGCAAAAAAATACAAATCTAAAAAAGGAGGTTAATCTTTAAAGTACATTTCATGATAATCAGTAAGTGATCAATAAAAAATTACACCATTAAAATGTAATCACTTTTTTACAAAAACTCAAATCAAAGTTCAAGAAGTGATGAAGTATTATAAAAAGTTATTTTTGGAAAATTTTTACATCCACCACCCAAGCTCAAATATTAATAACAATTGTTCAAGTAAATATTTATTTTTGACCATCCAAAACACAACCCATTTATTAATTTATTTACCCTTTTTCTTTTTACTTTTTTTAATGCAAGTGGGGTACACAAAAAAGTACAAAGAATAAAAAAAATACCCATACAAATATCCCATGAGAAGACACCCACACATATATATTTAAAAAAAATAAATCCCTTCCACCATCAAAACATATCCCCACACTATTTTTTTTATTAATCATGAAACATAAATAGAGTAGGGTAGGAAAGGGGTAAAATTGTATTGAATTGTGGATCTTCCTTATCAAGGTTGTTCATGGATTATATGGGCTAAAGAATGGTTAATTTAAAGGTGGGTCTTATGATTAAGGATAATAAAAAATATGACTCAATCATATTAGGTGTGAATTTGTGCAATCATAACTTTTACTAGATGCAAATAAAGTTCTATAAGAAAACATTCTTGAGATTTACTCAAGAAATATTTACTATAAAAGTATGAGAAATATTAGGATTTTAAAATTTCTCAGGAATGAGGACATGTGACTGGTAAAATTATGAATGGAAATGAAAACCAAAAATAACATTAATTAACAAAAGTATTAAATTTTTGAACCATATAAAATCATAGAAAATTTTAATTTTAATTTTTAAAATCATGATTTTACAAATAAAAATATCATATTTATCTTTACTTATTCATTCCATATTTTCTCATTAATTTTATTGACAAGAATGTTTAAAACATGGAATGATGAATATCCTTATAATTTTTTTCCCTTTTATCAATTATTAGATAAAAAATTATAAGCACGAGGCATGTATTTTTAATTTGATGTATTCTTTTGTTTTTTTATTAATTTTTATGAAAAACTGTATGGGATAAGTATAAAATATTATAATCAAAACTCATACTACCCTATTGAATTGTGTGCTCCTATCTTGTGGCTACTATTTTTTTGTTTTTTATTATTTTTTCTACCACCTTATGCCTTTGTTTGGACCTGAAAATAAAAAATAAATGCTAAAGTGTAGTTTATTTTTCAATTTAATTTAAAAATATTTGGGGATAGCACCATAAAAATAGAAAGTGAAAAATTCAAAAAAATAAAAATACTTTGGATTCCTCATGGAAGAAACATTTTTAACATCATTAGTGCAACCTTACCTCTTTAGGTGATGGGGGTTGTAAATATTGAACCTTATCTGAATCAATTAATAGTAATAATTGAGTCATATCTATATATGTGGGTCCCTTCATTTCTATGTAATCATATTTACACTTCACGTGGTTAAAACATGCTCTACCTCTATTCATCTTATCCATTGGTCATCCTCATACATGAAAAACCATTATCAAGATCATAGACCATATATAACTACTAATATTCTTCAAACATGTTTTTACAGCTATTCCCCCATCATCTATAATCTTGTATCACAACTTCTTGTATTTCTTATTAACTTTTACCTATCTTTTATTAGTAATGGTGATATCAACCTCTTCTAGATTGGGAATGATTCCCTCTTCAAAGTCATAATCTCTTACACAACTCACCATTCTGAACATCAATGAATGTTAAGACTAACCTTTTAATTTCTAATCCTCATGCATAACTCACCATTCTGAACATCAATCAATACTCTTACAATCATCAAGAACGGTCTTCCCAGAGTAATGAGTTTCATCTCCTCATCCATGTCATAAATGAGAAAGTTCTTTGGGAAATAAAATTTATCCACCTTATCTGGAATTTCTTTGATGAGTCCTCATGGGTACTTTATTATTGAGTCTTCCAGTTACATAACAACCACCATGGTCTTCATGTCTTCAAGTCCTATGCTATTGAATGTGTTTTAGGACATTATTTTCATGTTGGGACCTATATCACACTGATACCATCCAAATCTCATTATACATGATATTGATTTCAATAAAAAAGCTACTTGGTTTTGGTCATTTATTTGGGAGATCCATTGGCATCAAAACTGAACAATCTAATGTGAGTGGGACTATTCCAATTTCCTCTAGTCTCTTCTTGTTGGAAAATAAATACTTTATTAATTTCATATAAGTTGTTGTTTTGGAATTGGATTCTATAAAAGGGATATTAATGTGTAGTTTTTTAATAATTTTAATGAACTTACTTTGTTTTGTGTAGAATTTTTATTTCTTAAAACACTCAAGAAATTATAGTCCTAACTTGAAAGAAGGGGGTTCTTCTTTTACTTCTTCAACCTTTTCTTTTCATTTTTTTCTAGTTTTTCTTATTATACCTTAATTGGTTTAGGATTATCTTCTATCATATTTCTTATTCTATGTGTGATAGCCTTCAAATTTTTATAGGGGTTGACTTCTGGGTGTCTAGGAAGCATTCATTTTGACCTCTCTCATAATTGTTCCACAATTTGACAGACTTGAAATTCACGGTTTAAAAGTGTAGCCTTCTTGGATCTTGGGTCATTATTTAGATCCTTAATCATTGTTACTTTTTATTTTTAATAGGTTATCATTTCATTGATACCATCTCCCATGGTTTTCATAAACATGACTAATGATTCCACCAATGTGTGGATTTGGATTTTTAGTGATGGTCCTTTCTACACTTATTGAAATTACGGTTCTATTTATCGGTTTACTTGACCTTGTAGTTTTGGATGCCAACTATGAAAATTATTACCATGATTGTAATCTGTATAATTAGATTATTCAATATATATATCCTGAGGTTTCTGTTATTGGCTTATCATTGTATCTATCTTCCTTGTAAGTTTTTCCATTTGAACCTCATCCATTAATTATCATTCACTATGTAAATGCCTCTTCATTATGTCTCTTCAACTTTCCACTAGAAGATATTTCAGTCTATTTAATTGATTAAGTTATATTTTTCTTAAGGTGATTTTTTAAGGAATTTCCTGCTATTATGTTTAAGATCGATCTATTCCCTAGGGAAAAACATCATATAATGTTTGAATTAATAACTATATCTCTATGTATTTATTAGATAATTTTCTAATTATTTATTTAAAATATTCAAAGGCATTGTAGAGTGATTTTCTTCAAATTTATTGAAATATAAAATATTTACCTTAATATCCATGTATTCTGAGGAAGGGAAGAATAAAGTTAAGAAGTTTCTTTCCAAATCATCCCATGTGGTGATAGAATGGAATGGAAAGCTCTTAATTCATTCTCTTACTTGATTTATTAATGATAATCTAAAAATTAAATGTCTTACCACACACTAGAATCATTTTGAAATTGAAACATGTTGGAAAGTTCATTAAAACTTCCAAAGTGTGAGTTTGGTTCTTCGTGCAGCAGTTTAAAAAAATTCACCATGTTAGAGATCATTTGAATGATTTCCAGTTTGATTTTGAAGTGATTAGATACGATGGGGGGGACCAAGATTTTTGGTTGTAGTTCTAGGTTAGATGGTATCCCTTAAACTTAATATTTTTTCCACCCTACATCCCTTGGTGGTACCTTGAAAATCATATGGTTTGGTTCTATACTAGTCATGATTTCAACCTCTTTGTTCTTCCTCTTTAGGCTTATTTCGAGTTCAAGGTCATATTGAAAGATCTTCTTACCTTTTGATCATGTGGAGTGGTTGTGCATAGATAATTTAAATATGAAATTACAAAATAAGCACACCATGTGTAAAATGGGAAAATAAAATTAAATAATAAAAAAATATATGAAAATCTACTTTGTAATCATCCCCAAAAATAGTACTAAAAATTTGGTGTCCAGTAAGATTCATTAATTCCTTAAGGTTAAATCAAATTTATATATTTATAAAAACTCAAAAAAAATTACTACTGATTAAATAAATGTAGTAAAATTTCTTATTCTAGGTCAAACCCATGAGATAATAAAAATTTATTTTAGGAAATTTTAATGATTTAAATTGAATGAGATTAATTAAAATGAGAGAAGTTAAAATATTAGTTTTAATTTAATATGAGAAACTATGATAGGTTCTCTAAATTCTGGGTTCATATGTGAGTTATTTTTAGAAATTAAAATATTTTCTCATATTTTCCATCAGATTTGAGATATATGATGATCCTTGGTCTTGGTATCTACTATTTAAAACAAAATTTATCTTTTCATATATTTAATTACATATGGTTATTAATGGTATAATTTTCTCTATACCATTTTAAACATGATCATTTTAAACTACAGAATGGTAATGCAAAATTAAAAATGATGGTTTTTGTGTGATATTTTATTTTCTTAATCACATTATAAATGGTTATGAGTTGAACTAAAGAAATATTATATAAATTAAAATTAAAATACAAATATCCAAATATGAAAAAAGAAAAAGAAAAATAACTCACATGCTCTCTCCACTATTATTTTATATCTCCCAAAATAGAAATAGGAATTACCCCCTCTTGTTAGTCTTGAGAGGTTTAGAGGGGAAGAGAGAAAGAAATAAAGAAATTATGGAGGAACCTATTGTGTATCACTTTATCTAGGGAAAACCATTATTAGTTATCAAATGAATTATTGGATCACCCAAGACCTATATTTATAGGTATAAATGAAAACCAGGGTCAAAAAATAGTCCAATGCATCTACATGGGCCAACTATAGGAGATAACGAGTATTTAAACACAGTCTTGGTCACCATTTGACAAGAAATGGAACTTTATGGGCCTGTCTATCATGTGCCATGACGTGATACTATACGTATAAGTACCCATCCTTAAACATTACATAATCTTGATTTTTGATCAAGAATTTACTTTCTTTCACATTGAGGTTCTTTTCAGGTTTAGAGTTTTAGAGAATTAGGCCATAACTATTACTTTACATCACCAATATTACAAAGTAGACACTTCTACTCTATCCATTTTTTTCACAATAATAAAACTCCTTAAATTAAATAATAATTCTTTTCTTGATATAAATATTCTTGAATTATTACCTTCTCTTACCCTTCTTTATACCCTGTGAAAAACATTTCAAAAACTTGGGATGAGCATAAAAATCTCAGTAAGGGTTATAAAATAAGGAAAGAAAACATTAGTCCACGAATACATACAAATCAATGAAATCATACTTTTCATTCATAAAACATAATATCTTTAACATCCTCATGAAATCATAAGATTTATGAATAATACGTAGAAATCATAAATCATAAAGGAAACTTGTGGCATCCATAACATACTTATACTGTAGCTTTCACAGCTACATAGGGAGTTACATTTGGAATACCCATCATAGTATATTCTATAAATATCTTAGGAGAAACATTAATGTTTACCTCCATCACATTACCTAATGCATTGGAGAGCTATATTTGGATCACCTTCCATTGGTTTATCATGGAACCACCTGTTTATAAAAATAATTCCCAAGAACCATAATATAATCATAACACATAAAACAAGAATAAAGGAAAGATAAAATTTACAAATTGAAATAAAAATATATTATTTCAATATATTGATATAATAGATCCATTATCAAAACCATTTTCAATACCAAAATATGTAAAAAATCTATATGGTATTTATTTTCCTTTTTAAAAATGTTACGACTTGTTAGGGAAGCCAAATATCAAATAATGCTCGTGGTGGCGGAAAGGTCGTTTTCGTCACGTACATTAAAAAGAAACATTCTTTTTGTCATTTAGTAAAACAATTCATAGAAAAAAGATTACCTTTGAATGAAATTAAAAGTAAAAGGGGTTTAGACACCGTATAAAAGAAAGTAATGTATAAATCAAAATACTCCTCAATGAAAGGAGATTGAGATGAAGTCCCTTACCTTGAGTCTGACTCATCATGTATATTCCCTGTTCT
Source organism: Viscum album (assembly GCA_963277665.1). NCBI lineage: Eukaryota > Viridiplantae > Streptophyta > Magnoliopsida > Santalales > Viscaceae > Viscum > Viscum album. Next base: position 720,413,056 of record OY728125.1, on the reverse strand, counting down.
TCTTGAATAGTAAAATTAAGTTAATTTATAATTTATTCAGAACTTTTTTAAAGTTTATTATTCCTTTCATATCACTTATTACCTCATTATAAACATTACATAATTATTTAAGTTAATATTAGTCGTTTTGTCGATATTTGGTACTTGATTCAAAAATGAACTTTTTATAATTACAAATTGTCCATGTGGTTAAAAATACATTATCTCTAGAATGATATTAATTATTTAAATATCATATATATATACATTATATATATGTATTTATAATAGTACATAACATTTGGAGATAAGAAATGAAATGCATAGTTCATGGAGACAATAAGTCGTACGTACGCATGAACGATACTTTCATTTATTTTTCATATTTAAAGGAATGAAAACTAAATAATACCTAGGTATATTATAATTCCAGTATAAAATCATATTTTATATAAATTATATAATTTCATTAATTCCATCCTTTATACATTCCATGTATGGCATGAACGAGTCATATCACTTTGAGGGGCCGATAGTCTGCACTTCCTCAAATGAAATTATCGTATTTACACATTATGGAAAGCATAAAGGTATGATTTAAATAAAAAAATAGAAGCTTAGATACAATATAAATATAATATATATCATATATAAATATAGTTACATCATAATTTCCACCATAAGAGGTGGTAGGGAAAAATCGAACCATCATCGTTTCGTGAGGCAATAATTCACTGTACATATAAACAGTATGTTCGTATCCATTAGATGGAGGTGTGTGAAAGTGTAGTTAGAATAGTTCTCATAAAAACATCCTAGTATATTTAGGATACTGGTTTTTTATGTAATCAAATAATAATAATAGAATAGAGAGTGAAGAAGTAAAATAATGGAAATGAACTTTAGAGAAGTCGCTACCTCCTAAAACGCGCAAATCCCTTTGATTTGAGCCAAAAGGTTTTCTTGAATTGTATTATGCCTAAGTTAAGGCTTCTAGGAGGAAGAGAGGGATGTTGGAAGATAGTTTTGGCAGAGGTTTTATGGGCCAATAGACTTGAGAGGTGTGATTAAATGGGTAGGGGTGATGCCCTTCTATAAGTGGGAGGAGGGGGACTTTAAGAAGGAATTGAAATATTATTTTATTTATAAATGATTTTAGGTTTAAAATTGTTCAAAATTCATTTATTTAAATGATAATATGATTTTGGATATAAAACCTCTCAAAAAAATAGGTTTTATATAAGTCTAGATCACAAACATAACCTTATCTTTTAGCTTTGACCCTTAGTTAACTAATTTAACTCTGACCATGTCTTCTTATATATTCATAATATATGGTTAATATAGTATCTATAAAATTACAATAGAATATCAAGTGGTTCAGTGATGACATTTTCTACATTTATAAGTCATTTGGAAGAATCTTAGGGTAAGAACCTGGATCTTCATTTTAGGTATGTCCTTCCTTTTTCTGGAGTTTTTGAGAAAAATAAAGTTTCTGGAAATTTTTTAAGTACACGCCGTGTACTTTCTGAGTACACGTCGTGTACTCTTTTCCCGCTCGAAGCCGTGTACTGGCCATGTCCGGGCCATACACACGGTGTGTAGGGGTGACGTGGAGGCCGGTTTTGGCGGAGTATGGAAAGACCTAGTACACGTCGTGTACTCTAAAAGTACACGCTGTTTATTTTTTTTTTCATTAATCGGACCGGGGTCACTCCTGATCGCCATAAACATCTTCTTCTAGGTCTGGTTCAACCGAGAGATGTCGTACGACCGTGAAACTTCTCCAGATTCCCGAGACTCCATCTGTTGGCCGATTCGACTGCTGTTGATTGCGTTGGAACCACATCAGTGAGTTCTTCCATCTTCTTGAATTTCATTCCTTGATTCTTCCTCTTTCGCAAGTTATTGTGGTTTGAGCATTTTGGACGTTTACTCAGATCTACTACATTCAAGGGAGAATCAGTCATCGTGGTTCAAGTATATCGATCTCCTAGGATCGAGGTAGGTGGTTTGTGCCTTACCATTCAAAGTATTTGAGTTTTATGTGCAAATTCCACCAATACCCGTGAACAGGGTATTGCGTGTTTACCCTTTTGCCCTTGTTGTTTTCCTGACTTGCTTGTATGATTGTGTAGAGATAAATTAATCATGTTAGAAGATAATTTGTTGTGCTTGGATGTTTTGCCTATGCTTTGCTCAGTTTACGACCTTTTGGGTCTTGTTAGCCTTTGGTCGTTATGACTGTTGCCATGACTTGTGTCTATAGGATAGAGTGTTTTGTATAACATGATTGTTGTCCTGTAGAATGTTATCCAAGTAGATCTATAGGTGTAATTTGGCCTTATAGCATTATCATGAACTGACTGGCACGAGGATGTGAGAACCTGGTGCTATAGACTATAAGGGATAGACCGAGTGAGCTTCCCAGAGAGTCCTTGACATTATAGACTACAGGAGGTTAGATCAAGTGAGCTTCCTCAGTAAGTCTTTGACATTATAGGCCACAGGGGATAGACCGAGCGAGCTTCCCAGAGTGCCTTCAGATATTATAGACTATAGGAGGGTATACCGAGTGAGCTTCCTCAGAGAGTCTTTGTTTGAATCTTTTTAAGAATCTTCCCAGGCTAGAGGAGGAATTGACCGAGTGAGATTCCTTAGAGAGTCTATAGTATACCTGAGGCTATAGGAGGAATTGACCGAGATAGCTTCCTCAGAGAGTCTCTAGACCTTGGGGCTAAGAGGGTTAGACCGCGTGATCTTCCTCAGAGAGTCCCTAACTACCCTAGACTATAAGGGGAATTGACCGAGTGAGCTTCCCCAGAGAGTCTCATAAATTTGTATGACCAAACCAGAGGGGTTAGGCTGAGTGCAATGCTCAGAGGGTTGTGGTACTTCTTGGTGAGGACCAGAGGGGATGGCTGAGGGTACTTCCCAGAGGGTTTCCTGTTTGTGTTAGCTTTTTTGCTCACTACTGTTGTTGGTTTTGGATTGATTACTGTTGTGTATCATCCTGCTTCACTACTTACTATTTACTGCCTACTGCTTGTTGTTGTTGTTTACTACTTATTGTACTTTTACCTGCCATATACTCACTGACTGTTAGGCACAGATCTTCGGGTGGTTGCCTACTGGGATTTTATCTCACACCCTATTTGGCCCATGCTTTTGGACCCAAGAAGACTATGTTGTTGCAGGTATAGACAAGGGAAAGCACCCTTCGACTTCTGGTACTTGATTGCTTGGAGCAGGAGAGCATGAGACCAAGCTTTGGCTTGCGATGTTGAGGAGCTGTTTTAGTTTTATTTTGTACTTGTTTTGGTATCGTGGTGTTTTCAACATTGTGACTTGTTTGGTTGTTTTCCTAGATTTGTATCTTGCATCAATCCATATATACATATGTGCTCCAGTTTATTGATTTAGTCTTCCGCTGTTTATCATTTTTGATTATTCGATGCTTCCACTATCCCATGTTTATTTATTTTCGTTGTGTACTCTGCCAATGAGGGCATAGTTTCCCCACTATCACACCCAAGGCCCTCGCTACTAGTCGGCAGCCTCTGGCGTTTGAGGAAATGCGCTTGAGGCCATGTGACTGGGGGTGTAATTTCGGCCCGGTCATGCAAAGAGTCGGGCCCCTGACCACTATTCGGGTCGGGCCGGCCCGGCCCGAACAACCCCATGAGGCGGCCCGAGCCCGACCTCGGGCCGGCCCAAACCATCGGGTCGGGACGGGATTTTTCGGGCCGGGCCGGGCTTTTAAAGTCGGGTCGTGGTGGGATTTTATTATTTTCAAAATAATTGTCTCTTAATTTTTTTTATTTAAACATTTTTATAATATTTATTTAAAACGTTTCTTTACATTTATTTTTAAATGCATGTTTTTTGTAAAAACGTTTATTTTATTTTTTATTAACATTTTATAGTGGGTGGATATGTTTTTTGTCTATATATATATATATATATATATATATATTATTTGAAAATTGTAAAAAAAATAATGAGGGGTGTGCAGCTGCCGTGGGTGAGTTTAAAGCCTTATTATTTAAACGTTTTTCTAACATTTATTTAAAAAAAATTACATTTATTTTTTTAACTTATTTATAATTTTTAAGCGTTTGTTAGTATTTTTTATTTAAACATTTTTATTTAAACCGTTTTTTAACATCTGTTTAAAACGTTTTTTACATTTATTTTTAAATGATTAATTTAAAAAAAATTGAATTTTTTTAAACACGTGCTTTTTACAAGTATTTTTTTAAAACATTTAACTTTTTTTCACATTTTAATGTAAAAAGTATTTTTTAAGTGTTTGTTTTAAAAAAATTAATTTAAATGTTTGTTTTAAAAACTTTTTAGACATTTTTATTTAAACCATTTTTTAACACTTGTTTAAAACATTTTTTTACATTTACTTTTAGACGTTTAATTTAAAAAGTTTTTTGGAACGCATATTTTTTACATGTATTTTTTTTAAACATTTTACATGTTTTTTATAAAAACATTTTAGAGTGGGTGAATATGTTATTTTTTTTCTAAATAGATTTATACATGTCTGTGAATTTAAATATATTATGTACAAATTAAAAAAAATAATGAGTTATTGGGGGGTGCGCAGCAGTGAGTGGTGAGTTTAAAGTGTTGTTATTTAATTTTTTTTATCATTTATTTAAAACGTTTTTTTTTTACATTTATTTTTTTAACTTATTTATGAAAAGTATTTTTTAGCGTTTGTTTAATTTTAAACATTTTTTTAAACATTTTTTAATTTTTTTATAGGGCAGGCCCGACCCGGCCCTGTCTGGACTGAAATTACACCCTTAGCGGGTGCGCAGCAGTGGGTGAGTTAATTTTTTCTAAATAGATTTATATATGTATATATAGTATATATAATATATGAAAGTTTTATCATATTTTAAAAAAAATAATAAGGTTGGGGGTGTGCGAATATCATTTAGTGAGTAGTTATTTTTTGTTAATATATAATAAGTTATTATATATATATATATATAATATGAGAAAATGGTAAAAAAATAATTAGGGGTTTGGGGGTGCGCTGTAGTGTGCAGGTTAATTTTTTTTCTAAATAAATTTATATATAATATATAGAAGTTGCAACATATTTAAAAAAATTAATGAGGTTGGGAGACGTGCACGAACATCATTAGGTGAGTGTGTTATTTTTTTTGTTAATATAAAATAAGTTATTATATAATATTAAATCATTGACACACACACACACATATTATTAATGGATTTTTAAAAGCCACACTTAATTGATATATATTATTAATACCTTTATATATAATATTAATGGCTTTGTTTTTATATATATATATTGAGGGTGTGCGCGAACATCATTGGGTGAGTTAATTTTTTTTCTAAATAGATTTATATATGTATAGTATATATAATTTATGCATGTTGCAACATACTTAAAAAAAATTAATGAAGTTGAGGGACTTGAACGAACATCATTAGGCGAGTGTGTTATTTTTTTATTAATATACAACAAGTTATTATATATATATAATATTAAATCATTGATATATATATATAGCTTTGTTTATATATATATATTATATTAAATCATATACATATACATATACATACATACATACATATATATATATATATTATTAATGGATTTTTAAAAACCACACTTAATTGATGTATATTATTAATGGCTTTGTTTATATATATACACTATTATATTAAATCATTGATATATATATATATATTAATAGCTTCGTTTATATACATATATATTATATTATATCATATACATATACACACACACACATATATATATATTATCAATGGATTTTTAAAAACCACACTTATTTTTTTATTAATATACAACAAGTTATTATATATATATAATATTAAATCATTGATATATATATATATTAATAGCTTTGTTTATATATATATATATATTATATTAAATCATATACATATACATATACATATATATATATATATTATTAATGGATTTTTAAAAACCATACTTAATTGATATATATTATTAATGGCTTTGTTTATATATATACACTATTATATATATACACACTATTATATATATAATTATATATCGTTGTATATATATATTTATACATACATTATAATTATATATAATAATAATTATATGTATATATATATAATATCATTTTTTGTTAATATATAATGATATATGCACATATAGATAGAAATATATATATACACACACACACACACACACACACACACACACATATAGATACATATATAGATAAATATAAATGTATAAAGATACATGTATATATAGATATATAGGTAGATATATATATAGATGTATGTATATATGTATGCATATATACCGATATATAAAGAGATATATGTAGATAGATTTAGATATATATATATATATATATATATATAGACATAGATATATGTAGATATAGATAGATATATACACACATATATATATATGTATATATATATATAAATAGATATATATATATATACATATATCTATATATAAATATAGATATATATACATATAGATATATGTATATATAGATATATGTAGATATATATATATGTATATATAGATATATGTATATATAGATATCTATTTATATATATATATACACACATATATATATATGTGTGTGTATATATCTATCTATATCTACATATATCTATGTCTATATATCTCTATCTATATATATATATATATATATATATCTAAATCTATCTACATATATCTCTTTATATATCTGTATATATGCATACATATATACATGTATATATAGATATATGTATATATAGATATATGTAGATATATATATATATAGATATATGTATATATAGATATATGTAGATATATATATATATGTATATATAGATATATGTATATATAGATATATGTATATATATATATATAGATCTATATATATATATAAATATATATATATATATATATATATATATACCTGTGATTAATTTACAGGCGCAGCCTTGGGAGCTTGAGGTAGTGGGATGATCCCCCTACCTGCAGTTCCCCCGTTATATTTTTTACAGCAGGCGGGCCAGCGGGACAGGCTTCGCACGGGCCAGCGGGCCAGCGGGTCGGGCTTTTTCAGGCCGGCCCAGCCTGGCCCGCGGGCCTGCCTGGAAAGGCCCAGGCCCGACCCGCTGAACCTGCGGCCCGAGCCCGGCCTGGCCCGATGCGGGCTTTGGTGGGCCGGGCTACTCGAGCTTTTGGGTTAGGGCTGTCGGGTCGCTGGGCCAAAATTACACCCTTACATGTGATCAACCGGGTACGGGGCGCCTTTGGGTGGCTTCCGGAACCGGGATGTTACAAAGTGGTATCAAAGGCGTTCTTTTCTCTTACTTTACTGTTTGGAGACTTTAGCCAGGGATAGGACGGATTCGGTACTTGGTAATAAGTTGTGCCCGAGAGTAGCTAACCCGTGTATGGGGAAAAGCCATACAACCTCGTTTATTGCAGTTTTCTGTTTTGAGATTTTACGGTTGATATGATTTCACCTAGAGTGATTCACATGCCTTGTGCTATTATTGTTTTGATATTACGGTTCTATTTCTATCGCAACCCGATGAGATGAGGGTATGCCATCTCATGCATCATATAAGCACTTGTTAGAAATCACATGTCATGCCATCTAGGGTGCATTAGCGATTGCATGTTGTTGTGATAGACTCTGTGTATATTATGTATGCTGTTGTGATAGATGCTTGATAGAATCCTAGCTGTTGTGATAGAGAAATTGATTCTGTTGTACTTTGCTTAAATGAACACCAAATTTTGATTCTTGAGGTGTTATGGGACCTTTTGAATCAGAATTTGGTGGATCATGATCCTGTTTTCTCTTGTACATGACTGTAGGAGATTCCAAGATTTGATTCACGGGGAGTATGGGCCCTCACGGATTAGAATTTGGCACCTCTTTACCTTGTTTTCAGTGTTTATGGGCTTCTGTGCAGTTTCTGAGCTACTGCCCAAAAAAACCCAGAATACACAGCGTGTACTTTCTGGATACACGCCATGTAGTTTTCAGGCTGTGTCACTGACCGTGTGAGGAAAAACATGGTGTCATGAAAATAACTTCAGGAACACGCCGTGTACGGTAGGTGCACACCGTGTAGTTTAGAGCCATGTACCCAGTCGCGTCACTAACAACTTGGGCCGAGGAAGATCGAGTAGAACACACCGTGTTGGTAAAGAACACACTGTGTAGTTTTTTCCCAGGTACTCGGCCGTGTCACGAACAACACGGGTCGGTGTTATCTTCTCCTATACACGCCGTGTTTGTTCAGAACACACCGTGTAAGGGCAGCTGTGTAGACGGCCGTGTAACTAGCAACACGGGCCGCTGAGACCGTGTCTAGTACACGCCGTGTCCCTAAGGGAACACGCCGTGTAGTATGGGGTTAGTTGGACCGTGTGGGTTAGCCGTGTAAGGAGACTTGGGAAGGGGTTTAGAGTTCAAGTACACGCCGTGTGTGGGAACAACACGTCGTGTAGTTTGAGGTGTTACAAGACCAGTAGTGGCAGGAGTACACGCCCATCTTAATGGCTAAAAGTATACGCCGTGTAGTTTTCATACACGCCGTGTAGTCATGTTTTGTAAAACTTGATAGTTTCTTCCCCCTGTTCCCATTTTATACTCTTGTGTTTTCAGTCTTTGTTATCCGGATCTAAGGTGTGCTTTTGATCTTTCAGAGCTATGCCTCCGAGACGTCCACCGGTCGTACTTCAGTTGACAAACGGTGACCAGACACCGGATATGGCCGATCAGGGACCTCCTGTTGATCCTCCTGCTGTGCCAGCCTTGGAACCAGCAGTTATACCCGTCGTAGGTGCTGATGCGCAGTTTAGGGAGGATTTCCTGAGGATGATGCAGACTTTTCAGGGAGCGCCGCCTCCTGCCCCGTCGATGACTGAGTTGACGAGGGTTTTTCAGCAGCAACATCCTCCTACTTTCTCTGGGGATGGAGGACCCCAGGCTGCAGAGTTGTGGTTCGAGGCCACCCTAACTATCTTCGAGCATTTGGAGATACCCCCAGAGAAGAGGGTAAATCTGGCCACCTATATGCTCTGGGACACCGCCAAGAGGTGGTGGGAGGTGATATCGCAGTCAGGATGCCAACAGAGTATGTCATGGGATGAGTTTCGATGCACCTTCTATGACTACTTCTATCCGAAGACCCTGAGGGCCGATTGAGCCTGAGAGTTTATAAGTCTATAGCAGGGTACTCTTTCTGTTATGGAGTACTCATCTCGCTTCACTGAACTGCAGCGTTTCACGCCGATCCCAGCAGGTGATGAGTTGTTCCTTGCTAGGAAGTTTGAGGACGGTCTTAGGCAGGAGATCCATTCCCAGGTGAATATCTTCCAGTTGACTTTGATATCTTCTATCGTCAACCAAGAACTGATCACTGAGTGCAATCTGAGGGATTTTGGAGCAGTGGTCCAGGGAGGTTCGACATCCAGAGCTGGTGTTCCTCCTACGGACAGTAGGAAGCATCGCAGAGAGTCTTCTCGAGGAGATTGAGGTTCAAGGGATGTGTCTTCTGGCAGCCAGGTCGTATGCTACCAGTGCGGTAGGAGTGGGCATACTAGGCCTCAGTGCCAGAGAGATCCGATAGAGTGCTGATCTTGCTGCAGGATGGGCCATCTTGGGCGCTTCTGTCACATCTTCTCACCTTCAGCTGGTGGTAGGGGTTCCTCTATGAACCCATGTTCTGGAGATGATTCGCCAGTTTCCCACCAGTCTAGGAACTGGAGTTCTTCCGGCCGTTCGGGCCGAGGTGGAGGTCACGGCCGTGGTGGTCAGTCACCAGGTCATCAGCGACAGCAGAGTGGATTAGCTCAGAGCGGTCAGCCAGGGGCACAGGGCCGCAGTGCAGGCCAGTCTTTCACCATGGAGTAGACCTATCAGGAGCAGGATCCCGAAACTTCTACAGTTCGAGGTACGATCCTAGTTGCCTCAGTTTTATCTTCAGCTCTTTTCGATACTAGTTCTTCACATAGCTTTATCTCTATTGTGGTTGTGGAGAGCCTTGGGCTATGTATCTTTTCGTCTTCCAACTTGTTGACTCTTGACACGTCGTTGGGAATGAGGACATCTAGCGTACGTCAGTGCAGAGAGTTCCCTCTTGAGGTTGTAGGGTATCATTTCTTATGGGACCTCTATGTCCTAGAGATGATGGGCTATGACGTCATTCTCGGTATAGACTGGTTGGTTCCCTTCCAGACAGTCATCGATTGCTATCGCCGCAGGGTGATCTTCGTATCACCAGAAGGCGGATCTTTTCTTCATAGAGGTGAGTGGGATGTCTAGGCGGGTAGATCTGGACTCGAGCATCATGGGCTAGGGGAAGTTACAGCCCAGATTGCTAGTATTTATCTGGATGACTAGGGGACTTCACAGTTAGACTTTCCCCCAGCGGTGGATCATTTTAGGGATGTTTTTTCTGAGGACTTTTCAGGTTTTCCTCCGGAGAGTGAGGTATACTTCTCGATTGAGCTCGTTCCAGGAGCGGCACCAGTGTCCATTCCTCCTTATAGGATGGCTACACCTGAATTGAAGGAGCTTAAAAAGCAATTGGAGGAGTTGCAGGCAAAGGGTTTCATCCGACCCAGTACTTCTCCTAGGGGTTCGCCTGTCCTATTTGTGAAAAAGGCAGACGACACCCTTCAGCTTTGTGTGGATTATCGGAAGCTGAACCAGTTGATGGTCAAGAACCAATATCCCTTTCAGAGGATAGATGAACTCTTTGATCATCTTCAAGGAGCCCGAGTGTTCTCGAAGATCTACTTGAGGTCCGGTTATCATCAGTTGCACGTTAGACCATCAGATATACCTCTTACAACCTTCGGGAGTAGGTATGGTCTATACGAGTATACGGTTATGCCATTCGGTCTCACGAATGTGCCAGCAGTTTTCATGGCACTAATGAACCGAGTGTTCCATCCGTACTTGGACTCCTTCGTTGTGGTCTTCGTGGAAGATATCTTGGTGTACTCTCACACTCGACACGACCATGCCATACATCTTGAGATCATTCTGAGTACACTGAGAGAGCATTGACTATATGATAAACTCTCAAAGTGCCACTTTTGGATGGACCATATTCACTTCCTGGGTCACGTTATCTCAGAGACGGGAGTTTTAGTGGACCCAGAGAAGGTGGAAGCTGTAGTTTCTTGGGAGCAGCCGAAGAACGTTTTTGAGGTGTGGAGTTTCCTAGGGCTGGCTGGATACTACAGATGCTTAATTTAGGACTTATCGTGCCTAGCAGCACCATTGATAGGTCTGACCAAGAAGGGGGTGAAGTTTCTATGGTCATATTCTTGTGAGTCAGCCTTTCAGGAGCTAAAGGGGAGGTTGACGTCAGCACCAATACTAGTCTTTCAAGAGCCAGGAAAGGGCTACACTGTTTACTGTGATGCTTCAGGTATCGGGATGGGAGTTGTGCTTATGCAGGGAGATGGAGTCGTTGCGTATGAGTTTCAGCAGTTGAGGCCACACGAGAGGAATTACCCTACACATGACCTGGAGTTGGCAGTAGTTGTTCATGCCTTACGCTGTTGGAGACATTACCTTATGGGAGAGCACTTTGTGGTTTTCACTGACCATAAGAGTCTCAAGTATATCTTCACTCAGCGTGATCTGAATCTGAGACAATGTAGGTGGGATGAGTATATTCAGTCCTTTGACTTCGAACTTGCCTATATGTCGGGAAAGGGCAATGCATTGGATGATGCTTTAAGCAGGAGAACTCAGATTCAGGCAGTTCAGGAGGCCAGCAGTGAGTGGCAGCTTATGGCTCTGTTCTCTAAGATGCACTTGGAAGTGCACAACAGACAGGGACAGACTGTCCTATCTTCTGTAGCTGTTACCTCTACACTTCTTGATCGGGTACGAATGAGGCAACTATCAGATTCAAAGGCCTTAGTCCTGCGGGAGAGTGTGTCAGGAGAGGACCCTCTTCCTGGATGGACAGTGGGCAATGATGAGATCTTTCGTTTCCAGGGACGCGTATGGGTGCCAACAGATATACGTGAGGAGCTGATGTGGGATTTTCATTCCTCAATTTGGGCAGTTCATCATGGCTTCACCAAGATGTATCATGATCTACACCGCCAGTACTGGTGGCCAGGTATAAAGAAAGATGTTGCTGGTTTTGTCATGAGATGTTCTAATTATCAGCAGGTAAAAGCAGAGCATCAGCGACCAGCAGGGCTTTTACAGTAGTTAACCATTCCCGAGTGGAAGTGGAATGATGTCGCGATGGACTTCGTGACCGGGTTTCCAAGGTCGCCTCAGGGAAACGATGCTGTTTGGGTTGTCATCGATAGGCTTACGAAGGTTGCACACTTCTTGTTGATCAAGGAGACCTTCAGTGTTGATGATCTGGGACGACTATACATCTGAGAGATTGTACATCTACATGGAGTTCCACACTCCATTGTTTTAGATAGGGATGTGCACTTTACGTCTCGGTTCTGGCAGGGGCTTCAAAAGGCTTTGGGTACATGGGTACTTTTGAGTACAACATACCATCCCCAGACAGGTGGCAAGTTTGAGCGCACGATCCAGGTGCTTGAGGACATGCTCCGAGCTTGCATTCTAGACTTTGGCGGTTCTTGGGAGAAGCATATACCTATTGTGGAGTTCGCCTACAATAACAGTTTTCAGGTGACCATTAATATGGAACCATACGAGACTTTGTACGGTAGGCCATGCTGATCACCCTTATGCTGGCTAGAGGGAGGAGAGGTAGCTTTGCTGGGACCTCGTCTAGTTCAGGAGACCTCAGAGCAGATAGAGCTGATTCGTAAGAGGATGGCTACCACACAGTCTCGACAGAAGTCTTATGCTGGTCAGTGAAGACGACCTCTGGAGTTCAAGGTCGGAGATCAGGTTTTCCTGCATGTCGCACCAAGGTTGGGACACAAGAGGATTCAGAGATAGGGTAAACTTTCACCGCGGTACGTCGGGCCGTTTGAGGTGTTGGAAAGAGTTGGGCCGGTTGCCTATCGATTACAGTTACCTCAGAGGTACTGAGCTATGCACGACGTCTTCTATGTCTCTCAGCTTTGACGTTACTTTTCAGACCCGTCACATGTCTTTCAGCCCAAGGAGGTTGAACTCGAAGCGGATGCATCATTTGAGGAGCATCCCATCTGTATTGTCGATCGTAGTACGAAGGTTCTCTGAGGCAGGTCTGTTCCTCTGGTATGAGTGCTATGGAAGCACGGGCGAGTACAGGATGAGACTTGGGAGAGGGAGGCTGAGGTTCGATCGCAGTGGCCGGAGCTGTTCGGGGTTTCTTCATCTACGCCTCTCTAGGGAAATTTGGGGACGAATTTCTTTAAGGGGGGAAGTTTGTAAGAACCCGGATCTTCGTTTCAGGTATTTCCTTCCTTTTTCTGGAGTTTTTGAGAAAAATAATGTTTCTGGAAATTTTTGAAGTACATGCCGTGTACTTTCTGAGTACACGCCATGTACTCTTTTCCCACTCAAAGTCGTGTACTGGCCGTGTCCGGGCCACACACACGGTGTGTAGGGGTGACGTGGAGGAAAATTTTGGCAGAGTACAGAAAGACCTATTACACGCCGTGTACTCTAAAAGTACACACTGTGTACTTTCTTTTTTTTCATTAATCGGACTAGGGTCGCACCCAATCGCCATAAACATCTTCTTCTAGGTCTGGTTCGACCGAGAGACGCCGTACGACCACAAAACTTCTCCAGATTCCCAAGCCTCCATCTATTGGCCAATTTTACTGTCGTCGATTTCATTGGAACCGCAGTGGTGAGTTCTTCCTTCTTCTTGAGTTTCATTACTTGATTCTTCCTCTTTCTCAAATTATCGTGGATTGAGCGTTTTGGACGTTTTCTCAGATCTACGAAGTTCAAGGGAGAATCAGTCATCGTGGTTCAAGTATATTGATCATCTACTTTTGTTCTCCTTTCCATATTATCATGTAATCTACATGCTTCTAATGGGGTTTTCTTGGGGTTTGGTTGGTGCGGATGTACCGTGGCATCCTCGGGTGGATGCAGTTGTCGCGAGAGGAGGATTGTGACCCGTTGTATGGATAAAGAACATCAAGAACTCTTCGAGGTAGGGGATTCATTGCTTCTCTAATTTTTTATGTGAAATCGTAGAGTTAGCATGATTTAGCCCTTTGGATCACAATGAAATTGACCTAATTAAATATTTGAACCGGATAAAGAAATTGTTATCAATCATATGTTATTTCCTCTTGTTTTGATAGATAGTGTGATATCTATTCTTGCTTGGTTTAGTTGTTTGTCCTTGATAGAAATTGATAAAGAACGTAACGCCGAAATTAATTGATAATTAATTGGCTAAAGATAAAGAGGCATGTAAATGAATCTGGTTGTTGTCGTTGTTGTAGTTGTTCTAATTTTACTTTAATTAAATTGTCATAGTAAGCATGTTAAATATTTCGTGATAGCTTACTGAATAGGTTTCCTAGAATTGGAACCTACGAATTGAATCTGTTAATTCAAGAGGGATTAAAGAATTGGTTGGTTGATAAAAGATAACACCTGGTAGGGTTCTTAGTTACCCTCTTGTTCGAAAGGCCGAGTGCCTTGTGCTTTAGAGCCCTGAGTGCTCATTTTGTATGAAGGCTGGATGCCTTGTTAAAGGTCCAAGAGACCATTTGATGTGATGTTTTATTTCCTGCTGCTTGTGTTGTGATGTGAACCTGGAGGGGTTTTGTGATATGTGGAGGCAGGGAGACCTTGTGGTTGTGGCAGCGAATGACGCCTAGAGTGGCGAGATGCATCGGTTTATGCATGTGGGTGTTGGGGAGGACACCAAGGATGATGGTATGGGATGGATGTGATTCCTGGATGTTGGTGGTTTCGTTTGGTTGTTTATCTGCTTTACTTTTCCCCACTGCTCAAGGAAGCTGGTCTTGCTTACCCTCCTTCTGAAGGAGGTGAAGACACGCGGGGTATGCCACGTGCTTTTCGTGTTTAGCATCTCGAGGGAGAATGGGTCTATGCTCTTTCTATAGGTGGAAAAGACTCGACAGGTAGTATATCTACTCACTGTGTTGATCCCCCTTTGTGTTTAGTAGCATAGGTTGCTTTTATAGAATTCCTGAGAATATGGGAAAGTAATTTCTGTAATGAAATATTGATTAAATGGTGATAATACACAGGGATGGAGATGCTTGAATTTAAAGGTGATGTTGAATCTTAAAATGAGCAGTTGATTTTGAATGTGATGCCAATTCAGTTTAATGTGGAATTGTTCATGGTTAATTAATGTTTAAAGAATTAATTAACATACAGTGGAACTGATAAAAAGAGAATGAAGTGATCTAATAAATCTCTTCAAATGGTTGTATGCTTATAGGATACCTAGTCTTAGAAGTAGAAGCCCGGATTCTGAGAGACGTTAGATGCAGTTGTGTCTAAGACTAGGTAATTCCCATAGTGTGGTTGTGAGATATATATATATTATGTACTTTTTGTGTTTCTATACGCTACTCCACCCTATCGGTAAGGGCAACTGACACTCTGGGGATTCTGAGCCCTGGGGGGGGGGGTGTTTTCCCCAACATTCTGATGGGAGGTTGAATGGATGACTACCCCCTTTAGCCCCCCTCTCTTCTCTTGGTAGATACTAGTGCCTTTGGCACAACAGTTAGTTTTCCCCATATATGTGTGTAGAGGGCTGTAATGGCTTGTAGTTATTTCACACACATGTATTCTGGATATAGTATTCTATGGACTAATATAGGTGTAACGTGTATAGGCTGTGATGGCTTGAGGATCCTTACTCGGCGTATGGGTTTTGATGGCTTGAGGTATAATACCCGACGTATGATACACGTTATGTGAGCTGTGGTGGCTTCTGGAAACTACCTGGTTACTTTTGGCTGTGAGAATGGTGTGGTGCTTAGCCCAGGTGTCTACGGGCTAGCCTTTGTGGTGCACGTGGTGCAGATTGTGGAGCTTAGGCCAGGTGTATATGGGCAAGCCTTTGGAGAGAGATGCACATGACATATGTCGTTAGGGAAAAGTGGAAAACCAGTGGGGAAGTAGTAGTGGGGTACCCTTTATATTCTTTACAATATGATATATTCTTGTATGCGTTACTTGGTGAGAGTATCCATGGTGAGGTTGGGAACTTAGTATACCTATTTAGGTGATGAGTTAGTTTCACTTGTTGTTTACTAGGATTTAACATGCTTTCTTTACTTTTGCACGAGAGGCTTCGGGGAGGATCCTACTAAGTACACTGTTATACTCACCCTACATATATATAAACTATTTTTCAGGTCACTTGGAGTAGGTTAGAGATCCGGCGGGTTACTACTAGCTTATGGTTATAGGATCTGTTCGGGCTTGTGGATTCTGCTGTTTTATTTTCTTTTGGGTACTTGTAGTTTTCTCCTTTCAATTGTAGTACTTTTGCATGGCATTTCATATATGTACTTGGGTTTCTTTTATATTTCAGTTGGAGTTGGTTGGTTTCTATTTTATCTCTCTCTTCTGCATGTGTTCTCTTAGAGGGTAATGCCTCCCATTTGTGTGTTACTATACCCTCGGTGCTAGTCGCCAACCCGGGGCCTACTGGAGGTGGGACTCGGGGGTCATTATCTCCCTTCCCACATTGCCGGCCCAGGAGGGTTACACTTTGTGGGGAGGTGGTCATAACAAAGTGGTATCAAAGGAGGAGACCCTTATAGTTTAATTTTGGGGATCATGTGTTTCTGAAGGTGACTCCCCGTCGTGGGAAGCGAAGGTTTGGTCATGGAAGTAAGCTTTCTCCCTGGTTTGTTGGGCCTTTCGTGTTGTTAGCTCATGTTGGAGTTGTGGCGTACTGAGTATCACTTCCCCCTCATATGAGTCGGATACATGATGTTTTCCATGTATCAGAGATCCTTCGTTATCTTCATGATGACTCTCACATCATCAATTGGGGAGAGATCGATGTTGATGATGATGCAACCTTCGAGGAGAGACCTATAGAGATCCAAGACCGAAAGGAGAAGGTGTTGCGTGGGCGTTATATCCCCTTAGTTCTTGTCTTGTGGTGACACGGTGGCATGGAGGAGAGTATCTGGGAACGTGAGTCACAGATGCGTGTCCAGTACCCAGAGCTTTTTTAAGTTGTTGTGCTGAGTTTTATTTGATCCTTTATTTTATGTACCTTTGATGTGATGGTATGCTTGAATTTTTTAGATATGGATTTTTTGTTCCGTTGCTCTCGTATTTCGTGGTTTTGTCCCATATTTAGAACAACTCAGGGTGGTTTTCCCCTGAGAGGTATCTTACGGGGTGGTTGTTCGGACCCCTATTTTCCATAGGTTGGTTTTAAATTCTTGAGGATGAGAATGTTTTGAGAGGTATCTGATGTAATGGCCCAAACCTCTCCGGTCCATTAATTTATGAAAATATAGTGTTTGAGGTGTTCCAGGAGGTCAAGGTAACATATCCCCAACACTTTGCCAAATTTCCAGTTCTGTGAACAGTGTTTCCAGTTTTATGAACAGTAACAGATAGGTCTCACAGATCGGTCTCACAGATCAGTATCACAGATCGGTCTCACAGATCGATCTCACAGATAGGTCTCACAGATCGGTCTCACAGATCGGTCTCACAGATCGGTCTCACAGATCGGTCTCACAGATCGGTCTCACAGATCGGTCTCACAGATCGGTCTCACAGATCGGTCTCACAGATCGGTCTCACAGATCGGTGTCACAGATCGGTGTCACAGATTGGTTTCACATATCGGTCTCACAGATCGGTTTCACAGATCGGTCTCACAGATCGGTCTCACAGATCGGTCTCACAGATCGGTCTCACAGATCGGTTTCACATATCGGTTTCACAGATCGGTTTGGTGTACAGTAACAGTGGGTGAACATTGTTTCCAGCTTCCTACAGTTTTGCCCCTTTTGACGTTTCCTTTGACGTAAAATACATTTAAAGCCTTATTTTAAGGGTTCTTAAGGCCGTTTCAAAGGCCATAAATCCTATATTAATTATTCATAAGGCTTGGAATGTTTTACTTGGTCAAAATGCGTGGGTTAATGCGATCCGTTTTTAATGGATAATTAACCGGATCTTAAACTGTCACCTCATTAAATCTTCAAAAGGGACAAGATATCATCCTCCCTTGTTCTTCCTCTTTGTTCTCTGTTATGAGATGCTAGAACCTTTCAATCCTTCCCGTAGGAGTTTCGCAATCAAACTTTACTCCTCGGATCAGTTCCGCTCTGTTTTGATGCATCCAAGCTGTGCTGATCATTCTTTGATATAAGGTATGTTTATCATCGTTCCTTCAGGGATCATCTTATTTTGTTCTCATTTCCATATTATCTTGTAAGATGCTTATAATGGGGTTTTCTTGGGGTTTGGTTAGTGCGGACGTACCGTGGCATCCTCAGGTGGATGCAGTTGTCGCGAGAGGAGGATTGTGACCTGTTGTGTGGATAAAGAACGTCAAGAACTCTTTGAGGTAGGGGATTCATTGCTTCTCTAATTGTTTATGTGCAATCGTATAGTTAGCATGATTTAGCCCTTTGGATCACAATGAAATTGAGATAATTAAATATTTAAACCGGATAAAAAAATTGTTATCTATCGTATGTTATTGCCTCTTATTTTGCTAGATAGTGTGATATCTATGCTAGATTGGTTTAGATTTTTGTCCTTGATGGAAATTTATAAAGAACGTAATGCCGGAATTAATTGATAACTAATTGGCTAAAGATAAAGAGGCATGTAAATGAATCCGGTTGTTTCCGTTGTTGTAGTTGTTCTAATTTTTATGTTAATAAAATTGGCATAGTAAGCATGTTAAATATTTTGTGATAGCTTACTAAATAGGTTTCCTGGAATTGGAACCTACAAATTGAATCTGTTAATTTAATAGGGATTAAAGAACTTGTTGGTTGATAAAAGATAATTCCTGGTAGGGTTCTTACTTAACCTCTTGTTCGAAAGGCCGAGTGCCTTGTGCTTTAGAGCCCTGAGTGCTCATTTTATATGAAGGTTGGATGCCTTGTTAAAGGGCCAAGAGCCCATTTGATGTGATGTTTGATTTCCTGCTGCTTGTGCTGTGATGTGACTATGAAGGGGTGTTGTGATATGTGGAGGCAGGGAGGCCTTGTGGTTGTGGCAGCGGATGACGCCTAGAGTGGTGAGATGCATCTGTTTATGCATGTGGGTGTTGGGGAGGACACCAAGGATGATGGTATGGGATGGATGTGATGGATGGATATTGGTGGTTTTGTTTGGTTGTTTATCTACTTTACTTTTCCCCACTTCTCATGGTAGCTGGTCTTGCTTACCCTCCTTCCAAAGGAGGTGAAGACACGCGGGGTATGCCATGTGCTTTCCGTGTTTAGCCTCTCAAGGTAGAATGGGTGTATGCTCTTACTATAGGCGGCAAAGACTCAACGGGTAGTATATCTACTCACCGTGTTGAGCCCCCTTTGTGTTTAGTAGCATAGGTTGCTTTTATAGAATGTCTGGGAATATGGGAAAGTAATTTCTGTAATGAAAGATTGATTAAATGGTGATAATCCACGGGGATGGAGATGTTGGAATTTAAAGGTGATGTTCAATCTTAAAAGGAGTAGTTGATTTTGAATGTGATGCCAATTCAGTTTAATGTGGAATTTTTCATGGTTAATTAATGTTTAAAGAATTAATTAACGTACAGTGGAACTGATAAAAAGTGAATGAAGTAATTTAATAAAGCTCTTCAAATGGTTGTATGCTTATAGGATACCTAGTATTAGAAGTAGCAGCCCGGAGTCTGAGAGACGTTAGCTGTAGTTGTGTCTAAGACTAGGTAATGCCCATAGTGTGGTTGTGAGTTATATATATTCTATACTTTTTGTGTTTTTATATGCTACTCCACCATGTCGGTAAGGGCAACTGAAACTCTAGGGATTCTGAGCCCCGGGGGTGTTTTCCCCAACATTCTGATGGGAGGTTGAATGGATGACTACCCCCTTTAGACCTTCTATCTTCTCTTGGTAGATACTAGTACCTTTGGAACAGGGGTTAGTTTTCTCCATATATGTGTGTAGAGGGATGTAATGGATTGTGGTTATTTCACACACATATATTCTAGATATAGTATTCTATGGACTACTATAGGTGTAACATGTATAGGTTGTGATGGATTGAGGATCCTTACACACCATATGGGCTGTGATGACTTGAGGTATAATACCCGACGTATGATACACATTATGCGAGCTGTGGTGGCTCCCAGAAACTACCTGGTTACTTTTGGTTGTGAGAATGGTGTGGTGCTTAGCCCAGGTGTCTGTGGGCAAGCCTTTGTGGTGCACATGGTGCAGATTGTGGAGCTTAGCCTAGGTGTATACACGCAAGCCTTTAGAGAGAGATGCACAGGATATATGTCGTTGGGGAAAAGCGGAAAACCAGTGGGGAAGTAGTAGCGGGGTACCCTTGATATTCTTTACAATACGATATATTCTTGTATGCGTTACTTGCTGAGAGTAGCCATGGTGAGGTTGGGAACTTAGTATACATGTTTAGGTGACGAGTTAGTTTCACTTGTTTTTCACTAGGCTTTAGCATTCTTTCTTTACTTTTGCACAAGAGGCTTCGGGGAGGATCCTACTGAGTACACTGTTATACTCACACTATGTATATATAAACTATTTTTCAGTTCACTTGGAGCAGGTTGGAGATCAGGAAGGTTACTAATAGCTTGTGGTTACAGGAGCTGTTCGAGCTTGTGGTTGCTGCTGTTTTATTTTCTTTTGGGTACTTGTAGTTTTCTCCTTTCAGTTGTAGTACTTTTTCATGGCATTTCATATATGTACTTGGGTTTCTTTTATATTTCAGTTGGATTTGGTTGGTGTCTATCTTATCTCTCTCTTCTGCATGTGTTCTCTTAGAGTGTAATTCCTCCCATTTGTGTGTTACTATACCCTCAGTGCTTGTTGCGAACCTGGGGCCTACTGGAGGCGGGACTCGGGGGTCATTATCTCCCTTCTCACATTTCCGGCCCAGGAGGGGTACACTTTGTGGGGAGGGGATCGTGACAAAAAGCATTGAGACCAAGAGAGTTACTGCCTTCCAAATACCCGAGGTCTTTCATTTCAAGAAACAAAGCCTCTCCAAGCATCTATTTTGTGAAGGACAAGTAGGGTCCCACAAACTAATCTAGTTTCATGAAGAAGAATAAGAGTCTCGTAGGCCTTCGCCATGTGCTAAGCACTCTCGAAGCTGCCTTATGAAGAAGGGAGTACCACACACCATATGTTTGTGTGAAGAAGACCCGTGGACATGCAATAGTTGTGTAAACACCCTTGTTGTGTTTCAAGAGGAGAGGGAGATCTTCACACTCTATGTGAAGAAGAACCATGCATACTCTATTTTAATAAAAATAACACGAACCCTCATTTTGGTACTCCTATTTTCGTGATAATAAAATATACAGTTTGGAGGAGTTTTTGTGCGAAGAAGATGATTTCTTGAGGGAAGGGGTAGTGCATGCATGCATGCACTCATATGTGAGAAGAAAAGAAGGAAGTGTGTGAACGAAGTATTTCATCCATTTTAGTGTTCATGAACAAGGAGAATGATGGACTACACCCATTTGGGATTAAATAAGATTCATGCATAAACACATACATGACACATAAAATAAAAATAAATAAATAAGTTATTGTGTGTGTGAAAAGGGTTTCAAAAAGAAGAGAATAAGTGGAAAATGTATGCACTATTTCATGCACATTAACACATGAAATTATTTAAAGAAATAACCAAGTTAGTGGGTTCATGTGTGTGAAGAAGAAGAATAAGTGAAAGAAAGGGAGAAGCTCATCTAAATGCTACATGCATGATCTCATGCATATATGAAAAGAAGAAAAGAGAAGAAGATGATTCTAATGATGAAAATTAAGTTGATCCTCATTGTTTGAACAATCCCATAGATACTTTTGATTCTATCCAAAAGAAGAAGAAGTTTTAGTGCATTCATTTATTTTACTAAAGAAGAATAAAGAAGAAGAAGAAGTGTGCATTTGGTTTTGTGATGAATAAGAGAGAAGAAGAGGTTGGTTACTTGCATGTTTCTAAGCAAGTAACAAGTTAAGAGTGGAATATCAAGAAGTAGTGTTACATATAATAGGTATCAATCGGTGTAAGACTCTATTGGTGTTACAAATCCTATTCAACAGGAGAAGACTATCTTCATAGGCAGTATAAATAACTAGAAAGAAGATATAAGTTAGACTTGTTCATCACCAGTTCAGGGAAGTAGAATTGTTTTATTCCCCTCTCCAAAGTATAGGGACTCACACTGGATTAAGGATTGTTTTCTAAGCTAACCCACTGTAACTTGTTACTACATTATAGTGGAGAATCCATGTAATGGTCATACCCTTACATGGAAAGGATTCAGATGCTCTTACTGCGTAGTGAACCTTGTAAGAATATAGTGTGCATATTTTTACTACTTTTATATTATTTCATGTGAAAGGGAAAAAAGAACAAGAAAATCAAGATCCTAATAGGTAAAGAGGCACAGGGATAAAAAATTTGGAATTGGTTTAAAAAGTTCCCAACACTGATTCACCCCCGTCAATGTTAGGCATATCCCAAACTGGTCCTCTCAATTATTTAAAGTTATTTTTACCCATGATTATTTTTTTACAAAATGGTTTACAAGGAATCTTCATGACATTTTCTAAATGAGGTACTTTTGAATTTCTATAAAAAATGTGAAAGGAGTCTTTTTTTAACATATACAACATGAATGGAATTTCCATCCATCATGACCACTAAATGTTTTTAATCTTCCTTTAAAAGTTTACAAGGTTCTTTCAAATATTTTTTTTATTTAATATTTGAAAAATATATTGATTTTAATAAATGATTTCAAAGTGAAAAGTGTATTTCTCTCAATAAATGTTCCAGTGATCTTTTAATGGTATTTTAAAATATGATAACACCCATTGATGTTACTAGGGATATGATCCAATAATACCATATTTAATATTTCTAAAGATGGTACATGATGATGAAGTATTGATATTCATTATTATTGATACAATACAGATAATTGTTGACTTATGAGTTATTTTAAGAATGAGTTGTATTGATCATTCAAAATATAAGTAATTCATAGGACGTGAAAGTGATGGGTGGGTCATAGTTATAGATTTCCCCTCGATGCATCAAAAGGTATCACAAGACAAAATAGAAGGAATTCCATATTAGATGGGTATTTAGTTTACACATACCCATTTATTAATAATGAGGACTTGGTTGAGAGGCCATGATATTCAAATTCACGATATCTTGGTTGAGAAGAATTTATCATGAATTTCTAGAATTATGCATTTAATTTATTAAGAAATTAGTTTATAATATCCATGTGTTTTCTATGTTGATATTAGCCATGGATGATCATTAATATCAAGTGTTAATTGAATGGCATGTGTTTTGATTATCCACCCCGCCATATTGATTATGTATTATTTACTCATAATAACTTATATTATACATAACCATTACTGAACATCTAAGCTCACAATTTATTTATTTTTCTTACCCTGATATTTAAATAAGTATATTATGAATGATATCTAATATACAATAATTTTTCCTATTCTATGTTTTAATATTTCCAATATAATATGAGAATCATGTATGTATCTAGTTTTCCAAGACTACTAACTTGATCGATTGTGTGTGGTGAGATTCATTGAATCTTATACCAATGTAATAAAGTAAACACTAAATCTGAGTTACTAGAGTGGTGGTTTCTACATGTAATCATCCAATATCAGTCACTAATTTGATCTAAAATGTTAGAAATTAGAGAAGTTGAATAATAACCAAGAAATAAGGAATAATGGATGAAAATGATGTGAGATCCCTTGGCAGTGAAAGAAACCATTAAAAAGTGAATAAATAAGGATAAAATCACCTCTATATTCCATTAAAAATAAATATTATCTGATTATATATAGAAATGGTGGAGAAATATTCTCGAAAGATGAAGAAACCCAAAGGGGAGGAGGAAGATGTCGCAAAACTCACGCAGGGGGATCCCTCTTTTAATTTAAAAACCAATTAATTAATTATCTAATTAAAACTAAAAAAACTATACAAACATTGTTCATAACATAAACTTAAGTTTCACATAAATAAAACTTTGTGGTAGGGGCTATCCCCTTTGGAAAACTCTTTCAGGGTGTGAAGCATGCTTCACGCCATGTACTGTTGCATTCTACAGCTAAAAACATACCCTTTCTCCCCAAAGCCTTCCCTAATCCAAACATGACACCTAAAACACATAGAATAGGGTAAAATACATGATTTTTAGCATAATAAAATTAGTGGAAAACATACTTAGAAATGGATGGGGTTTTACGGATATATATATATATATATATATATAGTCATTGGACATATGGTCATTGGATATATGGTATTTGGATATATAGTCATTGGATATAATTGTATCCAATAAGTACATTTATGTTTTTTAAATTTTTGTAAAAAATAAAAAATTATACAATTCTCATATAATACATAATTCTAGAATGAAATAAAATAATAATAATTTATTTTTAAAATCAGAATTTTTTCTTACTATTATTATTATGAAGAATAGCGTGAGACATGAATTGGTCAACCAACTCATTCCCTAAAGAAATTTATTAAAGAAAATAAATGTTACAATACATGCATGAGGTGTAACGTGCTCACACGATCTTATAATTGTGGGAGACACACACAAAAGTGACATAAAAGCAAGTAAGAACACCTATATTACATAAAACATCTCCAGAATAGTGTTCCAACATCCCAGAAATCATCAGATTAAATGAAGGTATCCACTCTAAATGTACATAGAAAGAACCCATGATCTCGAGAAGGTGCAACAACAAAATTAAATAGGTGCATCACCTGGCATAAATTTAGCATCCAAGAGAAAAAAATTGCACCTTCATCCAACCAAAGAAGAATCTCATCAAAATTGATATCATCTACTCCAAGTAGATTAACGATGAGGCATCTACTCAACTAGGTTGAACTATGTAATCCACTTAGGTCTATAGAGAACTTCAATACAAAATCACAAGATGTAACACTACCATGTGAAGCTAGAAAAATGTACTTTTAAAGGACATCATATAGCCAAAGCCTCCTCAAAAAGAAAAATATCCAAAGATAAATATATAAGTATCATCACTATCTAAAAGTGATAAAAATGATCCAAATTTCAGAATTTGTATCATTATTCTAGTAGAATTAAAATACTAGCAAGTTCCAACTAATAAAAGTAATCAAAAATTTGTAAACAAATCAACAACTACAACATATATGGAAAGATAAAAACAATGAATCTGAATTGATCCAGTAATCCAAGAATTATCTACTCCATCTCTTAAAATGGATCAAAGATTTTTAAAAAGCCAAAAAAAATCTATTTCTTTAATGTTTTCCACCATACCATGATGAATTAAGCTCAAAAGATGCCACATCTCAACAGATCTACAAAGATCCCCTGGATTGCAGGCATATTTTTCAAAAAAAACATCTAAAGACCAATAAACTATTAAAAATAAAGTGACCACCTCTTATATGAATCCAAGAAAATTTTCAAAACAGATTAGGGTAGACATGAAATTATAACTACAAGACTAATTAAATGCATCAAACTTCAGAAATTACTAAGCTATACTGCTTCCAACCAGGGGAAAAAGAGCAATAAAGGAAGAATCAAGTAAGAGAACAAAATGAAATCATTGCCAAGGAATTTTCCTAAAGTTAAAATTAGGATTTTTATCAATTTTTACACTATTCTAATGAACATTCATTTTATGATTTTAAGGTAGGAGTCTATAATAGTCTCACCTTTATTGTATTTTTGGAATACAATTTCATCATGCTCATCCATCCAAGAGTCTATTTCTTCCCCCAAATCCTATACAATTTGATAAGAATCTAGCAGCATGGGGTCATCCCCTCCATCATAATTGATCTCTTTCATCTCATAAATTCTAGAGGATATAGTAGGATGATCAGTAACCATTGGATATGGGGTAATATTTTCCTTTTCATTCCTAGAGTCTTATAATGATCTAGTAACAATTGTTATCTCAAGGTTAAAATAATATCTACATTTCCGAGTCTTCCTGGAGTTCAGAATGATGTATCCATCTGATTCAACCATTCGATTTTTACACTTTTTAGCACTCAATTTTAAGTAATATTATTAAATTTGAAAATATAGTTCATAAGAATCATGTAAGGATTTACTAGAATCATATGGGACATTATATTCCTCTTATTGTAATGGTTTAACCACTATATTGAAAATATTATCCTTGTTCTCATTGGTTGTCTGACCATTATGAATAGAATCTATGAAACCAAATAGATCCAAAGAGTAGGGATGGATTTTATATAGCCCATCCAAATTATGATCAACATCTTTATTCCCAGGAAATTTTGAAGAGATAATAATCAATCCCTTATTCAATCCTTTTTTAACCCAAACAAAATCTTTTGTGTAAGGGGGCATGTAACATAATATATGTTTCCACATTCCTTTGTGTGGTGTCCAATTTTAAAGAATTTGTTGCAATAATATGGAATATTTAGAAAGAAAACCTCCTGTAAAAAACCATATTCACCATTTTGAATCCATATGTGTGGTGGAAAAGTTTGAGATATGTTGACTTCTGCAAAAATTCTAGTAATGGAAGGTCGAGATAGATTTTTGGAAGTAGATTCTAGTTTTAAGGGTTTTCCAATTAATATAACAATAGAAAAGAGGGAAACCTTCTTAAAAAATGCAGTGGAAAACTAGAGAATCTTAACTATATTTGTGTGATGGGAGGCTCAAAATCAGTGTTGAAAACCATAGACCATTTTAGGAACTTCATGGAACAACCACCAATGAACCAAAAACCCCTTGAACAAAGCTGATAATAATTATTTTTAGACATGAATAAAAAACCACATGATAGGAATTCAATAAACCAATATGAAAGCTAAAAAAACCAATAACTTCTAAATTTTTTCTTAGGAAAAGGAGAGAGGGTCTACAATTGGAAAAATTCCCAAGAAGCACAAAATGTAGGTCAGAAGAAAGAAACTCTACCTCTTCCTTCATAAAGGAGACCACTGAGAGAACCTTATGTTGGTATCTATTTAGTTCAATGCATATCAAACACTTTGAATTATCACTAACATGCAGCAATTGATCAAGACTAGTAACTATGTCCACAAAGGATCAGAATTTCATATTAGGGTTTCTTCATTGTTCGCTTTGGGGTGCATTCTCTAGCGAATCCATCATCTCCTCTCGGACCATTCCTTGCTATTATTATTATTTGTAAATATTGATTTAAAATTTTAATAAAATTTAAATAAATATTATAATATTAATGGATTTATATAATTTAATTATTATAAGATTAATAATTTATTTTAATAGGACATTATTAAATTCATTTAATGTTAAAAAGGAATATTTTTTAAGTTTTATGTATTTTTATTTTAATAAATTTAATTTATCACTCTTAGAGGAATATTATAATAAAATTTTATGTTTCAACATATAAGATAATTAATTAACACTCATTTAATTATTAATTGATATAAAATAATATTTATAACACTTAATGCATAAAAATTCATTATTTATAAAAGCATTTTATTTTAATATAATTTATGTTTTCATTTATAAGCTTAATTTTATTATATTTCTAAATTGAATTAAATTAAATGGTGTTAAAATTTTAAACCAGAATATAAAAATTAGATAAGTAGTTCAATATCATTTTTAGGCATAAAAATAAGTTACCAATATAAAATTTTGTCATCATAACAAAGGGTAAAATAAGGTAAAATAATTAAATTAAGGGGTAAGGACATAAAATACCATAAAAATTATTTATAAATGAGTTTATGAGGGTATTATAGACTTCCCCTAACCCCCTTTCCATTATTTTACCACTTTTTATCCACTTTTCAAGTAAAACGACATTCCTTCCACATTAAATAATGGGTATTTGTGAAAATACTGCTCAAGCTCACCTATAAAAAAAACTATCCAATACCCTCTTAAAACAAAAATTTTACTTTTGTTTTCTCGTTATTATCTTCTAAAATTATCTCCCTAACAATACTATCCCATGTTTTGGATCCTTTGATAACAAGGACTCCCAAATCCCTCATTTCCAATAGGTACTCGGAGAGGATATTCTAGTCCTCAATGTAAGTCCTATCTTCTCCTTAATCATTCTTCTTATTCTTAATTCAACTATTCTTAAATTAGATATATAATTTAATAATTTTTTTAAATAAATATTATTTTATAAAAATTATTTTATTATTAGGAAATAACATATTCTTACTCATTCAATTGGTATACTGTGTTCTTGTTTTGGTCAGTTTTACCACCTACATGAACTATGTTATAATGTTTTCATTATAAATCAATCAAAAAAATTAAATAAATTTTAATATTATGTAAAAATTATTAATTTATAATGTTTTAATAATTATATAATGGTAATATTTGAATGTATATTCACTAGTTAGTTCAACTATTTTGTATATTCAATGATCATTAGAAAGAATATTTTTAAGCGTTCGATGTGAAATGTCACCATAATTTAAATAAATTGACTATGAGACTCTAAAACTATATAAAAAACATATAATTAATCTTCATTAAAATTATTAAGTTGATGAACCCATGATAAAATATCAAGGAACAAAATAACCAAACCGAAGCATGTGTGGAAAGAACAAAATAGTTAACACTTGGATATTAATTTTAATGATAGAAAATTAATATATTTATAAAAATTAATTATAAATGAATAGTATTAGGTTAAATATATATTAATAAGATTCTTATAAAAATTATTAATAAACCTAAATTTATTATACATGGAGTTAGAGCATGTACGACCAAGTAAAATCTGAGGTAAGTTTTTTTTTCAAATATCACTTTGAAATCAAGATTATTTATGACTAAATTTATATCAGGGTGAATCATATGTTATTTAACTCTAAAAAATATATTTTATTATCCTAAGTAAATTTATAGTGATTACACGTCTTCTTACCTATAACCTCACTTTTTTTATAACGCAACTGAAATGTTGTCTATAAGTGGAGTTGACTTTTTCTCATATCTTTTGTTCAGAATATTTCTCCTCAATGTACATATTATTTAACTTTTTTTTCAGATTTACTTGTATATAATCCTATTATTTTTTACAGACTTTTTCAATTTAATTTTAATTTCTTAAAAACCCATGAGATGGATTTTTTAATGTTTTCCACATGGTCTCTTTCTCTCGTCATTTTCTTTGGTTTTCTTACTGATTCTTCCTTTCCATGTTTTCATTATTTTCAAAATTAATTTTTATTCTCACTATTTAATAAATATTTACATTGAAAATAAAATCTATTAAAAATATAATTTTGTTTCTTCTTATTTTTAAAAGTAATTTTCTAATGTTCTTATAAATCATTTTTCATCTATGATAATATCCTTTAAATTTTATTACGATTTACTGGGGATATGATTTAATGATATCATAAAAATTCTCTCTATAGATGTATTATTATCATATATTATGGAATTTTTTATTATACCCATTTCTTTAATATGGTTCAATTAAGATAAGATAGAATTATAATTTTTTTTCATGTTTATGTGTCTCACATATGTATAGTTTTCCATTGTATAGTGCGTGGGAATGAAGTTATATAACCCTTCAATGCATTGGTTAAATATTTATATATCATGATATAACATGTAAGTGACTTGAGAGTGAACCCATTACACTATATGAATTTGTCCACTAAGTATATGAGAATGAGGAGTGAACCAAATCCACCATGGGACTCTGTCCACTATCTGATGATGGTCTTTCTATAAAGACTTGATATAAGAAATGATTTTATATGCTTATGTATATTTCACATTATTACGTAGAATTTCTATGTTACGCAACATGCTTATGTTATGTTTTTGGATCATGATTATTTACTCTTTTCTTAACTCTAATCAATCACGTTTTATGTTATGCCCAAAGCCTTATGTCATGTTTCATGATTTATTATCCATGTTTTATTGGATTTTATTTTAATATGTTATGTTTTTACACCTTTATTATATCCCCATACCTACTTGTTCATCTTATGATCACTTATGATCTTTGATTGTTATCTCTTATGTTCACCCTTTACTGAGCATCTAAGATCACCCTTTCTTATATTCCCATTACCTAGGATATAAAGAATATTATTATATATAAAATTAATAGAAGAGTATCATGTGTGAATATTATTTATGGTCCATGTTGAATAATGTTTATAAAATAATTTGTCTTTACATCTAGTCTCAAAAGGCACTAAACCTATAGGTTCTAGGGCGTGATTTATTGTGAGATGTATTGAATATTCTTATAAAATGAAGCATTATGTATGTATTTTATGATTGGTTCTATTCAATTGTTTAAAAGTGAGGTTTAGTTAATTATTGGGATTATGAAATTAATAATAAGATGATAAAACTTAAAACAACCTATATTAAACTAAAAGTGATATAGGATGAACCTAAAATGCCATAGGATGATATAAAGGTGTCATAGTTTTGGACATCTTAGGATTGATTTTCCTTATCATATGATTTCTTACTCTGGTTATTAATTCTTGACACTCAAATTGAGATTTTTAGTTTTAGTTAATGGTTGGAACTAGGAAGAATCAGGTAAAAAATTAGGGCTATGAGAAATGTAATGATTACCCCAATGAGAAACCAAACACGGTTGGAGCTTGAGTAAAAAATATCATGGAAATTATCACCCAAATTTCTCAATCTATGGATAATAACACAGATCATGATGTACTCCCAAACACATCAAGGAATGAACTACTCTCCATTGATTCCTTCAATTAGAAACATCCAAAATCTTTTAGTGGGTCTTCTCATCCACTAATTTCTGAGTAGAAGTGTAACACCCCAAGATTTTATGAAGTATGTATATATTTCAAATAAATTTAATATTTTCTAAAATTATCATTAAAAATAACACTAAATATATATTTCATTACATTCAATACTGAGTTTATCTTGTGTTATATGCAACACCAAGTTTAAATGAAATGTGACATACTATTAAAATATTATTATTTAATATGATAGTTATCGCCTAACAGCTAGAATGGTGGGAATGAATAAGATTAAATAAATTATGAAAATATATGGTTAACACATTTATATAAAATGAATTATTTGGTTACCAATTAATTATAAATGAAAATAAAATCTATTTTAAAATAAAGGAAATGTTTTTCTAAAAAAACATTTTTTATGCACACAAATACATTTTACCTCAATAAATTAAACAAATCGCTTTTTGTGAATAATTTTTGTGAAATTTATATATTATATATTTAATAAAAAATTTAACTTTCATTTTATGAGTTTTCTAGATAAGAAATAATAATAAATCCAATTTTTCACTTAAAAACTATATTTTTCTAAAAAGCAGTTTTTGTCACCTTTTGTGCACTTATTTTAAAATAAATTTTTTGTCACTTTTAGAAACTTTAATTAAAAAATTAAAATTTTATTTTTAAATAATCATGTAAAAATTATCTTAAAATTGAATTTTTTCTAATTTTCTTTGATGATAATTTTTTTGATGAATAGTGAGAAATACTGGTTTTTATTAAGAATTGTCATTTATTTTAAAGCATTAAAAAACTTTAAAATTATTTTAACATTTTTTTAAAAGTAAAATTAGTTCAATTATATATATATTAATCCAATTTAGGTGATTTTAATCAATTTTATATTTAATTATGATATAATGTTTTTAAACTTTTGAACATTTTCTCTTTGGAGAACCACCTTTTAATCCCGCCTGTAGGATTAATTTTAAATTAAATATTTCCAATTATATGAATGGAATTATGAAAAATTAATTCCATATTATAAATTATAATAATTTATTTAATTTAAAAATGTTGACTTAATTTTTGACAATAATTAATAGTAAAAATAGTAAAAATTAATTACCATTGTTAAGGTAAAAATGGGCTTACCGGGGGGTTGAACTAAAATGATAAGGATTAAAAATGACCCAAAACTTATCCAAAAATAAATTTATAGCCATATTTAGACCTCATATATTCTATTATATATAATGGTCCATTTTGTATCCTTTAAACATATTAAAAATGTGGGTATATCTTTTTATTTTTAAAAATTACAAGTGTGCCACTCACCTCACTTATAAAAGGCCATCCCTTCTCCACTCCTCTTCACACTTCCAAAACCTATTATTTTAGACTAGAACTGAAAAAATAACTTAAAATATTCCCTCATATAATCCTATAATCCTTAGTTTGGTCATAAATCCAACCTAATAAGCCTTTTAGTGTAAACCAAAAGAAGTTGTTCGAAGAATATGTAACATCCCTAATTGAGCATTATATTTTATTTCTTCATCCACCTTCATAAATTATTATTAAAACATGATGATATAATAAATAAGTATCTTAAATATACTTATATTTTATTATGTTAATTTAATTACATAAATCCTTCTCCTCTTCCATCAAATGGGTCACAAAATCACCATTCATTTGTACGATAGACTATCGCCTCGCGAACTGATGTTATTCATTTTCCATCACCATCTATTAGGAATTGATATAACGATGGATTTATTCATTATATATGATATTTATGATATTATTAGGATTTTTAATCATGATATCACATATTCTTTCTTACTTTCCATTCCATGGTAATAATATTACATCGTTCGTGTGTACGGCGGACTACCACCTTACGAAGCGATGTGATTCGTTCTTCACATACACTTTAAATGGAAGGTAATAAGGATAGGTTTAAATAAACATATGTGAAACATATGTGAAATATATGTGAAATATATATGAAATAAGAATGATTCTATAATGGTAATATATTATTTATGTTTATTTCTTTCAATCTGTCAAGAAAACATAAACAACATTCATGCGTACGTATGACCCACCGTCTTCATGAATAATGTATTTAATTTTATATATCTAAATTTTATATATTAAAATAAATACATATATAATGAATATATATTATATTTATATCAATTTTAACATTTTTTATATGATGGAACCATGATCAATATAAAAGTATTGAAAATAAAAATCAAAACATACATGAAAAACAAAGCGATTATTATCCGAAATGTGATTTTGTCAAGGAATTGTTAATAAGAGAGAAATAAAAGGTCATAAGTAAATCATATATATTATTATATATATATAAGTATGGTTATATAATATATTTATAATAAACTTATATTTATTATATAGTATTTTATAATGTGTATGGAAGAAGTCGAGACTTAAGGTAAGGGATTCTGTCTCACTTTTTACTTCTGTTAGAAGCACACCATATTCACCAACTATTTATTTTATGTTGTGTATATAAATCACCTAAATTTATTTTATGATTATTATAATTAAATTTATTATGAATTACATATCTATTTAAGGATCACACTTTCATTGGTTTACGGTTCAAAATTTACCAATGTGGTAATATATTTTTGTCTCAATTTGGCTTCTTTGAGACATATGTTATGTTATGAACCTATATTATTTTATGAGATGTATATAAATCATATTTTATATGTAATATAATGATTTTATTTATTCTCATGATGTTCTAAGTTTAATTTAATGTTATTCTTTCATGGGGATTATTATTCAATGTTACTAAAGTGGTAAGGGTTTTATGATACAATCTCACAATTTATGAGGATTGTTTGTGATTATGTTTATGATGATGAAATATTACAACCCATATCTCAATAAAATCATGAATTTTATTATCCTCTAGTTATTTCATGAGAATACATGTTTTCCCTTCATTTTATTCTCTTCATTTACTCAAGATTTCAAAATAATGTGTTTAATAAAAATCATCCTTATTTCTCTATTTGCTTGAAAATAGATTTTTATTACAAAAACATGTTTTATAACATGTTTTAAAAAATATTTTTAACATCCTATAAATTATTTATTGAAGTAATTTTTACCCATGTATTATTTTTTACAAAATATTTTTAAAGCAATCTTTATTTCATTTTCCAAACAATGCCCATTTGGATTTTATTGAAAATATGATAGGAATCCTTATTTTAACGTGTACAACATAAATAGTATTTTTTACCATCCTAAACAACTCATTGTTTTTATATATTACCTTATATGTTTCAAAGTTAATTTTCAAACAAAAGGATTTCTAAAAACTTTTAAATTTTTTTATTTTTTAAAAATAGTTTTTTAAATAAAAGTTATTTTTCTAAAGAAATGTTCCAAATATCTTTTAAAAATAATTTTTCAACTAAGATGACATCATTTATGTTACTTATGCTTTACTAAGGATATGATACAAGGATAAAATTATTTTTATTTTTCAGATTGGGTTTTTTTACTATGATAAGATGTTTATGAAACCCATTTCTTTTCCATGGGTTATACCATGATAAAGTTCTTATGAAATATGCTTATTTTTTCACAAGTTATGATATGATGGATGTTTTATGATCTTATGGAACATACATGTATGATTTTCATTGTGTAATGATGGTTATGTTATAACCAAAGATGATGGTTTCATTATAACCAAAGATGGTGGTTACATTATAACCAAGATAGTTAAGACCTATATCTCCCCACAATTCATTGAGTAATGATTAATATTATATGAGCTCAAAGGGTACCTGGGAGGTTATCCCAAGTCCAAAAGTGGGTACACAATAGGTTGTCCCAAGTCCAAAATAGGGTATATGGGAGGTTATCCCAAGCCCAAAGTAGTTACACAGGTGTTTAACCCAATCTTAAAATGTTATGAATGTCTTAGTGGGTATCCTTGAAATAATATTTTCTGTGATTATGTATATGCCACAAATATATGACTTATTCCAATTTTATGATCTCATGGATCATGTTATTTGATTCCATTATGATTATTATCTTAAGAACTGCCATGATTTCTACCATGAATCATGTTTATGATATGTGATATGAAGGGTATGGTTTTCACATGTTATTATCATGTTATCATACCCATATGCTAATGTTATATTGATATCTCCCTTGTTTATCCTTACTGAGCATCCTAGCTCACCCTTTCTTATGGTTACTTTTCCTAGGATATGAATAAAATTATTATATATGATATGTCTAAGAAGGGTTCTAGTTATGAATAACTTAGTGGGAAATGATGTATTTCACTTATGGACTATTTTTTATGTGTCTAAGTTTCTAAAGACACTAAACCTAAATGATCATGGAATGGATCATTGTTTTATGAAATGAATATTCATCTAAAATTATGTAATATTTGTCGGATCAAAATGCAGTAAAAGTGTGGCAGTTGGGAGGGCCCAACCTTGCTTTTGTCATAATCGATGACTAATCTAGGATCAATATGATGATGAAAGCTAGTATCCACAGATTAAAATCAAATATTTAGACAAAGAGAAGAAAAATTCTGGATCCAAGAAATAGGATCTTTCACATCATATTTATAATTAATTTATTAATTTCTGAAGAAATTAAATACTTGGGTCTTTGGTACATTCTCCATTAATGATCGTTGATCATCCAGAATGACCCTTCTGGATTGTCTTCATTGCACTCTTGAGGATCCAAAGTAGAATCCCTCTAGCGGTGATCCACATGTTCTCTAATGGTCTCCGAACAATGCCACTTGTTCTTAGGGTGCTAGCATGGAAAAGAGAATGTAATGCATCAATCGTTCTTGATTGCTCGTTCTTTGGTTTTGAGGAACTTCTCTCGTTCTTGAGAGGGAGAGATGAGAGGAGTCAAGAGAGAAAATGTTTGGCTCAAAAATTCTCAATTCATTAGGGTTTGGCACAATATACGTACTTTCCTATTAATCGACACGGGGTTTCATTAATTTTGAAACAATAATGAAATGAAATTATAACTATTAGAGAAAACCCATGACACATAATAAAAATAATATCACCATTATTTGTGGTTCGCCAAATTATGAAAAATGGAACCATAAATGAGATCCCATTCCACATAATGATAAAAATATTATTATTATTTCTTGTGCCAACTAGATAAACATTATTTACCAACTTTTAAATAATTAATTTATCAACAGACACGATCTTAGTTCGTTCAAACTCCTATTCCATTTATTGAACCCCTGAATAAAATATTTTATTCTCTTAAATAAATATTTTTTTACAAACTAGTAAATAAATATTTATTAATATTCAATAAAATAAATAAATATATATTTTATTCACAATCCGGTGAATAAATATTTGTTTAATTTATGAGATCATTTTAACTTGAATAAAATTATTCCTCGGTCTTAAGAATAATATTTATAACATTAATTATTTTCAAATATAATTTAATCAAGACCACGAGAACCACTTAGTGTGTGACCCTATAGGATTTTTTCTCATTGGAATTAGGCGAGCTTGCCTAAATTCCAAGATTACTATCTAGCAATGGGTCAATACACCCAAGAGAAAGAACTTAAAGCCACAATGACGATATACACAAATGAATGCTCACTATGTAATATAATACCTTTGTCACAAAGTGAAAATGTATCCCATTTATGACTTTATGTCATCTTGATCAATCTGGAAACTAGCATTTTCATATCCTCTAATGACTGGTTCATCATCTCCTCCATAACCCAACAACATATCCTTAGTACACCTTAGATACTTAAGGATAGTCTTGAATGATACCCAATGGCAGTCACCTAGATCATCTTGATATCTTCCTACTGCACTCAATGTGTAAGAAACATCTAGCCTAGTACATAACATAACATACATGACTGACCCAATCGCTGATGCGTATGGAATCATGTCCATTCTCTTTCTTTCCTCATGCATCCGAGGAGACATTTTTTTGGAAATATGAATGCCATGTGATGCTGGAAACAATCCCCTCTTGGATTGTTCCATACTGAATCTCTTCAGTATCTTGTCAATGTATGTACTTTTACTTAGGCCCAAAAATCTCTTGGATCTATTGTGATGGATCTTGATCCCAAGAAAACATGCTGCCTCGCCCAAGTCCTTCACGGAGAAGCATTTATTCAACCATTATTTAACATATTGTAAGTCCGGTATTTCATTTCCAATAAGTAATATGTCATCAACATATACTATTAGGATAATGACTGTACTCCCACTAAACCATTTTTAGACACAAGTCTCACATTCATTCTTTATAAAACCAAATTTCATTATAGATTCATCAAAATTAATGTTTCATGACCTGTATGCTTACTTTGATCCATAAATGTATTTTTTCAACTTTCATATCTTATTGGAATCCTTTAGAGTCACAAACTGTTCAAGTTGTGTCATATAGAAATCTTGATGAAGGTTCCCATTAAGGAAGGTTGTTTTGACATCCATTTTCCAAATCTCATAGTCATGGTAAGCAGAAATGTCTAGTAGAATTTTGATGGATTTCAGCATTGAAACTGGTGAAAAGGTTTCATCATAGTCAATACCTTGATGTTGTTTAGATCCTTTTTCAACCAGTCATGCCTTATAGGTACTGACTTATCCTTCCATATCCAGTTTCTTCTTGAATACCCATTTACAACCATCAGGATTTACATCTACTGAAGGATCTACCAAACTCCAGACTTAGTTTTGTTACATGAAATCCATTTCAAAATTCATGGATTCTTTCCACTTGGAAACATTTGTTCCACTAACTACTTCCTTGTAGGTTAGAGGATAATTATTATCAACTAATAATGAGTCACCATCCCCAGTGACTAGAAAACTGTACCATTCCAATTCTCTAACATGTCTTGTACTCCTATGCAATTCTTGTGTCTTTGTAACATATTATTATTCCATGGGGCTATGTGAAATCTTCTCCTATACCAACTCTTGTGTGCCTTGAGCCTCAAATTCATCGAATTCTATCTTTATCCCCCTATCTCTTTTAGAGATGTGCTCCCTCTCAAGGAATATGGAATGTCTTACCACTATAACCTTTTTTTATGAGGGGATGTATATGTAATATCCTCTTGTTTCCTTGGGGTATCCTATAAAGGTACACTTGGTGCCTCAGGGTGTAATTTTGTTACCTGAAGAGGCCTTAAAAAAATTCTTCACTTCCCCATACATGAAAATTTGATTACATAGATTTTATTCCACTCCAAAACTCATATGGAATACCATTTATCTATTTAGTTGGTACTTAGTTCAGTATGTGTGCCATTATTTGTAATTCATATCCCCAAAAGGATGATAGAAAACTTGCAAGAATCTTCATTGATCTCACCATGTTCAATAAGGTGTGGTTCCTCCTTTAACTTACACTATTCCACTAAGGCGTGTAAGGAGGACTGAGTTAGGATAGAATCCCAAAATCTCATAAGTAATCAATGAAGTCTTGATTAAGATATTATCTAACTCAGTCTGAGAAAAGTTTATTAATCTTCTTACCAAGATGGTTCTCAACTTCATTCTTATAATCCTATAACTTATTAGAAGAATCTAACTTATACCTTATTAAGTAGATGTATCCATATCTACTAAAATAATCAGTAAAAGTTATGAAGTATGAGTACCCACCCCTTAATTCAAATGGAAATGGTCTATACACATCGGTATAAACCAATTCAAGAATCTATTTGGCCCTTTCATCTTTCCCACTAAATGGGTCTTTGGTCATTTTTTCTTGTAAACATGTGTTATATACACCAAGTGGTTTTAGTTAAAAAGAATCTAAATATCCATCTTGATGTAATTTTGTCAAGCATTTCTCATTTACATGACCTAGCCTATGATGCCAAAGTTGGGTGTTGTATGAGTCATGTGAAGTATTTTATTATCGATTTCCATTACTTAGTTTGTGTAATCCAACACGTGAAAACCGTTATATAAATGTGACTTACCAAAACATATGCTATCTTAATAAAAGAAGAAACATTCATTTCTGAACTTGAAAATAAATGCATTTGTATCTAGTCTGGATACAGAAATAATGTTTTTGGTTATAAAAGGAACATAATAACAACCCTTCAACACCAAGATCACCCCAGTCGACAACGTGAGGTGGTAGTCCCCGACTGCTACAACAACAAGTCTAGCTCCATTATATACTTATAGATCTACCTTCCCTCAATCAATTTTCTTGATTCTACCTGGTTCCTGCATTTGGATACATATGTGAACACCACAACCTGTATCTAATACCCAATTTGTAAAAATAGATAAATTACACTCGATATCAAACACACCTGAAGCTTCACCTTGTTTCTATGGATGGGTTCATTTTTTCTTCCATTATCCCTTCTTTCCACATACAAAACAAACAACTTCCTATTACCTTTTCTCCCCTTTTATCTTCATTTTCTTGTAAGGGTGTGAAGAATATTTAGGATTAAAGCTCAGTGCCATCCCTTTCCTCTTATTCACCATAAGGAAAAAAGTTTTTTTGTGCTTCATGTATTTGTCCACTTAGAGAAGGAGGATAAGAAGACCTGGTAGAGACTTCTCAATGTTTTTTATATTGAAACTCACAAAAAACTGGAGAATATCTGAGGGAGTGATGCAAGAATGAGATCAGTACCCAGTTCGTTAGGGATTTTAAACCCTAGAACCTCTAGGTGCTCAATATAGCCAATGATCTTGACTATGTGTGGCCTAATTGGGGCACCCTCTACAAGATTAATATGAAAGAGTGCCTTGGAGATCTCAAACTGTTCCCATCTTTATCTCTCTTAGTAAATACAACAGAGGTGCTCAAGCATGATATAAGTATCCATGTTTTTTTGAGACTTCATGAGTTCACTAGACATTGATGATAACATGAAACATTGAACGTTGGACACATCGTTCATATGTTTCTCATAGACCAGGAACTCTTTAGAACTCACCTCTTGGGAAAATGGATTAGATAATAACGACTCCAGCATGTAAGATTTCATTTCATTCCATATAATGACCTGAATTCATTTAAACCATTCTTGGAAGTTACTACTAGTGAGGATATTGTATTTATCCAGTATTGATCATAGGGACAGTGTGGTTAACAAGATTTTCATTTTTATTCTATAATTAAAAGAGAAAATAATTAATACATTCTTGATTACATTTTATGAGAAATAATAAATTAATTTTATTAAGTCTCCCACTATTTTATCAATTCCCAATGGCCCTCACCATTGAACTCAGAATGTCTAGTTTTTAGGACATTCTAGTGGAAAGGATCCATATTCCCCATTGCATAACCCCAAAAAGGGTTGGTCATGCTATTTGAAGGTATTTAGGTAGGCAGCTCTTTTCCAACTATGGGTTTATAGCTCCTTGATCCATTGAGTGGACTCCCCAATCCTGAAATCTAGACTTGGATTTCCTCAACACCTACCTCCAAATTTACACCAAGTCTTGCAAGGGATACTCCTATTGATGTAAAATGGTTAAGTTAACCTGAAACTTTCATAAGATCTTCCTGTATAAAAGTAAGTTTCCCAAAAAGGATTGGTCAAACACTTAGTTTTATTGAGTCTTTCCCTTAATCAAGTAACTAAAGTCTTAGTCTAACTTAATATTTTATTGTGGGATTTTTTTATCTCTTATGCATAAATTGCATTATTATCTTTATCACATGCTTGTTAATATTAAGTGGAACTTACTTAAGTGATTAACCATATCTTGATAATATTTACACATAAGATTGGTTTATTTTAGTTCCA
Organism: Viscum album; assembly: GCA_963277665.1. NCBI lineage: Eukaryota > Viridiplantae > Streptophyta > Magnoliopsida > Santalales > Viscaceae > Viscum > Viscum album. The sequence continues at coordinate 720,372,211 of OY728125.1, read as the reverse complement.
TCTTGCATTCTTGTTAATTCATCAATTATGTAGTCATGAAAATACATCCATAATGAAAAACCATGCAACAGACAGAAAGAAAATAAAGTAAAGGGCATGATCATGAGCTCTTTTAATGGTTAGTTTATCTAGAGGTTGATAAACTAACCACTCAGAAAGGGGAGAAACACCTTGAACCATTTATGGTTTGCATCTATAACTTTCCACTTGTCCACCATTGTATCTCCTTGGATTGGTTTTGCCTCGGCTCCTTACTTGAACCGCCTCCACAATCTTGGGAGATCCATCCATTACATATGATTTTTAACTCACACATAGGTGAGGGGTAAAAGGGGGGTTTGCATAAAAGAAACCATGGGCACGTAGGCCAATAATTTAATTTAAAATAAATTAAAAGTAAACCAGTCACATACAAAGGCCTGGTCTAGCTCATGATAATCCACATACATGCAATGAATTATGTATTTAATAAAACTAACATTCAATTTTGTAACCATTTTTATTAAGATAAATCACACTCGAATCCATTAATTATTATATTTAATTAATTAATCCTTTTATCTTAATCCTTTTCTAAATTTCCCTGAGATTCTTATCCATAACCTTGGAGGTAACACGATGAACACCCATTCGAATCTACATGATATGTAATTTTGAACATTACAAAAACATTAAAGTTTTAATTTTTTGTAATTTGACAAAGTACGCAACGTGTACTTCCTTCACCATATTATCCAAAGTACCCACCTAGGGACTCAGTGTGTGAGGCATACTTTAGAAATATCAGAGTACATGGCATGTCCAGTGGGAAACCCATCATGTTGTATTCAATTTACAAGGTTACTGGTCAGCTTAGCTGTGTATGGGATATATGACTTGGCCCATGAACCAAAGGGACTACATGCTATGTCTAGTGGCCCACACGACGTGTAATCTGACTGATCGTGTGCTAGTCTATCATGTTCAATACAGGGTGTAAGAATTAACCAAACCACATGTCATTAATGCACATGACTAGAGTAATTTCCAAATTACTCCCGATGCACTGAACACAACTACACAGTGTGTAATATGGATTACACATCATGTATGGTATATTACACAGTGTGTAACTCTGAATACATGGCATGTACTATCGTTTTACTTGAACATAATCATCAGTGCCTCCTGATGAGATCCTTGATTTAATTTTAATCAAAAAATTATCCATTTCTGTTAGATTTTCAAGAAACAAAAAGAGATATAATATATCTCAAAATTCATATTACAAGAATGATTAAACATGAATTTAAAAACTAAATTATTAAAGCATAAATTAACAGCAAATTATTTAAATAATTATAAACGATGATTACCCCGCTCTGATAACACTTGTAGGATCCAAACATAGTGAAACCATGATAGTTGGGAGGGCCCAACCATGCTTTTTCTATAATCAATGACCAATCTAGGATCAATATAATGATGAATTTCGGTATCCATGGATTAAAATCAAATATTTAGACAAAGAGAAGAAAAATCCTGGACCTAAGAAATAGGATCTTACACATCATTCTTATAATTAATTTATCAATTTTTGAAGAAATTAAATACCTGGGTCTTTGATACTTTCTTCGTTGATGATCGTTGATCATATGAAATGATCCTTTTAGATTTTCTTCATTGTGATCATGAGGATCCAAAGTAGAATCCCTCTAGCGGTGATCCACATGTTCTCCAATGGTCTCTAAACAACACCACTCATTCTCCGGGTGCTAGCACGACGAAGAAAATGTCTTGCATCAATTGTTCTTGATCGCTCATTCTTTGGTCTTGAAGAACTTATCTCATTCTTGAGAGGGATATATGAGAGTATTTGAGAGAGAAATTTTTTGGCTCAATAATTCTCAATTCATCGGGGTTTGGCACAATAGACGTACCTTTCTATTAATCAAAATTGGGTTTCAGTTACAATATTTAATTGAGAAATAGCAATTAAATTCAATTATAACTATTAGAGATGTAAAGACCCAAAAATTCCATGTATTTTTTTAAATTATTTGGGATTTTTATGAGTCTGTGAAAATTGACAGTGCATAATTCCGAGGCCCGGTGTGTCCGGAATGAATTTCTAAACTTTTTTTTTCAAGAACGTTCAGTAAATGCGTGGGCGGTGTTTTCTATCTTTTGAACTGATGCTCGGATTAAAAATATGAGGGAACTGTTGAATCTGAAGTGCCAGGATTCGCTTAAGGGAGCCTTCAATTTGACCGTAGTATGTCAGGAGAAAATGTTAGTTTTTGGATTTTTTTTAAAAAGTAAAATAACATACAATTGTTATTTTATTTTATTTTATTTTCTCCAATGAATGAGTGGCGGTGGCAGGGCCGGTGGCATGTCAAGACATTTAATGGATTGATTCATCAGCTGTGTAACTCTACCATTGTGAATTAAAAGAGGTTCATTAATTAATTTAATGAACCTCATTAATTCTTCAACGCATTACTCACCTTTACCCCTCCTATTTAAATGGATCTTCGGGTGGGGTTTTGGCACGACTTCTTCAAGCGAGGAAACTCTAGCAGAGTTCTACGGCAATATCCAATGATAGAGGATGAAAGCTCGGGCGACAACAATCTGGGTTCAACAGACGCCGATGACTCCATCCAACGTGGATGCTCCTCCTGCTGCAACCGCGACACCTCCAACGGATCTCGAGGTAGGGGGTTTAAGTGCTTTATTGTTACCTCTCTTCCCGTTCATGAAAAATATAACGAACACGGACCAACTGACTAACGGGTTGATCCGCGTCTTGTCAAATCATGTGGGTGGTTGTTGTGGTGTCTTAAATTTGGGGATTATTCTTCCTTTGATTATTATTAATTTTCCTCATGTTTAAAATGTTAATGCAGAGGGCTCGAGTTGAAACCAACAAGGCCCAGACCCTTCGCTAAATTTTTCCTTGGGGAGTTCTTCGTGGAGGAATAACGAACGTGACAGCAAGGCATATTTGAGGGCCATGAAATGACGGTGGCATCCTGAGAGGACCGCATGCGCATCTGGAAGGAAGAATGGTCCACCGGGGCTCGCTCGGTGGCCCGTGAAAGAAACATTGGTGCGACACCAGCGTAGCGGCACTGGCAGACGAGGCCGGAAACTGGAAACCTCCAGCCATGGTGGAAGAGCGGCGCTGTGGTAGTAGGATGGGCGGCTGATCATGGAGGTGGAGGCGAAGGAGGTGCACCGCGTTGAAGGGTCGTGACTTTGAAGCTGCGGTGGTGGTGAAGGTCGGGACCCACCTCCTGCGAGTCCCACGGGTGACAAGGCGGTGCCATGTGGCGCTACCAATTAAAGGAGCCAAATGACTCCTTTGAGCCATTTGGGTGCGGCAGACCGTGCGACCTGCGCGGGTCATGCTAGCCAGCGGGCCGGACCGCGGCCCAACCCAACCAGGACGGTTCGGGATGGACCGCGGCCCAGCCCCATCGGGACGGTTCGGGTCGGACCGTGACCCAGCCTAACCGGGATGGTTTGGGCCGGACCACGGCCCATCCCGACCGGGATATTTTGGGTTGGGCTGGCCCCGACCCAGACCGGTTTGGGTTGGTCCAGGCTGGGTTGGACCGGACCCGGACCCCTCTTGGGCCTAGAAACTCTTAAAGGGCCATATCTTGCGAACCGGACGTCCGTTTGACAAACCGTATGTGGCGTTGGGATCCTTGGAGCAAGATGGTCATTTTGACATAATCCACTTGGGTATTAGAGAAATTTGGAGTAAGGCCAGGTTGGATTGACTCCGAATCCAACTGGGCCCTCTATACTAAAATGAAAATAACTTACATACTGGGCGTCCAGTTGACGCGTCATCTGTTGCGTTGGAACCCTCATTACATGATAAATCATTGGGTTACTTATTCATGGGACTTAGTACTGGTTGAAATATGACTGATCGCTTGAGGAACAGTTCTCCCAGAATCAGGCGTGCTTCGTGCGGGAATCCAGTGGCTGACTGTGACATGAAGAAGAAGAGCGACCAATACGGGACAACATTAGAAACTCTAGAGTGGGATGATATAGCTGTACAAATAATCATCCCTACCTCTATACCAGTGAACAATACGGGTCAGCATTGGCGACCAATATGGGTCAGCATCCAGCGACCAATACGAGTTAACACCATCGACCAATACGGGTCAGCACCAATGACCTGTACGGGTCAGCACAAGCGACCAATACAGGTCAGCACTAGCAACCAATACAAGTCAGCATCTAGTGACCAATACAGGTCATCATACAATGACCTATACAGGTCAGTAGTAGAGTTACTATGGATAGGATGATCTGGCTTTACGACTAGTCATCCCTATCCTAGTAACCTTGAAGTTATACCGTTAGAGTGAACTGTCTCTTTTTCTTTGTGATTCATGATTTAGATCATGCTTGTGATATTACCTTTGTGATATTTCTTGTGAATTTTTTCCTTTGTGGATTACTGAGATACCTTCGGGGGTCTCTGCTGAGGATTGATGATATTTTTGATCAGTTGAAAGGAGAGAAGTGGTTCTAAAAGATAGAACTCATATCAGTCTATCACCAGCTTCGTGTGTGGTATGAAGACATCCCAAAGACGGCCTTCAGATGTCGGTATGGACGTTACGGATACCTAGTGATGTCGTTTGGCATGAAGAATGCCCCTACAGTGTTCATGGGTCTCATGAACGGGATCTTTTAGACCTACTTAGACCGGTTTGTAGTGGTATTCAACGACGACATCTTGGTGTACTCAGCATCTGAGGAAGATCATGTTGTACACTTGAGTATAGTTCTGGAAACACTCCAGGAGCACCAGTTATATGGGAAGTTCTCGAAGTGTGAGTTCTGGATATGAAAGGTCCACTTCTTGGGACATGTCATCTCAGAGGCTGGAGTTGTAGTGGATCCAGCAAAGATCGAGGCAGTACTTTCTTGGGAGCCACCCAGAAGTGTTACTGAGGTGCAGAGATTCCTAGGATTAGCAGGCTACTATCAGAGGTTCGTACCCGATTTCTATAGAGTAGAAGTACCTATGGATGCCTTGAAGAAGAAGGGGAAACCCTTCCTGTGGTCAGAGACATGCCTGCAGAGATTTCAACAGTCGAGGCAGAGCTTGACCAGCACTCCCATCCTAAGGTTGCCGGAGGAGGGAACTGAATATGTGGTTTACTATGATGCATCAGGGGCCGGAATCGGTTGTTTCCTGATGCAGGGTGATGCAGTGATTGCTTATGGCTCACGACAGCTGAGGCCTCATGAGCAGAATTTTGTGACTCATGACTTGGAGTTGGTAGTAGTAGTCTTCGCACTGAATATGTGGCGACACTACTTGATGGGAGAGCGATTTATTATTTACTCAGACCACAAGAGTCTCAGATACATATTCACACAGAAAGATCTGAATCTGAGACATCAACGTTGGCTAGAGTTCCTCCAGGACTATGAATTAGAGATAGTCTATACTCCTGGGAAGGGTAACGTAGTGGTAGATGCACTTAGCCAGAGATCAAGTTCGTAGCTACTGAACGAGGCTTCAGAGCAGTTAGCCTCTCTTCCGATATCTTACGTGGACAGAGATAAGACAATATACTTCTAGTCAATGGTAGTTTCCCCTACACTCCTTCAACGAGTCAGGGAGGCACAACTCAGAGACAGCAGCTGCAAGACTACATGTGATCAGATGTCCTCAGTCCATGCACCTGATGAATATTTTGAAGGTGGGGAGCACAATATCCTTTTTAGAGGACGTACAGTTGTACCAGTGGCTCTATGAGAGGAGGTTTTGAGGAAGTTCCATACATCCCCCTTGGAAATAAATCCAAGCATGATGAGGATGCATCAGGACATCTGGTGTTAGTACTGGTGGACAAGGATGAAGAAAGTTGTGGAAGATTTTGTTTCTAGATACCTCACTTTCCAGCAAGTGAAGGTCGAGCACCAGGTACCAGCAGTCTTGAGCCAACCCCTCAAGATACCAGAGTGTAAGTGGGAAGGGATATCGATGGACTTCGTGATGGGGTTACCATGTACTTCCAGAGGGCATGATACCATACGGGTGATCGTTGACCGACTCACCAAGTTGGACCACTTCCTTACTATTTGAGAGAAGGGTTCAGTAGAGAGTTTGGGACATCTCTACATTCAGGAGATTGTGCAACTTCACGGGGTTCCTTTGACGATAGTCTCAGACCATGACACATGCTTCACATCCCAGTTGTGGAAAGGATTGCAGGAGGCTTTCGGGACTCAGCTTCGCTTGAGCACATCTTTTCACCCGCAGACAGATGGTTAGACTGAGCAGACCATCCAGACCATAGAGGACATGCTTCATGCTTGTGTCCTAGATTTTGGACGTAGTTAGGAGGAACACCTACCCTTGGTGGAGTTCTCGTACAAAAACAGATATCACTCCACCATTGTTATGGCCCCTTTTGAGGTGTTGTATGGATGATGGTGCAGATAGCCCTTGTGCTACACGGATCCAGGAGAGCCAGCACTCGTGGGCCCATAGATGGTACAATCTACCACTGATAAGGTGTAGGTCATCTGAGAGCGGATGAAGACTTCACAAAGCCTAAAGAATTCCTATGAAGATAGGCGATGGAGACCACTGGAGTTCTAGGAGGGGGGCCACATATTCTTGCGAGTCTCACCTCGATAGGGACTACATAGATTTGGCCGAGGCAGCAAACTCTCACTGAGGTTTATCAAACCATTCCTAATACTTCGAAGGATTATCAAGGTGGGGTACCACTTGGCACTACCACCATAGTTGGAGAGGGTGAATGACGTCTTCCATGTATCCTAGCTAAGGAGATATGTGCATGAACCATCTCACGTCATCGACCATGGCGAGCTGGAAATTGACAACATGGTGACTTTTTTGGAGTACCCGATGAAGATAGAGGATCGACAGGAGAAAATCCTTTACGGATGGTCAATACCTCTAGTGTGTGTTATGTTCCAGCATGAGAATCTCCAGGAGAGCACATGGGGGTGAGAGGCTCATATGCGTGCCCAGCACCCCTCTTTGTTTGTGTAGCCTTGTTTGGATTTTGGGGCCGTAAAGCCCTAAGGTGGGGAGAATGTAAGGACCCAAAAATTCCATGTAATTTTTTTTAAATTATTTGGGATTTTTAAAAGTCTTTAAAAATTGACGATGCATAATTCTGAGGTTCAGTGTGCCCGGAATAAATTTCTGAACTTTTTTTCGGGTACGTTCAGTAAACGCGCGGGTGATGTTTTCTATCTTTTGAACTGGTTCTCAAATTAAAAATCTGAGGGCACCGTTGAATCCATAGAGCCGAGATTCACTTAAGGAAGACTTCACTTCGACTGTAGTAAGTCGGGAGAAGAAGTGAGTTTTTAGAAATTTTATAGAAAAGTAAAATAACATGCAATCGTTATTTTATTTTATTTTCTCCAATGGATGAGAAGCGGTGACGAGGACGGTGACTTTTCAAACCATTTATTTACTTGACTCATCAACTGTGTAACTCCACCATTGTGAATTAAAAGAGGTTCATTATTTCATTTAATGAACCTCGTTAATTATTCAGCGTGTTACTCACCTTTCCCCCTCCTATTCAAATGGATCTTAGGGTGGGGTTTTGGAACGACTTCTTCAAGAGAGAAAACTCTGGTGGAGTTCTGCGGCAACATCCACCAACGGAGGAAGAAAGCTTGCGTGGCAACAATCTGAGATCGATGAACGCCGACGACTCCATCCAACGTGGATTCTCCTCCCTTCGTAATTGTGACACCTCCAACATATCTCGAGGTAGGGGGTTTAGGTGTTTTAATGTTCCCTCTCTTCCCATTCTAGAAAAATATAACGAACACGGACCAGTCGACTAATGGGTTGATCTGTGACTCATCAAATCATGCAAGTGGTTGTTGCGGGGTCTTAAATTCGGGTATTATTCTTCCTTTAATTATTATTAGTTTTCCTCATGTTTCAAACGTCAACACGGAGGGCGCGAGCCAAAAATAACAAGGCCCAGACCCTCCACTAAACTTGTCCTTGGTGCGTTCTTCGTGGAGGAATAACGAAGGTGGTGAAAAGGCATATTTGAAGGCTGTGAAACGACGACGACATCCCAAGAGGACTGTAGGTGTGTCCGGAAGGAAGAACGGACCACGAGGGCTCACCTGGTGGCTCGCGGAAGAAACGCTGACATGGAACCGGCGCGACGACACCGATGATCAATGCCGGCTGACGAGGGCAGCAACCGGCAACCGCCGACCGCAGTGGATGAGCAGCGCCGCTCGACGCTGTGGTGGTCAGACGGGTGGCTGGCAGCGGCCGGCTGCGGAGGCGGAGGTAGAGGCGGTGCACCGACGCGCGCTGCATTGAAGGGCCGTGGATTTGAAGCTGCAACGGTGGTGAAGGCCGGGACCTGCTTCCTTTGGGTCTCGTGGGTAATGAGGCAACGCTATGTGGCGCTGCTAATTAAAGGAGTCGAACGACTCCTTTGAGTTGTTCGGGTGCCGTAGACCGCGCGGGTCGCCCTAGCCAGCGGGCCGGTCCTCCCGTTGGGCTTCGCCTAGCTGACAGTCTGGGCCGGTCCGCGACCTAGTGGGCTGAGCCCGCCATGGCCCAGCCCAGGCTGGGTCGGGCTAGGTCAGACCATACCCAGAACCCTCTCGGGCCCAGAAACGCTTAAAGGACTATATCTTGTGAACCGAACGTCCGTTTGACGAACCGTCTACAACGCTTGGATCCTTGGAGCGAGACGATACTTTTGACATACTCCACTTGGGTTTTGAAGAAATTTGGAGTACGTCCGGGTCAGATCGACTCTAAATCCAATCGGGCCCTCAGCACCAAAATGCCAATAACTTACAGACCGGGCGTCCGGTTGACGCGTCGTCTATTGCATTGGAACCCTCATGACTTGATAAATCATTGGATTACTTCTTCCCGGGACTTCGTACCAGTTTAAATATGACTGATGGATTGAGGAGCAGTTCTCCCAGAATCATGTGTGCTTCGTGCGGGAATCCATTGGCTGGCTGTGACATGAAGAAGAAGATCAGCCAATAAAGGTCAGCATTAGAAACTCCATAGTGTGATGATCCAGCTGAATGAATAATCATCCCTACCTATGTACTAGTGACCAATATGGGTCATCACCAGTGACCAATATGGTTCAGCATCCAACGACCAATACGGGTCAGCACCAACGACCAATACGGGTCAGCACCAGCGACCAATACGGGTCAACACCAATGACCAATATGGGTCAAAACTAGCGAACAATACGGGTCAGTATCTAGCGACCAATATAGTTCAGCATACAGTGACCTATACGGGTCGGTTGTAGAGTTACTACGGATAGGATGATCTAGCTTTACGATTAGTCATCCCATCCCAGTAACTTTGAAGTTATATCGTTAGAGTGAGCTGTCTCTTTTACTTTGTGCTTCATGATTTAGATCATGCTTGTGATGTACCTTTGTGGTATTTCTTATGAAGTTTTTTCTTTTTGGATTAGTGAGAGACCTTCGGGGGTCTCAGGGTCTCCTACTGAGTTGTTATACTCACCCCTGCACGGGCTCTGCCCGCACGTGTGTGACTGGTGCAGACTACTGACGCTCCAAGGAATATTTTGGAGATTTGGGACCTGGTGTAGCTTGGTGCAATAGGAGCAGTCAAGATCCTCTTCTTCAACTTCAGACTTATAGATACTACCCTCCAGGTAGAGCTCCAAGGTATATGCGATAGCTGTTTACTTTCTTTTCAGTTTCTAGGGCTTGTATTCTGGTCCACTATTTTTAATTTATAGTTGTACTTGTGGTTGTACTTTACTCTCGTGGTTATACCTTACTTTTGTTAGTTTTTTTACTTTAGTTTCCCTTTTTTAGTGTATACATATCTCTGAAGCAATGTCTTCCCTGTTCGGGAAAATCCTTCAGGTGCTAGTCACCAACCCCTGACCTATGGAAGGCAGGCTTGGGGTAGTTACGACCGGCCCCCATGGGATGGGTCATGACAAGAGAAACCCCATTCTACATAATAACAACAAGAGCACCATTATTTTTGGTGTGCCAACTAGTGCAAAATGGAACCATAAATTAAATATCATTCCACATAATGATAACAATATTATTATTATATCTTGTTCCAACTTAATAAACATTATTTATCTACTTGTAAATAATTAATTTATCAATGAACACGGTCTTGGTCTGTTCGAACTCATCTTCCATTTATTAAACAGTCGAATAAAATATTTTCTTCTATTAAATAAATATTTTTATTTATAAACTAGTAAATAAATATTTATTAAATGTTCAATAAAATAAATAAATATAAATTTTATTCACAATTCAGTGAATAAATATTTATTTAATTTATGTAATCATTTTAACTTGAATAAAATTATTCCTTGGTCTTGAGACTAAAATTTCTTCCATTAATTAAATTCAAATAAAATTTAATCAAAACCACCAGAAACACTTAGTGTGTGACCCTCTAGGATTCATTCTCATTGGTATTAGGCGGGCTTTACTAAAGTCCAAGATTACTATATAGTAACGAGTCAAGCTACCCAAGAGAAATAATTTAAAGTCTGAATGATGGCATCCATATATTGATCCTCACTGTGTAATATAATCCCCTTTTCATAATATCTCATCAAGTGGGTTCCATGATAGTATCATCAACATATATGCTTGATACGTCATTCTTTGACTACCTAAAATAAACTCATCGTTACACCATGGACATGGAATTTAGGGTGACGGTTTTATTTCAATCAAAGGACTGAGATATCAACTTCCATAAATGGAAGGGACAAATCCTTCCTCAATTTATCCATTAATAACATGTCATTCATAACACAACCAATGTACCCTACTTCCTACCAACATATAGCGTGATAGTTTTTGTTAGTAAATCAAAGTGTGTGAGTCGTGACATGTATTAATGATAATCTTAAAGTCTAAGGACCATTATACATGCTCGTAGATAATAATATCTGATGACACCAAAACATGTAGAATTCCCATTGGCTGGTTTGTTCTTATAATCTCCCATCTTGGAGATTACCAAGTGTGAACTTCAAGAGAAGAAGTATCATTGGCTTACAAGTACTTTCACCTAAAGTTCTATATAGTATGTATCCCATCATAGTATGTCATCCAACCACATAACTATATTTAAGAATATTTTCATAGCACTTCAAGGTTCTCATCGTAACGGGGAATTACTATGACCTTATTAATGTGAAAAATACTCTAGGATATAATTACATCATAGTCATGTAGAACAATGAAAAATATGTAATTAAATATTCATGTAATCAAAGTACAAATAATCGGTTCTAGGACACCAACTCTAACAATATTTATTTATGAAAATTTTGGGTCTTTACAAGATTATCAAAAAAATGTAAAATATATTTTTTATTCTCCAGTGCTTGTGGAATAAATTTTTTTTGATCCATTTATCATTTAGATGGTGAGGAATATCAAAGTTATACCCTAATAAATATCATAATGCAAGAGGAAGAAATTTACTCCCTGGAATGGGAGAAGTTTAAGAATATATTTTTCAATAAATATTTTCTGTGAACTATTCACACTAAAATAGAGAGATAATTCCTAGAGTTGAAACCAAATGTGGATTGAATCCATTAGTATCTACGAGGAAAGATTCACAAGACATGAAAGGTATTATTTTAGTTTTATAATCAACATTGAAAGAAAAATTGATCATTTGTTTATTGAATTAAAACCAATTATCTAAAAAGAATTAGATATAAGAGAATTTGGTAACTATTAATAAATTTTTTGATGTGATCTCAGGGTGGAAATGAGAATTAGTGACTCCCATTATTCTCTATATTTTTGGGATAAGAAGAGAAAAATAGAGTTTTATGGAAACTAAAATATTAAAACTTATGGATGTAAAAATAGTCATATTCTTATATAATAAATAAATTGGAAGTATAATGGGGATAATTACCTCTAATAATTAAGTAATGATTCAAGTGTGTTATAGAATTACATCTATCACATTAATTCCAAAGAGATATAAAAAGGAAAACCAATGAAATGGGTAGATTCAAAGTTTATCCTAATGAACCACCCAAATTTCAATGCTTCAATTATAAGAAGTATGTACATTGAAATAACCATTGAACTAATACAAGCATTAATGAAGGAAATATAAATCAATAACCTCTATATCCATTGGAGAAATGTAAATCCTATTCAATCACAATTGTTGAAGTGAGTCATAAAAACAAAGTGGTGAAATGTATACTCATCATCCAATAAATAACTAAAAATTTCATATTTTATTTTTCTTATACCCATGCCTTTATATCTATAAGTTATGATAAGAGCACAAAATAAAAACCCTATTATCTGTATATTTAATTATCCATGAAAAATACTAGTGGTTTGATGATTGTATCCTAATTCTACAACTCTTATCTGATTGAATTTTATAGGAATGAACTTCCTGAAAATATTAGTATTCCTCCCTTAGTTGAATTTTATGTGATTTTGGGAATGGGTTGGATCTCTCTATATAAACCCCATATCAATTTTTAGGATAGGGAAATCAAATTTCTTATCCCAAATCAATATATATGATCATTTATTGGTGCAAGGATGACTATGAACTCCCTATGAAAGTTACTCCCATTTTATGGGTCATGTTACCTAATAGTGAGGGATATATAGCTCAAATGGTTGGGAAAAAACTCAATATTTAAGATATTTATATTTTTAAGGAATATTTTGATGTATTTCCTAAAGAGTTGCCTAGACTTCCCAGGTCATGAGGTTGAGTTTTTAGTAGAAATTGTACTTGGTTTTATGCTTATATAAAAGAATCTTTATAAAATGGACTTGAATGAATTTGAGGACTTAAAGAAGAATATCAAAGAAAATATAGATAAAGATTTTATATGTATAAATTTTTCACCATTGGGTACACCTATCTAATTGTTTTGGAATAAAGTTAGATTAATGCATCTCTGTATTGATTATCATGAACTTAACAAAATCATAATCAATAACAAATATCACCTACCCTATATTGATCAAATATTTGATAAAATATGAGGAGACAAATACTTATCAAAGATAGAAGTTAAATATAGATATCATAAATTAAGGTTGAAAATGTAGGATATACACAATATAACCTTTCATACAAGATATGGACATTGTGAATTCATAGTGATTCCATTCATAATTACAAATGACCCCATTATCTTCATAGATCTAAAGAATAGTTACATTAGATATTATCTTGATCAATTTGTGGTAGAAATTATTTATGATATTCTCTTATATTCAAAGAGAAAATAAGATCATAAATATCATTTTAGAGTTGTGCTGAAGACGTTGAGAAAAGAGACATTTTATACATAGTAAAGCACATGTGAATTTGGAGACATAAAGTAGAATTATTGGTTCATGTAATCAGAAGAAAGGGTATACCTATAGATAATTCAAAGATTGAGGTGGATAAATAATGGACCAAACTAACCACTATAATAGAGATCCATATTTTTCTTACATTGGTTTGATACCATCAAAACTTTGTGATAAATTTCTTGAAAATATCAAATCCACTAACAAAGTTAACTTGAAGGGGAGACAAGTTTCTCTAAATAGATGAATGTGATTTTTTAAGGTTATTAAGAGAAGGTTGGTCATAAAACCTATACTCACATGACCCTAAATTAGATAAGGGTTGTGATATATAATTATGGATAAATAAATTATAGGGGTATTTCCTCATTAAAAATAACATGGTGATAGTGTATGTCTCACATCAATTAAATTTCCATGAGAAAAATTACACTACACATGATTTAAAGCAAGAAAAAAAAATATATGAATTAAAGATATTGAGTAATTAACTCTATAGTTAAAATTTTTATATAGATATATTGACCATGAGAGATTAAATTATATATTCACATAGAAGGAGTTAAACAAGCACCAAAGGTGATGGTTGTAGTTAATCAAGGACTATGAATACTCGATTCATTACCACCCAGGGGAGGTGAACATGGTGGTTGATGCTTTGAGTGGCAAGTACCATGCTACCATATCCAAGATGAGGATGAAAAGAGATCAAATACTCATGTATTTTAAAATTATAACCATTGAAATCATAAGTTAATGGAATAAATATTTTCTTTCCCAAGTGACTACTCAATCATCAATTCATATGAAGATCAAGGAGGTATAAAAGGATCCTATAGAGCTATAGAGAAAATTTTAACCATGAAAATGTTGGAATTATAAATTTATAAAATGAATATGTGTCCCATAAATACTAGAATTAAATGAGTTATTAGATGATGAACATAGCTCATTATTCTCTATACATACTGGAAGCACAAAGATGTATAGAGATATTAATGATTATTTTTAGTGGGATGATGTGATATGGGATATTGTAGAATATATATCATGATGCTTGGTATTACAACAAGTTAAGGAAGAATGATATATTTCTAAAGGGATTATTAAACCATTACCCTTACTAGTATGGAAATGAGAGAACATCACTATAGATTTTGTTGTAGGTATTCCTAATATATCAAAAGGCCATACTTACATTTGGGTTTTAGATTATCATCTAATAAATTTGGAACATTTCATTAATATTTTAGATTTATCACTTGATAAACTTTAAAATATATACATAAATTAATGGGTAAGGTTGCATATAGTGATGCTTTCTATTGTATTAAATAATCATTTGAGGTTTACCATGAAGCTCTATAGAAGTATTAAACAAGATTTGAATATGGATTTGATATTTAATATCACTTATCATCCTCAAACCAATGGTCTATTATAAATGAATATTAAAACTCTAGAATATATGTTGAGATATTATTAAATTGATTTTAAAATCCTTCTTTGACGGAGGGTAGAGTTAGCATAAGTTCAGTAACTAATCTCTTCTTATGTTCTTGGAAACTTTCTTCACACTCCTTTTTCTAAATGAACTTAACTCCTTTTCAAGTTAACTTGGTTAGTGGTTTAAAAATTCATGAAATATGTTTTACAAACCTCCTATAATATCCTATTAAACTAAGTAAACTATGAATCTCAGTTACTGTTGTAGGATGAGGACACTCTTTTATGACCTTTTCTTATCAGGGTCAATTAATATTCCCCCATTGGTTATAATGTGCCCCAAGAATGCAACTTATTTTAACCAGAAATCACAGTTTCTTAATTTTATAAATAGAGTATCCTTCCTTATATTTTTCAATATATCCCTTAGATGATCCTCATATTCCTCATTAATTTTGGAATATATCATAATACCATCTATAAAAATACCAAAAAAATCATGCTAGTCCTTGAAGGCTCTATTTATCAAATCCACAAATATAGTAGGAGAATTAGTTAATCCAAATGGCATAACAACAAAATCATAATTATTATATCTTGTTCAAAAGGTAGTTTTGGAATATCTTCTTTCTTCACCCTCAAATGATGATACCCATATAAGAGGTCAATCTTGGAGAAGAGTTGAGCACCATGAATCTGATCAAATAAATCATGAATCCTTGGGAAAGGGTACTTGTTCTTCACTATGATCCCATTAATTTCTCTATAATCAATGCATAACCACATTGATCCATCCTTCTTCTTAAAAAAGAGAATATTTTCTCCCTAATGAGACACACTTGGTTGGATAAATCCATTCTCCATAAGATCTTGAAGTTATTTCTTTAATTCCTATAAATCCACATTTTCCATTCTATACTAGGTCTTTGATATCATCTTGGATCCAGGTATGAGTTCAATGGATAACTCTACCTCCATTTCAGGGAGATATCTAGGTAACTCTTCAGGAAATACATCAATGTATTCCTCAATGAAGGGAAGATTTTCCATCTACTTTCATTTCCATCTCCCTCTTCACTGATCATCCTCATAAAGACATATATGGGATGTGTTTCTAAACAAATATCAAGCCAGATTATCTCTCCTTTGAAACTAACTATAGGATGTCCATTTAAGACTACTAAAATTTACTTAATACTGTAGTTGATCTTAGCATTATACTTTGAGAGAAAGTCCATCCCTAGTATAGTGCCGAATTCCACCATAATAATGACTAATAGATTTGCGATGTGATTGTACTTTCCAAATTTAATAATATAGTTTCTATACACTTTTTATATAAGGATAATCCTTCTAGGAGTCTTGAATGATAACCATACTTCTTAAAGCTCGGGGATTAATTCTATATTCTTTGCAAACTTGGATGAAATAAAGGAATGTGTAGAACTAGAATAAAAAAGTACTTTATAGATTTGAGACCACAATAAGTGTACTTACTGGAACATCATCTGGAGCCTCTAATTCATCTGTTGTGATGGAAAATTCCTAACATTTATCCCTTTTACTATGATAATGTTGATGGTGGTTTCCCTCCATTATCTTCTGATTTGGACATTGATTGAAAAAATTCCCAAGATTCCCAAACTTAAAGAATTAGACTTCAGGTTTATGCTAAACCATAGTCCCTTTTTCATTAGTGTTGAGAATTTTAGGCTTCACCTCACTATAATAGTTACGAGGTCTATGGACATCTCTTTCGCACTTGTAGCACTTTCAACTCCCAACAAAGAAGTTCCTCAAATGCTTCATCACACACTTATTGCACATGGGAAGTTGTACTTTCTTTCCTACTCTTCCATGATCAAAGTTATTCCAAGAGTTTGGATCCATTTCTATATTATTTTCATTTTAACTATGTGACTAATTCTTCTCTACAATCTCTAATTCAACCTTCATAGAAATCTGTAATATCTTCTCATAGCTTTCATAGTCCCAATTTTACAAATTCTTCTACAGATGGGGTATCTGTCCATGGAAAAATCTATCAACCTTTCCCTTAGGATCCATAAAAACTCTAGATGTGTATCAAGAAATTCTTGTAAAGTTCATTTCATAGCTTTTGACTAATTCATTTTCCTTATGCTCGAGCTCTAGGAATTCCTTATCTATTTTTTTCACATCAAACAAGGGAAAATATTTATTGAAAAAGATTACCCTAAACTCTTCCCACTCTATAAATTTAATATCCCTTCTTAGCTTTGTGTTTTTAATCATTTTCCACCACTGATCAGTTTCTCCTTCTAAGTGGTTTACTGCCTGAGTGAATTTCGGTATCTCTAAACAACAGAGTTCAAAAAATATCTTTTCTATAAAGGCAATCCTTTTTTCAACAATCAATGGGTAGGTAGATATGATAAAATAAGGTGGTTGTTGATGCATGAAGGACTAAATAGAAAGTTGTTTGTGAATCTGGTCACTCAACCTGATTCAGTTTATTACCCATAAATCGAGATAGTTGATTCATCATCCTCATGAAGTAATCTATTCCAACTTCCATTTGAAGTCCATCAATTCATCATCCATTGCACTCATCATTTACATGGTTCCTCCTATTTCCCTCCATTTTTCTAAAATAAGAAAATATTAGTGAGAAATGTGACACTTTTAGGAATATCATAATTCTAATGGGAGTTTAAGTCTTAAAAACATACTTAAATATATAATTTACTTAATAAAAATTACATTTTCTATATATATCCTTCATAATGGTTCATAAAAAGTTTATGATTAACCAAAAATATCAATCAAGAGTGTGAAACCAGGTGTGCAACAAGGCCTGTTGTTGCGAACCAGTTCCTAATTAAGTCTAGATAAATGTGGTGTTTCTGGTTGTTACCCTTTGGAATGTCTATGCCAGATCCACATCCAATTATAATATCCATATAAGGATGAATTTTCTTGGAAACTAGTTACTTAATACTCACAAAAATACTAGGATTTTTTCCTATATTTAGACTTGTACCTAGGGTTCTTACAAATGTTTTCAATTCTTAATTTTCAAAAATAACTAAACCGTCCTCTGATACCAACTATGTAATCCCGCCTTTTTATTACATAAACATTTCATTACATGGAACAAAATACATGATCTTTTAAACTTTACTTTATTGGAAATATAGAAAATAATACATGAAAATTTAAAATATTCTTCGAATCCATGTGAAAAGGATTCTTCATGGGTTCACCCTAAATTACTTTTACTGTATCTCATATCCTGGGGACATACATCAAAGGAAAGGGGTGAGTAAGATCTCAGTAAGGGAATAAGAAATGGATATATTTAGCATGTGATCATGAAGAATATCAATAAGAATAAGGGCTATAACAATAAAACATAATCTAGAGAACATGATGAATATCATGATAAAAAATAGAATGAATCATGACATGGAAATTTGGATAAAACATTTAAATGAGACATTCAGAAGCATATCACTAATGTTTATCACCAAGGTTTCATAAATCAAAATTACCAAGGTTATACACCAAGGTATCATAAAACATATCATGTCTAGAGATTAAATTATTTACCCAATTCATTGGATCAATATCAAGGTGCACCCTTAATATCTATTAATTAATGTGATCCATATAGACCAAAATAAATCATTTCATTAATAACACATAGATAATAAAGAACGGGTTTCATATCAGAATCATGGCATAAAAAAGTAATTAAAGACATGAAAATTACATCATTATTAACCCACAAAAATTTAATGTGAATTTATTATATGTAAATCCCAAAATAAAAAATAATAATTTTACATCTAGGTGAATACCCATGGAAAAGGAAGAGGTTTGGTTATTCACAAAAAGAAAATAAATGAAAATTTCTCATGTAAAAGAGAAATAAATTCAGCAGCATGATGGGTATAAAAAATGGATTAAGAAAAATAAAAAATGAGAGGGGACAAGGGTATCCAATTTATAAAATACTATTCTTACATTAATATGATAATATAAATTGGAAAGAAATGAATTAGTTTGGTAAATAGAAGACATACTGTAAAAGGGAACTTGAATGGAAAAGAGAAGTGGAAGTTTCCCTTACTTTGAAGAGTTGTTCCTAAAACTTGATGATGGAACCTTGTGGGATTAAGGACACCTTGGGGTGGAAAGTTGAGGAGAAATTCATGGAGGATGAATTTTTGGTCAATGGGAATGGTGAAATGGGTGGATATTTATAGAAAATTTGGAGGAATAGTTTAATAATTTCCAAATAGAGGTCTTAGAAATCTAGGTTTTGGAAAATGAAAAAACACTGAATTACCCATATTTTTTATCAAGGTTTCAAAAATTTGAGTCACATTTTTTGATATTTTAATCCAATGGAATAGAAAAACATTTTTTAATACTATTTTTCATGGAAAAGTAAAATTTCCACAAAGTAATGTTTTTAAAATCAAAATTTCCATTTTTGACTTTGGAAAGTCACTTATAGATTTGGAAATTGATTAAAATCTATTAAAATACTTAATATTAATAAAATATCACATTTTAGGACATGGATTGTGGTTAATTAGTTATTATTTCATTATGAAATAAATATAATGTCATAAAACATACCTAAAACCCAAATCTATATTTTTACTATTCATGAAAAAATAAAGTATTTTAGAAAATTCTTATAAATTCACCCTAACATAATTTTGATGTACTAATTTTAAATATAATTTATATTTAATCGGAATAATTTTATAAATATAATAATTTTAAATTTTAAATAAAAATCCTTATTTATTGAAAAATAGAAGTTTTTAAGGCACAACTAACTTTTTTGAAACTTATAAAAACTCCCTTGGACTTGATAAAATTATTTCATCATTTATATTTAAATAAAATAGTTTTATGATAATATTTCATTAAAAAATATTATTTAGAATAACTTAGTTTATTATAAAAATCTATATCTTTTCAAAAAAAAATATAATTCTATTCTATTTGTGTCTAAATATCAATTTATCAAATTCATCTCAGTTAAAAATATATTTTATTAAGAAAAGCTATTCTTAAAATGGAATTGGTGGAATAAAAATTTTATAGGAATTACACTTTAAGTAAATGAGGTCTAGACAAATAGCCTCTTATAACATCCATGTACACCCTAAGGGTAAGATGTGCAATGGTGGTAGTTTCATGGGGTGGATCAACTAACATTGACCGAGTTGTAATCTCTAATAACATGAACTTCTATCATAAGAGATTTTTTTCAAGATTCACTTGTTGAAGCTTAGATTGGTCTTGGTTAAGGGCGAACCCCAATGATTCTCCCTCCCTCCCAAGTGATAAAAAATGGACTTTAAATGGCGTGACTCTACTGGTTGAGACCATCATTTATCCTTCATCAATTATCATTTGTCATTACTACTTAGAAACACTAATTATAATGGTAAAATTATCACCAATGGGTATAGTTTCCAATGGTCAAATTGGCCAATGGTTATATTGACCAATGGTCATATTTGAACAACAATCAGATAATGGTCAAATCCCAATAGTCACATTTCCCTTATACCCTATAAATATCAGTTCATTATTTAAATTAATATTCACTACAATTTCTCTCAAGGTTATATATTTTAATTTTATAAGATTTTGATTGGTTTACTAATATTTTGTTTCATTTCTATAGTGTTGGTCATGGGGGAAATGATTCTAATGGATTGGGGTGATCCATATTTTCCAATTTTATATTTTATATCTAGTTATAATGTTCGATATTTTAATTGGTTTCATAGATGACTAATGTAATGATAATTATTAATGAGTTATGGTTTTGTTTGTTCCCATAAATTCTTTACGTGTATAATACAATATAATATAACACAAATTTTCTCAGGAAACAAAAAACATTTAAAAAACCTGGGTCATTACACTCAGCATGAGGTGGAAACCCATTAGTTTCATACTTAAGAACATCCAAACTAATTGACATAAGATAAGGAAATATACTATCCTTCTAGATATGATAATTTTTCCCATTGAATATGGGAATCCCCTTTCTATTCACTAAATTATGGATGTCCATGATAAAAACCATAAATTTATAAACAACCACTTCAAACAAAGAGAAACTTCTTTTTAAGCTTCAAATATAAAACCACCAATGAGGGGAACCTACCTCTAACACCACTTGAAAAGAAACCTCCTAAATCAATAAGGAATCAATGAGGGGGTGAATTAGTGATTCAAAATATTTTATGTTTTATTAGTGAAACAACCTTCATCACTGGTTAAAGTGAATTTTGATCACCATTCAGCACACACACACACACAAAGGGAACAATAGATATACAAGGTTCACCTCTAAAAATGGTAAGGCTAGTCCTTAATAGGATCTAGATTCCACTAAGATCATACAACCCACTAGATTCAACATATAAGTACAAGGAGTAGGGTTTATCCTTGAACTGGTATTACATCAAGTCTCCTGAGTGAGATAGTATATCCTGCACTGAAAAAAAGGATAATTGAAAATTTGATATCAATAATAAGAAAGCCTTTAAACCACAACCTTCAATTATTGAATTAGTGCTCTTTTTATTCTTCTTAAAACTAAAAACATAGGCAAGATCTCTTATGTCTATGCCAATATGCACAAAAACTTATTATTATTATTCTTCTCTTCCACTTCACACCTATTCTCTCGATTTTTATTCTTCAACTTTAGTACATCATTAAATTGAATTGGTATTCTATTTGGTGATACAAAAATATTTCTTCAGTTCTATAAAGCATTAGATATCTTCCTTCTTAGTTTCCCATCATTCTTTCATACTTTTATTTCATAGATTTATCAATATATAATTTACTCATTTTCACCCTCTGAAAAAAACTACCTACATTCCCACTTGTTAATATTTGAATCTGATCTTCCATGATTCTGGTCATTTAAAATTCACTATAACCGTACATTGTAACTGCATTAAAACTTGATGCAATAGTCAAAGTTTCTCCTCCTTCATATTTTTCAATGTTCTCTCTCCATGATAATATCATGCATCAAATATGAATGTATGTGTATTGTAAGTTAAAACAACCCTTTTGGAATATTCCTATTGGAATTGATAGATCTATATCTCCCATCTTCATCCATGATCATCAATATGCATCATTGTATGCATGAAACTCTTGTATTTTTCAGTTTTAGTTAAGATTATGGTGAAAAGTTGTTCTATACTTTGTATATGTTTCTAACATAAGATTTATTTTCATCCTTGTAGCGTAATTAATTTCTTATGGCATAAAAACCTTAATATTTCTAGTAGAATTGACTTCTACTTAACTCTTCACTATGGCATGGAATGGTCACTGCAATTTAGTCATTCGTGATTTCACATGACTAAAACGTGGTCCTAGCATTACGGCATGGAGGTCCTGATATTTACAGGACCACCAAAATCCATCCATATCAACTATGAGTTGTGTTTCTCTCACTATGGAAGAGTCTAAAATCCATTCACTTAATTACGATGTAGTTGAAGGGATGTTGAATGGAGGTATCCAAATTTACATAACAACTGAAACTAGATAAAACCTCCACTACTGTGTAGACCTTAACTATGTCATGGAGGTCCCAAAATTTCTAGTTCTTCTAAAAACTGACCTTTCCTCCTCTATGTAATGGTCCTTCACTATGGAATGGATTAATAAATTGATTTCTCCTATATGGTGTGTAACTCTTATTCTACGCCATGGTCATTGATATTGTGGTGTGGTCCATGCATTGTAGCATGATCCACTACATCTTCCATATGCCACATCTCCACTTCTCCTCTCCTACAGCTTACATCAAGAGCATTTTTCATGATATATAAACTCTAAGAACACATCACATATCATCATCTGATTTAATCACCTATAATATGATTTATGTATCGACAACAAAATACAATATACTTAATCATATCCTCTTCTCCAAATCTTCCTTCTCAAAAATCCCCAAAACTATCAAAGCACCTCTTGGGCTCAACATATTTCCTTTTAAATAAATCTGGTGTGTTTGACAGCCTATGACACAAACACACATCAATAAACCAAATTAAAAATGATTTATTATGGTATAATACTATAATAAAAAATGAAATACATTATGATATAAAAAAGTAAACATGTTTAGTAAAATTACTAAAGTAATGAAACCAAAGGTAAATAAAAAAATACATTGTTGAATTATCATCATTATGATCTTCCATGATGATCATACCACCTATTATTACTATAGAAAGAATCAAAAAAATTATAAATATAATGAACATATTTAAAATGAAATTGAAGAATTTTATAAATGATTTTAGAGATTCATGTAAGGATATATATATATATATAGAAATTTAATATGACCATTATATATATAGTTGTTGGATATATAGTTATTGGACATATTTCCATTCAAAAATATTGTGGTTTTACAAATGGATTGTTTTATCACTACCTAGGAAATGGATTTTAATTTGGGGTGGAACTCTAGGCGACAATTTATGTTGTCAAATATGAAGTCTAATTTAAATGGAGTTATATTTAGGTTGAAAATGATTCAAAACTTATTACAGAGATTTTGAAGAAAATATAAATAAATTTCCCATAGATAATTATTCCATATTTTTTTAAATTTCATAAATATGTTGATAATTTACACCAGCATGTGACACATGTTTACAAAGAAGAAAACTTGGTGGGAGATGCACTATTTAAGAAATCCATTTTTGGAATTTAGTTCAGTATGATCTTTTGGTGTACCTATTGTTTCTCATCCTTAGGGTACTCTAATTATAAGGTTGAATTATATACTCAAATCTATAAACCCTCTATGTAATTCCAGCCTTTTACTTTTTATTTAATAAATTTCTAAGGTCGAGTGCACTCAGTTCCTAAACCTTTTTTATTATAATTTTTAAAGAATGATATGATATGTTTATAAAATTCAGAGAAATATTATAATAATAATGGATTGATATAATTTAATGGTTAGAATATAATAATTAAATTTAATATGATGTTTTTAAATTTATTTAATGTTAAAAGGTGATATTTTTCAAATATTATTTTTTAAATTGATGTGTATTTATGTAACATCACGTTACGTTTTCAGGTACTTTTGATGTTTCTAAGTACCTCTGTTTTGGAGTAGTGACGAATGGGAGAGTCTGGAGAACTTTAAATGTTGTTTTGAGGCAAAGGGGAAGTCGCACGGGTGGCGCACGAGTTGTCTAAACCATGCAGCCAAACCGTGCGTAGTTGGTCTTGGAGGCAGTAGTTTCCGCACGGGCGGCGCACGGTTTGTCTAACCGTGCGGCCAAGCTATGCGTGGAGTGTCTGCCGAGGCAGTGGCTAACGCATGGTTAGCGCACAGTTTGTCTAACCGTGCAGGCAAACCGTGCGGCTACTTAAATGAGATCCTATAAAAGTGGATCTCACTCGTTTTTGCCTCTAAGTGCCTCGTTGAAGCTCCTAAGTGGCCATAACTCAGGATTTTGCTTCTCCTAAGGTCAGAGAAGGTTCTCCCATCATTTCGGAGGCGATCCAAAGGCTTCTCTTGGTGAATCGAAGTCGGATTCTTGAGTTATGTGATCATTCTTCATCGTTCTTGATCGGTTTCTTAGATCTACTTAGATCTACTTCTCATCTTCTCCCGGTTTCTTAGATCTACGTCTGTTATGGGTAGATCTAAGTGTGTGTATGGCAAATATGATGAGATTTGGTCTTGATCTTGTTAGGAGAAGAGATCTAAGGTGGGTTTTTGGAGAATCGACCTGGGTTTCTTGAGCGTTCTTCGACCGTTGTGGTTTTCGTCAAAACCTTTGAGGTAGGTGGTTCCGTCCCAACTTTCCAAATTGATTATCATTGTATTTGCTTGATTTATTTCAATTGTTGATTTAAATTCAATTTCTCAAATTTTCTTTCAATAAAATTGATAAAAACTCGATTCCAGTGAATCGAGATATTTGAAATGGTTTTGGCATGGAAATTTGGAAAACCCCAATTCCATTGAATTGGGTGTGTATGGAAATTGGCCGATTTAAATTGTTTAATTTAAATTGCGGATTTGATGGAAATGATTTCATTAAATTGTTGAATTTAATTGTGGAAATAAATTGTGTAATGATGGAATTGGTTTTGAATGGATTTCAAACTGGTAAAAATGGCTTAAAATGATTTGATAGAAACCTATTGGTTTTATCTTGTGAAAAAGGCATGTTTTTGAATAAAACTTGTTTGGTTTTAAATGGAAAGAAATTGGCACTTTTGAAATGGAAGAATGAGATTGATCATATTTTTAAGCATTCTTAAAATAGTTCGCCCATCATGTAAGAGCGCATGCAAGCCTTAGGTAGGTAGTGAGTTATTTGGATACACTATACGCTACGACAACGTTCTAAAACATACTTGTGGCGGGTCACATCCCCGGCGGGTTGGTGATGAGTCTCCTTTGGCCAGTGTCATAGGGACGTGTGTATACACATTTTGCTGAGTTCACATAGAGAGTGTGGAATCCTATAACTGGTTAATACTATCGTACCTTTTGTTAGATGACCATGTTGCTCGCTTGTTTATTTATATTTGAGATATAAATGTATGTCAATGCTTTTGAACTGCTTTACATGCCTGCTGAATTTATATAAATCGTTTTATATAAATGTTTTGCTTAAGCCATTGTTTTAGAAATATTCCATCATTTGTAAAATCATTGCTTAAAAATATTTATTTCCATCATTTGAAAATGTATAGCATGTTCTGTTAAAATATGCTTTTGAATTTCCAAACCTGTTTATTTGAAAATTGAAAGATTTTCTTTGGATAATCTATATTTGGCATCTATTACAGAATCTTTGGTGGTATCCTACTGGGCTTAGGCTCACACCCTACTTTTACCTTTGGGTATTTGTAGACTTCCTTCTTTCAGGTTCGAGCAAAGGGAAGGGACCTCTTAGAGGTGGATCCAGTTGTTGATCTTTGGTCTTGGTGAGTTGGGTCCTTAGGGACCTTGGGGTTGTTTTCCCGTTTTTAGTACTTAGGTTGTAGTACTTTGGGCTTTTTATACCTCTTTGTATTCTGGTACATTACTCCCAGTGGAGTTTCCTTTTGTTATGCATACTGCCTTGTTTTCTTTTGCTTCCGCATTCTCGTGGAAAAATCATTCCCACTTGTATGTTATATGATGTCAGGTGCTAGTTGTCGGCCCGTGGGGATCAGGAATGCCCTTCAGACTATGTCAGGGTCGGCTCGGTTATCGGGTTACCAGGGTACCCGGGCTGGTTCGTGACAAAATTGTATCAAAGGGAGGTTTAAGCATCTTGCCTTGATGACAGTATACATTTAAGTATTCTTGTCAGTACTTAGGAGGTAGTTGTGATTGAGTGTCTGGCCAGCTCTCACCACAATGAGCCTTAAGTCACCAGGGTTGGTTAGGGAAATATGACTTGTGGATTAGTTCTAGTATTTTCCCTTTTTTGATTTGGATAGAGTGGAATCCAAATATTGTTATCCCTTCTATTAAGAATAGTTTTCCTTGTTACTCTGTTTGAGTGTTAATCTAATGTCTTCCTTATTATCCGCTGATGTTTTGTAACATCATGCCTCCAAGAAGACGTGGGAATCAGATCCAAAAAGAGGTTGCTGCTGAATCTCAGCAAGCAAGTCCTACTATCACGACCCGCTTTCACCAAAAGGAGGGAAGGGTCAGCAGATTGCCAGGCCCTTCCTTCTTTAAGCTGAAGGAGAGATAATGACCCCTGAAACCCTCCTTCAATAGGTCCCAGAGTGGTGACTAGCACCAAGAGTATAGAATCACACACTAAATGGAAGGCATTACCCTTTTTCTATTAATAGGATCGGGAGATAAGATGGTACATCCCAACAACACCAAAAGCGGAAATTAAAAGTAAATCCAAGAACCATTCCCAATGCATGTTACAAAAGTAAAATCCACAAAGTACAAAGTGACTACAAGGGTAAAGTACCAAAGAAGGAAAAACAACAACTGCAACTGCCCCAAAGGTCCGAGCTAGTATGGTCCTACGCGATTACAAGGGTAAAGTACCAAAGAAGGAAAAACAGCAACTGCAACTGCCCCAAAGGTCCGAGCTAGTATAGTCCTACGCGATCCCCGAAGTCCTCCTGGAAACCTGGAAGCAGTTTTATATACGTAGGGTGAGCATACAAGTATATTCAGTAGGGAAAACCAAAGACTCTCGTGCACAAGTGGGGGAACGTACTAAAGTCCCGTGAGAAAAGGAGTAAACCAAACACCTAGCAAGGTAAACTATCCACACAAGCCTCACCAAGGCACACTCCCCAAATAACGCAAGTCAAGTAATATATATAATAAGAGCACATCAATGTTTGGGTACCCCGCGCCACTTTCCCACTGGTTATTGAAGACATCCTACGCATCAAACCAATCC
This sequence comes from Viscum album, assembly GCA_963277665.1. Lineage (NCBI taxonomy): Eukaryota > Viridiplantae > Streptophyta > Magnoliopsida > Santalales > Viscaceae > Viscum > Viscum album. The sequence continues at coordinate 720,344,891 of OY728125.1, read as the reverse complement.
CGCCATTCTCACCGAAGTCTCACTGCCACACCCCACCTGCACACACCTGGGCCACAACTGTCACACGTAACCACGCCTGCAAACACCTAGGCCAGAACAACCACTGCCACGCCCGAAGACACCTAGGCTAGAAGATCCACTGCCACGCCCGAAGACACCTGGGCCTCATCCCAAAGATACTTGGGAAACTACCTGTCCGCACACACCTGTGCCATAACCACCACACTACCCTACCCGAAGGTTCTTGGGCTAATAATGGACCTCAGGCCATCACAGCCTGCCTGAAGATACTTGGGCTATCCGGGAAAGGGAGCAGAAAAGGAGTTAATAACCAGCCACTAATAATAGTGTTGGGAAAAACACCCTCCCCCATGAAATGGGGGTGTTCGGCACTAAGTGCTCAACTTGGGTGGGGCGCGAATAAGAAACACAAAACTACAAGTATATATATAGGTAAAAAGCACTCTCCCAAGTTTAGGTTTTTCAGTCAGCCTAAGGAACACAAACAGCACTCAAGTCCGAGTCACAACTCTTTCCAACAAAACTCATTTGTCCCATTCGTTTTCATGTTCAGTAATGATGTTTAATTAAGTTCTGCACCTACTTGGGCAACTAGCAAGCATAAGCACAAGCCAAGGAAAGAAAACAGTCAACCATTAACAACAACATAGTTCTCTCATAAAACCACAACAACCAAAGAAAACCCCAAGATACAGCCCCATGTCCAACATCCAGGAGCCAAAAGGGTTTCTCAACAACAGAGGATCCCACCCCAATTCGTGATATAAACAATGTAACCACCCAGTCTTAAAATTTACAAACACTGAATCCATAACAACAGGGGATCCCATCCCCACCCACATCACCCAGCAATTGGCCCGTGAAAGGATATAACCAAACCACTACCACCAACACAAAGCAGGGTCATGCCGGTATTTTCATATTTATAAGATTTAACACACTCCATGATTTTCAAATTCACTGTACTTTAACCGGGGTTATCACAGAAATGATTGATCCTGGTGCTTCCAATTTATTTAGCCGAATATACGTAATTAACCAATTTCTTTTTCACAGTAGGAGTTCACAACTACGAAACAAGCCATTTAAAACATCACCAGGGGTTCATTAGTGCACAGAGAAAGACCACCAACGGATATGATTTTCAGTAGGCGTAAGCCCGCAAAATTCAGAAAAGAAGATCATAAAACAGAGCATCGTCATCAATCACAGCCCCTCCTTCGTTCTTTACAGAATCCGTTCATTATCTTTATTTAGGTTCGGTTCATCCAATTCTACAGAATCAAAAGCACGCTCACCCCGCATGATACACAAAAAGTGAGAGATGAAGGAGAAATTCCTTACCTGTTGATCAACGATCAATGCTAAGGCCGGGCGCGGAACTTCACGGATAGCGATGCGGCTCGTCTGAATGAAAAACGGCTCGTCTGAACGAAGGGTACTCCTCGCAGGGTGATCGAGAAAAGAAACCTAGCGAGAAAACTTTAGGTTATAACAGCACGCCCCGGGCCGTTAAGATATGGAGAAAAAGAACTCGAAACCGCATAAGGCGCGGGGTCGTGGGTTACCACACGGTTGAGACACCCCACATGTCATTAGTGGGTCCCCGCGGTTTAAACCGACGCACACACCAGGTTAATTCATTAAATATTTAATTAAGCGTTATTTATGGGCGTTACTGGGCTTTAAAACAAGCTTAGGGGGGGTCCAAATAGGGTTTAAAACCCAATTTGCGCAAAAAGGAGTGCTACTGGAAAGACCCCGTGGGGGTAGGCGAGAGCCACCGGTAGCTGAGAGCTACCGGTGGCTGACAGCTACCGGTAGACGAGAGCTACCGGTGGCTGACAGCGACCGGTAGCCGAGCTACCGGTAGGCTACAGCGACCGGTAGACCGAGCTACCGGTGGGCTGCAGCGACCGGTAGACCGAGCTACCGGTAAGCCGCAGCTGCCGGTAGACCGAGCTACCGGTAGACAGAGCTACCGGTAGCTGCAGCTACCGGTAGACCGAGCTACCGGTAGGCCTGCTATCGGTAGGCTAAGGCTACCGGTAAGCCTACCGTTATGCCAAACTTCACCGAGATTCACAGACCAGAAAACCCAACTTGAGATTTTCACAAAGTAATGGACCCCAAAAACCCGGGCCATTACACCTATTGTGGATCCAAGTCTGGTTGAGGTGATTGTTCACACTGTCCAAGCTCTAGGACAGGCACCACCTCCAGTTTCTGTTCAGGCTCCAGCTATAGATCCTCATAGTGATATTCTCCAAAATCATTCTCAAGAGTTCCTACGCCAGAAGCCACCAGTTTTCAAAGGCTCCACTGACCCTCAACATGCTGAGGAATGGTTGAGTAAGATTGAATGTCTGTTTGGGTTCTTGGAGACACCTGATGTGATCAAGGTGAAGTGTGCCACCTTCGTGCTGGAGGGACCAAGAAGGAGATGGTGGGACATGATGATGACGGTTGGGAAACATGAGGGTTTGGAGTGGAAAGACTTTAGGGTTCTTTTCACTAACTAGTTCTATCCAAAATCAATGGTGTTGGCCAAGGCTGTGGAGTTTTTCAAGCTTGAGCAGGCCAACAAAACTGTGACTAAGTACTCAAATCGCTTTTCTGAGTTGGTACAGTTTGATCCTGAGATTGTATCTAATGAGAAGATGAAGGCTCGACGATTCGAGTTGGGGCTTCGATCAGATATTCGTTCTCAGGTTTTCTTACTGAAGCTACCCACTTATGTTGATGTGCTGGATAGGGCAATGATGGTTGAGATGGACCTGGCAGGAAAGTCAGGGTTGAAGGAAGTTCCTTTTCCTCCTAGTGGCAGTGTTGGTTCCTTTAAAGGAAAATGGAAGCGCGACGTTTCTCATGGTAGTTCTCGACAACAGATTCATTCCAAACCTTTGGTAGCACTAGGAGGGGCTTTATTGACTTGTTATCAGTGTGGAAAGCTAGGACATTCTAAGAGGGTTTGCACTGAGACACCCAAGAACTGTAGCTCCTGCAGACGTTTAGGGCACTTACAGAGATTCTGCCATCACGTCTCTACTCCATGTAGTGGAACTGGATCATCAGCACCTCTAGAAACTGCGGGGCAATCAAATGCTTCACGCACAAAAGGGTTTCAGCCACAGGCATTCGGAACGAAGCTTCTTCACGCAGTGGAAGAGTCGCCAGTGGTAGCTGATACAGGTCCTAAAACTGTGAGAGGTACCATTATTATAGATTCATCTTTAGTGACCGCTCTTTTTGATATTGGTGCATCCCACTCATTTATTTCAACCCATATTGTTAATCTGCTTAATCTACCTATGGAGCTTTTATCTTGTGTGATGGATATTACTACACCCCTTGGTACAATGAGAGAGAAGGGTCTTTGTAGTCCTACTTGTGTCTTCTCTCTATCAGATGTTGATCATGCTTGGAGTTTTTTGGTTCTCGACATGAAATCTTTTGACGTCATATTTGGGATGGATTGGCTCATTGCCAATAAAGCCCGGATCGATTGTTATCTTCGACGGGTCTACCTTACTACACCCAGTGGTGTGCCTCTTGTTTTTCAAGGAGAATGGGACCCAAGGTCAAGTAGAGATGGACCCTCTTATCCAGAGTTGGGGAAAGTTATATCAGTGTTTTCTTTTGATCTAGAGAGAGATTCAGTGTGTGGTGATCTTCCTCCAGTCATCGCTGAGTTTCCCGACGTGTTTCCTTCTGACTTCTCTGGTTTGCCACCAGTAAGGGAGGTTGATTTTTCTATTGACTTAATGCCTGGTACTCAACTGGTTTCTATTCCCTCTTACCGAATGGCTCCAACAGAACTAAAGGAACTGAAGTCTCAGTTAGACGATCTTCTTGAGAAAGGTTTTATATGCCCGAGTGTGTCACCTTGGGCAGCACCAATTCTCTTCGCCAAGAAGGCCGATGGTTCTCTTCGCTTATGTATTGATTATCGAAAGCTCAATCGAGTTACGATAAAGAACAAATATCGGTTACCATGAATTGATGATTTGTTTGATCAATTGAAAGGGGCAAAGTGGTTTTCAAAAAATTGATCTTCGATCTGGTTACCATCAGTTGAGAATAAAAGAATCTGACATTCATAAGACCACTTTTCGGAGTAGGTATGACCATTATGAGTACCTTGTTATGCCCTTCGGCCTAACAAATGCTCATGCAGTTTTCATGGCTTTGATGAACAAGGTTTTCCATGAGTATCTAGATACTTTTGTGGTAGTCTTTGTGGATGACATTCTTATCTACTCCAAGTCTGAGGAGGATCATGTGCATCATCTGAGAACAGTTATGAGTCTTCTAAGGAATCACCAGCTTTATGTCAAGCTTTCAAAGTGCGATTTATGGATTCGGGAAGTGAAATTCTTGGGACATGTCGTGTCAGAACAAGGAATATCAGTTGATCCTGAGAAGGTGAAGGCTGTTATGACTTGGGAACAACCACGAAATGTTTTCGAGATTCAGAGCTTCTTGGGATTAACAGGATATTTTCGTTGCTTTGTTAAAGACTTCTCAAAGTTAGCTTCTCCAATGACTGCTCTGACTCGAAAGGGAGTGAAGTTTTCCTGGAATGATAAATGTCAGAGTTCTTTTGTTGAGCTAAAGCGTCTTTTGACTACTGCGTCGGTGTTAACTCTTTCTGAGGCTGGGATAGATTATGTGGTCTTCTGTGATGCATCGGGTTCAGGTTTGGGATATGTCCTTATGCAAGGTAATCATGTTGTTGCCTATGGATCTCGTCATCTTAAGCCTCATGAGAAGAACTATCCTACCCATGACCTTGAACTTGCAACTATAATGCACGCACTTAAGTGTTGGATACATTACCTTTATGGAGAAAGGTTTACTATGTATTCAAACCACAAGAGCTTGAGTTATATCTTCTCTCAAAAAGATTTAAATCTCCGCCAACGGCGTTGGGCGGAGTACCTGCAATCTTTTGACTTTGAAATTGCCTATACCCCGGGAAAAGAGAATGTAGTTGCAGATGCGTTAAGCTGGAAACTTCCATCACAGGCTGTGAAAGAATCTTCAGATGATGTTCGAATAAAAATTCCTAATTATGATTTCATGAAGTAGGAGTATATTCTTATTTTGGAACATATGTTGAACAGATTGCTTGACTTAAATCTATTCTACAATAATGAGATACAGGGTGACCCCAATTGGATTAGATCCCTAAAAAAATGGATCTCGCAATCCAAATTTATCATGTTATGGAGGATCTCCTTCTCCAAAATTCCAGTTGATATCAACCTTCAACATGTTGGCATCTCTTTCTACTCAAGATGTGTCCTCTATCACTAGCACCAAGAGGACGCATATCACCTTTTCTTATGCTGCTAGACAACCTCCTCTCTTAGGAATAGTGTTCGACATTTTTGAGCTTCATCCTCTGTAGGACACTATGATCATTGAACACCTTAAATCATATCTCAACGTCTCCACATTTCAGCAGTTGAAGAATCATTTCACAGTTGTTTGTACAGAACTTGTCCACATCCTCTGGCATGAAAAGAATAAGCTGATCGATGATCAGACTCCCTTCAATATTCATTTGGACATTGTTTATATTATTATGGTTGTCCAAAATGTGAACTATCAGCAAAAGGGGCATTGTAATAATTTGATACATGATTTCTCTGGGTTGAGGTGGCTGAAAATTCTAGGTTTCATCCCTCGTCCATTGGGAAATTTTGAGGTCTTCTGTAATTCTGCATTTTTTTGTTGGATAAAATGAAATTAGGATAGAGCATCTAGAGGAAATCCTAATCCTATGGGATTTGGGGCTATTTTTATGGACCATAATAGTGAATTCATTAGATGAATTTATGAAACTTGTGGTATCTCCACTTCTTTTGAATCTGAAATGCTTGGGTTGATCAATGTTGTTGACATGGAAAATCAAAGAGGTTGGAACAATATTTGGTTCAAATGTGATTCTACCACAATTATGGAAGTTGATGACTAGATGGTCCAATTTCTTGGACAATATCTACTCAATGAATTATATTATCATGCATGTGTTTCATGAATCCAACTCTCTTGTCGATGGCGTTGAAAACAAAGGGGTCAGTAGTGATAATTACATTATTTCTATCACTCTCCCTGTTGAATTGATGCCTCTTTTTTGAAAGATAGAAGAGTAAAATACCTTTCTTTAGACTATTTTAATTCTTTTTAATATTATGGGGGGCAGTCATTTGGATCTGGTATCATTTTTTCAAAATAAAACCCAGCAGATTGATAACTTGATGTTTTTGTCACATATTCCTATGGAATATGATCACATTATTCCATTATATAAGGGGAATTTATAGACCTAAATTTGTAAGATATTTCTATAGATGAATTATATTCAAATTAATCAAGTGAATTAATTACTTTAACCACTATGGGACATTCCATTTCATGGGAAACCTTTTTCTTATTCTTTTTCTTCTTTAAGAATTTCGTCAGAAGGAAACTTTTTCTATAAATTTAATTTCTCCACCTGTTGAGGGAATCAAAAATTTTCCTTGTGGCATAGGTTTTATATATTAATTCTTCTCAAAATTTATATGAAAATAAAAAAAATATTAAATACCTCACATGTCAATGAAAAATTCATATTTTTTTATACCTCTCCATAACAAATTTAACAACACAGGTCTTTAAAATGTATTTTAATTTTTTTCATCCACAAATAATGTAAATTTTACATTTATAACTATATTATTTATATTACATGTCTATATTTTATTTGGTTTATATTTTATTAGATACTAAGAAATTTATGAGGAACCAATGAGAATTACATTAATAAAATTAATTCTTATCCATTAATAAAAAAAATTCTTTACTTATGTCCTCCAAAAGTTTAAATATTTGTTGGCTATTAAATGGGTGATTATAGATACATTATCTTGAATACATTTTTTTGACCACATATTCTCTTTTCTTCCTCAAAATTTCAACTCATTTTTCAGGTAAAGAATGATTTCTAGCTAAACCATTATAGAAAATATTTCTATCCAAATAGACTACCCATATTCAATGTATCAAATTTCCATGCGTTTTTTGATACCTTAATGAAGTAAATTTATATTTTGGTATTTTATGGACTTATTCCCTATTTATTTTTCATTCGCAATCAAAATTTTAGCCACTTGCATGATTTTTTTGGAGTTATCATCAAATCATTGATGAAAATATTTCCATCCTAAGAGATTCATTGAATCTTGATGCATTAACACATGATTTTTTCCATGATAAAATTATAACCAGATGTTCCTCTAAACAGATGAAATTATCCAAATAAAGTCTTATAACATATATTAAAAATTTAGGCCAATCCAAGAATGGTAAAAAATGTTATGACCGAATTGCTATAGTGGGGGCATCAAGTCAGATCCACATCAGTGTTGACTTCATGACCACATATCATCTCTCAAAATGTAGATCCAACTTTCATTATCCAAAATAAAAATATATTTATATTTGTGTATAATCCACACACAAATTAATATATGGCTGGGAAAAAAATTTAGGAGAAAAATACTAAAGTGAGATTGAAAGGGGAAAAACTATAATTCCCATGATATCTTCAAAATTAATAATCATTATTCTTGATAAAAATGTATTTAATAAATAACATAAAATTAAATTGGTGATTGATGCATTGGATGACCTTAACCTGCCTTTAAAAAATTAATTTTCAATTCAAAACTTTGGAATTAATTCCACCTAAAATTGGTTGGAATTAATATAAAAAAACAATTATTTAAACCCTTAACACCAACCCTCATCAAGTATAAATACCACGCCCCTCTTCCCATTATACCACACCCAATTCAATTCCCTCTCATCATATACCTCAGAAGGAGTCTCTTTCATTCCCCTCTGTTCAATCTTTAAGAGTTTTGATGGTCTAGAAGTTCATATCTATTCTAATAATATCAAGAGAGGTAAGGATTTTCCCAACCCCCACACTCATTATAGCCTTTTTCAAATCCATTATAATTATCAAAAAAAAATATAAAACCATCCTAAAATTTTAGTGAACTACTGTGTGTGTGGTTTTACAAGAAAATAAATCTTTATCTGGATACTACAAGTGAATATGGCTCTGGCACAGTCATACCTAGGGGTAATAACCCCAAAAAATTTACATTGGTCTTTGAATCAATCGTCACCTGGTGCACAATAACGGTTCTTACTGCATACCTAGTTTTACACTCCTAGGGGATATACTTAGATGAACTACATGCTACTTAAGAACCATAATAAAGGATTTCTCTACTAATGTATTGGTCTCCTATATTTTAAAATTAATATATCATTATATATTATTGTATTGGGGGAAATAATTTCATACCATAAAATTATTTCTTCTATATAGGAAAATATTATAAGATATGCCTCATTGAGAAATTATGCCAAGTCAATTTGACGTTCTTTGCTTGAACATTAATCCATGCAATAATTTGATGTGTGATGGAAGGAATTGGACTATTATGTGATGGGTGGGACCTTGATGGTATGTTTAAGATGTCTATCATTATAAATTCCCATCACTATATTATCTATTATTTTTATCTAGGAATTTATTTATTTTTATGTTGGCCATGGATTTATTTATGCTTTCAGCTTCATTTGATATGACATAAATCAGTTTATTAATTCATGTGATAATGTATTATTTATAATTGTTTATGTTATATGATACCCCTTATTGAGCATCTGATATCACAAATTTATATTGATTTACTTTTCCCAAGGAAACCAAGAAGAGTATTGCGTATAATAAAAGGTTCACAAGGAGAATTGTAATGTTTTCATGGTTTTAGATGATATATTCTTATTTTTTCAATATAATGTAAAACTTTGTTATGTATCTAGTTTTCCTAAGGCCATTAATATGTTGGATCCTCTATATTTATACCATTGTAATAAAATATCAATCGGCTCCAGGGTACTGGAGTTGGGGATGTTGTTAGTATCCAAGGATAATTTAATAGAATCCTGAGAAACTAGATTTAGAATAACATATTTATAAAACATGAACCATAGGAGAAAACTTTAGTATATTCTTGAAATATTTATAAAAATGAAAATCACAGTGTTGTTTATGAACTAATTGAGTATAAACCATTGATTAGAAATGAAGCCTTATGGAAGGAACAATTATGTCAACACTTGGAATCGATATAGTAATTTCCCTCTATAGAAAGTCAATGAGACTGGTATTGGATCATAGTAGATTATTATTATATTAAGTTAGTTAACCCAAGTTATGACTAAGAACCTTTCTCGCATGGAACAACCTATTTCTCCACAACATGGTTCATTAAAGTTGAAATTCTTTTTGTGACAAAAACCTCTATCCTTAAATGGGAACACAAATACATTAGTGACTAAACAATGGGTCAATAACCTAGAGAGGGTATTCATTTCCTTGGGATGTAATGATAATGAGAAGGTTTTCAAGGCGGTATATCATCTGGGACATAAAAATCAGTGGTGGGCATTGATTCAAAACACCAAGAAGGAATAATAAATAATCGATATGGAATGGAAGGCATTTAAAGAGAGATTATATGAAAAGTATTTCTATTGAGAGCAATGAGAAGACATGGAAAGATAATTCCTAAACTTTAGGTAGAAGGATAAAGAAGCAATAGCTAAGTATGAAGCTAACTTTATAAGGTCAGCATGGCATGATGCTGATTATGTTCGCAACCTAGAGAGAAACATTGATCGATTCTTTGATGGGTTAAAACTAAACCTAAATGAGCAACAGTTTCCCAAAAATTTTCCGCACATGAAGAGATTATCACTAGTGCTATCAAGACAAAAAAGAAATTATCAAAGTATCTTATTTTTAAATGGAAGCAGGATAAGAAGAGGGTTGATGAGAACCATGCTGGTAGAAATTCGTAAAAATATATGAAAGGATGAAATTTCCAAATTGCAATAACTGTGGGAAGAAACGCCATAAAACATTCTTAAATGGGAGGGAATTCTACTACTATTTTGGAGATAAAGGACACCAAGCTCATGAATGTAAGGGTAAGAGGGATGCCACCACTGTTCAGTGCTTTAATTTCAAGGACATGGGGAATTATTCAAATATATGCCCCAAGTGTTAAGGAAATCAACCACAAAAGAGTCTTAGGGAGAAAGGTCATGATTATATGATTACTACTACTACAATGTAACAATTTTATTTCAGTCCAGGCATCGCCCAAGAAGAACAGGTTCAAGGTGGTCTCAAATAGTGGAGACCAAGTGCATATTCCTTAACAATACTACTACAAGTAGGTGGTAGAGATCCCAAAATGGAAAATAAAAAAGCACTAATCTTCATTGGCCACCCATAAATCTAGGAAATCCACCACCTTATTCCCCTCATTCAAAGTATGACTAATGTCCACCCGTGGATGGAGAAGTATTTTGGACTTTTGGATAAGATAGGTGATGGACTATGGAATTTGAATGTTCTCCTGCAACACTCCATGGATCATAGTCGAGTCTATTTCCACTGATTCTAGCATGATGTCGTGTTCATGACACAACTCAATACCCTTCAACATTGCATTAGCCTCTCCATAAGGGAACCCCCCTACCCAAAACCTCTACTAAAATAAAGAAGCACCACCCCTTGTGGTTATGAACCAGCTCACCCCCACATAACTCCCAAGGCAAGAGATCCATTCACATTGAATTTAAGGCCACTTCTAAGGGGTCTCCACTTCACCCATCTTTCCCTATCTGCTAGGAATCTGCGGAGCATACCTTGTTTATTTCCCATCTATGATCTTCGATAGTGATAGTGAGATTTCCCAATGTTTGATATGCAGGGCCAGGTTCGCCGCATTAATTTTAGACTTAACCACCAAAACCAACAATGAGTTGGATATTCCAGTACGTCAGCGCTGATTCCTCAGACTCTATATGGCCCATCATCCTACCGCAACAAGGACCACCCTCACATTCCATTCCTGAACATTGTCTTCGGTCCCCAAAAACCAATCCTGAAGAAAGGACTATAGGGTGAAAACTCTATTCACCAGCCCGATGACCTCACCCAATGCATTCCAGATAGCTTCATCCCACTTACTCACAAAGAAGAGATGAGCCACAGATTCCTCTTTGGAGATCCTGCAGCACAGACATTTGGATACCATTGAGATTCCTTTTTTACTAACCTACTCACCCATGGGAATGTCTTGGTTATGTATCCTCCACACCAGGAAGTTGAATTTGGTGGGGATGTCATTGCACCAGATGGCTTCATTCCGCACATCCTATCCACCCATAGCTTGAGTCATGGAGCAGTATCCCTTTGTCGAGAACACACCTGATGCTGATCCTATTAAAATGAGTTTGTCAAGTTCATTGCTTATTCTATTAAAATTGAAGACCTTCAGTTGTTGACGGTTGAGAATGGAATGAAGGAAAGTCTCAAACTTGCTAGCTTGGGAGAAGGTAATAGCTGGTGTTGGGCAGCCTGGGAAGCCGATCACCGAACCAGCCCAATTTTCATTCCAGAATTTGACTTTCCCACAGCCTATAATCCACTTGGAATGGATCTGCAACACAGGTAAATGACTAGAAATTTCTTGCCACCACCGGGAAGTGACCCCTGGAACTCGGGTCCCCTGATTTCCATATCTATTAGACATAAATCTGGCCCAAAGAGATTTCACTTCCAGGAAGTCCCACACAAGCTTGGATTGCATGCTCAACATCTCCCCTTTTACACTCCTGAGGTTGATACCACCATCACCCACCTTCCTGCCCATCTTGTCCCAAGAGACCTAATGATATCTGCCTTCAGCCTATAATTCCCAAATGAAGGCTGACATAATTTTTTCAATGTTATTCAAAACCTCCTTTGGCATGTTGAGCACAAACAACACATGCATAAGAATGGACAATAGAACACAGTCAGAAAGAGTGATATTACCCCTAAAGGAAAGAAACTGATTCTTCCAATTTGTAATACAAGTTGAATTTTTATCAACTAGCCCATCAAAGTGGTGAATCTGGATCCTCCCTAGAGCCATGAGATCCCCAATATATTCCATGGGGAAGGTTCGCTTTTGCATACCCAGACCATCCTCAATTATTTTCTCCTACCACTATGAACACCATTTTGATATGAACACACTACTCTTATCCCGATTGATAACTTGGCTGCTCCACTTACAATATATTTCCATGATTCTTTTGAACTCTCGAATGTTTATACTATTTCCATTCAGGAAGAATATCATGTCATCAGCAAAAAAAATGTGGGAAATGACCATTATGTGCAGCACAAGACACAAATTCCTGCCGATCCCTTCCAGGTACGACTCCACCTCCTTTCTTCTCTGAGGAATAGATGATATTGAAATCCCTCCTACAAACCATGCTAAGTTTCTCAGATCAAAACCTTCCAACTCCTTCCACAAAGCTTCCCATTCCTTAGCCTTGCATTTGGAATATAAAAAGGAGAAGATACAATCTTGATTTCCATCATTAATCTTCATTGATATCTGTTGATTAGATACACCCAACAAATCCACCAAAATATCATTTCTCCAAAACACCCAAATATGTTGGTTGATTGGCTCTCCATGAAAAAAATCCATGGAGGCCGATCTTCAAGTAGAAGTCCAAGATCTTAGAAGGCTGTTGTTTAGGTTCAAGTATCACCACCACCGAATCCTTGGAGCGGCGGAGTTCAAAAAGAATAAAATCTGTCTTCACCTATGCCCCCAGGCCCCTTGAGTTCTAGATGATCAATGAGATCATTGGATATGGGATCGCCTGGATTTGTCCCCAGGCATTGACAAGCCCTTAGTCTGAATATAAGTGACACTCTAGATACGTTTAGCACGATCCCTGGTATATGAGAAGTCGGTAGCCTCTAAAGTGGGTTCCTCTGAATCTTGCAACCAAGAAATGAACCTGTTAGAGAGCGCCAACGATGAGTAACAGGACGGAGCCATATCCGTTTGATGATCATCTCACCCAGGTCCTATAATCAGATGGCTTGGACGGGATCTCTGGAAGCCAGTGACCAGCGGCCGTAGTCTCAAGAAGCTCCAGTTCCTTCCCATCCTTACCCCGCTCTAGAGAGTGAGATCCATTTGAGGCCATCTGAATTCCGGAGGGTTCGCACGAGATTTTATATAGAAGAACAGGTGGCCCAACTGACGGAGAGCCAACAAAGAGCGCCCCAATAAACCCCCACTGAGGAACATTCCTATTTGAACCATCCGCACATCAAATCGAAAGTGGGATGACTGTACGAGATCAGGTCTATGCACGAATTCTCCACTCCGCAGGAATGTACAGTATCCATGGAGGTCAAGATGGTCTCAGGAATGACCGATGGAGATCCCACTGTGTTTTGTGAGTTTTCACCCGCCAGTGAATTGTTCAGTTGTGAGCTGTTGTGATTCAACAGTTCCAAATCTCCATAATGATGAAGAATATTCAATTGATGTACTTATGACCAAGCCTAATTTCACCTATGGAAAGCAGTCAATGAGTGGTCTTGGAAATGACATACCTCGTAGTAATTTTACGCCGAGGGATAAAAAAGCTGTTGAGTCCAAGACTCCGTTCCCTCCACCCGGAGAGAAATCCTCGACAACAGGGGGAGAACCAGATCCATGTCAACGCATATCCGCACCACCGCTGCCTCTTCGAGCCGGAGCGTTCGTTCATCAGCGCAAAAGAAGGTCCCTAGAGAATTTTCGATCCCCGGTAAGAAGCCGATGTTATGAAATGGTAAGGGAAAGCGAGGGAGCAGGATCCAGACCACCGCCCACGACGAATCCTTCCCAAAATGATTTTCCATCGACCGGTGGAACAAATGGAATCTCCATCACCCGAAGAATCTAGGGCTCGAGCACCAAACTTTGATGAAATCTTCACTGGAGGATAGAACGATGCAGAAAGCCCTTCGATTCAATGACGAAACCTTGGACAGGTAAGTCAGATCCCAAGAATCCATGAAATATTTAAACAAGTTAAGCGGGGGTTTATCCGGACTAAATCTTGCAATCACGGTCCATTTGAGTTGAGACGAATCTTCCACAAAAAGCATTGGAGCCTCGCCATCCATGGAGGAAACTATCCCCAAAAGAACCTTGAGGAACCCCCATGATTCCTTGAAGCCTTGAAGCCGACAGAGAGCAGAGTCCAGGTAGAAAACCGAGGAGTGCAGGAGATGGGAAACTAGTCGATTAAGCCAGATCCCCCCCCCAGTCGATTAAACAAGTTAAGCGGGGGTTTATTCGGACTAAATCTTGCAACCAGGGTCCATTTGAGTTGAGACGAATCTTCCACAAAGGAAGCCGTCAATACAAAAAGCATTTGAGCCTTGCCATCCATGGAGGAAACTGTCCCCAAAAGAACCTTGGGGAACCCCCCTGATTCCTTGAAGCCTTGAGGCCGACAGAGAGCATCCCTGAAAGAGAGTCCAGGTAGAAAACCGAGGAGTGCAGGAGATGGGAAACTAGTCGATTAAGCCAGACCCCCCCCCAGTCGATTAAGCTATATGCCAGACCCCCCCCCCCCCAGTCGATTAAGCTATATGCCAGACCCCCCCTGATTCCTTGAAGCCTTGAGGCCGACAGAGAGCATCCCTGAAAGAGAGTCCAGGTAGAAAACCGAGGAGTGCAGGAGATGGGAAACTAGTCGATTAAGCCAGACCCCCCCCAGTCGATTAAACAAGTTAAGCGGGGGTTTATCCGGACTAAATCTTGCAATCAGGGTCAATTTGAGTTGAGACGAATCTTCCACAAAGGAAGCCGTCAATACAAAAAGCATTGGAGCCTCGCCATCCATGGAGGAAACTGTCCCCAAAAGAACCTTGAGGAACCCCCATGATTCCTTGAAGCCTTGAGGCCGACAGAGAGCATCCCTGAAAGAGAGTCCAGGTAGAAAATCGAGGAGTGCAGGAGATGAGAAACTAGTCGATTAAGCCAGATCCCCCCCCCCCAGTCGATTAAACAAGTTAAGCAGGGGTTTATCCGGACTAAATCTTGCAACCAGGGTCCATTTGAGTTGAGACGAATCTTCCACAAAGGAAGCCGTCAATACAAAAAGCATCGGAGCCTTGCCATCCATGGAGGAAACTGTCCCCAAAAGAACCTTGGGGAACCCCCTTGATTCCTTGAAGCCTTGAGGTCGACAGAGAGCATCCCTGAAAGAGAGTCCAGGTAGAAAACCGAGGAGTGCAGGAGATGAGAAACTAGTCGATTAAGCCAGACCCCCCCTGGGTCTGGCATATAGCTTAATCGACTGGGAAACTAGTCGATTAAGCCAGACCCCCCCCCCCAGTCGATTAAGCTATATGCCAGACCCCCCCCCTGATTCCTTGAAGCCTTGAGGCCGACAGAGAGCATCCCTGAAAGAGAGTCCAGGTAGAAAACCGAGGAGTGCAGGAGATGGGAAACTAGTCGATTAAGCCAGACCCCCCCCCCAGACGATTAAGCTATATGCCAGACCCCCCCCCCCCCGGAGAAATTGACACCTCGAACACCTTATCCCTTGATGGAACCGGATCAATGTTGATGTGAGGAGTACCAATGTTCCAAAATTTTTGAAACCCCAATGGTGCATTGGTCACATTCTTTTCCTTAAGCTTTTCCATATTTTTATGTTTATGATTAATACCGTAGAATTTGAAGTTCCAAATGATGTGGTGTACGTTGGTCATAACTTCAAAATTAGTTAATGTTCTGTTTTATTCTGGATCATCGCACTCTTATATCTTTTATGTTTGCTAAAAACATTAGATATTTCTTTAGAAACCATAAAAGAGGGCTATCATTCAAAACACCCAAAGGAAATCTTATTACAATGAAGATATGTTAAGAAATCCCCATTTCAATGCATGAATGTACATTATTTTCTAATTTAATTATCATACCTATGGTGGACTTTGACAAAATCCTTAGGATATATTGGATTTCAAAGTACAATGAAATGATTTGTTATTAAGAAAAGTAGATTATAACCCATGAGTATGGTATAGAATCTCTTTCATTTAGATAAGAGACTTCATTACCCTAGTTTTTTCTAGAACCTCCTCTTGTGGGACATCTTAATGAAATACTCAGTGATGATTCAATAAATGAAAAGGAAGTTCTAAGAATAGAGGATATATCTATTTTTAGGGAATATGTTGATGTATTCCTAGAGGATCTACTAGGATACACTCCTAACCATGAAGTTAAATTCGCTATAGATATTATCCCTGATGAAAAACCCATATATAAGCCTCCCTATAACATGGATCTAGTGGAGTTAGGGGAGCTTAAGAGACAATTGGAAGAATTAAGTAAAAGGGTGTTTGTATGCCCTAGTGTTTCACCTTGGGGAGAACTTGTCTTGTTTGGGAAGAAGAATGACGGGTCTATGAGATTATGCGCTGACTATAGGGGAATCAATTCCATCACTATTAAGAAAAAGTATCCCTTACCTTGTATTTATGATATATTTGATCAAATTCAAGCGGTGAAATACTTCTAAAGGATTTATTTCCATTCTGTGTATCATCAATTGAGAGTCAATAAGGATGATATACCAAAGAAGGATTTCCACAGAAGGTATGAACATTATGAGTTCAAAATAATGCCTTTTGAATTAACTAATGCACCATATGTGTTTATGGATCTAAGGAAAATAATATTCTAGTATCATTTTGATAATTTTTTTTGGTATTCATTGATGAAATATTAATATACTCAAAGTCCTATAACAAGTATGAAGATCATTTATGAATCACCCTTGAGACCCTAAAGGAGAAGGAACTTTAGGGAAAATCTTGTAAGTATGAATTCTATCTTCAAAAAGTATTGTTTCTTTGTTATATTATCTCCAAGTATGGAATATTGGTTGAACCCACTAATATAAAAATAGTTTGTGAATAGTAAACACCAATGAATATAACTGAGATACACAGTTTCCTTGGATTAGCTGGTTCCTATCAATGATTTGTTGCTAATTTTTCCTGATTAGCTAATCAGTTAACAAAATTGACACATAAAGGGGTTAATTTTGCATAGTCCAAGGAATGTGAGGAAAGATTTGGGGAACCAAAGAAAATGCTAATCAATGAACTTGTATAGAATTTACCATCAATAAAAGGAGGACTTGTTATATACAGTAATGCTTTGAGGAAAGGGATATAGTGCGCCATCATGTATAATGATAGAGTTATAGTTCATGCATCACAAAAATTGAAAACCCATGAGAAGAACTATCCAACTCATGGTCTTAATCTTGCTACTATAATATTTTCTTTGAAGATATGGAGACACTATCTCTATGGTGAAATATGTGATGTATATACTGATCAGAAAGGTTTAAAGTATATATTCACACAGAAAGAGGAGATGACTGGAATTACATAAAGATTATTATTATGTAATACACTACCTCTCTAGGAAGAAAAACAAGTTTTCATATGCTTTGAGTAGAAAGGATCATGGGGTCCTATCCATGATGAGGCTAGACAATGATCTTATATTCAAGAAGTTGGTAAAATTAGATATGGAAATTATTACAAAAGGGGAAACATCATTACTTTTCCATGTAATTACCCAATCATATTTACTAGAGAAGATAGATAAGTTTCAACAAGATGACAAGGGTATTCAGAAGAAAATCAAAGCCATAGAAGATGAGAAATTAGAGGGGTTCACCCGTGAAGATGATGTGTTAAAAATTGGAAGAAGATTATGTGTGCCATAAGTACCTGATCTAAAGAGGGAGTTACTAGATTGTGATCATAACTCAAACTTCACTATACACCCTATTAGTAAAAATATGCATAGGTTCTAAAATAGAACTTCTAGTGGGATAACATAAAGAGGGAAATTTATGATTATATGTCTAGATGCTTGGTATTCCAATAGGTTAATGCTGAGAGTCAACATAAAAAAGGTGTCATAAAACCTCTCCCTATACCTATGTGGAAGTGGGAAAATGTCATATAATGAAATGTTTAACTAGGAAATCTAAAACATTTAAGATAAATGATTCTATATGATTCATTATTGATCGCCTTACCAAATCTGCACATTTCCTAGCAATAAGGGAAGATCTAACCCTTAAAAATCTTATTATGATTTATATAAATGAAGTATTGAGACTTCATGGTACGCCATTATAAATTATTTATGATCATGATCCTCACTTCATATCCAAATTTTGGAAGTGTATTAAAAAGGAATTAAACACTGAAATACATTTGAGAACCACATATCATCCTCAAACTGATGGGCAGTCTGAAAGGACTATCCAAACCTTAGAAGATATGTTGAGGTCATGTTAACTTGAATTAATAGAAATGTTGGTCCAATAATTAAATTTTGTGGAATTTTTATATAATAATAGCTTCCATTAAAGAATACATATGGTTCCATATGAGGCCTAAAATGGGAAAATATGGTATACTCTAACCTGCTGGGATGAAGTTGGAGAGAGGAAGCTAGTTTGTCTAGGACATGTCAAGGAGACAACTGAGAAGGTGAGAGCAATGCAGAATCATATCAAAGTAGCTCTAAAAAAACATAAAATCTATGTTGATAACTGATGTAAGGACTTGTAATTCCAATTAGGCGATCATGTCTTCTTGAAAGTATCACCATGGAAAGGGGTTATATGGTTTGGGAAGAAGGGAAAGTTAGGTATAATGTATATTGGTCCATTTGAGATCCTAGTGAGAATTGGAGTTGTAGCTTATCGTTTAGCCTTAAACCCAAACTATCTAAGGTTCATGGAGTCTTCCATATCTCAATGCTAAAAATATATATTTTAGACCAAACTCATGTACTCCCAACAGATGGGATAGATCACAAACTTGATTTATCTTATACTAAGGAGCCTCTCTAGATTCTTTCCAATAGAGAGAAATTATTGAGTAACAAGGTTACCCACCTCGTGAAATCTTTATGGATAAATATCAAGTTAAAATAAAAAACATGGGTGCCTAAATAAATAATAATGTAGAAGTACCCCTTCTTCTTTTAGCATGTGTTACAAAACTAAATTTTGAGGATAAAAATCCAAAGGGGGTAATAATGTAACAAACCTGGTCTTTAAATTGTATTTTAATGTTTTCCATTCAAGAAATAATTTAAATTTTATAAATTAAAAATATATTATTTGTATTAAAATTTTATATTTTATATTATGTTTATTTCATTAAATACTAATTAATTTATCAAGAACCTATGAGTATTACAATAATAAAATTAATTCTTAGCCATTGATAAAACATCCGCTTCAATTCTGTCCTCTAAAATTTTACAATTTTTTGGAAAATTAAATGGCTATATCTAGATATATTATATTTATTAAAGTTTTTTATACATGTCTTCTATTTTATCCCTCATGATTTTAGCTTATTTGGTCATGTATTTAAGGAGTTGTGGTTGAATCATTATATAAAATAATCCTATCCAGACAGACTATTGAGATTCAATATACCAAATTTCCTTGTGTTTTTGGATACATTAATGGAAATATTTTGTATTATGGGTTTTTGTGTACTTTATCCCCTATGTCACAGGTGTCCACCATAAAACTTGTAGCCTCTTATATGACGTTTTATAAGAGTTATGGTCAAATAATTGATGAAAATATTTCTATCCTGGAAGATTCATTGAATCTGGATGTATTTATTTCACACGTGATTTTGAACATGATAAAGTTTGAAGAAAATGTTCCTATAATTGGATTAAATGATACAAATAAATTATTATAATATCTTTTAAAATTTTAGGTAAATCAAAGAATGGGGAAAGGGTTATGATCAAATTTATGCGGTGAGACCCATCCAGTCGGATCCACATCAGCATTGACTTCATGGCCACTTAATTACCCTCAAAATATGGGTCCAAATATAATTATTTAAATTAAAACTGTAGATATATTAATGTATAGTTTACAAAAAAATTAAAATATAGTTGAATTAAAATATTAGAATAAAAATACTAAAGGGTGATCAAAAGGGGGAAAACTGAAATTCCCAAGTAATTTTAAGAATTATTAATCATAATTATTGATCAAAATGTATTAAAGAAACAATAGAAAATTTAATGGATGATAATTTTTCTATATAACCTTCTCAATCCTTGAAAAAATTAATTACTAACTAAATTTTTTGGAATTAATTCCATCCAAAATTGGTTGGACTTAATAGAAAATAATCATTATTCAAACCCTTAACATAACCCCTCAAAAATTATAAATTCTAACCCATTATCCCACCCCCACACCCAATTTGAAGTTATCTCATCATATACCTCCCAAAGAGTCTCATTATTTTCTCTCTCTTCATTATTTATTTTTTTGGTTCTATGGTTCATATCTAAGCTATGGATCTCAAGAGAAGTCATGGTTTCCCCAAACCCCCTCTTTATTTTCCCATTGAAATTACTTTGTTATATTGTGTTTTAAGATTCATTTTTATATACATAAATCCTTTTAATTCCATGTCATTGCCATCCATTTTATTTATTCTTATTCCCACTCATTATAGCCTGTGTCTAAGCTAATTAATGTTCAAACTATCCCGTAACCATAAAACCAACCTAAAATTTTGGTGAAGTAATGTGTGTGTGGTTTTCCAAGAAAATAAATCCCCATCTAATTACTACAAGTGGTTGTAGATCTAGAATATTTTTACATATGGGTAATAACTTTGAAAAGGGTGCATTGGTATTTGACTCGATCATCACCTGGTGCTTGAAAACGGGCCTTACTGTATACTTGGTTTGACACTCCTGGAGGATATGCTTGGATGATCTACATGATACTTATAAAACGTTATAAAGGATTTATCTATCATTTTATTGGTATTCTTACTTGTAAAATTAATATATCATTATTGATTCTCAGATTGTGGGGAAATAATTTTGTACCATATAATTCTTTCTTCCATATGGGAAAATATTGTACGATGTGCCTCATTGATAAAATGTGCTTAGTATCTATAATGTTATTTCCTTGAACATTAATCCATGTAATATTTTGATATTTTATAGATTGAATTGGACTATTATTTGATGGGTGGGTCCCATAATTACATATCCCCTTAGTGTACTGGTAGGTCTCATGAGACAATTAGGATAGGGTAATGGGAGCATCCTTACCATTTATGTAAGATTCAATGAAACAAGGCATTGGTGATATGTTTAAGATGTCCAAAATTATTCATTCGTAAAAATATATGATCAGATATTATTATCTAGTGATTTATTTATTGTAATGTTTTCCATGGATTTATTTATGTTCTCAGTTTCATTTGGTATGAAATAACTCAGTTTATTTATTCATTCCGTAATGTTTTATTTATAATTTCTTCCACTATATGTTACCCCTTACTAAGAATATGAGCTCACCCATTTATATTGTTTTAATTTTCCCCAAGAAATGAAGAAGAGTAATACATATGATAAAAGAGTCATAAAGAGAATAATAATGTTTTCATGTTTCTATATGATTTATTCTTATTTTTTCAATGTATTGTAAATATTTTTATGTATATGGTTTTAGAGGATATTAAACTATTAGACCCTTTGTATTTTTAAAATTATAAGAAATTTTACACCAGCTCCAGAGTAATAGAGTCGGAGTTGTTTCAAAATACCATTTTCTTGGGATTCCATAGATCAATATCATAAAAGATGCTATATGATAAATAATTTTCAATTGATTACAAAAAAACATTTCTCCAACCTACACACTTCATATTGGGCACCATAAAAAATAAGTGCATTCAAATTTAAATCCATATACAATATAAAATCTAAAAACAAAAATAACATATTAAAATCTAAGTAAGCACCTTTATGCTTTAATACCACTTAGTACCATAGTCCCATAAACATTCTGAGAAGGGGGTGAATCATGAAGTTCTGAAATTAGAATTTTTTTCTAAATTTTTAATAAACAAGATATTTTTCCTAGGTTATTTGGAACATTAGTTTAATCTATCATTTATTTCATAGACATCCAAATATATTTAAAGTAAATAGAAATCACAAGAATGTAATTATTTTACTTTGTTTAACCAAAAGGGTTATATACAAGAAGCATATAAACAATGGTTTAATAATGTCCCAATATCCACTAATAATAGCATGATTAAAATATTTAGTCAAGGGAACTAAACACCAAGGATAACTACCTATAAAATTGATTTTTGGATCACTCACTACTCACCCAAGGGACACTCCTTCCTTAATATCTACTCACTACATTAAGGAGGGTATTTAATTAGTTTATTAACATAAGGGTCACTTTTAAGTCAATAATTTGAAACTAATATCTTTTTTACTCAAATATAGATTTAGTTTTCAAAAAGAGACCATAAATGATGCTTCAAAATTTAACATCCAGAATCAGATAAATATAATAAAATAGTTATTCTTATTTCCATCCATGAAATGCCTCCTTTAAATAAGATGAATATGACCAGCTCCATTTGATTAGAGTTAAAACAATATTCTCATAAATCTCTATATCACATTCAATCTTTATTTAACCATGAACCAAAATAGTATAGTTTTTTGTTAACATAATCAATCATTGATGTCTTCCATCAATCTATTCTTCCTCTTAATATGTCAATTACAAACTTCTATACATATTTTTATTTTTCAATAGGTGTATTAATGATATTAATTTATCTATCCTATTCTATTTCCCACTCTATTTATATACATACATATTCTAAATTTCTTTCACTATTGAGAAGTCAACCTCATCTCCCTATTTGATTATAGTTGAAAATATAGAAACAAAATTTCTATAAAATCAGAGCATACTTTGTTTGTATCTTAAAAAAATCTCTTATATTAAATTAATATAAATATAGGAATAATTCATTCAATTTAATCCTCTAAAAATCCTAAAAATATATTTCCTTAAATGTCAATAATTTTATTCATTTAAGTCCATGAAATAAATCATTCATGCATATTTTAATTTATTCCCATGATTTTATCAAACAAAATTTACATAGATTAACACCTCTAGATCCTACCTATAATATCTTTGAATAACTTTAATATATCTTATAAAACATCATATCTACATACTTATCATTAAATATTGTTGGACTACTCATGTATTAATCATGTTTTAATGATCACAAATCTTATACAATCTAGATCATGTGTATTTATGTTTAAAGTTTTATCATGCTTTAAGAAGTTCCATGCAAGATATTAATTGCTCTATATTCAGTTTACTTACTTTATACTATCTTTAATCTACTCTCAAAATACCTTCTTTGACAAATACTTAAGTCTAATAATTTATATTATCATCATTATTTAAGTCTGAACACAGTTACTTTGAAAATTCTAAGACACCGTGAGTCTGCCACTGGTTATGTCTTTCTGACACCGTGAAGCCAGACACCGTGAAGCAAGACACCGTGAAGCCAGACACCATGAAGCCAGACATCATGAAGTAAGATACCGTGAAGCCAGACACCGTGAAGCCAGACATCTTGAAGTAAGACACCGTGAAGCCAGACACCGTGAAGCAAGGCACAATGATCATGAGACACTGTGAAGCAAGGCACCGTGACCATGAGACACCGTGACCATGAGACACCGTGACCATGAGACACCGTGACCATGAGACACCGTGACCATGAGACACCGTGACCATGAGACACCGTGACCATGAGACACTGTGACCATGAGACACGGTGACCATGAGACACCGTGACCATGAGACACCTTGACCATGAGACACGGTGACCATGATACACCGTGACCATGAGACACCGTGACCATGGGACACCGTGACACTCAAACACCATGATCAACCTAGACAACGTGCGAAGGAGACACCATTTCTATGACTTACTGTGACACTATTTCTTAAAATATTCTGTTGTCTTTCAATTTAATTTCTAACTGTCATATTTGATGACTTTAATGCATTGACATAATTAATATTTATTTGTAGACATATCATCGAACAGTACGAGGTAAGAGGTGCAGAACACATGCAACCTGTCGGCTCCAACAAGTGCATTCCAAGTTAAAAGCAAAGTGTGACCAAGAATCATCATGCGCAATACAGAAACAAAAAATCAAGGCAGTGAGCACAAGATCGAAGAATATACTGAGAGGAAGTTGTCAAAACAAAGGCACACTGCATGTAACTCGACATGACTAAACACACAAATCATTTTTGAAGCCTAAAGAACATCTTTACTCGACTGAACCTCATGGAGAACACAATAAGAATCGTGACACTCTATTTTGCACACAACTTCCAGAGAAGGACTCAAAGCTTCATCTGATTCAATCCAAAGGAGTCCAGAACTACATTGACATCATACAAGAGCATTCTAAAACTCATCTCTATATTCTTGCTCGATTGTGATCATCCTTTTCTTTACATTATGAATAGTGTGTGCTTCTATATGTTTGAACACACACCGAATCCTAAGATGAACTAGAGGATTTCTAAATCCTCACTCAATCTTTTCCTTACACTCTTGTGTCCCACTGTGGATAGTGGTAGAGGTCTGAGGACCTGGATAGCCTATGATTTGTTGCTATTATTGCTTTCTCACGTAGAACTGTGGTAGAGGTCTGAGGACCTAGACAGTCTGAGTACTGCTGTAAACCCCGATCCAGGTTGTGGATCAAAGTTTTATATAAACTATTTGAGAGGACTAAGTCTCAGCTTGAGACTAAACCTCTTGGTTAAATCTATTGTGCATCTTATTTTAGTTTAAACTATTTTCTATATTCCGCTACTAAGTACTTTAAATATAAATCTATTTTAAAGTTACTCTGATAGTTAAACTAGAAAGTGTTTGTATTTATTGTAAACCAGTAGGTTAGTTTTAAAAGCTAATATAATCTTTAGATTAGATTAACTGAGAACCAATCAATCACTTGATAACCTAACTGAACCTTTACTATATTGAAAATTCACTATAGTTTATCTTATTATTTAAATTGGGGGATTTCAATATAAATATTTTAAACAGAAATTTTGAATAGGAACTCAATTCACCCCCCTCTTGAGTATCCACTACGACCAACATTTGGTATCAGAGGTTTGTTAAAAGGTTTTCAAAACTCTCTGTTTGTGAAAAGTTTTCAACTGTGATTTTAGTTGTATCTTAAAGATCTCAAAGTTTCTGTTATTTATAAATTTTACCTCTTTAAATATATTTGCTAAAATCTTATTATGGATAATAGACTAGAAGGTGTAGCTACCAACATGCCACCCTTATTTAATGGTGTAAATTATGCCCAATGGAAAATCAAAATGAAAATTCATTTAGAAAGTATGGGATTTGACATTTGTACTACTATAGAGACTCAGTATAAGATTACAGAAAACTATTAGAACTACTTGGGATAAACCTGCTAAAGCTGCTTACAATAATAATTGTAAATAAATTAATGCCTTGTATTGTGCTTTAGGAGATGAATAATTTAATCGAATATCTGCTTGTAATACTGCTTATTAAATATGGGATACTTTGGCCGTTTCTCATGAGGGAACAACCAATGTCAAGGAAATGTGACTAAATACATACACTATTAAGTATGATAATTTTAAAATGAAATCTGATGAATCTATTTCTGATATGTATCTCAGGTTTAATGAGATAGTTAATATAATGAGCTCAATGGGAAAAGTTGTTCCAGAAAAAGAGAAAATCATGAGAATACTCAGATGTCTGCCAGAAAGATGGAGAGGCACATCAGTCTCAATAAGAGAATCATGTGACATTGGCATGCTACCTGTCAAGGATCTGATTGGAAATTTTATGATGTATGAAGAATAATTGAAGGTAAACAAAGAATAAGATGATGAACCAAGAAAGAAATCAGTATCCTTCAAGACCTCTGCTTCAAAAATCAAGGACAAATAAAAAATTCAAGCTGCAAGTGATAGTTCAAGTAGTGAAGAGGGTGCATCTGACAGTGATGCTGAAATGGCTCAGATAGCCAGAAAATTTAAGAATTTTTATAGGAAAAAGAAGTTTTTCAGAAAATCAAATTACAAGGGAAAGTATGACAATAAAGGTCACTAGAAAAAGGATTGGAAAGAGACTGATAAAAGTGATGACATAGTATGTTACGAATGCAAGAGGAAAGGACATGTGAAAGCTGACTATCCAAAGTTAAAGTACATGAAGAAATATGAGTACAAGGAAAAAAAGTATAAGAAATCTATGAAAGAAACCTGGAGTGCTTCATAAGACAGTTCAAGTGATTCTGATTCATCTCAGGATGAAAAATCTCAAAAAGATAATATGTGTTTCAGGACAAACACATCTGAGGTAACATTGGATACTCATGCTTTAAACTCTTATTATTCTAGAGATAATTATGATTCTGATGCTAAAAACATGTCTAGTGAAGAATTATTTGAATACTGTAACATGCTAGAGGATACCTGCGATGAGCTGAAAGACAAGTATAAAGCCTTAAAGAAATATCATGCTTTAACTAGCACTGTAAAATCTGTACTAGAAGTAGAAAAGGAAAAGAATGCTCAACTACTCAAAGAGATTACTGAACTGAAATTATCTAATGAGAAACTCAAGAAAGATTTAGAAAAATTTACTAATGGAAAGGACACTCTTACAAAAATGCTAGGAAAATAAGTAGCACCAAAATATACTACTGGTTTAGGCTATCAGCCTGGACAAAGAAAGATTAAAAAGAATAGATTTATTCCTAAATCTGGACAATATGTTGCTAGTTCTAGTTCTGGAAATTCTTATGTCTCAACCAGCTACTCACATAGTTATAAATCAAACAAATTTTAACTTTTAAAATATTTTAAAACTACTGATTATATGAAACCCATTAGACAAATCTGGGTACCAAAAGTTCTGCTTGCTAACCTGTCTGGACCCAAGAAAATCTGGGTACCAAAATCATTTTCTATCTAAAATTGTGTTGTAGGAAACCTTCTTAAAAAGTTCATGTAGGAAGACATGGTACTTAGACAGTGGATGTTCAAGACATATGACATGAGACTTTTCATGTTTTAAAAGCTTAATCAAAGTTGATGGAGGATATGTCACCTTTGGGGATAACTCAAAAGGAAAGATCATCAGCTTAGGCCATATTGGTAACACTGATTCAATCTTAATTGCTAAAGTTTTATTTGTTGATGGACTAAAGTATAATCTGTTAAGCATTTCTCAATTGTGTGATGATGGTTTCAATGTTAAATTTGAAAATGATGCTTGCAATGTATTTGATTCTAAAATGCTCTGGTATTTACTGCACTGAGAAATGAAAATGTTTATGCTGTAGATTTGAATTCTTTAGCTAAGCAAAATATTACATGTTTAAATGCCTTTCATAAAGAATCTTGGATTTTGCATAGAATATTAGGACACTGCAATATACACTCACTTAGAAAACTGACTAGAAAAAACTTAGTTAGAGACCTACCTAAACTTGATCTTCCAGCTGACAAAGTTTGTAATCCCTATCAAAAGGGAAATAAACATAAAGTTTCCTTAAAATCAAAGAAAGAAGTTTCTACTTCTCAACCTCTCGAGTTGGTTCACATGGATTTGTTTGGACCATCTAGAGTTTCTAACTTAAATGGGAAGCATTATGTTTATGTCCTTGTAGATGACTTTTCTAGATATAATTGGGTATATTTTCTAGCTCAAAAAAGTGAAGTTTGCCCTTACTTTATTAAATATTCCAAGTCTATAGAGAACCTTAGTGGACTTAGGATCAAGACCTTGAGAAGTGATCATGGCCGTGAGTTTGAAAATCAAGAGTTTGAATCTTATTTCTCACACAATGGCTATAGTCACAACTTCTCTGATCCTAGAACACCTCAATAGAATGGTGTAGTAGAAAGAAGAAATAAGACTCTTCAGGAGATTGCTAGGACAATGCTCAATGAATATTATTTACCAATTTACTTTTGGGTTGAAGCTGTTAATACAACTTGTTACATTATCAATATAGTCTTGATTAGACCAATTCTTAAAAAGACCCCTTATGAGCTTTGGAACAATAGGAAGCCTAAGGTTAACTACTTTAGAGTTTTTTGTTGCAAAGTCTTTATCCTTAATACTAAAGATAATCTTGACAAATTTGCTTCCAAAAGTGATGAAGGAATTTTCCCAGGTTACTCAATATCAAATAAAGCCTATAGATTATTCAATAAGAGAACCAAATGTGTGGAAGAATCTATACACATCAAATTTGATGAAACCGATCCACTTGAACCTAAGAATCCTCTTGAAAATCTTGAAGAAGATATATCCATTCTAAACCTTAATGACAAGAACAATGAACTTATTGTTAAGAAAACCAGTTCTGGAAATGCTCCAGAATCTACTTCTGTTGAACTCGAACCTGTAAATGAACCTAAAATCTCCAGCCCTATCTTTTCTAGACCAACTAGGACCCTTAAAAACCATCCTTTAGATGTTGTAGTAGGATATTTAGATAGAGGAACACAAACTAGAGCTTCTCTGAACATCAAGATTTTCTTTCACAGCTTGAACCCAAAAATATCAATGATGCTATCAATGATGAATTTTGGGTGATGGCTATGCAAAAATAATTAAATCAATTTGAAAGAAATAAAGTCTGGGAATTAGTAGACAGACCTAAGGACACTTTGACCATAGACACTAAATGGGTCTTTAGGAATAAAGTTGATGAAGCTGGTAAGATAGTTAGAAATAAGGATAGACTAGTTGCACAAGGTTATAGTCAAGAAGAAGGAATTGACTATGAGGAGACCTTTGCTTAAGTAGCTAGACTTGAAGCCATCAGAATCCTGCTTTCCTTTGCCGCACATCTGAATTTAAAACTATATCAAATGGATGTTAAGAGTGCATTCTTAAATGGGTATATAGCTGAGGATGTTTTTGTTGAACAACCCCCTAGGTTTACAAACCCTCATTTTCCAAATCATATTTTTAAACTATCAAAAGCTTTATATGGTTTAAAGAAATCTCCAAGAGCTTGGTATGATAGATTGAGTACTTTTCTTATTTCCAAAGGATTTACAAAAGGAATAGATGGTCCTACTCTCTTTATAAAATGAATTTCTAATGATGTTTTAGTTGTTCAAAT
Source organism: Viscum album (assembly GCA_963277665.1). NCBI lineage: Eukaryota > Viridiplantae > Streptophyta > Magnoliopsida > Santalales > Viscaceae > Viscum > Viscum album. Next base: position 720,315,744 of record OY728125.1, on the reverse strand, counting down.
CTATGTAGATGACATTATTTTTGGATCTTTGAGAAATTATTTATGTGTTTATTTTTCTAAAATAATGCAAAATGAATTTGAAATGAGTTTAATGGGAGAACTCAAATATTTTCTTGGATTTCAAGTTTTTCAAAATGAAGATGACATCATTTTAAATCAAAGTAAATATACAAAGAATATTCTAAAACGTTTTGTATTGGATAACACTAAAAGTAGTGACACTCCCATGAGTACCACTTGTAAGTTGAATCTTGATGAAGATGGAAAATCTATTGATCAAACCACTTATAGAGGAATGATTGGAAGTTTACTTTACTTAACTACTAGTCATCCTGACATTATGTTTAGTGTGTGTATGTGTGCTCGTTTTCAAGAAAACCCTAAGGAATCTCATCTAAATGTTGTAAAGATAATTTTCAAATACCTCAAGCATACACCCAATCTAGGACTGTTCTATCTAAAAGGACAATATTTTGAATTAGTTAGTTACTCCGATGCTGACTTTAGTGGTTGTAAGTTAGATAGAAAAAGCACCTCTGGAACATGTCACCTTTTAGGAAAGTCACTAGTATCATGGTGTAGTAAGAAACAAAATTCTGTTGCATTATCTACTGCAGAAGCTGAATACATAGCTGCTGGAAGTTTTTGTGCACAAATTTTGTGGATGAAACACACATTACTAGATTATGAATATCAATTCAGACATGCACCTATAAATTGTGACAACACTAGTTCTATTAACATCTCAAAGAATCCTATTTCACATTCTAGGACAAATCATATTGATATAAGACATCACCTTTTGAGAGATCATTATCAAAAAGGTGATATCACTTTGGAATTCATTGGTACTAAATATCAACTTGCTGATATATTCACTAAACCATTAAATTCTGAGATAATAGACTACATCATACATGAACTAGGCATGATAAATCTCAAATAAAGACCTTACTTTCTACTGCTTCAGGTCTTACTGTTTGACACCTTACTGTATTATACTTTACTGTTTCATGATTACGGTTTCTCAGTTACCGTCTCTTATGTTTACGGTCTCACCGTTAGCACTTTGTACGTACGGTCTGATGTTTACTGTCTCACCATAACGCGCACTGAAAATCTCACTCACGGTCTCATAGTGAAACTCACTTACTGTCTCACCGTAATGATCACTTACTATCTCACCGTAATGACCAGTCATGGTCTCATCGTAAAAATCCTTTTTATTTTTTTAACCCTTATCATGGTAATTATTATTTCACCTCTTTTATTTTCCTGCATTTTTATTTTTGTGACGTTTGGCATTACTAAATGATAAAACAAATCAAGTATCACTCGATTCTTCACTCGAGGTTTCTTCTACCTACTCTTTTCGAACCCTTCTTCATTCTTGGAACCTTTCTCTTGCTCGAACCGTCAGTGAATTCCAAGGATGAAGCGTCCGTCATCATCGACACCTGAGAAGCACAGCTCAAAGAAGAAGAAGATTGCACCTAAGTTGACACCTTAAGGTCCTTTAAATCCGAATCTGGTAAACCACAGTGTTGTACCTGAGAAAGAAATTTGCCCCAAGTGGCTTCTGTCTAGTAAGTCATTGGTACTGAAAGTGTTAGAATAACAAGGTTGTTTAGAATGGTTCTCATAGGAGGATAGACCCATCTATCCTAGGTTAGTGGCTCAGTTTTACTAGTACGTATAGTTATAATTTGATTTTGGTGAGAGATATGTTGTAAGAAGCTGGGTCAATGGCCAAAGATGCTCATTCTCTTCAAGGTTATGGGCTGCATGCCTTAGGATACCTCATGAGGGTATTTGTGATGATTATCAAAGAGGCCCTCCACCTTCAACCAATTTCTTTGATTTAGAAGATGCCCTGAAAACTCTAACTGGAAATGGAACTCAAAGAAGAGCCATCGCTGCTGAATTAGATGGAGAAACAAGGCTTCTGTTTAAGTTTGTATAGAATTTGGTAAGTCCAAGAAAAGGTGATTTTGCTGTGTTAAAGTATCAAGATGTGTTTTTGATTCACCTCATGAAAAATGGACATAAGATCAACCTGTGCAAGTATATCATACACCACATGTGTGAGTTGATCAAAGTCACATCCAAGTCCACTTCTCTGTTCTACTCTCGGATTATATCAGCCATGCTTCTTGAAAAAGGTGTGGTTGGACCTAATGAGGAAGTAATTATGGACTATGAGTACTGTCTCTCAAAATCCACCATCAAGAGAATGAAGATAAACTGGAATCCTTGGAAAAAGGAATGGGTAGAAGACAATGATAAGGTTTATGAGAAGTTCAATCCTGTGGATTATCCCTCAAGGCCGAAAGACATTTCTAATCCTGGTTTGGAATCAGATGAGCTTGTTGAGTATCCTGAAGAAGAGGAAGAAGAGGTTGTAGTTCCACCTAAGGAGGTTGTTGTTGTTGAGGAAGATAGAACTATTGTTTCTCATGAAGTTCTTGAAGAAGAAGTCCCTGATCCTAAATAAGCTGTTAGTTTGGAATCTCAACCCGAGGCTGTAACAGAATTAGTTTCCAAAGATTCAAAAAAGCATGCCTTGGAAGAGCCTACAGTAGAAGATCCTATATTGGAAGAGTTACCTCTTCTACAAGAGGTCAATCTCGAGGAACTCCCTATGGAAAAATTTGTTCCTGAAATCATACCTTCTGCTGAAGAACAGATGGAGCTAGCTTTTCAGCTGACTAGACAGGAAATGAGTGAGGAACTTAGAGCTGAGTTTGTGGATTTAGACCAAGCTCCTAAGCCTCTCAGTCCTGAGAAGGAGGCACCTATTGAGGGGGATCAAACCCCAAATATTGAGTCTGCTGAAGCCTCACATCCAATTGAGTCAAGTCCTGTATACACTCAGTACAAATTTCCTGGTTTCTATGATGTGAATGAGTCTTAGCAGGTTACAACAACCAGGATTGATATTTCCTCCCTATTTTAGTTGAAATTAGTCTCCAGTTTTGCACCTAAGAAGGAATCTGAGCCTGTACTAGTTCCTACACTTGAACCCTTATCTGAACAACCATCCTTTGTGAGTAAGGATGATCTGAAGGAATTTGGAGATACTCTCTTATCTGGAGTTGAGAAACTCATGAATACCCAATCCCATCCTATGAAAAATTTAAGCGATAGAGATGCCTCACTATTATTTGAGAAGATTATTTGGAAAATACAACCTAAGATGCTCCATGAGATTCAAGAGGTAAGAGTTGAAAATAGGCTACTCAGTAATGAATTTAAGTCCCTAAGAAGTATGGTTGAAGACATGCAGAGAGAACTACATTCAAGATCTGAATCTGTTGCTCCTCCTGTAGAATATGCTTCTCCTAAAATCCCACAAGTTGTTGTGTATCATATTCAACCTTATCTTTCATCTTTAGATGAAAAGATTGCTGAAAGGAACAAGCAAATTGTGAAGGAAATGAAAGAGCTTGTTTCCAACCTCAATAAACTCACTGATGAGTACACAAGATGTCTTCAAAAGGTGTTAAATCAACTAAAATCTCTGACCACAGCTGTTAAAGCATCTATTCAATCCTCTAAACCCTCCTTGGACAGTGATCTGCTCAGATCTATAGTTAAAGAAGAGCTTCAGAATGTCTTTAGTGGCTTTAATGTGGCTTCTTTATCTGAAGTAGTCAAAAACAGTGATAGAGTTCTTGACTTAGTAAAAATCCACTCCAAAATTGATAATGATGCTCAGTAAGAGATTGCCAAGAAAGTGGATTTATACTTCAATATAATTTTTTCCAAGACCGATATGACAAATCATTTCAAGTACCTTGTAGAAAATCTGCTGATTCCTCATGTGACTCAAGCTTTCAAGAACCAACTCCAGAAACTCACTGAGTTTACTCATTTGTTGGACAAGTTTATGGATAACAAGGAAGATTTTGAGAAATCCCTGCAATATAGTGGATATATTATTACAGATTTCATCAAACTCCGCCGGCCCTATATTCATGTTCAGAGTACAACCATTATTGCTCCAGCGGCTACACCTCTCAGACCTGGGCTGCCTACCTTCACCTCTGCCATAACATCAACCACCATGTCTGTCAGCCAAGAACTCAGTCAGACCAGGCTTGTGATTCTTGATCAGCAACTGCCTAGATCTTCTACTACTCCTACCTTGGCTCCCTCAGTATTTGAAGGCCTTCCTTTACCCTCTTTATCAACCACATCTCTGCCTTCTTCTACCTCAACCACTTCCCCTATGGCTTCCTCTTCTGCTACTGCAAAAGGCAAAGAGAAGGCCAACCCTTGAAGAAGAGCATTGTTTACTCTTTTTGATAGGGATGCTATTGTTTTTGTATTAATCTTTTTGTGTACTATCCCTTATTTTCTATTAATGGACTGTGAACCTCTTTGACTTCTCTTAGTTCATCCTTTTGATAATCCCAAAAGGGGGAGAAGTTTCTATATATTATGTTATTAATTTATCTTTATAGTTGAATCTAATATACACATTAATAGTATATGATTTGTGATCATCAAAAAGGGGGAGATTGTTGGACTCATCATGTATTAATCATGTTTTAATGATCACAAATCTTATTCAATATAGATCACGTGTATTTATGTTTAAAGTTTTCTCATGCTTTAAGAAGTTCCATGTAAGATCTTAATTGCTCTATATTCAGTTTACTTACTTTATACTATCTTTAATCTACTCTCAAAATACCTTCTTTGACAAATACTTAAGTATAATCCTTTCTATTATCATCATTATTTAAGTCTGAACACATTTACTTTGAAAATTCTAAGACACCATGAGTTTTCCACTGGTTATGTCTTTCTAACACTGTGAAGCCAGATACCATGAAGCCAGATACCGTGAAGCAAGACACTGTGAAGCTAGACACCATGAAGCCAGACACCGTGAAGCAAGACAACGTGAAGCCAGACACCGTGAAGTAAGGCACAATGATCATGAGACACCGTGAAGCAAGGAACCATGACCATGAGACACCGTGGCCAAGAGACACCGTGACCATGAGACACCATGATACTCAGAAACCGTGGTCAACCTAGACACCGTGTGAAGGAGACACCGTTTCCATGACCTACTGTGACATAGTTTCTTAAAATATTTTGTCATCTTTCAATTTAATTTCTAACGGTCATATTTGATGACTTTAATGCACTGACATAATTAATATTTCTTTGTAGACATATCATCAGACAGTACGAGGTACGAGGTGCAGAACACATGCAACCTTTCGGCTCCAACACATGCATTCCAAGTTAAAAGCAAAGTGTGACCAATAATCATCACGCGCGATACAGAAACAAAAAAGTAAGGCAGTGAGCAAAAGATTGAAGAAGATACTGAGGGGAAGTTGTCAAAACAAAGGCACACTACATGTAACTCCACAAATCTGAACACACAAAGCATTTTTAAAGCCTAAAGAACATCTTTACTCGACTGAACCTCACATAGAACACAAGAAGAATCGCGACACTCTATTTTCCACACAACTTCCAGAGAAGGACTCAAAGCTTCATCTGCTTCAATCCAAAGGAGTCCAGAACTGCATTGACATCACACCAGAGCATTCTAAAACTCATCTCTATATTCTTGCTCGACTGTGATCATCCTTTTCTTTACATTACGAGTAGTGTGTGATTCTATCTGTTTGAACACACACTGACTCCTAAGCTGAACTGGAGGATTTCTAAATCCTCACTCAATCTTTTCCTTACACTCTTGTGTCCCACTATGGATAGTGGTAGAGGTCTGAGGACCTGGACAACCTGTGAGCTATTGCTATTATTGCTTTCCCACAGAGAACTGTGGTAGAGGTCTGAGGACCTAGACAGTCTGAGTACTGCTGTAAACCTCGATCCAGGGTGTGGATAAAAGTTTTATATAAACTGTTTGAGAGGACTAAGTCTCATCTTGAGACTGAACCTCTTGGTTAAATCTGCTGTGCATCTTATTTTAGTTTAAACTATTTTCTCTATTCTGCTGATAAGTACTTTAAATATAAATCTATTTTTAAGTTACTCTCATAGTTAAACTAGCAAGTGTTTGTATTTATTATAAACCAGTAGGTTAGTTTCAAAATCTAATCTAATATTCAGATTAGATTAATTGAGAACTAATCAATCTCTTGATAACCCAACTGAACCTTTACTGTATTGCAAATTCACTACAATTTCGCTTATTATTTAAATTGGGGGATTTCAATATAAATCTTTTAAACATAAATTTTGAATAGGAACTCAATTCACCCCCCCTATTGAGTATCCACTCCGACCAACAAATATCAATTATGTGATCTTTAAAAATCATGATTAAATCATACCTAACTTCACTTTGACATCTCCAATACTTATATGACATGAAAAAAATCTAAATTTCATGTATAAAAATAATCTTACTTGATATTCCTTCGCATGTATCCATTTCAACTTTCAATTCACACATGCATGACATAATATATTACATACAAGAGTATTTGAAACCTTATTTCATTCAAACATTTCGAATTTATCCTTCAACTCAATATTACATCAAAATTTGAGACTCCCAAACCAACCTTGATATCTCACTTACATATCCAACTAACATTTCATGAAATATATATTTAAATAGTTTTCAATATCATATATCTTGATTAATTTTGAGTATTTACTTATGTAGATTTAGAATAATTTATACATAGTAATTTGACTTCACCAAAATTTTATAAATAGTCTTAAATCACATTCCCTAATCCAAGTAATGAATAATCATGAAAAAATTAATTTTCTACTTATTCATTCATGCGCTCCACTACATCATATCTTTAGAAAATCCTTGAACATGTTTTGATCAAGTACTTTTATCATTTATGACTTATTATTACTATATTATTTCATTTATAGATCATGCCCTTTATTATAACCAATCTATTTCTTTCTATAATATAAATAAATTATCTTTTATACATATTTACTTTCTTCAAACTACTTCCAAGTATTCAAAATATGTATTCTAATATATATAAATTTCTTTCAATTTAGTACATATTTCATCCTTATTGAAACATTATTATATCTATGATTTTAAACCTTTAATTATATCTAATATATTACTTTTTATTAAAATAATATTCCCTATAATATTAAAAATAGTGAAAGAATATACTTCCATCAGTAGTTGAAAAAAATACAACATAAAAAATTTATTTGAAATAAATTATTCAAGTCACTTAATCCTTTAAAATTAGTCACAAAGTTATATAATTGATAATATTACATTATTCTATAAGAAATCCATTCAAGTATTTTAGATACTTCAGTAAGTATACCTTATTCTTCTTAACTTGTGACACCCCATCACATATTTATCATGTATTCTATAGATATTTAATCTCTATTTTCAACATAAAAATACTCTTAAAACATTTTTTAAGTATAAATAATATCATTTATTAACTTTTTATCTTTTATTCCTCACTACTATCCTCCTCTTTATCACAAGTTGGATTTTCATTGTTTTTCACATGATCTAGATATGAAAACATTTTTATATTCATCTTCAAATATTTCTTAATAAATATTAATGTCTTCACTCTGAGAATATTATTATTCATTGTATAATAGATTTCTCTTCCAGGTTCTTTATCTAATCATGAATTTTTCCTTTGAGAATACATTATTCTTGTATGTGTTGAAACCAATATTGATTTTCTTTTTGAAATATTACTTTGGAGGTTGTTATCCATCATCATCATCATCACAGATCATCATTTTAAAATTATCTAGATAGTATAAAACCTTCACATAACTAGAAAAATTGAAATGGGGATTCTATTGATACATCCCTTTTCACTTCGTTATGTTTCTTAATAGGAATGACTAAAGTTGATCGTAAATTATACCACCTGCTTCTTCAAAAAATAATGCATGTTGTGGACCCTTATACTAATTAATTTCTAGTGCTTTTAAAACATTAAAAGAAACTTATATATCACTTTTTATTTTATCCATTATGGTTGTCCCTCTCCTCAAATTATAAGTGATCAATGTGTTATGATGTCACTCGGGATAAAATTTATCCAAAACTGTATCTTATAATACAAAAATATAAGCATTGAAGTTTTTGAGAATCACTTTTAGATACTTGTTGACAACCATAGAGCCTAGGGATTTCTCTACCAACTCTCTTATTATTCTTATAATACCATTTTCTTAGGTGAATAAGTATTTACTTGAATCGCTTTTCACTATTTTTAAGTCCTTGGATTGAGAACTAATTTTTTTTAATCTTGATTCTTTGACTCCTTTATCACCTTTATAGATTTTAAAGATCCCATCTGTTGATTTATTTGTTGTTAATGATGGAACTATTAATATATGTTGGATAAGATTAAAGGTGGTGATGAGTTAATTCCCTCATACGTGGAAATAATGATAGAGAAATTACTTCCCATAACATAGGGCAAAAGGAAACATATACTGCTTCTTGAAGAACTCAGCTGGAAAACTTTAATGTAAAATCCCTGTATGTGAATATTGATGAGTTATTTTCCAAGATAATAAAAAATTAACGATGGATGAGAAGTGGTACTATTAAAAATATTTTTGAAAGATTTTATATTAATCTATCTAAAGGGGAGATTGAATAATGAATGTCAAGGAAGAAAGTGTCTAGCAAAGTTTTTTGAATAATATAGAAATCATCCATAGAGAAATAAGTATTAATGGGGTGGTATTAAAAAAATAATACTCTTTGGATGATGATTTGAGATGAGATTAATCTATAACACCCTGAATCACATCACCTTGTCCAAACTAGAGTACTATATGACCTCATGCATGCCTCAATGTATGTAAGAGGTTGTTGACCAATAGTGAGGAGCTGAATGGTACAATGGGAATACCATACCCTCAGTATCAATATCCACACACCGGAATAATAATAAGAAAAGATAAATGATCCAAAAATACATTTATAACTGAATAATAATGAAGAAACATTAGATGGAATGTTAGGTATTACAGATTTATACAAACACTAAACCAAGGACCCCCAATGTGGCAGGTCAAACCAGATTATAAACAAGCAACATGAAAATAATAAATATATCACAAAATCACTCCAAATTTTGTCGGAATACTACCTATGAACACTATGGACCATCTCCTAATCTCCCTATCACTGGGCCTTTACCATTTCTTGGGTCCTTGGTTATGAAGTATGCACACACGTTGATATGTACATGTAGGATGTGAGTATAAAACCAATAGGAAACCATCAATTCACTCTTAATCTAAGTTAACATGCATAAGAGGTGTATGAAATGATAATATATAAAATCATTAGCAATAATGAATTAATCAAGTGTTGAGTGATTTTGTTCTGACCAATCTTCCATGAACTCCTACTATTCCTGCTTCAACTCTACACTAAAAGGGAATTCATAATGGAATCCATGAACATGGGTCATCCACAAGGCCACCATATGTTAAGTAGCTACATGGACAACAATTATCGGGTCAAACCACAAGTTCATCATGTCCTATTTCCACCATGGCTTGGACTAAAAGGTCATCATGTCTCATCTCTACCATGGGTTTGGCCTTAAACCACCATGTACAGTCTCTATAATGGATTAGGCTATAAGGAAATCATTCCCCATCTCTACCTTGGGTATGAAATTAAGGCTATCATGCCCATATCCTATGTTTAGGTCTATCATCATCATCATTCTACATCACGCATTCTCCCCCATAAAGGGATAACCAAACCATGAAGTTCCACCTATTATTACCTACTAGAAGAAAAATCTACACAAGCTATAAATTCACACACAATAGGAATTATACATATAGGAACAACATAGAATAACAAGCATGAGACTTAGTATCCATACACACATACACATGTGATCGTAATCAAACATGGAATCATGGGATATACATGCACACACATGTAATCAATACCAATCATGGGTCTCATGGCTACACATGTATACACATGCGGTCAAAATCAAGGAAAACAACCTCATAAATGGGCTCTATATGGTAAGGAACTTCCTCCCTCAGGCGTGTTGATTCCAAATGGTAATAGCCACCAAGATTCACCCCTATAATAAAGTCTTCCCACTAAGGATTCCTAAAACTAATATCAATTCATCAAAAATAGGATTCTAAAACAATATTCCATAAGAAAGATTTGATAAGGGATTGAATTTGTTTAGGATTAGCCAACAAGATTCACCATAAATGGTAGGTATAGATCCTTTCAAGATACAGGAAGTGAATCTCGATATATTTGGGCTCTAATCATTCAATGAACCAAGAATTATCTATTATATCACATAGGAATCCATATACCTAGACATAGAAGACCTAATCTAGGATTTATTCCACGTTAAAGGGGAAATGTCTATAGAGATAAAGAGAAATAGAGAAAAAAATCTCATACCTTTCATTCTCACAACCCAAAGACTCTATATCCATCATAATAGGTGTTTTAAGGGATGGGAATCCCCCAAAACCACCACATGAGTCCCTAGGATTGAGATCCCTAGGAGTATGAGGAAGAATGAAGAGATTCAAGGAGGTTTCATAATTATATCTCAATTTTCATATTAATTAAAACTTCAGTAATGGTTTAGTAATATAGTTTTCCAAATCATGTTATAACTATGTGAGGCTATGCTCCTCTTCTGGGAACCTACATAGTTTGGTTGCATATTTTAGTAAACTATGAACCAAGTATCATTTTTTCCTATTTCTTGAATCATATGGTTTTCTAGAGAATATATCAATGTTAGATATAACTATGAACCAACAATACACCACCAATTTTACCTCTCCAATAAGTCACATGGTTTCCTAGGGATAACTGCACAATTTTCCCTATCTATTCTCAAATAATGCACCCCCTTAAAGTCCCCCCAAACCCTCTAAAGTTATCTAGAAGCTACCCAAGACTTCACCAAATCATAAAATAAATAAAAAAAACTCAAATAAGGGATGAAAGTAAGGCATAAGTCACCATAAAATTTTGGGTTATTACAATATCCCCCTTTAAGTACTTCTCATCCAAAATAAGTGTATTTAGAGTTCCTACTCAGAAAACTTGGTCCATTGAATTTTTTACATAATATTCCTACTCCCAAGTCTTCTCTTAGATTTATCTATGATAAAAAAAATAATCAAACAAGTGGTACCATATTCCCCCTCAAAACCTTTTATCTTTGGTATGTAATCTGTAATTATAGCTCCACAAATAATGCATATTTTCCCAACTCTCCATCCTCACTATCGATGAAATATGCAGGATCAGGGTTATACATATGAAGATGAGAAACATAGACCATGTTATACATAACTTTATATCATAGATGAATTATAAGTTAGAAATAAAATAATTTTATACACTCTTCAATCTCAAATGTCCCCACAAACTGGGGTTCTAATTTCCCTTTTCACTACAAACAATGATGTCCCAATCGATATGGAACCCAATAAAACTTAGTCACCTATAGTGAACTCCAAGGGTAATCCCCTCTAGTCAGCATATGATCACTGCCTACTCTGGGCAATATCCAAACATTTTCAGGTTAACTGCACCCTCTTAAAGGAATCCTATACCATACTCGACCCAAAAAAAGATACCTCACCCACCACATGCCAACACAATGATGATCAATACAAATGACCATAAAGAGTCTCAAAAGTTCCCATCTGAACTAAATCCTAGAAACTATTATTATACATGAACTCTATTAAGGGAATATGATCTTCCCACACTCCAATAAAGTCTAGGATGAATTCTTAAAGCATATCATCCAAAATATGGATCATTATCTCTGACTGTCCATCAATTTACATATGACATGTTGTACCTAGCTTCAACTGAGTCCCCAAATCCTTTTGTAAAACTTTAAAAAACAATGATGTAATACACATTTCATTATCTTATATGATACTAGAGGCACTCCATGTAGTCATATAATCTCTCAAATATGAATTATTCCAAAATAATCTATAGAATGAGTCTCTCAAATCATAAAGAAATGTACCACTTTTATTAGCTAATAAAATATCACCCAAATAGCATCTCAAATTAGTGGGATTTTGGGATACCCTATCATGAAGTCAATCATCACATAATACCACTTCCACACTATCTTGGGAAGTGTCTAAAGTAACCATACTGGTCATTAATGCTCTACCTTCATCCTCATCCACCAAAAGTGTCACATGATATCCTTATGAATCTTCATCAAACTTGGGTTCACTATTCACTAATAGGCATGGGAGTCCCTCATAAAATCTCCCATCATTGAAGATGGAACCATAACTCTCTCATGAACATAGATCATGCTATCACTATCCATTGACCATCCTGAGACTAGGTCACCTCCTATTAACTATTCCCACATTACTATGAATTTAGAATTTTATTCTTGGTTGTTCTTTACCTAGTCTACCATCACCAACATGATTACTAGGGGAGTACATGTCACCACCCCTCAGTACTCAGATGCATCCACCAACCATTCATCTAACAAGATCATCAACTGAAATTCCTCCTTTGAAGCTCTCTCTCTAAGATCATGTGTTTTCCTACTAAGAGCACATGCAACCACATTACCTTTTATAATAGAATAATTCAAATAAAAATAAAATATCTACAGATACTCCACCCAAAAACTCTATCAAAAATTCAAGTTCTGCCGAGAGAAGATGTAGCAGAAGATCTTTTGGTCAATGTATATAAAAAATCTATCACCAAAGAGATAATGGAACTAACAACTTAGATTATGGACCATAGTTTCCAACTCCAAGTAATTCATAGGGTAGTCTCACTCATGGGGTTATAGATGACGTGAATGATAAGCTACAACCTAAACCCTCTTCATCATCACATACCCTAAACCAACATCAGAGGCATCATAGTAAACTATATTACCAATCCCAAGATCTAGAAACGTATGGATCAAAGTTTCCATCAATCCCATCTTCATCTTTAGAAAGACTTCTTCACACTACTCATTCCACTCAAATGTGGCACCCTTCTTGGAAATTCATGTCATATGTTCTTTTAAATAGGTGAAATCTTAAATGAACTATTTTTAGTATCAATCCAACTAAAGGAAACTTCTTATCTCAAACACATTTCTAGGTAATGTTCATGACACCACAACCTCTTCCCTCTCTAATTCCATCAAAATTTCCACATAAAAACATATCTCATGGATCCATAAGTGAAACTTAGATAAATTGGAATAAAAATAATTTTATAAATGTGTACCTAATACAATATCCATATATCTAGCATGCATCTCGTAGGTCTGTGAGTATATAAGGATATCATCAATAAACACCATAATAAAGGAGTCAAGATATGGATGGAAGATCCAATTCATGAGATCCATGAACAATGATGGTGTATTTTCCAACCCAAATCCATGAAAAGATACTCACATAGTTCATATCTACTCCTAAACACCATCTTAGGAATATCCTTCTATATAACCCAAAGTTGGTGGCAACTTGATCACAGGTTTATCTTAGAGAGCCACTAGGATCCCTGCAACTGATCAAATAAGTCATCTATCCTAGGAAATGGGTATCTATTCCTATAATTCACCTAGTTAAAATTAATATAGTATATAAAAAACTAAAGACTATTATATAACTTCTTTTTGAACAACACTAGATCACCCCAAGGAGATGTGCTTGATCTGATTAAACTCATTTCCTCTAAATCCTCAAGTTGCACATTAAGCTCCTTCAACTCGATTGGTTACATATGGTATATGGAAATTGATATAGGTTTCACTACTAGTATGAGTTTTATCTCAAAGTAAAATCATCTATTTGGAGTTATTTCTATGAAATAATTTGAAAATAAATCCTAATAAAGGTCCATTACATAGGTAGAACATGAGGGAGCTATTCTATAATCTTTTGAAAGAACCATTCCCTCTACCTGATCCAACATCTCATTCACTAGCCAAAATGAAATTTTCTCCCTTACATATAGAAAAGGATATTTATATTATATAATAGTCGATGTGAATCAGGAAACTAGTTAACCAATCCATGCCAAAGATAAAATTAAAGCTAGTCATTTCAAGAATTATGAAATCCCATAGATGTCTATAGACAGAAACCACTACAAGATATTATAGACATCTCTAGAGACAATATAATTTCTTCCCCAAGGGTGTATTAAGAGAGAGAAACTCGAAAGGAAACTTAACTGGTAATTAAATTCTACCAGCAACTTGATTAGATGTAAATGAGTGGGAAGATCCTGTATCAAAAAGGGAAGAATATAACATAGATGTGATCCAGGTCGTACCTCGAATAGTCAATAGTCTCTCTCCACCATCAGTTGGAACCTGGTATAATGTATAAACTCAAGATGCCTCATCTGTAACAACCAAACCTAAACCATTGGGTCTGAGCTGTAATGAAACATGATCTTATATGTGCCTCCCTATATTAAAGAGGTTTTTGAATAGTGACAATAGTCAAAGGAACATAGTGTGGAGACTACACCCTTTGTACAAAGTAACTATTAGAGTAAAAAAAGAAAGCGATAAAAAATAAATAAATAAAAATTAATAAATAACACTTGAGAAGAAACATGTATAATAAGTACCCACCCAAATAGTGCTGATATGGCATGTCAAACACATAAACCAAAACTATGATAAATGGATCCCCATAGGTAGTGGATCAAAGTACGAAATAAAGAAACTACATAAAAGTAGTAATAGACATCCCGCCCAAAGTCTATCCTAAAGAACCTGAATCCTCCTACCAAACATACTCAACCATCCACCACAGGTCCCTTTACCTTCACTAGAACAATGGTTATAAAATTTACAAGAACACTGAAATACCAAAGTAGGGTGTGAGTAAAAGATTTAGTATAACACCACCAAGGACCCTTGACATAAGTGCATAATATTTATGGGTGAATTCCATAAAAGTAAACAGAGTATAGATAATCAATGATATATCATACAAGTACAATATATGCCTTGAGTCCTTAGATACAGGCTCTACATGCTTCGGTTCTATGCTGAAAGGAACATTGAGCATCTACTTGACACATGCCCCTTTATGGGATAGTCTGAAAACATGTCTGACACATCTTACTTGATGGGATAACCCAAATGCATCTTAACTAAGAGTTTGAAACATCCCCCTCCAGGGATAGACTATATGGATAAACCTAAACACTAAACTACAGGGATAAAAGACCAACACTTTCAATACAATATAAAATAACATATCAAACATCACATCATATCAATTAATAATTGTAACCATCATAATAATCATGAAATAAACAAAAAATATATGTTTCATAGGTATACACACACATAGACACAAACCTCAAGTTATAAATCATCAAACATAGGTCTCATGGGCCTACACACACACATGCACCAACAATTATGATAAGAATTTGTATAAAAATATGCTGAAGTTAAGGGATTACTACCTTAGGTGAAATAAAGATCAATGAAAAGGGTCATCATTCAATATAAATTGAACCATTGAATCCTAAATTCATTCTTGATTTGACCTGATTATAATTCTAAGACCATGATTGAGCATAATCTTCACCCAAAATTTAGGACAATGTCACACTTACCTATGAAAATCCATTGGCAATGATGATCTAGATCCAAATGATGCACAAATGCAAATTCTTTGAATCTGAGTTCCATTTATAAAAACAATCAACAAATGCCTTGATATACCATGTCAAAATGTCAGGAACCAACCCACCAGGACCCAACCAGGGATGGTAGTAAGCTGATGGATACACCCCAATTCCAAATGTAATAGAACAAAGGTTAAAGATAAGTTTTGAGAAGTCATATCACTAAAATGTGAGGCCTTATCCTAAAGTACCTATACACACACACACAACCTACCCCATGAAATAGTACAGAGATATAAAAAATATTGGAACATTTAGAGTATAATTAATTAATGTATGAAACAACCTCTAGGAAATACATCAAAGTGCTATACATTAATACAAATTATTTAAAGGTAAAAGTACACAACCAACCAGAAATGAGGTCCCAACATGAAAACTAATGAGAAAGGGGGAAACTAAAGAGAGACCGACTCACAATCTCCATGTCCAACAAATAAATTCCATTAGAACCATTGATACTACTATTATCCTCCAATATCGAGTCCACTAAAGTCACTTTAGATCTTCATGTCATCTACACAAGACACAACATGTTATGGAATATCACATGTAGGAGTGATTATATACATATCAAGTAGGATACCCCAAAAACCAAGATGGAAGTAATATAATAAGATGGTCAGATCAACCCATAATGCAAGATGGTAAAGAAACACAACAATAGATTTTCTCATACTAAAACCCCATTCAAAAAGGAGAGAAGTTTCAATATCCACATCCAGCAAAGAATGATGATGTGTCTTCCTATATCTCCATAGATCCCATCTATGATTCCCATCAATATACACAATCTCACAAGAATCATAGTAGAGGGTCCACTCCTTACTACTATGCTCCATGTTTGAGGGATTATTTTCTCCATTATAGGACCTTCTTCCAACTGGAGCTCAATGATGGGAGAGTTCCATGCCATGGATAGAAGACTCACACCCTCTATAGTGCGGGGGATTACTGACTATAACCGTGTAAAGATTATGGGGGACCCATTCCCTAGTGAAATAGGGGAGTACCGACCCTGAAATATCATTGATTAGAAAACTCAACATCTATCACTGGCCAAGTATCTTTGGAAGAACCATTGTTCGCACAACACCTTGTGACATATTTTTGATTCCAAAATGAATGACACCATTGTGTCCTACATAGAAAGCTACTTAGGATAGGATAATTGTGGGCTAAAATCTGTGACTCAAAGAAGGATATATAAAAGTTAAAATTCCCAATGAAAAATACATGATGTGTATATAGGGTCACTTGGAATGAAACCTTACAAAAAATTCTAGTCATTTCTTCCCTTGTATGTGGCTTGTCTAGACACATGTCTCTAAATGGTGTGTCCTTATGGGGACACAATGTGTATCTTCACCTAGGGTTATGTGCATATACTAGTGGCACATGACTCGATTAACCATGTACCCTCACATTATGTGTCCCTTTATGGGAACATCATTTATTCTCACTTGGGGTCTGAGGTGTGTTCCCTTGGAACATGGATCAGGTGATGAGGTATGATCACAAGGTGTGTGGGCCCAACCACATGATGTGTGATACTTAACTCAGGTGAAACCCTAGCCTCTATGATATTTTGAGTAATTCAGCATGTGGGCCTCTAGATTTCATGGAATGTACTATGTTTTTTCACAAAAAAGTGACTGTGGTCTTTATTCGGATGTTAGATCCATGATTTTCCACCTCCCTCACCATTTTTATTTCAAAAATGACTTAATTTGAAGGAGAAGGTCCCCGATTGTTGATTTCTGAACTCCAATGGAAGGAAATCAGATATTCAATATCCCATGATATAGTCTTCATGACTCCCATCATCATTCTTGATTCTCAATCCATCCTCAAAATAGTGAAACATAAGT
The DNA here is from genome assembly GCA_963277665.1 of Viscum album. NCBI lineage: Eukaryota > Viridiplantae > Streptophyta > Magnoliopsida > Santalales > Viscaceae > Viscum > Viscum album. Next base: position 720,298,161 of record OY728125.1, on the reverse strand, counting down.
CATTTATGCATCCATCATGAATCTGGGGGTTTAATCATACTCAAATCCAACCTAACAATGTTGAATTGTGACCCCATGGGAAAATTATGAAGAACACGAAGAGAAATGCTAGGAAAAGAACAAGAATGAGCATTGGATGATGTGATACTAGAAAAATATTTCATATCATGGTAACAAGGGTGAATTAGATAAAGGAGATTTTTTTAGATAATGATAATTAAAAACTGGGCTCATTCCATGGATGAAAATCATATAAGTAATGAAAATAAATGATCCATTATTGATAATTAAATAAAAGGGTGGAAAAAAATATCGAGCCTTACTACATTAAATCATCAATAGTTGGTGAACAACACATCCCCTAGTGATAATGATGAAAGTCCCACTATGTTCTTCATTCTTCTCATGAATCCCCTCAATCGTTCATTGTTGATCCACATTCATCAGTCACCAACATCAATATATCTCTCACTTACTCCCCCCTAATCCATCAAGGATATGTTCCTAACCTAGGATATCCATCAAAATAATTTATTTATAGAGGGATATTAGGTTTTAGTCCATTAAATAAAGTAAATAAATAAATTATTTAATTTACTTAACACACCTTCCATTGTCCACCTTCCACAGAACATCCAACATTAACTAACCTTAAGTCATACCTAGGGTGAACCTCACATTCTAGAAACAACCATGATCTTGGATTTCCTATATGAGGCCCCAATTAATGGGAAAACCATTTATTCTAAAGATATGTTCATGTGTGGTTTGTTATATATTAATAGTCTTAATATAATAATTATAGGGTTTGAAGAAAACCAAATTATAACACCAACTATTTGAAAAAATATAAAGATATATATTGAAATATTCAAAGGATCAAACTATAGAAACTAGAGTCATTGAATTATCCCATTCTTCAAGGATTTTCACACTAAAATGCACAAGTTACTCACAAAGGTAGAGGTATTGAGCTCGCATCTGGCTCTCACACTCCCAGGATCTCTCTTGCATGTTCTCATGTTTCCAAGGAACTCAAAATATAGGAATGTTCCATCCATGTTGATCTTATCCTGTCAATACTTGATCGCTAATGGGTACTCCAAGAAGGTGGCTTTATCCTTGATGTACAACTATCCCCATTCAATAACATGAAATAGTTCATACATATATTTCCTCATCTACAAAACATGTAAGACATCATCCACTCAGTAAAACTATGGGCGAAAGGCCAAGTGGTAAGAAACCTCACTAACTCTCTGTTAGATCTGGAACGACATAATGAACCTCAGAGATAACTAGCATCCTCAAAAAAATCTATATGATCCTCATCGTGGGGAGAATCTCAAGAAAACATGGTTTCTATGATAAAAATACAAAGGCCTATGACATTAGTATATGAAAGATTTATATCAACTCTAATCCATCCTCATACACTTGTGGATCACTTGAACCTTTTCTTTCGTTGCCTGCACCAACTTTGGCCCAACAAGAGATGTATCACCAATCTTAGTCCAACACAAGGGTGACCTGGAGGGTATCCCATATAGGGCCTTGAAAGGGGATATACCAATAGTAGAGTGATAAATATTATAATAGGAAAATTCCACCAATGTTAAGTGATACTCCCATCTCTATCCAAATTCCAACACATAGGCTCTCAATATATCCTCCAAAACCTTGATGGTCCTCTTAGTCTGACCATCTGTTTGGGGGTGAAACATCATGCACATCCATAATTGGGTCCCAATATCCTCCTGTAAACCTCTCCATAATCATGACATGAATTTATTATCATGAACGAAGATGATCATCATTAGTACCCCATGTTTCCTGAAAATATAATACACATACAACCCCATTAATATCTCAACCAAACTTTTCTCCTTGATGGAAAATAAGTGTATTGACTTGGTAATATGGTTGATAATATTCCAAATAGAATCATGGACTCTCATTTTCTATGGTAGCACCATCACAAAATCCATTGATATGTCATCTCACTTCCATTTTTGGATATCAAGAGGTTGAGTCAAACTTGCTACAACATGATGTTTAACATCTACTTATTAGCATGTGAGGAGTCAAGAAACAAAATCAACAACACTCCACCTCATTCCATCCTACCAAAATTTATACCAAAGGTATTTGTACATATTTTACACACTTATATATACAAACAAGGGGGAGGTATAAATCCCCTAAAATAACCCATCATGAAACATGACAAAAACTACCACCCATCATAGAAAAAGGATTGTGTGCTCCATTCCTTCAAAAAATATGTTTGGTTCATATCCTGAGAATATCTGGTTATAAAAAACCTCATAGTTTACATCTACTAACTAATTTTCTCTCACAATATAGGGAATTATTGGAGTCACCATCATCTACTATAGGTGAGATTCACCCCTCTCCTACACTAGGGTTAGTTTCAATGAGGCCACCTTCACCACTAACTGAGATTGAGATTTCTAGCTAAGGAAATCCACCACCACATTTCCATTCCCTGGAGTATAATATAAGTCAAAGCCATAGTCCAACTAGAAATCCATCCAATGACCCTAGTTTAGGATGAGGTCTCTCCAAGTGAAGAAGTACCTAAGACTTTTGTGGTCTAAGTAAACAACAAAATGCTCACCCAAAAGATAATGCCTCCACTTCTTCCGAGAAAAGACTACCAATACTAAATCTAGGTCATGGGTTTCACAATCCATCTCTTGGGTTCTCAACTACCTCAATCCATTAGTGATAATTTACTTTCTATGAATCAACATTAATCTGATCCCATCGATAGAGGAATAAAAAGACACCATAAACTCTAACACCTCTTTCAATAGTCTTGAAATAGGAGAACTAATCAAACTATGCCTTAGATCCTAAAAGGATCTCTGATGCTTCTCAATCTAAGAAAATGGATTCCCTTTCCTTGTCCAGGTGGTCAAAGGGGTTTAAACCCTAGAAAATTATTCTATGAAACTCTAATAGAACCCTAAGAAACTGAGGAAACTTCAAACCACTGACACACACTTGGTTAGTTCCCAAGTGAGCACTACATCAATATTTTCCAGATCCATAACTACACCATTCTCAAAAATAAAATTACCTAAAAATCAAACCTCTAAAATCCAAAATTAACACTTTCATATCTTACTATATAGTTGGTTCTCCATGAATAAGTCTAGGACCATTATCAAATGCACTATATGATCCTATTCAGAATTAGACTATATGATAATGTCATCGATAAATAAAACTATGAATTGGTTCAAGTATGTATTGATGATTCAGTTTATAAGTTATAGGAACACATGGGGGGAATTACTCACAAAAAAAAGGAATCACTAGGGAATCATAATTCTCATAGAGACATCAAAATGTCATCTTTAAAATATCATCCTCACAATCCCTCAACTGATGATAGTTAGACCTAAGATAAGTCTTCAAAAACCAACTCACACCTATCAACTAGTCAAAAAGGTTATCAATCCTTGTAAAGGGGTATTTTTTCTTGATTTAACCTGGTTTAAGTGATGGTAGTCAATACAATACCTCAAGATCCCATCTTCCTTTTTCACAAACAATAACAGAGTCTCCCAGGGGGACACATTGGGTCTGAAAAATCCTATATATTGAAGGTCTTATAACTACACCCTTATCTCTTGAATCTTGGTAAGAGATATCAAATATTCTATAGAAGATATCAATGCGGTCCCTGGGTGAAAGTTAATACATAAGTTAATTCACCACCTTAGAGGTAGTTTTGGGATATCTTTGAGAAATACATCCATGTAATCCTCTATTACTGATAGAATCCATATTCATGTAGAGTCTGCCGATCCAAGCGAAAAAATCACCAAATGATGGGTGATAGGTTGTAACATCCTACTCATGATCCCCACTCACTCACCCATAATATCCTTATCTCCCATGAAGTATAATCTTATACCATCTTCACAAAGGCATATAACTCTCCTATGATGACTATCTATCTAGAAACAACTTGTAGAAAATTAGTCCATGTATAGGATGAAATAATAAGGTTTCATCATAATGACCAAGAGGTCCCATGAAAAACTCTCTACACTAATCACCAATAGTCACTGCCAGCAGATGTGTGATATAGAATAATCACTCTTTGTAGAAACATATTTCCAAATATTATGGGCCAAATACTCAATGTAAATCTCCAGATCTTGCACAAGAGATATAAAGATAAAGTAATGAATCACCCTTGTGTCTACAAATACTGGATCTAAGGTAGATAGGACACATATCCTACCTTAAATCATCTTATAAGAAGCCTGATCATATCCCTCCACAGCCTGAAAATTCCCTTTCACTTGATAGTCATCCCACTAAGTCTAGTGTGTTACACCTAGTGGTAGTGGTTGGAGTAGGTCGCATCATTGTCCTCCACCTGAAACTCCTCCCTTAGGAGCTACACCTACTCCTCAATCAGCAGTGCCTCCCAAGGGGCTTCCCAAACCACACCTAGGATATCTCTGATCACGATGCTGCCTTTGAAATAGAGGTCCATCCACTATCAATCCATCATCTAAAACATGGAGAGTCTAGTAATGATAAAGAATATAACCTCACCCATCATAAGAATATCACCATCCATATCTATGCTAACTGAATCCTTTTCACAAACATTAAGTCGTAAAATCCACATTTCTAAGTTTGGGCATGAGTATTCCACTTGAGTCGAGACCCTGATGGATGATACTTGCTAGATTATACTAACGACTCAACCCCATAATGTCTACACTCGACTCCCACTTCCCAAAATCCCTATTTTAGAAATTTAAGCATAACTAAAGTCTACTCCAATACTCCAATATAATTGGGAATTCATAATGAGACCATGTTATCTCAGATATCTATGTGAAGGCCTTTTACAAAATTTCACACCTAGAAGTATCCATATCCTACCATATTGAGTGAATATAATGTGAGGTCAATAAACTTCAAGGCGTATTGTGTAACTAATTTATCACATTATTTCAACTTAATAATCTCCTAAATCCAAATATAAAACAATATTAAAGGTTAATAATATTCATAGAACAACTATTGAAAGTATGACCATGGGTGTGCCACCTTATCATGGTTTTGAGTGATCAGAACTCACCAGTGCCTCACTTATCCAAGGAGAAGGTTGGTAACAATTGCAACCATTTTACTGACTAGGTTCATACAAGATAGAAAACTCAGACCACTACCTCAATACAATCCTTCACTGCCTAAGGGTTTGGATATCCATGAAACCTGAGTGTTATATATTGCTGGAACTTGTGTAATGTGCTAAGCCTATATAAATTGTTGTCCTGACCTACTCGAGATATTGGATGCCCAATATGGATTCAATCATCTACCTAGACCACTTTAGGTTGATACATGCACTTCCCATTGGGTGGAATCACCAATTTATTATTTCCTAATGGAAGAACCTCATGAATTGGTCCTTGGACTGAGGCCTCATCACTCAACTGGTCATCTTTACAACCCTATATCAGTATCATAGCTGACTATCATCATGGTGGCATCCTAAAATTTAACATGATATTCCATGGTAAGATAAGAATATCTAGAGATATCATTAAAGAAGGATATAAAATTCAAAAGACTCAATCCTATATGATTCATGTACCATTGGTTTCCCTACAACTGATTTCTTGGTATGCCAAGTCGAAAATCATGTAGTCAGAGTCCTAGTGTATGGATATGTTAGTCATCACCCCATCACTAGGTTCCCTATCCTAATTTCTACACTCAAGAGACACTAACATCATTTCCCTAGGCTCCCAAGACAAACCTCGCAAAATTTCAAAATCCAAACACTTACTCGAAGATAAACCAACTTTGATACCACTTTGTCCCAACCCAACCCACTGCGACCCTGCATGGGCCAGTAGTAAGATGAGGGTGACACCCTAAGTCCACATCAAATTGTCCAAGAGATGGAAACAAACACCAAGTAGGATTATCACTAAACTAGGTGGAATAATCCTAAATTACCTTTATGAATGCACACGACCATCCCCATGTAATAGTGAATAGATATAAAAAAGGACTGGAACATCTAGAGTATATTCAATGCATGCTACAACCTCTAAGAAATACATTAAAGTGAATCAAGTTAATGAAAAATATATAAAAGAAAAATATGCACCCAAATATAAAGGATGTACCAACTTGAAAATTATTATGAATGGGGGGAATTGAAGAGATCCCGACACTCAATATCTAAGGTTGGACATTGAACATGGTCAACACCTCAGAAACTACTATACTCCTCCAATAATGGGTCCACAAAAGTCACAACTGATCTACCTTTCATTTGCATAAGACATAAGACATGATGGCATAGATCATACATGGTTAAGTGTATATATACCTAGTAGGACAACATTAAAACCAAGATGGAAGCAATAGAATAATACATCCATCTCAACACAGAATCAAGAGGGAAAAGGAACCCAACAAAAATATTCTCATACTGAAACCCCAGTTGAAAAGGAGAGAAGTATCAATCTCTATATCCAACTAAGAATGATGAAGAGTCTACCTATAGCTTCAAAGATCCCATCTCCAATGCCTAGCACCACGTGTAATCTCACAAAAATTAGAGTGAAGGCCCCTCTCCTTACTACAACACTCTATATTTGAGGGAGCATTTTCTCTAGTGGAGGACCAACTCCCCATGGGAGATCGATGAAATGGGAGTACCAATCCATGGATAAAATACTCATTCCCTCTATTTTGTGTGTGTGTATGGGGGGTGGGGATACTGACTATACCTATGTAAAGAGTATAGGGAACCCGCACCCTAGTATGATAGGGGAGTACAGACCCCATGTCATTGATAATCAAACCTACTCATTAGAGTCCCACTCATAACACCTAGTTTCATATATTTGATCCAAAATAAAGGCTACTATCATGTCATACATGGAAAATACTCAGGATAAGATACTCACAAGCCCAAATCTATGTCTCAAAGAAGGATATACATAAGGTATACATACCTGGGGAAAGTACACATAGTGTACATAGGGTCACACATCGTGTGATCTCAACCAAATTCCTAGTCATGTCTTCCCTTGGACATGGTTAGGCCAACCATGTGGATCCACATGGTTTTTCCTTATAAGAAAATCGTGTGTATATTCACCCAGGGTCATGGTCATGTACTAATAGTACATGGATTGACTAGCCATATACCCTCACATGACATGTACCTCTATAGACACAACATATCGTCTCAGCTGGGTTCATGGGCATGTTCCCTCAGTTCATGGATTTGCTGCCCAGGTAGTGTCATATGGAATATGGGACTATCCATATAGTGTGTGATACTTAACTATGATGAAAACCTAGTTTTCATGAGATTTTAAGGAACACAACATTTGTTCCTCTAGAATACATGGTGTGTACTCAAGTTTTTTGCAGAAAGTGACCTAGTCTTCACATAGACATTGAGTATATGATTTCCACCACCCCCTCTCCATTTATCTCTCCAAAATAGCCAAATTCAAAGGGGAATTTCACTAAATGTTTATTTATAGCCCCCAATGATCATAAATTTGATCTTTGATATCCATATTCTTATCTATCATACTTCCCATCATCATTTTGGGTACCGATCCATGATTCCATCACCTATATCTCAAAAATTATTTTGATCCATTTATAAAAGATGAATCCTTATGTCGTTCATGAATCCTTTACAAATCTAGGGGTTCAACCTCACTTGAATCCATCCCATCAATGTCAAATCGCCACTCTATGGGCCAATGATGAAGAGCATGAAAACTATGGTGGGAAACACCCAAGAATGAGGTGAAATCATCATTGAATGATGTGATCCTAGACAATGATTTCATATCATGAAAACAAAGGAGATTAAAGGGTGAAGTAGAGAAAAGAAATTATGTTTGAGAATTATAATTAAAAACTTGGTTCATGTGAAGGATAAAAATCACATACCAAAATCAGATATACAATGCATGTTTGAAAATTAAATAAAAGGGTGGAAAACCACAAAATATCAAGCCCTACCCTATGAGAATTAAATCATTGTTGGATAACATGTCCTATTGTGACGATGATGAAGGTCCTAACATGTTCATCATTTGTCTCATGAATAACCATAATCATTCACTATAGATCCACATTCTTGAGTCTCCAACACCAATAGAGCTCTCACTTCCTCCTCTCTAATCTCCTGGGGATATGCAGATAACCTTGGGGATCTATTATAATGATGTATTTATTGAGGGGTATTAGTTATTATGCTATTAAATAAATTAAATAAAAAAATTATTTAATTTACATAATGCACCGACCATCATCTATCTTCCACATAACATCTGACATCAACCAAGATTAAGTATAACATAGGATAAACCTCACATTATAAAAAACACCACAATCCCAGATTTCCCATCTAAGGTCCCAATTAATAATAAATCCATTTATTCTTAAAATATGTGTTTGCATGATTTAATAAATATTAATATTAATAATATAATAATTATGGGGTCCTGTGACACCCAAGACACAATTCCAACTCTAAATGGGAATCCACATATATATATAGAAATATTCAAAGGAAAAACTATAGAAACTAGATTTATTACAAAAAACCTCTAGATATAATCAATGAACCTAAGATCTAGTTGGTTTTGATCAATGAGAATAGGAGGGAATTGATCAAAAATAAATAAGAACTCACTATATTGAAATTGTACTTGAATGAAGGAGACAAAAGGGAGGATAATGTTCATGCTCAATAGACCGAGTTTTTTGAGAAAAACCATTGAAGTTACTTATTAGGGATTAGAATCTGTTAGATGGAGTGAATTGTAACATCCTTACTTAAATATTATATATGAGATGTTTTAAGTGTATAAAATTGTCCATTAATCTTTTATTTTTTCTCTAATAAGGGTGTTTAATGGTTGGTTTTTATGAATAAAGGGTGTGGGAATTAGTGGTTAGAGTGAAGAGAAAATGCTTAGCCTTATGGTGGATATAAAGCTACTATTGTCTAGCATGTAAACTCCAGCAACCATCCAATGGAGTTCTTGTATGTATGTAGAAAAATAAAGACCCCATCAACCCACCGATGGGATTCCATTAGCCAACTGGTGGTTCTAGAAGAACTCAGGTGGGTCTTCCAAGCACATTGGCCAACTAGTGGTATCACTGATCATCCAACACAACTAGCCTAGAAGTTCATTAAATTCACCCAACAAATTTTTATTTACACTAGTTTTGGACCATGTTTAATGCATATTTTTTCCCCTAAATCAACTATTTCAAATTTGAGACCTCCCCTATAAAATCTAGAGCTCTCCCATTCATCTTTCCTTGGTTATTAAATGTTGGATCAATCTAGTGATGCTACAATGGATAGTTTTCTCTAGATATATAAAAAATTTTCTATTATTTCTTTAGGGATGAGCATGGATATATGATGGATCTATGTTTTCTATGTGGGTATAATAATGAATTCTTCCTTCATTCATATGTCGATGATGGATCTAGATAGTTAGTGGGGTCTCTTGAACTGATCAATATTTATCATCAAATGTAGAAATTCTATGAGTATGTGATTATAATCATCTCCCTAAACCTCATCTTGATCATGAATTGATGATAGATATATAATCCATTGATGATAATTTGGTATATTGGTGGTGGATTCGATGTTTCAATGACATCCTCTCAATTGGATCTATAATTCTCATGAACGATGGATGTTTTTGAGTAAGTTCTCTAAGACCAATCATCTTTAGAATCCCTTATTCTTGAATCTAATCTTGTATATATTTTTTGAAAATGAATTTATTATGTATCATTGTTCATTAGATAGCTATGAGGTTCTATTCTATAACCGGTCATGAATTCGTGATCCGTTCTTGAATCAACCACAAATCTGGTGAATCAGATTCCTCTCCTTTGAAATATCTCGGAACTAGTTTCATTGATGGAATCCATGAGGTATGTGATTCTAGAAACACATTCTTGACATGGAATCTCCTTGAGTATCTTCACTAAAACTCTTAATTGATGAATCAGAACATGATATAGGGATACTTAATGTGATATATAGTTCTTCATGGGTTCAGGACATGGTCTTGGCTTCAATACTTTTGAAAAAACTTGGAATTATTCATCAACAACCTTGAGGTATGAAGTTTCTTACATTTTTATAACTTTGCATACTCTTTACAGATTTGATGTGATACTTTTTTAATATATATTTTCCTTAATTATTAATTATGATTTCATATGTGTGTGTGTGTAGCCCATGATACCTTTTTATGATGTTTTATTCCATGAGTATTCTTATGTAGCTTGTTTTCAAGTTAGATGTTGACCACATATTGTTATATCTTGATAATTATTATCATAATGTTATTCTATGATTTTCCCATGTATGATCTACCTTGTTTTACCTAATTAACATTCTCTTAGAAGTGTCTCTTTTGATACTCAAAAGAGGTGGACCATCATAATATGATTATTCTGAAGAGGGAGAGTTCACACAACATGACAAAATGACATCAACGGGCCTGAACACAAGTAAGTGATTCCTAATTGACGTTGAGTAGAATGTGTACTTGATTACTAGTGGATGTTGAGTAACATGTATAATTGATGCCTAAAATATGTTGATTAGAACATCTACATGATTCCTAGTGGATTTTGGGTAGCATGTACACCCAATTCCTAGTGGATTCCAAGTAGCATTCCCACTTGATTCCTTGAGGATGTCAAAAAATGTGTTCACTATACTTGTGTCTAGCTTTTACTGTTTTCACATTTTTTTTAATTATCCTACCAAAATGAGGATTAAGTAGGTATGGTCAAGGCTTGTGGTGGCTTGGTTAGCACATGGACACTCATAAAGTAATAGTTTTTGATTTCTTGAACATTTATTGTTACCATAAAATACAACTGTTATAATTGTGTAAACTTTCTAATGAAAAATTGGTGGTTTCCTACTGAGTTTTATTACTCACAGCTTGCATGAACATCTCAATGCATGTGAAGACTTAATGTATTGGGATATAGGTAAGTAAAAAGTACAAATGGTAGATATTTGAGTTTTATAGCATGGATATGGTGGTGGAATCATGATAAACTCTGAAGGATTTTGATAGAGTTTTATTTATTTATCTTCTTTCACTACATACTCTGGTTTTCCTTTCCACAATGGGATATCAGTTAATTATTTATATGAATTGTATTCCATTTTTTTAAAATATTTATTATTTATCTTTAAATTTGACCTAATCGATTTTTTATTTATATTTTTTATAGGGTTATGATACTAAGGTTATAGTTTACCCATTGATGGTCTTCAAACCATTACTCCTAGTCGATAGCCTCTTTCATATGGGGAGGTGAACATGAGGTCTTGTGGCTCCTCATCTCAAAACCATAGGTTTGGGTTGGGTAATTACATTTTCTTTATGTACTATCCCCTAAGATACATAACTCAAATGGTTGTGGTTTGTGGGGTTTGAATCAACTACTTAGGATGTTAGCTATATCCCCAGGTCATAGTCCATATATTCCCCATGATCTTATGAGAGCCTATCTATGACACCATCAAATAGAACTAATGAAGGTGACCCATCTTGCCATATCAATGACACTTTCTCTGAGTTCCTACAAATAATTTTTGATTATTCACACCATGTCCACATTCAAAACATCGAAGGCCTCCTCATCCCATGGAGGGGGATGAAGAAACTCTACTCTACTATGATTTACTACCACCACTAAACTAAAACACCTTATCCTCCCTCTTCTTACTAAAAAGAGAGTCACCAACTATTACACTGGTATGTCCTCTAGTTAATCCTATAAGATCTGGAAGAAGTCCTATGTATATGTCACACTCTATACCTTTCTTAATAATTAAGGCCCTGAGAATCACTTCTAGATATTTCATTAGGTAAAATCACATGACCTGATGCCTCAACTATGGATAAATGTTGATCTCATACTTCTGGGTATTATGTGTCTTGTTCCTTACCAATAGAGGAGGCAAGTGAATAAACTCTGTGAAACAAGAAGAGTAGGGAGACATGTACATCAGTTCCTACAAAATCCCCATAAACTCCTATACGCAGACCAACTTTAGAATATTTGGGAAAAAAACCTCAAAGAGAATGCCCTTGAATGTTTCTTGTATAAGACCCTCACATATTCCCACCTGGTTTATAACACCCCACCACCTTCGAGAGGGTCCTTAAAGTATGAAAGTATCTAGATTTACCCATCAACACTCTATGGTATCCATTAGGCCAATGATCCCCTTGATAATTTCAATAAAATCCTTAGTATCAAAATGAACTATGGTTCACTAGAATGATGGATGATTCTAGAGATGAAATCCCCAAGAATAATCAACTATTTACCTCTATGCCCCTTCACATTGAAATTTAACTAACCAGAAGAATTTAAGTTATAAATATTATATTTCCTTAACCACTAGAGTGAGTTTGGGAGCAAGATCAAGTGAATCCTTCTATACAACCAGTGGTGGAATGGGGGCATCCACCCTAGAGAGAGTTTTCTAGTTTTCTCCTCTAGGAGGTCCCATAAAATGTCTATAAGGATGTATTATCTCAAATTACAAACAAATGATTATAATTCCTTCATCAGCTCTCTTAATGGTAAAACCTATGAAAATTATAGGCACAATAAGATATTTCTATAGGAGACCTATCCTAGGAGGCTACCACATTGATAAGGCATAACCCCCCTAGCACTACCCAAGGATCAAGCCTAGTTCTTTGAACCTACACATTATTCATAGTCAAATACATATTAAAACAAGAATTCTCAAATTCAAATAGTCCAAATATCAATATAATATATTATAGAAGCATAAATAAATACATTTAATTAAAACAAATACCATTAAAAACATGCAATAGTTATATATGACATGTTATCCTACATTACTAGTCATGATGAAAGAATGAAACTAAATCCCATAAACCACAACAACACAATATAATCAGGATCAACATAAAAACTTAAATCCACCATTATAATAGTTGTCCCATCATTGGTAACTCGAAGGTCCTTATTTAAGTGGTAGCTAGGAACTTAAATGGATACCCTACCTGAGTTCCACATAGCCTAACTCCTTTCTACCTTTACCAAAATTTAGTCTAGAAGAATAGAAAAAGAACCCCTCCTCTGATAGCACTTTGTATTTCCCTAACCCAAATTACCTAATCCGTGTTGAATAGTTATATGACCTCATGCATGACTCCCCATACAAAAGAGGTTTTTTGGATATAATCGAGGGTTCAAACAATATAATAGAGAGACTAGACCCTCAATATCGATATCCATACACCAGAATAATAACACAAAAAGATAAATGACTAAAAAATGTACCATAGAACTGAATAATAATCAAGAAAAATCAAATGGCATGTTCTGTATCATTTAGTTATACAAAAACTAAACCAAGGATACCCAATGTGGAAGATCAAACCAGAGTATAGGAATGAAATAGGAAAACAATAAAGATTTCTCATAATTTCTCTAGAGTCTGCCTCGATACCACCACTAACACTAGGCTGCACCTCATTATATCCCTATCACTAGGCCCTTTCCCTTTCTGAGATCACTAATCATGAAGTATCCATGCACATAGAGATACCAGTGTAGGGTGTAAGTATAAACCCAATAAGATACCCCAAATACATCTGTAACATAAGTTCACATGCATAAGAGGTGTATTACATGATAATAAATAAAGGATCAAGTAAGCATCAATCAATCAAGTTTTGAATGGTCATGCTCTAACTAAGCTTTCATGAACTCTATCTGTAGATACTTCAGATCGATGCCAAAAGGGAATTCCTAATAAAATTCATGAATGTGGTTCATCCACAAGGACACTATATATATATATATATCGATTTATGTACACAAACTATATGTTTTGGGTTAGTCCACAAGGTCATCATGTCCCATCTATATCACATATCAGGACACAAGGTTGTCATGTACCATATCTATCATAGGTCAGGCCACAATTTCATCATGTTCTATCTTTATCATAGGTTAGGACATAAGAAAATCATACCTTGTCTCTACCTTGGGACAATACTCAATTCCATCATGCCCTTATTCTTTGAATAAGTCCTTCATCATCATCGTCACATGTTTCAAATGATCCCCCTCCAAGAGATAACCAATCCATGATGGTCCAACTATCATTAGTTACTATAAAAAACCTCCATAGGATATATGTTCACACAAAATAGGTATAACACATATAGTAACAATATAGCACAACAATCATGATTCTTGGAATCCACACACACACACACACACACTTGATCATAAACAAGAATGGTCTCACAAGATATAAATGGAAAGACATACAATTAGAACAAAACATGGGTCTCACTACTATACACACATACAAATGTGGTAAAAATCAAGGAAACAACCTTTTAAAAATTCTCTACATGGTAAGGAACTTCCTACCTCATTCACATTGATTCTAAATGGAAATAACCACCAAGATTCATCACCTAAATCAATTATAATTACCAAATATTCATAGAACCAAATATAATTTATCAAAAATAGTATTCTAGAATAAGAATCAAGAATAAGAACTTGACAATGGATTGAATTAGATTAGGCATACCCAATGAGATCCACCATAAATGGTAGATCTAGATCCATTCAAGTGATAGGAAGTGATTCACAATAGATCCATGTGTTTTTCCTTCAATGATCATATAATTCTTTATTATATCACAAAAAAATCCATAATTCTATCCATTACAACCAAGATCTATGATTAATTCAATAAGAAATCGGAAAGATCAAGTTATATCAAGAATAATGGAGAACAATGATCACATACCTTTAATTATCCTGGCCCAAAGACTCTAGATTCACCAAAATTGAAGATTGAAGGAAGATTAATCACTAAAAACCACAACTGGAGTCCCTATTTTTGAGATCCCTAGGTGTAGGAGGAAGAATAGAGATATTTAGGTTAGTTTCAAGTTTAAAAATAAATTTTTTTATTAATTAAAACTCCACACAAGGTTTGTTCACACAATTTACTAAACTGTGCACCAACCATGTGAGGTACTATATTGCTTTTAAGAACCCCCATAGTTTTTCCAAATGGTTTGGTAAACCATATGCGAAACATGATTTTTTTTCTTTTTCAAGAGTCATGTAGTTTTCTAGGGAATGTCATGTGGTTATATTTGACTATAAACGAACCATGTGGCACCCATTGTACCTCTCAAACAAGATTTAAAATTTCTTAGTGAGGATGTCATGGTTTTACCTAATCATATTTAAAATGTTCACCCACTCAAAGTCCTCCAAAACCATCAAAATATATCCAGAAGATACTCAATAATTCACCCAAGAAAACCATAACACAAAAATTCTCAAGGAAGGGATGAAAGTAATGATTAATGTACCTAAAAAGTCCAGGACATTATAAAGCTACTGAGAATGCCTTTGGTTTAGTAGAAGAGGTTTTAAGATGGTTGGAGGAAGTCTGGAATTTCATATAAAATAAATGGAAAGGGAGTTATTTTATAAATGATTAGGATTTCATACACATATTAATTAATTTCCATACAAAGATGAAAATCACATAAGAAGACCAATGTATAAGGTGATAAATGTGAAATATGAAGATTTCAAATGATAGCTATGTGAGAAGTACTTCTCATATGATAACTAAAATCATAAGATAACATTCCACGTAAGATAAGGACCACATAAGATAAGAAACACATGAAAGATACTTCTATATAAGATTAAGGAATCACCTAAGATAAGTGAACCTTATATAATATAATTAATTTTAAAATATTTTATATCTAATAAAATGAATAAGTTTTGAAAATATTGAGATTTATAATAATATAAATTCTGAAGAATGGAAGATAAATATTATGACGCTTATACTACAATATTCAAGGAACTAAACATCTTAATTGTATTTAAATATTTTTAATTAAATTTGAGATTATAGGAAGATTGGTTCATAAAATATATTGGATTCTGAGAGGATATCCATGCAGAAAACCTTATTGCCACATCATAGGTCCATTCACACATGGATAAATCACAAAGTTTAAATGCAGCAGATTTTATGAAAAAATATTAGGTCTCAAACAAATCTAATTCCTTGAGAAGGGGGGTGAGTTAGGGTAATATAACTTACGAATAATTACTTTGAAATTATGTTGTTATATCTTTTAAAGGAACACACTTACCTATCCCTCACAAACTCTCTATATTGATGAAAGTAGTAAAATAACACACAAGTATTTTTTTAATTGGTTAATATATATAGTTTAATCTATGGAGAATGCATGGAAATATATCTATGAATGTGAGACACAAAAGTGAATTTATTTTGGTATAGTTATATAATATAATGTTTTAACTAACTATCTAGGTTTAAAACCCTTATGAGAAATGAATAATGCACTTATCTTCTTCATAGGGTGGAAAGCACTACTCCTCATATGGAAACCTTCTTCTTCAAAAACTAGAAATGATAAAATTCACCAGATTGGTGTTCCACTTCATTACTATATTAATAGTTTTTTAGTGAAAATAAATCTTGGAAAAAAATTCTTCTTCTTCTCTAGTTCCTCTATGTGCTGCACACTAGAACTGTACACCATAATTCTAATCATAAAACATGAAAACTATTCCTCTTATTTCTAAACTCTGTCTAGAGTATCCTCTTTCAACTCTTCAATAGTAAATAACCAAAATCACTTTTCATGATCAAAATAATTTTCATTTTTTAGAGGGACTCCACCATTTTATTACACATACTCTGGTTTCATTTCATTTTACATTTTTTGAAAAAATCTCCAACTTCTATATGAGAAATCATTTTCAAAAGTCATAAAACATGATCAAATTTATTTTTAAAATCCTAGGAAATATCCTAAGTTATTATAAAATAATATTATTCACAATATTTATTCATATTATTCATTAAATATACATTTCACTTAATGATAGTTTAATTTACAAGTTTCCACCTCCCATACTTCATGATGGTTTTCATGGTCAAAATAAATTAACCAAATAACTATAAATCATGTTAAAAAATAATGGAAATATTTTTTCTTCATTCTCTCTTGAATCTAAATTTGTGTTTCTATATACACACTAACTAAAATATTAATCATATTAATGATTAATAAAATACCAATATATCTGCTATTGGTCAAACTTCATAAAAAATATCACAATGGCACGAAGTTAAAGAATCATATTTAAATAGGTCCAAAATTATTATTAAGAAAAAAAATAAATACACAAAATCTGAATGAAGTTTATGTTGAGTAAAATGATCCTTATATAGAGACCATTCATTCTTAAACAAAAACTTCATGCTTATACAAACTCAGATTCATGTTTATATAGACCATTTTCATCCTTTTGCATCTTTGGATGATCTTTACACACATATGGTAGCCTTAATTAATTTCTTAAATGATCATAATGAAGTAGATCATACTTACCCAAAAAAAATGATGATCCGTAAAAACCCTATACTTTCCAAATTTCATAACTGCTAGACTAAACCTATTTTTTCAGAAATCTTCCAAAACTCCTGTACACCTCTTCCAATCATAAAAATAAAAACTCAAATCACTGATAAATACTATATCAAAGATTAATTAAAATTAAGTTTCAATAAACACAACCCAAAAAACCCACTAAGTGGATTTTTTCCAACAATACCCCCTTTGGTTTTATTTACATCGCAAAAGCAGATTTACCACTTAAAACTCTAAGAATATTCATAAACTACTAGATCTAAATAAAAAAAAAATATAAACCTATTTACTTCAAATATTTTATAAATTATTCAATTAAAATCAACCATAATTCCACTTGATTCATGATTAGTTTGAGAAACATGATTTAAATGAAAAGATCCTCATGAAACACTTCATGGAACTTTATTCACTTCACCACTTTCCAAATTCCTTTCCAAGATACTACTCCTCCTAATTAGACATTTAATCACTATACCGCTTTTTTAAAATAGTATTTATCATAAATTTTTAAATAGTTAAGAACATTCCATGGACCTCCATATTTGCCCCATTAAAAATATGGGTATCATCTGCCACATTTTCAATGAATCCAAAGATCACTTCTTTGAAATTTTACCAAAAGGGTTTGAAATCCAAACATTTAATAAAATATAGATATAATACCGTACCATATAAATTTACATGGGGTAATTGGGATCCCTTATATAACTCATCTAGTTATAGGTATTCGATTGAACTCCAAGAAACAACCAATGCCTTTCAAAATATTCCTTGAGTGGTTTGTTGGTCAAAATATCAACCACTTGATTTTTAGTGCACACATACCCAAACTTTATAATTTGTTTATCCACATTATTCTTGAGGAAATGTGGTTTTATTTAAATGTTCTTGGTCCTTTGATTATGAATGGGTTTTTTCTAATATTTATATCACTTCAGTTATAACACTTTATATAAATATGATATAAAACTTCCAACCTAATCTCTTCCAGTTGGTGTCTCATATATATAAACTGGGTACAAATTGAGTGACTAAAACATATTAAAACATCATTATAATCTAATAGATGAAATATTACTTATTTATTTGCAAATATATTCAAGATATTACAATATATAATACACCTTAATAAGTTGACTTTCATTTTTACACTAAACATTCCCAATCTTCATCTGTATAGTATAAGATTTGAATATAGGTTATGCTCTAATAAATCATACCAAGGTCCATTATTTGGTTTATTTAATGGTGTATTCATACCAAAAATTTAAAATTACTTTATTTGGGATAGTTTTGATAGTAGGTAGATAGACTTATGGAAAATAAAATGTCTTTTCAAGTGGTATTAAATTATAGAAAACTTCAAATGATCTTTCTATAAAGTGTCATATCGACCTCCTTTCATTCATAATATTTTTAAAATTTAATTTGGTTCAAAAATAGGGTTTTAATTGGACATGAATAATACATTTGAAGTATTTTTAACACCTCATTGGTATCTTTGTTTTTTGAGAAACAAATATAATTTTTTTTCTTTGGATCACCTACATGATAAGGAAAAACTACTCACAAATCAAAGATATTTTGAATTTACACCACATGAATTATAAAAATTTATTTCATTATGAAACATTAAAGCCTATAAAATTGATTTCATATATATTAATTATCACCAAT
The DNA here is from genome assembly GCA_963277665.1 of Viscum album. Taxonomy (NCBI): domain Eukaryota; kingdom Viridiplantae; phylum Streptophyta; class Magnoliopsida; order Santalales; family Viscaceae; genus Viscum; species Viscum album. The sequence goes on along the minus strand of OY728125.1, from coordinate 720,278,854 downwards.
ATTAACTGTTATTTCCCATTCATGGTGTAGAGGTTATTATAAACCTCTCTACTTTCAAAACTAATCCTCTCTAGGTACTGGTCCAGCTATGAGTACCATTACCTTAGTGATTGTTTCAGGCCATAAAAGGACTTATTTAACCAAAAAAAATTATTCTAAAACTATTAAACTATAAATCCATCTATATTATCAATTTAAATATCCTCTTCATGGAATCCATTCAAGAATACTGCTTTAACATCTATTCGATACACTTTGAAGCATTTTTGTACTACCATAGCTAAAAAGGGGTTATGATTTAAAAATATTACATGGGTGAAAATTTTTCATCCACATAAATGAATTATATTTAGTAATATCCTTTATAAACTTGTGGGGTTTTCTTCCAATTCAATTTCCATCTTCATTGATTTTATTTTGGAAGACCTAATTGGTCCTAATAACATTTTTTTCTAGACTTGGAACAACTTTCATATCACATTATTTTAAATTTAAACAATTTCATCATGAATAACCTTGACCTAATGATCATAATTATCATAAAATTTAAATTTTTTATATCCCACCTAAGATAAATAATATGTTTATAACCGTTCGTTCATATTTTCAGTTTCAAACAAGGTTCTCCGGCCACTAACTATATCATCATCACTGGTTTTTACCTTGTTGGATTTCCTATTTTATATAATATTATAGTTATATTTTCCAAATAACAAGTGTTTTAATATATGTATTATATATCTCCTTATTTCCCCTTGATTCACACACTTCGTCATAATTTTTTTCTTTAAAACTGGATTATTTTTGTGTAAAATCTGCTCACTATAATCTAAAATATATTTGCCTGTTTCAAAAACTACTCATTTTCATTGAATATTACATATTATATTTCTGAAAAATTTCTAATACTTTTATCTCATTTTTCTATTTTTTTAATGAATATACAAGTAAAATTTCTTGACCCCCACAATCAAAAATCTTTTGATGCTTTTCTTGGTTGAGAATAAAACATCTACTTCTGAAAACTCAAAAGTACTTGATTGGTATATTATTCCCATACCAAATATAATAGGGAGTATTCTATTAATTTTTAAATAATAAATATATATTAGGGATATAAAACTATGTGATTATAGTAACTTTCTAATATGTATATGGTATGTTATTTTCAAGGAGCATTGTCTGAGCTATATTATTGATGATTTGATTACTTCTTTTAAAGACTTCATTTTATTATGGATAAAACTCAATATTGTATTCCATGATTTTCAAGATACTTTTCTAATAAATTATTACAAAAATTAATTCCATTATTGGTCTAAAACATTCAAATTTTAAGTCTAATCATTTTCTCAGCCAATCTCTAGCACTGATTGATGCACCATAACACATCAAATTTGGGAGAAATGACCATCATTAATGAAATTATTATATAATAATCAATAAATAAGACATAATAAATTTTAACATCCATTTTTTTGGGTATCGTCATTAAAAACACATCCACATGAAAAATATCAATAAATATTTATTACTTCTTTTTTTTAGCTTGTTATTTTTCTAAACAATCTTCCTTTTTTAACAAGTGTCACACATGTGAGCGTGATCTCATGAAATTATAGGGTGGTATCAATATCCTTCATTATTTACCAAGTTATCCAAATATTTTTGGCTCTAATGAATAAGTTTTTTGTTCCATAATTTTATTTCCTCTTCCTTAGATAACATACACCTATCCTATTATCAATAAATAAGATAGAGGTTCCCATTCATATGCCTTCCTTGCAAAACAACTAATCCATCACTTAATCTGGTAATGAAAAATTTATTGTTTAATATCACTTCATTCCTGAGTCACAAAGTTTAATTACACTAAGTAATTTGTGACTGAGTCTATCATCTAAAAAGGCTTTGGTGCATTTGAGATCTTTTCCACCAATCTTTGACTTCCTATAGCTAATAATTTGTAGCCCTTCATTTTTTACAAATATAACTACACAATCATTATAATATTTGATATTAGTGATAAATTCATTATTCACCATTACGTGATATATAAAACCAATATCTATAATCAAGGTACTAGACCTGTCCCTTTCCTTTAAAGAGATATTAGCAATGTTGGTTTTCTTAGTCCTTACCTTCTTGATCTATGACTGCTAGTTTAATTTACTTGATGATGTACACTAATTATTTATTTATGAATCCTTATATTATTCTTCATTTTCAAGAATAAAAATATTTTTTTAGTTTTAATCTTGTTAGGAAATGTTTCTAGTTTCGGTTTGGTGCCTCTCTTGGTATCCTTTTTCATCTTCCTTTTCACCATTGATGAAAAATTAATATCTTTATTCACTAAAACTTCACAACATAAATATTATCCATTAAAATAATAATAATAAACATAAGAATTACTAATTTCCTATCAATGATTTTATTTCTCTCAGAATGGTATTTTTGTGATGGGGTGCTCATATTAGGCATGTCCAAAATTTATATAGAAATAAAACCTTATTTTTTGTGTCTTCTTTTTAGCCTTTTCTGTATGAAGAATAGTTATTTGAGTATCATGAAAATCAATTTTATTTCATGGTGTTACTTCTTAGGATTTTTTACCCACTATTGATGCCTAATTTTTTTGATCATGTATCATAAATAATTTTCATTTCTCACAAAACTATTTTTCATGTGGTAAGATTCCCCATGATATTCATTAGTCTCCCTAGAGAATGATGCACCTAAACTCCCTGATGTAATTCCTAGAGTAATAATTCATTATTTATCTTAACACTGTCATCTTTATGTCATAACATCTCCAGTCAGTTCCTTGATTATCTTGATCGTTTTTATTCATAGAGTTATTTATAAAATCAATGATTTATGCCTATTCTTCAATTCTGATCATAATCTCAAATTCTTTTATCAAGATTCTAGAAATTCAAGATTTAAGTTTTTCAATTGTTTCCTCAAATTATTTATTCTCTTCCCATTGTTATTTTATATAGAGCCTGGAGTCATGAAAATATTCATTGGATTTTTTATTTGTATCCCTACAAATGTTGATTTCATCAAGGTCTACCCCAAGATCAGCTTCAAGAACAACTATTCCCTTGATTCAAACTTCTACATCATCACTATCATCCATTTTTGACTTTCCTAAAAAAGAAAAAATACTTATTCTATGAGGTATATAAAATATGTTACCTCATATTATTACATATCTTTTAAAGTATCATCTTCTTTAGTGATAAGGTTCATTATTTTGAAGAATTTATGAGGAATGTTTCCCTAAATTTTCATATTCATTAGAGGTTTCCTCATAAGGACATTATCTTTATCATTATTCTAATGATTATTTAGGAATCTATCCATAATGTTCTCAAGTTTTTCACATCACAAGTAAGGAATTAAAAGATTTTATTTGAATTTACATTTTCAATTTTTTACATTAGAATAAATAAAATGCACCACCTCATCAAGTTATTCATCTTGAAGATCCTCCTTCACCAATATTTTCTTCATAAACTTGAATGAAACATTTGGATAATTATTTGTTGAGATAGAATAATTTTAATTTTTCCTCATTTTATATATAGTAAGAGTTTTATATAGTTTTTCCAATGTTACCACCATTATATATTTATCTTTAAGAGATAATTCTTTCAGATTGAACTGAGGTAGTAGTCTTTAGGATTCTTTTTATTTTCTTTATAACATCAAAGATATCTTTAATAATATGTATAAATTGAAAAAATTCATATATGTGATTGAAAAATACATCAAATATATAATCCATTACCATTATAAAATATTAAAACTTGTTACACAACACTTACTAACATGTCTGTTGATCGTACCGCGATTCACTGTTTCATTTTCACCCTTACACCACTGTTTTAAACTGAATTTGTATCGTAAATTACAAATATAATAAAAAATTTCACCTCATGTTAGATTCACTTAATTTGTGTTTATAACTATTAAAAAGGTCAATTTTAATTGTTTTAATAATTTCATTGAAGGTGGAGGTGATTTGGAGGGCCCATGATGGAGTTCAAGAAAAATGAGCCAAGCTACGCAGGATCTAAGCAAACCAGCTTACTAAACCAAATACTTATACTGGAATGTGCATTTAAATGAGATGAACGTTTTTGGGATAGTCCAAAATTCATTGGGCTAAATTTCATCTAAATGAACCCAAGACTCATGCGGCCGTCTGGTGGCCCAACCGACCTGATCTATCCAACACGCCGAATCTGCATGAAGTCAAAAGTAGTGTGCAGTGATCTGTCCATATCTCGATATATAGTTGTCCAACTAGTTCCAAACCTTTGGTGTAGATAGTCAAGAGGTGGGGAAACATGTTTATAGTTCTGTCTGAAGTGATATTCGACTGTCAAGTGGTCTAAAACCATGGGACATATGATTTTACATAATTTGTGTGCCCAAAACCACCTTCCACTTTGCCTATAAAATGGAAGCTTGGGATCCTCATTTGAAAGTTCATCTAGGAAAAAAATCTATTCCATTTTTGATTCCTAGAGGATTCTCCTCTTCATCCTAGAAGTTCTGGAGGCCCTATCATCATAGGGGAATAAAGCATGAAAAAGGAGTTCCACCCGAGCTTCCTCCTCCTCCCGATGTCGAGCTAAACGGTGGGTGTTCGTTGTGAGGGAACTACACACATATCAAGGGAGTTACAACATATATATTAGATATTGTTTTGGATTTATTTGGGTTTTAAAACATTTATTTCCATTTATATTAAATTATTTCTTATTTGAATACTTTTTTTGATTCATGTGATTGATTTGCTCTTAATTTCTAACCGATCAGTGTGAGGTTTTGAGTGCGTGACTTGTGTTGTTCTGATTAGACAACACAAGAATCCTTTTATTACCCACTTACTTGAGATTTAAATCTGATTTTTAATATCTTATTTCATGCATAAGTTCTGGACTTTGACAATATGATTGTTATGTCAAGGTTTGGTTTTTCAAGTAATGAAATAAAGGCTTAGGAATTAATCGGGATTCCAATTAATTTCAACCAAAGAATTACTCCAAACCTAAATGAATCTATAAGAACAATGAGCTTGAAATGTGTGTAGTGAAATAAAAATGACCCCTTTCTCTCATAATTCTTAAATCATCACCTTTATCTATCAACTATAAATCTCTTTAAATCAAGTTATTTTCTTAAAATTGTTTTCAAAATCACCCCCATTTTTAGAACTTTTTATTAAAAATTCACACTCTAAACCTATGAATGCTCCTTGAGAGATGAACTGGAGTCTTCCCTAGACTATAAATCAAGCTTAAAAACATAATCAATTTGACATGTCATGACAACGTGGTCAAATTTTGGCACCATTGTCGGGGAGTACTTTGTTTTTTTTAGTGCGTGTTTTTAATAAGATATTTTTAAATTTTGTGAATATTTATTTACCTTTTCAATACTTTTGTGTTATGATCTATTTTTTGTGCAGGTTTGGTTCATGACGTGTTCTAATCCATGAGATTTACCTCATTTTGAACTTGAATCAGAGAGGATCTTACGTCAGTGACACCGATACAGAGAAGAAAACCCTTTGAAGGAGGACACACAAAACATCGACACTCCTCTTGATCCTTATACTTCTTCTTCTAGAATCGACATAAAAACTGAAATTAACTTGTATAATATGGCTGAAAAAAATCAAATATTAAAATAACTAACCTCACCTGATGTTGATATCCAACCCACATACATTCAATTACAAGGAGATGCACCCAATTTTGAACTAAAATCTGGTCTAATTCATCTATTACCAAGATTCCATGGACTTCCTAGAGAGGATCCACAGAAGCATTTAAAAGAATTTCATATTGTGTGTTATAAATTAAAATATGAAAATTTAGATGAAGAATAAGTAAAGATAAGGGCATTCCCTTTCTCATTATAAGATACTGCAAATGATTGGCTTTACTATGTTAATTCACCAATTAGAGATTGGACGGACATGAAACGTTTTTTTCTTGAAAAATATTTCCCAGCCTCTCGAACTACAACAATAAAGAAAGAAATATGTGGTATAAGACAATCACAAGGGGAAACATTACATAAATATTGGGAACACTTTAAAAGTTTATGTTCAAGATGTCCACACCACCAAATAAGTGGTCATATTTTAATTTAGTGTTTTTATAGAGGTTTAATTCATATTGATTGAAATATGATTGATGCTGATGTAGGTGGTGCGCTAGTAGATAAGACCCCAATTTCTACAATAAACTTGATTTAAAACAAGTCACAGGACACTCAAAAATTTGGTACAAGGTCCAGTGTACCCATTAAAGGTGTCCATGAGGTGAAAAGTACCGAATTCGAGAAGAAGGTGGACATAAAGTTGTAAGAGGTAAGTACCCTTTTACAAAAACTCGCTCTCTCCCAAGGTAAATCTCAATATCCTCCTCCCATCCATTATGGAATCTTCTCTTCTGAAACCCATTATTCTAACCAATTCCCCTAATTGAGAGAAACTTCTGAGAGTTGTGAGGCAATATTCCCAAGATGCCCCTATAACCAAACCTTTAGGAAAGAACCTTACTATACATCTAAACATAGGTGGAAATAAAACCAAGCCTATAGGAAGGGGGGGGGGGTATTCAAACCAACCTAAACAATAATGGAACCAACAAGGTCAAAGTAGTCATCCACCACCACCACCCAGAAATCCTTAACCACCCCAAAGGCCTTTCCAAAAAACCCCTCCAAAATCCGAGCCTAGCCTAAAATATATGATGAAACAAATGGTTTCCAACAATATCCAATTCCAAAAAACCACTTAGGCATCCATACAAGACCAAAAAACCCAATTAGGCTAACTAACTAACTCGATGGGGGAAATAAAAATTCATGGATTGGGTAAAATACCATATCAACTATTAGTCAACCCTAGAGATAAAGGAAATGTTAGTTCCATCACCCTTAGGAGTGGAAAAAACTAGAAAGTCAAATTAATCCTCTATTAGAGTCATCCCCTCCTAAGGAAACCTCCATACCAACCATTAAAAATGTTCCAAATGTTGAAAAACCATGTCTTAAGAGAATCCCTTCCAAAGGAAAGAGTGTGTATTTCAATGAGTCTCTTATCCAACCCATTCCTCTTCCATTTACCCAAAGGGCCACCCAACCTAGAAAACAAAAGGAAACTAAAATTAATAAAGAAATTTTGGAGATTTTTAAAAAAGTACAGGTTAACATCCCCTTGATTGATGTTGTCAAGAAAATTCTAAGACATTCCAAGTTTCTAAAGGAGATTTGTACACACCGAAGGCGACTTCATGGAGATGAAAAGGTGAGATTGGGGAAGGACATATCAGCATTAATAGAGCCATCACTTTTTACCAAGTGCAGTGATCTTGGAACATTCTCGATTCCATGCACCATAGGGGAGTATTCATTTTCCAATGCTATGCTTGATTTAGGTGCTTCTATAAATGTGATGCCTCACTCAATTTACTCTTCAATGCAGGCCAGGGAACTAAAAACCACTGTAAATGTTGTTCAACTAGCCAACTGAAGTATCGCACACCCCTATAGTGTGTTAGAGGATGCTCTTGTGAGGGTGAAAAAAAATTAATTTTTCCTGCTTATTTTTATGTGCTTTAAATGGAAGATGATATGATGAATGGACATGCCCCGATTATATTGGGGAGACCCTTCTTGAAAACATAAAAAACCATAATTAATGTCAATAATGGTACATTATCTATGGAATTTGGTGGTGACATAGTCCATTTCAACATCCTTGATGCCATGAAGCACCCCTCAGAAGAACATTCCTCTCTCTCTATAAATTCAATTGATGTACTACCTTCCTCTGAAAACACTTCTTTTCATTCCCCCGATCCCCTTTCTGAGTTTTCATCCTTGATTTAATTTCTTGGTAATGAATCATGCATTGATTGTTGTAGTGGTCTAGAAAAGTTTCATGCATGTTTATTAATTGATAATTCCTTGAACATTGAGGATCCAATGACCATTGATGATACTGATAAGATTATAAAAGCTCATTCCTAATTTGAGGATGATACCATTGAGAAGTTAGATGAGATTAGTGACCTCTCACTTTCACACACACTCCCATAAATCCAAAATCCACCTGAATTGGAACTAAAACAACTGCCTCAAGATTTAAAATATTCATATCTTGAGAATTGAAACAAGTTGCCCGTCATCATTGCTAGTACACTCCCTCATGAGCTTGAATTGTGGATGCTTGAACATTTGAGGATGTATAAACAAGTATTATGATGGACACTTGTAGACATTCCTGGTATTATCCCATCAGTTTTTACACATCATATTTTATTAAATGATGAGGCTAAACTAGTGAGGCAAGCACATCGTCGACTGAACCCAAACCTCCTAGAAGTTGTGAAAAAGGAGGTAAAAAAATTATTGGCTACTGGAATCATTTACCACATCTCTGACAGCCAATGGTCCAGTCCTGTTCAAGTAGTTCCTAAAACAATTGGCCTTATAGAAATCAAAAATGAAAAAAAATGAATTGGTTCCAACCCGTGTATAGAATAGTTGGTGTGTCTGCATAGACTATCACCGACTAAACCAAAAAACTAACAAGGACCATTTCCCTTTTCCATTCATTGACTAAATGCTAGAGAGGCTAGTGGGTAAGTCCCACTACTGTTTACTTGATGGGTATTATGGATACTTTCCGATCCATATTTCCCCCGAGGATCAGGAAAATATGACCTTCACTTTCCCCTTTGGCACATTTTCATATAGGAGGTTTCCATTTGGTCTGTACAATGCTTTAGTTACTTTCCAGTGATGCATGGTTAGTATTTTTTTGGATTACCTAGATAATTGCATGGAAGTATTCATGGATGATTTCACGGTTTATGGCTCATATTTTGATGAATGTTTGAGTAGTCTTAGTTCAGTCCTAAGTCACTGAATTGAAAATAATATTATATTAAATTATGAGAAATGCAATTTCATGGCGCGACAAGGTATAGTTTTGGGACATGTCATTTTTGGGGATGGTATCCAAGTAGATAAATCAAAATTGGATGTTATTTCTTTCCTACCATTTGTCAAAAATGTACAGGATGTGCGGTCTTTCCTAGGTCATGCTGGATTTTACTATCATTTCATTCATGACTTTAGTAAAATTGCACTCCCCCTCTCCAGATTACTACAAAAATAAAAAGAATTTTTTTTGATAAATAATTTGAGGAAGCATTTAATAAGTTAAAATGGAGTCTCATGTCACCCCCGGTAATCCAACCACCTTGGTGGGATTTACCATTTGAGATCATGTGTGATGCCTCTGACTATACAGTTGGGGCAGTATTATCACAAAGGGTCGATCGAGTTCCACATGTCATTGCCTATGCCTCACGTACAATGGACCCTTCCCAATCAAACTACACCACAACTGAAAAGTAATTTCTTTCTATTGTGTTTTACTTGGATAAATTTAGGTCATATCTTTTAGGGTCAAAAGTCATTGTTTTCTCAGACCATGTAGCCCTCCGGTATCTCTTTAAGAAACCTGAAGCCAAACCACGTCCCATTCGTTGGATACTTCTCCTTCAGGAATTCAATTTAGAAATTAGAGATAAAAAAGGAGAAGAGATTGTGGTGGCTGACCATATCAGTAGGATTCACCCATCCTTGGACATTGAATCATCCCCTTGTATTCCCATAAATGACATATTTCCGGATGAGCAACTATACTGAGTGCAAGATGTTATTCCTTGGTATGCTGAAATTGTAAATTATTTGGTAGCATCTTGCATTCCTACCGATTTTAATAAAAACTAGGCTGATCATCTAAAACATGAGCCCCATTGGTACATTTGGGATAACCCCTACCTTTGGCATACTTGTAGTGATCAAGTCCTCAGGCATTGTGTTATCGATAGCGAGTTTCAGTCCGTCCTTAGGTTTTTTCACACTCTTGCTTGTGGGGGACACTTTGGTCCCCAACAGACTGCTCTCAAGGTTCTCAATTATGGTCTCTTTTGTCCCACATTGTTTTAGGATGCCCATGACTTCTGTAAATCTTGTCTTCGCTATCAAAAAATGAGGAATGTCTCTAAAAGAAATGATATTCCACAACAACCCTTTCTCTTCCATGACATTTTTGATGTTTGGGGAATTGAATTTATGGGACCATTCTCCAATTCATTTGGGAACCTGTACAATATTTTGGTAGTGGATTATGTTTCAAAATTGTTAAAGGCATGAGCTACAAGGACTGACGATTCTAAGGCAGTTGTAGAATTTCTGAGAACCCAAATTTTCTGGAGGTTTGGATTACCTAGGTTCATCATCAGTGACCAGGGTTCTCATTTCTACAACTGAACAATGCAATCACTTTTGCATCAGTATGTGGCCGGGCATAGAGTGTCTACTGCATATCACCCAAAAACCAATGGTTAAGCCGAGGTGTCAAATAGAGAGGTAAAATGAATTATTGAAAAAACGGTTCAACCCAATAGGAAATATTGGAGTCTTAGACTCAATTATTCATTATGGGCTTATCGTACTGCCTTTAAGACTCACATTGGCATGTCACCATATCGGCTGGTGTTTGGAAAGAGTTGTCACCTCCTTGTTGAGATTGAGCACCGGGCCTACTGGGCCATCAAAAATGCAATTCTAATCTTTCTATTGCAGTTTATTAAAGGAATTTATAGATTCAGGAGATGGAGGAAATGAGAAGAGATGCATATGAAAACTCTAGGATTTATAAAGAGCAAACCAAGGCTTCCCACGACCATCTCATCCTTTATCGTAAGTGCTGCATTGGGTAGAAGGTACTCCTCTACAATGTAAGGCTGAAGTTTCATCTAGGTAAGCTTCATTCCCACAGGTTTGGACCATAAACTATTACTAACATCTCTCCATTTGGTGTTTTCTAGGTTCAAAATGAATAAACCAAGAAAACCTTCACTATTAATGGGCAGCAGCTGAATCACTTCCATGAATCTATTCTGGAGTCCCCAATGGAGGAACTCCATGTTCAAGAAGCAATCTATGAATGAAACTCACTAGTTTTTATCCTTCCTTTCCACATTCTATTTTCTTATAGTGAGGACACTGCACACTTTAGGTGTGGGGGGATGGGTATATTCCTAGGTTAGTTAGGAATTTTCACATCTTTCTTCTTTTTCTCTTTTTAGCTTGCTGAATTGTATTGTTACTTTCCCCCTCCCCCCTCACTTTTATGATGGAATATTACTTTTTTATGCCCACTTTATCATGGAAAATGATGCTCGTTTAATCATGTAAGTTATTGAAAATACATATCGAATGTCTGTATTTCATGTTGTTTTAACATTCAAAAAAAAAATCTGATGAAATGTGCATTTCAGTAAGAATTAAATACTATGGTGTGACTTTATTTTGAAATTTAGTTCTTTGTCCATGATATAAATGGTTGTATCATTTTGAAACCTTTGAGAAGAATGGTTCCTTTTTTTTGAATAGTTTAAGGGAAATTCGTGTCACTGAATTTCTCGACACAACTTGGCACCCAACCATGAAGTGTGAAAATTTCTACTTAATAAAAGGTAAATATAAGTTAGGTTGAATTTTCTCTACTTTCTAAAATCATTTTTCCATATGTTTTTTCCTTATCCGATCTATTTCATTACTGTACCAGATTGAACTATATGTGTGTAACTATTATCCGACTATTGTATGCCATAAAAAAAGGTTATATACTGGGAAGGTCAAAAACCACCCTTCCTCTACCTTTTATCTTGTTATAACTATTACAATTAGTTTTGTGAGGAGATCAAGCATGGTTTGGGAGAAAAGTGTGAGATTTTTTCCAAGTGAAACTTAAAAAAAATGAGGGGAGTGATGAAATGTGAAACATATGAGGATATCTAGGTCGGGATCTTATGGTTTGACTTCTGGGAATGCTTAAGTGAGTGGGTCTTGGAATTTGATTTCAAAGGATATAGGGCAGGTTTGGTGGAAAGGATCATATAAGTAGATAATTTTTAAAATAACTTATATTTACTTGATAGAAAGTGGAAAGAATAGCATGAAATGGTTGTCACACACACATGTGAAGAATTAGTGAAATGGTTATCTTTTGTACTATTTTCTCAAATTTGTATCATTCAACTCCTTGAATTTTGTGCTAATACAATTTTGAGACTTCTTTTTGTTTGATCACTGAGAATAACTCCTCAGTGTGATTTTTTCTTGGATCACATTTCTATTTGGAATTAAATTTTCATTGAATGTTAAATATTTATGAAGTTGGAAATATCTACATGCATAATTTCTGAAAATGTGACTTTTCCCAGGAGTGCAAATGTTTAGGTGTGGGGGTGTGATCGCACCGTGATTCACTATTTCATTTTCACCCTTACACCACTATTTTAAACTGAATTTTTATTGTAAATTCTAAATATAATAAAAAATTACACTTCATGTTAGATTTAATATTTTTTGTGTTTATCACTATTAAAAAGGTAAATTTTACTTGTTTTAAAAATTTTATTGAAGGTAGAGGTGATTTGGAGGGCCCATGATGGAGTTTAAGAAAAATGGGCCAAGCTACGCAGGATCCAAGAAAACTAGTTTACTAAACCGAATATTGCTATTATAACGTGCATTAAAATGGGTTTAAATTTTGTGGGATGGTCTAAAATTTATTTGGATACATTTCATCTGAAGGAACACAAGACTCATTCGGCTATCTAGTGGCCCAACTGACCTGATCTGTCCAATACACCGAATCTGCATGAAGTCAAAAGTGGTGTGCTGTGATCTATCCATATCTCAGGCTATAGTTGTCCAAATGGTGCCAAAAATTCAGTGTAGACATTCAATAGGTGAGGAAACATGTTTCTAGTTTTTTCAAAAGTGATATTCGACTTTCAAGTGGTCGAAAACATGGGCCAAGTGGTTTTACACAATCTATGTTCCCAAAACCACCTTCCACTTTGCCTATAAAATGGAAGCTTGGGATCCTCATTTTCACATTTGTCCAGGAGGAAAATATCTTCCATTTTGGAGTCCTAGAGAATTATCCTCTTCATCCTATAATTTCTGGAGTCCCCTATCATCATAGGGAGATCAATCATGAAGAAGGAGTTGCACCCGAGATTCCTCCTTTTCCTGATGTCGAGCTAAACGGTGGGTGTTCATTGTGAGAGAACTACACACATGTCAAGGGAGTTATGAAACATATATTAGATACTGGTTTGAAGTGATTTGGGTGTTAAAACATTTCATTCCATGTATCTTAAATTATTTCTTATTTGAATAATTTTTTGATGCATGTGATTGATTTTCTCTTAATTTCTAACCGATCAGTGTGAGGTTTTGTGTGTGTGACTTGTGTTGTTCCGATTGGACAACACAAGAATTCTTTTCTTACCCACTTACTTGAGATTTCGATCTAATCTAGAAGATATTATTCCATGAATAAGTTCTGGACATTGGCAGTACGATTGTTATATCAAGGTTTGGTTCTTCAAGCAATGAAATTAAGGCTTAGAAATTAATGGAGATTCCAATTAATTTCAACCAAAGAATTACTCCAAACCTAGATGAATCTATAAGAACAATGAACTTGAAATTTGTGTAATGAAATCACAATGACCCATTTCTCTCATAATTCTTAAATTAACACCATTATTTATCAACTATTAAGCTCTTTAAATCAATTTATTTTCTTAAAATTGTTTTCAAAATCACCCCCATTTTAGTACTTTTTTTTATTAAAAATGCATACTATAAACCTATGAACACTCCTTGAGAAATGACATAGGGACTGCCCTATACTATAAATCAACCTTAAAAAACTAATCAATTTGACATGTTAGGATAACATGGTTATCTGTCATAGGGTGGTGCAAAAGAAAATTTCATTTCCTAGTGCAACACAGTAGCTGACTAGGGTCGTCTCACATGAGGAGATTTACAGTGGTTCAATAAATAATTATAATTCACCTATTATAATATTGTTTTTTGTGTTTTTATTATTTTATAAAAGAAATGAAATATTGGATTTTTATTTTGGAAAATGTGTAATGAAAATATTAAACTAAAATGAAGATGAAAATATAGACAAAATGTTGTCCAGAAAGAAAGGACCTGGTCCTAGGGTTTGATTTTATGGGTTACTTAATTATTCATTCATCAATTAAATTAAATTCGATAATTCATTTTATGAAACTTCGTAAATGAATTAATTTAAATTATTTTATTGAGTGTGGAATTTTATCATGCCTTGGAAACTTCTTTGGAGCACCAAATCCCACCTCCTCCAATATCCAAATAGGATAACACCTCAATCGAGAGTAAAATTACCAAAATAATCAAATCCAATATATATTATTTCACCCTTTAGGGTATCCTAAACATATCCATATAAATAGTTAAACTAAGATAAGGTAGGGAAAGGTAAATGAAGTAAATCAAAGAAAAGAGATGAATTTGAGACCCGTTTCATGGTGGAAGACATCAACACTCTTTCAATTCTCTCTCATTCACCACAAACGAGATTCAAGAATTAATAAATAAATAAAAAAAATTATGAATTTCATGAATCCTACCTCAAGTATAAGCCACAAGTAAGTCTATTTCCATTATAAAGTGAAATATATCATGGAGGAATATCATAAGAGACGAAGAAATTAGATTGGAATAATATGAAATGGATACACTTTAATAAAATATGAATTGAAATTACATGGGAAAGAATGAAATTGAAAATAAAAACAAAAACCTAAAGCAAAACCCTATTCAACAACACAATGACAGATCCTTGAGAACTTATTATTATTTCTAATCCCCCAGTCTTTTATTTATAGAGGTAAAAAGTAGCCATGAGGCATCAAAATTACCAAAATAAATGACATTGGGTCAATCTTGGGGTTGCTCAGTGGTCTCCAGGTCAAAAAGTAGGGAATCCACCATTATTTACATCAAAACAGGTTGAATATGGGTTTTCTAGGGAATTTCAGATCATGAATAATGTTTTCATGACATGTAATGTGTGTGGCCAAACTTCTCATAACTTTTTCACGTTTTGAAAATTTTCTAGGCCACTCATGGATATATATTAGCGTGACCTTATGTTTCACACCATGACTTATGATTTCATCAACCTAGTTGCATATTTTTCATTTTTATTTGCTTCACATCTTTTATTCCTTTAAGATTCATATCATAAATGATATTCACGACGTAAATTAGTGTTTTCTAGCTAATTTTTCTCCAGTTAATCATGTATCTTCATTTTCAAGCTCTGGACTTGGTTATTTTTCCTATCCTTGTCACAGGAAATGATCTTTAAGTAGAATTCATCACTTCTATGATCAATTTATGCTAAACATGGTGTCATACCATAATTTAAAAAATAAATTAAATACCAGTATGAATAATAAATTAAAGTTTAAAAAAATTATGTTTTAACTTAAAATATTCAGGAAAAACATGACTCTATCAATACCCCCACACTTAGATTTTGTTTTCCCTCTCACACATAATCTCAAAAAACTTTAAAACGAATTAAATTATACCAATATTTAAATTTCAAAATCAAATAAACAAAATGGTTGAAGGAGACTCTCTGGCCCCGAGGCATTCTAGTGAAGTACAACTTCCTCACTTGGAGGATAAGGAACAAAGCGATTCCAACGGATGACAATATCAAGGGTTGTGGCATAACTCTTGCCTCGCGCTTCCCTTGCTGCATTCGACATAGGGAGGAGTCGGCATCCCACCTTTTCTTTGAAGGTGAGTGGGTGAGTTCTGTTTGGAATTATTTTGGAGACTTCACCGCGCTTTCTGTCCAGAACATGGCGGACTTGGATTTCTACGAGAGGTGGTACCACGGTGCGGGCGAGAAGGGTATGGAGAGGCTGGCTCGCACGATGGTCCTGCATGCAGGTTGCTGGTGTATTTGGTAAGTGAGGAACAAGTGCAAGCATGAGGAAGGCCATGCTTCGGACAGATCTATTATTTTCAGTACAAATAACCTCCTCTTTGATATGGCAAGCCTCTTCTACAACTGGCGGGAAGCACCTACCCTTCAAAAACTTCAAGTGCCTCATCCTTTCACCCTTCCTAGTACCGGTTTGAACAGAGGCCTCTGGGTCTCCTAGTCCCCTCCCTCCAAGGGCCTGAAGCTCAATACCAACAGATCCTGTGTCTCGGGAGTTCTTCACGGAGGAGGGGTCGTCCGCAATTCTTGCGGCTCTGTTTTCCTAGATTTTTCTGGACACATGGGTTGTGGTTCATCCCTTCAAGCTGAAGACAAGGCGATGCTCCATGGCCTCAGGTTATGCCAGCAGAAGAGGCTGGAGTTGTCCGATGTTGAAACTGATTCGCTACTCCTCCATAATGCCCTGTGTGGCATCAGTTCCACTCCATGGTCAATCCTCTACATCATCAGAAAGTGTCGGAGCCTGAACGACAACAATACCAAAGTGATGCACTCCCGGCGTGAGGGAAATCATGTTGCCGACTACCTTGCATCTATTACAGTTCATGGGCCTGTTCTAATTCTACTTCATGACTTGAATAGCTTGTCACCAGAGGGGGTCAATCTGATTAGGGGAGATGCTTTGGGCCTCCATTACTTCAGGCCCCCATAGGCCTTCTTTGTCCCGGATGCTTTGATTGGTGGGTCTTTCTTTTTTTCTTTCTTAATAAAAAAGTATTCACTTTGGTTATTGTTGTCACTTACCATAGGCTTTTAAGGTATCTAATATCTCCACCATGTAAATATAGAGATCAAATTTAATCATGAGGACTTTTCATTATGATTAAAATGTATCTAAGGATTAATTTAGGTAGGTGATGAATAAAAATAAAGCTAAAAAATGAGGTTTTAATTTTTAGCATACTTAATGATATCAAAAGATAAGCATAATGAAATAATCTTGAAAATGTAATCTCCCAATTCCCTAAAGCTCAAAGTGGGAATATGATACAAGTAAGAATAATGAATGAATCACCCTCTCTCTTTTCCCCCCTTTTTTATTTTTAAAAAGTTACGATTAAGAGAAATATCACTTCCACCACCTAACCATGTATGATAAAAATCATCGATTTGGAAATGGTGATTTTTGATCCTCTTAAGACACAACCCAATTTTTTCATCATTTTTTTTATTTTTTTTAGAAAGAGAGGTGAATAATAAATTATAAAGAATGATCCCATGGAATATCTCAAAAACCCATGAAAACCTAAAAATATCCTCAATGAAGTACACCTCTAACCACTATAGACAACCTCCCCCACACTTATTATTTTGAATATCATGAAAAATACCATCATTAGGGTAGGAATTGATATAATTTGATTATAACATGTATCATTTACTAAAAAGAGCATTCATTGATTCTATATGGAAAAATGATTCATGTTAAGGTGTTACCAAGGATAAAATTTCAAACAATAAAAATTCCTCAATCATATTAAAAATGATTCTGTTTAACCATAGTTTCGATAAGATTCCAGAAAATTTATAGAAGAAAAAATTCTTAAATATCTCAAGAAATATACTTTATAAAGAATGGTAAAAATCTTATTTAGAATTTTTTTAGGGAATAAGAACATATGGTTTTGAAAATATATATATGAAAATTCACAAAAATATTAAACAAATCCATATCAATTCCATTAATTCAAAACATGCCAAATCTAAGAAAAATTTCATTTACAAAAATCAACTTATTCTTGAAAAAAATGATTTTTCAAATTTATCTTATCATTCTTAACTTTAATCATTTAATTACCATTTTAAACATATAATAATGTCAACAATGAATTTAAAATAGGTCACAATGATTATCCTAAGAATTTTCTATGTCTCTTATATCAATACTAGAGTTCAAGAGTTCAAAGTGGGACACGAAATTTAATTTAATGATCATAATAATATTTTAAAACTTTAGAGATAAAATAAAATATATAATTGAGACACATACTCAAATTTTAATGATGCCTCAATTCAGGTTAAGAAATTTCTATTTTTCCTTTTTTATTCTGCAACAGTTCATGATGTGAATCCATTTCATGGTGTGAATTCAATTTTCATAGATCTTGTTCTGCAACAATTTTACAAAGTGAATTCCATTTTTAGGGTGTGAATAATTTTCATGATATGGATTCCATTTTTATGTCATGATTATAATGTGGAAACCCTCTTCAATTTCTTCCTGCCATGTGTTTTCATTAGCATGATGGACCTGTAAAAATGAATCATCAAAGCGTAAGTACTAGGACCATGTCAATTAATTTAAAAAATAATGAGGAATATGGTTGCATCCTAATATATCCCTAAAAATAATGTTTTTAATTTTAATTCCTAGAAATAAAATAAAATAAAGGAAATATAATTCATGGTTTGATCCCCCAAATAGGCTCTGGGTTTTGACTACCTCTAGATGGGAAATACTAGCTATTACCCATAATCTTTTGTCGGGTGGATTTTCTTATAATTTAACCACCACATGTTGTTTCTTCCACCTTGAACTTATTTTTTCTTATCATAGAAGAATCCATGGATATATTACAAAAAATACACCCCTTCAAAATGATATAAATCTTGCATGGTGGGGTTTGAATGAAGTATGGGTCCTCCTCCACATTGGTTTCTACTTGTACAAACTCTTGTTCACTCTCCAGTGTCTGCCCCAAATAAGATAGATTAATTTAATAATCATAGGGAAAGTTATAATGAAAAATAATTTGAAAAAAATTCTAACAAGATGAATCAATATAAAAAACTTCCCATTTTTTAGGTATTTTGTGTCTCTAGTTCTTTAGACAGAGCCACTTGGTCTCTTTATGGATTCCTTCCAAAAAATATTCAATATCATTCGAGAGCTCTATATGTTCTACAATTGGTTCTTTTACTTTTCCATCATATTTCTCACATTAACATCTAAAGAATAAAAACAATGGGGAGTGATAATAAATTCATTTTCTATAAAATTAGATGATATAGATTTCAAGAAAGGAATATCTCCCTAAGTTGGTTTAACTTAAATCAATTCTTTAGTGTAAAGTGACTCTTAGAGTTGATTTTAACTTGAGAGAGGAAGGTAGTCAGGATACTACATTATTTCTATAAATTCCACCACTTTGGTGGTTTATTCATATTCCAAGTCCAGAGAAATGTGAAGTGGTTTATATTATTCTGCTTTATAAAGGATGAAGATATTGTATTGTACCTCATATTTATTCTAGAAGTTATCTAAATCATGTTGATCTATAATGCGAATATCATAAGGCATTTCTTAATCATCAAACTCATATATTAACGATAAAACTAGGTAGAATGGTTTTTTAGGTACCTCATCTTTTACCTCCTTAGGTCCTTAAACTTCCAAGATGATTGGTGAAATATTTTTCACCACTAGCTTAGGTTCTTTGTTCGGTTTAGGTTTGGGTTTCTTGTCCAAAACATGAACACATTCAAACACCCTTTCAACATTTCTCTTCAGTTTTCCTATATCTTCTCTATTTTCTTCAACCTAGGATATGTTATAATATTATTCTTATTTCTTTTGTTTCATATGTGAGTAATATACCCATGCATAATAATATAAATTTGAATACACGATGGAAAATATAATTTTTAATGTTTTTTAATTTTAAAAAACATAGACAATTATTTACAAAAATGTGAAAATAGAAAATGTGAAATAAAAAACACTCAGTTCCCCAGAAATGACACCATTTTTGGTGTGCCTTTCACAAGACTGTACAAAATCAAAATTTTATTTTCCTAGTGAAATATTGTGGTTGACCAGTGTCATCTCATTTAAGGAGTTTTACAGTGGTTCAATGACTAGTTATAATTCATCAATTATACTATTTTTTTTATTTTTTTATAATAACAATGAAATTTTGGATTTTAATTTTGAAACACAAGTAATGAAAATATAAAAATATAATGAAGATGCAACTATAAAAATAATGCAGGTTAGAAAGAATGGTCATGGTCCTCGGGTTTAGTTACACAGGTTCCTTTTTTATTCATTCATTGTTTAAATAAAATTTGAGAATTCATTTTATAAAACCTTATAGATGAATTACATTTATTTAGTTTATTGAGTGTTAGATTTTATTATTCCTAGAAAACCTCTTTGGCACACCAAATACCACCTTCTTTAGTAGCCAAATATGATAATACCTTGATTGATAGTGCGATTCCCAAAATACTTGGATCCACCATATGTCATTTCATCCCATAAGGTATCCTAAAATCCACCATATGAAGTTTTTTCCTAAGATAAGGGAGTGAAAATAAGTAAATAAAAAAGAAGGGATTAATTCAATATCTTTTCCATGGTGGATGACAGCCGCACTCATGCACTTTTCTCTATTTCACCACAAATGGGATTAAAACATTAATAATTTAAAACCCAATAATTAATAAAATTATGATACCTACCCCAAGAAAAAGCTTCCAGTTAGTGAACATTCATTGTAAAGTGTAGGAGATCATGGTGAAGGATGGGAAAAGTGAAATAAATTAGATTGGATGAAGATGGAATGGGAACACATTAATGAAATATGAATTTCAATTACATGGGAAACAAAGGAATTAAAAACAAAAACAAAACCCTAAAGAAAAATCCTATTCCAAAGTGCATAAGTATATCCTCAGGAACTATTTTTTTCTAATACCTATGAAATTTTATTTATATAGGTAAAAATTAGCCTTGGGGCATCATAATTCCCTAAATAAATGATTCTTTTTCAATATCAATGGAATTTTATGGTCCTTAGGTTAAAAAGTAGGGAGTCTGCTATTATTTAAGTCAAACCATGTCGAATTTAGGACCATCCAGGCATGTCACATCATGAATAGTGTTTTCACTATGTGTAATTTGTGGGTCTGAAATTATCATGACTTCGTTCACATTATAAAAATTCTAGGGGTAACTCATGGATATGTCACAACATGACCATCTGTGTCCCACTATGACTTGTGATTTCATCACCTAGTTTCATATTTGTCTTCATGCTTTGGTTCACATATTTTATTACTTCAAGATTTATGTCTTGAATTATATTTACGAAGTGGATTGGTGTTTTAAAACTTATTATTCTCCATTTCATCATGGTTCTTCATTTTCAGTCCATGGACTTGGTTCTTGTCTATCCTTTGTCACATAACATGATATTCATGTAGAATTCATCACTTTTAAGTTCTTTTTCTTCTAAATATGGTATATTTCCATAATTTGAAAAAAAATTAAATACTAGAAATTATAATAATTTAAAGTGTAAAAAAGTGTATTTTATCTTAAAATATTCATGAAAAATATGACTTTGTCATATATATATTTTCTTATCATACTTTCAAATCACCTTCATATATATTCATAAGTTTCTCCCATATTTTATTTGAGGTATTTCATGACATCACTTTTTTCTAGATAGGGTTATCCAATGACCCCCCTAGTAATTAATTTTCTTATCATCCACATCCAACTACTTGTGATCCCTATAAGAAAGATCTAAAATTTACATTCTAGTTGTGATGCAATGTATTATTTTCACATAAACATTTATACCCAATGATTGAAAAAATTTCTATATTCCATTTTTCCAAAGATGAAAATTTTTACATTAAAAATGGGTATTTTTTTGATAGAAAATAGTTTCTATAGATTCTTGAAAGATAATATTGTACCCTAAACCAGGAAATAATAACACTTGTTAGTCTCAAAAAGTTTAATACCCTAATAAGAGGTGAATTAGGGTATTTAAACATAAAAATAATTCCTTAGAAATTATTTTTTATCTATTTTAGAGGAATACTCTTCTCTCTCCCTCACCAGCTCTCTCGAGGGATGAACATAATAAAATGGAACATATGTTTTTTTTACTTGGTTCAACCAAATGGTAAAATAATATGAGCATTCATGGAAATGTACTTATTCACTATATACACTAAAGTGTACTAATGTTTTTTTATTTACAAAATTGAGTGACTATACTGACCCTCTAGGTTTATAAACCTCAGATGAAATGAATAACAAACTATTCTTCTTCGCAAGGTTAAATACACTGCTCCTCCTATGAAAACCTTCTTCTTAATGAACTATAAATTATAAAAAATGAACTAGTTTTTTGTAGAACTTACTAGATATCATGATGAGAATATAGTGAAAAAAACTATAGTAAAACCCTTCTTTATCTTCACCACTTCCACTGTGTGTCGCGCATTAGAAATGCCCTACACAATTTGAGTTGTAAAACTATAAATATATTCCTCTTATTTCTATCCTTAGTCTAGAAGTATATACTTTAATCTCATAAAAAATAAATCACCAGCATCACTTTTCATGATCAAAAGTCTTACCCTTTTTTCTATTAAGAGGGACTCCACATTTTTACTGCATATCCTATGTTTTAATTTCATTGTTCCCTTTTGAAAAAAAATATTTGATTTCCATGTGAGAAATCATTTTAAAAAGTCAATAATATGATTTTATTTATTTTTAAAATACCATAAAATCTCCTAAAATATTATAAAATAATCTCCTTCATAATATTTATCCAGGTCATGTATTAAAAACATATGAAACTTTATATTTTTAAAACCTCTACATCACCACCTGAAGTGCCCCAGACCCATACTCTTGGATCTGGTGTAGAAAAAAATTTCTTTACAAACCAACTTTGATAAAAAGAAATATAAACCCATATAAACATGTCTTTATTTTAGATCATTTAAGTAAGTTAAAAATTAGATCTCACAAATAATCACACGATCCGTAGAATGGAAGGTCTTGTATCTTTGAGAACTAGAAAAATACTCAACTTATTTTACAAAATGTATTAACATTTATATATAATTAAGACACAATAAACTTCCTTCTAGACTTCTGAAAGGTTATATTAATATTCACGACCAAGGTAATTGAAACATAAAAAAAGGGTGATATCGTATTCTCCTTAAGGGAAAACATATCAATATATCATTAGGGGTTAGATTATAAGCATATGAGAAAATATAACTAAGGGAGTAATATCTTATTAATAAGAACATGAAATAATAATATTTATCCATAAGTCATGGTATATGGAAAACTAATCTAAAATTAAAAAAATATACAATTGAAAAAGAGTGTGTATTCATGAGATAATAAAATTAATTCATAGAGTATAATCATGGTCATATGACATTGAAATATAACATTCCCATAGAACATATCATAAAAAATAACATTGGAATAAACATAAGAATAGGGTATCATCATATTGTGAACATATACAAGAAGGCTCACAATTTAATTTGTGAGAATATTCAAGAAGTACCACCCTTGATGTTGTGAGCATATCCAAGAAGGATGACTCTTTATATTGTGAGAATATCCAAGAAGGCCCAATCAGCATTTTATCACGAGATATAGAACCTTAACCAATAAATTATAGGGTGAAATAGAACCCCACCCATAAATATACCTTCATATGTGTACCAATTGAAATCAATAATTCATTATATCATAAAGGACCTATAGAATGAAAATGGGTTTCAGATCATTTCAAAATGGTATAACATAAAATTAGATCAGGGTTTACATCTTTTGATACTAATATTCAATCACCCAAAATTATAATTTTATAGAGGCATTTATTGAGTGATTTATAAAACATAACACAATTTGAATTGGATATTTTAAAGAGGAAATTTGAAAGAAAACCATGAAAAGGTGATTTGGAAAATACTTATTTAACATTATATTAAAGAGATGAAATTTTGAATTAATTTAAAATATATTAAAATAATTGATAATTGAAAAAAACATAATGGTTTTCCATAAGAAATGTGGAGTATAAAATTAAAAAAAAGAACATGAATGGGAAATAATTTTTAATGTTTTGAAAATTCCTTTATTGAAACCAAAATCACAATGAGAATGATAAATATTTAATTTGAAAATATTTAAATAATAATTTTAATATTATTATAAATAAAAAATATTTAGAATTAAATATAATAATAGGATGATATTTTTAGGAAGAGTAAATATTGATATGGAAGAAAAATATCTCATTTGGAGAGAATGAAAATTATCTTTACATCATCAAATTTTATTAAGAAAGAAATTTATCAATTTATTTCCAAATAAATGAAGGAGGAAAGCAATTATAATATCATTATATTAATAAATAAAACTATCTTGTAAAACCATAGTCAAATAGGAATCATTATGACTTAAGATAATAAGTTGAGTTAAGAAAGCTGCTTACCTTTAATCCAATTTGGATGAATGTGCTTTAACCTACTATACAAAAAATGACTATCTCAATAAAACATTTAATAAACTTATTAATATGTATAATATTTTAAAAAATTCATTAATAATAATTTATTACAAATACATTAGTCAATTATATTTTATTTTCGTCATAAGATGTTATTAGTTTTTATTGTTTGTTTAGTACTAATTTCATAATGGCATGGTTGATTATTGTTTATAGATTAAAATTTCATCATTATTGGATCATTATAGGTACTGGAATAGATGTTTTATAATTATTTATATTGTTTCAATTTCATTTCATAAGTATTTTGTTTATGATTTTTGATGAAGAAATTGGTGATGAGCGTGTTTTAGTGATATATAACAAACAAAAGTATGCATAATAATAAGTTAATTATTAGTATTACATTTACAGAATCATAAAACCAAAATTAAATGCTCATTAATGTCTAATGAAATTATTATTTAATTTTATTTAGTTATCCATGATATAAATTAATATTATTTCTCAAGTGGGTGGTTAAACTAACACAAACATTAATAAGCTATAATCTATGGGTGAGTATGGTTACAAAAGTGATTCTTTTTTAATAATACCATCAGTACAAAAGCATAATAATATTATTTAGATTTATTTAATGTTTTTAATAATATTTTATGAGATTTTTATCAATCATAAATGGCTATATGGAAAATAAACTATGTCAGTTTTGTGTAGGTGGTAGTCTGCATGCATACACCGATGACATTCTTGTTTTCTATAGAACAGAAAAAAAGGTATGAATTAGTTTACATTATCTGAATATTAATAATGTTTAAAATATAATAATTATTCATTAAATAACCATTTTTAACTATCCATGTAAGATGATTATGAAAAACTAATCACGCTTCTTATGGAGGTGGTAGTCTACATGTAACAGAGGCAACATTTAGTTTTTCAAATATTTGGTAGGAAGGTAAAAAAATGGTTACCACATTAACATAATAAAATTCAAGTACACTTATTATAATAATGTAATTAGTTTAACATTGGTTGATTTAATGGAGGAGTTATAATATGAAATAAATGAAAAGAAATAAAAGAGGAGTAATTGAAAATTTTACCTTACTCCTTAGAAGAGATCCTTTGTAAAATGGATTAAGGATTTGAGAGGTGGTATTTTGAGAAGACCAGAATATCTAGGACTTGGATAGAAGTTTTTTAGAGATATTTGGGTAGATTTTTTGAATCTAATATGTTTGGGGTGTGAGGAGAATTGGGGTGGTGATGGATCCCTTTATAAGTAAAGAGAGTGGTATTTTTGTAATAATATAAAAGGTAAAGTCACTATTCAAGGGTGTAGGGGAATCAATGATGGAAAATAATGGATTGGTGGAATGTTTAAGGTTAATAAAGTCTTAATAATTTATTTTCACAAAAATTTTAACATGTTTCCAAGTCCTTTACTCTTATATTTTTCACTTTTACAATTTTTGGTTTTTACCGCTGTAACTAGCTTTAACCAAAGTAATTTACTTTTAATGCCTAAAAATAATTTTTTTATTATTATATAAATTAGAATTTAGGATTCAAAATATAAAATCAAAATTTTAAAATAAAATTTCTAATTTTGAAAAAATTTAATTTTTATGTTAGAGCACATAACACATAAATATCATTTTTAGAAAAAAATGTATTTTTATGCTTAAAATTATTATTAAGAAAAAAATATCCATTTTTTATTCATATAGATTTAATTAGTTTATTATTAACCAAATATATGCAGATTTTGAAAAAATAAAATACCAAAATCTACCTTGTGGATACATAGTTAAATTAAATAGACATATTTTTTTATTAAATTAAATTATTACTTATGTTTCCAAAATGTTGAACATGGGTATTATAAATTCAACATTGTATTTTTAAATGATTTATTTTGATTTATAAATATATATATTTTTTTATAAAAAATTATTTATAAACTTTCAAATAAATCTTTAATTATAAAAATATCACAAAATTGATAGTATTTACAAAATTGTTATTTTCACTATTCACAAAAAAAATCAACCTTTGTAGAAAAATTTCAAACATTCATCCTAAGATAATTTTTAATTGATTAATTAAAAATTGAATTTCTTTTTATAAAATTAAAATTCTAAAATTTATAAATTAAAATTAAAATACAAGATATAAATGAAAACTATTTTCATTGAAAAATGACATTTTTATGTGTTCTTAATGTTATTTAATATCAATTTAAAATTTAAATAGTTTTTATATATTAGTTCATAAATAAAAATGTTATAAAAATATCCCATTAAATTAATTAGGATAAAATATACAACACTTTAAAAAATACAGTTTTTTGAGGAAGAACAATCCTTTTTAATATTAAACCATATTAATTATTTATCCTATAAATATAAGAAGCTTAAGTTGAGTTATATATTTTTATTTACTAGAGGTTTTTTTATTCTTATAATTTTCTTAATAATATTAATTAAATATGTATCATCTCAATTTTGTTTTTTTGTGTGTGGATAAAGCTATCAAACACATTATTTTTATTTAAAGGGAAGATATATTATAAAATATTCAAGTGTTACATTCTCTCTGTTAAATAAACTGCATCCTCATAATATTAATTACTACTCTATAAAAAAATATTAGTGTGTCTATAATATCAAAATGAATTAGGATTTAATTTCTAATAAGTCATTAACATTATTAACTTGGGTAAGTTTAGGAAACCCATCTATTCCTTTATAAAATACATTTCACAATATTGAGTTTCTTTTTGACCATTTAATCCAATTACTCCTCATGATTATGTGTTAAGGCCTATATAATGGAATCAATTATCCTAGAGAGTTCATAGTCATCCTTGTAGTTGATTTTAGATATGAAATTTGATTTATCTATTTTTTAATGTGGGGTCAGTATAAAGATAGTCAATCCATTTCCAAAATAATATCAAATTCATCTAAAGGAAGGGAAATACAACTTCCATGAAGCTTATTCCATGAACCTCAACTTGGGATACAATAATAATGGATGGTTTTCCCTGGTAATATCAAATCATTGGTTCAGTGATTTGATTCTCTTAAAAAACTTTATGGTTATAGTAGAGTGGCTAGACCGAAATACAACAAGACATATAGAAATCTATGGTGTAGGATTTATATACCTTGTGCCACATTATTATCATTGTCAAACTTCAATAGAAATATTTGAATTGGATTTACCTTATTAATTGATGTTTTTCAGAGCGAGTATCTCAATAGGGGGGTGAATTGAGTACCCAAAAAAAATTTCTGTTAAAAACATGTTAAAATAAAATACCTCAATTAATTTAAATACACCCCAGTTAACCAAAAAATCTGATCGATATAAGAATTGACCTTTTAAAATAATTCTCAAATATTTATTAAGTCTCGGTTAAAATAATATACAATATTAATTTAACCTTTTAAATCCATTTACTCAATCAAAAACTTACATAAACACTAATTAAGGATAACTATCAAAGTAGTGGGTTTTGATTACAGTTTAAAAATAGATTTGGTTTAAATATTAGGAATAAATGAAACAAAACGCACAGTAAGAAATGAATATAATAGGTTTAGTATCATGCTAACACTTAGTCCTCTCCACTTGGAAATCACCTTCTACCAAGCAGTTTATAGAAAAATAAACTTTGATCCATAACCTATATCGGGTGTACAATAGTATGGACATGGTCCATGACACATAGGGACATCTTTCGTAGTAATCATGGGAGTAAAAAAGATAACAGACTACATACGGACCTCTTCTATAGTAATCATAGGAAATAGGAATAAAAAGTATTTTTGAATATATCTATGTATCTTTCAGTTTAAAGGATACATTGTTGTATAAAATATAGAGCATAAACACACTGATCATAAAGTTTAGATAAATGAAAAAACAGAGCAAGTAAGAGTGTAGAAATAATGATGTTTCCCTATCTGATAAGATCTGTAGATCATGACTCTTGATTGTAGTTTTAAATGAAGCTCTAATCTTGCTTCTGAAATATGTTGTAAAACATAGTGTTGTAAACTTTTTCTTGTGAGTCTATAGGAAGTTTTTCATATGTTTAATTTGATTTGATTCGTCTAAAGTATATCACTAGTAATAATACTTCATGCAAGGTACACTTCACCACAACTCATCTCTCTTTACACACAAGTGTATTTTTCTATTCATCACTTCGCATATATTCTACTCTCTATCACATATCCTCATGATGGAGTCTTATTGATATTTTAATAGAAATAAACAAAAAATAGAATCCATTAGATCTTATACTCTTCGTATTGCATATCTGACACAAACATTAATGCATCTCTATCGAGAAATTAAGGAACAATCATTAAAATATGTTTGGGAATTAGATTCGATAATCTAGTCATTATAAATATTTAATTCAAAATGAACTAAAATAGTAGTAGTGAGTCTTTAGAACGATGACAAATTTATAACGATGTCTTGATTTGGTAGTGACTCAGAGTCTAGCGGTGAGATAAACTCTAGTGATGAGAAACACTGGTGGTGTCTGAGTCTGGTGTTATGTCAGCCTAGTGGTAACTCTTCTTAGGGGTAGGTTACTCCAACACTTAGCCATATTTTAGTTTTAGTGGTGACTTATCCCTGACAGTGAGTCATCTTATACTTTTTCAAAAATCCATTCTAGCAATGACACATAGCATATGGTGAGACATATTCTAGTGAAGACTTATATTTTTTAAAATTTACATCTCGGTGGTGAGTCATACATGTTTTGAGATATTATTGGTGGTGAATCATCCTTAATGGTGAGTCTTTTGGGCAGTGAGACTTCTTTACTATAATGGTGAGACTTGTTGGTGGTGACTCATCCTTAATGGTGAGTCTGTCCTAGACTTAACCATACTTTTTCCAATGTATCTTTTATTGTAAAATGTTGTGATAACACTTGAAACCCATTAAAATCCTAATAGGATTGATTTTGTGATCATTAAAACAAAGAGGCCAACAATCTCCCCCTTTTTGGTGATCACAAATCATGACAGTTTATAAACATGGTATGAAAGATAAATAAGGGAATCAAAGGTAAAGAATTTAAATAGGTTATCAATGATATTAAGTAGATGGTATAAAAAATAAAGAAAAGTACATATGAAATTAAAGGAAATGAAAAAGAATAGTATTGAGCAAAAATTATACACATATAGTATCAATGAATCAACATTTTAATATCAGAAAGAAATCAAAAAAGTATAGATAAATCAAAGGAATAAAAATAAATTCCACTAAACCTTCTCCCCATTTTGGTATTATCAAAAAGTGCATAATAAAATAGGTAATGAATATAAAAATGGAATATGAATAAGAGAATGATAATTAGAAACTAAATGAAGTGTATCCACAAAAAGTTACAGCTAACAATTTTACAAAAACATCATAAACAAAAATCTCCATCAAAGAAAAAAAACTAGGATAAATGATCCTACTCAAACTGGGTGGAATGAAACACAATATCTTTTTCATTGTCCTTGAATAAGGAAGAGGCTGTAGAAACTGAGGTTTGTGTTTTAGTAGGAATAGTACTGGGAAAATCAGTTAGAGAATGATTCTCTCTAATAACGGTGGTTCTAATATGCTACACAGTTTGTCTTGGAGACAAGGAAAATGGATGGAATCTAGTTGGAAAAGATATAAGAGGATCTCTGGTCACACCGACTTAGAATAACTCAGAATCAGTAGTAGGAAGAGTCAAATGGTCAGTAATAGTTATGACCTCATGAACTATAAGAACAACTCTATGCACATGTAGAAATGGTTTCATAAAATTTAAAAAGTCTATAATGATGTTCCCACTTATCTCAGTAGCATTGAATAATTAATTCCTATCTTCTATAAAAATATTTCGTGAATTAGTCATAACCTTCAACTGGAAGACTTGCTCCTTGAAGCCTTGGGTCACTAGAGACATTCTCAAATTTTATGCTGGAATCATGAAGTGAGTATTCAGATCATGCTTGGTATGAATCCTTGAAATATAATACTTGTTTTATTTTGTTATAGTATATCTATCAAACTACATTTCCCTTGTATATTCTTTAAATAATATGAGTACAAGATCACTTTGATGCTCACACTTCCTCAAGATTTCCATAGGTAGGGAGGATTCACCACATGAAGTAACTATAAGCTCTTCCTGTACAACTGATCTGAGAATAAAAACATTAAAAATATGAGGAGGAGGAGCAGTAGAACTAGATACTATTAAAGTAAGATTTTAAATCCTTCTCAACAAGGTTTCCAAGGAATCAAAAAAAGAAGACTACATCTCCTCCATAGTGGATTTTAAGGATTCTAAAATACTGGCCAACCTTTGGTTTTCTAATTCAACTTATTAGATATGATGCATTATTTTCAACTGAATATGTTGAATCACTAGCTCAAAAAAATATCTAGTATCCCTTTCAATTAATTTAGTGGTTCTTAAACTTCACATTAATCTCTAATAAAATATTTTCATAGAAATAATCTAAGTCACCTTTTGTTTCCACATCAACTAGAACAATAGGGATAATAAGCTCATGTCTAGTAAACACATCAAGAATTATTTCTATATATCCTAAAACATCAATTTGTTCAACTAAGGATCCTTTAGGATCCCTTGCATTATGAAGATCAGGTTCACTATTCTTTTTTGGAAACCCAATTTTACTAGAAAACTTGTCCCATTATTCATACATAGGGTTAATCCAACTATTAGAGGTATTTCCAAGAACCTCAAAAACTATATAAACAAGAACTGAAGATACCACTATAGTAGGTACACCAAAATAGGTATCAATAGATATATGTTCATCAAAAACTTGCTCAACATGCTCAAATTACATCTTTTCAACCACATAATCCTCAATAGAAATAGGGTAAACTTCTATCTAGTCTATAACTAACTACTCAATTGAAACAAATACCTTTATCTTCTCAACAACAACTTGATCTAAAACCGTTTGATCATCAACAACAACTTGGTGACTCTCCAAACTTGGTAATTGATCCCCCTCAACAGTGTCTTTCTTATCTCTGGATGATCTATCCACATTATCAGGTAGGCTGGGTCTCTCCTCGTATCTAGAGTCAAATACACCTAGAGAGGGAAAAATATCTTAAGTCATTTCCACATCCTTAGCTTTGATTCTTCGACTAGAACCATTAGGGTCATATCCATTATCAACATAACTTCTATATCCTTAAACCTCTTGATTTATATTTTAATCACTATTTCCTTCTTTATTTTCATCATCTTTTTCATCATAATCTTCTTAATTAGAACAATTTTCATCATCAGATTTAGAACTACTCTTGAACCATTATTATTTAGACACTTCGGTTTCATCCTCATCACTTCCTTTAATTTTTTTTCTCTTTTAGGGAGAGTCCTATGAGGGCTAGGAGCACCAAAGTTTATAGTAGGAGGAATTTTAGACAGGTCTAAATCACTTTCTTCATACACAAGAAAAACCCTCCTCTTTATTTCTTCCAATAGCTTCCTCTTATTTCTCATCAGATTCAGAATACTCAATAATATCATCTGAATCTAGTCTAGGTTCCATAAGATCTCTTGGTCTTGAAGGATGGTCAACTGAAATAAACTTATAATAAAGCTTTTCATTGTCACATACCAATTTATTCTTCCATGGGTTCCAATTTATTTTCATCATTCTGTAGATTACTCTTGTGATGAAAAAACCACAACAATCCACTATATCTTCTTCATCTTTACCAACAAAACCTTTGTCTTTAAAAGTAGAAGAAATTAACTTTGGGTAGATTAGGGAGTTGTATCTTGAAGAGGGATTGGTTATTTCTAATATATGAAGTATAAGGTATCTAAACATATTTAACTTCTCGCCTATTTTTATTAGACATAATAGGTAGACATCATGACATCTCAAAGTAGAAAAGTCACCCTTTCTTGGAAAAAGCATATGCTGTATAAACTTGAACAACAACATGAATTCTCTATTTAACTCATAAGCAATTGGGCTTCTCAGAATACCATATCCTATTAGCTCAACCAAGGAATATTTATAGATAAAATTATCACCATCACCTAGAATGGTTCCCTGATAATCTTTTTCTACCCCTTCATGCAGAAAATTCAAATAATCCTCCCACTACTTTGATAAAATGACAATTCTATGGCCATTTACTCACCTTCTTACCCAGTCTTCACTTTCTTCAAAACTAAACTCCAAATATTAGTAAATATCATATACCAACCTAGGATAAAAAGGTATCTTATTTGATGAGAACCATTCCATCCATCCTTGGTTATGTATAACATTCAGCACTAACAACTTATTCAAAAGTAGCCATTCTGGTTGAACTTCCTTCTCAGGTACAAATACTCTCTTTGAAATATTGGGATTCGA
Organism: Viscum album; assembly: GCA_963277665.1. Classification (NCBI taxonomy): domain Eukaryota; kingdom Viridiplantae; phylum Streptophyta; class Magnoliopsida; order Santalales; family Viscaceae; genus Viscum; species Viscum album. Next base: position 720,246,122 of record OY728125.1, on the reverse strand, counting down.
TGACTCTACTATTGTAGAATGAATAAAATCCCATTTTTCTTCTTTGTAGGATGTGACTCATCTCAAGATGGTTAATAAGGATTCTTAACTCTATCCATGAATATCGGTCTGATTGGATCAAAGCGATAGTGTAAAGAAGGTTGATGGTCGGGAGAAGAAAGGGTTGCAAAAAGTCTCAAGAGAAAAAGTCATGAGAAAAAAGTGAGTTGAAATTAGATAAATCATCTAATTTATATCATTTTTAAATTAGGGATTTTTAAAATCAAAAAAATGGAAAATGTTTGAATCAAATCCTAGATTAAATAAACCATAAAGATAATAAAACCAATGGTTTAAAATCTAACCATGTGAAACAAAAAAAATGAAAAGGGCATGATAATTAAAATAATGAGAATTTTTCAATGGGGATAAATTTACAACATTGAGAAGTATAAATGGTGATAAATCACAATGGTGATATATTCACAATGGTAAGTAATCACAATGATGAGATATTCTCAACAGTGAGTCCCAGAAAATTAAACTTAATCAAAATTAGTTATACCTAACTCATGTTTGATGTAATTAATTCTCTTATAATTCAATGTATTAGTAAAAATATTAGCAATATGATATTATACCAATGTATTCAAGAGTTATATCACCTTTTTAAAATGACCTCCTAAAAAGTGATGTCTTACATCAATATGATTTTTTATAGAACATGAAATAGTATTATTAGAAATATTTATAGTACTTGTATTATCACAATTTATAGTGACATGTTAGGATTGATATCCATAGTCTATTAATGTTTGTTTAATCCACAAATTTTTTTCACAGAAGCTACCTACATCTATGTACTCAGCTTCTGTAGTAGGCAGTGCAACATAATTTTGTTTCTTACTACACCAAGAAACTAGAGACTTGTATAACATGTGACATGTTCCAAAAGTGATTTTTCTATCTAACTTACATCCACCAAAATTAGAATATGAATAACTAACTAAATCAAATGCTTGTCCAATGGGGTAAAACAATCCTAAACTAGTAGTATATTTGAGGCATTTAAAAATTCTTTTTACAACTACTAGTTTTGAATCTATTGGATTTGCTTGAAAACAAGCATACATATACACACTTAACATAATATTAGGTCATATTGAAGTTAAGTTGAGAAGAATTCCAATCATACCTATGTATCTGGTTTGATCCACTTATTTCCCAGCTTCATCAAGGTCCAAATTATAGGTAGTACTTATAGGAGTATCACTACTCTTAGTTCTATCCAAGTTAAAAGTTTTAAAATATCCTTAGTATGTTTAATTTGGTTAAAAATAATTCCTTATATATTTTAAAAAATATGAAAACCCATAAAGAACTTTAGTTCACCCATTAAACTCATTTGAAATTCATTTTTCATATTTTTGAAAACTCAGTACCTAATGAAATTATTGATGATCCAAAAATAATATCATCTATATAATATTTTACTACTAAAACACCTCTAGAAATTAGTTTTATAAAAAGGGTAGGATCATTTATACCTTTTGAAATAAGAAAGGTGATGAGACTATCATACCAAGTTATAGGATATTATTTTAAACCATATAAAGATTTGGATAATTTGAAAACTTGATTTGAAAAATGGGGATTTTTAAAACTAGGGTGTTTCTCAAAAAACATCATCAATTATATACCAATTTAAGAATTCAATTTTAACCTTCATTTGATAAAGTTTGAAATCTTTATGAGCTACATAGGTAAGAAATATTATAATGGATTCAAGTATGGATACTGGTGGAAAGGTATCTTCATAGTCTATTACTTATTCTTGACTATATTGTTGTGAAAAAAGTCTAACCTTATTTCTTACTATAGTACCTAATTCATCAACCTTGCTTCTAAACACCCATTTATTACCTATAGTCAAGGTGTCTTTGGGTCTTTCTACAAGTTCCCACACTTTTTTTCTTTCAAATTGATTTAATTCTTCTTGAATTTCCATTACTTAGAATTCAAAATTAATTGTATCATTGATGTTCATTAGTTCTAGATATGACAAGAATGTTGGATGTTCAACCTGATTTCTTAGAGAAGCTCTAGTCTATGTACCACTATCTAGGTTTCCAACTACAACATCTAAAATATGATACTTAAGGGTTCTAACCACTTTATAAAAATTGGGGATGGTCAACTGAATAATTTATACTGGTTCAGGTTCAAGTTCTAGAAGTTCATCAGAACTGGATGATTTTTATGATTTGTTCACACCAGAATCAGTAGGTTTGGAATTTAATTTTAGAGAATATAAATCATCCTCAAGGTTTTTTAAGGAGGTATTGGGCTCTTTTGGATCTATCTCATCAAATTTGATATGAAAATACTCTTCCATAGACTTGGTCTATTTATTATAAAATTTATAAGATTTACTGGAGGTATAATATCCTAGAAAAAATCCTTCGTCACTTTTGGAGTCAATTGTTTCTAGATTATCCTTAGTGTTGGGAAAAGGACTTTTAAACTAAAAACTATAAATTAATTAACCTCAGGATTTATACCATTAAAAATATCATAAGGGGTCTTCTTCAATATAGGTTTAATTAAAACTCTATTTATTATATAACAGTACATGTTTATAGCCTCTTCCAAAAAATAGATAGGTAAGTAATATTAATTTAGTATAGTTTAAGCTATTTATTTAAGTGTTCTATGTATTATTTATAAAACTCTATTCCACTAAGGGGTACTAGGATCAAATAAGTTATGACTATATCTATTTTTTAGAAAAAAGATTCTAAATCCTGATTTTCAAACTCATGGACATGGTCAATTCTTAAGGTTTTAATTCTAAGTCCACTTTTATTTTCTATATATCTAGAATAGTTTGTTAAATTATAACACACTTCAATTTTATGAGATATAAAGAACACCAAAGTATACCTAGAAAAATCATATACTAGTACATCAACATAGTGCTTCCCATTTAGACTAGAAACATTAGATGGTCCAAATAAATCCATATGAACCAACTAAAGAGGTTGAGAAGTTGAAACTTATTTCTTTAATTTAAAATAAATCTTGTGTTCTTTCCCTTTTTGATATGGTTGAAAAAAAAATTTATTTAGGAACTCTAGTTTGTGTATATACCTAACTAAACCCTTCATAATATTTTTAAGTGAGTGAATATTATAGTGTCCGAGTATCCTATGCCAAATCCAATATTCTTTATGAAAAATACTCAAGGAGGAAACATTTTGAGAAATTAAATAATTAAGATCAACGACATAAAAATATTCATTCATTAAAGTAGTAAAAACTAAAACATTTAGGAATAAAAAACATTACATTCATTATTTTCAAATTTAATATGAAAATAATCATCACATAACTATGAGGTGCTGAGAAAATTATACTTCAAACCATAAAAAAATAGTACTTTGAAAATTTAAACTGGATTGATGTTACTAATTTGGATAAGGACAGTGATTTTCCCTTTAGAATTATTACTATAGGTGACATGAACACCATTAGCCTTTATTAGTCTCTTGAAACTTGATTAGTCTCCTATTATATGCCTTGAAAATCCGCTATCCAAGTACTATAGACTTTTACATGAGGTCTTCAAGAATCTTTCCAACAAAATAAAATTTATACAAGGAATGATTTTGGTACCTAGATTTTCTTAGGTCCAAATGTTTTAGTAATCAGGGCTTTAGGAACCCACATTTCTTTAATAGGTCTCTTATAAACAGACTGTAATTTTTTAAAACAAAAATTTTGTTTATTCCTTTTAAAAAATAACTGGTAGTAGAGCTTTCAGATTTAAATTTATACATGAATGTGCTCTTAACTATTATTCTCTATCTAGGTTGGTATCCTATACCAATAATATACTTTGGATAAATCTATTTTCCTAGAATCTGAGTAAGAGTTTCTTTAATATTTTTTAACTTTTCTATGTCCTTCTTGAGTTGTTCATTAGACAATTTAAGCTCAGTATTATTCTTTAACAACTAATCATTATTTTCATTCTCAATAGTAAGATCAGTTTCAATACATACAGAAAAGCAATATATTTCTTTTAAACTTTATATTTATCTTTGAGTTCATTGATGGTTTCCTTAAGAATATTATAATATTCAATAATTTATTCTTTATTCATATCATCATCAGTTTTTTCATTTTTAGAATAGTAATAAATAAGCACATATAATACAGTAGGTACCTCAGAGACACTAGTCATGAAGCTCATGTTGGCTATGCTAGAATTATCTTTAGGATTAGAGTCTAAGTCACTGGAAATGTTCTTTGAATAACTCCAAATTTCTTTCATGTATTTATTGAACTTTAGGTGCTTTTCCTTATATTTCTTTTTTTTATTTCAATTTGGGACAGTCTTCCTTGACATGTCCTTTGTGCTTACATTCATAAAAGGTTATCTCATTTGTATTGTAATCATTTTTCCAATATCTATTACACTTACCTTTATTATCATAATTTCCTTTATAATTAGTCTTTCTGAAGAACTTATTCTTCCCATAGAACTTATTTAATCTCTTATATAAATGGGACATTTCATCATCACTGTCATGTGGTGACTTATTGTCATTGTAACTTTCAGAATGTATCTTTTCTTTTTTCTTTTTTTTTTGTTTTGATGTAGTATACTTGAAATATACTGAATTTCTTGTTGACTCATCATCATCTTCTCTATTGAATTTTAGTTATTATTCATACATCATTAAATCACCAATTAATTCCTTAATTGGATATTTTCTAGTGTTGTAGGATTCTATGATTAATATTGACGCCCTCTCTATCTTTCAGGAAGTCATCTGAGTAATCTCATAATCTGATCCATATCAGACACTAGATTTCTTAGGGATCTCATGTTATTAAAAATTCCATTGAACCTGAGATTGATATCAGAAATTAATTCATCAGGAATCATCTTAAAAGTATCATACTTAATAGTGTATGTATTCAATATCATTTCTTTGACATTGGTTGTTCCTTCATGAGAAACATCTAATGTGTCCCATATTTCATGAGTGGTTTTACTAGCATAAATTCAGTTAAATTTCTCATATATTAAGGCACAATATAGTGCATTATTATCTTTGAAATTATTATTATAGGATAATTTTATAGCATCATCCCAAGTACTTCTAGAATTATTATGTAACTCATACTTATCTTCAATAGTGGACCAAATTTCAAAACCCATAATTTCAATATGTATTTTAATTTTGATATTATACTAAGAATAATTATTTCCATTGAATAAAGGAGGTATGTTAGTATTAGAACCTTCTTGTCTATTATCCATTTAAAGAGTTGAATCTAGAGCTAACAAAAATTAATATCTTTAAATCAGAACTAAAATCATAGTGGATTTATTTTGAAAACCGTTAATACCAAAGATTTTCCTTTGATACCAAATTTTAGTTAGAGTGAGTATATCAAGAGAGGGTGAATTGAGTACCCAATAAAAATTTATATTAAAAAAAGGTTAAAATAAAATCCACCAATTATTTTAAATGTGGCCGAGTTAACGAAAACAATTGATCAATATAAGACTTGACCTTTTAAAGGAATTACAAAGATTGATTAGGTCTTAGTTAAAAAAATATACAATATTAATTTAACCATTGAAATCAATTTACTCAACCAAAAAATTACATAAACATCAATTAAGGTTAACTATAAAATTTGTAATTTTTTTTCAGTTTAAAAATAGATTCAGGTTTAAAACTTAGAAATAAAATTAAAACAAAAACAGTAGATTATGAATAAAATGGGTTCAATATTAAGATAATACTTAGTCCTCTCGACTTGGTAATAAACTAATGACATGAAGTTTATATAAAAATAAACTTTGATCCAAAACTTGGATTTGGTGTACAATATTAAGATAACTATCCAGGAAACACATGGACCTCTTCCACAGTAATTATGGGAGTAAAAAAGATAACATTCCACATAGGGACCTATTCCACAATAATCATGGAAAAAAAGAGAAAAAGGTTTTGAGAATATATATAAGTATCTTACCATTTAAATAAGGAGATAATTCATGTGTAAAATAAAGAGAATATACACACTTATCGTAAAGTAAAGATAAATTAACAGACAAAGCAAGTTATAGTGTAGAAATAAATATGTTTATCTATCTAATAAGCTCTATAGCTTGTAACTCTTGAATATAGCTTGAAATGCATCTCAAGTATTCTTTCTGAAATATGGTATAGATTTTTTTTCATAAACTCCTTCTTGTGAGTCTGTAGAAAGTTGTACATACATTTAATGTTCTTTGCTTCATCTATAGGCGATCACTGGGAAGAATGATTCATGTAAGGAACACTTCATAGAAAATAAGCTCTCTTTATGTGTATATGTATTTTTATCTTCATAACTTCACATGTATTCCAATATCTATCACATATCCACTGGAGGGAGTCTTCTTGATCTTTTAACAGCAACAAGTAGTAAAGAGAATCCACTAGACATTCTGTTCATCGTTCTGTAGATCTGACCCAAACTTTAATACATCTATATTGATAAATTAAAGAACAATCATTAAAATAATTTTGGGAATTAAATTTGATAAACTATACATTTGAAATATTTAACTAAAAATAAATTGAAATATAAATAGTGAGTCTTTATAAATGTAAAATATTTCTGGTGGTGTATTGATCTGGCAGTGACTCAGAGTCTGGAGGTGAGACACACTGTTGTAGTGAGACAAACTATCAGTGTATAAGTCTGAAAGTATGTCAATATGATATCAAATAAGCTCATAGGTAGGTTACTACAACACTTATACATATGTTTATTCTGGTGGTTACTCATCCATGATGGTGAGTCATCCCATAATTTGCCATAAATTCATTCTGGTAGTGAGACAAAGCTAATGGTGATACATAGTTTCGAGGGGAATCATAATTTGTCAAATTTCTATCTCAGTGGTGATTCATCCTTGGTGATGAGATATTCATGGAAGTGAATCATCCTTAATTATGAGTCCTTTTTGGTTATGAGGTTTCTTCACTCTGATAGCAAGACTTGTTTTCAGTGACTCATCCATAACAGGGAGGTTGTCCCAGACTTAGCCAATTTTTTCCAATTTTTATTATATTGTAAAATGGTGTCATAACACATGAAACACATTAATAGAATAATAGGCATTATTTTTTAATAATTAAAACAATGAGGCCAACAATTGAGCTTAATAGGTTGTTGAGGTTTTCAATCCTTGTTAGACCATGGATTCTGGAATTGCTTTTTATAATGCCTAAAATCCTTAAATTGTAATCATTGGACATTATTACCATTCATTTCATTGATAGGATTCTTTACCCAAACTCAATAGTCATGAGCTCGATGAAAAATAATTTCATACTTAAAACATTTTATTATTCCTTTGAGATATTCCATTGGGTGCTTCTTCCCACATTTTTAATGTGTAGGAAGTTGAATCTTCTTTCCTTCATCATCTTCATCACTTGATATTCTATAAAACTCCATTATCATATTCTTTGGTATGTTAGATGTTTGTAAAGAATCAAGTTTCTAATCATAACTGAAGATATTTTGGTGGGAATAACCCAACTATTTTCAAAACCAACTTTTATCTCAATGAGTTGTTTATTAGGACCATTACCACATTTTCTATGAAACCCATCATTTACTTGGTTTCTTCAGGATTCAAACATTGCTAAAAAGGGGTTAATTTGAGAGATGAAAAATTGTTAAATAATGGAATTATCTTAAATAATAACATAAAAAACTCAACCTTGAAATATATTATTTTTTAAAACCACTACATTAGCATTTAGTTCAACTTATTTCACTCTCTGTTCAATCTAGGTTTCTTTAGGGTTGGTTCTCTCAAAATCCTTAACCTAATTCCTTAACATAATAAATCATTCCTAATAGATCATAAAGAAAATATAATTGACCAAATTATATCCCATATTATTTTCTAGTTAGGTGTGCAGTCATAGAATTACTCATCATGAAATGAGTGAAGATAAAGTTGATAGTTAACTAACCGCTTTAAGAGCGATTACCCATAAGTGCATTTGTGCCGCAGTTGCATCCACTTTCCAGTATATAGTCAGGGATGTAATTTCTAAGAAACCACACAATATCAACTTTAACAATACACTAGGATGTTTCCCTATACATATACTTATACTTTGGATTTTTACTATTTTTATCTTATCATAATCCCTAAAATAAGTAAAATAATACTAAAAAATAATTAAACCTTACTCGGATATCAATTGAGGCACCCATGACCCACACTCCCAGATCTAGTGCTAAAAATACTTTCTTTACATACTATCTTTGATGAAAAGTGAGGTGAACCAAGATAAATATTTATTTATTTTAAATCATTTAAATAAGTTAAGCATTCAAACTCCCAAATAATCAATCTCAAGAAATAAAGTTTTATGGTCTTTAAGAACTAGCTACATAAGAAAATGATTTTACAAAATGTATGAAAACATGATCAGGGGATAAATATCTTATTAAAAAGAACATGTGAAAATAATATTTATTTTTAAGTCATGATAGAAGGACATGTATTCTCAAATAAACAAAATATACCCCAAAATAATTGAATGGATTTATTAAATAATAAACATTAGATATGGAGCATAATCAAAGGAATATGGAATAGAAATGCGACACACCCTTTAAACATAGAATAATAAATATCTTCAGTGCAAAAATATGAATATGATACAATCAAATTATTCACATATCTAATAAGTCCTACCCTTTTGTTTATGATCATATCTAAGAAGGTCCACACTTTTTACTGTGAGCATATCCAATAAGGCCCACACTTTATGTTGTTAGAATATCCAAAAAGGGACACACTATATTATCTCATGAGATATAAAACCTTAACCAATTAATTATAGGGAAATATAGTATCCCACACACTAATATCCATATATATATGTGTTTCAATTGAAATCAATTAACCATAATATCATAAATAACACATGAAAATAAAATTATTTTCATATCATTTTCAAATGGTATCACATAAACTGAAATCATGGTTTGGATCGATTGATACCAACATTAAATCACCCAAAAGAATTATTTAATGGAGGAATTTATAGTGTGATTGAAAAAAACATAACTCCATAGGATTTAGTTATTTTAAAAATGATAATGTAAATGAAACCCTGAAAAAAGATTTTAAAAAACACTTATTGGAATTTTTATAAAGTGACAAAATCATGAATCACTTTTAAAAATCATTTTCAAGAAGGTACCATGAAACCCATTTTAAAACACCACTTTAAAATAAATTTAAATAAAGGAGACTTAAAAAACATAAAAATTTTCTATTGGAAATTTGGAGTTGAAAATAACAATATGAACTTGAATGAAACAACAATTTTAATATTTTGAAAATATATTTATTAAAACCCACATCATAAAGATAATTAAAAATATTTCATTAAAAAATAGGTAAATAGAAATATGAATATTACTATAAATAAAAGTTTTTTATATTTCAATATAACAATATGAGAACATTGGTGCGAAGAGTGATCTTGGATATCGAAGAAAAGGATATCATTTGGAGAGAATAGAAATTATTACTTACATTATTAAATTTTATGAAGAAAGAAATCCATCAATGTAATTACCTATAAAAGAAGTAAAAAAATTATTATAATATCATTATAGAACCAAATAAAATCATATTTTAATATCATAGTCAAAGTTTAATCATTATGTGTTAAGAAAAGTAGTTGATACAAGAAAACCCCTTACCTTTAATCCTTATTATATTAATGTTCTCTAACCTCTTATATAACAAAAATAATTATCTTAATCAGTTATTTCAGAACCTTATCTATACCTATAAATTTTTATAAACTTCATTTATGATCATTTATTACAAATATATTTATTGTTTATATTTTATTTTATTCATTAGATGTTAGTTTAAATTACTTGTTTAATATTAGTTTCATAATGGTAGTGTAGATTCTTGTTAATAGATTCAAATTTCATCATTATGAGATCGTTTTAGTTACTAGAATATATTTTTTATAATTATTTACAATGTTATAATTTCATTTTATATGTATTTTTTTGATTCATGACAATGAAGTTGGTGACAAGCTTATTTTGGTAATTTATAACAAAAAAAAAGGTTCAACAATAATAATAATACAATTATTACTATAACATTTATAGATACATAAGATAAAAATTAATTGATCATTAATGAATAATAACACCATTAGTTATGTTTCCATAGTCTGACATGATAAAAATGTATAACATTTTTCAATTAATTTGTTAAACAAACCCAAACAAGAAGAAACTATAATCTATGGGTGAGTATGGTTAAGAAAGTGATTATTTTGGGATAATATAATTTATTCAAAAGCATAATGATATTATTTAGAAGTTTTTAAGGAATTAAATTATATTTTTATTATGTTTTATGAATAATAAAATACTAGATTAAATATGAAATACATCACTTTCATAGAGGCATGGTCCACAAGTAGGCATGAGCGACATTCTCATTTTCTATAGAATAGAAAAGAGGAATAAATTTGTTTATATTTTAAGAATATTAATTATTTTTTAAATATCATATTTATTCATTAAATACCCATATTTAACCATCCATGAAAGAAAGTTATGAAAAATAGATCATGTTACTTATGGAGGTGGTAGTCAGCATGTAATGTAACTAATATTTTCATTTTTCAAATAGTTTGGAGGAAGGTAGAAAATGGTTATCCCATAAACAAAATAAAAATTCAGTATACTTATGATACTAATGTAATTATTTCAACATGGGTATATTAGATTTAGAGAGGGTATAAGAATAAATAAATGAAAAGAAATGAAAGAAGAGTAATCTTGAATTTTACCTTACTTCTTAGAAGTGATCCTTTAAAAAATGGATTAAGGATTTAAGAGGTGGTATTTCAAGAAGAACAAAACCCATATGATTTATATAGGGGTGTTCATTAATTATTTTGGCATTATTTCTTCAAATATAAGAGTCCTGGTGTGTGAGGAGAAGTGGGGTGGGGATGGATCCTTTTTTAAGTAAAGGGGGTGGCATTTTTATAATAATATAAAACATAAAGTCACTATTCAAGGGTTAAGAGGATCCAATAAAAGAAAATAATGGTGTGAAGGAAGGGGTGATATTTTTATATCCCCAACCATTCATTTTATAACTTTTTTTAACATTTTTTCAGTATTTTACTATTATGTTTTTCACTTTTACCATTTTTGGTATTTACCATGGTAACTAATTTTAATGTATTAATTTAATTTTAATGATTAAAAATAAATTTATCCTTATTAAATAATTTGTATATAATTATTCCAAATGTTAAATCAATTTTTACAAATAAAATTTCTCAGTGTGAGAAAAATAATTTTAATTTAAGCACACATAATGCATAAAAGTCATTTTTAGAAGAATAAAGACTATTTTCACGAATATTTTTTTTGATTATGTTGGAATTATAATTATTATTGATTAATATGACATTAATTGATTTATCAGTAACCAAACTAGACTTATGTATATTTTAAAAGAAACTAAAACTAAATTCCACCTTCTGGATACTCAGTTAAAAGTAACAGAAAAAATATTTTTTATTAAAGTAAAATATTACTTTAGTTTACAAAATGTCGAACATGGGTTTTTTAAATTCAATATTTTATTTTTAAATGATTTTTTTTATTTATAAATATATATTTTTATAGTATAATGGTTTTAGAAATGTTCAAATAATTCTTGTGTTATGATGATCTCATAAAAGTGAAAATATTTTAGAAATATGTATTCTCACTATTCACAAAAAATTCAATGTTTATAGAAAAATATAATAACTTCTTCTTAATATAATGTTAAAATTAAAAATTGAAAAAATGAAGTTCATTTTCCTGAAATAAATTTATAAAAATTATAAATTTAAATGAAAATAAAAAACTTTCAGAAAGACCATTTTTTTTAAAATGACATTTTAAGTGTTCTTACTATTATTTCATATAAATTTCTAATTTATTGAATTTAAAAATATTATTTCATATATAATAATATTTTAAATGTTTTCAATTAAATTTATTAGGATAAAATATAGAACCCTTTAAAAAATTGTTATTTGATAAAGAATTATCCTTTTTAATATTAAATCATATTAATTATTTATCCTTTAAATGAAAGAATTTTTATTTGAGTAATATATTTTTATTTACTCGATTTTTTACTATTCATATAATTTCCTTAATAATAATTTTCAAATATTTCAGGACTCGTTTTAGTTTAGTTTTGTGTGTGGATAGAGCTATCAGAAATATTATATTTTTATAGGAAATATATATATAGTAAAATCTTGTGGCATTATAGAAACTTCGATCTTTCAGGGTGGGTTTCCTGGTAAAAAATGATCCAAAAAATCACTCTAAATCATGTTAAAAAATAATGGAAACATTTTTTCTTCATAGTTCCTTGAATCTCATCTTGAGTTTCTCTTTTCACACCAACTGATTTATTAATCATATTAATGATTAATAAAATACCAATGTATTTGTTTCTAGTTGACACTTCTTCAGAAATTTCACAAAGAAACAATCCTTACATATATTTAGTGTTATCCTTAAATGGGTCCAAAATCATGCTTATGAAAACCATCCTCACAAAAAATGAGAATGATGTTTATGAAGAGTAAAATTAACCTTACATAGAGAATATGCATCCTTAGACAAAATTGGATTCATGTTTACACAACCCACATTCATCTTACGCAGCTCTAGATGATGCATATCCATAAAAGGTATCCTTTATGATTTTTTCATGAAATGATCCTTACAAATAAGATCATCCATATACAGAATAAGATGATTCTTACAAACTCTAAACTTTACCAAATTTCACAATTGTTGGTCCAAAATAATTTTTTCTAGAAATCATCCAAAATTTCTTTAAACCTTTTATAACCTTCAAAATAAAAACTTTAATCATTGATAATGACTACATTGAATATTATTTCCACTTTATTATCAATATAAAAAACCTAAGATACACCTTAAGGGGATTTTCTTCAACAGGATTAGAGGATGAAAACACTCAAGTTGATAGGGAGAACTGAATCATAATTTAAAAGAGTTTGATGGAGAATTGAAATTAGAAATATATTCCATATTTGAATAAATACTATCTTTTATTGTGGATTTATAAGTTTACAAATAAAATATGTTAAAAAATAATATTCATGATCTTTTAAATATAAAATAATAATTATTAAAATCATATATATATATCTATATATGTTTTTATTCTCTAGAGAAATACTAGAAGTTAAATAAGTCATATACATCAATACTGATACAACTAAAGATCTTTCATGTATTGATAGAAGGAGAACCTAATAACATCAATTAATATCCTTCTCATCAAGGAAGAAAGAGCATTAGGCATATATTACAATAATATTTTTGACGGAGATCAACTGAGAACTACTGAAGAAGTTTAAGGGAAAGAGAAAGTTTGGAACGTTCCACACCGAGGAGGAGAAATCAAAGTCTTATTCATCGGTTCATGGAAGATCCATTCAAGGTCTAAGTTGGGTGTTTTATCTGAATACAAGTACCATGATTTGTGAGACAACATGATATATTGAGATACATGTGGAAACTATGCGATTAATTATAAATACCCTCAAGTGGGACTCTAGATCACTTAGTGTGATATCATGGAAGTATACCGGGAGACCATGTTTTTGTAACTTCTTACATGAATAGTGGAATAATCCATGGTTTGGGGGACTAATCAATTTTTTAAAGGAGTATAATTTCAACCCAAAACCTTATAAATATATGTATTCATATTCCTTTATTTACTGAATATTATGGGTGAGGTTGAAAGACATAAATATGGGAGTATTGAGACTTTAACCGCTCTAAGAGGATTAATTAAAAAGTATAATTCATAAAAAGAGACCACTAATTACCTCCTCCCCACTATGATTGACCCACCAGACCTAGGAACTATAAGTATTATCATATCTAATCCAAGTATCCATTGATGGGATCTAAGTTTTCCTTATTAGATTTAATTTATTTATATGAAGTATATATTTCAGTAAGCTTTTGAGATGACTTAGATAGAGAAAAAGGTAGATACTTCTATTGGTATAAATTTAGAGGTTTCATAAAATACTAAAAAAATATAAAAAAGATAGAGACAAGGAATCTAAATAATAATTTAAATGTGAATGAAGAAACTCTACTAGTAAAAGGTAATCTGAGTATAAAAAACACTAATAATTCTATTGATTATAATTTTTATAATAAATATAGTTTAAATTTTGACAATATATTAGTTAGTGATCTTAATTTGGAAATAAATTATTATTTAAGTAATGTTCCAAAATAATTTGTTACTTTTATATTTGGAACTATAAAGTAACTTCTTAATAAAAAAGAACAACTACAAGAAGAAGCTGACGAAAGAGAGAATGCATCATGTAAGAAGTTTCAAAAGTTAGTTTCTATCATATAACTTTAGTAAGAAAAATAACAAGTAATAAAAATTTAAAATATAATATTTTACCTTTTTTTAAGAATTGTAATGTTACATTTATGAAAAATTGGAATTGGAAATTGTATTTATGGTAGTTATCCATAAATTTGAAAAATTGAAAAAAACCACCATCAATGTTAGAGATGATAAAATGAAAGATAAATAAAAAATAATGCAATTGGTTGATAATTATTTATAATAATCCAAAAAATTAATGAAAAAAAATTAAAAAAAATCAAGGAAGGATTGGGAAGATACTAGGAGATCAATTGAGGATGAGAATAACTCACTGAACATGAAGCGTCCTAATCTTGAGGGGAGACTAAGAAATCTAGAACCAACACAAGATAGAACTTCTAATATTTTTGGAAAGAAATATCATTCCAAAAAAGTATTTATTGACATCCATGGATATAATAAGACTCATATAAATGTTAATAATATCTTGAAATCATCCTCTGATAAACCAACAATAATATATTTTAAAAATTTACCATTTATATCAAAATATGATTATTATACCAAATATTTTTTCTTGGATAGTGAAAGATTTAAAGAACAAAATATAAAATATGGATGAGGAAAAACTATTTTAGGATTAACACTATGTTAGTAGTGAATATAATTATGTGTATTAAATTTGGTTCCATAATAGAATTCCAAAAAACTAAGGAGAATGCCCAAAAATGACAAAGTTTTAAATCTGTATGGACTGCATCTACTGGAAAATGGAAGATACTTAAGGTGTCACTATTATTGCTTTTAGAATTTTGATTATAGAAAAACTGAATTTTGGAATAATATTTCAACAAATAAATGATACATGAATCCAAGATCAACGGGGAGTAGGGTTAAAGTAAAGAAAATACATATAGTTCAAAATCATAATTTATAGAAAAATAAAATTTTTATATAAAGAACATATTTGATTGCCTTGGGGGATTATAAAAATTATTACTAAATTGGTAGACATAGCTATAAGAAGTGTTGGTATGTACCTTATATTCATCATTTATATGTTCAAAAGGAGAAAAGATCATAATAGAAAATAAAATGGGTGAGAAAATAAAATTAGGCTGTCCATGGAGAAAAGTGCATGAAGAAAGGCATTCAAAACAAGAAGGCTGAGTGAGACATGTAACATCCCAAGTTTTAGTAAAAATAATTATTTAATTAATTATTGGTTTTTGTTTTAGTTAAATGATAATTCAATATTATTAATTAGAATAAAACAATATTGAATTTTGATATGTTATTATTAATAATATTTGTCAATATAATAATCAATTTTTTTTAATAATAATATATATATTGGATTATTAAAGAAAAATAATGAAATGAAGTTAAAAAAAATGAAAATGAAATGATTTAATAAAAATGGTGAATGAAATAATAATAAAATAGAAGAATAAAAGAAAAATCGAGATTGAAGAGGTTAGGGGGTTTCGTGAGTTTCTGTTTCACAAGGCTTTGAGAGGGTTTCAGTTCTAGAGTCGCGAGAAGAGGGAGTTGATGTCGAGTCTTGGGGTGCCGATGGGTTCGTCTGGTGTTCACCCAAGAGTCATCGTCAAGCTTGGGTGCCCAGATGAGAGGTGAGGTGGAGTAGCTATACTAGATGCAGGTCGATGATTCATCTTGGATTCGAGTTCAAGGGAGATCCGTTGTGGACCGATCGAAGTCAGGGTTTTCAGATCGAGTTAGAATTCAACGTCTCTGGTCATTTTTGAGTTGCAGTTAGGGTTTTAACATTCATGGAGGTAGGTTTATATTTTCTTTAATCATCTGAATCCTTATCTATTGAACTAATTTCAAAATAATAAATTCTTTGTTATACGAATAATTCCAAAAAAAAAATATATCTATTTGATCGGATATGGTGTGTTTCTTTCTGTTGTTGTCGCATTCTTTAATATATCCTCTTATGACATTGATTTAAATCATTATTCATTGGTTTAGGATAATCACATACATGTTTCCATTGTTTTCAGTATATTAATTACATGTTTTCTGTCTTTGTTTATCGGTTTCAAAGATTTTCTGATCTTATTGTATGGTTGTGCATCAATGATAATGCATTGTTTAGTTCTATTTTATCCGATTTCCAGATTTGATTTCTGTATTTTATTCATCCGCTTGCTTCTTCCATATCTGTTTGTATTAAATTTCTTCAACAGTATGTCCGTATTTCATCCGGATATATATTATCCGTTTAAAAAAAATTATTATTGATTGATTTGTGTGTCTGTTTTCTTCTTCTCCGTTCGATTATGATTATTATAATCTTTGCATTTATTGACCAATTCAGTTTCAAGTCGTTTTCTGAAAACTATTTGATTGTTGTGATAATTTTTCCATTCATTGAATCTGTATATTGTTCTGTTTCGATTAATTGATTTTTTTAATATATCGGTATTATAATCCGAAAATGATATGTTTCCACTTAAAGCTATAAGAAGATAGATCATATTATTTCTTCTTAAAATAGTTTTTCTTAATGCCTAGTTCTATCCAAAATTCATTATTGACGTACCAATTTTCAAATAAAAGACAAACGATGTCAATTTCCCATCAATTCAAATTTCATATTAAATTTGTGAGGCAAATACTTTAATTTATTTATTTTTCATACTTGCGTATGAAGCACACTATGAAATGACTATATAAGCAGTACCTTGGTTTTCATTTGGGAGGGTATTGCATGCCAATTTTAAGACACTGTGTGCTTGCCGCACATAGAGGGAATGGTTCTTCAATAAAAAAACTGTAAGGGATATTTATATTTATTCGGTCAATTTATTTTCTTCAAAAATTATAATTGTGCAATTGAAATTTATTTCATCTATGGTTTTTTTATAAATCAGCATGTTTTTCACTTTTGAAATTTTGGTTGAATATAGGGGACTGTTTATTTATTATTGTGTATGCATAATTTATCTTCAAATTTTATAATTCCATCCCTTTCCATTATTTTATTCTTCTAAAATCGATAAGATATTTCTTTGCTTAAAAACCTTTCAACACCATGATGCTATAATATAAGGGAAAATTATTTTGAAAGCATTTGATTTTTGGTTTCTTGAAATCAAACATGATGTTCAGAAAATTTTGATAAATTTTTAGTAAGATGTTATCTTAAATCTTTTTGACAGTTTGTATATCTATTTTTATAATTCAAAATTAATTTTTAAGGATCATATAATATATGTGATTGGAATATATATATATATATACTTGTATATTTTTCAAGTATATAACTATATTAAATAAAATTATTATTTAACTAAATAATTTCTGAAGTATGAATTTATAAGATTAAGAATATCATAATTTTATCATATATATGTGTCATATAAAAATAATTATAATGGCCATAAATAAATGATTTGGTTTTATGACTCGTAAATGATATTTTATGCATACTTATATATATATATACCTATATATATAAACACACATGCATGAGAAATTAAATACACTTTACAAAAATGGATTTTTATGTCAATAAATATGAAATTTTAAGTGCGTGAATGCTGATTTAGCTATTGTGTGATTATGCAATGTCATGTATTATGAGTTTTGAGTGTTTCAAATAGAATATGTAATTTGCGATGAAGATTAGTGCTTATATAATTATATATATATATATATATAACTAAAACTCCAGTGAAAATGTATATCTATTTAAAGAAAGCTTAAAAATTATTTTTATACCGGTACTTGAATGTTATAAATATGGTAGGGAATTGGGGAGTGAAGCCAATCCCTCAATAAGTGGGTAGACCCAAGATAGCCTATAATGTTTCAAGTTACCAAAATGTTTTTATTTTCAAAGGCTTGCATATAAGTTTTTTTAGAAATACCTCTGGATTATTTTTAAGCAATTTTTGAGCGTACGTATTTTCAAAACATTGAAGTACTTTCGATACGTACATAATTTCAATGATTTTATCAAGTGGTATTTTCCAAATAAATTTTTATTGTATTATCAAAATAATTTTTAAACCATTACTCAAAGGTTAATTTCAAAGGTAGTTTTAGTAAAATGTATTTCAACTATTTTAAACCACCTTACTGGGAATTTTAATGCTCACGCTTTTATTTTAAAAATGATTTTTCACAGGTATCTTAGGAGATTATCGTAGATGTCATCATTTTTGGAGTAAGCGTACGTGGAAGCATAGTGGACAATAGTTTTTGTTTTGACTCTGATAAATGTAATGTTTTTTCTAATACTCCAGAACCTAGACCGGTAAAAGTTCCTCTTTTATTTAAAGTGTTGTGTAATTGTTTTGTCAATTTTATAAAAAAAAACAAATTTACACAGCATTTTATTGCGCCGAGTCCGAAAGAGCGGGCTCGGGGCATTATAAGACACCAACTTTTTAACTACACGTCCCCTATTCTCATTTACTTTTCCATTTTGTAAAAAATATATAGTTTCAATATGAGAAAGAATTTACTAAATTCAATTAATTTTTTTTATTTTTAAAAGAACAAAAAATCTTCTACAATATTAGAAAATAATCTCTTTCATAATATTTATCCAGATCGTGTTTTAAAAATACATGCTAATTTATGTCATTACAACCACTTTTCACCATCTCCCCTCTTTCATGGTGGGTTTTGTGGTAAAAAAAATCCACCAAATGACTCTAAATCATGTGAAAAATGGAAACATTTTATCTTTATTATTCCTTGAATATTGGCTTGAGTTTCTCTATGCACACCAATTGATTTACTAATCATATTAATGATTAATAAAATACCAATGTATATGTTCTTGGTCGAAACTTCTTTATTTTTTTGAAAAGGAATTATCCTTATGAGGATTTTGAATCATCTTTATGAATGTACAAAATGATTCTTAGGAAAAATATCCCTACACAAAACCAAAATGATGTTTATGTAGATTAGAATGATTCTTACGTACAATACATTCATGATTATGTGGTACCTTCATGATTAAATTGAACCAGATCCATGTTTATAGAACTTGCATTTATCTTTACACTATTATGAATAATGTTTACATATACAAGGTAACTATCACGAACCAACCCGGGTCGACCCTGAACCGATCACCCGAGCCGGCCCGCGACATGGCCCAAGAGGTGTTCCCGATCCTCCCGGGCTGGCGACAAGCGCCAGGGCATCATCAGAGGCTATGGGAATGATTTTTCCCAGTAAAAATAAATAAATAAAGAAGCATAAATTAAACAGAGCAGCACAAAATAAATAAACAGAGTAAGGTAACTAAACAAGAACAAGAGAAAATGAAACTAACTGAAAGAGACAACCACTATCTCCATGTGACCTCACGGGTCACTCCCCAACTCACGACCAAACGTCATCCAAGGCGAACGCACCCAAGCTGTAGCCTGCGCAAACACTAAAATAGTCAAGAACTATAGGCATGAGTATTAAAACTCAGTAGGCTATCCCGATATCTATTCCCAATGCACTACCTTTAAATAAAGAAATTTATTAATTCCAGGTTTGAACTAAATATACAATATATTGGTTTTCACACACACACACACACTTTCATTTCTAAAACAAGTATCAGTCCATTTCCCTTTATAATTTAAAACAAGTTTAGTGTTTGAAAGAAACAGATGCATTGCATTTTAAAATATTTTTGCGAACAATTTAGAAATCCAAATTTTAGTTGTTAGTAAAAAAGGAAAACCACACAACATGCAACTCACAATAAGGGAAATAGAAAAAGTGGTACATAGGGGACAACAACTGAACTAGACCTCTCAACCATCCACCATATACAAATAAACACAAAAATAAACATGGGTCGAACCTTGGAGATCGTGAACAATCCAGAATATACTATACATCTGACTCATCCTGAAGGCATGCCCTAACTCGATGACGTCATAACGCCCTAACGCTCGGCATAGCCCTACATGGCCTAACCGAGGGGCCCAATCCCCATAACAGCAATAACTCAGTATTCCCCTGCTATGGGGCCACTAGCCAGTGCGTGGTCTAAACTAGTGCAACAATCGTTCTCAGAAGATTCACTCACTATGCCAGGTTCCCATGTCAACACATATAATAAAAGAGGGGTGCATCCACAATGTAAATCAATCAGTCACGATGCACAAACATCACATACAGCTCAAACAATCAACGCACACAAAAGATCACCCCTAAATGGGTTTTCCAAAATAATTTATTCTATTAAAGTGCCAAATGGGCCTTCACAAATTTTAAAACAAAACCTCATTTCTCAAGAAAACCCAAAAAACTTGTTCAGAAGAAATCACTTATCTTTAAAACTATAAGTACATTTTAAATTCCGTGAATTATGTTTAAAGGCCAAACATGCATTCTTTCAATATAGGGTGTCCGCTCGTCAAGAAAATGTTTCAAGTGTTCGGTATAAAATAAGTGGCTCTTTTCACACTAAATAATCATTTAAAGTTTTATTATCTAATATTATTTATTATTCATTAAAATTAATAAAACATCAAGAAATTAATAGATTCTAAATTTAAAGGTGAGTGTAGTGGGGGACCTACCTCGACTCGCAGCTCGGTTATGACGACGATGAGGTACGTTCCAACTTGCGCACAAGCACGCACAAAACGATGATCGCGGTAACGTGGGGTTACCCCGCCAACGTGCTGCAACCACAAAGATAAATAAAATACGTGAACACGGACTTAAAACAATCCAAACGAACAAACATCACAAAAAAAACCCACCTCGACCCACTTTCAAAGCATGAATCGCACCACACAATAAAACCATAAGACATGCTTAAGCACGCAAGCAATCCAAACCAACACTACAGACATCAAAATCACCATTTACACACCAAAAACGTACTTCAACACCACATGCACTCAAACGGGATTTCAAAAGTGTGGCATGTCCATATAAACATTTTGGCAAAACTCTACCCCATTTATAGCATGATTTTGCACCATTCATAAAACTCAATAAATCATAAATGAAAATTTATATGATTGTTTAAAAAGAATTCACTTGGCTTTACCTACTCAATGAACACGACGTCTCCAATACCAAACACATAAAAAACCATGTCAAAATGCAATCACAACACTTGCACATATTAACAATCAACTACAAAATTTATTCAAATGCAAACAATTGAAAAAACATAAACTTCCATAAAAACGCATCCATACCAAATGGGAAAGCTACTAACCAAATCAGACGCACGCTAAACTCCAAAAAAACCAAATTTCCACCAAATAAATAAATTAACGAACATAGTAGATTAATCAAACAAACAAGAAAAACCTCGGAGACACGTGCTGACATAGACCAGGAACTGACTCAAAACATACTTTTAACTAATTCTAAAAAAAATTCAGAACTCTATAGCAAGATAAATAAGGGTATAACGAAGCTACGAAACCAAACAACGGGCGTAAAACTATACCTTGGATGTCGGCGGTATACCAAAACCGCCTCGCCTTAGGCGGAGATTGCCGAAACGCACACCAATGGGTCTTAAGTGGCCCTTTGTGTAGCCTCGGATGGTGGTTGCAACCTTGAAAACACAGGGGAAGCCGAGATTGCATCCAAGTAATCATTCACACTACAAATACAATACCAGGACTTCAAACACAAATATGAAACTAAACTAAAAGTGTGAAACCCTACAACGCTAATCAAATTATAACCTCAAATGGTGGCGACGGTCTGAAAACTGGTGAGGGGACCACATCGGAGCAGCAGGTTGCCGGGGCGGGAGACGGACGAACGAAAAGAGGGGTGAAGTAGGGCAGGAGCACGACCAGTTGGAGGCCGCAAGTCTAGAACACAAGGGGGCGAGGATTAGCTGGAGTGGGGCCTATCCGGAGGCAGCCCAGCCGGAGAGTTGGATGGGAAAGGGAAGGAAGAGGTCTTGCATAGTGGGATGGCACACGGAGGAGTCCGGAAGGGAATAAACCGAGCGGGTGAGGGCGGTGCCGGGTCGCCGGCTTGCTGAAGGTCAAGGGAGTAGGGGCCGCCGCCGGGATTGTTGGCCGCGCGCTAGGACCGTCCGATTGGAGGGCGCATGGTCAGGCGTCGCTCGAACCAGGGTGGCACCGCGGGTCGATCAACGCAACCGGAGGGTGGCTGGGTGTTGTCGCGCGGTGAAGAAAAGGATGGGGTGGGGCGGCTATACGCAGCGCACTGGGAAAAGAGTGGGGGGGGGGGGCTGCGGGTAGATTTAGGGTTTACTTTTTTTTTATATTAACCTATAATAATAATAATTATAATAACAATAGACCCAATAAATATTAATAAACCCAATAAAAAGAATTGGTTCTTATTCATTTTATTTTATGTAATAATAATAATCATATCAATGTTACAAAAATAATAATAATGGTAATAATATAAATAGCGAAGTAATAAAAACAATATAATTGACAACAAAAGAAATTAATAATAAACTTAATGTTAATAAAATGATAATTTTATCACATTTCATTTTAAATAATAATTATATTTATAAAAACTTAATAATAATAGTATTATTACCAGATTAAATAATAATAAAAAAACCATTTGCGCGAACATATTTTCATTATTATAATTTAAAAATTAACCTTGTTTTATTGATATAAAATTTTATTTGGCTTCCATATTTAATTAACATAATTAATTTGATTAATTTATTATTTATTTGAAGTGTCGCGCCATCGCGCGCCATCGCGCAAACACCCAGACCAAATGCATGGTCACCGCTAATGGTGCGGTGGTCGTACATCGGCCGAAGACCCACCAAAAACACCAAACTTCGGAAAAGTTCAAACTTGGACCCAACTAAACCCCGTCCAAACAACGCGGGACCGATAAAAGAATAAAATAACAGGTGTCCGTGGTCGGGGTGTGACAATTCTCCCTACTACAGAAACTTTCTGCCCCCATAAAGTCACCAAGTCAACAGTTGTCACCACTTGAGTTCATGCCCAGACAAAACCGAGGAAAAACTGTGAATCCCAGGATTACCTTACTCTCCATAGGTCACACCCGGCCAATTCAAGAGAAAATCGAAGCCCGGGGTTGAGGGGAGAACACGGGAGGGTTCTCCCCACCACAAGAATTTACTAATATGGGAACCTTGAAACATAATTACACCACCCCCGAGGGGGCCAACGCGGGAACTCCCAAACTAAACCCATTTAATTTCTCTACATGGACCGAACTACACCCAGAGACTTAAATGAAAAGCTTGCTACGAAACGACCCAAAAACTCGAGGATAAGGAATTTACTCAACTCCTCACACACCGACCGAATAAAATCCTCACCGCAACCAGAGACTAGGAAATTCCTAGCCCGAACTCATAAAGGACCTCAAAACACCGCCCATTAATTTCACGAAACCAAACATCCCCCTAACGAGCACAATTGAGACCCAACTAAAAATTAGAACAACCCGTTCATTCGCGGGACCAACACCCTTCAAGGAAAACTGAACAATTTGAAAACACACTGAGAACAGATAAGACCGCTTAGACTGCGGTAGAACACATTCATCACATCACCACAACTATGATGAGATTACAATGGTGACAAGAACAGAATAAGAGAACTTTGGATATATCCATCCCAAAGATGAAAACATTACTCGGACTGAGGCTCCACACACCCTCAGCAACTCCTGACTGTGCGCGAGCTTCACCCTGAGACCTGTGGCTGGGGCCCTGATGGCTGAAGCATCTCCTGCCTAACAGTCAAGCATTTCCATCTTCTGGTCTCTAACTACTTCTTCCGTTCGATGGTTCAAACAATCATGATGGTCATACATTTTCAAAGGAATGCAACATGACAACTTAGAATGTCTGGATAGGCCATACTGGTGGCGCACAAGAGAGCGGTCTGATGAACTAGGAGCCGGTACTGACGAGGATGGTTTCTTGGAGACAGGTTCCACCGACCCATACTCCTTTCTAGGTGGGGAACCTTCGCGGAAGTCGACCACCATTAATCACACGCAAAACTCCAACGACGATGAGACAACCCACCTTTACTAGTTCAAAGCTGAACCCTCTACTAACTCTAGGACAGTACGAACCTCAACTATCCTAGGAGTTCCCAACAACCCGAAGACACACTATCTCCATGGACCATACAACTGCCTCTAACGGGCTTTGACTACCTCGAAAAGTAAGCAACACACAAAACTAACTGAGAATTGAGCATAACTCATTGGCAACTTTTGGAGGCTTTCTGGGCGGCATACTCATGACAACACAAGAAACACCATCGAAACAGGCATCAAGCCAAAACTCAATCAAAGCAACAACACAAGCTAAGTGCAATAGGCCCATAATCCAAACATATACAATACAAGGAGAAAAAACTTTTCCAAAACCATTATTTCTTTACAATTTTTAAAGACTTACCTATGGAACCTCATGAACCGTCACATGTGCGTTTATTCAATCTCTTTCACATCATCTGTGAACAAGTGCCCCCCACGCACTTCCCATACATTCCCACACACGTGTGACCCTCCATAAGGAGTGCCAAAGTTCAAACAGTTCTTTTTCCTTACCAAATCCAAACACAGACTAAGTTTTTTTCCAAACCGATACGCTTTCACTTTAGAAACCCACTTTAGTAATTTCAAAAACAATTTGGAAGAAACAATTTTACATCTAAAAACCAATTTCACTTTTAACACATACTCAAATCAACTGAGACTGAAACAAAACACAAGCAGTAATAACCCACTAGAATGAGGAACTAATGCATATGTCTAAATCAACGACATGGTGGTGAGCCATGCCCCAAGTAAAGAATAACACTAAGAGGACATGAAACCGGACAGTTGGACTCCACATGGGTCACCACCCCATGTGAGGCTGCAAAGTGAACCGATTCGCCTCCATTGTCATCCCTCACTCCAAAACGGCCAAGGGAAAGTGACTCAAATCTCGGACTAACCCTGGTAACTCAGGTCTCGTCACGAGCGGTGGTGATCAGGCACCGACCCGTAACTTACCTCCTGAGCCCCGACAGTCCTAATCTCCATCTACCAGACATCCCAAATAACAAAGGGTGCTCTGAAAAGTGAGGTCTGCTAAGAGCCAACCTCCTCTGATACCATTTTGTCACGAACCAACCTGGGAAGACCCTGAACCGGTCACCCGAGCCGGCCCGCAACATGGCCCGAGAGGCGTTCCCGATCCTCCCGGGCTGGTGACAAGCGCCAGGTCCTCAACAGAGGATGTGGGAACGATTTCGCCCAGTAAAAATAAATAAATAAAGTAGAAAAAATTAAACAGAGAAGCACAAAATAAATAAACAGAGTAAGGTAACTAAACAAGAACAAGAGAAAATGAAACTAACCAAAAGAGACAACCACTATCTCCATGTGACCTCACGGGTCACTCCCCAACTCACGACCAAACGTTGTCCAAGGCGAACACACCCAAGCTGTAGCCTACACAAACACTAAAACAGGAAATAAATATAGGCGTGAGTATTAAAACTCAGTAAGCTAGCCCGATATCTATTCCCAATGCACTACCTTTAAATAAAGAAATTTATTAATTCTAGGTTTGAACTAAATATACAAGATATTGGTTTTCACACACACACACACTTTCATTTCTAAAACAAGTATCAGTCCATTGCCCTTTATAATTTAAAACAATTTTAGTGTTTGAAAGAAACAGATGCATTGCATTTTAAAATATTTTTGCGAACAATTTAGAAATCCAAATTTTAGTTGTTAGTAAAAAGGGAAAACCACAAAACATGCAAATCACACTAAGGGAAATGGAAAACGTGTCACACAGGGGCCAGCAACCGAACTAGACCTCTCAACCTTCCACCATATACAAATAAACACAAAAAGAAACATGGGTCGAACCTAGGAGATCATGAACAATCCTAAACATACTATACATCTGACTCATCCTTAAGGCATGCCCTAACTCGATGGCGTCATAACGCCCTAATGCTCGGAATAGCCCTACATGGCCTAACCGAGGGGCCCAATCCCCATAACAACAATAACTCAGTATTCCCCTACTATGGGGCCACTAGCCCGTGCGTGGTCTAAACTAGTGCATCAATCGTTTTCAGAAGATTCACTCACTATGCCAGGTTCCCATGTCAACACATATAATAAAAGAGGGGTGCGTCCACAATGTAAATCAATCAGTCACGATGCAAAAACATCACATACAGCTCACACAATCAATGCACACAAAAGATCACCCCTGAATGGGTTTTCCAAAATAATTTATTCTATTAAAGTTCCAAACGGGCCTTCACAAATTTTAAAACAAAACCTCATTTCTCAAGAAAACCCAAAACACTTGTTCAGAAGAAATCAATTATCTTTAAAACTATAAGTACATTTGAAATTACGTGAATTATGTTTAAAGGAAAAACTGGCATTCTTTCAATACAGGGTGTCCGCTCGTCAAGAAAATGTTTCAAGTGTTCGGTATAAAATAAACGGCTCTTTTCACACTAATTAATAATTTAAAGTTTTATTATCTAATATTATTTCTTATTCATTAAAATTAATAAAACATTAAGCAATTAATAAATTCTAAATTTAAAGGTGAGTGAAGTGGGGGACCTACCTCGACTCGCAGCTCGGTTACGACGACGATGTGGTACGTTCCAACTTGCGCACAAGCACGCACAAACCGATGATCGCGGTAACGCGGGGTTACCCCGCCAACACGCTGCAACCGCAAAGATAAATAAAATACGTGAACACGGACTTAAAACAATCCAAACAAACAAACATCACAAAAAAACCACCTCGACCCACTTTCAAAGCATGACTCGCACCACACAATCAAACCATAAGACATGCTTAAGCACGCAAGCAATCCAAACCAACACTACAGACATCAAAATCACAATTTACACACCAAAAACGTACTTCAACACCACATGCACTCAAACGGGATTTCAAAAGTGTGGCATGTCCATATAAACATTTTGGCAAAACTCTACCCCATTTATAGCATGCTTTTTCACCGTTCATAAAACTCAATAAATCATAAATGAAAATTTATATGATTGTTTAAAAATAATTCACTTGGCTTTACCTACTCAACGCACACGATGTCTCCAATACCAAACACACAAAAAAAACCATGTCAAAACGCAATCACAACACTTGCACATATTAACAATCAACTACACAATTTATTCAAATGCAAACAATTGACAAAACATAAACTTCCAGAAAAATGCATCCATACCAAATGGGAAAGCTACTAACCAAATCAGACGCATGATAAACTCCAACAAAACCAAATTTCCACCAAATAAATAAATTAATGAACATAGTAGATTAATCAAACAAACAAGCAAAACATCAGAGACACGTGTTGACATAGACCAGGAACCGACTAAAAACATAATTTTAACCAATTCTAAAAAAAATTCAGAACTCTATAGAAAGATAAATAAGGGTATAACGAAGCTGTCAAACCAAAAAACGGGCGTAAAACTATACCTTGGATGTCAGTGGCAGACCGAAACCACCTCACCTTAGGCAACGATTTCCGAAATGCACACCAATGGGTCTTGAGTGGCCCTTTGTGCAGCCTCGGATGGTGGTTGCAACCTTGAAAACACAGGGGAAGCTGAGATTGCATCCAAGTAATAATTCACACTACAAATACAGTACCAGGACTTCAAACACAAATATGACACTAAACTAAAAGTGTGAAACCCTACAACGCTAATCAAATTATAACCTCAAATGGTGGCGACGGTCTGAAAACCGGTGAGGGGATCACGTCGGAGTAGCGGGTTGCCGGGGCGGGAGACGGACGAATGAAAAGAGGGTTGAATTAGGGCAGGAGCACGGCCGGTCGAAGGCCGCAAGGCTAGAACACAAGGGGGTGAGGACTAGCCGGAGCGGGGCCTAGCCAGAGGCAGCCCAGCTGGAGAGCGGGATGGGAAAGGGAAGGAAGAGGTCTGGCATAGTGGGATGGCCCACGGAGGAGTTCGACAGGGAAGAAACCGAGCAGGCGAGGGCGGTGCCGAGTCGCCGGCTTGCTGCAGGTCAAGGGAGCAGGGGCCGCCGCCGGGATTGCTGGCCGCGCGCTAGGACCGTCTGACCGGAGGGTGCCTGGTCAGGCGTCGCTCGAACCAGGGCGGCACCGCGGGTCGATCAGCGCAATAGGAGGGTGGAGGGGCATTGTCGCGCGGCGAAGAAAAGGATGGGGTGGGGCAGCTATGCACAGTGCGCTGGGAAAAGAGGGGGGGGGGGATACGGGTAGATTTAGGGTTTAATTTTTTTTTCTATTAACCTATAATAATAATAATTATAATAACAATAGACCCAACAAATATTAATAAACCCAATAAAAAGAATTGGTTCTTATCCATTTTATTTTAAGTAATAATAATAATCATATCAATGTTACAAAAATAATAATAATGTTAATAATATCAATAGAGAAGTAATAAAAACAATATAATTGACAACAAAAGAAATTAATAATAAACTTAATGTTAATAAAATGATAATTTTATCACATTTCATTTTAAATAATAATTATATTTATAACAACTTAATAATAATAGTATTATTACCAGATTAAATAATAATAAACAAACCATTTACGCGGACATATTTTCATTATTATAATTTAAACATTAACCTTGTTTTATTGATATAAAATTTTATTTGGATTCCACATTCAATTAACATAATTAATTTGCTTAATTTATTATTTATTTGAAGTGTCACGCCATCGCGCGCCATCGCGCAAACACCAGGACCAAATGCACGGTCACCGCTAATGGTGTGGTGGCCGTACATCGGCCGAAGACCCACCAAAAACACCAAACTTCAGAAAAGTTCAAACAGGGACCCAACTAAACCCCGTCCAAACAACACGGGACTGATAAAAGAATAAAATAACAGGTGTTCATGGTCGGGGTGTTACAGTAACCTTTATATATTTTCCATGAAATTATCCCTATGAAGCTATTTTTACTTATGTAGAATAGTATAATCTTTACAAACCCCTGAATTATCCAAAATTTACAATTTCTAGTCCAAAATAATTTTTCGAGAAATCATATTGAACTCCTTTAAACCCCTTAAAACCTTAAAAATATGAAATCCAATCACCAATACAGACTGAATTGAATATTCTATCCACATTATTATTATCAAATACAACAAAAAATACACACCATTGGTATTTTTTTTCCAAATGTAATTTGAGAAAGAAAACACCCATACATTTTGGGACAATTTACTAGGAATTTAAATGAGTTTGAATAAGAATTCAAATTATAAATATCTTCCAAATATGAAAAATAAAAGTCTACTATTGTGGATTTAGGAGTTCCCTAACAAAATATGGAGACAAATAATAATCATTATCATGTGAATATAAACTAATGATGGTTAGAAAAAATGGAGATCTATATATACTATTATTCCCTAAATAAAAAATAACAGTAAAAGTAGTGATATATCTCGATATAGCCACAACTAAATATCATCTTTTTATTGAAGTAAAGAGAAACTGATGAAATCAAGAAACATACTTTTTTTCAAGGAAGATAGAGAATAAGGCCTATAGTACAACAATATTATAAAAGGTTATCAAATAAGAACTATTGTAGTAGCTTTATGAGAAGAGTAAGTTTAGTGAATTACACACCAATAAGGAGGGGAAATCAGAGTCCTACTCATCAGTTTATAGAAGATCTATTCAATAATTGTGTGAGGATTTAATCTAGATATGATAAATGAGCATTGTCAGATAGTGTTCTCTTGTGGGAAGATGGTGAAATATAGATAATGTAGTACAAAGATCCTACAATGGGACATTGAAGGCCAAAATGTGATATCATGGAATAATAGCAGGAGAAAATGTTGTTAAAACCACTTACGTGAATAATGGAATAATTTTTTGTTGGGGGACTAACCACTCATGGAATGGAGTAAGATTTCAAGGACAAAACTTGAAAATCCATGTGTTTTTGTGACTTTATTTATAGAATAATTTGGTTAAGGTTGAGTGACCCAAAAAAAGATCAATGAGACTTTAAATGGTTTAAGAGGTTGAATTAAAATGTATAATTAGTAAAAATTGATCACTAATTCACTCTCACCCTTCTACCAATGATCCACTGAACCTGGACACTATAATTGGTATCAAAGATAATATGTGCAACCTATGATTGGATATAAGTTTTATCTATAGGTTTTATTTTCTCTATATAAATTATACATCTTAGGAAAATTTTAATATGTATCATATATAGAAAAAGGTGGATAGTTCTATTGGTAAAAATCTGGAGGTTTCAGCAAAGATTGTGAAAAACAAAAAAAATATAGTGACAAGGAAGTTATACAAGAATTCAAAATTAATGGAAGAAACACAACTAGATGAAGTTAACCAAAGTTAAAACAACATTGATAATATTTTTAATTATGATTATTATAATGAATCTATTTTATGTTATGATGATGTATCAATTAGTTGTCTTTATTTTAAAATCAAGGATATTTGGATTAATGTTACTAAAGTAGTGGTAACTTGTATATTTGGTACAATCAAGGAACTTCTTCATGAAAATTAAGAGTTAGAATATGATGGTGAATAAATAGAGAATTAATTAAGTAAGAAGTTTCAAAAGTGCATTTCTCTCATATACCTTGTGAAAGAAAATAAACAATTGAAAAAAATTTAGAATAGAGGTATTTCCCTAGTTGGTAAAGAATTTGAAGGTATATTTGTGAACATTTGGAATCTAAAATTGTTTCTATGGTAGCTATTGATGCATTTGAAAAACAATAAAAAAATACCATCAATATTAAATATTATCATATGGTAGTTAAATAAATAGTAATGAAATATCTTGATAATTATTTACAATAATCAAGATAAATTCATGAAGAAAAAATTAAAAAAAAACAAATAAGGGTTAGGAAGGTTTCCTGATATTAGTTTAGGATGAGAAAAACTCCTTCAACATAAAGTGTATTAATAATGAGGATAGAATAAAAAATATAGAACCAACATAATATAGAACTTCCCATTTTTTTAGAAATAAATATGCTACCAACCAAGTATTTATTGATATAAATGGAATTAAAAAGGCTCATATAAGTGGAATGAGGATTTTTAAATCATCCTATGATAAACCAAAAATATGATATTTGAAAAATCTACTATTCATATAAAAATCCATTGATTTTACTAAATATATTTTCTTGAACAACATAGGATTTAAACAAAAAATTGTATAAATATATTTGAGAAAAAATGATAATAATCCTTCCACTATATAATTGGTGAATAGAAGTTCATGTTTGAAAGAAATTTCCCCAAAAAATCCAAAACATATAAAGTTAATTATCAAGATATTAAAAGTTTCAAATATGTTCAAACTATATCTACAAGAAAATGGAAGAGACTTGTGGGTAAATGTTGGTACTATTGGAAGTTCAAGCATATTGAAATTGAATTTTAGTATAATATGTCAACATATGATAATTAAAAGAGGCCTGGTTAAATGGGGATAATATCTGAAGTAAATGAAATACATACTATTTAAAATCATAATTCAAAGGGAAAGAAGAAAAAGTTTATCAAGAATAAATTTTATTTTCTTGAGGGATTATATGATTATTACCACATTGGTTTCCATAGTTGTGAGGAGTGCTGGTATTCACCCATTTTCCATCATCTATATATTCAAATATAAATAAGGAAAAAATAGAAAATAAATCAAGTTAGAAAATAAATGAAAGCTACATTTAGAGAAAAGAAAGTGAAGAAATGTGCTCAAAATAATAAAATTGAGAAAAAAACTCCATATAAGTCAAAGAATTAATTTGTAGAAGATATCAAATAAAAGATGGTGAGATGCTTCTATTATAGAAAAAATTACACACTGTGGACCTTTGTAAATAGGATATGGAAATCAATATTAATGTACGGAAGATAAATTAAACAAGGGAATAAATGCAAGAGAGGTATAAAAGTATTGAATTAGTAGTTGGCATCCCAAAAGAATAATTGAAGGTGTTACCTAAAAAATATAAGGAAAATTTAATGAAGAAACAATGTGAAAACATTAATAAATATGAGTATGTTATGAATGAGTGTCTAAAAGTGTTTCTTAGCTAGTTGAATAAGGCTAAAGAGATGGATAAATCTCATGCATGTAAAATTGATAAAAAGAAGAAGGTTGTTTCACATGAAGGTAAAATATAATTTCAAGAGTGGTTGTCTAAGAATAATGAACCTAGAGTTCTTGAAAATATATGTAGAAAATTTAATAAATATATTAATAATGAAAATAATTACATGATTATATTTCCATCACAATAAGGGATTATAAAAAAATTAAAAGAACCAATGGTTGAAAGCACTTTATTATCAAGGGTGAACAAGAATATTCCACATAAAAAGGGACTGAAGAAAAGAGGAAATCCATGCCATTTAAATATAGCTATAACTAGAATAAAAAATGTCTTTATAATAAATAGTTTCCCAATGAAAAAAACTTAATAAAATTAAAGATCTTAGTTGAGAGTTAGTTTTCAACCTTGATGCTATTACTAGAGATCAAGGAAAATCCCCTCCTTATTCCCTTTTATTTGTTTATGTGTAGTTAAATATAGGTAATTAAGGGAGTGAAACAAAGGAGGATCTAAATTAGGTGTTTTATAAATTGTACATCAAATAAATTTCCTTTCATGAAGTTTTATAACTACCATAAAAAAGAGAAAGTGGGTTTATCTATTGAGGGGGGAGAAAATATGAAGGAAATTTTCCAAAACATGATGATGCAGTGAGTCTAGAATTTATATAAAGCTTTTAAAATATGAACATTAAGGTATAAAAATCATAATCACATCCCTTATTTTTTATTTTATAAGACATACAT
Source organism: Viscum album (assembly GCA_963277665.1). Taxonomy (NCBI): domain Eukaryota; kingdom Viridiplantae; phylum Streptophyta; class Magnoliopsida; order Santalales; family Viscaceae; genus Viscum; species Viscum album. Next base: position 720,212,648 of record OY728125.1, on the reverse strand, counting down.
ATGAAGGGGAGTGTTGGAAGACCAAAAGATGATAAAAAGGGGGATTTTTTTTACCTTGAACATGAACTATTTTGACGTGTTTATTAAGATATGTAAAGGACTGAATATATCTTGATAAATCTATTAAAATAACCCCAAGAGTGAGAAAAAGGTTATTATCACATGAATGTGGGTCTATATACTTCATTTATCACCTTCTTTAAATCACTCTTATTTTCTACATTGAGTTATACCACATAAACTTAGAGTTGACTAACTAAAGGCTTATTGATAATCAAATCATTTGGTGGGATCCTTCTCTTAAAAGTGGATCAATATGTGATTATGAATGAATAAGGTAGAATAAAATGTTTATAATTAATGTGAATAAGATGTTTCTATGATTAGAAGACCCATATATTCTCTTTACATTTATTTTTAATAAGGAGGGGGGATAAAGGAGTTCAAACACACATATTGACATAGAAGTTTGATGTTATTTCCAATAAATATGAAGGTGGAGATTGAAGATACTTTGTGTGGATTAAATTTTTTGTTAATGAGAAATCTTCCAATATTTATTAGAGAAGAGTGTATGTGATGATGAGTTTTTACTATCATACTTGAAAATAGAGATGGAGAAGCTTCTGCCCATAAAAAATGGGTAAAAGAAACACCTATTGTTACTTGAATAACTTGATTGGAAAGCTTTAATCTAGAAAACCTATATGTGAATATTGATGAGATTTTATTCAATATAATGATGAAGTATTGATGATTAATAAGTGGTACTTTCAAGAATAGTTTTTAAAGAGTTTATATTAAGATTCCTAAAGGGGAGATTGAAGAATGAATCTCAATGAAGAAAGAAGCTACCTAAAGTTTTTTTAATAATGGAGAAAACATACATGGGGCACAAAGTATGAAAGTGGTGGTATTAATTGATGAAAATACTTTGGATAATGATTTAATATTACTTTTAGCTACTGAGAATTCCTTAAGATCAGGGGAATATGTTATTATATAGTTGAAGGAAGTATGTAATTTTTATGATAGAAATGGTAAAGGGATTATTTAATACATAGTAAGGATTTAATACAAAAATGAAATTATTTTCATATAAATATGTAAATCACATAAGAAGGAAATCATGTGAGGTGAGAAATGGAGATGATAAGGATCACATATGATAGTGGTGTAAGAATTAATTCTCATTTTAACCCTAATATTGTAAGATGGAAGGTAATATAATATAAAGAACTCATAACATAAGGAACATGTATAAGATAATTTTATATAAGATAAAGTATTCATATAAGATAAATCAAGATAATATGATATGGGAATTTTTAATATTTTTTCTATATTAAGAAATGAATAAGTCTAAAAAATAATGATATTTCCAACAGAATAAATCCAGAATAATGGGAGATAAATATGACAATGCTAATACTATAATCATTGAAGAATTAAAAAGCATAATTATATTTAAATTATTGTGATTAAAGATAATATTGAAGGAATCCTATATGTGAAAGATGATAGAGTCTTAGAGGAGATCCATGATGAAAAAATACTGCCACATCACAGTTCCATGCATTCTTGGATAATTAAAATGAGTTTAAATGCATTGTATTTCATGAAATAATTGGTGGATTTAAGCACCCGAGACTTTTGGGAGAATTGATCAAGAATTTAAATAAGTTTGAATAAAAATTCAAACTATAAATATCTTCTATATTCGAATAAGGATTTATTAATACCATGGATTTAACAGTTTCCAAATAAAATATGGAAAAAAATTATATTCATGATTCTATAAATATAAAATAAATATGATGAGGATATGATAAAGATCTCTTAGTACTTCTATTCCCTAGAGAAATAGAAATAGTCGAAGAAGTTATATATCTAGACACATCTATAACTAAAGATAATATTTCAATCAAAGAAAATAAAACCTAGAAATATCTAGGAACATCCTAATCATCAAGGAATATAGAGAAGAAGTCTTAAGTACAATAGTATTATAGAGGGTGATAAACTGAGAACTTCCAAAATAGTTTTAGGGGAAGATAAAGGCTGACATGTTCCACACCAAGATGGAAGAGTAGTTGAAGTCCTACTCATAGGTTCATGGAGGTTCCATTCAAGTAATATGCAAGGTATTCAATCCAATTGTGATGAATGAGTTGTGTGAGGTAGTATGATCGGTTGGGTAGATGGTAGAAACCATGTGATGTAGTATAAGGACCCTCCAGTGGGACTATGGATACCATAGTGAAATTTTGTGCAAGTATAGAAAGATATCATGCAATTATAACTTCTTATATAAATAGTAGAGTAATTTTTGTTTGGGGGGACTAAACAATCATAGAATGAGTAACTTTTCAAGGTTGAACCTTGTAAATACTTATGTTTTTGCACCTTTATTTTCTACACAATTCAAGTGAGGATAAGAGACATACATACAAGAGGATCAAGAATGTATCCAATCCAAGAGGTTGAATTAAATAGTATAATTTCTAAAAAGGGGTCACTGATTCACCCCCCTCAATGATCCACGAGACCTAGGCACACTATATTTCATAGATATTAACCTAATTAAAATTTCTAGATTTATATTATAACACCTTTATCAACTCTTTATTTGAAAATGATGGCAAAAATCCATTTCTTTCTCATATATCCTCACAATCCTTTTTTTTGTATTTTTTAAAAACCAATTTTTGGATAAGTAGAAACCATACAGAAAGGTCCACCTCAACACCTAGACATACCCATGATAAGAAACACACAACCAAGTTTTGAAATTCAAAATTCAAATTAAAAAACATCCAACATCAACCTCGAGCCACACACCAGAGTCACGTGCCCACCTCGATCCACGAAATGACATCCACTCGTATCACCCAATCACTTCGCCTGCTTTCAGCCATCATTAGAGTTGGTAAACCACCTTCATTGCCGCTGCTACTGTCCATCACCGTTGGGTCCGACGATCGGAACAATAAAAAGACTAGTAGGACCCTTCCACCTTTTGACCTCATCGTCGTCAACATTCCCCATCGCTATCGTCAAGTTTCCACCGAGAACTCCAACATTGCCAACATAAAAACATCATAAAAAACATCCTAGACTTAAAAACCAATGTCGATGAACCAGTCTCCCTCCCAAAGCTGAATGCCGCTCAACCACACCTCCCAGAATCTTCTTGAAGACCCACAAACCAAACCGACTGGGAAGGGAGCATAGGACTAGGACATCAGAGCAGGGTTGAGAGGGTGTGAGCCTCAACAAGGGACAAAAAACCAAAAAATCCCCTTCAAAATAATGAACTGGAAATAGGGATTCGAGAGATAGATAGATAGAGAGAGAGAGATAAAATAACACCCAAAAAGCACTGTAAATAGATGAAGCCAAGCAGAAGAGAAGACAAGGCTAAAGCTGAAGAAGAACCCAAACTAAGGTCGTTTCCAGCCCCCTCCAACACCATAATTTAATTTGGAATTATAAATCAAGAAATTTTGATCTCTAAAATATCAAGTTATAATGATTGTAAAGATGGGATCATTCAATCCTTCAAAAAGTGAATATTTGTTACCATCAAACACATGAATACTTTTGATGTTTATGAAATTCATATTCTCTAGAGATAATTTTGAACAATAACTTCAATGAATGATGTATATAGATACTTGAGAGTGAACCCCACTCCTTTATAAATTTTATATCCCCTAGGATCAACCTAATAAATGAGAATAAGGTTGAATGAGTTATCTATATCCACTTTATTATTTCAAACACAATGTACAATGGTGTTATCACTTCCTGTTAGTGTGAGACAAATCCAAATTATGTTGTGTTCATGATATCCACACTTCACATGGATCATAGAACAAATAAAAAGAACAATAAAAGGGTTCCATATTTTTATAACTTCTATCACCTTATTAGTGGAGTCTAATCCTTGATTAGGAGTGGGTGGTATCTTAATATTATGGTTGATTCCTTTTTGAAACCTAATATTGAATGGGAGAAAGGGGTTAGAATTGGATTTTCATTTACAAGAATTTATTGATATAGGGTGTTTTTGGAACCATTAAAAATTATTAATTATTTGATGTTGAGTAGAGGAGAACAACATAGATGATATGATAAGTATTTAATCACTATCCTTGAATAAAAAGTTTAAAATCATAGATACTAACATAATCAAATTTCTCTCTATGAACTTTCTCTTAATTGCATTTTAAAATCATATAATGATGTATAATGTATATTTTTTAGTTTTCAACCCCATTATTAACATACATAACCCTCATATAATAATTCTAAATTGAAAATATTTAATAAAAAAGAGTGAATATAATGAACTCCTCATACTATTGAATTCTTTAACATGTATAAATCAATATAAATATAGTGTGTAAGCTCGTTTTTATTTACAATAACTTTATAAAAAAATCCATCACACTCAGCTAAATTATCAGTTTATCAAATAATTCCATATAGTAGTATAATTCTGAAAGGATTTAAGAAGGATATGTAGAAATACCTTACTCACCATTAATAGAATATTTTGTAAAAGACTCCAAGTCTTGAGTCAATAATCTACCCTATACATTATTAATAAGTAAATTCAGATTCAAGAATAGAAATTAGTTTTTATTAGCCCATTTATTAGGAAAATACACTAGTTTATTTTTTAGTCTTCCCTATATTAAAATCATTTAAGACACTTGATGTTGTGTTTTGTTCACTTCCATAACCTATAGAAAGGTGCTATATTTCAGAAATAAAATCACTATATATATTGAATTATGTCAATTAAAATTACTATAAAAAGTTAATTTTTTTAAATTTAGTTAATTAAGAACATGTAATATGCAATCTATTATGTGATTATTAATGGATAATATGATTTTTAGCCATAAATTTTTCTTTGGTGTTCTAATTGATGTGATTCAAAAATAAATAAAAATATTTTGTAATTTAATAAAATTCATTTGACAATTGGTTTAACTAATTTATATATTTGGAGGATCTAATAGTCCACTAAACATATATAATGAAATTTATCCCTCTTTGGAATACTGTTTTTAGAACCTCAACTTGTAGTAGAAAAAATTATTGACATAGAACAAAAAATCAGATGAAACATATTGGACATGCTTATTGAATCATATAATCTATGATTTTTTATTTATAACACATAATCAATATAAGATAGTTTTCAATCCAATATAAGGTACGTTATATGTTTAATCCATTACTGGATAAATAGCCTTTGAGTAAAAACTTCTAGAATGACATGATTTTTTTCAGAGCTTGGATTGAGGTTATTTAACTTGAGTTTTGAAGAATACAATAGTGGATACAAATGCCTAGTTATCTAGTAAGCCAAAGTTATAAATCATAAATTACAGAAACCTATAAAATATACTTCTATTGGGTAAATATAGTACATATAATATACATAAAATTTATCACTAAATCATGGATATCTTGGAGTATCCTCCTTCTTAAACCACAAAGTTACATGATACATGAGACATACACTATAATAATTCCAATACATTATAAAGGGAATTATTATAAAAAATAAAAGATATAAATTTAAATACTATTTAATAAGTAAATGAAAATAAAGTGAGTTAGATAACATCCAATTTATATTCCTCAATAATGTAGAGATCCTTGATACCTAGTCATAGTTACTATATCCATTTTGAGAGACCTTCATCTCTTGATAAAAAAACCAAGGTTATAATTTAAATAAAATAAAATGATTCATGAATGGTAAGTTAAAAGAATGAACTTTGATATTTTGATATCTCAAAATAAATCAACAACCATTAAGTATGATATAAATATGTCACAACCTAAAATATAGAGGAAAATATCTATCACTACATTCAATAGGTGATACCATTTTATGCGGTACATAATATATAAACGGTGTAATGTTAAATTATGAATATAAAAATCTTGATCATAGAATATTTTTATGGGAAAAATAAAATAATAACTCTTCATGGATACTTAATGGGGATGAATATTTGTGTAATGAAGATTATAAAATAATATTAATTAATATAATTGAAATAAAAAACATCCTTATGAGCCATCAATAATCTAGAATATTTTAAAATTTATATTATATTATCTCTATCTTCATTTTAATTATTTAAATTTTATATTATATTGTCCTTATATTACACTATTATTCTTTTAATTATTATTAATAAATAAAAATATGATTTTGTAACTTGGTTATATCTTTATTATAAATGGTTTTTATTGAAGTCGTGGCTCCATTGAAAAGGAAATATTGTTTGGATTTTATCTACAGGAGAGAAAATTATTTTTTACTTTGTAAGGGTTATGACTGTATTAAAAATTTTGTTTCCTTATAGTGGAACTCACTCCACAATGACTTTGATAACTAAAAACTAAAAACATATAATAACTTTGACTTGATATATTATAAAAACCTTCCATTTTATTTTCTTGTATTATTCAGTATTCATTTTCAGTTTACATTACATGATAATTTAAAGCTTAAAATTTATCCCCTAATGAATTTTCCTCCTTGTGAAATAATTGGAATTAGATATTATCATTATTAGTTATTTTAAATATTTTATAAGGTGTTTTGTAAAATCCCATAATAACTAGTCTAGGTACCAATAATGTCTAGATTATATAAATATTACCATCATTTAAAGATATTGATTATAAATATTTTAATTTTAGATTTTTTTTAAAAATAAAATTAGAATATAAAATTTGATGTTAAATATAAACCTTATAAGAATATATAAGGGATCTTGATTTTCTAAGAGGTGATATTTTTAAACAATAACATAATTATTCATAAATATATAAACAATTTTTTTCAATATATATGAATGTTTTTATCTTGGAATATACATGAAATAATATATATTACATTTGGGAAATTTTATAGTTTACTACTTATGTTACTATAGGCACACAAAAATGTGGTGCACACTTTTCCCCAAAGATCATGATATTATGCTCACTAGGGTCTCTTAAAGTAGATAAACTGAATAAATCTAAGAATAAGACATAAATGCAATCTCCATGTGCAACATGATTTCTCACTTACCCAGGGATAAAGTTTCCTAAATTTTTTTCCTATCCTAGTGATGTGATGGTGAGGACCTCCTATCAGAAATAGGCCTTGAATGTCATCCATTATTTAAGAAAACTTTTAATACATGTTTGGAATCATTTTTAAGTGTCTTATAAAAATATTTTGGCTATGAAAGAAATAATATTCATATATAAACTATATGAAGGGGTTAAAAAATATTTATCATTGATTTTATAGTTCCAGGAGCTAAAACAAACTCCCAGATCAAATTTTATGGTTGTTTTAAGTTGAAAAATTATTTTAAATAATTCTAGAGTTAAAGGAAAATTTGTGCATATGTAAAAAATTTCTTGTGTGAATGAATTGGATATCATGGATGTCCAATTCCATGGAAATACAACCAAAAAAATCCCTTGGTATGGACAACATGGGCACTTAGATTTCAATATACCATTAAAATCCCACAACACATAAGTGCCTCTAAGAGAATATTCTTTCTGGATCTATGAGGTTTCCCCTAACAAAAAACCTCTTTTAACCCCCCATATCTTGAGGCACCATGTAATTTGACTATTATATATACATTTACATTAATGAGTCACTTTAACCACTTTTCCATTCATTTTTATGAAAGAAAATATTTATTTTATCATGTATTTTACTTTAAAGTGGCCATTTAAATGCCTATAAATACCCAAAATCCCTTATTTTTAGTATTAAAATATATTTTTGAGGAAAAAAATCAATGAGATAAAAAATAAATTATCTAATTATAGACTTATATTCACCCTCTAGAGAAAACCAGAATTGAAACTTGCCTCCCACAACTACATAACTCATCCAAAAATAATGAAAGCTTTTACACCATGAGTCATGAAAAATTTATTAAGGTGGAACTTATAACAAGACCCGTGAGCATAGATTGAAATTCCAAACTTACGAATGGGTTCCTAAGGATATTATGATCAAGGTAATTATTCAACACATATACATTCATAAGATTTACAAACATAGGAACACCTGATTATAACTCATGCATCGCGCATAAGTTCCAAATCATGAGGAATACCCTAATTTACACACAAATTTCTATTCAATAATAAGGAAAGTGTGTATAAAAATTAAATATGAACAGTTCCCATATATAATTATAAATATTCATATATTGATGCATAACTTTCACACATTAAATCAATTCCTTGTTATGAAGGGATGTTAACCCCCATGGGGACTTTTCTAAACTTTTTCATTACCTATGGATTAAAAGTAATTATAAGTTTTCCCTTGGGAGGTCACTTATATTATCTAAGATAATCTATAGCTCTTAAAAACCATTTACCTCTTTCGAATATGAACCACTCTTATTATATGATTTCATTATGTGCCTATTGACTAAACACCTAAAATTTTCAGGGAATAAGGGAAACAGTTGGGCCCATGATCAATAATGGATTTCATTGGGGTTTTTTGGATAAATCCTTAGAACCAGGTGATTGAAACCACAAAATAATCAAATAGTGGATCTCTTGACATTAAATTTATAATTAATTTATATAGAAAATAATTACCTATACTAGGAATTATTTCTTCATTTTCAATTTGGTTGACCTTTTCTTGTCATACCATCATCATGATAAAGGATCCAAGGATATAATCCATATATCAGTAACCATATATGCTCAAAAATATCAAAAAGTTACCATTTGAATTTTGGGTGCCATATTAGAGGATTCAAATCACTTTTCACTTTTCATTGATCATAAAAAGGATCTTTCCATACATGAAAGTCTGTTTCTTATTATCTCTATCTCTAAAGAGGGGGAGGGGGGAATTATCACTCTTTGTTCTTGAGAGATTTCTTGAGAATATCTCTCTAGGGCAAGAGGGAATTATATTTGGAGAATTTTTTGTCCACAAAATATCTATTCTACTAAATATAATTATATAATCAGGTTTATATATCTTGGTTAAAGAATTAATTATTGCATAAGGACCTTAATCGATCTATTAATCCCAAATAAAACCCTATGTTGAATAATAATAAAAAAATTAACATGCACAAAAATGATAGTTAAATAAATACCATTTCTCTCATACCCTTAACTGAGCACATCAATCCTCATCAATATTTTTCAAAAATTTAATAATAAATATATATTTGAATAAATAAATATCTTTATATTATTAAATATCTCAATATTATATTCTCTAAACTGTGAAATAAATATTTATTTAATATTTACATAGCTTTTTAATTGAGAATTAAAAAGAGATAAATAATATTATATATTCCTGGAATTATATATTACCTCTTGAATAAATATTTATTTAATATTCAACTCACATATATATTCTTTTGAATAACCAGATATTTCATTAATGTAATAAACACATCCTGAATAATTATTAAACCATAATATAGTAATAATTTATATTAAAACTATTAAATTGATATGTAATTTAACTAAGATCCTGGATACAGATGCTCACTATATAATATAATCACTTTGTTTGTATATATCACCAAGAAGGTTTCATACTTTGTTTCATCAACCTATATGATAGATTTATCTTTCATTGAATTTATGAAAAGAAAACATTGATATTCTATGACAGTTATGGATTTATCTAATAGTTCTATTTCAGTAAAAGGGTCAAATATATCTACTTCCATTAACTCATAATAAAAAAAAATACATTCTTGACTTATTCATTAATGTCATATCAATTGTGATACACCCAAAGTAACATACCTCTCCATGATCACATGTTATCACATTTTTCATTAATACATAAAATCACACAAATCATGATATATATTAATAATATTCTCAAGTCTAATGGAAAATACTCATATTAACAGATAGAAATATCTAATGAATCTTATAACATGTGAAATTCCTATTGGAAGGCATGTTCTTATAACTACCTCTATTAAAGATTTGAATGTGTGAGCTTTATGAGAAGTCACAATGTATTATGAGCCTACAAAACATGATATCCTAAATCATTTATATCCTTTCATATAAATTTAATCTATCCATATAACATATATTTCATAATATTTTCATAGCACTTTAAGGTTCTCATCATAGTGGGGAACTTTCATGACCTTATAATGTGAAATTTACTCTATGAGAAATGCCACATTATTGTTATGTGGAAGAACACTTATCATGTGATATGATATATATTCAAATTCAATTCCATGAATATGTGGTTATTTAATATTAAAAGGTAGTTCATTATAGGTCACCAACTCCAAAAGGCTCTCACTTTCACTAGAGTAAAGTACTAACTTTACTAGATATACTCACATGATAAACATGCTTATGATTATGTATGACTATAGATGTAGGGCTTACCACATTTTGTTGGTTTTTATTCTCACAATAAATTTATCTATCTAAAAAAATCCCTCAATAGGCGATATCACTGAGTATTAACTATTTGTCCTTTAGTTAAGATTTTACATTTTTTCTAAACATAATAACATAGATCAAACCATTATTAAACCTACTTCTTAAGATACATTAGAAATTGAAACATAATCGGTCAACGCAGATATGGAAATAACTAGCTGTAATAAGTTTTTAACTTATAAATTACCTTATAAAAATATGATACTATATTTAATTGATCTAAAAGAAGACTAAATTTTATCCATTTTATAACTAGTATTATTATTTCTCTAAAAACCAAGAAATAATAAAATTTTAATTTCTCAAGTAATGTTGGATAGTTTTGGATTCTATCCTCTATAGTTCACATATTTTTGTTTGATATTAACTTTCCATGACTTACATATAATAAATATCAAACATTAGTACAAATAATTTCATGTGAGATATATTTCCAAAGTACTCTAACAAATATGTTTTTTATTATCATAAGAATCTCCTCATAGGTTTTCACACATCAATTAGGATAGATTTTATTCCATGTGAAACTAGAAATAATTTTCATTAAATTGTTCCGTATTGTATTTTTTAATACCATGTCATTGAATATACTATGACTTGATCTAAGAAAACCACATATCTATGTCTATATATATTGTTCCCTAGAACCGGATTTTTACTTAAGTCATTCTCTATAAAAATTTCCTTAGTCTTAATTAACTTTAATACTAACCATCCATTTTTATATTTTATAAAAAAAATATTTTTTTGGAAAATAGTAGCACTCCCACTAACCTTTAGTAGACACCTGGATCACATTCACTCAAAAAAATTCTATAATTATATATTATGTCTATAATAAGTACAATTCTAATATATTTTATAATAATGACTTAGGATGATGTTTTTGCATAGACTTAACCCTTAAATAACCAATTATTCCCTATTGGTATCAAATTGTGCCATATTTGACTGGTTTCTCTTGAATACCCACCAATGGATTTATATCAACTATAGAAACTACCAAAATTCAAAACTATATTTTGGTATATGAGATTCATTTTGATTTCGTTTAAAATTTCCAATCATAAATTTTTTCCATTTACTAATTTCTTATAGGAATAATTATTCTTATCAAATAATATATCACATATCTTAGTGACTATGAAACCATATCAATGGTTTTAACTTTCCTACATATTATTCGCCTATATAACTATTCATCCCACTAAGACTTGTAGAGTTTAGTGTCCCCATTACAACTCGTGTGCATTTAGAGCATATAATTTGCTGAAGTCCTTCCTACTCCCACAATCTCTAAAGTGATGTTCTTCCATCATAAAAATATAGTCAGTTTTAACAAATATTTTTTAATCTTAGTTATTTTAATATCCTGAGTAAAAATAGGATAAATAATTGAGATACACTTTGTGTTTTTCCTTGATGCACATTTAATTATTAAACCATCTTTAACAAATTTTTCCCATCAATATAGTGGGAATATGGTTAGATGATATGCTAATATTTTGTGATACATGTATGGAAAGGGGTTATGGAATATTTTAAATATATATATAAGACACCTTGTTGAACTTCTATAAAATACTAGATTCTATTTGATGTGTATAAGTTAATGTGAGTTTAGGAAAACTTTTACTCTACATTTAAATGATCAATTCAGGCTTGGTTAAGATATACTCTAACATAATCACCTAGCGGATTTTGTACCTTTTACTAAGTATATTCAATTCAACATTGATCATTATTAAAATTTATTAAATTAATCCCATGAAGTATATGAATTTAACTTTATCTTTTTTAGAATATTTTATGTGGTCAAGCTGAACTAGCTCTATAAGATTTGGGTCCGACCTTTATTTTTAAAGGTTTCTTTATCTAAAACTCGATAAGTGAGTATGTTGATAACACTGATGGATTTTTTTATCCAAATATTCTAAAACACTTCTGTGCATATCCTTGACATTGATAAATAATTATATAGCCAAAATTGGGTATGAGTATTATATTTTATATTCACCATTCATTTTCATTGATTCAAGTATTACTGAATTATAAGTTAAGTATGAAATACCATAACAAAATTCATTAAAAAAATGAAATAACATATTGTTGTGTCTAATGGGACACTAAGATAATTTTTTTGGGCAATAATCAATGAAAAATAATATTTTAACTATAATAAATCCACTAGGAAATAGGAAGTTTTATTCTTATCACTACAAACATAGGAATAACCCTTTCTCAGGTACTAGGAGAATTCAACTTACTTCTTATAATTCTTATGAAATTCCTTGGTTTTTTTATTTTAATAAAAGTATGTGTTTTTTATATTTTATTTAATACCCATGAATTAAAACATAAGTATTTTAAACATTAATGAATACACATAAAGTAAAATCTTATGATAAATTAATTTTCAAATATTTGTAGTTCCTCTTCCAGTGAAATTTTTGGTTATACAAGAAGTAGGTGGGATTCCATTCTTTCCCATGCCATAGGATATTTTTTCTCTTTGAAGAAAATCATAAGGACACAATTTCCATTGAACTGACCATGGTATTTATAATATAAGGGGTGAGAAACCATATTCCCACCAATACTTATTCAACTAGATAAGTATATTCAAAAGATTCCTGAGTGATTCATCTATCTTGTTCATCCTGTAATTCATGATGAATAAGAAGAACCTGGGAGGTAAGTATGATATTATGACATTAATGGATAGTTTATTATCTATATAGAAGCCTATTTTTTTAACAAATCAATATAATCTAGCATTTTGAAGGCATGATTAATAGTCAAGTCTATATATTCTATTTTACATTAGTATAATGTAGTGATGATATCGACTATTTTTAGTCTCTTCTTCTATTTTTCAAGTTCAACATGATGAGTTTTCATGGTGTAAGCATCCATATCCTTATGTTGAATAATCAAATCTCTATACATAACTAATATCATGATACAAAATGAATAAAATCATCCCCCATGAATCTTTTGAACGATTCCTTTTTCACCTTTACTCACTTGGTGAGGTGGTTAAATAGGTATAAGGGACCCCAAAAACATAGTAAAAATATTATTGTATTAGTTTTATATGTAAACACCTGTAAAAATTTGGGAAATTTTTGTTAGTGTTTACATTTTCTTTTTCCAGAAATGATCACATCGTTCCTATGGTTTGAAATATTTTTTTTATAATAAGTAAATTATATTTTTTACTTTATATTGATTTCCAAAATTCAATGTAATAATTTTTAATTTATTACACTCCAAGTATTTTATCAAATAACAATATCCCTTGCTGTTGGATTTAGAATATATTGTTTCATGGATATTATAGTGTAAATGGTCCATATTTCCTTTATCATAACCTAAGTGAGAGCCTAGTTAATTAATCAAAGGTATTTAGGTAGGTGGGTTATTCAAACTTCATTAACTCACAATTCCTTTTTGCCATGACCCATCCCAAAGGGGATCTTACCGTGACTCCCCATGCCCACCTCCAATAGTCCAGGGGCTAGCAACTAGTTCCAAATAGGAATATCACTAACATGGGAGGCCTTATCCCAAGTACCTGCACACACACACACACACACACACAAGTCTATATAATGATGAAATGTAAAAAAAAACTGAACAACTATGCATGAATACATAAAAATACCATAACCAAAGTAAAAAAGAAAGTTAAGTAAAGTAAACAGGGGAAAATAAAAGCCTAAAACAAATCATCTGAAAAAAAGTACAACTTGAAAAGAAATATAGGGACTACTGTCAAGATACCATAGGAACACACCTCAGTCTGTTCAGTCTCACTAAGCACCATCTGGTTATAGTCCATCTAGGAATATATCAGAAGGATGATCTTTAGTACAAGACATGACACATTCAAGAAAAGGTTATACATGGGTGAGAATAATAATGCCTAGTAGGACACCCCGAAACCACAAAGAATACAAAAAAGGAATAATAGTTAGCTCTGTATAGGTATATGTGTACAATAAATATAACAATAATATCCAGATATAATTAACAATGATACATAATCTCAAGGTAAATTCACAATCATAATGATAGCCTAGGATTTTAGCTTGAAATCTCCACAAAGTACTCATTTGGGAGAATAACCTCCATGAATCTGATAACATTTATGAAATCCTTCTGATAGGTAGTGCTCATTGGGTCTCGTTATAGGATATATACACTGGAAGTATGAAGAGATACGATACATGGATGGGGATCAATCATAAGGTTATAAGGTATACCAACAAATCAATCTAGAATAACCTATTAAGTAGTGGATCATCACGATGTGTAAGCCTACTACGTACCTCATCCTATATTCTAGTACATGGATATTATGGCATCCTGAATTTTTATCACATAAACTTTCATTACATTTTACAAAACTGAGGATCTTTAAGGTTTAATGTCTTGGAAACCAGGAACTTAAAACATGAAAACATAAAACATTCTTCTTAAACAATTGAAAGGATTCTCCTTATGTTCATCCTAGGTTCCTTACAGCATCTCATAACCTGGGGACATACATCAAAAGAAAGGGTGAGTAGAAGGCCCATTAAGGGAAACAAGGGGAAACATTTGCATGTGAACTTGAGATACATCAACAATGTCATAAGAAAAACTTTAAGTCATGAGAAAGAAATAATGAGGAATATCATAATAAAAATAATGTTTTTCATAACTTTAAGATGTGGCTACAACATTTTACAAATACAATCATTTCCTTTTCACCAAGGTCCATCCCCAAGGTGTCAATAAAAATTACCAAGGTTATTCACCAAGGTATCAGTCTAAATGGTCATCTCTAGAGATTAAGTCTTTACCTAATGCATTGGAGCGCTATTAGGGCGCACCCTTAAATTTGTATTTATCATCATGTGAGCCACATATATCATCATCAATCATTTCATAAACAACCCATATAGTATAAAATAAATGGGTTTCATTTCATAATCATAACGTTTTAAAAACTGCTTTAAAGACATGATCTTTGTGTCACTTTAAAACCCACAGAAAAGGAAGGTGGGACTCATGTATGTAAATAACAGAATTTAAAATAGAAAAACTTGGTATATATGTGAATACACCGATAGAAGAGAGATCTTTGAGTATTCACTTAATAAAATAAAATAACTTTAGAAAAAGAGAGAGACATTTTGAGACGGAAATTCTGCAGCATAACGACTATGTTATGAGGTTTTAGAAAACATTGAAAAGAGAGGGGAAATGGGTCACCCACTCATAAATGATCCATAAAACAGTAGGGGAACAGAATATAAAAGATTTATGAACATGTTAATGAAATTTTAAGGACATACCATTTGAGATGAAAAACATGGAAGGAAGACAAAAATTAGATTTCTCTTATGAAAATTCGGCAGCCTAACGGCGTCACTTAAACTTCAACAAAAATGAATTGACGAGATAAAACATGGTCTCTCATCATATGAAAATAAAAGTTCAGTATGATAGATATAGAGATAATACCCCAACATAATAAAAAGTAACTTGAAAGACTTGACATGAAAGTAGAACTTTGAAAAATGAGAAAGGTGAACGAATCCCTTAAAAATTCTGCAGCCTAATGACGCCACTTAAAACTTCAAAATACTGAATTGAAGAGATCAAATAGGGTCTCCCATAATATGAACATAAAATTTCAGAATGATAGATATAGAGATCATACCCAAAAATAATAAAAATTAACTTTAAAGACTTGACATGAAAGTAGAACTTTGAAAATTGAGAAAGGTGAACGAATCCCTTAAAAATTCGGCAGCCTAACGGCGCCACTTAAAACTTCAAAATACTGAATTGAAGATATCAAATAGGGTCTCTCATAATATTAACATAAAATATTAGTATGATATATTTATATATCATACCCCATCAAAATAAAAAGGAACTTGAAATACTTGACATGAAAATAGAACTTGAGAAGGGTGAAAGAATCCCTTAAAAATTCAGCAGCCTAACGGCGCCACTTAACATTCTAAAAATGAAATGATGATAGAAAGAGGGGGTATATAATCATATGAACATTAAAAATAAATTAGGATGAAAATAAAATAACATCCTCCAACATAAGATCATGGAGCATAAAAGAAATGACATAAAAGAGATTACTTGAAAAGAAAGAGGGAGGTAGGATCCCTTACCTTAAAACGTAACTCTTAAAACTAAAAGGTTGGGACCTTGAGGGCTTGGGGGAACCTTGGAAGGGATCCTTGGGAGGTAATGATACCAGAGCATCTTTGGGGGAGAGTTGGGATTCGAATGGATGAGAGGATGGATTGGTATTTATAGGGAATGTGAGGGGACAAGGCACTAATGGCAAAGAGACACCTCATTAGTGGTTTTGGCAAAACCATGGGCTTGCCCATGGTATTTTCCCATGGTATTGGCCACTTAGGACACCTCATACCTTATCTTACTATTCATAATTCGACCATATTGATTACATACTTAATACATCATTTAATGATGTCATTAAACACCCGTAACTTAAAAACTGTATTTTCACTATTCATCGAAAATTCAATTTTCTCAGAAAAATCCCAAAATTTCACCTTAACCAAATATCGATGCTCTGATTTAAAAAATGAACTCCATTTTATAAAAATAATTTTCTAAATATTTTTAATTTAATTTTTAAATAAATACACTATTCACCGAAAATTCATTTTTTTCAGAAAAATCCCCAAAAATTACCTTAACATAATATTGATGCTCTGAGTTCAAAAATGAAATCCATTTTATAAAAATAATTTTCAAAATATTTTAATTAAATTTTTAATTAAAAAACACTATTCACTCGAAAAAACTAATACTTGACTAATAATTTATGAAACCGTTATTTAACCATTTTATTGAATCACATTACTTAATCAAGGTGCCTAGATTATATTAATGCTTTATTTAAGTGAGATTACTAATCCATTTGGTCACATTACTAATCCTAAACATAAAATCACTATTCATAAATTACTATTCATAAAAAATTATGTTGATCTTATTAGACTCTAAATTTCGTACTGAACATAATTGTAGAAGACCATTTTTTGAAAATCATTACACATTTTTAATTATTTAAGGTTTACATAAACATTTTTAAAATATCCTTTTTCTAAAATTCAACAAAAATATGCATACTATATTTATCCGGACATTTGAAAATTCATAAACTTCATCATAAGAATAAATCAAAATTTTTATTTAAAACAAAGGATTACACAAGGTAGTTACGGTCTCCTTACATAGCCCCTTATCACACCAGCATAGAACCTAAGTATAAGGTGTGCTAAGGTGAGAGAATACAAGGGAGGCTCGGCCAACATCGCACGTGTAGTAATTTCTATCAGTTTGAACTTCTCGCAAAGGTGATTCCGTTCTAGCTTCACACGATGAAGTTCGGCTTGGATTTGGTCCAGAGCAAAGCCCAGTGGGGCTACCTCCTTCCCAAGTTCTGTTAGATGGGCTTCGATCGGTCCAAGACTACTGGGTGAGGCCATCAAATCTTCTTTCTATATTAATTAACCAAGACCACTTGTATTTAGAGACAAAAGAAAATGAAATGTTTAGTTTCCAGTAGTCATAATGACCAATGGTCATATAAGATTCAAAACCCAACAGTCTCATTTTAATTATACTCATGTTATCCAATGAAATTGTTTTGTTGAGTATAAAAAAAAATAACACACAAAATTAGGAAACAAGATTTATTCAAAATTTCGGGTCATTACAATCTTCCCCCCTTAAGAAATTGTGTCCTCACAATTTTTAAAATTGGGTTTTGAAATTTCATTGAAAGTCCTACACCGGAAAAGGAGTCAGTAAAACTATTACTTTAAAATAAAGAAAGGGAAGTAAAAAGGTCACCCAAGTTAACCCATACCAGGATCCCATGTAGGAAAACATGGACATGGAGGAAAAAAGGGTCACGTTCTAAGGGAGAGTGATATTAAACATGATTAGGAGAAAGTTAACAACAAGAAAATCACAAACTTATGATGGATCAAATGGTATTTGATTTCCTAGTAGGAAACATTAAAATACAATGTTTTTTGTTTTATGTTCCTTTTCATAGCTTTGAGGAATTCATTTACTACATAGAATAAAAACATAAGGAAATATACCTTCCTTCAAGTAGAGTATTATCCTTTAATAAGTTTCTACCAAAACTAATCTTTTCTCCAAATGATGATCATTCAAAAACACTTGGTCTCATCAAAAGCACAAGAATAATCTTCTAGAGAATCACGTATTCCACAAAAGAAAAACTATCTATCTTTAAACATTTATCCCAAAAACAAAAAGGGTAAGATAAAAAAACTCTTCAAAAAGAAAGAATCCCATAGGAAGGGAAACTACTTTTAAATCTTCAAAGTTCCATGGTACTACCCAAAGTTTATCATATACCATTCAATAAATAACTATCCTTAAAGTTCCTCAAAATAACCCAAACTAAGATTGAAACCCAAATACAAGAAGGACTTGATAGCATAGTCTTCCAAGATAAAATTTATCGTTCATCTCCAAAAAACATCAACCACTCCTAACATCTTATAACAAAAGTAACTAACCTAAATATATTTTCCCCAAGATAGGTCAATCATTTCCATAAGTAACCTATAATACCATAAGTTAACCTTCAAAATATAATTCAACCTTTACTCCTCAAAGAAAATACCATAGTAATCTATTTACCTCGATCAAATAGGGTACCCAAAATAGTGAACATCTTCCAAAATAATAATAATCTTTTAATCCCCTAATCATCTCTGTCATATTAATACGGCAATCGTCACATTTCCTATCACATTGGTTGTTGGGACATGTTCTTCCATTTCCCGCCATTAACTAAGGAAAGAAAGTACAATTACGGGCTTAAATAATTAGCCAATAATCATTAAAAGGAAACTTAAAGCATAGAAGGATAAACTTGTAGAAGAAAAGTATACCCTAACTTGTGATCCCCTAGGTCCCAATCTAGGTTATCCATGATAATATATTCTTATGTGAATCTTTATTTTATTTTATCTTTGTTCCTTTAATAATGGTTCATACTAAGCTTATGAATTTACCAAAGCATATCCCCCGGGAGTGTCGTAACCAAGAGTGAAGCAAGACCCGTTGTCGTGTACCAGTTCCCGTTTGAGTCTAGCTCAAAACGGTGATTTCGGGTTTTACCCCTATGTACATCTGTGCCAGATCCACCTCTACCTACTCGTATTCAGACAAGGATGTATTTTTTTGGCAACCCCTTACTCAATACTCACCAAAATACCAGGAATGTTTCCTATATTTAAACTTTTATATAGGGTTATTCATAAAGTTTTCATATCCTAATTTCCACAAATAACTAAACCATCCTTTGATACCAACTATGGAATCTTTCCTTTTTATCACATAAACTTTCATTACATTTTACAAAACTGAGGATCTTTAAGGTTTAGTGTCTTGGAAACCAGGAACTTAAAACATGAAAACATAAAACATTATTCTTAAACACTTGAAAGGCTTCTCCTTATGTTCATCCTAGGTTCCTTATAACATCTCATAACCTGGGGACATACATCAAAAGAAAGGGTGAGCAGAAGGCCCAGTAAGGGAAACAAGGGGAAACATTTGCATGTGAACTTGAGATACATCAACAATGTCATAAAAAAACTTTAAGGCATGAGAAAGAAATCATGAGGAATATCATAATAAAAATAAAGTTTTTCATAACTTTAAGATGTGGCTACAACATTTTACAAAGACAATCATTTCTGTTTCACCAAGGTCCATCCCCAAGGTGTCAATAAAAATTACCAAGGTTATTCACCAAGGTATCAGTCTAAATGGTCATCTCTAGAGATTAAGTCTTTACCCAATGCATTGGAGCGCTATCAGGGTGCACCCTTAAATTTGTCTTTATCATCATGTGAGCCACATATATCATCATTAATCATTTCATAAACAACCCATATAGCATAAATGAAATGGGTTTCATTTCATAATCATGACGTTTTAAAAACTGCTTTAAAGACATGATCTTTGTGTCACTTTAAAACCCACAGAAAAGGAAGGTGGGACTCATGTATGTAAATACCATAATTTAAAATAGAAAAAATTGGTATATATGTGAATACCCCTATAGAAGAGATATCTTTGAGTATTCACTTAATAAAATAAAATAACTTTATAAAAAGAGAGAGACATTTTGAGACGGAAATTCTGCAGCATAACGGCTATGTTACGAGGTTTTAGAAAACATTGAAAAGAGAGGGGACATGGGTCACCCATTCATAAATGATCCATAAAACAGCAGGGGAACAGAACATAAAAGATTTATGAACATGTTAATGAAATTTTAAGGATATACCATTTGAGATGAAAAACATGGAAGGAAGACAAAAATTAGATTTCTCTTATGAAAACTCAGCAGCCTAACGGCGCCACTTAAACTTCAACAAAAATGAATTGAAGAGATAAAATAGGGTCTATAATCATATGAACATAAAAGTTCAGTATAATAGATATAGAGATAATACCCCAACATAATAAAAAGGAACTTGAAAGACTTGACATGAAAGTAGAACTTTGAAAAATGAGAAAGGTGAACAAATCTCTTAAAAATTCGGTAGCCTAATGGCACTGCTTAAAACTTCAAAATACTGAATTGAAGAGATAAAATAGGGTCTCCCATCATATGAACATAAAATTTCAGTATGATAGATATAGAGATAATACCCCAAAATAATAAAAATGAACTTGAAAGACTTGACATGAAAGTAGAACTTTGAAAATTGAGAAAGGTGAACGAATCCCTTAAAAATTCGGCAGCCTAACGACGCCACTTATAACTTAAAAATACTGAATTGAAGAGATCAAATAGGGTCTCTCATAATATGAACATAAAAGATCAGTATTATAGATTTAGAGATCAAAACCCATCAAAATAAAAAGGAACTTGAAATAGTTGACATGAAAATAGAACTTGAGAAGGGTGAAAGAATCCCTTAAAAATTCGGCAGCCTAATGGCACCACTTAACATTCTAAAAATGAAATGATGAGAGAAAGAGGGGGTCTCTCATCATATGAACATGAAAAATACAATAGGATGAAAATAAAAGAACATCCTTCAACATAAGATCATGGAGAATAAAATAAATGACATAAAAGAGATTACTTGAAAAGAAAGAGGGAGGTATGATCCCTTACCTTAAAACGTGACTCTTAAAACTCAAAGGTTGGGACCTTGAGGGCTTGGGGGAACTTTGGAAGGACTCCTTGGGAGGTAATGAGACCAGAGCATCTTTTTGGGAGAGTTGGGAGTCAAATGGATGATAGGATGGCTTGGTATTTATAGGGAAAGTGAGGGGACAAGGCATTAATGGTCAAGGGACACCTCATTAGTGGTTTTGGAAAAATCATGGGCTTGCCCATGGTATTTTCCCATGGTATTGGCCACTTGGGACACCTCATACCTTATCTTACTATTCATAATTCGACCATATTGATTACATACTTAATACATCATTTAATGATGTCATTAAACACCTGTAACTTAAAAACTGTATTTTCACTATTCATCGAAAATTCAACTTTCTCAGAAAAATCCCAAAATTTCACCTTAACCAAATATCGATGCTCTGATTTCAAAAATGAAATCCATTTTATAAAAATAATTTTATAAATATTTTTATTTTTATTTTTAAATAAATACACTATTTACCGAAAATTCATTTTTTTTTCAGAAAAATCCCCAAAAATTACCTTAATATAATATCGATGCTCTGAGTTCAAAAATGAAATCCATTTTATAAAAATAATTTTCTAAATATTTTTAATTAAATTTTTAATTAAAAAACACTATTCACCCGAAAAAACTAATACTTGACTAATAATTTATGAAATCGTTATTTAACCATTTTATTGAATCAAATTACTTAATCAAGGTGCCTAGGTTATATTAATGATTTATTTAAGTGAGATTACTAATCCATTTGGTCACATTACTAATCCTAAGCATAAAATCACTATTCATAAATTACTATTCATCAAAAATTATGTTGATCTTATTAGACTCTAAATTTCGTATTGAACATAATTGTAGAGGACCATTTTTTGAAAATCATTACACATTTTTAATTATTTAAGGTTTACATAAACATTTTTAAAATATAATTTTTATAAAATTCAACAAAAATATGCATACTATATTTATTCGAACATTTGAAAATTCATAAACTTCATCATAAGAAGAAATCAAAATTTTTATTTAAAACAAAGGATTACACAAGGTAGTTACGGTATCCTTACATAGCCCCTTATCACACCAGCATATGACCTAAGTGTAAGGTGTGCTAAGGTGATAGAATACGAGGGAGGCTCGGCCAACACCGCAAGTGTAGTAATTTCTATCAGTTTGAACTTCTCGCAAATGCGATTCCGTTCTAGCTTCACACGATGAAGTTCGGCTTGGGTTTGGTCCAGAGCAAAGCCCAGTGGGGCTACCTCCTTCCCAAGTTCTGTTAGATGGGCTTCGATCGGTCCAAGACTACTGGGTGAGGCCATCAAATCTTCTTTCTATATTAATTAACCAAGACCACTTGTATTTAGAGACAAAAGAAAACGAAACGTTTAGTTTCCAACAGTCATAATGACCAATGGTCATATAAGAGTCAAAACCCAACAATCTCATTTTAATTATAATCATGTTATCCAATGAAATAGTTTTGTTGAGTATAAAAAAAATAACACACAAAATTAGGAAACAATATTTATTCAAAATTTCGGGTCGTTACAGATATGCCCATGTAGCCTTGCCTTGGTTGTGACCATGTAAGAGTACATGGCATGACTATGGCTGTGTAATCTCATCCCGTGTCCGTGTACCCTTTGAGGTACATGCCAAGCTAACAAAAAAGGGGACCACATGCCATGTGACAAAGTCACATTCCATGTGATACTTAACTACCTTTCAAAACCCTATCTACCACATGAGGGGTCCCACATGGTGTGTAGGTCTTCCATACACACTATGTAACTTGGAAATTTCCATAAATCTAGATCTGGAATCACACACCTTCTCTATTGTTCTAGAAACTGACCCCACCATGCCCCATATCAGAATCAAATAGTTTCATCAGTCATTCCTTTCCACCACGAAATCATCTAAATATTTCCATCAAATTCATTTTGAAAATGCCATTGAACTTCATTCTTCACTATGCACTAAATAAAAAAATAGGGTATCTACATGGTATAATCTACTACTATCTCCATCATTACACTACCATCACATAATTTCAAGCTTGGATCTATGATTTTGAAATGTTGTGCCAAGAAACAGCTATGAAATATTCTATTTTCTAGCATACATCGAATTGCGAGCCTAACAAAGAACGCCTAAAATGAATGGAGAATCAGGGGAGAAAATCAAATAGAAAAATAATGAGGAACCAAACTTGGTTGATGTTTGTATCCACCTCAATTCGTTTTCATTAGAATGATGAATGAAGATATGAAAAATAATCACAAATAAATTCTCCCAATAAATCCCTAAAATAATCCCATCTCATAAAATGACCGATCTTCGAACCAATCCATTGGTCAATTGATTCAAGATTATCATAGAGATAAAAAATTGGGAAATAATCCAAATCAAACAATGTGCTACCATGAGATGGATCTATTTATGATGAATAATGATCCTTCTTCATTTTATTTGGTGAGATCTCTAAATGCCACTACACACTAATCACTGATATTTGATTCAGTTGATATTCACCTAAGAGAGATCCTCCAATGATATCTCCAAGGTTTTTCCAATGCCTCTAGGGTATTACGATTGACCATGAAATTACCTCATAGTCTCATTATTAAATGAGTATTTAGGTCACTACATAAACTATTAAATAAAAATGATTTTATTTAATGATTTTATTTATTTTATCCCCACAAAAACTTTTCCACAAACTCCTTGCATCGACAATGGTTATGTGATTTCTTAGGTAAAACCCGTGTTTTTAACTCAACGGCTCCCTAAAATTTATAATCCAGGCCTCCATTTAGAAATTATTCCACTTTTTTAGGAAAATTATACTTGTGTGCTATTTAATATATTTCAAACACTTATTACAGGAAAACTGGGCCTCAGAATCACATGCTATCTCAGTGCCTGGTCTCAAAAATAATCCATACTGTATCAAAAAATAATACATGGAAATTTTGAGTCTCTACCCTTGATACATTTAATTGACTCCCAAATCTAATTATATACTTTTATTTCCTCAACACTTTCCTCCATGTTACATCATGTATTGCAAGGGAAACTAATCATGATGATTACTTAGTTAAGTCAACCCAAAACTTTCATTAGCACTCCCCGGTAAAATGAAAGTGTCTTTATGAGGTCCAAGATGATACTTTGATCTACGGTTTCTCCCTAATTCAAGTAATGTAATATGATCTCTAATTTAATATTTTTATAATGTAATTTTTATCTTATACATAAATATTATTTATTTTATATTTTATCATAATTTTTAATATTATCTGAATTTAAAATAATTTATTAACCATGTATCGATGAAATAATTTATACATAACCCATTTATTTTATTTCATCTTGCATGAATATTAATTCAATCACTTTATGTGATCTCTAATAAACATGCATCTCATAAAAAAATAATTAACCATTCATTGGAAATGAATAAAATAAATATATGGAATGATCACGAGATTTACTATTGGTTGGTCTATTGAGTGGATGATAAACTAACCCCTAAACCTAGGGGCATAACTCCTTGAACTGAGTGTGTTCTAAGTTATATCATTCCACCTATTCACCTATGTATCTACTTGGTTGTTTTTACCTTGACTTGAGTTTTGAATCTTATCCCCACCTTAGATCACTATCTATTATATGTTTTTACTCACATGAAAGTGATAGGAACTATGGGTATAGGGTTACATAAAAGAAACCATGGAAATTTTGGCTCATTCATAATAAAGGAAGGAGGGATAACTTATAGTAAACCATATTTAATTTAATAAAACTTTTATCGCATAATAAATCCATGAAATAATTATTAAATTAAAAAAAACCTGAAAAAATATTGGTCTATCAAGATTGTAACACCCTTCCTCAGAAGCCACTACATTGATGCATTGGGATGGTACACCACATCACCTCAAGCACGTCTCCCTATATTCCAAATGTTTCCAACTAGTAGTATGGGTATAAGGTGGTACAGTAAGAAGAATATACCCACATATCAGAATATCCATGAAACTACAATAATAGAAATCATATAAACCAAACCACATGACCATCATAGATAAAATAGGTTAATTTCTAAAAATAACTACAATATCAAATGCTACAGTAAAAAAGACTTCCACACATTATGTAACTGACCCCCATGAGAGGATCAAATACAAGGATATAAAAGAAAAATAGAAATAGAACTGAACTCATCCACAAACTAGTCCTGATCCCTACCTAGTCTTTATATCCACACTCTATATAAGCCATAAAAACCCAATCAATCAACACATCAGGCACTTTCCCTAACTTTTATCTGCAATAAAATAGTCTTATGCTCGGGTACCCAAGTTCCATGGTGTCATAATTAGAGTGTGTGTAAAACTTAGTAGCGCACCACCAATAGTTCCCCTAAAATAACTAGTCCATAAAAGAGTTTATGAAGGAGTGATAACGAGAATCAATTACTATTTAGTAGTTTGGTAGTTTAACAGTTTATTATTTTAAATAAAAAATGATGAAAAACAACCACTGATGCATAGGCTCTATGATGACACCTGACATTGGTCTATACATGATTTAGTAATCTACGGTGAATCTATGATTAGGGTGATGGATCACATAACCCATTATAGTTCCAAGATGAAAATCCATGGTAACCATAACTATGAAAACATAATGGAATCTATGGGGGATCCATCAGGAATTATACTCATATTATGTCAATTCATAATTTTCAGAATCCACCCATGATACCCTCTCACTTTCATCCAGGTGAATCTAAGAAACATGAATTTGGAATTATGTAAAATGAATAAGAGTAATCTATGGTTCAATGCATTAATAGTGTTTATATTGAACAAAATCCAATCCCACACCTATTCCATTTTGTATCATATAATCAATATGAATCTATGGAGCTCATATTATGGCATTAAAAAGGGTACCTGACAGAATATGTGGAATTAATCTATGTAATTAAATATATAAGGAATCACTTGAATACAAGGTGGTTTCACCTCAAGGCATTAACATAGATGAATTAGTGAGTAATCCATGGTTGGTCATGGAATTCCTTATCTTGGGACATCCTTGGATCCAATGAGGTAACTACTATGGAATCCAAGAGATTCCCTTAATAAAATATTTTCTAACTCACGAAATTCCATCAATTTCATGACAAGAATTGAATCAAAGGTATGCCACCCAAGGTATTACACATATAATATCCATATACAAAATAAATCATAACTAATCAAAAGAAAACCATCCCTAAATCCCATGGAATGATACATTCTCACTTACATTTCAAAAAACCTTATCATTTTCCATAGGTTTGATTAAATAGGATTCCATTAAAAAGATATATGGGAAAACACAATATAGGTTTCTTACTAGAACTCTATTTAATCAACACCATAATTTTATATCTTAAAAAAATTTACATGTGAACTATTCAATTTCATACATTTAATTACCATTTAATAATCAATTTATAATTTCCCATTTTTTAATAATTAACCTCATTACCATAGGCCATTCCATTTTATAACCCATTTCTCATTTCATAAAAGGGTGAATTCCAATTACCAATTCATGGAACTCATCAAGGACAATCCAGATATGGAGGTTACCTCCATTGAATGGTCCCCAGTTAAGGCAAGGAATTATAACTATTTTAAGTTGTGCTGGAATGGATAGATAATTTCATATAAGGCTTGAATTTCTTGTATTCTGAACTTCATTGGTTTCCCAATTTTTCCTTAAGAGTTATTCTAAAATAAAAATATTTCATTTAGAAATTACCAATTCATTTATCTGAAAACAGTTCCAATTCCATTTCAAAACCATCTATTTAATTCCCAATCCCATTTTAACCATCTCAAACATAAGGGTCCCTTACACATATTCAAATTATATTTTAAAAACACACTTCACCACTTTTCTAACCCAAATCAAGGTAAAAACTATTACCTAGGTGTTCTACTAGGGAGTACTATTTCTAAGGTTGAAGTTATAATAAAATGGGAATTTAACATAAGAAACCATAATTTTAAACAATTTATTAAAATAATGTTATGTACAAAATGGTCATATTGACAGCACCTAGAATACACTTTGTGGAAAAGTAAGACTATGGGATAAATGTAAGGGGACAATTATTTCATGATAAGAAAATACCACTTACTATTATCAACCATCAGTTCATCCTGAATCGGAATAAAATATAAAACTTGAAAAATGATATATAGATAGAATTTTTTTTAAATAAATGGATACTTTATAGAAAATAGAAAAGGAAAATAAGAATAAATAGGAGAGGAGTCATTGAATTATATTTACCTTTGATTCTCAATCAACTTCACTCAAAAAGACCTAGGATCAAGGGAGATCCTTCCATAGAGGAAGATAGTGAGGAGAGGGCATGAGAGAAATATACTAGCCATGGGGAGGTCCAAAATCCTAAGAAAGGGATTTAAATAAGGAAGGGAAAAAATAGCATATTTTATAATTAGAAAAATATATATTTATGGGCCATTGACTTGATGATTCTAGGCTACAAGATAGTTGGTACACCCATCAAGGATTTTAGGTATTTGGAAAGGCCACTAGCGAGCCAGTGACTACTGCAGTAGCTTGGCCATTCTTTGGCTACTTCCAGTACTATCTCAAACACCTAGTCCTATAAGCAGACTTCATTCCATATCTAACAAGACTATTATAGGTGTTTTAACACTTGGAGTTTTGTTTTAAATGCTGATGGAAAATCCAACCCCTCTACTAGATGGAAAAGTCAGAAAAAATACACTTCAAGGCTCAAAAACCTGTTGGTATACTCAGGCCTTAAAAACTTCCTACCATAGAACTAATCATCCATAAGAAGTCCTACTAGTCATCCAACAATATCACACAACCTACATTGGTTATGAAATTGATGTCAACATGTTCCACTCTTAAATACCTAACACACTTCCAAAACACATCTCCCAAACCAAGTGACCTATTTACCAAAAATAAAGGCACTTATACCATTCATCTTTAAAAATTAAGATGGTTATTATCGAAGATCATCTATATTAAAAACCTCATGTGTTTTATATAGTTTTTTATCTGACCTATGGTTCTCCCCACCATAATAATCAAATCATGATACCAATTTTGAACCTCAACACCTTCCGCCGTCGATATTTTTCTCCCAAATATTATTATCGATGATCCAACAACATGATTTAATTAATTCCCGATGCAACATACCCCAACATGAGAGAAAATTATGTTCTATAATAGTACCAATTTCATTTCCATCTATAAATAAAAAAAAAATGCTTCCACCAACCAATCTCGACTATAACGTGTCATCATTACCTCAAAAATCCTTAACCAAAACCCAAAATATGACTATTGAATCCAAATCAACATGTTCATTGAAATTATCTACCCACTACATCCAACTTTACATGATAACTCAAGGAAAACTACCTTTGTATGAATTTAATCCAAATATCTATAGCCACCAATGAAATACCTAATTTTTTATCTTAGTTTGATGCTCTAAAGGCTTCCTAAAATTGCCCAACCATGCACATCACAATCTATACCTGAATCCCGATTTTATTTTTCAATTAAAATCATAGCTGATCAAAACTCAATAATTCCAAGATTCCACTGCCTATTTATCTTTATGTGACCATATCATGATACTTTCTGACCACATTCATCTCATTCTCATACTAACACATCGAGGCCTAATCAGACCCCTGATGTGATTCTACTTTCAAAAAAATAAACACTAAAACCACTAATTGTGATCTCACCAAAGAACCAACATGTTATCACACCAAAAGAAGCCTAGATCACCCATTTCATCCCAATATTAATACAAACACTTAGATTCCTTCAAGAACCACTTAATAAGTTGACTTTGGAATTCCTTGAGTAATCTAGATTATATAAAAAGAACACAAGAACCATAATCCAGTTCCATCACGACCGTCCTCATACTACTCCCACATTTGAACAACCCTTCTCACATAAGGGTCACACATCCATGAATGAAATAATTCTATTATCCAATGGAGTGTATTTATCACCACTCCACTAGGTTAACACCCCATTATTAATAGTACATATTTATCCTTCAACAATCACAATGACCGAATGTTTCCAAAATCACTTGTACTTGAGCGCTTCTCCAAATGTTGAACAAAAACCACTTCCGAATCATAGAACGCCATCCTAGGTCCTCACTAAGACTCGCATAAAATGAGGGTCACACCCTCCAAAAGTTCATGATGGGATCCCCTCATTATAACTTTTCTTAAATTGGTTCTCTATAACCTACTTCCTATGAGTTTAATCATTACCAAACATTTTTCACTCCTCCTGATCTACGCCACTATCCTGTCAAAACCTAAACAAGGCTAATCTTTTGTATTTACCTTACCATAAAACTTCAATCAAAATCAAAATCTACCCTATTAGTTGATATTAATTTCCTTTTTCCATCCACACCATGGGTATATCTACATGCAAAGACTCCTCAAGGTCACCAACCCTCAGCTCGCACATAGTCAGCCACCAACCCTATGATTGATAGGCACTACGCTTACCAGCATGCACTACCTTTATCTATAGGTTCAAAATGGGTGCACACTACTACATCACCCAAGAACATAGCCCGAATCAAACTCCCACGAGTTTCACCACATCCAAACCAGGATCGCATTCCTAAATCGTTGTTTATGCTCATGTTCAGGTTAGTCTTACTCAATCAAATATACCCTCAGTACTCCTCTTCAAAATGGAACTTCAATTATTCCAATTTCCAACACTAAAATACCTTACAAATATAGTCATATCAAAATTTCAAGCATCACTTCCCACTCACACTTAGTTATTGGAACACATTCGATAGGGCTAGGCACTCGATGCCTCTTTCCCTAAACCCCCAACCTTCATACCAAGCACCAACTCACCAAGTGATTTCATATTTTAAACCAATCATAGCATCATATTGACTATAATTTACACTTGATCACACCTCACATTCACTGATCCAATCCCCAAGCATACCACCTCACTTTTGATGGCCCACAGGGTGTTGTTAATTCCTTCAGGTTAAATAAAATTTAAAAATTTATAAAAACTCAAATAAATATAAATAAATGTATTAAAATGGTGTGTTCGAGTTTAAAACCATGAGGGGATGAAAATATATTTTATTAAATTTAAATTATTTAAATTAAATGAGATTAATTAAAATTAGATAATATAAATATTGGTTTTAATTCAATATGAGAAAGTGTTCTTGGTTTTATAAATTCTAGGTTCATGTGCATGTGTTTTTTAGAAATTAAAATATTTTTGTTATATTTTCTATCAGAGTCTATATGGAGGACAATCCTTGGTCTTGGTATCTCCTCGTTAACAAAAAAATCCATTTTCATATCCTCAATTACATAGGGTTTTTAATTTATTAATTTCATTTATACCATTTTTTAAACATGACCATTTTAAAATACACTATGGTTATGTGAAATTTAAAATAATAAATTGGAACATTAGATTTAATTTTCTTAATCACATTTTAAATGGCCATGAAAAAAATAAGGAGAGATTAGATAAATTAAAATTAAAATTTAATAACTCAAATACAAATAAATAAAAATAAAAATAACTCACATGCACATTCCCCTGTTATTTTATATCACCTATCATAGAAATAGGAATTATCCCTTCCCATGTTAATCATGAGAGGTATAGAGAGAAAGTGAGAAAGAAATAAAGAAATGATGGATGGACCTATTGTGTATCAATTCATCATGGGAAAACCTTTATAGGTTTTCAAATGAATTGATGGAGCACCCAATCCTTATATTTGTAGGCATGAAGGTCCCCCCTTCCCCCCAGTGCATAAAATGGTTTAATGCGTATACTTGGGTCAACTTTATGAGTTACATAGCATTTGGATGTGGGCCTAGTCAATATTTGACAATAAATGGATGTTTTTGGTTCTTCCTGACATGTGTCATGATGTAACACTATATGTCATACCATGACTATTCAAAAAATTTCCCTAAGGTACTGTTTTCATCTATTCTTTATTTTGACATGCATTTCTCTCACTATGAAATGGTAATTTAGGATGTGAATTATCATATTCTGATGTTCCTGACCTCATTTCGACTTTATTTTTCAATTTTAAGATTTGTAATTGAGCCTCGAACTATCCCATGCACTGAAGCATCATTTTATCATAAATTTAATATTTTTTCTTGTATTACATTTAAATATTTTCACATATATCCTACCATAAAATAGATAATAAAAATTAATATATGAGAAAGATTTATCAATTAAATTATGAAACTCACTGAATTTTAATAATTAAAATATATTCATGAAATGAAAACATCAAAATCCCCCACACTTAAACTCATTCTTATCCTCAATATTAAAATATCAACAAATTAAAAAGGAATACTACTCTACTATAATTTAAATTTATTGTAAATAAAATAAATTGATTATATATAGAATTAAATGTTCAATCATTTCATGGTAAAATTTAATCAACTCATCAATTTTAAAAAAACAAGTCAACCATGTATTTTTCTCTTTCTCTTTTGAATTAATTATACCACTTCATTATTCCATCAATATTTTTCAATTAATTTTCAATGGGCATGCAACTTCCAATTTTCGACACATTGAATTTTTTATTTAATCACTAGTAAGGTAACAAAAGTAAATAAATGTTTTCACATAACTCAAATGATACTCCTTATAATAGTCAAGAAATTAATCTATATTCTCTACACCAAAGGGAAAAAATCACTAATAATCATAGAGGATTCACTGTTAGGTTCAAATGACTCTGAGGTTTTAGGATAGGTGGGTAGATGATGCAAAAAAATACAAATCTAAAAAAGGAGGTTAATCTTTAAAGTACATTTCATGATAATCAGAAAGTGATCAATAAAAAATTACACCATTAAAATGTAATCACTTTTTTACAAAAACTCAAATCAAAGTTCAAGAAGTGATGAAGTATTATAAAAAGTTATTTTTGGAAAATTTTTACATCCACCACCCAAGCTCAAATATTAATAACAATTGTTCAAGTAAATATTTATTTTTGACCATCCAAAACACAACCCATTTATTAATTTATTTACCCTTTTTCTTTTTACTTTTTTTAATGCAAGTTGGGTACACAAAAAATTACAAAGAATAAAAAAATAACCATACAAATATCCCATGAGAAGACACCCACACATATATATTTAAAAAAATAAATCCCTTCCACCATCAAAACATATCCCCACACTCTTTTTTTTATTAATCATGAAACATAAATAGAGTAGGGTAGGAAAGGGGTAAAATTGTATTGAATTGTGGATCTTCCTTATCAAGGTTGTTCATGGATTCTATGGGCTAAAGAATGGTTAATTTAAAGGCGGGTCTTATGATTAGGGATAATAAAAAATACGAATCAATCATATTAGGTGTGAATTTGTGCAATCATAAATTTTACTAGATGCAAAGAAAGTTCTATAAGAAAACATTCTTGAGATTTACTCAAGAAATCTTTACTATAAAATAATGATAAATATTAGGATTTTAAAATTTCTCAAGAATGAGGACATGTGACTCGTAAAATTATGAATGGAAATGAAAACCAAAAATAAAATTAATTAACAAAAGTATTAAATTTTTGAACCATATAAAATCATAGAAAATTTTAATTTTAATTTTTAAAATCATGATTTTACAAATAAAAATATCATATTTATCTTTACTTATTCATTCCATATTTTCTCATTAATTTTATTGACAAGAATGTTTAAAACATGGAATGATGAATATCCTTATAATTTTTTTCCCTTTTATCAATTATTAGAGAAAAAATTATAAGCACGAGGCATGCATTTTTAATTTGATGTATTCTTTTGTTTTTTTATTAATTTTTATGAAAAACTGTATGGGATAAGTATAAAATATTATAATCAAAACTCATACTACCCTATTGAATTGTGTGCTCCAATCTTGTGGCTACCATTTTTTGTTTTTTATTATTTTTTCTACCACCTTATGCCTTTGTTTGGACCTGAAAATAAAAAATAAATGCTAAAGTGTAGTTCCTTTTTCAATTTAATTTAAAAATATTTGGGGATAGCACCATAAAAATAGAAAGTGAAAAATTCAAAAAAAATAAAAATACTTTGGATTCCTCATGGAATAAACATTTTTAACATCATTAGTGCAACCTTACCTCTTTAGGTGACGGGGGTTGGAAATATTGAACCTTGTCTGAATCAATTAATAGTAATAATTGAGTCATATCTATATATATGGGTCCCTTCATTTCTATATAATCATATTTACACCTCACGTGGTTAAAACATGCTCTACCTCTATTCATCTTATCCATTGGTCATCCTCATACATGAAAAACCATTATCAAGATCATAGACCATTTATAACTACTAATATTCTTCAAACATGTTTTTACAGCTATTACCCCATCATCTATAATCTTGTATCACAACTTCTTGTATTTCTTATTAACTTTTACCTATCTTTTATTAGTAATGGTGATATCAACCTCTTCTAGATTGGGAATGATTCCCTCTTCAAAGTCATCATCTCTTACACAAATCACCATTCTGAACATCAATGAATGTTAAGACTAAACTTTTAATTTCTAATCCTCATGCATAACTCACCATTCTGAACATCAATCAATACTCTTACAATCATCAAGAACGGTCTTCCCAGAGTAACAAGTTTCATCTCCTCATCCATGTCATAAATGAGAAAGTTATTTGGGAAATAAAATTTATCCACCTTATCTGGAATTTCTTTGATGAGTCCTCATGGGTACTTTATTATTGAGTCTTCCAGTTACATAACAACCACCATGGTCTTCATGTCTTTAAGTCCTAGGTTATTGAATGTGTTTTAGGACATTATTTTCATGTTGGGACCTATATCACACTGATACCATCCAAATCTCATTATACATGATATTGATTTCAATAAAAAAGCTACTTGGTTTTGGTCATTTATTTGGGAGATCCATTGGCATCAAAACTGAACAATCTAATGTGAGTGGGACTATTCCAATTTCCTATAGTCTCTTCTTGTTGGAAAATAAATACTTTATTAATTTCATATAAGTTGTTGTTTTGGAAATGGATTCTATAAAAGGGATATTAATGTGTAGTTTTCTAATAATTTTAATGAACTTACTTTGTTTTGTGTAGAATTTTTATTTCTTAAAACACTCAAGAAATTATAGTCCTAACTTGAAAGAAGGGGGTTCTTCTTTTACTTCTTCAACCTTTTCTTTTCATTTTTTTCTAGTTTTTCTTATTATACCTTAATTGGTTTAGGATTATCTTTTATCATATTTCTTATTTTATGTGTGATAGCCTTCAAATTTTTATAGGGGTTGACTTCTGGGTGTCTAGGAAGCATTCATTTTGACCTCTCTCATAGTTGTTCCACAATTTGATAGACTTGAAATTCAAGGTTTCAAATTGTAGCCTTCTTGGATCTTGGGTCATTATTTAGATCCTTAATCATTGTTACTTTTTATTTTTAATAGGTTATCATTTCATTGATACCATCTCCCATGGTTTTCATAAACATGACTAATGATTCCACCAATGTGTGGATTTGGATTTTTAGTGATGGTCCTTTCTACACTTATTGAAATTACGGTTCTGTTTATCGGTTTACTTGACCTTGTAGTTTTGGATGCCAACTATGAAAATTATTACCATGATTGTAATCTGTATAATTAGATTATTCAATATATATATCCTGAGGTTTCTGTTATTGGATTATCATTATATCCATCTTCCTTGTAAGTTTTTCCATTTGAACCTCATCCATTAATTATCATTCACTATGTAAATGCCTCTTCATTATGTCTCTTCAACTTTCCACTAGAAGATATTTCAGTCTATTTAATTGATTAAGTTATATTTTTCTTAAGGTGATTTTTTAAGGAATTTCCTGCTATTATGTTTAAGATCGATCTATTCCCTAGGGAAAAACATCATATAATGTTTGAATTAATAACTATATCTCTATGTATTTATTAGATAATTTTCTAATCATTTATTTAAAATATTAAAAGGCATTGTAGAGTGATTTTCTTCAAATTTATTGAAATATAAAATATTTACTTTAATATCCATGTATTCTGAGGAAGGGAAGAATAAAGTTAAGAAGTTTCTTTCCAAATCATCCCATGTGGTGATAGAATGGACTGGAAAGCTCTTAATTCATTCTCTTACTTGATTTATTAATGATAATCTAAAAATTAAATGTCTTACCACACACTAGAATCATTTTGAAATTGAAACATGTTGGAAAGTTCATTAAAACTTCCAAAGTGTGAGTTTGGTTCTTTGTGCAGCAGTTTAAAAAAATTCACCATGTTAGAGATCATTTGAATGATTTCCAGTTTGATTTTGAAGTGATTAGATACGATGGGGGGGACCAAAATTTTTGTTTGTAGTTCTAGGTTAGATGGTTTCCCTTAAACTCAATATTTTTTCCACCCTACATACCTTAGTGGTACCTTGAAAATCATATGGTTTGGTTCTATACTAGTCATGATTTCAACCTATTTGTTCTTCCTCTGTAGGCTTATTTCGAGTTCAAGGTCATATTGAAAGATCTTCTTACCTTTTGATCATGTGGAGTGGTTGTGCATAAATAATTTAAATATGAAATTACAAAATAAGCACACCATGTGTAAAATGGGAAAATAAAATTAAATAATAAAAAAAATATGAAAATCTACTTTGTAATCATCCCCAAAAATAGTACTAAAAATTTGGTGTCCAGTAAGAATAATTAATTCCTTAAGGTTAAATCAAATTTATATATTTATAAAAACTCAAAAAAAATTACTACTGATTAAATAAATGTAGTAAAATTTCTTATTCTAGGTCAAACCCATGAGATAATAAAAATTTATTTTAGGAAATTTTAATGATTTAAATTAAATGATATTAATTAAAATGAGAGAATTTAAAATATTAGTTTTAATTTAATATGAGAAACTATGCTAGGTTCTCTAAATTCTGGGTTCATATGTGAGTTATTTTTAGAAATTAAAATATTTTCTCATATTTTCCATCAGATTTGAGATATATGATGATCCTTGGTCTTGGTATATACTATTTAAAAAAAATTTCTCTTTTCCTATATTTAATTACATATGGTTATTAATGGTTTAATTTTCTCTATACCATTTTTAAACATGATCATTTTAAACTACAGAATGGTAATGCAAAATTAAAAATGATGGTTTTTGTGTGATATTTTATTTTCTTAATCACATTATAAATGGTTATGAGTTGAACTAAAGAAATATTATATAAATTAAAATTAAAATACAAATATCCAAATATTAAAAAAGAAAAAGAAAATAACTCACATGCTCTCTCCACTATTATTTTATATCTCCCAAAATAGAAATAGTAATTACCCCCTCTTGTTAGTCTTGAGAGGTTTAGAGGGGAAGAGAGAAAGAAATAAAGAAATTATGGAGGAACCTATTGTGTATCACTTTATCTAGGGAAAACCATTATTAGTTATCAAATGAATTATTAGAGCACCAAGACCTATATTTATAGGTATAAATGAAAACCAGGGTCAAAAAATAGTCCAATGCATCTATATGGGCCAACTATAGGAGATAACGAGTATTTAAACACAGTCTTGGTCACCATTTGACAAGAAATGGAACTTTTTGGGCCTGTCTATCATGTGCCATGATGTGATACTATACGTATAAGTAACCATCCTTAAACATTACATAATCTTGATTTTTGATCAAGAATTTACTTTCTTTCACATTGAGGTTCTTTTCAGGTTTAGAGTTTTAGAGAATTAGGCCATAACTATTACTTTACATCATCAATATTACAAAGTAGACACTTCTACTCTATCCATTTTTTTCACAATAATAAAACTCCTTAAAATTAAATAATAATTCTTTTCTTGATATAAATATTCTTGAATTATTACCATCTCTTACCCTTCTTTATACCCTGTGAAAAACATTTCAAAAACTTGGGATGAGCATAAAAATCTCAGTAAGGGTTATAAAATAAGGAAAGAAAACATTAGTCCACAAATACATACAAATCAATGAAATCATACTTTTCATTCATAAAACATAATATCTTTAACATCCTCATGAAATCATAAGATTTATGAATAATACGTAGAAATCATAAATCATAAAGGAAACTTGTGGCATCCATAACATACTTATATTGTAGCTTTCACAGCTACATAGAGAGTTACATTTGGAATACCCATCATAGTATATTCTATAAATATCTTAGGAGAAACATTAACGTTTACCTCCATCACATTACCCAATGCATTGGAGAGCTATATTTAGATCACCTTCCATTGGTTTATCATGGAACCACCTGTTTATAAAAATAATTCCCAAGAACCATAACATAATCATAACACATAAAACAAGAATAAAGGAAAGATAAAATTTACAAATTGAAATAAAAATATATCATTTCAATATATTGATATAATAGATCCATTATCAAAACCATTTTCAATACCAAAATATGTAAACAAGCTATATGGTATTTATTTTCCTTTTTAAAAACGTTACGACTTGTTAGGGAAGCCAAATATCAAATAATGCTCGTGGTGGCGGAAAGGCCATTTTCGTCACGTACATTAAAAATAAACATTATTTTTTTCATTTAGTAAAATAATTCATAGAAAAAATATTACCTTTGAATGAAATTAAAATTAAAAGGGGTTTAGACACCGTATAAAAGAAAGTAATGTATAAATCAAAATATGCCTCAATGAAAGGAGATTGAGATGAAGTCCCTTACCTTGAGTCTGACTCATCATGTATATTCCTTGTTCTTCTTGAATAGTAAAATTAAGTTAATTTATACTTTATTCAGAACTTTTTTAAAGTTTATTATTCCTTTCATATCACTTATTACCTCATTATAAACATTACATAATTATTTAAGTTAATATTAGTCGTTTTGTCGATATTTGGTACTTGATTCAAAAATGAACTTGTTATAATTACAAATTGTCCATGTGGTTAAAAATAAATTATCTCCAGAATGATATTAATTATTTAAATATCATATATATATACATTATATATATGTATTTATAATAGTACATAACATTTGGAGATAAGAAATGAAATGCATAGTTCATGGAGACAATAAGCCGTACGTACGCATGAATGATACTTTCATTTCTTTTTCATATTTAAAGGAATGAAAACTAAATAATACCTAGGTATATTATAATTCCAGTATAAAATCATATTTTATATACATTATATAATTTCATTAATTCCATCCTTTATACATTCCATGTATGGCATGAACGAGTCATATCACTTTGAGGGGCCGGTAGTCTGCACTTCCTCAAATGAAATTATCGTATTTACATATTATGGAAAGCATAAAGGTATGATTTAAATAAAAAAATAGAAGCTTAGAGACAATATAAATATAATATATATCATATATAAATATAGTTACATCATAATTTCCACCATAAGAGGTGGTAGGGAAAAATCGAACCATCATCATTTCGTGAGGCAATAATTCACTTTACACATAAACAGTATGTTCGTATCCATTAGATGGAGGTGTGTGAAAGTGTAGTTAGAATAATTCTCATAACAACATCCTAGTATATTTAGGATACTAGTTTTTTATGTAATCAAATAATAATAATAGAATAGAGAGTGAAGAAGTAAAATAATGGAAATGAACTTTAGAGAAGTCGCTACCTCCGAAAACGCGCAAATCCCTTTGATTTGAGCCAAAAGGTTTTCTTGAATTGTATTATGCCTAAGTTAAGGTTTCTAGGAGGAAGAGAGGGATGTTGGAAGATAGTTTTGGCAGAGGTTTTATGGGCCAATAGACTTGAGAGGTGTGATTAAATGGGTAGGGGTGATTCCCTTCTATAAGTGGGAGGAGGGGGACTTTAAGAAGGAATTGAAATATTATTTTATTTATAAATGATTTTAGGTTTAAAATTGTCCAAAATTCATTTATTTAAATGATAATATGATTTTGGATATAAAACCTCTCAAAAAATAGGTTTTATATAAGTCTAGATCACAAACATAACCTTATATTTTAGATTTGACCCTTAGTTAACTAATTTAACTCTGACCATGTCTTCTTATATATTCATAATATATGGTTAATATAGTATCTATAAAATTACAATAGAATATCAAGTGGTTCAGTGATGAAATTTTCTACATTTATAAGTCATTTAGAAGAATCTTAGGGTAAGAACCTGGATCTTCGTTTTAGGTATGTCCTTCCTTTTTCTGTAGTTTTTGAGAAAAATAAAGTTTCTGGAAATTTTTTAAGTACACGCCGTGTACTTTCTGAGTACACGTCGTGTACTCTTTTCCCGCTCGAAGCCATGTACTGGCCATGTCCGGGCCATATACACGGTGTGTAGGGGTGACGTGGAGGCCGGTTTTGGCAGAGTATGGAAAGACCTAGTACACGCCGTGTACTCTAAAGGTACATGCCGTTTACTTTTTTTTTCATTAATCGGACCGGGGTCGCTCCTGATCGCCATAAACGTCTTCTTCTAGGTCTGGTTCGACCGAGAGACGTCGTACGACCGCGAAACTTCTCCAGATTCCTGAGACTCCATCTGTTGGCCGATTCCACTGCTGTTGATTGCGTTGGAACCACATCGGTGAGTTCTTCCATCTTCTTGAGTTTCATTCCTTAATTCTTCCTCTTTCTCAAGTTATTGTGGTTTGAGCATTTTTGACGTTTACTCAGATCTACTA
This sequence comes from Viscum album, assembly GCA_963277665.1. Lineage (NCBI taxonomy): Eukaryota > Viridiplantae > Streptophyta > Magnoliopsida > Santalales > Viscaceae > Viscum > Viscum album. Next base: position 720,171,971 of record OY728125.1, on the reverse strand, counting down.
CATTCAAGGGAGAATCAGTCATCGTGGTTCAAGTATATTGATCTCCTAGGATCGAGGTAGGTGGTTTGTGCCTTACCATTCAAAGTATTTGAGTTTTATGTGCAAATTCCACCAATACCCGTGAACGGGGTATTGCGTGTTTACCCTTTTGCCCTTGTTGTTTTCCTGACTTTCTTGTATGATTGTGTAGAGATAAATTAATCATGTTAGAAGATAATTTGTTGTGCTTGGATGTTTTGCCTATGCTTTGCTTAGTTTACGACCTTTGGGTCTAGTTAGCCTTTGGCCGTTATGACTGTTTCCATGCCTTGTGTCTATAGGATGGAGTGTTTTGTATAACATGATTGTTGTCCTGTAGAATATTATCCAAGTAGATCTATAGGTGTACTTTGGCCTTATAGCATTATCATGCACTGATTGGCACGAGGCTGTGAGAACCTGGTGCTATAGACTATAAGGGATAGACCGAGTGAGCTTCCCAGAGAGTCCTTGACATTATAGACTACAGGAGGTTAGATCAAGTGAGATTACTCAGTAAGTCTTTGACATTATAGGCCACAAGGGATAGACCGAGCGAGCTTCCCAGAGTGCCTTCAGATATTATAGACTATAGGGGGGTATACCGAGTGAGCTTCCTCAGAGAGTCTTACTTTGTTTGAATCTTTTTAAGAATCTTCCCAAGCTAGAGGAGGAATTGACCGAGTGAGCTTCCTTAGAGAGTCTATAGTATACCTGAGTCTATAGGAGGAATTGACCGAGATAGCTTCCTCAGAGAGTCTCTAGACCTTGGGGCTAAGAGGGTTAGACCGCGTGATCTTCCTCAGAGAGTCCCTGACTACCCTAGACTATAACGGGAATTGACCGAGTGAGCTTCCCCAGAGAGTCTCATAAATTTGTATGACCAAACCAGAGGGGTTAGGCTGAGTGCAATGCTCAGAGGGTTGTGGTACTTCTTGGTGAGGACCAGAGGGGATGGCTGAGGGTACTTCCCAGAGGGTTTCCTGTTTGTGTTAGCTGTTTTGCTCACTACTGTTGTTGGTTGTGGATTGATTACTGTTGTGTATCATCCTGCTTCACTACTTACTATTTACTGCATACTGCTTGTTGTTGCTGTTTACTGCTTATTGTACTTTTACCTGCCATATACTCACTGACTGTTAGGCACAGATCTTCGGGTGGTTGCCTACTGGGATTTTATCTCACACCCTATTTGGGCCATGCTTTTGGACCCAAGCAGACTATGTTGTTGCAGGTATAGACAAGGGAAAGCGCCCTTCGACTTCTGGTACTTGATTGCTTGGAGCAGGAGAGCATGGGACCAAGATTTGGCTTGCGATGTTGAGGAGCTGTTTTAGTTTTCTTTTGTACTTGTTTTGGTATCGTGGTGTTTTCAACATTGTGACTTGTTTGGCCGTTTTCCTAGATTTTTATCTTGCATCATTCCATATATACATATGTGCTCCAGTTTATTGATTTAGTCTTCCGCTGTTTATCATTTTTGATTATTCGATGCTTCCACTATCCCATGTTTATTTATTTCCGCTGTGTACTCTGCCAATGAGGGCATAGTTTCCCCACTATCACACTCAAGGCCCTCGCTACTAGTCGGCAACCTCTGGCGTTTGGGGAAATGCGCTTGAGGCCATGTGACTAGGGGTGTAATTTCGACCCGGCCATGCAAAGAGTCAGGCCCCTGACCACTATTCGGGCCGGGCCGGCCCGGACCGAACAACCCCATGAGGCGGCCCGAGCCCGACCTCGGGCCGGCTCAAACCATCGGGTTGGGACGGGCTTTTTCGGGCCGGGTCGGGCTTTTAAAGTCGGGTCGTGGTGGGCTTTTATTATTTTCAAAATAATTGTCTCTTAATTTTTTTTACTTAAACATTTTTATAATATTTATTTAAAACGTTTCTTTACATTTATTTTAAAATGCATGTTTTTTGTAAAAACGTTTATTTTATTTTTTATTAACATTTTATAGTGGGTGGATATGTTTTTTGTCTATATATATATATATATATATTATTTGCAAATTGTAATAAAAATAATGAGGGGTGTGCAACTGCCGTAGGTGAGTTTAAAGCCTTATTATTTAAACGTTTTTCTAACATTTATTTAAAAAAAAATTTACAATTATTTTTTTTAACTTATTTATAATTTTTAAGCGTTTGTTAGTATTTTTTATTTAAACATTTTTATTTAAACCGTTTTTTTAACATCTGTTTAAAACGTTTTTTACATTTATTTTTAAATGATTAATTTAAAAAAAATTGAATTTTTTTAAACGCATGCTTTTTACAAGTATTTTTTTAAAACATTTAACTTTTTTTCACATTTTAATGTATAAAGTATTTTTTAAGTGTTTGTTTTAAAAAAATTAATTTAAATGTTTGTTTTAAAAACTTTTTAAACATTTTTATTTAAACCATTTTTTAACACTTGTTTAAAACATTTTTTTACATTTACTTTTAGACATTTAATTTAAAAAGTTTTTTGGAACGCATATTTTTTACATGTATTTTTTTAAACATTTTACACGTTTTTTATAAAAACATTTTAGAGTGGGTGAATATGTTATTTTTTTTCTAAATAGATTTATACATGTCTGTGAATTTAAATATATTATGTACAAATTAAAAAAAATAATGAGTTATTGGGGGGTGCGCAACAGTGAGTGGTGAGTTTAAAGTGTTGTTATTTAATTTTTTTATCATTTATTTAAAACGTTTTTTTTACATTTATTTTTTTAACTTATTTATGAAATGTATTTTTTAGCATTTGTTTAATTTTAAACATTTTTTAAACATTTTTTAATTTTTTTATAGGGCAGGCCCGACCCGACCCTGTCTGGACTGAAATTACACTCTTAGCAGGTGCGCAACAGTGGGTGAGTTAATTTTTTCTAAATAGATTTATATATGTATATATAGTATATATAATATATGAAAGTTTTATCATATTTTAAAAAAATAATAAGGTTGGGGGTGTGCGAATATCATTTAGTGAGTAGTTATTTTTTGTTAATATATAATAAGTTATTATATATATATATATATAATATGAGAAAATGGTAAAAGAATAATTAGGGGTTTGGGGGTGCGTTGCAGTGTGCGGGTTAATTTTTTTTCTAAATAAATTTATATATAATATATGGAAGTTGCAACATATTTAAAAAAATTAATGAGGTTGGGAGACGTGAACGAACATCATTAGGTGAGTGTGTTATTTTTTTTGTTAATATAAAATAAGTTATTATATAATATTAAATCATTGACACACACACACACATATTATTAATAGATTTTTAAAAGCCACACTTAATTGATATATATTATTAATACCTTTATATATAATATTAATGGCTTTGTTTTTATATATATATATTGAGGGTGTGCGCGAACATCATTGGGTGAGTTAATTTTTTTTCTAAATAGATTTATATATGTATAGTATATATAATTTATGCATGTTGCAACATACTTAAAAAAAATTAATGAAGCTGAGGGACTTGCACGGACATCATTAGGCGAGTGTGTTATTTTTTTATTAATATACAACAAGTTATTATATATATAATATTAAATCATTGATATATATATATAGCTTTGTTTATATATATATATTATATTAAATCATATACATATACATATACATACATATATATATATATATTATTAATGGATTTTTAAAAACCACACTTAATTGATGTATATTATTAATGGATTTGTTTATATATATACACTATTATATTAAATCATTGATATATATATATATATATATTAATAGCTTCGTTTGTATACATATATATTATATTATATCATATACATATACACACACACACATATATATATTATCAATGGATTTTTAAAAACCACACTTATTTTTTTATTAATATACAACAAGTTATTATATATATATAATATTAAATCATTGATATATATATATATATTAATAGCTTTGTTTATATATATATATATTATATTAAATCATATACATATACATATACATATACATATATATATATTATTAATGGATTTTTAAAAACCATACTTAATTGATATATATTATTAATGGCTTTGTTTATATATATACACTATTATATATATACACACTATTATATATATAATTATATATCGTTGTATATATATATTTATACATACATTATAATTATATATAATAATAATTATATGTATATATATAATATCATTTTTTGTTAATATATAATGATATATGCACATATAGATAGAAATATATACACACACACACACACACACATATAGATACATATATAGATAAATATAAATGTATAAAGATACATGTATATATAGATATATAGGTAGATATATATATAGATGTATGTATATATGTATGCATATATACAGATATATAAAGAGATATATGTAGATAGATTTAGAGATATATATATATTTATATATATATATAGATAAAGATATATAGACATAGATATATGTAGATATAGATAGATATATACACACATATATATATATGTGTATATATATATAAATAGATCTATATATATACATATATCTATATATAAATATAGATATATATACATATAGGTATATGTATATATAGATATATGTAGATATAGATATATGTATATATAGATATATGTATATATAGATATATGTATATATATATATAGATATATATATATATATATATATATATATAGATATATACCTGTGATTAATTTACAGGCGCAGCCTTGGGAGCTTGAGGTAGGGGGATGATCCCCCTACCTGCAGTTCCCCCGTTATATTTTTTTACAGCAGGCGGGCCAGCGGGCCAGGCTTCGCGCGGGCCAGCGGGCCAGGTTTCGCGCGGGCCAACGGGTCAGGCTTTTTCAGGCCGGCCCAGCCTGGCCCGCGGGCCTGCCTAGAAAGGCCCAGGCCCGACCCGCTAAACCTGCGGCCCGAGCCCGGCCTGGCCCGATGCGGGATTTGCTGGGCCGGGCTGCTCGGGCTTTTGGGTCGGGGCTGTCGGGCCGCTGGGCCAAAATTACACCCTTACATGTGATCAACCGGGTACGGGGCGCCTTTGGGTGGCTTCCGGAACCGGGATGTTACAAAGTGGTATCAAATGCGTTCTTTTCTCTTACTTTACTGTTTGGAGACTTTAGCCAGGGATAAGACGGATTCGGTACTTGGTAATAAGCTGTGCCCGAGAGTAGCTAACCCGTGTACGGGGAAAATCCATACTACCTCGTTTATTGCAGTTTTCTGTTTTGAGATTTTACGGTTGATATGATTTCACCTAGAGTGATTCACATGCCTTGTGCTATTATTGTTTTGATATTACGGTTCTATTTCTATCGCAACCCGATGAGATGAGGGTATGCCATCTCATGCATCATATAAGCACTTGTTAGAAATCACATGCCATGCCATCTAGGGTGCATTAGCGATTGCATGTTGTTGTGATAGACTCTGTGTATATTATGTATGCTGTTGTGATAGATGCTTGATAGAATCCCAGCTGTTGTGATAGAGAAATTGATTCTGTTGTACTTTGCTTAAATGAACACCAAATTTTGATTCTTGAGGTGTTATGGGCCCTTTTGAATCAGAAGTTGGTGGATCATGATCCTGTTTTCTCTTGTACATGACTGTAGGAGATTCCAAGATTTGATTCACGGGGAGTATGGGCCCTCACAGATTGGAATTTGGCACCTCTTTACCTTGTTTTCAGTGTTTATGGGCTTCTGTGTAGTTTCTGAGCTACTGCCCAAAAAAACCCAAAATACACAGCGTGTACTTTCTGGATACACGCCATGTAGTTTTCAGGCTGTGTCACTGACCGTGTGAGGAAAAACACGGTGTCATGAAAATAACTTCAGGAACACGCCGTGTACGGTAGGTGCACACCGTGTAGTTTAGAGCTATGTACCCAGCCGCGTCACTAACAACTTGGGCCGGGGAAGATCGAGTAGAACACACCGTGTTGGTAAAGAACACACTGTGTAGTTTTGTCCCAGGTACCCGACTGTGTCACGAACAACACGGGTCGGTGTTATCTTCTCCTATACACGCCGTGTTTTTTCAGAACACACCGTGTAAGGGCAGTTGTGTAGACAGCCGTGTAACTAGCAACACGGGCCGCCAAGACTGTGTCTAGTACACGCCGTGTCCCTAAGGGAACACGCCGTGTAGTATGGGGTTAGTTGGACCATGTGGGTTAGCCGTGTAAGGAGAGTTGGGAAGGGGTTTAGAGTTCAAGTACACGCCGTGTGTGGGAACAACACGCCATGTAGTTTGAGGTGTTACAAGACCAGTAGTGGCAGGAGTACATGCCCATCTTAATGGCTAAAAGTATACGCCGTGTAGTTTTTATACACGTCGTGTAGTCGTGTTTTGTAAAACTTGATAGTTTCTTCCCCCTGTTCCCATTTTATACTCCTGTGTTTTCAGTCTTTGTTATCCGGATCTAAGGTGTGCTTTTGATCTTTCAAAGCTATGCCTCCGAGACGTCCACCGATCGTACTTCAGTTGACAGACGGTGACCAGACACCAGATATGGCCGATCAGGGACGTCCTGTTGATCCTCCTGCTGTGCCAGCCTTGGTACCAGCAGTTATATCCATCGTAGGTGCTGATGCGCAGTTTAGGGAGGATTTCCTGAGGATGATGCAGACTTTTCAGGGAGCGCCGCCTCCTGCCCCGTCGATGGCTGAGTTGATGAGGGTTTTTCAGCAGCAACATCCTCCTACTTTCTCTGGAGATGGAGGACCCCAGGATACAGAGTTGTGGTTCGAGGCCACCCTGACTATCTTCGAGCATTTGGAGATACCCCCAGAGAAGAGGGTAAAGCTGGCCACCTATATGCTCTGGGACACCGCCAAGAGGTGGTGGGAGGTGATCTCACAGTCAGGACGCCAACAGAGTATGTCATGGGATGAGTTTCGATGCACCTTCTATGACTACTTCTATCCGGAGATCCTGAGGGCCGATTGAGCCCAAGAGTTTATAAGTCTATAGAAGGGTACTCTTTCTATTATGGAGTACTCATCTCGCTTCACTGAGCTGCAGTGTTTCATGCCGATCCCAGCAGGTGATGAGTTATTCATTACTAGGAAGTTTGAGGACGGTATTAGGCAGGAGATCCATTCCCAGGTGAATATCTTCCAGTTTAATTTGATATCTTCTATCGTCAACCAAGCACTGATCACTGAGTGCAATATAAGGGATTCTAGAGCAGTGGGCCAGGGAGGTTCGACATCCAGAGCTGGTGTTCCTCCTACAGACAGTAGGAAGCATCGCAGAGAGTCTTCTCGAGGAGATTGAGGTGCAAGGGATGTGTCTTCTGGCAGCCAGGTCGTATGCTACCAGTGCGGTAGGAGTGGGAATACTAGGCCTCAGGGCCAGAGAGATCCGATAGAGTGCTGATATTGCTGCAGGATGGGCCATCTTGGGCGCTTCTATCACATCTTCTCACCTTCAGCTGGTGGTAGGGGTTCCTCTATGAACCCATGTTCTGGAGATGATTCGCCAGTTTCCCACCAGTCTGGGAACTGGAGTTCTTCCGGTCGGTCGGGCCGAGGTGGAGGTCACGGCCGTGGTGGTCAGTCACCAGGTCATCAGTGACAACAGAGTGGATTAGCTCAGAGCGGTCAGCCAGGGGCGCAGGGCCGCGGTGCAGTCCAGTCTTTCACCATGGAGCAGACCTATCAGGAGAAGGATCCCGAAACTTCTACAGTTCGAGGTACGATCCTAGTAGCCTCAGTTTTATCTTCAGCTCTTTTCGATACTGGTGCTTCACATAGCTTTATCTCTATTGTGGTTGTGGAGAGCCTTGGGCTATGTATCTTTTCATCTTCCAACTTGTTGACTCTTGACACGTCGTTGGGAATGAGGACATCTAGCGTACGTCAGTGTAGAGAGTTCCCTCTTGAGGTTGTAGGGTATCATTTCTTATGGGACCTCTATGTCCTATAGATGATGGGATATGACGTCATTCTCGGTATGGACTGGTTGGTTCTCTTCCAGATAGTCATCGATTACTATCGCCGCAGGGTGATCTTCGTATCACCAGAAGGCGAATCTTTTCTTCATAGAGGTGAGTGGGATGTCTAGGCGGGTAGATCTGGACTCGAGCATCATGGGCTAGGGGAAGTTACAGCCCAGCTTTTTAGTATTTATCTGGATGACTAGGGGACTTCACAGTTAGACTTTCCCCCAACGGTGGATCATTTTAGGGATGTTTTTCCAGAGGACTTTTCAGGTTTGCCTCCAGAGAGTGAGGTATACTTCTCGATTGAGCTCGTTCCAGGAGTGGCACTAGTGTCCATTCCCCCTTATAGGATGGCTACACCTAAATTGAAGGATCTCAAAAAGAAATTGGAGGAGTTGCAGGCAAAGGGTTTCATCCGACCCAGTACTTCTCCTAGGGGTTCGCCTGTCCTGTTTGTGAAAAAGGCAGACGACACCCTTCAGCTTTGTGTGGATTATCGGAAGCTGAACCAGTTGATGGTCAAGAACCAATATCCCTTTCAGAGGATAGATGACCTCTTTGATCATCTTCTAGGAGCCCGGGTGTTCTCGAAGATCTACTTGAGGTCCGGTTATCATCAGTTGCACATTAGACCATCAGATATACCTCTTACAGCCTTCAGGAGTAGGTATGGTCTTTACGAGTATACGGTTATGCCATTCGGTCTCACGAATGTGCCAGCAGTTTTCATGGCACTAATGAACCGAGTGTTCCATCTGTACTTGGACTCCTTCGTTGTGGTCTTCGTGGAAGATATCTTGGTGTACTCTCACACTCGACACGACCATGCTACACATCTTGAGATCATTCTGAGTACACTGAGAGAGAATCGACTATATGCTAAACTCTCAAAGTGCCACTTTTGGATGGACTATATTCACTTCTTGGGTCACGTTATCTCAGAGACAGGAGTTTTAGTGGACCCAGAGAAGGTGGAAGCTGTAGTTTCTTGGGAGCAGCCGAAGAACGTTTTTGGGGTGCAGAGTTTCCTAGGGCTGGATGGATACTACAGATGCTTAATTTAGGACTTATCGTGCCTAGCAGCACCATTGATAGGTCTGACCAAGAAGGGGGTGAAGTTTCTATGGTCATATTCTTGTGAGTCAGCCTTTCAAGAGCTGAAGGGGAGGTTGACGTCAGCACCAATACTAGTCTTTCCAGAGCCAGGAAAGGGCTACACTGTTTACTGTGATGCTTCAGGTATCGGGATGGGAGTTGTGCTTATGCAGGGAGATGGAGTCGTTGCGTATGGGTTTCAATAGTTGAGGCCACACGAGAGGAATTACCCTACACACGACCTAGAGTTGGCAGCAGTTGTTCATGCCTTATGGTGTTGGAGACATTACCTTATGGGAGAGCACTTTGTGTTTTTCACTGACCACAAGAGTCTCAAGTGTATCTTCACTCAGCGTGATCTGAATCTGAGAAAATGTAGGTGGGATGAGTATATTCAGTCCTTTGACTTCGAACTTGCCTATATGTCGGGAAAGGGAAATGCAGTGGCTGATGCTTTGAGTAGGAGAACTCAGATTCAGGCAGTTCAGGAGGCCAGCAGTGAGTGGAAGCTTATGGATCTGTTCTCTAAGATGCACTTGGAAGTGCACAACAGACAGGGACAGACTGTCCTATCTTCTGTAGCTGTTACCTCTACACTTCTTGATCGGGTACGAATGAGGCAGCTATCAGATTCAAAGGCCTTAGTCCTATGGGAGAGTGTGTCAGGAGAGGACCCTCTTCCTGGATGGACAGTGGGCAATGATGAGATCTTTCGTTTCCAGGGACGCATATGGGTGCCAACAGACATACGTGAGGAGCTGATGTGGGATTTTCATTCCTCAATTTGGGCAGTTCATCATGGCGTCACCAAGATGTATCATGATCTACACCGCCAGTACTGGTGGCCAGGTATAAAGAAAGATGTTGTTGGTTTTTTCATGAGATGTTCTAATTATCAGCAGGTAAAAGCAGAGCATCAGCGACCATCCGGGCTTTTATAGCAGTTAACCATTCCCGAGTGGAAGTGGAATGATGTCATGATGGACTTCATGATCGGGTTTCCAAGGTCGCCTCAGGGAAACGATGTTTTTTGGGTTGTCATCGATAGGCTTACGAAGGTTGCACACTTCTTGTTGATCAAGGAGACCTTCAGTGTTGATGATCTGGGATGACTGTACATCTGAGAGATTGTACATATACATGGAGTTCCACACTCCATTGTTTCAGACAGGGATGTGCGCTTTACGTCTCGGTTCTAGCAGGGGCTTCAAAAGGCTTTGGGTACATGGGTACTTTTGAGTACATCATACCATCCCCAGACAGGTGGCAAGTTTGAGCACACAATCCAGGTGCTTGAGGACATGCTCCGAGCTTGCATTCTAGACTTTGGCGGTTCTTGGGAGAAGCATATACCTATTGTGGAGTTCTCCTACAACAACAGTTTTCAGGTGACCATTAATATAGAACCATACGAGGCTTTGTACGGTAGGCCATGCTAATCACCCTTATGCTGGCTAGAGGCAGGAGAGGTAGCTTTGCTGGGACCTCGTCTAGTTCAGGAGACCTCAGAGCAGATAGAGATGATTCGTAAGAGGATGGCTACCGCACAGTCTTGACAGAAGTCTTATTCTGATCAGTGAAGACGACCTCTGGAGTTCGAGGTCGGAGATCAGGTTTTCCTGCGTGTCGCACCAAGGTTGGGACACAAGAGGATTCAGAGATAGGGTAAAATTTCACCGTGGTACGTCGAGCCGTTTGAGGTGTTGGAAAGAGTTGGGCCGGTTGCCTATCGATTGCAGTTACCTCAGAGGTACTGAGCTATGCACGACATCTTCCATGTCTCTCAGCTTTGACGTTACTTTTCAGACCCGTCACATGTCTTTCAGCCCAAGGAGGTTGAACTCAAAGCGGATGCATCGTTTGAGGAGCATCCCATCCGTATTGTCGATCGTTGTACGAAGGTTCTCCGAGGAAGGTCTTTTCCTCTGGTATGGGTGCTATGGTAGCATGGGCGAGTACAGGATGAGACTTGGGAGAGGGAGGCTGAGGTTTGATCGCAGTGGCCGGAGCTATTCGGGGTTTCTTCATCTACACCTCTCTAGGGAAATTTGGGGATGAATTTCTTTAAGGGGGGATGTTTGTAAGAACCCGGATCTTCGTTTCAGGTATTTCCTTCCTTTTTCTGGAGTTTTTGAAAAAAATAATGTTTCTGGAAATTTTTGAAGTACATGCCGTGTACTTTCTGAGTATATGCCATGTACTCTTTTCCCACTCGAAGCCGTGTACTGGCCGTGTCCAGGCCACACACACGGTGTGTAGGGGTGACGTAGAGGCCAATTTTGGCAGAGTATAGAAAGACCTAGTACACGCCGTGCACTCTAAAAGTACACACCGTGTACTTTTTTTTTCATTAATCGGATTGCGGTCGCGCCCGATCACCATAAACATCTTCTTCTAGGTCTGGTTCGACCAAGAGACACCGTACGACCACAAAACTTCTCCAGATTCTTAAGCCTCTATCTGTTGGACAATTTGACTGCCGTCGATTTCATTGGAACCGTAGCAGTGAGTTCTTCCTTCTTCTTGAGTTTCATTACTTGATTCTTCCTCTTTCTCAAATTATCATGGATTGAGCGTTTTGGACATTTTTTCAGATCTACGAAGTTCAAGGGAGAATCAGTCATCGTGGTTCAAGTATATTGATCTCCTAGGATCGAGGTAGGTGGTTTGTGCCTTACTGTTCAAAGTCTTTGAGTTTTATGTGCACATTCCACCAATACCCATGAACAGGGTATTGTGTGTTTACCCTTTTTCCCTTGTTGTTTTCCTGCCTTGATTTTATGCTTGTGTAGATGTAAATTAATCATGTTAGAGGATAATTTGTTGTGCTTGGATGTTTTGACCATTCTTTTCTCTATTTATGACCTTTTGGGTTTTGTTAGCCTTTGGCCATTATGACTGTTGCCATGCCTTGTGTCTATAGGATGGAGTGTTTTGTATAACATTCATGTTGTCCTGTAGAATGTTATCCAAGTAGCTCTATAGGTGTACTTTGGCCTTATAGCATTATCATGCACTGACTGGCATGGGGCTGTGAGAACCTGGTTCTATAGACTATAAGGGATAGACCAAGTGACCTTCCCAGAGATTCCTTGACATTATAGACTACAAGAGGTTAGACCGAGTGAGCTTACTCAGTGATTCTTTGACATTATAGGCCACAGGGGATAGACCGAGCGAGCTTTCCGGAGTGCCTTCAGATATTATAGACTACAGGAGGGTATACTGAGTGAGATTCCTCAGAGAGTCTTAATTTGTTTAAATCTTTTTAAGAACCTTCCCAGGCTAGAGGAGGAATTGACCAAGTGAGCTTCCTCAGAGAGTCTGTGGTATACCTGAGGCTATAGGAGGAATTGACCGAGATATCTTCCTCAGAGAGTCTGTAGACCTTGGGGCTAAGAGGGTTAGACCGCGTGATCTTCCTCAGAGAGTCCCTGACTAACCTATACTATAAGGGTAATTGATCGAGTGAGCTTCCCCAGAGAGTCTCATAAATTCGTATGACCAAACCAGAGGGGTTAGGCTGAGTGCACTTCCTAGAGGGTTGTGGTACTTCTTGGTGAGGACCAGAGGGGATGGCTGCGGGTACTTACCAGAGGGTTTCCTGTTTGTGTTAGCTGTTTTTCTCACTGCTATTGTTGGTTGTGGATTGATTACTGTTTTGTATCATCCTGCTTCACTACTTACTATTTACTGCCTACTGCTTGTTGTTGCTGTTTACTGCTTATTGTACTTTTACCTGCCATATACTCACTGACTGTTAGGCATAGATCTTCGGGTGGTTTCCTACTGGGATTTTATCTCACACCCTATTTGGGCCATGATTTTGGGCCCAAGAAGACTATGTTGTTGTAGGTATAGACAAGGGAAAGCGCCCTTCGACTTCTGGTATTTGATTTATTGGAGCAGGAGAGCATGGGACCAAGCTTTGGCTTGTGATGCTGAGGATGTGTTCTAGTTTTCTTTTGTACTTGTTTTGGTACCGTGGTGTTTTCAGCATTGTGACTTGCTTGGCTGTTTTCCTAGATTTTTATCTTGCATCATTCCATATATACATATGTGCTCCAGTTTATTGATTTAGTCTTCCGCTGTTTATCATTTTTGATTATTCATTGCTACCGCTATTGCATGTTTATTTATTTCCACTGTGTACTCTGCCAATGAGGGCATAGTTTCCCCACTATCACACCCAAGTCCCTTGCTGCTAGTCAGCAGCCTCTGGCATTTGAGGAAATGCACTTGAGGCCATGTGACCAACTGGGTACGGGGCGCCTTTAGGTGGCTTCCGGAACTGGGATGTTAAAATTAGATTTTTAGGACTATTATATCATTTAATAAAATAGTATTTGTTTTAAAAACCCATCTATGTCAATTTTATACTATTTATATGATGACTTTTTAAAAATCCATAACAACTTTATTATTTCAAAAAAACTTCATTAATGTAAATATAAAAAGTCATAATCATCCATAAAATTCGTGGATGACACAAAAAGTTTTAAAATAAATTTATTTTAATATTTATAATCTCATTTATTTAAATCATCCATTAATAAGGTAATCACTACATCATCATTGTGTCATAAATATATTTATTTATTTGATGTATAAAAATTATAAATAAAATACAAAGATATAGGAAATATTTTTTATCTTTATAATGATTATTTATAGTCTAAGATATCACTTATATAACCCCATATAATTTTTTTAGTAAAAAATACTTGTTTATGTTATATTTTTCTTTACTTTAAATTAATTCTTATAAAATTTCATTTTCACATTAAAGTGGCACCATGGGGTCCCAAAATCGATCCAAGGATGCTCATTATTGGACATATCTCATCCAATAGTATTAGAGCATGTGTTAGGGTAGTTTAATATTATTATAATATTATTTTTTACCCTTATTTACCAGATGTACCCTTTAACCTTGGTAAAAAAAATAATTATTGAAGTTACTATTCATAATGTCTAAAAATAAAAGGTACCTATTTAAAAAACTTGGACATCCTGGTTTAAAATATGGAATCCATTTCTCCAAATTCAAAATATAGAAGTTGCTGAAATTAATTTAAAATTAATTCTCATTGTCAAAACCAAAAAGCGTGTTTTTAAGAAGTAAAAACAACAAAAGATTGGCATCTGTTTATGTCCAACTTCAAAGTGAAATCACTTATAATTTCCATCATTGGATTAAATGATAAAAATATAATACAATTACACTTTAAAAATAATTAAATTGATAACCTAACTATATAAATAAATTAAATAAAAAGATAGTTTTGACTTAAAATGCAGTATTTTTTACTATTCCTTAAAAAATTAACTTTATCAGAAAAATACCAAAAATTTACCCAAAGTAAATTTTGATGTCCCGTTTCTAAATAAGAAGTTTATTTTGTCCAATTGAACATATTAAAGTGAAAAAAACTAGATTTAAAAAGGGTTCTCCATCCAAAGGCAGTAAAACTACCCTTTAAAAATATTAGAGTGTTTACGATTAAAATTGAATTCATTCTCATTTTAAGCCTCTAAATTTTATTGGATAAATGTAAAAACATTTAAAAAACGTGTTTAATCATAATATGCTTAGTTATATTCATTCCTGCCAATTCAATGACTAGGCGTTAACTACCATTTAAAATAATAATATTATATTTTTTTTCAATATGACTCAGCCTTGTGTGCAACATAAGATTTCAGAGAAACCCATTATTGCATGTCAGGTATTCCATCAAACATAGAATCCCCTTTAAAGTAAAATTAATAATTAATTCACGAATATTAATAAATATGAAAATGTCTTATTCTTTATTTACCTGGGATGTTACATCCTTTGCCCCTTTTGAAAATTGTGTTCTCGCAATTTTATTCACATATCAAATAAGTGGGGGTATTCATCCCCCATAGCATTTTCAGATTCACATGTTACCTCTTCAACCATATCGTTTTTCCACAAAACCTTTACCTGATGAATTACCTTATTCCGCAACACTTTCTCCCTTTGTTCAAGAAGCTGGACTAGTTGTTGGTCATAAGAAAGATTCTCTTTCAACTGAACTACCTATGGACTCAATTCATGAGATGGATCCGACGTATACTTTATCAACATTGAAATATGAAAAACATTATGTACCTGGGATGAACTTGGAGGTAAATCCACTCTGTATGAAACTGATCCAACTTTCTCTAGGATTTCATAGGGTTTAATGAAACTCAGAATCAGCTTCCCCTTCTTACCAAAACACATCAAACTTTTCCATGGAAAAACATTGAGAAACACATGATCACCTACCTCAAAAAAAGATCCTTCCTCTGGTTATCCCCATAAATATTCTGCCTACTCTAAGCTATTCTCATGTGCTTCTGAATCAACTTAACTTTTTCTGCCATCTCTTCTACCAATTCTGGTCCCATCAACTTCCTTTCACCTACTTAATCCCAAAAAGTTGTAGTTCAACACCGATTTCCATATAATGACTCAAATGGTGCCATATGTATACTGGAATGAAAAAATTTATTATAATAAAACTCAACCAAAGAATGATGTTGGTCCCAACTTCCCTGGTAATCCATTGAACAAGCACATAGCATATCTTCTAATGTATGAATTTTTTATTCTAACTATCCATCTCATTGAGGATGAAAAGATATACTGAAATTTAATTCAGTTCTCAATGACTTTTGAAGGCCCTTCCTAAAGATTGAAGTGAACCTAGGATCATGATTAAATACAATGGAGAGGGTAACTCCATGTAACATGACTATCTCTTTAATATACAATTGAGAAAGTTGATCTAGAGATAGAGTATCTCTAATTGGAAGAAAATGAGCATATTTAGTCAATCAATAAATAACAACCCATATTGTACTATTACCTCGAGAAGTATTTGGTAATCTCACTACAAAATACATGGAAACATTTTCCCATTTCCACTCTGGCATTGGAAAAGGATGAAGCATCCCTTTCGGTAACTTCCATTCTTCTTTAACCTATTAACAAGTTAAAAACTTCATAGTAAAGTTAGAAATATCTCTTTTCATTCTAGTAATACTCTTAAAGATCTCTCTACATTTTAGTACTGCCAGGATAAACTAAAAACTGAGAACTATGAGCTTCACATAACAAATATTTCTTCAACTATGAATCACAAGGCACACATAACCGCATTTCAAACCTCAAAAACAATCTTTATCAATGTTAAATTCAGGTAACTTACCCTTCTGAACAAATTCAACCTTTTCTGTAACACACGGTCTTCTTTCTATGCTTTCTTAATTCTATCTGATAGAGATGATTTCACCGACACCTAAAAAAAACAGAGGAATTCTCGGCACCAACAACCTCCAATCCAAAATTAATAAAATCAAAAAATGAAGGATCTAGTTTCAAACATAGCATGGTTAATGTAGCATTACTATTTCGACTCAAAGAGTCATCCACTTTATTTTCCTTTCTCAGATTGTGTCCAATCATAATCCTTGATTAATTACAGTTGTATCCTCTGTCTCATGTTTAATTCTTTTTGATTTAATATATAATTCAAACTTTTGTGATCAGTATATATTTCACACTTTACTCCATACAAATAATGCCTCTAAATTTTTAAAGAAAAAACAATGGTAGCTAATTCTAAATCATGTGTAGGGTAATTTAACTCATGAATTTTCAACTGACGTGAAGCACAAGAAATTACATGATCATTCTATATTAGGACAGAACCAAGTCCTTTCAATGAAGAATCACTATAGATAACAAATTCACCATTTCTGGAAGGTAGTTCCAAAACTATAGTATTCACCAATCTTCATTTCAATTCCTGAAAACATTCATCAAATTATTTTGTCCAGATGAACTTAACACCTTTTTGAGTTAACTTAGTTAGTGGGCTAGATAACCATGAAAAATTTTCAACAAACCTATGGTAATAACCTATTAAACCAAAAAAAATATGAATCTAGGTTATATTTGTGGGTCTTGGCCATTCTTTAACAAATTTTGTTTTAGCAGGATCAACAGTTATGCCATCATTAGAAGCAATGTGACCAAGGAATGAAATTTGTTGTAATCAAAACTCACACTTGATGAATTTACTATTTATTTTCTTTTATAGTTTGAAAGACAACCCTTAAATGAATTTCATGCTCCTCTTTACCTTTAGAATATACCAAAATATCATTAATAAACACAACCACAAAATTTTCCAAGAACTCATGAAAAATTATATTGATAAGATCCATGAATACAACAGGTGAATTGGTTAACTAAAAAGGTATAACTACAAATTCATAATGACCATATCTAGTATGAAACATAGTCTTCATAATTTCTGCTTATGTTACTTTCAACTGATGGTACCCTGAAATCAAGACAATATTCGAAAAATACTGAGCTCCTTGGAGGTGATCAAACAAATCATCGATATGAGGCAAAGGATACTTGTTCTTAATAGTTATGTTATTCAAGGCTCTATAATCAATGAAAAGTCTCATTGAACCATGTTTATTTTTAACAAACAAGATATGATCACTCCATTATGATGTTCTAGGTCGAATGAAAACTTTATCTAATAACTCCTACAATTGATTCTTTAACTCTAAAAGTTTAATTTGAGCCATTTGATAAGGGGTTTTTGAAATTGTCTTAGCTTCATGAACTAATTCAACAGTAAATTGAACTTCATGATCAGGTATTATACCAGACAACTCATTAGTAAAAACATCAAGATACTCATTTACCACTGGAACATCATTAATCTGAATAGTTTCTTTGTTTTCAACAATATGTCAAAGGTAAAATTCATTTCCATATTTTATTAGTTTCCCAACTTCCTGATATGTTATCAAAAGTAAGGGTTCATTCTTGTACAAAAACTGATTTTTTTTGAATGGAAACGTTTTTAGCTTTGCAGTCAATCTTAGAATGATAAACAGAAAGCTAATACATACCCAAAATAACATAAAACTCTACTAGAGGCAAAAAAATAAGGTTTGTAGGAAGACTCTTTTCGCACACAAGGACCAGAAGGTTCTTATAATTTCTTTTTTTCTCAAAATTTCCTCCAGGTGTTTTTACCACAAGTTCAAGATTAATATCTTGATATGGAATTCCCAATTTACTAGAAAATTTATTAGAAATGAAAGAATGTGTAGACCCTGAATCAAACAATACATCCAGATAATCTGAATAAACAAACATTGTACATGATACTACTTCATTTGAAGGCCCAACATCTACTGAAGTAGTTGTAAAGGATTTCACCACCCCTTTCTGCTTGTAGTCTAACTGATTTCCATAATTTTAGTTCTTAGTCGGACACTCATTTTTATAATGACCCATTTCATTACACTTAAAACATTTTACTGACTATAAATCATATTTTTTCTTACAATTACACTGATCTTTTTCAGTGAAATTTGGAGCCTTATGTCCCATTTTACCACATTGGAAGCACTTACCAGAATTCAGAAGGCATTCCCCAGTGTGATTTTTACCATAATTTTCACAAACTGTAAACTTAAGTTTCTTACCATCAAACTTTTTTGAATAGTTCTTCCCTTTTGACTGCCACCTCAACCTCTTATTCTATTTTTTCAAAGAACACCTGATCATCAAAAAACTCTATTTCCACCTTCTCTACACATTGAACAAGTTTTTCATAACTTTTTAACTCCCAATAATCTACTGCCCTTCGATGCTTTGGATTTAATCCTGAGTAAAAATGATTGATTTTACTATCAAGATCCAAAAACTAGAAAAATGGGCTATTTCCATTGTTCAAAACTGTATAAATAGGGCCCAAAATCATGGCCTTAGGCTATAACCACAGTTTTTACCAACCATGGGTGCTATCTTCGTGGCAGTAGGGTCTGACCTATGGCCATGGTTTTAACCATGGCAATAGGTGGCCTATTGCTACGTTTCTAAAAACCATGGCCATAGGTGCCTCCGTTGTCAACTGTGGAAGTTGACCTATGGCCACAGTTTTAACCATGGATATAGTCCTAGAAAACCATGGTAATAGCCTAAAAATAATATGTGCCCAACTGGATTTGATCCCAGCACCCTCCTTTCCCGATTCAGCGACCTAACCACTACCCCATCGAGGCTTTTGTGTGTGTGTATATATATATATATAATATGTTATATATATTATTAAAAACCATTGAAGAATTGTAAAAACTGTGGAAATATTTCTTCCCACCATTATTTTGGAAGGAAAGTTTTTCTCCCGTGCAAGGGAGGGAGACCTATATCCATGGTTTTGAAAATTGTGGCTATAGATTTGGGATATAGCCATGGTTTTGAAAACTGTGGCTATAGGCCATGAAAAAAGACCTATAGCCACATTTTTAAAACCATGGCTATAGGCCACATAACCGTGGCCATATCCACCTATAGCCATGGTTTTAAAATCGTGGCTATAGGTCCGTGGCCATAGCCTGTTTTTTTAGTTGTGTCCCATATGAAATTTGGATCATACCTTACTAATCATGTGATTTTTTTCATAAGTAGACACTGATTCATCCTCCTACCTCAATTACAAGATTTTTTCCATCCTAAGTCAAACCTCCTTAGGAAAATATTTCTCAAGAAACATAGTTTTGAATTCATCCCAATAAAAAGCATCTATCTCCTCACTATCCTTGATATTTTTAACCATCGAACACCACTGATCAGGTTCAACTTCAAAATGGTAAACATCAGGACTAACCTTTTGATGTTCTGAACACCCCATGACATTAAAAATATTTTATAGTGCCTTAATACACCCATCAGCTAGCATAGGGTTAGATGATCCTCTGAATGATGAGGGATGTTGTATCATGAAATGCTCCACTATAGACATGTTCCTCTATGGTTGATCTGGCTGATCTCATGCATGGATACCACCACCATTTATATCCTGAGTCAACTGTGCCATCACTACAACAAACTATTCAGTTCTGATTCCGACCAACTCAGATTTCTGATTTGGAAGGTTATTTTCCTCTTGATGTAATCCCATTATAGAAGCCCTGTTTCCATTGTAGAAAACTATTCTGAACACAAAAATATCTTAGGAAAAGAAAAAAGGAAATCTTCAAATGCTATATCATTTCAATCTTACCATAAATAAATTTATGGATATTACTTTAACAATATCCTAACTCCTAAAGTTGTCTAAACCAACCTCTGATACCAACTATAAGGTCCCAACCTTAAATATTATATAATATTGATTTTTTATCAAGAATTTACATTCTTTCACATTGAGTATCTTTTTAGGTTTATAGTTTTAGATAATTAGGCCATAACTATTACTTTACATCACAAATATTACAAAGTATACACTTCTACTCTATCCAATTTTTTTCACAAAAATAAAAATGCTTAAATAAAATAAGAATTATTTTCATTATATAAATCTTCTTGAATTATTCCTTTCTCTTACCCTTTTTTATACCATGTGAAAAACATTTCAAAAACTTGGGATGAGCATAAAAAGCTCAGTAAGGGTTATAAAATAAGGAAAGAAAAAATTAGTCAATGAATACATAAAAATAAATGAAATCATACTTTTTATTCATAAAAAACAACCTCTTTAACATACCTCATGAAATAATGAGATTTATGAATAACACATAGAAATCATAAATCATAAAGGCAACTTGTGGCATCTATAACATACTTACATTATAGCTTTCACAACTACACATGAAGTTACGTTTGGAATACCCATCACAGTATATTCCCTAAATATCTTAGGAGAAACATTAATGTTTACCTCCTTCATGTTACCCAATGCATTGGAGATCTATCTCGAGCTCACACACCCTTGGTTTATCATGGAACCACATGTATACTTAAACAATGCCCAAGAACAATAACATAATCATAACACATAAAACAAGCATAAAAGAAAGATAAAATTTCCACATTGCAATCAAAATATATAATTTCAATATATTGACATAATCAATACATTATCAAAACCAATTTCAATACAAAAATCTGTAAAATGGGTATATGTTAATTATTTTCCTTTTTAAAAACTTTAAGGCATGTTAGGGAATCCAAATATCAAATAATGCTCGCGGTGGCAGAAACGTCATTTTCATCAGGTACGTTAAAAAGAAACATTCTTTTTATCATTTAGTAAAATTATTCATAGAAAAAATATCCCCTTTGGATTAAATTAAAAGTCAAAGGGGTTTATACAATGTATAAAATAAAGTCATGTTTAAATCAAAATATGCCTCAATGAAAGGAGATTGAGACAAAGTCCCTTACCTTGATTCCGACTCGTCACGTATGTTCCTTGTTATTCCTAAATAACAAACTTCAGTTAATTTATACTCAATTTAGAATCTTTTTTAAGCTTATTATTCCTTTTATATCACTTATTACCATGTTATAAACATTACATAATTATTTAAGTTAATATCGGTCATTTTGTCGATATTTGGTACTTGATTCAAAAATGAAATTGTAATAATTACAAATTGTCTGTGTGGTCAAAAGTCCATTATCTCCATAATAATATTCATGATTTAAATATCATATATATACAGTATATATATATACATGTATGTATTTATAATTTTACATAACATTTGGAGATAAGAAAGGAAATTCACCATTCATGGAGATGGTAAGTCGTACGTACGCATGAATGCTACTTTCATTTCTTTTCATATTTAAAGGAATAAAAACTAAATGATACATAGGTATATTATAATTGTGGTATAATATCATATTTTATATATGTTACATAAGTTCATTAATGCCATCATTTATACGTTCCATGTATGGCATGAACGATTCATATCAGTTTGAGGGGGCGGTAGTACGCACTTCTTCAAATTAAATTATCATATTTACACATTATAGATAGAATAGAGGTATGATTTTAATAAAAAACAGAAGTGTATAGACAATATAAATATAATATATATCAAATATAAATATATTTTCATCATAATTCCCACCATGAGAGGTGGTAGGAAAAAATCGAACAATCATCATCTCGTGAGGCAGTAGTTCGTTGTACACAGAAACAGTATGTTCGTATCCATTAGATGGAGGTGTGTGTAAGTTTAGTTAGAATAATTCTCATAAAAACATCCTAGTATATTTAGGATACTGGTTCTGTTATTTAATTAAATAATAATAATAGATTAGAGAGTGGAGAAGTAAAATAATGGAAAGGAACTTTAGAGAAGACGCTACCTCCTAAAACGCGGAACTCCCTTTGATTTGAGCCAAAAGGTTTTCTTAAATTGTCTTATGACTAAGACAGGGCTTCTAAAAGGAAGAGAGGTATGTTGAGATATTACTTGGGCAGAGGATATATGAGCCAAGGGGATTTAGAGGTGTGATTAAATGGGTAGGGTTGATGACCTTTTAGAAGAGGGAGGAGGGGCACTTTAGGAAGGCATTGAAATATTATTTTATTAATAAATGACTTTCGGTTTCAAAATGGTCCCAAAGTAATTTATTTAAAATATAATATGATATTGGGTATAAAACCTCTCATCCAATAAGTTTTATAGAAGTCTTGGTCACAAATTAAACCTTATCTTTTAGCTTTGACCCTTAGTTAACTAATTTAACTCTTACCATGTCTTATTGTATATTCATACTATATGGTTAATATAGTTACTATAAAATGCCAATAGAACCTAAAGAGGTTCATTAATGACATTTTAAACATTATCTAAGTCATTTGGACGAATCTTATGTTTTTAGGACTATTATATCATTTAATAAAATACTATTTTTTAAAAACTCATTTATGTCAATTTTTATACTAATCATATGATGACCTTTTAAAAATCCATAACAACTTTATTATTTCAAAAAAACTTCATTAATTAAAATATAACAATTCATATGAATCCATAAAATTAGTGTATTTCATAGAAAGTTTTAAAATAAATTTATTTTAATATTTATAATCTCATTTATTTAAACCATCCATTAATAAGGTAATCACTACATCATCATTGTTTCATAAATATATTTATTTATTTGATGTATAAAAATTATAAATATAATAAAATGATGTTGGAAATATTTTTAGATTTATAATTACTATTTATAGTCTAAGATATCACTTATATAACCCCATATAATTTTTTTTAGTAAAAAAGACATGTTTATGTTTTATTTTTCTTTACATTAAATTAATTCTTATAAAATTTCATTTTCACATCAAAGTGGCTCCATGGGGTCCAAAAATCGACCCAAGGATGCCCATGGTCAGAAATATCTCATCCAATAGTATTAGAACATGTTCTAGGGTAGTTTAATATTATTATAATATTATTTTTACCCTTATTTACCAGATTTACCCTTTAAACATGGTAAAAAAAATAATTAATGAAGTTAATATTCATAATGTCTAAAAATAGTAGGTACCTATTTACAAAATTTGGACCTCCTAATTTCAAATATGGAATATGTTTCTCAAAATTCAAAATACAGAAGTTATAGAAATTAATTTAAAATTAAGTCCCATTGTCAAAACCAAAAAGCGTGTTTTTAAGAAGTAAAAACTACCAAAAGATTGACATGTGTTTATGTCCAATTTCAAAGTGAAATTACTTCTAATGACCATCATTGGATTAAATGATAAAAATATAATACAATTATACTTTAAAACCAATTAAAAGGACCATATAACCAATAAGTTATCACCCTCACACCATCTGATCTCATCGAGATCCAAGGGTCACACACTCTACTATAACAAACTTACAAAACCTGACTCATTATCCCCTGAGTCAAGAATCACAAATTTTAGACTCATTCACCTAACCAAGTGATAATTAATGCTCCTATAATATCACCTTCATTAACTAAAGGAATCCTAGATGCCTTCACTGAACAATCCTGTCACATCACATGTATCATGACTATGCAGATGACCACCCATCACCTTGGGTATCATTTCCAAAACCCAAAACACTTACCTACAGGGGCACCACATACACATATCATGTCCAAAAATTCCTAGTCTAGGGATTTGAATGATATTATCCTTCTAAATCACCCTAACCAAAAATCCCTAGCACTAAGGGTGCTCATCCATAACTACCTCATCAATTCATGGAATCTAATAGGCTCAAATAACATAAACTGAAGTATTTACACAAGCTTTACGTCCCAAAATACATATCAAAATATTGGGTCAACTCCTCTCATGGGTTACCCTCAAAATTAAAAAGGTAACGACTCGCTAAACCCAAATCACCCTCAAAGGTTACTAAGTCCTCACACCTATCCCATAAACCAATGTCTCACTAAATACATAGCTTATGGATGGAACTTGTCCTTATCTCAAGGTCTCACAGAATCTATCATACCAAACACAAAACTTAGGTTTTTGATAAACTGTGATCTCGCTTTATCCCATATTACCCTAACTAGGTTTAATTTTAAGAACATAAGGATTCTAGGTCACCTATCCCCCTCAAGTGTAACATCCCAAGATTTTACATTATGTATCTTTTAAATTTAATCTCTTCGATAGCTTATGTTGCACGCAATGCCAAGTTCGAGAACACTATGATCTATCAAAATAGCCATTTAAAAAGAGGTGATGAATAATATTTTACACATTATGAAATTTATAAATTTTATTTTTCAAAATAGAATTCATTTTGAAATTATTATTATCAAAATTATATTAGGGTGAATTTTTTGTATTTTTCTGACAAGTTTCATTTTCTGATGAATTGTAAAAAATATTGCATTGTTGTTAAAAGCAAACTTTTTCGTTTAAATATTATTTTTATTTAAATTGATTTTAAAGTCAAAATAGATAAACAATAAATATATTAACCCAATTTAGCTTATTGGAATCATTCTTATAATATAATTAGATATAAAAATTATTGAACTTTTGAATGTCGCTTTTACCCGCCTTCTAGACACATTTGTGGGATAAATATTAAACGTAATTTTACCAATTCTGTGAATTGAATTTAAAAAACCGGATATACATGGTTGTAATAAGTACGAAAATTTTTGTCTAATAGTATCAAAATAATTTTTTGTTAATAGTAACTTATGCATTTTAATTACCACAATTAAAGGTAAATAGGGCAATTAATGGTAAAAATAATATTATAATAATATAAAATTACCATAAAACTTGTCCTAATTTCATTGGATAAGTGTTTTTAGACCAAAATAAACCTTAGTTTAAAATATTATCCTTTTAATCCACTTGTGTTAGATTAGGACATTTATTTTATTTTATTTAAAGAAGAGTTTAAAATGTCATATTTAGATTTTAATAACTATATCATTTTTAATATGAGGAAATATAGGTGATTTGGTCAATTATAAATATTAATTATAAAGATAAAATGTTTATTTAAATTATTATAATTTATTTATAATTTTATAAAATATATAATTAAATTAAATGGTGACACAATGATGTGCATTAATTGATTTATTAAAGTAAGAATCAAATAAATGATATTAATAACATAAAAATAAATATCATTTGAAATATTTGATTCAATAAACGAATTTTTTGGATGAATATTACATGTTATAGATTATTTAATATAGTTTTTTTGAAGTAATAAAGTTTTTATGATTTTATAAAAAGTCAAATAATAAATACTGTCAAAATTGACATAAATGAGATTTTAAATTAAATAATATTTTATTAAATGATATAAAATTTATAAAAATATATAATTCATAAAAAAACTATTATAATGTTAAATATTTTGTAAATGATCCTATTAGGGTTATTTTTTAATTTTATAGTAACTATATTAACCCTATAGCTTAAAAATACAAGTTGTAACGGTAAGAATTAAATTGTTTAACTAAGGGTTAAATCCAAAATAAAAGGTTAATTTTATAACCCAAAAAAGTATAAAATTAATTGGTTAAGGTTTTTTAGACCCATAATCATCTTAGAATAAAAATAACTCACTATGGAGCTATTTTAAATTGATAAACCATTTTATAATAAATTAATATTTTTTTAATTTTTAAAAGTGCCCCTCCCCTCTCTTTTAAAAGGGCATCTCTCCTTATATTTTATTCACACCTATAAAGCCATTTAGTTAGGATAAAAAATTCCCATTTATCATAAAAAATTTCCTAAATTAATCCTACAGGCCATACTTTGGGAATAAAGCCAACCTATGGAGTCCTTTTGTGCAAATCAAAAGGAGACACTCGAAGAAGAGGTGATTATTTTACCAACTCTTTCAAAGTTATTTTTTTCTTCTAATTACTTTTACTAATTTTTTTCCATACTAAATTAATAAATTTATAATCTAATATATTCTAATATTTTTTTATGATTATGGGACAACCATATTCATCATTTTACCCATCCTATGAAAAATAATATCACCATGCATGCGTACATACAACTACCGTCTCCACGTTGTGGTGTAAAATGATTTTCATGTATACTTTATTTAGATGGATATAAAAACGAATAAAAATGATTTAAATAATAAATATGACATAATAATGTTTCTTTATAATTAATATTCCATAAAATTCCTTACCCTTTACCATTATAGAAATATATCGTCGCTCGTGTGTACGTACAACCTACTGTCTCCATAACGCGATGAGAATCATCCTCCATTATAAACATTTAAGAATGATTATAAAAAAATATATACTGAATAAATATGAAATATATGACATTATAATGTTACTAGAATAATATATATATATATATATATATATATATATATATTTCATTTACTTTCTTCCATTCAATACGATAAGAAAACAGAAACATCGTTCATGCGTACGGACGACTAACCATCTCCATGAATGGTGTATTCCATTTCATATATCTATATATTATATATATTTATATACTAAATAATATATATATATATATATATATATATCATATTATACATTTTTTAAGTAAGTACATCATGATCTAAATAATACGATCAAGAATAACTAGTCAAAACACATACAATTAACAAAGCGATTATTACCCGATATGTTGCTTTAACTCATAATTGTTAATAAAAAGGCAATGTAAAGTCATAAATGAATCATATATGAAATAATAAATATTATTATGATTCTATTAAAAGTTAATAATATGTTTAAAACCATGATACTAGAGTTTCTGACACGTACAGAGAGTATCGAACCTAAGGTAAGGGAAATCTTAACTCAATTTCCATTCATTGCGTTAAACATCTATTTCATCAGTTATGTTCTTCCATGAATATGTGTGAATGACCCCTAAGTTTTTTATACTATATATACACTTATATTGGGTGGATTTATATTTTTCACACATAATTATGTCATTGATTTATCCTCACTATAATGATACGATATTTGTAAGGGAATTTCATCTCACTTTTAATTTTCATGAGATATAAGCTATGTTCACCACCTATATCTTATGTGTGGTGTATATAATACCCCTATTATATTTTATATCATGAATACATTTATCTTCATGGTATTTAAAGATTCATGTGAAGATATTGGGCTTATTATTTAAATGTTCCAAGTGGTATGGGACACTTTGAATGTTTAACAAATCAATCCTTTCTCTATTTTAATATTCTTGATATTATCATAAATATTTATTTATATGTATATAAAGGATGATTAATAACATTTTATATTAATTTTTAATTTAATTCATAATTTTTAAAAGGGTTTTTAGGGTTTTTGTAAGAGACTATTTAACTGAAACATCATTTTAAATGTTTTAAAGATTCATCCTTCTAAATATTTCTCATTAATTTCCATGTTTTAAAAATAGATCTAGGGATTTATTTATATAGAAATGAATGTTTTAAAATATTAATTAATTTCATAAGTTTCAAAGTGGTATGGGACACTTTGATTAAAAAATATCTTTTTAAATTTTAATTGATTTTTAACTCTTGTGATATCTTTTACCATATTTTATTGAATGATTTACGATAAGTTTGATTATGGATGTGCTATTTAGATACTATTCTTAGTTTATGGTTAAAGTATTCATATTTTTTATACTAGTTTTTAATATGAGTGATTATGTTGTTTGTGTTTCACAATTTTCATATGAGGAATGTATTTGACTTGGTAAGTGATTGGAAAGGCCACCAGTAGCCCCCTCGATGTATTGGTAAGTCTCATGAGAAGAAATCAGTTGGTAAAAAACCCATCGCATTTGTTTCCAAGTAGTTTTAAATTTTCAGGAGGATAGATCTTGAAAAAAGCAGATGGTTTTCTACCCATAGACTTAAACTATCATGAGGATAGATAATTCCATGAGCTATATTGTCAGAAGGATATATCTTGACACAAATTAGATGGGTTTCTACCCACAAGCTTAAACTATCAAGAGGATAGATCTTGATAGTAGAAATCTTGAGGTTATATCTTGATACTGAAGACGTCTGACATTATGCATTCACTTATTATGAGATTAGTTATTGACATTACATGTAATTATACGACTAGTATAATATTAATTTCAAATTTTAAATGAAATTATTTTAATTATTCTAATCATATTATGTTCAAGTTTATTTTTAAAAGGATTTTATTTTAGTTTTATAAGTACCTAAAAAGTTTATGCTTATTTATGAAAGCTTTTGTTGTATTGTTTACCCATAATGAGCATCTGCGCTCACCCTATTCTTATGTTTTATTTTCCTTGGATGCCAAGAAGTGTTTTATGACTGATGTGCAGGGTTAATCTAGGAGAATAATAACATTCTCAAAGAATTATCTATGTTGTATTTTATTTTTTGAATTGTAATGTAAAGTTCATGTATGTAATCTATTTTCCTAGAATGCTAAATTGGCCGGTCCTTTGAGATTTGATTCATTGTAATCATACTAATGTATTAAAATAATGCACTGACTCTGGGCTTCTGGTGTCGGGGTGTTACAGTTTGTATTAGAGGAATTTTAGAAATAACCTTAGAAATTAGATTTATAAAACATAGATTAAGAATCATAAACCTATGATAGACTTTGAAGATAATAATAGAAGATAATCCAAGAATTTCGGTAAGGCAGATATTATGTGTGTATTCCTAGAGAATACATCCCAATCTGGATACTACAAGTGGATGTGGTTCTGGCACAGTTGTTCCTTGGAGTAATAACTCTGACAGGGTGTTCTAGGGTTGACTCAAGGTAACCTGGTACATGACAATGAGCCTTATTGTGCACCTGGTTTGACACTCCCATGGGATATGCTCAAGATAATTCACATTTTATTTGAAAACCATTATGAAGGATTTATGAGTAAATATGTCCCCAAAGAAACCATTTTTATGATTATGATATTGGATACACATAAATCATCAATTTGTTTTAATCAATTTTCTAGTTTTTGGATTATACATTATGACATGATCTGACCTAGTGTATGTCATCATTTTGAAATGGCACCCAGTAGAAGGAATGTGAACCTCACTGATGCATGAGATCTAAAGAGTAATAAGTATCATATCTTTTACAGTATCAAGCTAATATTTTTAAGGGAAATAGTCTCCCATGAATTATCATCATATGAGGACATAATACCAAGTGATAATGGGATCAGTAATGAGTACTCTAAGTATTATGGCTTTAGAGGGAAGCATGAGAATAAAAGGATAGATGAAAAAACATAGATAAAGGGAGGAAGGGAAATAAGTATTTTCCCACATGTGATAACTATGGAAAGAAAAACCCTAGTTCTTGCTTGAGAGGAAAATGATTTTTTTAAGTGTGGAGAAAAAATCCACCATGCTCATGATTTCAAGGAAAAAAAATGAATTTTATAATGTGAAATGTTTCCACTGTAAAGATATGGGTTATTATTCAAATGAACTCCCCAATAATCAAGGAAATATAGCTCAGAAAAATAAATGGGATCAAGGTCAAGATTATTCTACTACTATATTCTAAGTGTAATAATGAATGTAATTGTGTTATTGGATTCAATAATTATGTAATGAAATTGTGACTATGAGAAGAATGAGATATATAAGGATTGTACTACATTAATTTTTCTTTAAGTGTTTTAAGGCATGAAAATTTTCATTATGGTTCTTAAGGTGATAAAATAATTGGTATGCATCTGTAAGAGATACATTACATTATTTGGATAATCTTATGTTAAGATTGATTTTGGAAATTTAGAGAACTTTTTATACTGTTAATTTGGACGTAATTATTTTGGAAAAGTATTAAGTTTGAAATGGAGTAAGTTGAACATTAGATATTATTGTTTGAGGTTAATGTATAATTTATTGTATACTTTTGGATAACCTTTTTGGTTTCAGTAAGAATTTACAGGAGGAAGGAAATACTTATAGGCCTTCTGATTTATCAAAAGTGCTTCAGGTGTGAAAAGTTCATTTTGAACATTCATTTACAGGTGTAAGTGATGAAGTGAAAATAGATAGATTCACAAAAAAATGATGAGATTACACCTATTACATGGAAATAAATCAATTAAGTGCTTATCAGAATATTAAAATAATTCTTGAACTCTAGGGAAAGGATATTGAAACCCAAAATGCTATCATAATACTTTTTTTTGATGAGTGAAATGGTCTGTTAGATCATCATAGATTTATATATTTGTGATTATTAAATTTATCATAGATATTTTCTGCATCACTCTCAATCATAACTTTATGGTTATATTTTTCTTTCATGTCCATGTTTTCCTACATGGAACCATTGTATGTGTTATATCTCATAACCTTCACACTTCCCTTTCTTTATTTTAAAGTGGAAGATTTATCAACCATTGTTCTGATGTGGGATTTAAATAAAAGAATTTTGAATTGTCAAACCATATTTATTGAAACCAAATTCAAAAATTGAGAGGATGCAATTTTTTGAAGGAGGGAAGAATGTAACATACCAAGATTTTACATTATGTCTCTTTTAAATTTGATCTCTTCAATAACTTATGTTTCACACAACACCAAGTTCAAGCATATAATGATCTATCAAGCTAGCCATTTAAAAAGAATTTATGAATAATATTTACCACATTATGCAATTTATAATATTAATTTTCCAAAATAGACTTCATTTTTGAATTCATAATATCAAAATTATCTTAGGGTGAATTTTTGGTATTTTTCTAAAAAGTTTCATTTTTTGATGAGTAGTGAAAAATAATGCATTGTTAAAAACCAAATTTTTTTTAAAATTTTTTTTACATTAAATTGATTTTAAATTCACAATAGATAAATAATACATATATTAATCCAATTTAGGTCATTGGAATCATTCTTATAATAGAATTACATATAATAATTATTGAACTTTTGAATGTCTCTTTTACCTGTCTTCTAGTCACATTTGGGGGATTAAAATTAAACGTAATTTTACCGCTTCTGTGAATTGAATTTTAAAAAATGGACATACATAGTTTTAATGAGCATGAACAATGTGGTCTAATAATATCAAAACAATTTTTGGTGAATAGTAACTTTTGAATTTTATTTACCACGATTAATATAACAACCCTTCTATTTATTTCACACTTAAACATAATTTATTACATAAAATATTCACTTAATACAACATTGAAGATTGAGATGTATAATGTCTTTGGGGATTAGGAACATTACATAACAACTTAGAACATAAAACACAACATCTTTATTGAAATCTTATTTTACACGACCACAATATTCCTTCGTACTTAGCATTGCATGGGATAGCCTGAGGACATGCATAAGAAAAGGGTGAGATATAAAGCCCAGTAAGGGAGTAAACAAGGTATAAAATTAACAATACAGTACATGTTAGGAAATAGGCATATCAATGGAGCATAAGATAAACATCAACATAAAGGCATGATAAAGCATGATTATCATAGCATGGAAATGTGGCAACATCATTTAACATGGTATTAGCATTAACCAAGGATCATTGAACATGGAGCATGAGTAAAACCTTATTCCACTTGTATTATCATGAGTAAACCCTCATTTCTCTTAACGTATCATGATGCTAATCTTTACCCAATGCATTGGAGCGCTATCTGGGCACACCCTTCTTAATCATTTCATTCCATGCATAAGTGTGCCACATGGATCATACAACATGGAATAATTCAACATCATAATTTATTCTATGATAAAGGAATGTAGAATGTATAAATGAAAATATATAATCAATAATTAAATCTGCGTAAAGTTGAATACCCTTGATAGAGAAATGGGCATGGTATTCACTACACAATGACTTTGGTTTTGAAAATCGCGGTGCAATTTCAGTGGCATAACGACGTGACATAAGAATTCATAAAAATATTTGATGAGAGAGAAAGGGGTATATCATCATATTCACATGAAATGGACAGTAAGGGGTTAATATATATACATGTCCCAACATATTTAATGGAATTTAGACACATAATAAAAAATAATTTCTTGAATGTAAATGTGGAGAGAGAAATCCCTTATGGAATTTCGACATGGTAACAGGTGTACATGGGAGGAATTAATAAGAGAGAAAGGGGTATATCATCATTCAAAAATAAGAAGTAAAGTATGGGGGAGGTGATAAATCATACCCCAATATTTTTAATTGAAAATAAAATGGTACAAAACATTAAGAAATTTGGACCAAAATGAGAAAGGAAGAAATCATTTACTTGGAAGTGTGATCCTAAAGGCTTGTGAGAGGATTGAGAGAGGATTATTAGGAGATTGGGGAACCTTGGGAGGATTATAGAGAGAGTATGGAATATTAGGGTCGTGATCCAAGGGTTTTGAGTGATAAGAAGTGGGATCTTGGGTGAGTTTATATAGAAAAAGGGAGGGAATTCTTTATTATTAAGGTTTTGGACACCACACATTAAACTAATCAACACCACAAACCAACCCATGGTTTTTGACCATTTTTTTCAAAAGGGTATTGGAAAAAATTATTTTATAAGGATAATGGATGAACTTATTAAAATATTAGGCTTTCTTATGTGGAGGTGAGTCACACTCTCAAAGAAATCATTTTAAAAAGTTAAAATGTTTTATAAGTCTTGGAGGGTCCACTAAGGCACCATAAAATTAATCAAAAAAAATATAAAATCACATTATTTTTAAGTTAAAAAATATATTGGATGAATATCCCTTTGATAATATTTTATTACATCACTATTTGGTCATTATGATATCATAAAACACATTATATATTTAAATGGTAATTAAATTTTTCCCAAAAATTTGACTGTTTCGAAAAATTATGAAAAATTAACCATTGGATAATTTTAGCATCCTAATTACAAAAATAAAATTCATTATATCTAAATAATTTTCTAAATATTTTAATTTTTACTTTTAAAATAAATACTAACATTTATAAAAAATTCATGGGTTTTGAGAAAAACAGTTTTCAAACCTTAATAAAAATCACAATTGTATTCATAAAAATTATATGATAATTTTTATCTAATAAAAATTAATTTAGAAATAATATTTTATTAAAATATTATGTAATTAAAAAATCCATTAATTCATCAATATAGATTTCTTAATTGAATATTAACTAAAAATACTATTTGTGCTTTAAAAACCATTTACAAAGTAACAATAATGAAATGAATGTATATTCTTTATAAAAAAATAAATCACATAATCGTAGTGCTAGGTTCTTGTTATATAACCCCTTTTAACACCCGCATAAGAACTAAGGGTAAGGTATGCAATGATGACAAACTTTTGGGGTGGCTCAGATAACATTGCTCGGGTGGTAATCTCTATTAACTTCCACTTCTCTCGTAGGTGGTTCCGTTCAAGATTAAAATGTTGAATCTTGGATTGGGCTTGGTCAAGAGCGAAGACCAATGACGCTACCTCCTTTTCGAGCTCTAAAAAATGGGCTTTTTATGGATCAATTTTACTGGATGAGGCCATCACTTCCTTTTTCTGAGTAAATTGGATCTGTAAAGCCCTATATTTATACTAATAATGTGGTGAATTTTCAATGAATATATTAGCAACAGTAACAATTATTAATAGTATTTTAAAATCCAAAAACATAAAACTAAGGAAGTTAATATATTATATAACCATTTTATATAATAATAAATTTAATTAGGTCAAGAGTAATTTCCATTAATAAAGGTTTTGGTCATTACAATCTTCCCACCTTAATAAATGTTTCCCTCAAAATTTCCTTTTCCCACACTAAAAAAATGCAGGCAACTCTACTTCATCACTTCCTCTAATTCCCACATTTCCTATTCAAACTTGTGGTTTTTCCACAACACCTTGACGAGGGGAATTTTCTTATTTTCTAGAAATTTTTACCTATGATCTAAGATCTTCACCAACTACTCTTCATAGGAGAGTTCATTCTACAATGGTACCACCTCTGAATTGAGTACATGCGATGGTTTAGGTATGTACTTCCTCAAGAGTGATACATGGAATACATATTATACTTGATATAGGTTTGGTGGGAGTTCTAGTTGATAGGCCACTGCTCCAATACAATCAAGGATATCAAAAGGGACTATGTACCTTGGAATAAGCTTTCCCTTCTTCCCAAATATCATAACTCTCTTACACGGTGATATACAGAGGAATACCATGTATCCGACATCAAATTATAGGTCTCATCGACGATTATTAGCATAACTCTTTTGTCTAATCTGAGTATCTTTAATGTGCTTCTGGATGGTCTTAAACTAATCCACCATTTCTTTGACTATTTCTAGACCTAGGAGTTTTCTCTCCCCAACTCCATCCCAACATGACGATGTTCTGCACCTCTTCCTATACAGGTCATCATAAGGATCCATTTGGATACTTGAGTAGAAACTGTTATTGTAAGATAACTCAACCAGAGGAATATGTTGATCCCATCCTCCTTTGAAGTCCATTGAGAATGCTCTCAACACGTCCTCAAGTTTTTGGATAGTCCACTCATATTTTCCATCAGTTTGAAGATGATAAGTTGTACTGAAGTTCAGCTCAGTATTCATAGCATGTTGAAGACTCTTCTAGAACTTAGAGGTGAATCTTGGATCTTGATTAGATACAATATATAGTGGTACTCCATGCGACCTTATAAATTCTTCGATATATATCCATTCCATTTGATCCAATGAGAAATCCTATCGAATTTCAATGAAGTGTGGAGTCTTTGTAAGATGATCTACAACAACCCAAATAGAATTGTTTCCTTTGGATCTTCATAATTATAGTGACAAAGTCCATAGTTATGTTCTCCCATTTCCATGATGGTATGGGTAATGGTTGCATCTTCCCCTTAGACTTCTACCTCTCATCCTTCACTTCCTGAAATACCAGGCACTTTGATGTATACTCATAAATCTTCTTCTACATGTTATCCCACCAATAATTCTCTCAGAGATCTCAATACATCTTTGTGTTTCCTAGGTGAATGGATAAATTTGAACTATGTGCATCATCCAAAAGTTCTTTCTTCAACTCCATACTTGATGGAACACATAGTCTTTTCCCAAATCTCACTATTCCTTCTTCATTAAAATTGAACTCTGAGGATTTAACTTTTTTGATAGTTTCCACTTTCTTCTGAATTCCCACATCATCCTTTTGAGCATCCTTTAGCCTTTACAAAAGAGAAAGTTGGGAAATAATTTGTGAATGGATTGATAATGTTCCCTTCTTTACGATTCCCATGTCTATCTTCATCAAATCTAAGAAGATTGGATCCTTTTCAATTATCATCAATGATATAATCTCTAGGTCCTTTTTACTTAGAGCATCTACCACCTTGTTTGATCTCCCAGTGTGGTAATGGATTGAGAAGTCATAGTGTTTGATCATCTCTAACCATCATTGTTGGTGCATGTTCAACTCTTTTTGTGTAAATATATACTTTAGGATTTTTTGATCTGTATATATTTCACACCTCTCCCCAAAGAGGTAATGTAGCTAAATTTTTAAAGTGAAGATTACTACTGCCAACTCCAGATCATGTGTTGAATAGTATTTCTCCTGAAATTTTAATTTCCTTGAAGCATATGCAATGACTTTGTCATTTTTCCTCAACACACAGCCTATGAACTTCTTCAAAACATCACTAAATACCATAAAAAGTTCTCCAATTGTGGGTAGTGTGAGTACGAGAACAGTGATAAGACTCCTTGTCAACTCCTTAAATCTCTCTTCACATTCATCACTCCAAGAAAACTTTACTCCCTTCTGAGTTATCTTGGTATGAGGGTTGGAAAATTGTGATAAATTTCTCACAAATCGGTGATAATATCCAGCTAACCCCAAGAATCTACTGATATCCATTTTTGATGTTGGCCTCAGCCATCCCTCAATTGTAGATATCTTGGAGGGTTCCATAGATATCCCATTACTTGCGATGATATGACCCAAGAATGAGACCGCCTTCAATTAGAACTCACACTTGCTATACTTTGTATAGAGATTCTCCTTTCAAAAGGTCTCTAGTATAGCACTTAGATGCTCCTCATTCTCCTCCTTGGTTTTAGAGTATATTAAAATATCTTCTATAAAGACCACCAATTTTTTTTGAGGTAATCTCTAAATACTCTATTCATCAAGTCCCTGAAAATTGTTGGAGCATTAGTGATTCTGAAAGGCATTACTATGAATTCATAGTGCCTGTACCTTTTATGAAAAGTAGTCTTGGAGATATCCTCCTTCTTCAACCTTACTTGATAATATCCTGGCCACAGATCCACCTAGGAGAAGTATTGTTCTCTACATAGATGATCAAACAAGTCATAAATTCGTGGAAGAGGATACTTGTTCTTTATCATGATTTTATTGAGCTCACGATAATCAATGCAAAGGTGCATTGACCCGTCCATCTTCTTCACGAAGAGAACTGGTGCGCCCCATGGTGAAGCACTTGGGCGTATAAACCCTCTATCCAGATTCTACTATAGTTTTTTCTTTAGATCCTCAAGCTCTACAAAATCTATTCTACATGAAGTCTTGGATATTGGCGATGCCCTAGGTATAAGATCAATTGAGAATTCAATATTTCTTCTAGGAGGAAGACCATAAAATTCATAGGGAAACACTTTAGCAAATTCCCTCACAATAGGCATGTATTCAAGGATGGTTTCTTCCTTAGACTCAATCATCTGAGCAAGATAAGAATGCTCATAGGGAAGTAATATCCATGCTTGAGATGATGGTGCTAAAAAAGATTCATCCTTCTCATTTCACTTGTACAGAATCAGGGGTCGATTCTCCATATGGAGAGTGATTTCCCTCTCATGGAAATTTTTGTTGGCTCTATATAGGGTAAGCCAATCTATGCCCAGAATTGCATCAAATTCCACCCAAGGGAGTATGATGAGGTTCGACGGGAAGTTCAATCCAAAAATTATGATAGGGGGGGGATTTATATTAATGGGATGAAATGATTGCCCCATTTTCCATTCTCACCGACATCTTTACTTATATGATTTGTGGTGTTGTTGGTATTGTTTTACTAAAATTTTGGGATATAAACGAATACGTAGAACTAGAAAAAAAATACGTTCACTATTCTTGAATGAATAACTATCATACCTGTCACCACTTCATTTTAGGGGTTAAATTCAGTGGTAGTGATGGAAAAATCTCACCCTTATTTCCTTGGAGGTTGTTGGTTGCCTCCGAAAACCCTTGGCTTAGGGAATTGGTTTGAAAAGTGACCTGGTTCTTTGTAGTTGAAGAAATGAACAACGCATTGAGGGTTGAATGGAGCACTCCTCTCCTCTTTCATAGTAGTGGGTTTTTCTTGTCGGTAGTTAATGGCCAGTTTCCCTTCACTTTCACACCTAAAGCATTTCCTCGTCCCCTTCAGGCAATTTCTGGGGTGATTCTTTCTGAACCTTTGGCAAGTGGGGTGCTGGATTTTCTTAGCACCACGGGATTTAACTATCAGACCACCAAAATTAAAGTCCACCTTAAACTTCTTATCCCCATGATACCCCTAAGATTCATCGATCTCCATTTTGACTTTGAGGGAACATCGGAAAATTTCCTCATAACTATCGAAGTCACGGATCGCTAGGGATTTCCGTAGGATAGGTTTTATCCCACCAAAGAAGTGGTTAACCTTTAATTTGGGGGTAAAGACAAAGCTAGAGGTGTATCGTGCAAGCCTTGTGAAGTTTTCTGTCTACGCTCTGATAGATTCGTCATCTTTTTTCTTGAGGGAAAGGAATTCCCTTTCCATCTTAAGTCATAGGGTGAGGGGAAAATATTTTTCAAAAAACATTTTATGGAAATCCTTCAGTTCCAACACCTAGATGTCTTCCTCAGGCTTTGTATTTGTGATCATTGTACACCATTTATCAGCTTCACCCTCAATAAGATAAGTATCCAAAAGAACCTTCTCTTTTTCGGAACATTAAAGGATGGGGAAGGTCTTTTCAATAGAGTTGATGTATTGTTTGGTGATTGAGTGATCACATGATCCATTAAAAGTAGGAGGCCTTTGTCTCATGAAGCTCTAGATTTAGGATTTTTATTTCTTGGGGGGGGGGGGGTGGATGATCCTCTTGACCCATGTTTCTATTAAAAACCTGAGTCAACTGAGAGAGTATCATGAAAAAGTTTGTGATTCCCACTCCCATCAGAATGGGCATTTCATTAGAACAATCATCACATTAATATTCACATCAGTTGTTAGCATGAGTCCTCATATTACTAGCCATTGGCTGGAAGAAAAGGAAAGTTAGGGGTAACACATAAAGGGTAATCCAAAGACAAAAACAGATAACTTATAAATTACTTTTGTTTCCTTAACTTATGAATTTATAGGCTTCAATCTTTGTTATCCATGATATACCTCCCAACATATATTATTAGGGTCATTTTTTAATTCCATTAATAATGGTTCATAATAAGATTATGAATTTACCAAATAATATCCCCCATGAGTGCCATAACCATGAGTGCATCAGGGCCCATTATTGTTCACAAGTTCCCATTCGAGTCTATCTCAAAGTGGTGTTTTCTAGTTTTACCCATAGATACATCTGTGCCAGAGCTTCCTCTACCTACTCGTATCCCGGTAGGGATGTATTTTATTGATAAAATACTTACTCAATACTCACAAAAATTTAGGGGTGTTTTTATTATACTTAGTCTTATCCTTGAGGCTTTCACTAGGGTTTTGTAATCCTAATCCCAAAAATAACTAAACCTATCCTCTGATACCAACTATAACAACCTTGCTCTTTATTTCAAACTAAAACATAATTTATTACATAAAATATTCACTTAATACAACATAGAAGATTAAGAGGTCTAGTGTATTTGGGGATTGGGAACATTACATAACAACTTAGAACACAAAATAAAACATATTTATTGAAATTTTTTTTACATGACCACAACATTCCTTTGTACTTAGCATTGCACGTGATAACCTAAGGACACACATAAGAAAAGGGTGATCTATAAAGCCCTGTAAGAGAGTAAACAAGGAATAACATTAAAATAAAATACATGTTAGGTAATATGAATATCAATGTAG
This sequence comes from Viscum album, assembly GCA_963277665.1. Lineage (NCBI taxonomy): Eukaryota > Viridiplantae > Streptophyta > Magnoliopsida > Santalales > Viscaceae > Viscum > Viscum album. The sequence goes on along the minus strand of OY728125.1, from coordinate 720,132,430 downwards.
CATAAGATATATATGAACATAATGGCATGATATAGCATGATTATCATAGCATGGAAATGTGGCAACAACATTTAACATGATATTAGAATAATCCAAGGCTCATTACACATGGATCATGACTAAACCCTCATTTAACTTGGATTAGATTGAGTAAACCCTCATTACACTTGACATATCATGATACTAATCTTTACCCAATGCATTGGAGCGCTATCAGGGTGCACCCTTCTTAATCATTTCATTTCATGCATAAGTGTGCCACATGGATCATACAACATGAAATCATTCAACATCATCATTTATTTCATGATAAAAGAATGTGGAATAAATACATGAAACTATATAATCAATAAGTAAATTTGCATAAATGTGAATACCCTTGATAGAGAAATGAGCATGGTATTCACTACACAATGACTTTGGCTTGGAAAATCACGGTGCAATTTCGACAGCATAACGACATGACATAGGAATTAATAAAAATAGTTGATGAGATAGAAATGAGTATCTCATAATATGTACATTAAATGGAAAGTAAGGGGGTCATATAGATACATTTCCCAATATATGTAATGGAATTTAGACACATAATAAAAAATAATTGCTTGAATGTAAATGAGGAGAGAGAAATCCCTTATGGAATTTCAGCATGGTAACGAGTGTATATGGGAGGAATTAATGAGAGAGAAAGGGGTTTATCATCATTAAAAAAAGGATGGAAGTATGGGGTAGGTGATAAATCATACCCCAACATTTTTAATTGAAAATAAATGGGTATAAAAACATAAAGAAATTTGGACAAAAATGAGAAAGGAATAAATCCCTTACATGGAATTGTGATCCCAAAGGCTTGGGAGAGGCTTGAGATAGGCTTCTTAGGAGATTGAGGCACCTTGGGAGGATTATAGAGAGAGGAGGGAAGAGTGGGGACGTGATTAAAGGGTTTTGAGTGATGAGAAGTGGGATATTGGGTGGGTTTATATAGGAAAAGAGAGGGAATTCTTTATTATCTAGGTTTTGGACACCACAAATTAAACTAATAAAAACCACAAAAAAAAACCATGGTTTTTGCCCATGTTTTTTTCCAAAGGGGAGTGGAAAAAATTATATTATAAGGAAAATGGATGAACTTATTAAAATATTAGGCTTGTTTATGTGGAGGTGAGTCACACTCTCAAGGAAATCATTTTAAAAAGTTAAAATGTTTTATAAGTCTTGGAGGGTCCACTACGACACCATAAAATTAATTAAAAAAAATCTAAAATCAAATTATTTTAAAGGTAAAACATTTATATTATTTTATTAAATCACTATTGGGTCATTATGATGTCATAAAAAACATTATATATTTAAATAGTAATTAAGTTTTACCCAAAAATTAGACTGTCTTGGAAAATTATGAAAAATTAATCGTTTGATAATTTCGACGTCCTGATTCCAAAAATAACATTCATTTTATCTAAATAATTTTCTAATCATGTGAATTTTTACTTTTAAAATAATGACCAATATTTATAAAAAACTCATGGGTTTTGACAAAAACAGCTTTCAAACCTTAAAAAAATCACAATTGTATTCATAAAAATTATACGATCATTTATATCTAATAAAAAATAATCTAGTAATATTATTTTATTAAAATATTATTTAATTAAAAAATCCATTAATCCATCAAAATTTATTTCTTAATTTAATATTAACTAAAAATACTATTTTTGTTTTATAAACCATTTACAAAGTAACAATAATGAAAAGAATGTATATTCTTTATAAAAAAAATAAAGCACATAATCGTAGTGATAGGGTCTTGTTACAAAACCCCTTATAAATCCTATATAATACCTAAGGTTAAGGTGTGCGATGTTGATAGAATCTTGGGGCGACTCAGATAACATTGCTCATGTGCTAATCTCTATTAACTTCAACTTCTCCCATAGGTGGTTCCGTTCAAGCTTAACGCGTTGAAGCTCGGCTTGGGCTTGGTCAAGAGCAAAGCCCAGTGACGCTACCTCCTTTCTGAGCTCCAACAAATGGGATTCATATGGAGAACTCTACTGGATAAGGCCATTACTTCTTTTTTATGAGTAAATTGGATTTGTTAGAGCCCTATATTTATACCAATCATGTGGTCACTATCCAATGACTATATTAGCAACGGTAAAAATTCTTAACGGTATTTTAAAATCCAAAAACATAAAACCAAGGAAGTGAATATGTTATATAACCATTTTAAATAATAATTAATTTAATTATATCAAGAATAATTTCCATTAATAAAAGTTTGGGTCTTTACAGTTAAAGATAAACAGGGAAATTAAAGGTAAAAATAATATTATTATAGTATAAAATTGCCCTAACACTTGTACTAATTTCATTAGATAAGTGTGTTTTGAACAAAATCAACCTTAGGTTGAAAATATAATCATTTTATAGCCACTTGTGTTAGATTAGGACATTTATTATATCTTATTTAAAGTAGAGTTAAAAAAGTCATATTTAAATTTTAATAACTATATTATTTTTAATATGAGGTTATATAAGTTATATTGTAACGACCCAAAATTTTATCAATGTAAATTACCTTCTTGTAATTATTTAATATGGTATAAACACATAGAGAACACAATACAAGATTTATAAATGATGAATGAATGAAATAAAAAGCATTTATATAAGTTAAGAAACCTATACCGATGAAATAGCAACTTGACCTTTGGAAAAGTAATATGACTATTATGTATAGTAAATCATCCAATTGAATGGTAACCTCACCAATGGAAGTAAAAAATAATATTTATCCATATTATACATTACAATATGATATAATTATATCATAGTATAAGTAAATAAATATTTTAAAAATTATTAATTAAGTGTTGGTTTTTTAATAAGTCATAAATATTTAATTAAAATTTTATGACTAATTTAATAATATAAAATAAAATTTATTTTCATAAAATTTATTCATAAATTATTGTTTTGATGTATTATGATTATAAGATAATTTTATAAGACCTTAATAAAAATTTTCAAAGTGTTAGAAAATCAGTTTTAATTTTAAAATTTTGTATTTTCCAAGTAAATTAGGATTTTTATTAATAATTAAATTTCTCATATTCAGAAAAATTATTTTTTAAAAAATAGATTTCATTTTTTAATTCTATATTTCAAAAAAAATTTAGGGTTAATTTTTTGGATTTTACTAAAATACTTGATTTTTTGGTGAATAATGAAATATTTTAATTTAAAGTATATGTAAATAAATGAATTTTTGAGTCATGATTGAGTCATGGATGATGTAAGTGACAATTTTTTATAATTCACATAAAAAATTAATATATTTAGTTTTAATAATCAGCACTAATTATTTTCCTGAGAAAAATAATAAAACATTGAATAAAATAATGAGAAAACACCCCTCCTCCACTATAAATACCACCTCTCACCACATCTTCTCCTCACAACTATCAAGCCTTATGAATTATCCAAATTATTCTAAAATATATTCCCAAGCCTCTACCTCAGGTGAAAAATCTTTTGGTATCATCAAAAGATAAAAAACTCTTCCCTAAGGAGGTTCTCAAGAGGAAGGAATCAAGAGGTAAACCCGTCTTCTGTTTTCTTTCAATTTATTTTTCAAGTTACTTTATTTTCTTTTCTCTTTTCACCTTCCCTCATACAAAGGGTATGATAAATCAAGTACCTTAAATATATTAGAATTTTATTATTCAAATAAAATAATTCTTCATCATCTATATTTTCCCCTTTTTTATACTAAAATGAAAACACCGTCCGAGATGTGTTAATTTATCGCATTCATGGATGATGGGTTTTTAATTTCTATTACCATATTTAAGGCTGGTCAGGAAACCATTTTATGGTTGAAATAGATCATAATATATGTATTATATCTTATTTAATGTTCTATAATAATCATACACACATGATTTAAAATAATAAAACAAAACAAGTTCATTGTGAGTGAAACCACTCAAAATAATCCAAGAGATTATCATTAAAGATTTATCTAATGATTCACCCTCACTCAAAATAACCAAATGACTTATATGATCACTTAAAAATTTGTATGATAATTATTAACTTATAAATTCAATTCTATACTTCAATTTCCATTTTACATGAACTTTTATAAGCGAGCCGATCATGAAAATTAAGAATACAAGCACTCAAAAACGATAAAATTGAACATTAAAACTCATAAAAAGGGAATTGAAGAACTAAATAAAATTATACCAACTAAATTACATGTATAAAAGGTTCTTGAATTATTAATTAATGAATATAATTTTACTATCCAGGACATTAATCTCAAGGGAAAAACACCTTTAGACTTAAGGTAAGGGATTCTACTCAAACCTTCATTATCCCTTCAGGTTATTCTTTCTCTCCTTTTACCCAAATGATATTCAATTTTCTTTTTGTGTACATATTATAAATTAAATATATATTTTCTAAAATCATGTATAAATATTCATTTATCCTTATTTTTTAGGTAGATACTTGTTTTTACAAGGTTCCCTACTCAAATCTTCCCGATGAGCAAGCCTGATTTAAAGGAATTTCCCAAATTCTTACCCATTTTCAAGTGTGATACATAATATGTTTTAGGTCACCATTATTTTTCTAAAATAAATAATTTTATCATAAAAAAAACTTGGTTAAATTCTTGTTTTATACAAATAATTATTCCTTTTCCATTTTAAAAAATCTTGAAAGTTTTCCCTTAAATTGTACTAAACTGTTTTATTTCTAACGTTTCTTAAACAATCTTTTTCACTTCAGTTTGACATCAATTATCATGATATATGACCATATTCCTTTATGAATATCCATGTATGTTTTAAATCCTTTATTTAATTTTCACCATTGTGATATTACCCTATGTTATTCCTTTTAACATGATTATGATACCCAATACTTACCATGGGTAACCCTTATCACTACAAGAAAACGGTGTTTTAGCAGCGGTTTTCAAAATCACCGCTAAATGTTTTTTGATCACACAATTAGTGGTGTATTTTTAGCGGAATTTTTAAAAACTGACACTAAATGTTTATAAAATATTTTTTCATAATCTTTTTAAAAAAACTTCCAAAAAAATAATTATTTTAGCGGTGGTTTTTTCAAAACCACCATAAAATTGAACAAAAAAATAAAAAAATTATTTATTAATTAATAATTATTTTAGCCACAGTTTTAAATCATGTGATAATCAAAGGGAAAATATATTCAAATTTCAAAAAGGTTGAAAATCAAACTCAAACTTCAAATGATCATAACTTTTAATCCGGGTGTCCGTTTGGGATCTACCACATATTAAATCGAATCCCACAACGATCCCTACATCGTTTAGGTTTGGTACCAGCTTTTTAAGAATCACATCCATTTTCATTATTCTATAATGGCTCAAAAGGCCTCTAAAATAATGGTTTTAGTTGCCGACCTCAATTTCTTAAAATTCAAACAGTTATAACTTTCAATCCAGGTGTCCAGTCGGCCTGTACCACATATCATATCAAAGCTCATTTCGGGATCTTTAATTTTACTGGTTGTGGTGCTGAAAAAGGAGCCCCGGATCAGATTTTATGGCTATTTCAGTGTTTTTACAGGTTTTAGAGATTTTTAATGATTTATGATTTATTTATTTATTTTTATTTATATGTTATTTATTTATTTATTTAATATTAATTAATTAATTAATTAATTGTTTATTTATTATTTTTATATTTATTTATTTATCTAATTATTTATTTAATATTTAATATTTAATATTTATTTATTGATCAACTTTATTTATTATTTAGCAATTATGTACACATTAATTATTAATTTATTTTTAATTAATTAATTACTTATTATTACTTTATTATCCATTTATTATTTATTTATTAATTATTTATAAATTATTTATTAATTATTAAATATTGAATATTAAATATTAAATATTAAATATTAAATATTAAATATTAAATATTAAGTAAGAATTATTAATTATTAATTATCAATTATAATTATTATTAACTATTAATTATTAATTATTAATTATTAATTATTAATTAGCTATTAGTTATTATTTTTTATTTTTAAATATTTATATATTTATTATTTATTATTTATTATTTATTATTTATTAATTGTTATTTATTATTTATTATTTATTAATTTATTTTTAATTTATTAAATATTAATTTATTATTAGTTTATTATTCATTTAACATTTATTTATTTATTATTTATTTATTTATTCAATGTTAAATATTTATTAATTATTAATTAATTAATTATTAATAATTTATGAATAATTTATCAATTTTTCAAGATTAAATATTAATTATGAATTATTAATTCTTAACAATCAATTATAATTTATTAGTTATTAATAATTATTTATTATTTATTATTTATTATTTGTTATTTATTATTTACTATTTATTTATTATTTATTCATTCATTCATTCATTCATTTATTTCTTTATTCATTTATTGATTATTAATTTTTAATTATTGATTATTGATTATTTATTGTTAATTAATTAATTAATTAATTATTAGTAGTTTATTGTTCATTTATTATTTAAGTATTATATTATTATATTTATTTTTTTATTATTAATTTATTATTATTTAATTATTAATTACTTATTTGTTATATATTCATTATATATTCATTATTTATTTATTCATGGTTTATTATTTATTATTTTTTATATATTATCTATTAATTTACTATTATTTATTTATTTATTTATAATATATTCATTTATTTTTTAATTAATTTATTATTTATACATTACTTATATAATATATGTTATATATTATATATTATATATTATATATTATATATTATATATTATAACAGAACATCACATACCATGGAGGAGCTCCATGGTCCCAGAAAAATATTATTAAAAAAGAGTAATAGGAACACAAGGGAGATAAGGGGTAACAGTGAAAATACACCATCAACAAAAAGTACTAAGTATAAGTCTCATCTCTTAGCCCTACCACCCTCCCATGAAATCATCCCCAGCTTCTTGAATGCCTCCCCCTTTTCCATTGCTTCGGGGTCTGCCATGTACCATCTTTAGTGCCCACTAACTCTTCAACCACATTAGCACTCTGATCACCCACCAGAGGAATATGATCAGTATTAACTACAAGACCACTATCAACACATTTCACAACATCCACAATTCCTACAGAAGAGGGCTGCCCGACCTGAATCTCCATGGAGTCAACCAACTTGAAGGAAGAGGTATTAGAAACTGGAGAGGATCTAGTACCTTTCCTATCCCGACTCTCCCTATAAAACGCATCAAATTCTAGAGAATTAATAGCATCCAGCATGGTGAAAAAATTGGGCTTCACAAAATCAGGGTTGGATATGTTCACATTCAAATGATTCTAAATAGAACCTGCATGAGTAGGATGCCCGTGCATCTCCTGCACAAAACTCCCATGAACAGGCACAGGCAAAGTAGTAATAGCAGTGGACTACGTGTGCAAAGGATTGGTAGTAGTAGTGGACCGTGCAGGCAACAAGGCCTTCATAACAGTCCCAGTGGCAGTATCCGGTTCTAGGAAAAGCTCAAGGCTCCTAGAAGTGGAATCCAACTCTAATGAGATAGCATTTTCATGAAGCACAACTTTCATAGGAGAGGCATTACCAGCACAAGGAGTAAGTGGGGTAGGCACTACCACATTTCCTTAAGAAGATATAGGGGAAAAGGCCCTTATTCCTCTAGGAGAAGCAGCAACAACCACTCCATTATGAGAAGAAAGCTTCCTAGAGGGACCAACAAAGTTCACTCAAGTATTCAATTTACTTTTAGTAAGATATTTATCTTCCAAGAGAAGAGAAGGGTATAATTCAGAATTACTATTAAGATCATCACCCCACTTAGAAGTTTTCCTATGAAGCAAGGTAGCAGAAGCATCATGAGTGGGGGAAGTGAAAACCCCCGAACTAGGCCACACCCCCACCACATTCACCATCACCCCCATAAATCCCTTTCCCAGACACAACATCAGCAAAGGACACAAATGCCCCAACACTTGGCCTCAAACTCCTCATGGTAGGAAGAGGTAAAGCCTCCACCACACCACTAGGGGTAGTCCTTTTTTCATTCTCAGATAAATAGGGAGCAGATTCATGCTTCAATTTAAACTTGCACTTATCAAAAGAGTTCCTATATCTTTTACAGTTAGAGAATCATATCCCCCTATTACAGTTATCCTTAACATGCCCAATAGCTAAGAAATTAAGAAAAAACTCAGGTACATGCTCATTTTCAATATCAATTTTTAATTTAAACTCACGAGCAAGTAGATGAACCGTCTCAACATGAGGCATAGACATATCAAATTCAAATAGAATATGAGAAAAATGATCGTACCTAACTAAACAAGTCCCATTATCAATTTTAATAGGTTTAACAATTGCAAGAACAACATCGCATAGGATGATATGGTGCCCGAAAACCCTGTTCAAACTCTTGACATGGATCCAAGATTTCACAACAGTATTCTTAGCTCGGAAAGGATCAAACCAAGGGTCCCAATTATGAAACCTCAGGACCCCCAGCTTAAGATTAACAAAGCCGTAGCTCCATGCCTTCAATTTCATCTCACTAGATCAAAAAATAGTATGAAATAAATTCATACCAAGCGATACAAGGTTCCAATCAATGAAACACCAAACCTGTTGGAGATGCTTCCGAAGATCATCAAATTTCCAGGAGTGGTTCCCATGCGAACTCAGTCAGGCAACAATTGAGTTCTTACAAGCTTCAACATGCTCTTGAAAGACACTCGAGTTTTCTTCAATGACAACAAGCATGCTATTTTGTGAGACCCTCATATTAGGATCAACAGTGTGGGAGACAAAGAAAAACCTATTAAGACCCTTTGTATACAAATCATCCACCTGAGCAGGCTCTTCCGGCACTAACCGCAAGGGGGTTTGATTCCCCGTCGACGAATCCACATACGAAACTACAACGTGATTTGAGCCAGAATGATCATCATTTTTCCACAAAGGGTCGACAAAAGTTTCTGTAGGGTTGAAATGATCAATCGAAGCTGAATCCATCACAAATCGAAGACCTAGACTCCATTTTCTAAGAGAGAGACTCTCTCGACCCCAACCATCACCCCCTCTCATTCATATATTATATATTATATATTATGTATTATATATTATGTATTATGTATTATTTAGTTTTTATTATGTAGTATTTATTATTTATTATTTTCTATTTACTATTTAATATTTATTATTCACTAATTATTATTTAGTATTTAGTATTTATTATTTATTATTTTTACTTACCATTTATTTCCATATTATATGTTTATTTATTTATTATTCATTTATATTATATTTATTAATTAGTAATTATTAATTAGTAATTATTAAATATAAATAATTAATAATCAATTATTGATTATTTATTAATCATTATAAATTAATAATTATTTTATGTGTATCTATTTATTATGTATTATTTGTTTTTACAATATATATATATATATATATGTATAAGTATATTAAATTCGATTTATTGACCACATGAAGAGCCTGTTGGAGTGGTAAAGTCTTTGGAGAATAAGTAAGAGGTATGAGGTTCAGATCTCACCTAACGTAGATTTTCTATATATGGCATGAGCATGTGCATGAATATGGGCTTGTGCATGGAGGTGGAGATGGGTATGAGCACGATAATAATAAATAATAAATAATAAATAATAAATAATAAATAATAAATAAATTACAAAAATAAATAAATAAAGTAATTAATTATGAAAATAAATAAATAATTTAATTAATTAATTAATCACAAAAAAATTATAAATTATAAATAATACATAAATACATAAATTAATTAATTATGAAAATAAATAAATAAATAAATAAATAAATAAATAAATAAATAAATTATGAAAATAAATAAATAAATAAATAAATTTTGAAAATATATAAAATTAATTACCTAATTAAATAATAAATTATGAAAATAAAAAAATTAATTAATTAACTACAAAAATAAAAAAAATAAAAAATAAAAATAAAAAACAATTTAGCGACGGTTTAAACTGCCACTAAAAAAACTCTGCTAAATTGTTCTGTGATAGTTTTAAAAAACCGTCACTAATTGATAGGTGACACTCGATTTAGCGGCGGTTTTCAAAAACCATCGCTGAATGATTTAACGATGGTTTAAACCATCACTAAATGAAAAAAAACCGCTGTTAAATGCAAATTTTGGCATAATGTATGTTGATGTTCGATTACTTATGTATGATTCTTTGTGTGGAAATAATATTCATGAACATGTTATGATGGGTGTTCTCATATATATATCTAATGCATTGAGTAAAGTTTAGTCTCATGAGACGTTATGTGCAACAATCTGGGTGGTTAGCCTTGACTCGTGCTCCATGTGCAACAGTCTTGGTGGTTAGCCTTGACCCGTGCTACTCTATGTACAATGAGCCTTAACTAAAGTCATGTTTTATGTTTTTTCTACATTAAAATTAATTCATGATTATATGATCCCATGTTCTAAATGTTAATATTCCTTACGTTTAATCATGTTCCATGCATTTTTATATCGTTATGTTATGCTTTCAAATCCACGTGCTAAGATTTATTCTTATATTTATTCCCTTACTGGGATTTTATCTCATCCCATTGTTCATGTTATCCTTAGGTTATCCTATACATATGTATGAGCACAATGGAAGTTATGATCTATTAATAAAGATTAAATTAAGAAATGTTTTATTTTCTCCCATGTTTTCAGTTTTATGTACCTAGTCTTCCAAGACATTAGACTTCATGATCCTTGGATTGTAATTTTATATTTAATTATTCTAAAATCATGTAATGATATGTGTAAAAGGATAAGGTCTCTATAGTTGGTATCATAGGAAGGTCTAGTTATTTTTGGAGGTTACAAATAGAGCACTTTAGTAAGAACCTTAGGGATAATACTAAGTATATGAAAACATACCTAAATTTGGGTAAGTATAGAGTAAGTGTTTTCTCAATAAAATACATCCCTATATGGACAATACATGTGGATATGATTTTTTCATAGATGTATGTAGGATTAACAACTCTGACAAGGTATTCTAGGTCTGACTCAGGGTAACCTGGTACACGACAACATGCCTTACTACACACTTGGTTTGACACTACAAGGGGATATGCTTTGGTAAATTCATAAGATCATTATGAACCATTATTAATGGAACAAAAAAAATCCCATAAGAATATATGTTAGGAAACATATCATGGACAACATAGATTTAATCATAGGGAATCACAAGTTAGGATATACTTTTCCTTTAAGAGTTTATCCTTCTATGTTTAATGTTTCCTTTTTATTCTTATTGCCCGAATGTCCCGAATGCCTTCTTTTTATTGATTTTTTATAACCCCCCTTTCAAGGGATGATGAGGAACCCTTACAAGGCCTATAGGCTTATAGATTACATGACCCATAGGTCTTAGAGGAAATATCCAAACTATAACTACATGAAACTGCTCCTCCCCAGCATCTGCATCGTGATATCAGCCCTTCACCTTCGCATTACTGTTCAGCTAGGATTACCATGCATGTACAAGATGGTCCTGATGGAAACACCATACCCTCTATTTCTTCCACATCCATTAGCTTCCGCTTTGGTGAATACTTCTGCTCTGAATCCTCATCTGGAGTCTACTCTTTGTAGAGTCTGCCTGGTCCATTAAGCACAATTTCAGGTAGATAAAAAGCCTTGAGGTGGCCCGAAGGCCTTGAGGTGGCCCAAAAGCCTTACTGTCCTGAAGGCCTTGGGTGGCCTGAAGGCCTTGAAGGACTCAAGGACCGAAATGGTGGCTTGAAATCCCAAATAGATGAACAGTTCTGGCTAGTATAGTACCTACTATAGCACTGCTATAGTAATACAGAAATATGTCTCCACCCGGTATTGAAATCAGGTCTCTTGGATGCACATGCCGAGTCCTCACTAACTGGACTGAGTCACTTGTGCAAATAATTTTTATTCTTATTAGTTAAGTATTCAATCCCCCTAATTGAACATCCTTTTATTAGCTAATGGTAATAAATATAAGAACACGTTCCAAGAATAAATTTGATAGGGAATGTGATGAATTCCCTAATGAAATAAAATATATGACGAGAATGGGTGCTCAAATATTTATGACTGTACTTGATAAACTGGCTAAAGTTATGAATAATAACTAGAATTTTGTGGAACACCCTCCTTCTCCAAGGAAAGAGTAATTTTACATCGAATTCTTCATGCAGAAAAGCCCTCCCATGTTTAGTGGATCTTTTGATCCCCTCCTCACACAACAGTGGATTAAATCCATTGAAAATATATTCTATGTCCTCTAGTGCTCAGAATAAGAGAAAGTAATATTAGTGGTCTACCGTTTTGATGGGGAAGCTGATCAATGGTGGGCACTGATCAAAAATAAGAAGTCCAAGTTGGAAATTGATGCCAAGAAAATGTTTTTTAATAAATATTTTCCCCAAACCTTCCGTATCAATATGGAAAGAGAGTTCCTCTAACTTAAGAAGAATGAAGATGAGTCTATCAGATCATATGAGGTAAACTTTACAAGTCTTGCAAGGTATGCCTTCGATTGTGTAATAAACACCAAAAGAAAGGTAGATCTATTCTTTAGAAGACTAAAGTCGAGTCTACAAAAAGAGTTGGTGATTTTATACTTTGACATAAATGAGGAGATAGTCCGTTATTCCCTTAAGGTTGAAATAGAGATCAGAGACTCTTAGTGGTCTCATGGGCATAGTGAAAAAATAAGTAAACCGGAGTTTAATATGGGTGGATCAGCAAACAAATCCCATGATGGAAAGAAGACTGAATGCCACACGTGTCAAAATTGTGGGAAGAAGCATCTTGGAAACTGTCTAAATGGAAACAAGAAATGATTAAAATGTGGAATAATGGGGCATATGGCTAAGAACTGCCGAAGGGATATGAAAAATCCCACTAACTTGGAAGAATAAAGGAAGGATCATATCAATTCTCAGCTTGTAGTGTAGTGTTTCAATTTCAAGGAACACATACATTTTTCAATCCAATGCCCTAAGCCCAGGGTTTTTGGAGGCAATAAACCACAACATCCAAGGAAACAAGGAAGGGATTATGCTACTAGTACTACTGATGTGGAGTCGGACAATTATGTGGTAATAGGTACACTTATTATTCATTCAAGAATAGTGAACATACTATTTGATTCCAATTCTACGCATTCTTTCACAACTTGAAAGTTTAGTAGAACTATTAAAACACCACCTCAAAATTTAAAGATTGAGTTATTTGTGAGAACAACTAATGGGTAAATTATTGCATCCAATGTACATAACTCATCTTCAATTAATGTTTTTGGACTAAACCTCCTAGAAAATCTTGTTTTACTTCCTTTGGTGGAGTTTGGTGATATTTTGGGCATGTATTAGCTATCTTTATAAAAATCCAACATCAACTTTTGGGAAAGGGAGATCACTCTTCACATCCCGAACCATCCTCCAATTATTTGCAAGTTTAAGGAGGAAGATGAATATCCTTTAGAATCATCATCTCAAGTGTGTATATTACTGACTTATGAGCAAGCATGTATTGTTCAAATTATTGATACAAAGTAGATTATCATGCTCGAGGACATGACCATCACAGGGGATTACGCTAATGTATTCCCTAAAGAGTTTCATGGTCTTCCTCCAGATCAAGAGGTTGATTTCTCAATTGATATTATTCTAGGATATATGCCTATATAAAAGACACCTTATATAATGGCCACTATTGAGTTAGAATAACTAAAGAAGCTGTTATAGGAGAATCTTGATAAAGATTTTATACGCCCGAATGCTTCACCATGGGGTGCTCTAGTCCACTTCATCAAGAAGAAGGACAGATCAATGCATCTATACATATATTATCTTGAGATCAATAAAATCATGATAAAGAATAAGTATTATAGCATCCCGTCTTTTTATAACATAACTTTCATTCCATTACACGAAACTGAGGATCTTTAAGGTTTAGTGTCTTGGAAACAAGGAACATAAAACATGAAAGAAAAAAAAACATTCTTCTTAAACACTTGAAAGGCTTCTCCTCATGTTCACCCTAGGCTCATTACTGCATCTCATAACCTGGAGACATACATCAAAAGAAAGGGTGAGCAGAAGGCCCGGCAAGGTAAACAAGTGAAACATTTTACATATGAACTTGAGATACATCAATAAAGTCATGAAAAGAACTTTAAGGCATGAAAATGAAATCATGAGGCATATCATAATAAAAATAAAACTTTTTCATAACTTGAAGATGTGGCTGAAACATTTAATATTGACAATCGTTTCGTTTCACCAAGGTCCATTCCCAAGGTGTCGTTAAAAATTACCAAGGTTATTCACCAAGGCGTCATTAAAAATTACCAAGGTTATTCACCAAGGTGTCGTTAAAAATGGTCATCTCTAGAGATTAAGTCTTTACCCAATGAATTGGAGCGCTATCCGGGAGCACCCTTAAATTTTCCTTTATTATCATGTGAGCCACATATATCATCATAAAACATTTCATAAAGAACCCATATAGCACAAAATAAATGGGTTTCATTTCGTAATCATAATGTTTTAAAAACTGCTTTAAAGGCATGATCTTTACGTCACTTCAAAACCGACAGAAAAGGAAGGTGGGTCTCATGTATGTAAATCCCATAATTTAAAATAGAACATTTTGGTATATATGTGAATACCCCTGTAGAAATAAGAGCTTTGAGTATTCACTTTATAACATAAAATAATTTTGAAAAAAGGGAGAGACATTTTGAGACGAAAATTCTGCAGCATAACGGCTATGTTACAGGGTTTTAAAAAACATTGAAAAGGGATGGGACATGGGTCAAACATTCATAAATGACCCATAAAACAGTATAGGCACAGAATATATGGGATTTGAGAACATGGTAATGAAATTTAAAAATATACCATATGAAATGAAGAACATGAAAGGAAGACAAAAAAATAAGATTTCTCTTATGAAAATTCGGCAGCCTAACGGCGTCACAAAAAATTCAACCAAAAATGAATTGATGAGATCAAATAGGGTCTCTCATCATATAAACATAAAAGATCAGTATGATAGATATATAGATCATACCCCAACATAATAAAAAGTAACTTGAAAGACTTGACATGGAAAGTAGAACTTCAAAACGAGAAGGGTGAAGAACCACTTAAAAATTCGGCAGCCTAACGGCGCCACTTAAAACTTCAAAATACTGAATTGAAGAGATCAAATGGGGTCTCTCATCATATGGTCATAAAATATCAGTATGATAAATTTAGAGATCATACCCCAACATAATAAAAAGGAACTTGAAATTCTTTACATGAAAATAGATCTTGAAAAATGAGAAGGGAGAAAGAATCCGTTACAAAAAATTCGGCAGCCTAACGGTGCCACTTAAAACATCATAAAACGAAATAATGAGAGTAAGAGGGGATCTCTAATTATGTGAACATGAAAAGGGCAGTAATAGGAGTATAAAAGAACACCCTTTAACATAAGAACATGGAGCATAAAAGAAATTACATAAAAGAGATTTCTTGAAAAGAAAGAGAGAGATCGAATCCCTTACCTTAAAACGTAACTCTTAAAACTCAAAGTTTGGACCTTGAGGGCTTGGGGGCACCTTGGGAGGACTCATTGGGAGGTAAGGAGACCAGAACTTCGTTGGGGGAGAGTTGGGAGTGATAAATAAAGGAGGAAAGGGTGGGTATTTATAGGGAAAGTGAGGGGATAAGGCATTAATGGCCAAGGGACACCTCACAAGTGCTTTTCTCAAAACCATGTGCTCTCCCTTGGCATTTACCATGGAGTTAGGCCACATGGGGCCCCCAAAACAATAATTCATCACCCTTGGCCGGAAAACCCTTAAAATATCTCATGACATCATCATGACACAGTTATGATGTCATTAAACATACCGAAACCCTAAAACTGCATTTTCACTATCCATCGAAAATTCAAATTTCTCTGAATAATCCCAAAATTTCACCTTAACCAAATATCAATGCTCTGATTTCAAAAATGAAATCCATTTTATAAAAATAATTTTCTAATTATTTTTATTTAAATTTTTAATTAACAACACTATTCATCGAAAATTTATTTTTTTTCAGAAAAATCCCCAAAAATTACCTTAACATAATATCGATGCTCTGAGTTCAAAAATGAAGTCCATTTTATAAAAATAATTTTCTAAATAATTTTAATTAAAATTTTAATTAAAAATCACTATTCATCCGAAAAAAACTAATACTTGAATAATAATTTATGAAATGTTTATTTAACCATTTTATTGAATCACATTACTTAATCAAAGTGCCTAGCTTATTTTAATACTTTCTTTAAGTGAGATTACTAATCCATTTGGACACATTATTAATCATAATCATAAAATCACTATTCATAATTTACTATTCACCAAAAATCAAGTTGATCTTATTAGACTCTAAATTTCGTACTGAACATAATTGTAGAAGACCATTTTTTGAAAATCATTACACATTTTTAATTATTTAAGGTTTACATAAACATTTTTAAAATATCCTTTTTCTAAAATTCATCAAAAATATGCAAACTATATTTATCCGGTCATTTGAAAATTCATAAAAAAAATCGAAATTTTTATTTAAAACAAAGGATTACACAAGACAGTTACAGTCTCCTTACATAGCCCCTTATCACACCAGCATAGGACCTAAGTGTAAGGTGTGCTAAGGTGAGAGAATCCGAGGGAGGCTCGGCCAACATCGCACGAGTAGTAATTTCTATCAGTTTGAACTTCTTGCGAAGGCGATCCCGTTCTAGCTTTATACGATGAAGTTCATCTTGGGTTTGGTCTAGAGCAAAGCCCAGTGGTGCTACCTCCTTCCCAAGTTCGGTTAGATGGGCTTCGATCGGTCCAAGACTACTGGGTGAGGCCATCGAATCTTCTTTCTATATTAATTAACCAAGATTGTTTGTATTTAGAGACAATAGTCAAAACGTTTAGCTTCCAGCGGTCATATTGACCAATGGTCAAATAACAGTCAAAACCCAACAGTCTCATTTTAATTATACTCATGTTATCAAATGAAACATTTTTGTTGAGTATAAATATAAAATAACACATAAAATTAGGAAACAATATTTATTTAAAATTTCGGGTCGTTACAATCTTCCCCCCTTAAGAAATTGCATCCTCGCAATTTTTAAAATTGGGTTTTGAAATTTCATTAAAAGTCCCACATCGGAAAAGGAGTCAGTAAAACTATTACTTTAAAAGAAAGAAAGGGAAGTACAAAGGTCACCCGAGTTAACCCACACTAGGATTCCATGTAGGAAAACATGGACATGGAGGAGAAAACAAAGGGTCAAGTTCTGAGGGAGAGTGATAGAGAACATGATTAGGAGAAAGTTAACCATACGAAAAGCCCAAACTTATGATGTGTGTAAAAGGTCTTTGATTACCTAATAGGAAACATAGACCAACAACGTTTTTGTTTTACGTTCCATTTCATAATTTTGAGGAATTCATTTACTACATAGAACAGAAACATAAGAAAATAAACCTACCTTCATGTAGAGTTTCATCCTTTAATAAGTTTCTACCCAAAAATAATCTTTTCTCCAAACTATGAGCATTCAAAAACACTTGGTCTCATCAAAACACAAGAATCATCTTCTAGAGAATCACATAATCCACAAAAGATTAACCATCTATTTCATCTATCTTTAAACATTATCCCAAAAACAGAAAGGGTAAGGTAAAACAACTCTTCAAAAAGAAATAATCCCATAGGAATGGAAACTACTTTTAAATCTTCAAAGTTCCATGGTACTACACAGAGTTCATCATAGACCATTCTGTAAATAACTGTCCTTAAAAATCCTCAAAATAAACCAAACTAAGATTGAAACCCAAATACAAGAAGGATTTGATAACATAGTCTTCCAAGGTAAACTTTATCATTCATCTCCAAACAACATCAACCACTCCTAACATCTTATAACAAAAGTAACTAACCTAAACATATTTACCCCAAGATAGGTTAATCATTTCCATAAGTAACATAAATTACTATAAGTCCGCCTTAAATTCATCGATTCTTAAAAATATAAGTCAACCTTACTCCTCAATGAAAATACCGTAGTAATCTATTTACCTCGATCATATAGGGTTCCCAAAATAGTGAACGTCTTCCAAAATAATAATCATATATTAATACCCTAATCATCTCTGTCATATTAATACGGAAATCGTCGCATTTCCTATCACATTGGTTGTTGGGACACGTTATTCCATTTCCCACCATTAACTAAGAAGAGAAAGTATAATTAGAGGCTTAAATACTTAACCAATAATCATGAAAAGGAACTTAAAGCATATAATGATAACTTGTAGAAGAAAAGTATACCCTAACTTGTGATCCCCTAGGTTCCCATCTAGGTTATCCATGATCATATATTCTTATGTGAATCTTTATTTTATTTTATCTTTGTTCCTTTAACAATGGTTCATACCAAGATTATGAATTTACCAAAGCATATCCCCCGGGAGTGTCGTAACCAAGAGTGCAGCAAGGCCCGTTGTCGTGTACCAGTTCCCGTTCGAGTCTTGCTCAAAGCGGTGTTTTTGGGTTTTACCCCTATGTACATCTGTGCCAGATCCACCTCTACCTGCTCGTATCCAGACAGGGATGTATTTTCTTGGCAACCCCTTACTCAATAGTCACCAAAATACCAGGAACATTTCCTATATTTAAACTTTTCTATAGGGTTCTTCCTAGAGTTTTCATATCTTAATTTCTACAAATAACTAAAACATCATTTGATACCAACTATAGCATCCCGTCTTTTTATAACATAACTTTCATTCCATTACATGGAACTGAGGATCTTTAAGGTTTAGTGTCTTGGAAACAAGGAACAATAAACATGAAAAAAAAACATTCTTCTTAAACACTTGAAAGGCTTCTCCTCATGTTCACCCTAGGATCATTACTGCATCTCATAACCTGGGGACATACATCAAAAGAAAGGGTGAGCATAAGGCCCAGCAAGGGAAACAAGTGAAACATTTTACATATGAACTTGAGATACATCAATAAAGTCATGAAAAGAACTTTAAGGCATGGAAATGAAATCATGAGGCATATCATAATAAAAATAAAACTTTTTCATAAATTGAAGATGTGGCTGCAACATTTAATATTGACAATCATTTCGTTTCACCAAGGTCCATCCCCAAGGTGTCGTTAAAAATTACCAAGGTTATTCACCAAGGCATCGTTAAAAATTACCAAGGTTATTCACCAAGGCGTCGTTAAAAATGGTCATCTCTAGAGATTAAGTCTTTACCCAATGCATTGAAGAGCTATCAGGGCGAACCCTTAAATTTGCCTTTATTATCTTGTGAGCCACATATATAATCATCAAACATTTCATAAAGAACCCATATATCACAAAATAAATGGGTTTTATTTTGTAATCATAACGTTTTAAAAACTGCTTTAAAGACATGATCTTTACGTCACTTTAAAACCCACAGAAAAGGAAGGTGGGTCTCATGTATGTAAATTCCATAATTTAAAATAGAACATTGTGGTATATATGTGAATACCCCTGTAGAAATAAGAGCTTTGAGTATTCACTTTATAACATAAAATAATTTTGAAAGAAGGGAGATACATTTTGAGACGAAAATTCTGCAGCATAACGGCTATGTTACAAGGTTTTAGAAAACATTGAAAAGGGATGGGACATGGGTCAAACATTTATAAATGACCCATAAAATAGTAGAGGGACAGAATATATGGGATTTGAGAACATGGTAATGAAATTTGAAAATATACCATATGAAATGAAGAACATGAAAGGAAGACAAAAAAATAAGATTTCTCTTATGAAAATTCGGCAGCCTAACGGCGTCACATAAACTTCAACCAAAAATGAATTGATGAGATCAAATAGGGTCTCTCATCATATGAACATAAAAGATCAGTATGATAGATATAGATATCATACCCCAACATAATAAAAAGGAACTTGAAAGACTTGACATGGAAAGTAGAACTTCAAAACGAGAAGGGTGAAGAACCACTTAAAAATTCGGCAGCCTAACGGCGCCACTTAAAACTTCAAAATACTGAATTGAAGAGATCAAATGGGGTCTCTCATCATATGGTCATAAAAGATCAGTATGATAAATTTAGAGATCATACCCCAACATAATAAAAAGGAACTTGAAATACTTTACATGAAAATAGATCTTGAAAAATGATAAGGGAGAAAGAATCCGTTACAAAAAATTCGGCAGCCTAATGGCGCCACTTAAAACATCATAAAACGAAATAATGAGAGTAAGAGGGTATCTATAATTATGTGAACATGAAAAGGGAAGTAATAGGAGTATAAAAGAACACCCTTTAACATAAGAACATGGAGCATAAAAGAAATTACATAAAAGAGATTTCTTGAAAAGAAAGAGAGAGATCGGATCCCTTACCTTAAAACGTAACTCTTAAAACTCAAAGGTTTGGACCTTAAGGGCTTGGGGGCACCTTGGGAGGACTCCTTGGGAAGTAAGGAGACCAGAACTTCGTTGGGGGAGAGTTGGGAGTGAGAACTAAAGGAGGAAATGGTGGATATTTATAGGGAAAGTGAGGGGACAAGGCATTAATGGCCAAGGGACACCTCACAAGTGCTTTTCTCAAAACCTTGTGCTCTCCCTTGGCATTTACCATGGAGTTAGGCCACATGGGGCCCCCAAAACAATAATTCATCACCCTTGGCCGGAAAAACCTTAAAATATCTCATGACATCATCATGACATAGTTATGATGTCATTAAACATACCGAAACCCTAAAACTGCATTTTCACTATTCATCGAAAATTCAACTTTCTCTGAATAATCCCAAAATTTCACCTTTACCAAATATCAATGCTCTGATTTCAAAAATGAAATCCATTTTATAAAAATAATTTTCTAATTATTTTTAATTAAATTTTTAATTAAAAACACTATTCATCGAAAATTTATTTTTTTTCAGAAAAATTCCCAAAAATTACCTTAACATAATATCGATGCTCTGAGTTCAAAAATGAAGTCCATTTTATAAAAATAATTTTCTAAATAATTTTAATTAAAATTTTAATTAAAAAACACTATTCATTCGAAAAAACTAATACTTGAATAATAATTTATGAAATCGTTATTTAACCATTTTATTGAATCACATTACTTAATCAAAGTGCCTAGCTTATTTTAATACTTTATTTAAGTGAGATTACTAATCCATTTGGACACATTATTAATCCTAATCATAAAATCACTATTCCTAATTTACTATTCATCAAAAATCAAGTTGATCTTATTAGACTCTAAATTTCGTACTGAACATAATTGTAGAAGACCATTTTTTGAAAATCATTACACATTTTTAATTATTTAAGGTTTACATAAACATTTTTAAAATATCCTTTTTCTAAAATTCATCAAAAATATGCATAATATATTTATCCGGTCATTTGAAAATTCATAAAAGAAATCAAAATTTTTATTTAAAACAAAGGATTACACAAGACAGTTACGTCTCCTTACATAGCCCCTTATCACACCAGCATAGGACCTAAGTGTAAGGTGTGCTAAGGTGAGAGAATCCGAGGGAGGCTCGGCCAACATCGCACGAGTAGTAATTTCTATCAGTTTGAACTTCTCGCGAAGGCGATCCCGTTCTAGCTTTATACGATGAAATTCAGCTTGGGTTTGGTCCAGAGCAAAGCCCAGTGGTGCTACCTCCTTCCCAAGTTCTGTTAGATGGGATTCGATCGGTCCAAGACTACTGGGTGAGGCCATTGAATATTATTTCTATATTAATTAACCAAGATTGCTTGTATTTAGAGACAATAGTCAAAACGTTTAGTTTCTAGCGGTCATATTGACCAATGGTCAAATAACAGTCAAAACCCAACAGTCTCATTTTAATTATACTCATGTTATCAAATGAAACATTTTTGTTGAGTATAAAAATAAAATAACACATAAAATTAGGAAACCATATTTATTTAAAATTTCGGGTCGTTACAAGTATCCCCTACGATGGATAGATGACTTGTTTGATTAGACATATGAGGCTAGTTATTTCTCTAAGGTAGACCTTCAATCAGGATATCTCCAATTAAAAGAGAGGAAGGAAGATATTCCCAATACTTCCTTTCAAATAAGGCATGGAGACTATGAGTTCATAGTGATACCCTTCAGACTCACTTATGAACCTATGATATTATTAATAGAGTGTTTAGATATTACCTTGACAAATTTTTGGTAGTATTTATCGATGATATTTTGATATAATCCAAGAGAAAGGAGGAACATGAGGAGTATTTGAATACTGTGTTGAAGACTTTTCCAAGGGAGAAACATTATGCAAAGTACAGTAAATGTGAGTTATTGATGGAGGAAGTTTCATTCTTGGGGAATTTTATTACTAGAAAAGGAATACCTGGGACCCATACATGAAAAACACAATCGAGGAGTGGCCCATGCCAACATCTGTAATGAAGATCCACATCTTTCTTGGTCTATCTGGGTATTATTGAAGATTTTTGATGAAATTATCACGATTGTAAAACCCAATTACCAAGATTACATGGAAGGTAGTGATGTTTTTATGGACTTAAGAATGCGAAGAAAGCTTTAAGGAACTCAAAAAAGGCTTATCACAACACCAATAACCACACTCCCAAAAAGTGGATAACTCTTTGTGGCATACAATGATGCTTCAAAAAATGGATTAGGATGTGCATAGATGAAAATATGTAAAGTGATTGCCTATACCTCAAGGCAGTTGAAAACCATGAGTAAAACTATCCCACACATGATCTAGAGTTGGTAGCTGTGATCTTTGAATTGAAAATCTAGAGGCATTATCTCTATGGAGAGAAGTGTGAGATACATATGAATCACAAGAGTCTAAAATATATATTCACATAGAAGGAGATTAATATGTTCCAGAGAAGATGGTTAGAACTCATCAAAGATTATGACTACTCAATCCACTACCATCCTGGTAAGGAAAATAAGGTAGTAGATGCTCTATATAGAAAGGATCCTATATCTTTTTCGATGATGAGAATTTAGAAGTATCCATTGTTCTTAGATTTTTAGAGGATGGAAATGAGAATCATTGAGGGAGGAACATCATCAATACTTTATCAAACAATTTCTCAACCATACCTCATGAATAAAATAAAGGATTCTCAAAGAAATTATGTGGAAATTCAAAAGGGGTAGAAGCTATTAGAAATGGGGAATCCTTTGAGTTCTAGATTGACGAGGAAGGAGTTATAAGATTTGGGTCGGGACTATGTGTACCAACCAATCCAGAGATAAAGAAAGATCTTCTCAATGATGCACATAGATCAACATTCTCTATTCACAAATGAAGCACAAAGATGTATCTAGATCTCTGAGAGAACTATTGGTGGGACAATATGAAGAGGGAGATTGTGATACATCAAAGTGCCTAGTATTTCAATAAGTGAAGTCTAAAAGACAAAAGTATAAGGGGATGATGAAACCAATACCCATATTGACATGGAAGTGTTTGAACATTACCATGGACTTTTTTACTGGACTTCCAAAGAAATATAGAGGAAATAATGATAAATGGGTCATTGTGGACCTTCTTACAAAGAAAAATCACTTTATCTAAATTCGAGAGGAATTATCATTGGATAAAATTTCATAGATATACATCAAAAAATTAGTATGGATTCATGGAGTAACACTATCAATTGTATCCGATCGATATATGAGATTCAACTAGAAGTTCTCAAAAAGTCTCCAACATGCTCTAAGCACTGAGCTGAACTTTAGTATGGCATATCATCCTCAAACTGATATGAAATCTGAGAAAACTATTCAAACACTGGAATAAATTTTGAGAGCGTGTTATATGGAATTAAAAGGAGGACGGGTTTGACATATTCCAATGGTCGAATTCTCATACAATAATAGTATCCCCTCAAGAATCCAAATGGCTCCATATGAATCCCTTTATGGGAAAAGGTGTAGAATACTGGCATGCTAGGATGTGGTAAACGAACATAAGCTTCTATGACCTTTAATGGTTGAAGAAATAGTGGAGAAGGTAAAAACCATTCAGTAGCACATCAAAAATCCCAAAGTTGACCAAATAGTTATGCATTCAATCGTCAATGGGACCTCAAGTTTAAGGTTAGATACGTGGTATTCCTCCACAAATATCCATGGAAGAGGATCATGAGATTTGGGGAGAAAGGGAAGCTAAGTCCCAGGTACATCGGCCCCTTAGATATCCTTGATTGTGTCGGAGATGTGGCCTATCGACTAGAACTTCCATGAACCATGTCTCTAGTACAAGATGCATTCCATGTATCACTCTTAAGGAAGTACATACTAGATCCTTAACATGTACTGACTTCAGAGGTGGTACAATTGGAGAATTATCTTTCTTAGGAGGAGTAACTAGTGATGATATTAGACCATAGAGATAAAGTCCTACACATCAAGACTACTCACCTGGTCAAATTACTATGGCAGAACCATAAGTACGAAGAGGAAACATGAGAACCAGAGGAAGTGATGAAGGAAAAGTACACACACTTGTTTTCACCTTAGTTTGTAAAATGAAATTTGAAGGGTGAAATTTCATAAGGGGGGAAGAATATAATGACCCAAAGTATTATCAATGGAAATTACCTTCATATAATTTTTTTATATGGTATAAACACATAGTGAAAACAATAAAAGATTTATAAATGATGAATGAATGAAATAAAAAGCATTTATAGAAGTTAAGTAACCTATGTCGATGAAATAGTAACTTGACCTTTAGAATAGTAATACAACCCTCATGAATAGTAAATTGGCCAATTGAATAGTAACCTCAACAATTGAAGTATAAATAAAATTTATCTATTTTATAACTTACAATATGATATAATTATATCATAGTATAAGTAAAAAAATATTTTAAAAATTATTAATTAAGTGTTGGTATTTTACATAAGTTATAAATATTTAATTAAAATTTTATGAATAATTTAATAATTTAAAAGAAAATTTATTTTAATTTAAATTTATTCATAAATTAATGTTTTATGCCTTATGATTATAAGAAAATGTTATGAGACCTCAATAAAATTTTCAAAGTGTTAGAAAAGTAGTTTTAATTTTAAAATTTTGTATTTTCCAAGTAAATTATGATTTTAATTAAAAATTAAATTTCTCATATTTAGATTTGTTTTTAAAAAATGGAGAACTTTTTTGAATTCTATACATTGAAAAATGGTTAGGGTTAATGTTTGGGATTTTTCTAAAATACTTGAATTTTTGGTGAATAGTTTAATATGGTAATTTACAGTATATGTAAATAAATGAATTTTTGAGTCATTATTGAGTCATGGATTATGTAAGTGACCATTTTCTCTAATTTAAATTAAAAAAATAATATATTTAGTCTCAATAATCTGCACCATTTCTTGTCTTTATCAAAATTATAAAATATTGAATAAAATAATGAGAAAACACCCCCTCCTCCACTATAAATACCACGCCCCACCACCTCTTATCCTCACACATCTCAAGAATTTTGAATTATCCAAATTGGAAAAAATCTATTCCCAAGACTCTCCACCATTTTCATAAGATTTTTATCTCATCAAAAGACCAAAATCTCTTCCCTAAGGAGGTTCTCAAGAGGAAGAAATCAAGAGGTAAACCCCTCTTCCGTTTTCTTTCAATTCCTTTTTCAAGTTCCTTTATTTTCTTTTCTCTCCTAACCTCCCCACATACAAAGGGTATGATAAATAAATTACCTTAAATATAATGTAATTTTATTATTATAATTGAATAATTATTTATCATCTCTCTTTCCCCCTCCTTTTATACTAAAAATGAAAACACCGTCTGAGATGTTTTAATTTATCGTATTAAAGGACGACAAGTTTTCAATTTATATTACCATATTCAAGGCTGGTCAGGAAACCACTTATATGGTTTAACCCGATCATAAAATATTTATTATATCTTATTTAATGTTCTAGAATAATGATACACACATGATGTAAAATAATAAAACAAAACAAGTTCATTGTGAGCGAAACCGCTCAAAATAATCCAAGTGCTTATCATTAAAGATTTATCTAATGGTTCATTCTTACAAAAAATAACCAAATGACTTATATGATAAATTAACCTTATTTATGATCATTAATAACTTATAAATTCAATTCTTGACTTCAATTTCCATTTTACATGAACATCCATAAGTGAGACGATCATGAAAATTAAGAAAACAAGCACTCACAAATGATAAAATTGAACATTATAACTCATCAAAAGGGAATAAAATAACTAAATAAAATTATAGTAAATCAATTAAATGTAAAAAAGTTTCTCAAATTATTAATTAATGAATCTAATTTTATTATCTAAGACATTAAGATTAAAGTAAGAACAACTTTGGACTTAAGGTAAGGGATTCTACCTGAACCTCCATTATTCCGTTGGGTTATTCATTCTCTCTTTTTACAAAAATGACATTCACTTTAATTTTTGTTAAAATATTATAAATTCAGTGTATATGTTCCAAAATAATGTATCAATATTCATTCATCCTTATGTTTCAGGGAGACACATGTTTTTAAAAGGTTCCCTACTCAATTCTTCCCGATAAGCAAGCTCGATTTAAGAGAATTTCTAGAATTATTACCCATTTTCAAGTGTGCTCCATAATGTATTTTAAGAATTTTTTTCTAAAATAACTAATTTTATAATTAAAAAATAACTTGGTTCAATTATGGTTTTATAAAAACAAATATGCCTTTTACATTTTAAATAATCTTGAAATATTTCCCCTAAATCGTACTAAAATGTTTTATTCCTAAAGTTTATTAAACCCTCTTTCCACTTCAGTTTAACATCACATATCATGATATATTCCCATATTAATTTATTAATATCCAAGAATTTTTTAAAACCTTTATTTCATGTAAAAAATTATTATATTACTCTATTTTATTCTTTTTGACAAGATTATGATACCCAATCATTACCATGGGTAACCCTTATATTGATGTTCGATTACTTATGTATGATTATTTATACAGCATGCATATTAATGAATATATTATTATGAGTGTGCCTAGATAGATATCCAATTCATTGGGTAAAGTTTAGTCTCATGAGATGTTATTTCTAATGGTCTTGGTGGTTATCCTTGACTCGTGATCCATGTGAAATGGTCTTGGTGGTTATCCTTGACTTTTGATCCTCTATGTGCAATGAGCCTTGACTCATGATACTCTATGTACAAAGAGCCTTGAATCATGATAAAATCATGTTTTATATTTCTTCCAAATTACTATTAATTCATGATTATATGATCCCATATTCTACTAGTTATGATTCCTTACATTTAATCATGTTCTATTCCTTTTTATGTCATTATGTTATGCTTTCTAATCTATGTGCTAAGCTTTATTCTTATGTTTAATCCCTTACTGGGATTTTAGCTCATCCCTTTTTTCATGTTATTCCCAGGTTATCCTATTCATATTTATGATAAAAATGGAATTCATTAGATCTCAATGAATATTAAATAACTAAATGTTTTATTTAGTCCCAGTTTTTCAGTTTTATGTACCTAGTATTCCAAGATACTAGAATTTGTGATCCTTGGCTTGTAATTTTATATTTAATTATGCTTAAAATCATTTAATGATATGTGTAAAAGGATAGGGTCATTATAGATATACTTGAATATAAATAGTAATTATAAAGATAAATTTTTATCTACATCATGGTAATTTATTTATAATTTTTAAAAATATAAAATTAAATTAAATGGTGACACAATGATGATGTGAAATTGATTGTTAAGGGAAGAATCAAATGAATGATATTGATAGTATTAAAATAAAAATAATTTTACATATTAGCTTCCATCCATGAATTTTTTATATGACTATGACATGTTAGTGACGATTTAATGTAGTTTTTTCAAAGTAATCAAGTTTTTATGATTTTATAAAAAGTAAAATAATAAATATTGTCAAAATTGACATAAATGAGTTTTTAAAATAAATAACATTTTATTAAATGATATAAAATAAATAAAAAAATTTAATCATTCAAAATAACTAGGATAATTTTAAATATGTCATAAATGATCCAATTAGGTTTTTTTTGAATTTTATAGTAACTATATTAACCCTATAGTGTAAAAATACAAGTTGTCACGGTAAGAGTTAAATTGTTTAACTAAGGGTTAAATCCAAAAGATAAGGTTAATTTTATGACCTAAACATGTCTAAAATTCATTGGTTAAGGTTATTTAGATCCATAATCATCTTATCCTTGAAATAACTCACTTTGGAATTGTTTAAAATCGAAAATCATTTTATAATAAATTAATTGTTTTGGAATTTCCAAAAGTGCCCCTCCCATCTCTTATAAAAGGGCACCTCTCCTTATATTTTATTCACACCTATAAATATATTTAGTTCAGGAAAACCATAACCATTTCTCCTCCAAAATTATCTAAATTCATTCTAGAGGCCATACTTTGGGCATAAATCCAACTTAAGGTGTCTTTTTGAGAAAATCATAAGTAGACACTCTAAAAAGAGGTAATTGTTTTACCAACTCTTTCAAAATTCTTTTCTTCTTCTACTTCCTTTTACTAAGTTTTTTCCATAATAAATTAATAAATCTAGAATATAATATATTATGATATTATTTTTATGATTATGGGACAAAAATATTCCTCCTTTTACCCATTATACAAAAAACAATATCACTATGTGTGTATACGTATAGCTTACCATCTCCACACTGTGGTGTAAAATATTTTTCATGTATTCTTTATTTCGATGGGTATAAAGATGAATATAACATATTTAAATAGTATATATAACATAATAATGTTTATTTATAATTAATATTCCATCCAATTCATTACCTTTTACCATTACAGAATGATATTTCCACTCGTGTGTATGTATGGCCTACCATCTTCTCGGCGTGATGAGAACCATCCTCCATTACAACCATTTTAGAATGATTATAAAAATGTATATACTGAATAAATATGAAATATATTATATAATAATGTTACTATAATATATATATATATATATGTTTCATTTACGTTCTTTAATTCAGTATAATAAGTAAACCGAAACAACATTTATGCATACGTACTACCTACTGTCTCCATGAACGGTGTATTCCATTTAATATATATATATATATATTATATTTATATAATGAATATATATGATATAGAAATCATATTATAAATTATTTAAATATTTAAATCATCATCTACATAATACGATCAAGATTAAAAAGTCAAAACACGTACAATAAACAAAGCGATTATTACCTAAAAATTTCATTAACACAGAATTGTTATTAAAAGGGTAATGTAAAGTCCTAAATGAATCATATATGATATAATAAATATTATCATGATTATTTTAAAAGTTAATAATATGTTTAAAACTACTATACAAGAGTTTCAAACATGTATGAAGACTATCAGACCTAAGGATAGGGAAATCTTAACTCAATTTCCATTCATTGAATTAAACATCTATGTCATTGGTTATGTTCCTCTACAAATATGTACGAATGAACCCTGATTGTTTTTTACTGAATATCCACTTATATTGGGTGGGTTTATATTTTTCACACATAATTATTTCATTGATTTATCCTCACTTTAATGATACGATCTTTTTAAGGTAATTTCATCTAATTTTTTAATTTTCATGAGATATAAGCCATGTTCCCCACCTATATCTTGTGTGTAGTTTATATAATGCCCATATTATATTTTATATCATGAATAAATTTACCTTCATGTTATTGAAATATTCATGTGAAGATATTTGGATTATTATTTAAATGTTCAGAGTGGTATGAGACGCTTTGAATGATTAACAAATTAATCCTTTCTCCATTTAGATATTATTGATATTATTAAACATATTTATTTATATGTATATAAATGATTACAAATAAAATTTTATGTATATTTTTAATTTCATTCAAATGTTTTCAAAAGGAATATTTTTAAGGTTTTATGTATGGGAATATTTAACTAAAACATCTTTTTAAATGTTTTAAATATTTATTCTTCTAAATATCTCACATTAATGTCCATGTTTTCAAAATGTTTTTAAGGATTTATTTATATAGAAATTAATGTATTAAAATGTTAATTCCTTTCAAAAGTTTCAAAGTGGTGTGGGGAAATTTGATTCAAAAATCTATTTTTAATGCTTAATTGAGGTTCATCTCTTATGATATCATTTACCAAATTTTATTGAACGATTTATGATTAGTTTGATTATGGATGCGCTAGTTAAATACCATTGTTGGTTTGTGGTTAAAGTATTCATATTTCATGTGCTAGTTTTTAATACAAATGATTATATTGTTTATGTTTAATCATTTTCATATGAGTAATGTATTGGACTTAGTAAGTGATGGGTGGGGCCCACTATAGCCCCTTGATGCATCGGTAGGTCTCAGGAGACAAAATCAGTTGGCGACAAACCTTTAAAATATGTTTCCATGTAGTTTTAAATTGGAAGGAGGATATATCTTGACAAAAATTAGACGAGTATCTTCCCATATACTTAATCTGTCATGAGGATAGATAATGACATGAGTTGTATTGTCAAGAGTATAGATCTTGATACAAATCAGATGAGTTTCTACCCATAGAATTAAACTGTCATGAGGATAGATTTTGACTATAGCTATCTTGAGAATATATCTTGATAGTGCATACATCTGACATTATTAATTCCCGCATTATGAGATTAGTTATTGATATTACATGTGTTTATTAGACTAGTATAATATCCATGTGAATGTTTAAATGGCATTATTTTATTTATTCTTGTTATATTATGTTTAAGTTTATTTTTAAAAGGCTTGTGTTTCAGTTTTATACTTTTCTTCAAAGTTTATTATTCTTTATGAAATATTATGCTGTATTGTTTACCCTTACTGAGCATATAATCTCACCCATTTATTATGTTTTATTTTCCTAGGAATTCAAGAAGTGTTTTATGAATGATGCATAGGGTTAAGCGAAGAGAATAATGGCATTCTCAAAGGATTATCTATGTTGAATTTTACGTTTTGAATTATATTGTAAAGTTCATGTATGTGATCTATTTTCCAAGATGGCTAAACTAAC
Source organism: Viscum album (assembly GCA_963277665.1). NCBI lineage: Eukaryota > Viridiplantae > Streptophyta > Magnoliopsida > Santalales > Viscaceae > Viscum > Viscum album. The sequence goes on along the minus strand of OY728125.1, from coordinate 720,101,057 downwards.
TGGTCCTTCAGGATTTTATTCCTTGTAATCATGCTAATTTATTAAAATAATACACAAGCTCCAGGATTCTTGGGTCGGGGCGTTACATCAAGGGTCAACAATTTAGAAACTTATACTATTAATCCTTTATCATTTTACAAGGTTTAATTTTATATCTTGGTTAATTAGAACTCCATTCAAAAGAAATAGAGTAATATGATTTGTATGTTTTTCCCTGGGACTTTATTTAACCTATCCATCACTTTCCATAAAATTCACATTTCCAAATAACTTTCATTTCCATATGCCATAAATTAAATTTTTAACAAGATTTACAACCATTCAAGACCTATATTTACACATTCCTAAGGTATAATTAAATAAATTTTAATTCAAATTCTATAAGGGAAAAAACTTATAGGAAGATTACTGATGCTTTATTTAATAAATAAAATCATCAATATATTTACATCTATCGATATTTCAAGAAAAAAATCCTGAGAATTGGTCAAGCAGGATACCACCATAGCCATATATGGAAACACCAAATACAATGTTGTAAAGATTTTAAATTCAAACCCCTTATTAATAGTAAAATATATTCCACAGGTAGGTATAAATAAGATTTCTATAATTAGGAAAATATAATCACAAACTAACACAAATCACCTGAAACATGAAATCGACATCTTGAACTCATTCCCCTAACATGATTCTTTCCATGTGAATCCCAATGTGTATTAAATTATGCATGAACATAGAAACATACTCATTTCATATCAAGTTAAGATTATAAATCCCATAAGACAATAATATCTCACATCATGCATCTCACCAAAGGTGAAAATCAAATACAATTGTAACTAATAAAATCTAAAAACTACAAGTCCCATTTCTGGAAACATTGGTTTACCCCATGTGTTAGTTGATCACTCCCAGGAACAAGAACTTTATGTGTTATGACACACACCTAATATTATTCATACCATCCCCAAATAGTAATTCAAAATAAACCCCCCCTGATACCACTTTCTAACACCCCACCCCACAAGACACTAAACTAGTGCCCATGGGTCGATACACTACATGACCTCAAGCACGCCACCCTAAGCATGGGTATAATATGGTATGGTGGGGAGACATTATTTGTATATAAGAGTATTAAAGTAGAAAAAATAATAGTAATAACAGAAACTAGATCACATAACCATCATAAGATAAAACAAGCTAAGTGAAAAATAACTAAAATATCAAATTCTTCAATAATGAGGTCTGTCACACATGTTATAACTGATACCTAATGGGTGGATCATACACAAGGATATAAAATAAAAATAGAAAAATAACCAAAATCATCCCAAATACGGTCCAAATTCCTACCTATTCACATCATCCAAACTCCTTACAATCCTTGCAAAAACCAAGAAATCAACACATTAGGTGCTTCCCCTAACCTGCCCCTACAATGCAATAATCTTCTGCTTAGGTACCCTAGTGCCATGGTGGCCCAATATGGGTGTCAGTAAAAATCAATAAGACACCAGTAATGGTGTTCCTAAAATAACTCATCCCTAAAAGAGTTTATTTAGGAGTTCTAAGAATAAACTGTTACCATTTAGGAGTTTGATAGTTTATCAGCTTATTATTCTAAATAAAAAATGAAGTAAAACAACCACTGATTCTTGGGCTCTAAGATGACACCCAATATCAGGATATACATGTTTCATTCATCTTCATTGTATCTAAGATGAGGATGATTAATCTTATAACTTATATCATATCCAAGGAGTATAACTATGAAAACCAAAACTATGAAAGCATAAGGGAATATTCAAGCGATCCATCAGGCATTCCAATTATAAAAATTCAATCTTTAATCTAAGGAATACATCCACTTCATTCCTCCTAGTTATATCCAGTTAAATCCAAGTAACTCATCCTTGTAATTCTATAAATTTAATCAAATTAACTGCCAGTCTAAGGCATTAAAATTGTATGTATTGATTGTAATCCAAGTCCACACCCATGACATTTTTTCCGATATAATCAATCCAAGTTTGAGGAACCCATCCCTCAACATTATTAGGGGTATCACAAGGGAATCTATGGAATTAATATATGGAATTAAATATGTGATTCATCTCCTAAAACTATGGGGGAGAAAACCTGAGACATTTTTAGAGATGAATCGGGGAGGAATCCAAGGTAGCTCATGGTATTACTTGGATTTGGATGTCATTGGATCAAATGAGGCATCCTCCCATGGAATCCACTCAAGTAACCTAATATAATACATGCTCACTAAAGGAATTACACCTATTTCATGTCCATACTTAATCCGAGGAATAAACCCAAAGTATTCTACAAATACTAACCATAGACACAAGAAAGTATAACTAATCAAAACAAAACCATAACTAAACCCCATTACTTGATAATTTTTCACTTATATTTCATAAAAACTTATAATTTCCCCGGGTTTAATTAAAGAGGATGTAATTTTCAAGATATATTGAAAAATTACTTAAAGGTTTCTTACTGGTACTCTATTTAACCAACACTATCATTTTATATCTCAAAACAATTCATATGTCAACTATTCACTTTCATATATTCAACACCCATTTCATAAGTACTTTACAATTTCCCCTTTTAAATAAATAATACTAATTTACATATTCAATTCCATATAAAAACCCATTTATCATTTCATAAAAAGAAGAAATTCCAATTACCAATTCATTTAGCTAAAAAAATTTCTAATTCCATTTATAACATCGATGATTATGAAATTTTATTTCAAAACCATCAATTTAATTTCAAATACCATTCTATCCATCTCAAAAAAAGGTTCCCTAAAAAATATTATAATTAATTTTCATAAAAACAGTTCACTACTTTGATATCCCAACTCAAGTTCAATATGATTTCCTAGGTGTTCCACTAGGGATTATTATTTATAAAATTTGAGGTGTAAAAAGGATAATTTAACATAAGCAAACTCAATTTTAAATAATTTATTAAACTGAGGTCAAGCAGGAAATGGATGGCTTGACCGTACCATGAATACACTCTATAAAAAAATAAGACTGTGGGATAAATTTAAGGGACCACCACTTTTATTCCTAGTGAGGCCCACTCATCCAATATCGACCACTAGTTCGGCATAATTGGAAGAAAATTCAAAACTCTAGAAATTCCCTAGAGATAGGGCATATTATACACAATGGTGAGAGCATAACCATTATTGAAAGAAAATAAGAAGGAATGGGAGAGGAGTCATAACATTAAAACTAGATTTTAATTCCCACCAAAGATACTCCAAAATACCTAGAATCAAGGGAGATCCATCCATGGAGTAAAATAGGGAAGTGATGGTGTGGGAGAGGGATACTGGCCATAGGGAGGTCCAAAATTCCAAGCATGGGATTTAAATAAGTAAGGGTAAAAAATACCATTTTTTCACTATTTGAAAAAATACACCCATGGGCCACTAGCAATCCAGAGAACATAACCCACTAATATTTTAAAATTACACTCTTTCTAATATCATATTCAATTCAAAACACTAAGTTTATATGAACCATGGCATATTATTAAAAAAATATTAATTAAATTTGATCATTTTAACCTAGCCATTAAATTGGAAGATATGAATTGGATAAAGTAATTTATTAAATATATAATGGTTCTACTCAATATAAATTTATTTATAAATTATAATTAACTAGTAACTCAATTATAAGAAAAGTCATTTTATTCATCGAAAATAATTTTTCTTTAAAAAATGATTTTTACTGATTTCTATGAGAAAATAATATAATTTTTTTTCCAATATTATAAAATTTATTTGATAAAATAGAATTAATTTTCTAAATCATCATATTGATATTAAATTTGGGTTAAATTTTGAGTTTTCTAGGAAAATAATACTTTTTTAGTGAATAGTGAAAAATTACAATTTTTTATAAAATTATCCTTTCACTTTAATAAATTAAGTAATTTAAAAGTACCAGTATTATTTTAATTTTATTTTAAATTAAAATAATAATTGTTTATTTATATTTAAAATACTTAATTTTATTTAAATTCTCTTTATATTTTATTTTTGTATAAGTTTATTCTTTGGCATAAAAACACATTTTTTAGAAATTTTTTAAAGTGCATAATAATTTTCCATTTTAATTATTTATAATAAACCATGATTTAGAATAATTGAAATGAAATTTATATTATATATACATATACATATATATATATATATATGAATCTAAATTCATTTAGTTATTACTTCTTCTCATATAGTTATTATAAGTTCATTTTTTTTAAAATGCATTCCTTGAAAAATCCTTTTTTTGACACGTTTTCATGTTTAATTTTAAATTAAATTACACAAATTATGTGAGTTTAATATTTAGAAATAAATTCCATATTTTTAATATTTATAATTTATATTATCTAATAATCTCATATTAATTATTTACCATAATGAATAATAAAAATAATAAAAATTATTTACCGTGGTTAAGGTAAAAACGGGTTTACTGGGGGTTAAACTAAAAGTATAAGAGTTAAAAATAACCAAAAATATGTATAATAACTATTTAATATTAATATATCAATTTTATAACTTATAATTTTAATAAATGGTTCATTTGGTAGCCTTTTTCCATGAGAAAAATGTGGGTGAAATTCTTTCTTTCCAAATATTCCAAATGTGTCTGCTTTCCACTTATAAAAGACCCCCTATCCTCACCTTTACGCACTTACAAAACCTATTGGTTAATACATTATATGACTAAATACAATTATTAATTTCACACTCTCATCCTATAATCATTTTTATCATAAATCCAACCTAGGATGGATTTTGGTTTGAACCTATAGATGCTATATGAAGAAGTGGTAATGTCCTTAACCAATCATTTTATTTTAATCCTTATTCAAATTCCTTAAAACCTTATTAAATGAATAATAAATAATAAAATCAGTATATTACATATACTGAGATTTTTTATGTTAATTTCATTACCTATAACCATCACCTCCTCCCTCAAATGGGAAACAAAAGCACTAATCGTGTGTACGACAGACTACCGCCTTACAAATCGACATAATTCATTTTCCTCCACTACTTCTCATGACTACATATAATGATGTATCTAGTTTTTATATATTATATTTATGATATAATTATAATTATATAATTATAATATCACATATACCATATTACTTTTAATTATTTAGAGAATATGACAACGACATTCATTTGTGCAGTGGACTACCACCTCGTGAAGCGATGTGATTCATTTTTCACTTAAGATTTACATTGAAGTTAATAAAGAGTAATTTAATATTTATTTGTTTTATTAATGACATATTAATAATTATATAAAATAAATATGTCATATAATTTCTTATTTTATGATCTATTGAATTAACGATAACGTCATTCATGTGTACGATAGACTATCTCCTCACGAAGAGATGTGATTTGTTTTTATTTCTACATCAAAGGGATGATATGTGTAAGTGAAATTAAAGAAATAATATTATATTTATGATATTATTATCATTATATAAAGTTAAAATAACACTTACCATATTTTCATCATTGCCTTTGAAAAATGAAAATATTACACATGCGTACATACGACCTACCGTCTCCAAGATTGTAATATAGTTTATTTTTAATAATCACAATTCATGGTTATTTTTAAAAGTGTAATTTATTAATAAAAAATATAATTATTTCATGATTTTTATTATGTATATGATTTAACAATGACTTATTTGACCATGGTCAACACACTGACACCATTTTGAAATAATTAACTGAGCATCCTCAAAACAACTAATGTGGACATAACTGATTATGTAATTGAATACAACATTAAAATAAAAAAAATCAAATGGTTTATATAAAAGGTATTAAACATATTAAATTTAATTAGAAAATAAGTAATTTATATAATTTTAATATACAAGAGATAAAAGGCATACACAATAACCCTGGACTCGAGGTAAGGGTTTCCATCTCAAAACATCCTTTTCTGAGACATATATTTATTTATACATATAATTTGATTTATATGGTGTATATACTGTTGTTTTTTATATTATATCATGAATACTTAATATTTAATTTTATTTTAATTTAAAATTCACTTACTTCATTAATGGGGGTTATGATTCAAAATTTTCTAAAGCGGAAAGGTTTTATGCTTCAATATCATTTTAATCAGGATTGTTCATGCTTGAATTTCTATAGAAAGGAATTATTTGATAATTTTCTAATAAGAAGATTTTATTTTATTCTAATCTATTTAATCATTATTTTTTCATGTAATATTTTTATTTTACTCTCATTGGTATTAAAAATGATTTAGAAAACATTTTAAAATAAATCTAACTTCATTTATCTCTTCTGTCAAAAATCATTTTCCTTCCAAATATATATTTTTTTAAAATGTTTTCTAAAAATTATTTACTATGGTTTTTTAAATAAATTTTTATCCATAATTTTATTTTTACAAAAAAATTAAAATGAATATTTCTTTCATTTTAGAAACAAGTTACTTTTTTACTTTCTTACAAAAATGTGACAAGAATCTTTGTTTATTTGATGTACTCCCCAAGAACAAAAAATTTTCACCATTAGAACCATTATTTTATTTGAATCTTAATTTATAATTTTATAAGCTTATTTTGAAAGAAAATGATTCCCATAGTTTTTTGTGAGTTTTATTTTTTAAAGATTGATTTTCAAATTGGAAAGGTTATTCTCCTCAAGAATGTTTTTAATCTATTTAAAATCATTTTTATCCATAAATGAAAACAACCTTTAATGTTAAAAAATTATTATAATATATATATATATGTATCTTACATATATACCTTTACTAATCTACCTTCATTTTATGGGGTAATATATGACTTATGTTTATTTCTCAAAATACTTCATTATGAATTTTTCTTTGATGATATGAGGCAAGATTCTGTAACCTATTTTCTTTCCATGGGTAATTATTATGTTATAACTTATGATTTATTTAATTATGTGGAACAAATATTTGTGTACATGAAATTATTGTTATGGGTGGGATAAAAATTATATATCCCTTGAATGCATTGGGTAATATTATATTTTCATGAGACATCATGTATGGGATTAGAGAGTGGACCTAATCTATTTTGGGACTTTTTCCACCATGTTATGTTTTCATGATAGTAAGCCTTAACTTATTATTTTTTCATGTTTTATGTTACTTCACATTTAATATGTTACCATGATCTTATGATACAATGTTCTTTATGTTATTATTATATGTTATTACTCATGTGCCTTCTCATTTATGATATCATGTTATTCCTTTAAATCACATGTTATGTTTCCTTACCATGTTTGTTTTCTTACTGGGTTTTTTAGATCACCCATTTTATCTATGTATTACTTAGGTTTACCCATGAAGTTTTAGGATTTAAAAAGGATTTAAGATCTCATAATAAATTATAAAATAAAGAATTTTTATTTTATCCTAACTTTGATGTGTTATGAACCTAGTATTTTAAAGAAACTAGACCTCATTATATTTGGGTTATAATTAATAGAAGTTTAGGTTTAAAATCATGTAATGATATGTGTATAAGGCTTGGGTTTCTATGGTTAGTATCATATAGAAGGTTTAGTTTACATTTTGATACTAGGATTAGAAAACCTTAGTGAGAACCATAGGGATAAGTATGAGGATAAGATTTAGGACAAGTATAACTATACAAAAATATCCTCAAATTTTTGTGAAGTATATAATGATTTGTTTATGAACAATTAAATCCCTACCCGTATACAAAAAGTGGATGTGGATATAGCATATTTGTACCTATGGGTAAAAAATCTAAAAAGGGTGCATTAAGATGGACTCAATCATCACCTGGTGCATGACAATGGGTTTTGCTACACACCTAGTTTGACTCTCCCAAGGGATTTATTTTGAAAATTTATAGACTCGTTATGAACTATCACTAAGGAATTGAATAAATGATAATAATGGATGATCTAGGCTAAACCTAAATTGTATTTGGTTTATAATTCTAAGGTTTATCATGAGTTAAAATGCATAAGTACCCTTTTTAGGATTTAAGTTATATAATTTCCTGATGATCAAGAGTATTTTGGTATACATTTATTATAATATAAACCTTGGGTTTAGTATGGGTTTTAAAAAAGAGTTATTGAAGGAATAATTCTTTATCTTGTATGGACATAAGTTTAATGGCATTGGTAACGTTTATGGATTATTCTATATTTGATATTAAGGTAATAATATTCAATTAAGATTATTTGATGTTGTGGGAAAAATAAGTTGTATAGAAAACCTTAGTGGTTACAAAATGTTTTTATGATTAATGTTTTTTTCGGATATTAATCATATTTTTGGGAATGTTATATGAATTATAATTTTAGAAAAATTACAAACCATTTTCTAGGGTACAACTCTTCATATTCGGTAGGTCTGTGGGGCTTGAACCCACAACATAAGAGTGATAACGGTGCAATGACTACCAATGGCCTATGTAATGTACAAGTTAGTATGAAATTGTTTTTACTTAAATGGTTTGGTGAATAATTTTTTATATTATTTTGTGAAGAATATCATAGGATCAAATATTTTTAAATTATAGTATTTTTTTGGTGATTAAATGTATTTTTGGAATTGTTTTATTATATTAATATATATATATAACCTTTCTATTTAACATAAAGTACTATTTGGGAACAATTCTATCATGTTTTTGGAGATATAATTTTAAAGGTTATGAGATAAATGTTTTGGTTAAAACCTTATTTCATTTTGAGGTTATTGAGGTTATTTGGGACATGGTTATTTATTTAAGGAATTATCCATGTTAAACCATTGGTTTTATTTTTGAATTTTAGATATTAATATATTCATAGTCATTTTAGGTATTATATCATTTTTTGTGAACCATTTTTATTTTTAATAAGTATAGTAGAAATATATTGATACTCTTTTATGGATCTTATGATATGTTAAAAGTTAATTTTAGTACTTTAGGAATCAAAAAAATCATATTGGATATTCCTTCCTTAGAGTAAGAGGTGAAGTGGAAAGTGATCAAACCACAACCAAAGGATGAAATTATATTTATAAAACAAAAAGACATCAGGAAATCATATTTCATTATTTTATCTATCATAATAGTAAAATAAACCCCTAAATCCATGTAAAAGAATTTGAAACAAAAATGTTATCCTATTTCCTTCATATCAGATAAATCATTGGACTTCTAATTCATCACATATTTTTGGTTTTTTGGTTGTTGAATTTCTCATTATCATTCACTTTCTTGTAATAAATTATCTATACCATTCTCCATAATTATTTATGATTTTATTCCATGTTGATATATTCAATTTACTCTAATTGTATCCTATGTGAAAACTTTGTTATGTGGTTACCATGGTATTTCCCTTTCCCTATTTTTAAGAGAATGTTTTATTAACCCTTTTTATGATGTGAGTTTTTACAAACAAAATTTTCAAATGTCAAACCCATGATTATTTTTCACAAGTTAAAATTGTGAGGATGAAATTTATTTAAGGGGGTATAATGTAATAACCAAAGATTTTAAAATAATAATATGTGTAATGCCCTGACCCCAGAAGCCTAGAGCCTGTACAATATTTTATTACATTTTCATGATTACAAGGAATAAAATCCTGAAGGAACCATCTATTTAGAAGTATTGTAAATCCAAATTACATACATGATACCCATAAAACATTGGGAAAACCTAATAAAACATGATACCTAATAAACCGAAATAAACTGCAACCTTAAAAGCTTATTCAAAGTTCATTTATTCATAACATAGGTAAAGAAACATAATAAGGGTGAGCTCAAATGCTCAGTAAGGATAAATAAAATGGAAAAATTATGAATCAATCTATATGGAAAGGTAAATAAATATTTTTTTTCCATTTACATAGTTATATATGGAATAAATAATATGTCAAGGTAAGAAAATGAAACACGTGCCATAAATTAATAAAATGACAATTAATTATATCCATAGATATGTCAATGAAAAATCTCATGGATAAATAATAACTAAAACTAAACGAGGGAAATGATTTGTTAATGGATTTATTGTCTAAGGAACATGAAATGCTATACTATCAAGTCCTTTCACAAGATGGTTAATACTACAGAAAGAAACCCATTTAAATTGGACAACATATTTGTTTCATGGGAACCTGTCAATGCATCGAGGAGCTATATAAAGTACGGGATCCTCCCATCATTTCTAGTCAAAAATAATTCATCATATTGAATAATAAAAATAAATAATATTCCTTATCAAATAACCACATTGAATGAGAAATATAAATTTATCAATAATTCCACAATTAATCAAATAACTATCAAAGTAAATACCATATGAAAAATGGTATATGGTTTAGGCAATAATAATATCAATTTTATGAGAATATTAATATTCAAGTAAATTTAAAATGAAAAATTATTACAATAATGTGATTTTTTCAAGAAAAAGTTAACAATCACAAAAGGAAGTGAGATTTAAAATAAATTCATTAAGAACACTCTTGAGGAGAATAATCTTTAAACATTAAAATGTCCCATACCACTTTGAAACATTTAAATCAAAATAATCAGAATGGTATGAAATTTAATTAAACTTATAATATCATGAAAATAAGGGGATTCATTATATAACATGAAAAATGTAGTATATACATCAAATAAAAGTGAATTGGTGCATAATAATAAATAAGTCTCAACAGAATGTAAGTTGAGATGAAATTTCCTTACCTTATCCTTCATTTTTGTTTTGATGCCTTTATCCTCTTGTATGATGGTTTAAAATATGTTAATAAATAATACCATAACCATATTCATGTTTATAATACCATATATTAACTTTTTATAATTTCTCATTACCTGTTTGTTAACAAACTTTCATTAATTTAACTATATCAGGTGTTAATTTCCTAGTTTGTCGAGTATGTTTTAACTTTTTATTTATTTTTATTATTAAATTTATCATGGTTTCTATCATGGCCCGTCCCACGGGTCCCATTCCGGGACTACCCTAAGCCCGCCTTCCATAGGCCAGGGGCTGGCGACTAGCACCAAAGGCGTAATTCCCTAAAACTGGGAAGGAATTGCCTTTAGAACCTGTAAACACACACAATAGAGCACAAGATAGAAACAAAACACTAAGTAAAACTGTATAACAAAAGTGTGTTGAAAGTAAAAGGGGCCTGAAATATAATCCCAATAGTAAAGTACAAGAAACTGAAAGTACAACTGAAGAAAATAAAAAATTGTCGTTGGGTCGTCCTCTGAGGTTCCTACCTGAAGGGTAGGTACATATCACCCCCTTAGCACTATAGGTCTGTCTGCCTCCTCCGTGTACCATCACGCTGTAAGGTCCACCCCGGGTATTGTCCAGTCCTGGTACTCTCAGCCTCGGTCAACGCTGTCCGTCGTCTGCATCCAACACAACGAGGTGCGGGCATAACTCGTGCATGAGTGAGTATAACGATACTCAGTAGGGACCCCGAGACGCTCAAAGTCTCACAAAATCCAACAAGGACAGACCAAAAAGTATGAAATCAACATATAACCCCACTTAGGTATATGACCATACATATACCTAAGTTATCAAGTAATCTATCTCAATCATGAGGAAAACACAAAAGTTACTGACTCAGCTCAACCAGGATTTTTATTCACATTATCAAAACCATGACTGCTGGAGAACTCCTCCTCAGTCGAGTACAGTGGGCCTGCCACAACACCAAGGCACTTCCCACTAACCTTGTATTGCTGATGTACTCCTCCTGTCGAGTATCGTGGGTCTGCTGCGTCACCAAGGCGCTCCCCACCGTGGGTCTGCCACCACAACCAGGTGCTCCCCCTAATAGCTTGCTGAGGTACTCCTCCTGTCGAGTACCGTGGGTATGCCTCCACAACCAGGCGCTCGTCCACCATGGGTTTTCCACCACGACCAGGTGCTCCCCACTGGGCTAGTTGAGTCACTCCGAGTCAGTTGGTCAGTAGTTTTCAAGTCTTAGCCAGTTACTAGGTCTCCGCACTCTATCTGCTCGTCTCTGGAAGGATCCGCTCCACGAGCTACTGGTTGATACTCCAACTGTCACGAATTCCCATGAAGAAATATCTCAAAGGTCCACCACATCATAGAGGTATCAACTCAATAGACGACACGTCAATCAGACGCCCGGTCTGTGAGTTATTACCCTTTTAGTCCCGGGGGCCCGGTTGGATTTGTGCGCAATCCAACCTGACCATATCTTAACTATACCCCAAACTCTAGTGGGGCATACTCAAAGGGACCGTCATTCTCCAAGATTACCAGCGCTGCTAATGGTTCGTCAAATAGATGTCTGGTTCCAATGATATGGCCAAAAGAAAGTAAAGGGTCGTAGTGAGCTCAGGTCTGGTCCGACCCTTGCCCGACCCAGTCTGAACCGACCCAGTTCGGGTCACCCGGCCTGACCCGTTGGGTCTGGCCTGTCTCGTTGGGTGGGATAGCCCGTTGGGTTCGGCCCGGCCCACTGGGCCTCGCCCAGTAGGCTGCGAGAGGTCTTGGAGGGCCATGAGAGCACAGACTGGTCGTGAGGGCGTGGACCAACCGCAGGTCGGTGCAAGGGCGGTTCGGCTCGAAGGGCGCTGCAAGGGCACAACTCAGCCCAGAGGGCGCCGCGAGGGCGCGAATCAGTTCAGAGGGCGCCGCGAGGGGCAGACTAGGATGGGAAGCTGCGAGGGGCGCGGTTTGGCCAGGGGTTCGGGAGGCCAGCTCGGCCGGGAGCTGGTTCACCCGGGAGGCGTGGGCATCCGGGAGGGCAAAGACGGCCGGGAGGTGCGGGCGGCCGGGAGGTACGGGTGGCCGGGAGGGTGCCGTGGTTCGGCTCGGGGTGGCAGAGATGGTTCAGCCAGTGGATGGGGTGGCCGAGGCTGGTTCAACTGGTTCGGTCGGGTGGAGGGTGCGACCAGGGCGGCATGGCCAGGGTGCGGCGCATCTGAGGCCGGTTCGGGCGGGGCGCGACGCGGCTTGGACCGGTTTTGCTGGCAGGCGGCATGGGTCGTGGAGGCCGTGAGTAGTGCGACCTTTGCCTTCGTCACATTCGTCGTCTCGTCGCCTCTTCACCATTCTGAAGAACATCACAAACAAGAACGACAGAGGGGTCGGGCCATGTTGGTTTGGCCCGCACCCTCCACGTTTAGGGTGGTAGTAAGCAGATCAATTCTTTCTTGAATTTCAAAGAATTAACAAGAAAATAATATAGAAGAAAAATCAAACCAACACCCCACATCTTCCTGAAAAAAAAATTCCCAACACGGAAGGAAAAACATCCACATCAATTCTTTCCTTTAGAAGGTAAGAATTAAAAGAATAATATCATATTCAAATAAATTCCCTACCTTTGTTTGTTGTTAGTTGATAGAGTCACAGGGAAGAAGACGAAGTTGTCCTCATTCATCACGTCCGCCACACACTTCCATTCCCGAGCTCGTGCGTCGGTTCGTTGATGATGATGAGGAGGGAGGGTCGATCGTCGAAGACATCCCACATCGGTTGCATCCTCAAGGTGCTTCCGAGGAAGAAGTCGAAGACGCTCCTTGCCGGTATTCTTCTTTGGAGGAACATGTTCTTCATTCTTCATTGGAGAGAGCTTTTCTCTCAAAATCTCCTTCCTCCTTTTCTAACAAAAGAAAAGGTATCCAAGAATAATAGATTATAAAATATATTAAGTCATTGGCATAAGAATTCAAATAGGGTGAATTAATTAATTTGGATCCACTTAATTAATTCATGAGATTAGCATAATTAAAAGAGAGGAAGGGTTGACAACATTAAAGAGGGGGGTGGAGAGACTCTCCATCATTAACGAGGGGAGTTGAGAGGGTTTTCTCTACCACCATTATTAGGGGTGTTTAGTCCCAGGTGGTCCCCACCACCGTAACCTCTTGCGGGATGTTAGGTTCGGGTGGGCCCCACCACTATAACCTCTCATGGGAGGTTATGGTTGGGTGGTCACCAAACATCAACTCCCACAAGGAGGTTTAGTTCTGGTGGACTCCACCTCCAACTTCCACATGGTGGTTCAAAAATAAAATACAGTGTAGATCATTTTATTTTATAATTTTCCATGAAAAAATGAAAAATTATCTTTTATTATCGACCCACTACCGTTGAGGTGAAAGTATCCTTAAGTGAATATCGGTGGTGCAAGTTCAACAGTGCCCTCAGTTTTCAATTTCGAGCACCGGTTCAAAAGTTATAAAAACATGCTCATACGTTTACTGAACGTACCCAAAAAAACTTCAGAAATTGATTCTTGGCACTCCAGGCCTCAGAATAACGCGCCGTCAAGTTTCACAGACTCGTAAAATTCCCATTTAATTAAAAACAAAAAATTTCATGGGAATTTTGGGTCTTTACATTCTTCCCACCTCAGGGCTTTATTTCCCTGTAAGCTACACCTCATAACTAAGGGAACGAGTGGGGGTACTGAGCACGCATCTGAGCCTCCCGCTCCCATGTGCTCTCTTGGAGGTTCCCGTGCTGCCAGAAAATATGCACCAGAGGTATCGACCATCCAAAAAGAACCTGATATTGTTGATCCTCAATCTCTACTAGAACCTCCATAAAAGTCTCCCCATCATCGACGTCTAGCTCACCATGGTCGATGATGTGGGAAGGGTCATGCACGTATCTACTCAGCCGGGATACTTGGAGGATGTCGTGCACCTGATGCAACTGAGGTGGAAGAGCTAAGTGGTAAGCCACCTTTCCAATTCTACTAAGGACCTGAAATGGTCTGATGAATCTCGAATATAACTTTCTGCCTTGGCCAAATCTCTGTAGACCTTGTCGAGGTGAGATCCGTAGAAAGATGTGGTCGCCATCGTCAAACTCCAAAGGTCTCCATCTCCTATTAGAATACGACTTCTGCCTACTCTTTATAGTCTTCATCTGCTCCTAGATGATCTACACCTTCTCTGTGGTATCCTGTACCATCTCTGGTCCCATCAGTGCTGACTCCCCTGGGTCAGTCTAGCATAAAGGTGATCTATAAGGTCACCCGTACAATGCCTCAAAAGGTTCCATCCCTATGGTGGATTGATAGCTGTTATTGTATGAAAACTCCACCAAAGGTAAGTGATCCTCCTAGCTATGACCTAAGTCTAGAACACAAGCACACAAATTGTCCTCGAGGGTCTGAATGGTCCGCTCAGTCTAGCCATATGTCTGAGGGTGGAAGGCGGTGCTCAAACTAAGCTGCGTCCTGAAAGCTTCTTACAACCCCTTCCATAGAAAGGAAGTAAATCGTGCATCATGATCTAAGACAATCATTGAAGGTACTTCATTTATCCTCACAATCTCCTGAACAGAGAGGCGTCCCAAGATATCTACTGAACCCTGCTCTCTGATCGGTAGGAAGTGGGCCGACTCAGTGAGTCAGTCGACGATCACCCAGATCGAGTCATAACCTATGGATGTACGTGGAATTCAAATCATGAAATACATGGATAACCCATTCCACTTCCACTTTGGGACCTCTAAAGGCTGAACCAAGCCTACTGGTACCTGATGCTCCGCCTTCACTTGCTGATAAGCGAGTCACCAAGAAACAAACTCTGCAACTAATTTCTTCATTCCCAGCCACCAGTGCTGTCGTCGGAGATCCTAGTACATCTTCACCACTCCTGGATGTACCGCTAGAGGGGATGTGTGGAAATCCATCAAAACTTCCTCCTAAAGTGACACTGGTACTATAGTACATCCTCTGAAGAGGATGACATTCTCCCCACCTTCAAAAAATACATCAGGTGCCTACCCTGTGGATATTTGAGAACTTCGTGTCTCGCAGTCAGTGTTCCCATGTTGTGCCTCCCTGAATCACTAAAGAAGTGGGGGAGTGACTGTAATAGACTGAAGGAAGGATGCTCTATCTCTATCCACAAAGGATATCTATAAATCAGCTAGCTGCTCTATCGCCTTGCCAAGTAGCTGTATACCAGTTCTCCTGCTGAGTGCATCTACAAAAACGTTCCCCTTCCTAGGAGTATAGACTATCTCGAAGTCATAGTCCTAGAGGAACTCAAGCCAACGTCGCTGTCTCAGGTTCAGGTCCTTCTGAGAGAAGATATACATGAGACTCTTATGATCAGAGTACATGATAAAATGTTCACCAATCAGATCGTGAAACCACATATTCAAGGAAAATACCACTACTGCTAACTCTAGGTCATGGGTAGCATAGTTCTGCTCATGCTGTCTCAGCTAACAAGAGCCATATGTGATCACTGCTCACTCTTGAATCAGGACACATCCAAGTCTGGTTCCTGATGTGTCGTAGTAGACCACGTACTCTACGCCTTCCTCTGGAAGCCTCAATATGGGGGCACTAGTCAGCCTCTGCCTCAGCTCCTGAAAGATCTTCTGGTATCTCTCTGACCACAAAAAGTTTTGCCCCTTCTTCGTCAAGGATGATAGTGGTGATGCAACTCTGGAGAAGTCTGGCACAAACCTTCGGTAGTATCCAGCCAAACCCAGGAAACTCCGTACCTCCATTACACTCCTGAGTAGCTCCCAAGCAAATACCACCTCAATCTTCACTGGATCTAAAACAACTCCAGCCTCCGAGATGACATGTCCCAGAAAGTGAACCTCTCAGATCCAGAATTGGCACTTCGAGAGCATACCATAAAGCTGGTGATCTCAGAGTGTGTCCAGTACTACCCGAAAGTGATAGGCATGATCCTCCCCAGTAGTATAGTAGATCAAAATGTCATCAATGAAGACTAAGACAAAGAGATCGAGGTATGGCTGAAAGATCCTGTTCATGAGTCCCATGAAAACTTCTGGATCATTGGTTACACTGAATGGCATAACCAAGAACTCGTAGTGACTGTACCGACATCTAAAGTCCATCTTTTACACATCCTCATCTCAAACTCTGAGCTAGTGATAGCCTGATCTGAGTTCTATCTTTGAGAACCACCATACTCCCTTCAACTGATCAAAGATGTCTTCAATCCTCGGGAGTGGGTACTTGTTCTTCACAGTCACCTGGTTCAGGTGTCGGTAGTCAACATAAATCCTCAAGCTCCCATCCGCCTTCTTGGAGAACAGAATCGGGGCTTCCCAAGGAGAAACACTGGGTCAGATGAATCCCTTCCCCTACAAGTCCTCAAGCTATACCCACAGCTCGTGAAGCACCGTTGGGGCCATCCGAAACGCTGGAGCAGATATCAATTCCCTCTTGGGGTACAAGTCAATATAAAATTCCACCTATCTACGAGGAGTTAGACCTAGGAAATAATTAGGGAAAACATCTGTGTACTGGTCCACCACTACAGGATACCTTGGACTCTCCACATCAACTACTCCAAGGGTAAGGCAATCCAACTGATGAGTGATCAGATGCACTCTCCTCTGGGAAAGTCCATCCTGCGCTGCAAAGGCTCCCTTCTCGCCGGTGAAGGTAAACCTGGTCCCATCTGTGCGGACACACTGCACTTTGCTCCTAATACACTCAATCTGAGCATGGACTATAGATAACTAATCCATACCCTAGATGACGTCATAAGGCCTCGACGCCGCTACTAGGTGATCCCAGCTGAAGCACTCTCCTCCTATAGTAAGATCACACTGCCGAAACCAGTGCGTAATCGTCAAGTCTACTCCCATAGGAGTCTCTAGCCATAAGGATCGAGCCAACAGATCTGTTGGAATCTCCGAGCTCTGAACGAGGGCAGTGGCAATGAAAGAGTGACTGGAACCTGTGTTTAGTAGAACTACAGCTAAGGTGGAATAGACACAGATGGCACCTCATATCATCTCTGGAGCACCATGATCGTAGGTCTCAACTTCCTGGAGCTGAGATCTCCCCTGTCCACCTGCTCCCTGTGGTCAGGGTGGACCTCTTGGTGGTGGTTGTGGTAGCACCTCGAATCGTCGTCCACCACCAGCTACATAGCCGGCTCATCTTCCATGTCCGCCTCCTCCCTGCGGACTACCTCGATCGAATCTCTATCTCTGCCTGGGCGGTCCTTCGACCGTCTGCTGATCATCCGAATGGTAGGTCAGATAGTCATGAGTCATGTGACCCTGCCTGCTGCATGTGAAACACTGCCCGCTCCTGACATGTATGTCTCTGCTCCGGGTGCCTCGCACAACCGATCCTGAGTCATGTGGTCATCCACCTGTAGGTTTGGTCCTCTTGGACCTCTATGACATCTATCTTCTGCTAGCTATAGAAGACTCCGCTATGTGTCAACTAGCAGTGGATCTCAATATTGGAGACTATTCAAAAAGGAAACTCTCCACTAGGAGGGATCTCTTTAACACCCCTGCCTGCGTTGGGATGCTGAGTGAGATCACCGAAGCTCTGATCTCCCACCAGAGTCCCTGATCGAAGGCTCGGGCCTTGAATAATTTGTCCCATACCATATTCACTATGGGAAATATAGCTATTTTCGACAGGTCATTTGCGACGGGATCCCGTCGCAAATAGCCTTTTGCGACGGGGCCCCGTCGCAAATCGCCCGTTGCAGAAAACGCCGTCGCAACTAATTTTTTTTGCGACGGGCCCGTCGAAAAAACACGTATTTGCGACGGGAAATTGGCCCGTCGCAAATAGGTTTCTGGTTTTTTTTAAAAAATCTTTTGCGACGGGCCCGTCGCAAAAAGTATTTGCGACGGGTCATATTCCCGTCGCAAATGGTTGCTTTGAAGCAGGAATTTGCGACGGGCCCGTCGCAAATAAGTATTTGCGACGGGAATATATTCCCATCGCAAATAATAATAAAAAAATTTAAAAAAAATTTAAAAATTTATTTATTATTATATAAATCAATAAACCTATTTATATTGATATAAATATAATATTTATTTTTTAAATATGTTTTAGAAAGGAAGAATGAAAATCAAATGTGAATGTATAAGATGTTCAGTAAAAGAGGCTTATAAAATAAATTAAAAAATATTTTTAATTAGTAATTATGTAATTTTTATCAGTTAATAGTCATTTAATAACTCTTTGAATATAAAAAAAATAAAAAAATTAATGAAAGATGGAAAATAAGTTAAAAATGAAACCCAAACATCAAACGGCCATAAATTTTGATCCGGAACTCCGTTTGAGCTCCACAGCATATCAAATCGAAGCCTGCGACGAGATCTACAGTGCTATGGACTAGTGGAACCCGTCCAAGGTTGTTTCAAGGCCAAAAAAGGCCCAGAAGGCCTCCAAAACTGAGTTTTTAGTCGGGATACCCCGATTTTTCACAGTTTAAACAGCTATAACTTCTTCTACCGATGTCCGATAAAACTATACCATATATCATATCGAAGATCGTTTCATGCTCTTCGATTTGACTAATTGTGGAGCTGAAACGGACTTCTGTATTATAAGTTATGGTTGTTTAAACATTCAAATGGCTATAACATCCGATCCGGATGTCCGTTTGGCCTGTACCACATATCATATCGAAGATCGTTTCATGTTCTTCTATTTGACTGGTTGTGGAGTTGTAACGGACTTACGGATTAGAAGTTATAGCCGTTTTAACATTCTCGGTGGATTTTCACCCCCTCATTCCTATGTATTCATTCATAACTAGACATATATATATATATATATGTGTGTGTGTGTGTGTGTGTGTATCTATTGTATATATGTATTTATTTATTTATTTATACATATACATAAAAACCCATATTTTATAAATTTATTTAAAACTAAGCTTATAAATATATATTAATTAATATACAAATAAATATACGAATAAGAACTTATAACTACATATATATATAGAATAAATATATATTAATATATGAATAAATAAATATATATTTATATTTATATAACCAAATATATTTATATTAATATAAATCTATATTAATATACGAATAAATATAACTATATATATATAGATAGATCATTAAATGTATAAAAAAATGAAATGGCTTAGTTGTAAAGGTTAATGCGCGCATGAGGGAGATTTATTCCTATTTATTATTAATTATTTCTAATTATTATTAATTACTACTAATTACCATTAACTATGAACAATTAATACTAATAATTTAAATTTATAAAATAACAAAACAATATAAACACAATTAAATTACAACTAATTAAAAATAAATAAAACTAATAAAAAATTTAAATTAAATATTAAATTAAAAAGAAAATAAATACCTTTAAAATTGATCTGAGGTTGATCTCCGATAATTGTTGAAGACATCAATATCAAATCTGGAAATAAAAATTAAACTTAAGAAACTGTGAACTCTAAAAATAGAGTTTTGAGAGAAGTTGAGAATGAATGGAAAAAAACGGGTGGGGGTATTTATAGGATAGATTATTTGCGACGAGACCCGTCGCAAATACTTGAGCCCACATTTATCACGGTCAACGGTTAAATAGTTATTTGCGACGGGACCCGTCGCAAATATTAACCTGCCGACATACTATTTGCGACGGGGGGTATATTCCCGTCGCAAATAGTTTTTACCGCCGCCGGGTATTTGCGACGGGGTATATTCCCATCGCAAATAGTTTTTACCGCCGCCGGTTATTTGCGACGGGTGGTAACCACCCGTCGCAAATAACTTTCCCGCGGTTTGGCGCGCTTTGCGCGCCAAGCCTTTTGCGATGGGTGAGATTTCCCCGTCGCAAATAACCCGTCGCAAAAACCCATTTTTCCCGTAGTGATTGGTGGAGTAGCGTGAGAGGTCTATGAACCTCACTGAGTACTGAGCTACAATCATGGTGCCATGCTGCAGACGAAGTGGATCTTGTATGCGCACTGCGCGAAGAGTCACTGGGACAAACTCTGCCCGGAACAGGCTCTTGAAGTCTACCCAGAGAAGCATCATCTTGTCGTGAACTTGGAGCATCAAGCTTCACCATCTGCCCGCTGCTGCCTGTAGAAGGCTGGCAATAAGAATCACCATGAGGTTGGATGGTGTCCCTACCAGTCGGAAAACTCTCACCACAACCTCCAGCCAATCCTTAGCTACATGTGAGTCTGTCTCTTCCCTGAACCTGGATGACCTCTGGAGCTGGAACTCATGCAACGCACTCAAGTGGCATGCATTGTCTGTTGCTGGGGCTGGTGGCATCGGTTTCCCAATGGGAAGTGGTACCGCTGGTGCCACTGCTGGAAAATGGCCCTGCACCGAGGCCTCATTACTCAGTGGACTATCTGTGCGTACAACTCTTGGGACTCTAGTTGGTCGTCCGTGGGGAGGCATCCTCAAGGAAACAAATGCAACATGGTCAAAAGATTATACCTGGTGAGCTGACCTGGTTGACCTGACTTTAAGAAAACTTTTGAAAACACACACACACCATCAGTGTTTTCATGTACTGAGTCGGAAATCAGAAGTCAGGGTCCTGGTGTAGGGATACGTCGGCCGCCACACCAACACTGGATTCCCTAAACTGAGAACCACACTCACTACTATTAACACTATTGATTCATAGAAAAGAAAGACTAGAGTACTAAGTTATTTGGTAGAACCGAATCCTCTGATACCAATTTGTCACGACTCGTCCCCTAGGGCCCGTGCCGTGACTACCCCAAGACCACCTTCCATAGGTCAAGGGCTGGAAAATAGAACCAAAGGTATAATTCCCTAAAACCGGGAAGACATTTCCTTTAAAACCTGTAAACACACACAATATAGCAAAAGTTGGAAACAAAACACTAATTAAAACTGTATAAAAAAGTGTGTTGAAAGTAAAAGGGGCCAGAAATACAAGCCCAAAAGTAAATTACAAGAAACTAAAAGTACAACTGAAGAAAAGAAAAACTACCGCTGGGTCATCCTTAGAGGTTCCTACCTGAAGGGTAGGTACAGATCACCTCCTCAGCACTCCAGATCCGTCTGCCTCCTTCGTGTACTGTCACGCCGTAAGGTCCACCCCGGGTACCGTCCAGTCCTGGTACTCTCAGCCTTGGTCAGCACTATCCATCATTTGCATCCAACACAATGAGGTGCAGGCATAGACCGTGCAGAGGTGAGTATAACGATACTCAGTAGAAACCCTGAGACCCTCATGGTCTCAAAAAATACAACAAGGATAAACCACAAAGTATTAAATCAACAGATAACCCCACTTAGGTATATGCCCATACATATACCTAATTTATCAAGTAATCCATCTCAATCATGAGGAAAAAAAAGTTACTGACTCAGCTCAAACATGATTTTTATTCACATTATGGAAACCACAACTGCTGGAGAACTCCTCCTCTATCAAGTATAGTGGGACCACCCTAACACCAAGGCGCTTCCCACTAACCTTGGACTGCTGAGGTACTCCTCCTGTTGAGTACTGTGGGTCTGTTGCGTCACCAAGGCGCTCTCCACCGTGGATCTTCCGCCACAACCAGATGCTCCCCCTAATATCCTGTAGAGGTACTCTTCTTGTCGAGTACCATGTGTCTTCCACCATAACCAGGAGCTCCTCCGCCGTGGGTCTGCCGCCACAACCAAGCGCTCCCCACTGGGCTAGTCAAGTCACTCCGAGTCATTCGGTCAACAGTCACCAAGTCTCAGCCATCTACTAGGTCTCCGCACTATATCTGCTCATCTCTGGAAGGATCCGCTCCATGAGCTACATGTCGATACTCCAACTATCACGAAGTCCCACGAAGAAATATCTCAAAGGTCCGCCATGTCACAGAGGTCTCAACGCAACCGACGATGCGTCAATCAGACACCCAGTCTGTGAGTTATTATCTTTTTAGTCCCGAGGGCCCAGTTGGATTCATGCACGATCCAACCTGACCGTATCTCAACTATACCCCAAACTCTAGTGGGGTATACTCAAAGGGACCGTCATGCTCCAAGATTACCAGCACTGCTGATGGTTTGTCAAATAGACGTCCGGTGTCAAAGATATGGCCAAAAGAAAGTAAAGGGCCGTAGTGGGCGTGTGTTCGGTTCGACCCAGTTGGACCAACCTGGCCCGACCCAGTCTAGGCCGACCTAGTTCAGGTCGCCCAACCTGAACTATTGGGTCTGGCCCAACCTGTTGGGTTCGGCCCGGCCCGCTGGGCCCCACCCAACCGGCCACAAGAGGTCGCGGAGGGCTGTGAGAGAACGGACCGGTCGCGAGGGCGTGGACCGGCCGTGAGTCGGTGCGAGGGTGGTTTGGCCCGGAGGACGCTGTGAGGGCGCAGCTTGGCCCGGAGGGTGCCGTGAGGGCACGGATCGGCCCGAAGGGCACCGCGAGGGGCCGACTCGAAGCAGTTCGGTCCGGGGTCGGGGTGGCGCTGTCGGGGCTAGGAGGCCGACTCGGCTGGGGTGCCGTGAGTGGTGCGGGAGGCTGGCGCGGCCGGGGTGCCGCGAGGGGCGTAAGAGGATGGCTCAGCTGGGTCACCGCGAGGGGCCCAGGAGGCCGTATTGGTTGGGGCGCCGCGAGGGGCGCAGTTCTACCGGGGGCTCGAGAGGCCGGATCGGCCAGGAGCCGGTTTGGCCGGTAGGCGTGGGCAGCCGGGAGGGCATGGGTGACCAAGAGGAATGAGCGGCCAGGTGGCGTGGGCAGCCAGGAGGGCGCCGTGGTTCGGCCCAGGGCAGCAGAGCCGGTTCAGCCGACGGACAGGGTGGCTAAGGCTGGTTCGACCGGTTCTATTGGGCGGAGGGCGCGACCAGGGCGGCATGGTCAGGGTGCAACACGACCAAGGTAGATTTGGCCGGGACATGACATGGCATGGACCAGTTCGGCTGACGGATGGCACGACTGGTGGGCGGTGCGAGTTTCGGAGGCCGCGGGTATCACGACCGTTGCCTTTGTCGCATTCGTCATCTCATCGCCTCGTCACCTTTCTGAAGAACATCACAAAAAAGACCGACAGAGGGGTCGGGCCATGTTGGTTTGGCCTGCACCCTCCACATTTTAGGTGGTAGCAAGAGGATCAATTCTTTCTTGAATTTCAAAAAATTAACAAGAAAAGAATATATAAGAAAAATCAATCCAACACCCCACATCTTCCCACAAAAATAATTCCCAACACGCAAGGAAAAACATCCACAACAATTCTTTTCTTTAAAATGTAAGAATTAAAGGAATAATATCATATTCAAATAAATACCCTACCTTTGTTTGTTGTTCGTTGACGGAGTCATGGGGAAGAAGACAGAGTTGTCGTCGTTTGTCGTGTCCGCCGCACACTTACAATCCCGACCTCATGCGTCAGTTCATAGATGACAATGGGGAGGGAGGGTCAGTCGTCGAAGACATCCCATGCTGGTTTATTTCGCAAGGTTCTTCTGAGGAAGAAGTCGAAGACTCTCCTTGCCGATGTTCTTCGTTGGAAGAACGCGTTCTTAATTTTTTGTTGGTGAGAGCTTTTCTCTCAAAAGCTCCTTCCTCCTTTGCCAACAAAAGAAAAGGTAGCCAAGAATAATAGATTATAGAATCTATTAAGTTGTTGGAATAATAATTCAAATAGGGTGAATTAATTAAGTTGTCTCCACTTAATTAATTCATGAGGTTGACATAATTAAAAGCGAGTAAGGGTTGACACCATTAAAGGAGTGGGGGGGGGGGGGGTGGAGAGACTCTCCATCATTAATGAGGGGAGTTTAGTGGTTTTCCCCTCCCACCATTATTAGGGGGGTTTAGTCCCAGGTGGTCCCCACCACCATAACCTCTCGTGAGAGGTTAGGTTCAGGTGGTCCCCACCACCATAACCTCTCATGGGAGGTTATGGTCAGGTAGTCCCCACACTTCAACCCCCACAAGGAGGTTTAGTTCTGGTGGATCCCACCTCCAAATTCCACATGGTGGCCAAAAATAAAATAAAGTGTAAATCATTTTATTTTATTATTTTCCACGAAAAACCCAAAAACTATCTTTTATTCTCGACCCACTACCGTCAAGTTGAAAGTCTCCTTAAGCGAATACTGGTGCTGCGAGTTCAATGGTTCCCTCATTTTTCAATTTCGAGCACTGGTTTAAAATTTATAAAAACCCGCTCATATGTTTACTGAATGTGCCTGAACAAAACTTCAAAAATTGATTCTGGGCACTCCTGGCCTCGAAATCATGCGCCGTCAAGTTTCGCGGACTTGTAAAATTTCCATTTAATTAAAAAAAATTACATGGAAATTCCAGGTCTTTACAGTTTCATCATATAAATATTTTAAACTATGATTTTAATATCTTATATATCCAATATCTAATTTTTTGAGATAATAAATGGAATGCACCATTCATAGAGATGGTAGTTCGTACGTACGCATGAACACAACCTTAATTTAATTGTCATATTTTAAAAGAATGAAAAGAAACTTATATGAATATACATGTATATTATAATTATATTACCCTAGCTAAGTAATATATTTCATATATTCTTATTAAAATTTATCCTTAATATGTTCCATGTTTAGTTTGAAAGAATCACTTTTATTTGTGGGGGCAGTAGTGCGCACTTAAACAAACGATGTTATCATTTTTACTAAAAAATGGAAAGTGTAAGGATATGTGTTTTAAAATAATTATATAAGATTAAAGACATGATAAATATTATATGTAACAAATATAAAAACAGTGTTCATCATAATGGCCACCATGAGGGGTGGTAAAGTAAAATTGAACAATAATTGTTTAGCGAGGGAGTAGTCCGCCGTACACGTAAACAATATGTTTGTTACCCATTAGATTTAAGTGTATGTAATTTCAAGAACAATAAATGACATAAAAAATCCTAGTATATTTAGGATACTGGTGTTGTTATATTATAATACAATAAGGATAATTGAGGGAGTGGAGAGTGGAAATAAAATTAAAGAGCTTTAAGATAGATGTTACCTCTTAATTAGGTAACTCCTTTTGGTTTGCACCAAAAGGCTTCCTTAGATTTATTTATTCCCAAAGGTAGGCTTCAAGGAGGAAGTTAGGAATTTAGGGGAGTGAATTTTTCAGAGTTTGTATGAACCTAAGTGGCTTTAAAGGTATGAGGAAGTGGGAGGAAATTAGGTCTTTTATAATGGAGGAGGAGTGACACTCCTATAATATTTTAAAAGAAAGGAACCCCACCCACGTTTTTTTAAAGTGGATCAATAATAGTAAAAAGTAGATAAAAGTGATTATAGGGTCAAAATATGGATAAATAATGTATTTTTGATAAGTGTATAGGTTATTTTTGGCCTTAATGATATGGTTTAGTCACTTATAAAGCTTAATTTAACCTTAATAGTTGTAATTAATTTTAATTACTTTCCCTGATATTTTTGGTAAAAAATTAATTTTACATTATTAGAAACTATAAATTATTATAATTAAAAATATATAATCCATTTCTCCAAACTAAAATCACAAAAGTGGCAAAAATTAAATTAAAATCAATCTCACAGATGAGATGATAATGCTGGCTTTTAAAGTAAAATCATCCCAAAATTTTCTAAATTTTTATAGTTAATTTTAAAGTGAAATTGATTCAAATTTCCTAAATTG
Organism: Viscum album; assembly: GCA_963277665.1. Lineage (NCBI taxonomy): Eukaryota > Viridiplantae > Streptophyta > Magnoliopsida > Santalales > Viscaceae > Viscum > Viscum album. The sequence goes on along the minus strand of OY728125.1, from coordinate 720,074,518 downwards.
GATAAAATGATAAAAATATGAACTAATTAAACTTTAAATCCAACTAAATTTAAAATTTAACCTTATAAATAAATAAGATGAAAAAGCAGTTTTGAATTAAATTTCAGTATCTTTCACTATTCATTAAAATGAATCTTCACAAAAAATACAAAAAAATCACCATGATATTATTTTTATGTTTTTCATCCAAATAATAAGTTTATTTTGACATATTAAATTTCAAGTGTCAAAATTTTTATTTAAAATGGGATCTCCATTAAAATTTGTAAAAATGCCTTAATAACAATAAGGTATTTTATACATAAAATTGGGTTTGTTTTTATCTTAAGACAATAAAAAATCTATTGGATGAATATTTTTTATTAGATAGATAATATATATATATATATATATCATTAATATCACTTATAAATTTTAATTAATTTGACTTATTACGTTAAAACATCATTATGAGCATAAAAATTATAATATTTTTCTTTTTATTAAATCGGTTCTTATATTTATTCATAATTAATTTGTAAACTATAAATTCATTTTATTTTTTTAATAATAAATTTTCATAATATAGTTAATTCTATTCATAATAACTAATTTAATGGCCATGTTAAGTCTTATTATATTAAATAATAATATTTTAATAATATATTATTCTTCGGTTAAACTTTGATCTTGTGTGTAATGTAAGCTTTCGAAGAAAGTATATCTTGTGTGTAATGCACACTAACTCGATGTTGTGTGAATTTACAGATATATAATATTTTAAATTATTTAAAATAGTAAATATATTTTGAAATATCATGGTATTATATCCCCTTACACGCTTGGTGTCATGTGTCATGCACACTATTGAATATATGATTCTTATTTTAGAATTTTTGGGTGTTACATTCTCCCCACATTAAATAAATTTCATCCTCACAATTTAAAAATGATCTCAGTGATATTGGGATTGAAAATAAACTATTTTTGAAAGAACCATCTCATAAAAAAGAGTTAATATCACAATTTCTTAATAAATGAGAAAGGAAAGTACAATAGTCGCATAACTAGGTTCCATAGCTGGAGAACATATGTGGGAAATGGAAACATAGATATAGAAGAAAAAAATCCATCAATCATGTTCTAATGGAGAGTTTTAGTGAACATGGTTAGGATAAAGTTAACAATCATAAGTCCATAAATTCATGATGATATAAGAGGCCATTCAATTCATCAGAATCGAAGTTACTAGGACAAAATTTTTGGTTTCAAGATCATTTTTCTTGGAGTTTAGGAATTATTTCACTCTGTAATATAAGTAAATATACTTACTTCATAAACTTATATAAGCATAATATTATCCTTTTTCATGCCTTGAACTATCTCTACTTCATCTCTTAGAAAAAGATTCATCTATAGTGAGGTAATATATCAATCTCAAGACCACATTGAAAGTAAAAATTAAACCATTTCATAAATGGTAAATTTTTCCACAATATTATGTTCCAATAATTTAGAAATAATATTATTTAATTCCAAAAATGAACTTACCACCAAACTTTAATAAACATGAAGCAACTCTAAATTTTCACATTCTAAACACGTGAATAACTTCATCATATATCCTCTTGAAATATGGTAATAACTCAAATTACCATGAAACCTTATTAGATACACATATTCTTCTTTATTCCTTCAGTAAGAATCATGTGATTAGATATATTCCTTAAATCCAAAAGTGTTGTAAAATCCATCAATGATATCATAGACCACTTTTCCACAAGTCATTAATCAGTTCCATGGTAGTCATCACTTATCCAAATCAATCATTTCTTCATCATTATGTAAATTTTCGGAATATATTAAGGGTTTTATTCCCCTCAATCATGTGTTTTATGAAAAATTTAACTTTATACTTAATAAGTTTTCTTGGTACCATTCAACAGTTGATATAAATTCCTTAATGAAAAAGTATTGTAGTACAATCCTCATATATTCAATAATTCTTATAACAAGTACATTAATGATAAAACTATTCAAATTACATAATTTTTGAATAGGATTGTTAATAATTCCTCTTCATTTATGACAAGAGCATAACCTGGTAATTATCCAATATCATCATTTTAGGTATATTCCTTTGACGCTTGGGACATTGATTCACATAGTGTCCCATCTCCTTGAAGTTGAAGAATTTTACATTGGAAAGATTTTTTATACCCTTGAAATCACTAAATTAGTATCCTTTTTATCAACACTTATAATATACTTCTATTCCCTTCAATAATGTACTGGAGTGTTTCCTTCCACAATTATCACATGTCGAAAAATCCTTCTTTCCCTTCACCTTCTTTGAATCATTCCCTTTTTCATGGTGCTCATATGGCCTATTATTGTCTTGGTATTCTTAAAAGTCATAAGACCTGGAGAATTATTTACCCATATCATCTCACATGATACCATGTCCTCATATTATGTGAATTTTTGGGAGACTATTTCCCTTTGAAATTCCGGATTAAGACAATAAAAGATTTTATCCTTCTTACTCTTTGGATGATGTGCATCAGTGAGTTTCACATTACTTCTACTAGTCATCATTTATAAAAAATGGAATATATTGGATTATCCTATAAAGTTATGAATATTTTATAACTCTAAATATGGTATATGAAATAACATAAATTTATTCATCATGAATCCTAGAATAATAATCTTTGGTTATGTTGGGGAAATATTTACTTTTAAATCCTTCATAATGAAAGGTAAATAAAATGTGAATTATCCTAAGAATATACCCTTGTATTGTCAAAATAGGTGCATATTATGGCCTGTTGTCATGTACCAGGTTACTTTAAGTTTGGACCAGGACACCTAATCAGATTTGTTACTCCTAGGTACATCTGTGCCAGAACCCTGCCCACTTGTAGTATCCAGATAGGAATGTATTGCTAGTAACAACCACATAATTTATTCCTTATCAAAATTCCAGGATTTTTTTCTACACTTATCCTCAATTTCTATATTAGGATTGTGACCCCTAATCTATGTTTTCTAAATATAGTTTCCAAATTTGTTTCTAAACTTCTTTTGATACCAACTGCAATGCCCCGACCCCAGAAGCCTAGAGCCGGGGGATTATTTTATTACATTGGAATGATTACAAGGAATTAAATCCTAAAATACTGATAATTTTATTAGTATTGGAAATCCATATTACATTTATGATACCCTTAATACATTGGCAAAACAAAATAAAACATGATACACAATAAACTGAAATAAACTGCATCCTTGAAAGCTTATTCAAAGTTCTCTTCTTCATAACTTGGGGAAAGAAACATAATAAACGTGAAATCAAATTCTTTGTTAGGGTAAATAAAATATAAGAAATGATGAATCAATATACATGGAAAGGTAAATAACTGAGCTCACTTTTCATTTACATTTCTATATAAGGCATAAATAATATGGCAAGGTAAGAAACTAAAACACATGCCATAAATCAATAAACTGAGAATGGATTACATCCCTAGATATGTCAAAGAAAAATATCATGGATAAATAATAAGTGAAACTAAATGTGGTAAATTATTTCTTAATGGACATCATGTTTAAGGCACATGAAAACCTATACTATCATGACCTTTCATTAGATAATTAATACTACAGATAGAAACCCGTTTAAATTGGCCAACTTATTTGTCTCATGATAAACTATTGAGGAATCAAGGAACTATATAAATTATGATATCATAACATCATTTCCAGTAAAAATAATTACTCATATTTAATAGTCAAAATAAATAATTTTTCTTATCAACTAACCGTATTGAATTTGAGATACAAATTTATCAATAATTCCCCAATTAAACAAATAACTGTCAAAGTAAACACCATATGAAAATGGTATACAGTTTAGGTAACAATAATATCCATTACATTATAATATTTATATTAAATTAAATTTACAATGAAAAATGATTACAATAAAGTGATTTTTTCAAGATAATGTCAACAATAAAAAAAGTAAGTGAGATCGTAAAGATAATCATTAAGAACATTCTTGCGGAGAATAATCTTACAACAATCCAAAGTGTCCATACCAATTTGAAACATTTAAATCCTAATACCATTAAATTTATTAAATTTAATTAAACTTATAATATAATTATAATAATATTATTCATGATATAACATGAAAAATGTAGTACATACAACAAATAAAAGTGAATTTGTGAATAATAAAAAATAAGTCTCAATAGAATGTAAATGGAGATGAAATTACATTACCTTATACTTACTTTTTTGTGAGGTATTTATCCTCTTGTATAGTGGTTTAAAATATTTTAATAACTTATATAATAACAAAATTAATTTTTATAATACCATATATATTAACTTCTTATAATTATTATTACCTATTTGTTAGAAAACTTTCATTAATTTAACTATATTTGGTGTTAATTTCCTAGTTTATCATGTATGTTTTAACTTGTTATTTGTTGTTCTTATAAAAATTATCATGGTTTAATCATATCCATATTGTAAAACATTATTTTAATATATTATATATCCAATATATATTGTTTGGAGATATGAAATGGAATGCACCATTCATGGAGATGGTAGTCCGTACGTACACATGAACGCTACCTTTATTTCATTATCTTATTTTAAAAGAATGAAAATTAAATGATATGAATTAAAAATTTATATTATAATTAAAATACTGTATTTAATTAATATATTTCATATATTCTTATTAAAATTTATCCTTAATATTTTCCATATTTAGTGTGAATGAATCACATTGCTTTGATGGGGCGATAGTCTGCACTTCCACAAACGATGTTATCATTTTTACAAAAAAAGGAAAGTGTAAGGATGTATGTTGTAAAATAATTACATAAGATTAAATAAATAATAAATATTATATGTAACATATATAAACAGAGTTTCCATCATAATGGACACTATGAGAAGTGGTAAAGGAAAACTGAACAATCATGGTTTAGTGAACCGATAGTCTGTCGTACATGTAAACAGTATGTTTATTACCCATTATATTAAAGTGTGTGTAAGTGAAGGTATAATACTTAACATAAAAAAATAATAGTATATTTTGGATACTGGTTTTGTTATATTATCATGGATTAAGTATAATTTAGGTAGTGTATAGGGGAAATCAAATTAAAGAGCTTTAGGAAAGATGTTACCTCTTAACTGGGTCACTCCGTTTGGTTTGTACCAAAAGGATTCCTCGGTTTGATTTTTTCCAAAAGGAAGTCTTAAAGGAAAAAGGGATGGATGTTTGGGAGTTAATTGGATATATTTCTGATGAACCTAAGTGGATTTAGAGGTCTAAGTAAGTGAGAGGAAATGAGACCTTTTGTAATGGAGGAGGAGCGACACTCTTGTAATATTTTAAAAGAAAGGAACCACACCAACATTTGTTTTATTGAAAGTGGATAAATAATGGTAAAAAGTCTATCCAATGGCGTATAGGGTATAAATATGTCCATATAATGGATTTTGGACAAGTTTATAGGTCTTTTTGGGCCTTAAGTTTATGGTTTAGTCCCTTATTAAGATTAATTTAACCTTAATTGTTGTAATTAATTTTAATTATTTCACTAATATTTTTGGTCAAAAACTAAGTTGAACATATTATACATTATAAATTATCATTATTCTAAATATAAAATCCATTTTTACAAATTCTAATCCCATAAGTGTCATAAATTAAATTAAAATAAATACCGTAGACACGACAACAATGTGGGTTTTTAAAGTAAAAACAACCTAAAGTTTTCTAAGTTTTATAGTCAATTTCAAAGTAAAATTGATTATAATTTCCTAAATAGTTTTAAATGATAAAAATATGATCTAATTAAACTTTAAAACCAATTAAAATTAAAATTTATCTTTATAAATAAATTATATGAAAAACCATTTTTGAATTAAATTTCATTATTTTCACTATTCATTAAAAAATGAATCTTTATAGAAAAATACCAAAAATTAACCCTAAGATAATTTTTAAGTTTCGATTCCAAATGATAATTTTTTTTGACATATTTTATTTATAAAAGTTTCAAAAATTGGATTTAAAATGGGTTCTATATTAATAATATTTTTCTTTATATTCAATCAGTTCTTATATTCATTCCAAATTAATATGTAACCTGAAAATGAATTTTATATTTGTATAAACCATATATTTTCATAAGATAGTTGATTCTATTAATAAACACTAATTTAATATCCATGGTAAGTCTTATTATATTAAATAATAATATTTGAATAACATATTATTATTCAGTTAAAACATGGTCTTTCCTGTATTATAAGCTTTCGAAGAAATTATATCTTGTGTATAACACATACTAACTCAGTGTTGTGTGAATTTCCAAATATAAAATATTTCATGTTTATTTAAAATTGTAAATATATTTCAAAGTATCAGGGTATTATATTCCCTAACGTGCTTGGTGTCACGTGTCATGTACGATATCAAATATAAGGTTCTTACATTAGAATTTAGGGGTGTTACACTATGTTTGATAGTTAATTAATCATGTAGAACAAAATTTAAATGAACCCTGACATATTATTAAAATATTATTATTTAAAAACAATCATTTTAACATAGTTGTTAAATTAGTGGGTATTAATAGGAATAACTAATTTATAAAATGTATAAATTTACCCCCCAATATAATTATATTTATAAATTATAATTAACAAATCACTAAATTTTAAGAAAATTCATTTTATTAATAAAAAATACATTTTCTTCAAAAAATTATTTTTACCATTTTCTATGAAACAATAATATAATTAATTTTTATTACTTTTGTAAAATGTATTTTATAAAATGGAATTCATTTTTAAAATCAAAATATAAATATTAACATAGGGTGAAATGTTTGGACTTTTTAGAAAATATAAATTTTTTAGTGAATAGTTAAAAATACCATTTTTTATAAAATTTTAATTTCTTTCTAATAAAATAGGAAATTTAAAAGTTCCATTATTATTTTAATTTTATTAAAAATTAAATCAAGTATTAATTATTTATATTAAATCCAATTAATTATATTTAAAAAATAGTTATACTAGATTATATTATATGTTTATTCTTAGGCTTAAAAATGCATTTATCTGAAAACTATTTTAAAGTGAATAATGTTTCTCCATTTTATTTTATTAAAACAAAAACTTATGAGAAAATATCTAAATTAAATTTTTAGGTTATATATCTATAAATATAAGTTTAAATTTATATAATTATTATTACTTTTCATATAGTTATTGTAAGATCATCCTTTCCTTAAAAAATGAATTCCTTAAAAACTATTTTTTCGACACGTCTGAGGGTTTAATTTTAAATTAAATTCTTCCATTTATTTGAGTTGAATTTAATAAAATGGATTACATATTTTGAATAAAAATATTTTATATTATATAATAATTTCAACTTAATTTTTTTTACCATAATCAAGAATAAAAAGAATAAAAATTATTTATTGTGATTTAGTTGAAAATAGGTTTACCAAGGGTTAAACATAAAATATAAGAGTTAAAAATGATTTTTTTGACTAATTCATATTTATGGTAATTTATATACCTTATAAATTGCATGTTTTTATAATTATCCATTATGGATCCTTCTTTTATTATAAAAATGATGGAAGAATTATTTCTTTTCAAAAATTCTAGATGTGTCCTCTCCCCACTAATAAAAGGTCACCCCTATCCTCTTCTTTCCACACTTACAAAACCCATTGGTTTTCCCAATAATTGAAAAAATAAATTCCTTAATTCACTCCCTTCATCCTATAATTCTTTTTTTCTCATAAATCTAAAATAGGAAGGCTTTTGGTTTAAACATAAATTAGTTTTCCAGAGAAGATGTAACAACCTTAACCGAGAGCTCTATTTTATTTATTCTTCCACTTAATTAAACCCTTATTAAACCACAATGACATAATATCCTCATTATATTTCATATAATGATATGTTTTTTAATACCAATACCTACAACCATATCCTCCTCCCTCAAATGGTAAATGAAATCATTGATCATGTGTACAATGGACTACTACCTCTCGAATCAGTGTAATTCATCTTCCATCACCACTACTCATGAATGGATATAATTATGTATATAATGTTTATATAAGATATTTATGATATAATTATACTTATAAAATTATAATATCATATATACCTTCTCACCTTTCATTCTATATAGAATATGATAATATCATTCAAGTATATGGTGGATTACTGCATCATGAAGCGATGTGATTCATTTTTCAATTACACTTTACATGAAAGGTAATAAGGATCAATTTTATGTTTTTATATTATATAATTAACATATTAATAATTATGTAAAATAAATATACCATATAATTTTTTACATTTTCAACCATTGAATAAATGATAATGTCATTCATGTGTACAATGGACTATCACATCATGAAGTGATGTGATTCGTTTCTATTACCACATCACAAGGACAATATATTTAAGTGTATTTAAAGAAATAATATGGCCAAAAATACATTTTTATTTATTTTTCATAGAACCAATTTAAATAGTTAGTGACTAAATATTAATAATAAAAAAACCAAACACAATAATATATAAAAAACAAAACTCCTCCTAGATCATCTCACCCCCACAAAAATTTGACATTAAAAATTAAAAAAAGACCCAAAAATAGTAAGACATAATCTATAGAGATAAATGTTACCTTGAGGCTTGCACCTTTTACCCTTCCCAACACACCATTGAGTTCCTCTGACTGTCCTCATAGAAGGGTAAGAACTGGAAGTTAGAAAAATGTCCTGAAAAATAATTTTTGGAAAGATAAAATAATAATTACCTTGTTTCCATCATGATCAGTGAAAAAATGAAAATGTTACACATGCATACGTACAAATATCATCTCTATGATTTTAACGTAGTTTATTTTTCATAACCATAACTCATGGTTATTTTTAAAAGTATAATTTATGTATAAAAATGATTATTAAATCATGATTATTATTCTTGAGATTATTTAATAATGACTCCTTAGACTATGGTCAACACACAAGTGATGTTTTTAAATAATGAACTGAGCATCCTCAAAACACTTGATGTGGACAAATTGATTATGTAATTAAATATGTCTTTTAAAAAATGAATTAAAATATTTAAGTATAAGGGATTAAACATGTAAAAGGTCATTATAAAACAAATAATTGATATAACTTTATTATATAGAAGATAAAATACATGCATGGAAAGCCTGGACTAGAGGTAATAGTTTCCATCTCAAAACATCCTTCTTTGAGATACATGTTATTTTATACACATAATTAACATTTTATGGTGTATATAATGCCCCTTTTTATATTATATAATGAATACTTAATAAGTAATAGTATTTTAAGTTACAATTCCCAAAATTAATTCCTAGGGATTATGATTGAAAATTCACCAAAGTTGTAAGGGTATATACTTCAATCTCATTTTAATCGGGATTATTTATATTTCAATTTTCATATTAGGGAATTATTTGAAAATTTTATAGTAAAAATATTTAATATTATTCCCCTATAGTTATTTATGAAGTTTTCATGTATTATTTACATTTTACTCTATTTGGAACTTAAAATGATTGAAAACATTATTTAAAATAAATCTGACATCAATTCTCTCTTTGGTAAAAATACTTTTTCTTTCAAAACCATTTAATATAACAAAAAGTTTCAAAAAATAATTTACTAATATTTTTAAAGTAATTTTTACTCATAATTTTATTTTTAAAAAATATTTTAAAAGAAATATTCCTATCATTTTCCAAACAAGTTACTTTTTCCTTTCCTTACAAAAAAGTGAAAGGAATATTTGTTTTTTAATGTACTCCCCATGAACAGAACGTTTCCACCATCATGACCATTATTTACTGTGAATATTACCTTATAACTTTATAAGGATATTTTCAATCCATAATATTTATTGAATTTTAGTTTTTCAAAAATGGTTTTCCAATTTGAAAGGATATTTTATTGAAGAATGTTTTTTATGTTTTTAAAAGTACTTATATTTATCAATGAAAATAACCTTTAATTTTATTGAGTTATTATAATATATATATATATGTCTCTTATATAAATAAATTTCTTACCCTCCCTTCCTTTGATGGGGTAATAAAATCCTTATGCTCATTTCTCAAAATCCTTCATTAGGAAATTTCCTTTGATTATGATATAAGGCAAGATTATGTAACCCATTTTATTTCCATGGGTAATTATTATTTTATAACTTATGATTGATTTCATTATGTGGAACACATATGAATGTATATGAAATGAATGTGACATGAGGGCCTTGAATTATATATCCCTCTAATTCATTGAGTAATGTTTTAGTCTCATGAGATTTTATATATAGGATTCAGGAGTGAAACTAATCCATTATAGGACTCTATCTACTATGTGATGTCATCTTGGTAGTTAGGATTGAATTATTATTTTTGTAATGTTTTATGTTACTACAACATTTAGTATTTTAGCATGATCTTATGATATCATGTTCTTTATGTTATTCTTCAATGTGATTACTCATGAACCTTCTTAGGTATGATATCATGTTATTCCTTTGAATCAGATGTTATGCTTCCTTATCATGTTTATTTATTAAATATTATTTTTAGCTCACCCACTTTTCTATGAATTCTTGAGGTTTTCCAATGATGTTTTAGGATATCGAGAGGATTTGCGATCTCATTATGGAGAATAAAATAAATAAATTTTATTTTAGCCTCACTTTGATGTATTATAAACCTAGTATTCCAAATAAATTAGGCATCATAATATTTGGGCTATAATTAATGTACATTTCTGTTTAAAATAATGTAATGATATGTGTAAAAGGCTTATCTCACTATAGTGAACCCATTATGGATGATAGAATTCAGGCAAGGCCATCTGTGAGCTAGTGGCTGCTATAGTATCCCAACTAGCCTCGACCTCCCTTCAGTGCTCTCCCAAACCACTAACCCTCCACCTAACCTTCATTCCATGTCCCAAAAGACTCTTTTAATGGGTTTTAACCCTTTGAATTTGGTTCTGAATGTCTATGGAAAATCTGACCCCTCTACTAGATGAAAAGACCAAAAACCATTAGAGGTTCAAAATCTATTTGTAAACCTAGGCCTTACAAGGATCATAATAACCCACACATGAAAAAAATATAATAAAAATTTATACCATTAATTTAAATTAATTATTTAATTAAGATAATATTTTTGAATTAATAAATTAATTATATTATTAATTAGTTCATTCATTTGTCTTAATTGTTAATCCAAATAGTCATTGATATTCACACCCATTCTAATTTATATTAAATTAAATAAATTAATTTAATTTAAAATAATACAAACATGGAGTGCACTGACATGGGACATAATGTGTACCCTTCTAACGAGTCTTAAATACCATATGGAATTTAACAAAACATGTTTTGAAGGAAACATGATATGTTACAATCTACACAATATGTATTATCACTCACATAGTATGTAACAACACTATGTATGCTCTTGGTCATGTATTGTACACACATGAAATATATTCAATATGGTGTTTCACAATATTATAAATCTTGTAGTTTGGTGAGTCAATATGAGATGTTGACATGATATTTATGACTACATCGAATTACATTGATATATACAAATTTTTACTGATTATAATGTCTATTAATTACAAAATATCTATGATGAACATACACATTGTGTAGTCCCAAAATAACATGAAAAATAATTAATAATTCAATACTCCAAAAAACCTGGTCATAGAGCCTACAAAATAGTTATAATACATGCAGTTTTGTTTAATTTTGTAATTAATTAATATTTTGTAATTAATTCATATGATGTGCAACCTAGATCAACATATAATCCACATAACGAGGTAATAGTTACATGGAATTACTAACTTGTTTCATGACATGTATTCCATTATCTATAAATACTTTGAAGCATTGACTTATTTGTGATCATCGAATATTTCATTTCACTGAAATAGCCATATTTTTGTATCATGGATATGATTATATTCTAAACCATGTACCATTTTTATATATTATATTTACTTTGAAATTTATTTGATTAATTGGGAAATATCGATTAATCCACATTCATTGATCAACGAAGATATTTTTTGATGATTCATGAATTAAATTAATCATTCAATATATTAGTAATTTCTTAGACCTGTAGTTATTGATAATGCCTAATATTATATAGTCCCTCAGTGCATCGATAGTCACTTTAGGTGACTTAGTAAGCTATAATTAAATGGGTTTCTTCCTATAGTTTTAAACTATCTTATGAAAGGTCTTGAAAGTATAGGTATCATGTTAATGAGAAAATTTATCCAAAAATTAAGAATTTCCTTTATTGAGAATTAAATTATTATTATCCATGATATTTTCATAATGATATTATCTCTAGATTCATTTAATCCTCAATTTATTGATTAAATAGAATGTGTTTTCAGTTATTTACCTTACTATATTGATTTTTCCTTATCTTATAATGGTATTCAAGTTATTTAAATGGATTGTGTGTTCAATTATTTATCTTAATATGTTTATTATGCACATTTATTCATGATATCTTCCAATGTACTTAAATATTATTGATCAATTGAACTCACCCTTATTTTTTTCACTTTCCCCAGGATATGAGGATAAAATATTTGAATGAGTTCAGGGATGTCGATTACTCTCTTTTTTGTGTTCTATATTTAATTATCAATGCAATAAGGGAACCATGTATTTATCTAGTTTGTCAAGACTATTAAACATATTGATCCTTGTTGATGTGATCCATTGTATCTTATGCCATTGTAATAATGTAACCACTGACTCTGTGCATATGGAGTTGTGGTTTTATAGTTGGTATTAGAGAAAGTTTAGTATAAACCATGAGAACTAGATTTATGAAAAAATATATTATATAATGAAACCCTATGACAAAATATGGAAATATTCCCAAATAAACCGAAAATTTTATTTAGATATTAATTATACTAAAATTTTCAATTTACATTAATTATTTCACTAGTTTTGATATTATATATTATGATTGATAAAGTTTTTATCTAATATAGTGTATTCCATTTTTATAAATGGAACTTATAGGAAGGAATGGAAACCATATCAATGCACAAAATCCATGTAGGTATTAATCACATAGGAGAAATAATGAAGGTGGAGTGGGAGATACTACTAGAGTTGAATAAATTATAACTATATTGGGATATATGACTTTGGTTATAAGAAATAACCTTTAATTTATGGAACATTATATTGATACAAAATGTGGTGGAATAATTATAGACCACTTAATGCATTAGAAACCTCCACAATTTAATGGGAATAAAAATCTATTTTTATTTGATTAATGGATATGCTCCTTAGAGAAGATATATCTCACATCAGGAAGTAATGAAAGGAAGAGTATGCCATTGCAGTTTATCGTCTCTCAAGGGATGTGGATCATTAGTGTTTATTTATTAAAAACACTAAGGATGAGTTAGAAATAGAGACCATAGAATGGAATGACTTTAAGTAACCCTTTTTAGAAAAAATATTTCCTCGTAAACAATGATAAGATATGGAGAGAAATTTTTTGATTTTGAGAGGTAAGGAAGATAACAACATTTCTAAGTATGAATCATACTTTAAAAAGTTAGCAATTCATGTTAGGGACTATGTAAATAATCAAAATAATAATATTTAATGTTTCTTTTATGATATTAATTCAATCATTTAAAGGGAACTAATATCCAAAACATTTTAATTATATGAGGATATAAAACCATGTTCTATCAATATGGAGAAATAATTATCTATATTTTGATGGTCTCGAAGGAAAGAAAGATATGAAAAGGAAGAAATAAAAAAATAGATAAAGGGAAAAAGGGAAAGAAGGATTTTAACATATGTGATAATTGTGGAATGAAACACTATGGTTATTTATTGAAAGGAATAGGAGTTTTCTACAAGTGTGGAGAGAAAGGCCAACAATCTTGTGATTTCATTTGAATGAAATAAGTTGTAAATGTGAAATGATTCAACTATAATGAGATAAGGCATTATGAAAATGAATTACCCAATCTTCAAGGGAATATACCTTAGAAGAAGAGTGATCAATATCAAGCTTATTTTAGTAGTACTACTGAAGTGAAATGATTAAAGTTCATGTGTCTTTGGATTCAAGAATTATGTTGCAAAATTATTTTATCAATGATATTATAGTTATGAAAATCATGAATTATATAAGTATTTTACTATTTTAGTTTTCTTTAATTATTTAAAGAATATGTTGAATGGTACTAATAACCAAGAAAAGTAATTAGTGGTAAGGTAAAGGGAAACATAACCCTTAATGTGTTCCTGATGCTGAGTTAATAATGTTTATTTGGGATAATCAAAATATTGAAGATAAATAATAAAATGAGATAATACTTATTACCCTGGAATTGATTTATGATTTGAGGAAAAAATGGTTTATGAAGAAGTTTACTACACTTGGGGATTTAGGGAATATATTTGATGATCTATGATTTTATTTAAAGAAATAGTTAATTTTCGAAATCATTCATGTTTACATTAAGGTTTTATAGAGATTTGAGTTATTATCATATTTTAATAAAATATGTGATTAAGGTATTTACATGAGACATTAACAAATAATTTATAGGGAATTGATGATAATTTTAATTAGTGACCTTATTCATAAATTGTTCGAATTTTGAAAATGGTGAGTAATATTCTGGAGTATCCATAAGATTGACTACTTATGGAATGGATTAAGTTGAACTTTGGATATTATTGTTTATAGTTAATGTATGATAACATGTGTTAACCATTTTGTCTTAGGTAAATAATTCATGAATTAAGTAATGAATTATGGATATTATGATTCATTAAAAAGTACTTTGGGAATAAAAAATATATAATTATATCCTTTTATTGGTGTAAGAGTTGAAGTAAAAAAAGATCAAAGCACAACCAAAGGATTAAATGAAGCCTACGACATTGAAATAATAAAGTAATTTCATTTTCTATATTTCTTTATCTAGATTTTAAAATAATCTATTGACATTAGAAAAAAGGACCTTAAAATAAAAGCTATCAGTTCACTTTTCTTAATAAGAATCAATGATATTTTAACTCATCACAGATCTGTGGTCTTATGATGGTTAACTTTCTCATAACAATATTATATATTACTATTATTAAATGTTGGGTATTATTTTTCTCTTAAATATCCTTGTTTTCATTTCTCACTAATGTTCTTATATTCAAAAACCTAGTTTTGTGGTGACCATCATACTTCCCTTTCCCACTTTTAAGGGGAAGTTTTATTAACCCTTTTTTATGATGTAGGTTTTTGATAGAGGTGTTTTAAAATTTCAAAACCATGAATAATAATCAGAAGTTTAAATTTCTAGGATGAAATTTATTGAATAAGGGTAGAAAGTAACACCCTATGATTTTTAAAGAACACTATGCTATATAGTATATAAAACATGCAATACCAAGCGTCAATGAACCGTGAAATATTATTTAAATATGACCATTATAACATGAAAATTAAATTGGTGGGTATGAGTAGTATTAACAGAATTATAATGTATATATTGTACTTAATCAATACAAATTAAATGATTAATTATTATGAAATATGTACTCATATTTTAGAAAAGTTATTCTATACTTCAAAAATATGTTTTCTTAAAAAATGGATTTTATTGCTTTTTAGGAGTGAATAGTATAATAAAATTTTGGAAATTATAAATAATGTAATTTTTTAAATCATTATATTAATATTATATTAGGGTGAAGTTTTGGTATTTTTCTGAAAATATTGATTTTCCAATGAATTGTACAAAATACTGATTTTTATAAAAATACCATTTTCTTTATGTTAAAAAGAACTTTTATGATTTTAATTTGATAAAAAATTAACTTAAGTAATATTTAGTTATGTAAAGTATAATTAGTTACATTTTAATCATCATCATACCTTATTTTGGTATAAGTACATTTTTGGGCTTAAAAATGTATTTTTCAAGAAAACTGTTTTTCATTGAATTTTGCAGGATTAATTTTAAATTAAATTATGATACTTTTATGAATTGAATTTTGAAACATGGATTCAATATTTGGAATCATTGGGTCCAAATTTATTAAACAATCACCTTTTTCATTATGAACAGTAACTATCATAATGTTGTTACCATGGTAGGGGTAAATTGGGTAATTCAGGTTAAAAATAAAATGATAAGAACTATAAAATAACCTAAAAACTTTACGTGATTTTATTGGATGATAAAATTTTATACATTATCACACAATATTAGTTTATATGGGATTTTTTGGCCATTTTTATGAGATTATGACCTTTATAGTATTTTATTTCATTAAAAGTCAAACATGTCACATAATAGTTTTTAATAACTAAAATATTTTTAATATAGAGTTAAAAAAATGATATGTTTGACTATAAATAGTTTTTTTAAATATAAAAGATTTATCTTCCTCATTGTAACTTATTTTTAATTTTTATGGAAGAACTAATTAACTCAAATTATTACAAAACACTGATGCTGTAATTATATAATTAACGAAATAATCAAATAAATGATATTAAAAATATAAAAAGTAACAGAATTTGAGTTATTTAAGGTGATACAAGAATTATATATATTAAAATGAAATATTTATGATATAATATATTTTTTTTAATTTTACTTGTTTTATTTATGTTTTTAACATCAATGTAATGAATAGTATCAAAATTGATAATAATGATATTTTATGGGATCAACATTTTATTAAATTATTTAAAAATAATAAAAATTTAAATAATAAAAAAGGGTATAATATAAGGTCTAAAATTACATCCCCTATACATTTATAGGAAATTTTGAAGCATTTTTCTCTATAATAGTCGAATTATATTTTAATATTTTGTGAAATTCCAAAAAATCCCCTCACCTCAATTATAAAAGGGAATGCCTTCCTTCACTTATTTACACAACTTTGGGGTATCTATATTGACCAAACCATTATAATTACTCCTATAAACATACTTATACATGTTCCTCAGGTTATGGTCCTTCCAAAATAGCAATCCTAGGTCCCTAAGAAGAGATCCAAAGGGGGTACACTAAAGAAGAGGTAATCATTTTTACCAAATCTTTGAAGTTTATTTAATCCTCTAATAAACATTAATGTGTTGTAAACATCATAAAATAATTACTATAGTATCATAAATATATTTAAATGTTATTATTATTATGGGAAAACCATATTACATCACTTTTCTATCCTATGAAAATAAAAAACATTGCTCGTACGTACGTACAACATATTGTCTCCAGGTAGTGGTGTAATTATTTTTTCAATACCAATTTAATTTGATGGTTATAGTTTGTAAATTAATAAATATATATGATATATATGAAATAATAATGATTATTTAATGTTTAATTATTCTTTAATTTTATTTCATTCTATCCATCAAAAAATGAATACACTGTTTATGAGTACGTACAACCTATCATCTTCTCAAACGGTGTAATTCATTTTTATATCTATATATTTCATGGATAAATATAATTATATATGTATTAAATATATATTATATTTATACAATTAATAAAATTATATAGGTGATGGAACCATAATAAAATTACTAGGACTTGAACTACCGAATCAAAACATACATGAAAAAAGAAATAATTATCATCCTAAATAGTCATTTTAACAAAGAGTTATTAATAAATGGATGATAAAATATTATATATGGTATATTTAATATATATATATATATGTGTTTCTATAAAAAAATTATAACAAATCTATATTTATACTATAGGTTTAAATAAATTTTAAAGAAGTTGAACCTGAGGTAAGGGTTTCTCATCTCACTTTTACTTTTGTGAGACATATCCCATATTCACCGATTATTTGTTTTATATGGTGTATATACCACCACTTTGATATATTATATCATTAATATATTTGTATTCATGGTATTTAAAGTTTCATTTAAATTTATTTATTTCATGGGGCTTGGAATTTAAAATAAACCCAAGTGGTAAGGGTTTATTTCACAATCTCTCCATTATTCGGGATTGTTTATATTTAAGTCCCCAATGGGGAATATTTATGTTCCATTTCTATGTTTTATAAAAGTTATTTCAATATTTTTTTTACCATTATCCAAAAAAAATTTAAATTTATTTTTAACCATGTTTTAATTTTTACAAAATTCTTTGGAATGAATCTTTTTGTCATTTTCCAAATGATGTATTTTGTGACTTTTCTAAAAAAAATACGAAAGGAATGTTTTTTTAACTTATACGGCATGGGAGGATTTTATTGAAAAATTATGAATTAATGATTTGAATATTAAATTATATGTTTAAAAGTTTATTTTCAAATAAAATGTTTTCCTTCACACTTTTACATTTTTTTCTTTAAATGTAAATTTCAATGTGAAAAAGATATTTTCCTAAAAAAAATAGTGATATATTTTGATTCTTTTATTCATCAACAAAAAAACCTTTACTTAACTTATTCAATATAGGGTATATGTTTTAATGACACCATTCATTGAATCATTCACTTATGAACATTCAATATTTTTTTTCTCTTAAATATCAATATTATTATGTCATGGATATGATTATTTCTTAAACTGTATTCCATTTTAAAATATGGTGTTTACTATAAAAGTTATTTAGTTAACTAGAAAACAATGATAAATCCATATTCTTTACGCAATATATATTTTTTTGATCAGTCATATTGGTTCATGAATTAAATAGATCATTATATATATGAAGAATGCTTTGGACCTAGAGTGGTGGGTGGACCTTGGAATTGTATATCCCCTTAATTCATTGATAGTATCATGAGGAAAAATATAATCTATCATTAAAACTTTAATACCAATAGTTTTAAAATATCTTGGGAAAGGTCTTGAAAATAGAGGTATCATGTTTCTAAGAATATGAAGTCCAATAATTAAACATTTCCTTCATTAAGAATTTAGTTATTATTTTCCTTGAGATTTTCACAATGATATTATATCTAGATGCATTTCATTCTCATTTTATTGATTAAATGGAATTTTTTTTGAGTTATTTACTTTTTTACAATGATTTTTCCTTATCTTATCATGATAGTAACATTATTTAAATGGCATGTGTGTTCATTTATTTACATTTCAATGTTGATTATGATTATTGATTCATGATAACTTCTGTTGTACTTAACCCTTATTGAGTGTTTGATATCAACCTTATTTTGTTCTCTTTCCCTAAAATATGAAGATGAAATATTTGAATGAGTTAAAGGATGAATATTACTCTTTTTTATGTTCAATGTTTAATTATCAATGTAATATGAGCACTATGTATGTATCACGTTTTTCAAGACTACAAAACTTATTGATCCTTTGTGACGTGATCCCTTGTATCTTATTCCAATGTAATAATGTAACCACTAACTTTGGGCTTCTAGAGATGTGGTTGTTACAAGATCATTTCACATATAATTTATAATTAATTTATATAGAAAAAACTTTCCTCCACTGTAAAGACCCGGAAATTTCAAGGAATTTTTTTTCTTAATTTCTTTATTTCTTTGGAATTTTACGAGTATACAGTTTCTAACGGCACCTGATTACGAGGTCCGGTGTGCCCGAAATCAATTTCTGAGGTTTAGCTCGGGTACGTTCAGTGAATGAACGAGCGGGGTTTTCTAACTTTTGAACTGGTGCTCGGAATTGAAATCTGAGGGCACCGATAAACTCACAGCGACGATAATTACTTAAGAAGACCCTTTCTGGAGTTGCGTTTCTCAGGAGGAGTTGTTAAAAAAAAGAGTGAGGAATAAAAATATAATTGTTTTATAATTTTATTTTTATTTCTTGCTAAGTGGTTTAAGTATTGTGTCACAAAACTTTTTCCCTCTCTTTTGTGGTTTAACTCCTAGGTGTGGGAGTTGGAGTGGGACCTGTTGGGTTGCTAACTTCCCTTGAGAGGATAAAGGTGGGGTGGGGCCCACACGAGAGCAACCCCTCACATTCTTAACTCCTCAAAACCCCCCACTTAAGTTGTATAAATCATGAACTCCTCCTTTAATGTTGTGACTTTCCCTCTCCTCTCATTTAATCAAGCCAACACATTAATTCAATTAATGGATTTGAGTTTTTAAATTTTGAACTCATGACATGGCTTAATAAAATAAGTGGAGTTTATTTTATTTTTGGGTTAGTGGGTTGTGTTAAGGATTGGAGAAGAAAGCCCTAGTTTTGAAGAACTCCATCTCCTTCGTTGAAGAACGCTACGTCTCTGAAGAAGGACATCGACTTGGCGGTCCCAGAATTCTCCATCCACTTCCTCTTCCGCGACAAGGAAGGAGACGTCGACCGTGGAGACCGACGCCAAAAACAACGTTCTTCTTCTTCTTCCGACGTCGACAGAATCGATACCGTTCTTCCACGACACCCGACTACCGCGACGTTCGACTTCCGCGACTCGATGACGTGTGACATCAATTTAGAGGTAGGGGGTTTTTCGTATATAATGTTTATGTGAATTATACCCTCGTGCGTGGGTATTTAATTGCAAGGTGTTAATATAATTTATTTTGAATAAATTATACCCTCGTCAATGATTAAAAGCATGTGTTTAAATGTTTTCCATTTGATAACACCTAACGCGGAGGGTGAGGGCCGAACAAACACGGCCCGAAAACCCTCCACAACTTGTTTATTGATGTGCGGATTGGAGGCAATGACGAAATGGGCCACAACAGTGATTTGAGGCCTTCACAGTAAAGTACGGGACCCGAGATGAACACCAGCGCAGATAGACTTGAAAACGGACCACCGGAGAAACTTCGGTGGCCCGCAGACATCACCGGCAGCGCCCTGGCACACCGCAAGGAGGAACCGCCGCATCTGAAGCCACGACAGCAGGCGGCTGGATCCCGTGGCCATGCGGGATCTGGGGTACCAGGACACGGCGCTCGCCGCATCCGCGGAGCGCAAAGGCCGCGGGGGACCGGGTCCCCCGCTCGGCTCGCTGGCCGAGCCAGCGTGCCACCCAGCCGGGCCGGGCCGGGCCGCGCCCGGCCGGGTCGGACCCGGACCCTGGTTGGGTCGACCCTGTTCGGACCGACCTAGGGGGGGTTGGGCCGGGTCGGACCGGGCCCAGACCCCCCATTTTCGGATCACTTATGGTCTTTTCCCCATATCTTGGGCTACAGACCTCCGATCGACGCACCGTCAGTTGTGTAGTGATCCTTGGATCAGGACGGTCATTTTGGTATATTACACTCAAGGTTTAGGAGAACTTTGGGTATGGCCGGGTTGGCTCGAACACAAAGCCAACCGGGCCCTCGGAGCGGAAACGCCTATAACTTGAGCTCCGGACGTCCGATTGACATGTCGTCGACTTTGTTGGATTCCTATTAGTGAGACGGAACTTTTGGGTTACTCCACTCGAGGTTTGGACGCAGTTGGAGTATGGCCGGGTTGGATTGTACCCGAAATCCAACCGGGCCCCTAGAACAAAAAAGCCGATAACTTTCAGACCGGACGTCCGTTTGACGAACCTTCAGCGCATTGGTGATCAAGTCAAGAAACGGTCCCTATTAGTATACCCTATGTGAGTTCGGGGTACAGTTGAGATACGGTTGGGTTGGTTCGTACACGAAACCAACCGGGCCCCTGGGACGAAAAGGCTAATAACTCACAGACCGGGCGCCCGATTGACGCGCCGTCTGTTGCGTTGAGACCCCTATAGCGAGGTGGTCCTTTGAGATACTTCTTCGTGGGACTTTGAGATACTTGGAGTATCGACCTGTAGCTCATGGAGCGGACCCTCCCGGAGACGAGCATACGGAGTACGGAGACCGTGTAGCCGGCTGAGACCTGACGACTACTTGACCTACTTGACTTGGAGTGAGTCGACTAGCCCAGTGGATGGAGCACTACCATGTTTGGGTGCATACCCATAGAGGATGGAGCACTACTATGTTTGAGTACAGCCCCACAGTACTCAACAAAAGGAGTACCTCTGCAGGCTCTTAGGGAGGGTGCACTACTGTGTTTGGGTGGCAGACCCCGGCAGGAAGCACTACTATGTTTGGGTGGCTGACTCGCAATACTCGACAGGAGGAGTACCTCCGCAGTCTTAGATTAGTGAGAAATACCTCAGATTCGTGACAGGATCACTATACTCGTCAGAGATGGAGCTCTGCAGCAGTTACGGTTTCGATAGTGAAAATCCTGGTTTGAGCTGAGTCTATGACCTTTGTGTTTACCCCATGTTTGAGATGGGTCACTTGATAAATTAGGTATGTGTATGGGAACATACCTAGGTAGTGGTTATCCGTTGATTTCATAACCTTTGTGTTTCCTCGTTATTGAGATGGGTTACTTGATAACTTAGGTATAAGTATGGGCTTATACCTACGTAAGGGTTATCTGTTGAGATCCTTCTTTGTGGTTATCCTTGTTGGATTTAGTGAGACCTTGAGGGTCTCGGGGTCCCTACTGAGTATCGTATACTCACCCCTGCACGGGCTATGCCCGCACCTCATTGTCTTGGTTGCAGACGACGGGCAACGCTGACAGAGGCTGAGTGTTCGAGGACTGGACGGTACCCGGAGGTGGACCTCATGATGAGTCAGTATCCAGAGGGGGACTTCACGACGAGACGATACTCAGAGGAGGTAGATGGGCGAGAGCGTTGTGGAGGCTATCTGTACCTATCCTTCAGGTAGGATCCGTCACAACCCGTCCTCGGGGCTCGTGCTGTGACAACCCCAAGCCCGCCTTCCATAGGCCAGGGGCTGGCGACTAGCACCAAGGCATAAATCCCGGTAAAAAGGGAAGACATTGCCTTTGTAAAGTAAACAAACACCACAGAGCAAGCAAGCAGTAGAAGTAGACACTAAGTAAGAACTGAGTACAACAGTAAGTGTGGAAAAAAGTAAGTGGGCCAGAATACAAAACCCAAACTGAAAGTAAAGTACTACTAGAAAGGGAAAACAACAACTGAAAGTAAAGCCGCAACGTCGAGCCGTCCACTGGAAGTCCCACCTGAAGGGTGGGTATAGATGGCCTCCACAGCTCCTAGGGTCCAGCCGTCCGCTCCGAGTACATCCCGCCCAGTGGTCCGCCTCCAGGTACCGTCCTGCTCTGCTAGCCTCTACCATGATCAGCGCTGTCCGTCGTCTGCAACCAACACAACGTAGTGCAGGCATAACCCGTGCAGGGGTGAGTATAAGCTACTCAGTAGGGACCCTGGGACCCCAGAAGGTCTCCCAGAATCCACAAAGGATAAACCATAAAGGAAAGATACAATCACGAAGTAACATTCGAAACTGCTTAGGTATATGCCCATACATATACCTAAGTCATCAATTCTCGTTCAGCTCCAACATCCGAGCCCAAGTACAACCCAGTCCACACAAGAAGGCAAAAAGTAAATCCACACAGGAAAGCAATATAGGATAGCACAACACAATCCACATAGGAAATCAAAATAGGATTCATCTCACATAGGTATACTTCTTTATATGACGATAGAGACGATCAGATATATCCACTGATTCATCTATGCCGTCGGACCCACAAAGGATCGATAGGTACTAAACCCCACAATGACCCACAAAGGATCTGACCCACAAAGGATCGATAGGTAACTAACCCCCGCAATGACCCACATAGGATCTGACCCACACAGGATCGATAGGTAACTAACCCCCGCAAAGACCCATACAGGATCTATAGGCACTGGCCCACACAGGACCGCTGAGCGCTAACCCACACAGGATCAGACCCACATAGGATCTATAGCACTAATCCACGTAGGATCGCTGAGTGCTGTAGTCGTCGTCGTAGTCGGAGTCGCAGCCAGCTCTAGGGTTCCCGCATACAGCAAGCTCGTTCGGGAGGGTCCGCTCCACGAGCCGAGAGGATGATACATCAACTGACACATATTCCAGAGTTGATGTATCCAAAAGTTCTGTATCGACAACAGGTACTCAACGCCAGAGACGGCGCATCAATCGAACGCCCGGTCTGAGAGTTATTGGCCTTTTCGTCCTAGGGGCCCGATTGGTTTTTAAGTCAAAACCAACCCGACCGTACTCCACTTGCGTCCAAACGTCGGGTGGAGTAAGTCAAAAGATCCGTCTCACTTAGAGGAATCCATCAAAGTCGACGGAACATCAATCGGACGTTCGGAGCTCAAGTTATAAGTGTTTCCGCTCCAAGGGCCCGGTTGGTTTCGTGTACGAACAAACCCGGCCGAACCCAAAGTATTCCAAAACCATAAGTGCAATATACCAAAAAGACCGTCTCGATCCAAGGATCGCATTGAAACTGACGGTGCATTGATCGGAGGCCCGTAGCTCAAGTTATGGGCAACAAACCGAAAAAGGTTCGGTAGTAGGGAGTTCGGGCCCGGTCCGACCCGGCCCGATACCCCCAGGGTTGGCCCGAACCGGGTCGACCCGTCCCGGGTCCGGGTCCGGCCGCTTGGGCGCGGCCCGGCCCGTCACGCGGCGTGTTGGGCGCGCTGGACAGGGGTTCGGCCGAACGGCCGAACCGTTTGGGGCGGAGGGTGTTGCTCCCACGTGAAGTAAACCATGGCCCCTTAATGGGGCCGCTTCGTCCGGCCAGCCGGGGGTTTCGAACCCCCGGTTCCTCCATGGTCCGACCAGCCCGCTCCGGCCGGTCATCTTCTGCCGCCGCGAGACCGGAAAGGCTGGTCCCCTTGCTCCGACGCCGGCGGCCCGGTACCGGCCGCCGGTTCCACTGTTCCGTCGCGACCCAGAACCGGCTGCGACCTTCGTTCGTTCGGCGCGGCGCGACGGCGCCGCGCCCCTCCGCCGTGGCCCCGCTCCAGCCACGGTGCTTCTGAGGTCCTCCAGAGCGGCGCGACGGTGCCACGTCCTTTGTTCATCTTCTACGGCGCGGCGCGACAGCGCCGCATATTTATTGTTTCCAACGGCGCGGTGCGACGGCGCCGCGCTTCTCCTCTCTTCCTTTTACAAAAAATCCACACGGTGATTTGGCACCGCGTCGCCTTGCTCGCCGCATCAATATCAACAACCAAAAAGAGGGGAGGAGTGTCAGCCATGTTCGTGCGGTCCGACCTCCTCCCACTAATGCGATAACAGGTGGTCCAAATGAAAGGGGGATAACGACGTAAGTAATCACAAGAAAAAAATAAACCCCTACCTCAACGCTGTCATCCAACGAGCGTTCATCGCGGAATTAAATGTTGCGGAAGAATAAGATCGCCGCGGAAGAAGAGAATTGCCATTGGCATTAGGTGATATCTGAGGAAGGCATCACTCGCCGTCGTCCGCCGTCAGAGATTGGTGTTCTTCATCGGAGGTGGTGCGTTCTTCACGTTCTTCATCGGCGGTGGTGCGTTCTTCGCATTTTTCGTCGAAGAACGAAGAATATTCTCTTTTTCTCTCAAAGGGTTATCACAACACAACCCCAACCATAATAAAATAAGTCCAACACTTATTTTATTATCAACCTAAGATTTTGAAATTCAAAAGATAATAAACGAACAATTAATTCGAAGAATTAATTGTATCAATTTAACTGCCCAATTTAATGGGGCGTTTCTTAACCAGAAAAATGCACGGTTGACTTTCATTAAAGAGGGGGTTTGCGGGTGCGTTAATTAGGAGGGAAGAAATGGTGGGGCTCGTGCGGGCCCCACCTCACAAATATCCTACCAATTGGGTAGGATATTGTGGTTTCTACCTTATCCGCTTAACTTAGCTTAAGTGGCTTTAAGTGAAGTAAAATAAAGTGTCACGCCACCTTTATTTTATTTCTTAACTTAACCCCAAAAACTAAAAACCACACCCGAGAAAACGCAACTCTGAAAAAGGCTTTTCTAAGCAAATACCGGCACTGCGATTCCATTGGTGTCCTCGGAATTCGATTCCGAGCACCTGTTCAAAAGTTAGAAAAACCCGCTCGTTCGTTCACTGAACGTACCCGAGCTAAACTTCGGAAAATTGATTTTGGGCACACCGGGCCTCGGAATCAGGTGCCGTCAAAAACTGCGTTCTTGTAAAATTCCAAAGAAAATTAAGAAAAAAATTTCCTTGAATTTTATGGGTCTTTACATCACTCCCACCTCAGGGCTTTACGTCCCCATAAAGATACATCATAAACTAGGGAAACAAATGTGGGTACTGAGCATGCATCTGAGCCTCCCGCTCCCAAGTGCTCTCCTAGAGGTTCCCATGCTGCCATCTGATACACACTAGAAGAATCAACCATCCACGTAGGACCCTCTCCTGTTGATCC
This sequence comes from Viscum album, assembly GCA_963277665.1. Taxonomy (NCBI): domain Eukaryota; kingdom Viridiplantae; phylum Streptophyta; class Magnoliopsida; order Santalales; family Viscaceae; genus Viscum; species Viscum album. Next base: position 720,048,087 of record OY728125.1, on the reverse strand, counting down.
TCAATCTCCACCGGGACCTCCGCAAAAGTTTCCCCATCATCAACGTCCAGCTCCCCATGGTCAATGATATGCGTTGGGTCGTGCACGTATCTCCTCAGCTGAGATACGTGGAAGACGTCGTGCACCCGGTGCAACTGAGGTGGTAGAGCCAGGCGATAAGCCACCTCGCCAATCCTGCTGAGGACCTGGAATGGTCCGATGAAGCGTGGATACATCTTGCTGCCTCGGCCAAATCTCCGTAATCCACGTCGAGGTGAGACCCGCAAGAAGACATGGTCGCCATCCTCAAACTCTAGTGGCCTCTGCCTCCTGCCAGCATAAGACTTCTGCCAGCTCTGAGCTGTCCTCATCCGCTCTTGGATGACCTGAACCTTCTCTATCATGGCCTAGACCATCTCCGGTCCCACAAGTGCTGACTCCCCAGGGTCTGTCCAGCACAATGGAGATCTGTAAGGTCGGCCGTACAACGCCTGGTATGGTGCCATCCTGATTGTGGAGTGGTAGCTATTGTTGTACGCAAACTCCACCAAGGGTAGGTGGTCCTCCCAGCTATGACCAAAGCTGAGGACACATGTGCGGAGCATGTCCTCGAGAGTCTGTATGGTCCTCTCCGTCTGACCATCTGTCTGAGGGTGAAAGGCGGTGCTTAGACGTAGCTGCGTCCCGAACGCCTCCTACAACCCCTTCCAAAGCCGGGAAGTAAATCGAGCATCTCGGTCGGAGACGATATATGATGGCACACCGTGAAGTCGTATAATCTCCTGAACGTAGAGACGTCTCAAGCTCTCCACTGAGCCCTGCTCTCTGATGGGTAAGAAGTGAGCCGACTTGGTGAGTCGGTCGACAATCACCCAAATGGAGTCATGACCTCTGGAAGTGCGTGGAAGTCCAGTCAAAAAGTCCATAGATATCCTGTCCCACTTCCACTCCGGGACCTCCAAGGTTTGTACTAAGCCTGATGGTACTTGATGCTCTGCCTTCACCTGTTGGCAGGTGAGGCATCGAGAAACGAACTCGGCCACAACCTTCTTCATGCCCGGCCACCAGTGCTGTCGTCTGAGATCCGGGTACATCTTCGCAACTCCAGGATGTACCGCCAAAGGAGAAGTGTGAAACTCTCTCAGCACCTTCTCTCGTAAAGCAACTGGTACCAAGGTATGTCCTTTGTAAAGGACGTCATGCTCTGCTCCAAAGGAGAAACCATCAGGTGCCTGTCCTGAGGATATTTTTGCACACCGCGTCTCATAGTCAGCATCCCCACGTTGTGCCTCTCTGACCCGCTGTAGTAGTGGAGGGGTGATTGTGAGAGACTGAAGGAAGGCTACTCCATCTCTATCCATGAAGGATATCTGCAAAGCGGATAGCTGCTCTGTCGCCTCCTCAAGTAGCTGAATGCCCGTCCTTTTGCTAAGAGCATCGGCTACTACGTTCCCCTTCCCAGGAGTATAGACTATCTCAAAGTCATAGTCCTGGAGGAACTCGATCCACCGCCAGTGTCTCAGGTTCAGGTCCTTATGAGAGAAGATGTACCTAAGACTCTGATGGTCAGAAAAGACTGTAAAGCGCTCGCCCATCAGGTAGTGTCGCCATGTCTTCAGAGCGAAGACCACTGCTGCTAACTCCAAGTCATGAGTAGCGTAGTTCTGCTCATGCGGCCTCAACTGGCGTGATCCATAGGCGATCACCACCCGCTCCTGCATCAGGACACATCCGAGTCCGGTCCCTGATGCATTGCAGTAAACTATGTACCCTACTCCCTCCTCCGGAAGCCTCAAGATAGGGGCGCTGGTCAATCTCTTTCTCAGCTCCTGAAAGCTCTGCTGACATCTGTCTAACCACACAAATGGTTTCCCCTTCTTCATCAAAGCTGAGAGTGGTGCCGCAACTCTGGAGAAGTCTAGCACAAATCTTAGGTAGTATCCAGCTAGACCCAAGAAACTCCGCACCTCCATCACGCTCCTGGGTGTATCCCAAGATAACATTGTCTCGATCTTCACAGGATCCACCACAACTCCCGCCTTAGAGATGACGTGTCCTAAGAAGTGGACCTCACATATCCACAACTGACACTTCTAGAGCTTTCCACAAAGCTAGTGCTCTCGGAGTGTGTTTAGTACAACCCGCAAGTGGTAGGCGTGCTCCTCCTCAGTCATCGAGTATATCAAAATGTCATCGATGAAGACCACGACAAATCAATCGAGGTATGACTGAAATATCCTGTTCATGAGGCCCATGAACACTGCGGGAACATTGGTTACGCTGAAGGGCATAACCAAGAACTCATAGTGGCCATACCGACATCTGAAGTTCGTCTTCTATATGTCCTCATCCCAAACTCTGAGCTGATGATAGCCTGGCCTGAGGTCTATCTTTGAGAACCACCGTGCTCCCTTGAGCTGATCGAAGAGGTCATCAATCCTCGGTAGCGGATACTTGTTCCTCACTGTCACCTGGTTTAGGTGATGATAGTCGACACAAAGTCTCAAGCTCCCGTCCGCCTTCTTGGCGAACAATATCGGGGAAGCCCAGGGTGAAACACTAGGTCGGATGAATCCCTTGCCCTGCAAGTCCTCCAACTCTACCCGTAGCTCTCGAAGCTCAGTGGGGGCCATCCGATATGCTGGAGTGGATATCGGGGCTGTCCCGGGGTATAGATCAAGATAAAAGTCTACCTCTCTGTGAGGAGGTAGTAATGGAACGTCGTCGGGAAAGACGTCCGCATACTGATCCACCACTGCAGGAAAACTAGGACTCTGCACGTCAACTGCTCCTAGGATGAGGCTAGCCAATTGATGAGTGATGGGCTGTCCTCTCCTCTATGAGAGTCTATCCTGTGCTGCGAAGGCTCCCTTCTCGTCGGTGAAGGTGAAACTGCTTCCATCGGTGCGTAAACATCGCAACTTGCGCCTAATATAGTCGATCTGAGCATGGATTGTAGATAACCAATCCATGCCCAAGATGACGTCGTAAGGCCTTGACGCCGCTACAAGAAGATCCCAGCCGAAGCTATTTCCTCCTAGAGTAAGCTCACACTACCGACACCAGTGTGTAATCGTCGAGTCTGCTTCCGTAGGAGTCTCTATCCGTAAGGATTGAGCCAATGGCTCTGTCGGAATCTCCGAGCTCCGAACAAGGGCAGCGGATATGAATGAATGACTCGCTCCTATGTCTAAAAGAACTGCAACAAGGGTGGAATAGACACAGATAGTACCTCGAATCATCTCGGGCGTGTCGTGGTCGTAGGCCTCCGCTGCCTGGAGTTGTGCCTATCTCTGCCCGCCAGCTCCCTGTGGTCGGGGTGGACCTCCTGGTGGTGGTGGTGGTAGAGCCTCAAAGCGTCGCACACCACCTGCTGCTCGGCCAGCTCCTCTGCCTCATCCTCCTGCTCCCTGCGGACCGCCACGGTCGACCCTCTGCCTTTGCCTGGGTGGCCCCTCAACCGTCTGCTGCTCCTCGGCACGGCGGGTCGGGCAGTCACGAGCCATGTGGCCCTGCCTGCTGCATGTGTAGCACTGTCTGCCTCTCGGAAGACTGGTTCCGCACTGTGTGCCCTGCACTGCTGAGCCAGTGTCCTGAGGTCGTCTGCCTGAGGGTCTGGTTTGCCTGGACCCATGAGTCATCTGTCGACTGCCTACTTCAGAAGACTCTGCTACCTGCCGCCCTGCGGTAGGTCTCGCTGATGATGAAGGCTCAGAAAGGAAGCTCTCGATCAAAAGGGCACGCTCCAGTACTCCTGCCTGAGTCGGAATGCTGAGGGAGATCAGTGATGCCCTGATCTCATGCCTCAATCCTTGCTCAAAGGTCCGGACCCGGAAGAATGGGTCCCGTACCATGTCTGTCGAGTAGCGCGAGAGATCGGTAAATCTTGCCGAGTACTGGGCAACCGTCAAGCTGCCCTGCCGTAGCTGTAGAAGCTCATGGATGCGCACCGCACGGAGGGTGGCTGGGAAGAACTCCGAGCGGAAGAGGCTCTCAAAGTCCATCCAGAGGAGAGATGCCTCATCGTGCACCTGGAGCATCAAGCTCCACCATCTGCCTGCTGTTGCGTGTAGTAGGCTCGCTGCGAGGATCACCACGAGGTCTGTTGGTGTCTTCACTAACCTGAAAACTCGTACCACAGCCTCCAGCCAATCCTCGACTGCCTGGGGGTCCATCTCTCCATGGAACCTGGGCGGTCGCTGGCGCTGAAACTCATGCAGTGCACTAAGGTGATGTGCATCGTCAGCGGCTGGGGCTGGTAGCATCGGTGGCTCGGCGGGTAGAGGTACCGCCGGTGCCTCAGCTGTCAAAGGGCCCTATACCGAGGCCTCGTCGCTCGGTGGGCTGTCATCACGCTCAACTCTCGGAACCCTAGCTGGCTGCCATCGTGGGGCCATCCTGAAAAGAAACAGGTGCGCCACGGGCAAACAGTATACCTGGTGAGCTGACATAAAGTAATCACAAATAAAACTTAAAACACATATGCAATCAATGTTTTCACGCATTAAGTCGGAAATCAGAAGTCATGGTCCTGGTATACGGATACGTCGGCCGCCACACCAACACTGGACTCCATGGACTGATAACCACACCCAATACGCTTAACACTATTGCTTCACTTAGAAAAATATCAGAGTCCAAAGTTCTGTGGTAGAACCGAACTCCTCTGATACCAATTTGTCATGACCCGTCCTCGGGGCCCGTGCCGTGACTACCCCAAGCCCTCCTTCAATAGGACAGGGGCTGGCGACTAGCACCAAGGCGTAAATCCCGGTAAAAAGGGAAGGCATTGCCTTTGTAAAGTAAACAAACACCACAGAGCAAGCAAGCAGTAGAAGTAGACACTAAGTAAGAACTGAGTACAACAGTAAGTGCGGAAAAAAGTAAGTGGGCCATAATACAAACCCAAACTGAAAGTAAAGTACAACTGGAAAGGGAAAACAACAACTGAAAGTAAAGCCGTAATGTCGAGCCATCCACTGGAAGTCGCACCTGAAGGGTGGGTACAGATGGCCTCCATAGCTCCTAGGGTCTAGTCGTCCGCTCCGAGTACGTCCCGCCCAGTGGTCCACCTCCAGGTACCGTCCGGCTCCGCTAGCCTCTACCATGATCAGCGATGTCCGTCGTCTGCAACCAACACAACGTAGTGTGGGCATAGCCCATGCAGGGGTGAGTATAAGCTACTCAATAGGGACCCTGAGACCCCCGAAGGTCTCCCAGAATCCACAAAGGATAAACCACAAAGGAAATATACAATCACGAAGTAACGTTCGACACTTCTTAGGTATATGCCCATACATATACCTAAGTCATCAATTCTCGTTCGGCTCCAACATCTGAGCCCAAGTACAACCCAGTCCACACAGGAAAGAAAAACGCAAATCCACACAGGAAAGCAACACAGGATAGCACAACACAATCCACATAGGAAAGAAAAACATGATTCAGCTCACACAGGTTTACTTATTCATATGACGATAGAGATGATCAGATATATCCACTGATTCATCTATGCCGTCAGACCCACAAAGGATCTATAGGTACTAACCCCCAAAATGACCCACAAAGGATCTGACCCACACAAGATCGATAGGTAACTAACCCCCGCGATAACCCACAAAGGATCTGACCCACACATGATCGATAGGTAACTAACCCTCGCAAAGACCCACACTGGATCGGACCCACACAGGATCTGTAGGCGCTGGCCCACACAGGACCGCTGAGCGCTGACCCACACAGGATCAGACCCACACAGGATCTGTAGCACTGATCCACGTAGGATCGCTGAGTGCTGTAGTCGTCGCTGTCGAGTCCACTGAGGATCTCTGTACAGTCATCGTCGTAGTCGCAGTCGCAGCCAGCTCTAGGGTTCCCGCACACAACAAGCTCGTTCGAGAGGGTCCGCTCCACGAGCCGAGAGGCTGATACATCAACTGACACATAGTCAAGAGTTGATGTATCGAAAAGTTCTGTATCGACAACAGGAACTCAACACCACAGACGGCGCGTCAATCGGACGCCCAGTCTGAGAGTTATTGGCTTTTTCGTCCTAGGGGCCCGGTTGGTTTTTAAGTCAAAACCAACCAAACCGTACTCCACCTATATGAAAAACTTAGTCGGAGTAAGCCAAAAGATCCGTCTCACTTAGAGGAATCCATCAAAGTCGACGGCACGTCAATCGGACGTTCGTAGCTCAAGTTATAAGCGTTTCCACTCCGAGGGCCTGGTTGGTTTCGTGTACGAACCAACCCGGCCGAACCAAAAGTATTCCAAAACATTAAGTACGATATACCGAAATGACCGTCTCGATCCAAGGATCGCATCGCAACTGAAGGTGCGTTGACCGGAGGCTCGCAGCTCAAGTTATGGGCAACAAACCGAAAAAGGTTCGGTAGTAGGGGGTTCGGGCCCGGTCCGACCCGGCCCGATACCCCCAGGGTCGGCCCGAACCGGGTCGACCCGTCCCGGGTCCAGGTCCGGCCGCTTGGGCGCGGCCCAGCCCGGCCGGCGTGGCCTGGCCTGGCGGACCGGCCAGGCAGCCGGCCCAGCGCGCGGCACGCTGGGCGCGCAGGCCAGGGGTTCGGCCGAACGGCCGAACTGTTCGGGGCGGGGGGCACTGCCCCCGCGTGAAGTAAACCGCGGCCCCTTAATGGGGCCGCTTCGTCACGCCAGCCAGGGGTTTCGAACCCCCGGTTCCTCTATGGTCCGATCGGCCCACTCCGACCGGCCAGATTCTGCCGCCGCGGGACCGGCAAGGCCGGTCCCCTTGCTCCGATGCCGGCGGCTCGGTACCGGCCGCCAGTTCCACTGTTCCACTGCAGCCCGGAACCGGCCGCGACCTTTGTCCGGCCGGCACGGCGCGACGGCGCCGCGCCCCTCCACCACGGCCCCGCTCTGGCCGCAATGCTTCTGAGGTCCTCCGGCGCGGAACGACGGTGCCGCATCCTTTGTTCATCTTCTACGGCGCGGCGCGACGACGCTGAGGATTTATTGTTTCCAACGGTGCGGTGCGACAGCGCCGCACTTCTCCGCTCTTCCTTTTACAAAAAATCTGCGCGGTGCTTTGGTACCGCGTCGCCTTGCTCACCACATCAATATCAACAACCAAAAAGAGAAGAGGAGTGTGGGTCGTGTTCGTGCGGTCCGACCTCCTCTCACTAATGCGATAACAGGCGGTTCAAATGAAAGGGGGATAACGACGGAAGTAATCACAAGAAAAAAATAAACCCCTACCTCAACGCTGTCATCCAACGAGCGTTCGTCGCGGAATTAACTGTCGCGGAAGAAGAAGATCTCCGCGGAAGAAGAGAATCACTGTTGGCGTTAGGTGATCTCTGAGGAAGGCGTCACTCACCGTCGTCCGCTGTCGGAGATTGGCGTTCTTCGTCAGTGGTGGTGCGTTCTTCGCGTTCTTCGTCGGCGGTGGTGCATTCTTCGCATTCTTCATCGAAGAATGAAGAATCTTCTCTTTTTCTCTCAAAGGTTTATCACAACACAACCCCAACCATAATAAAATAAGTCAAACACTTATTTTATTATCAACCTAAGCTTTTGAAATTCAAAAGATAAGAAACGAACAATTAATTCGAAGAATTAATTGTATCAATTTAACTGCCCAATTTAATGGGGCGTTTCTTAACTAGAAAAACGCACAGTTGACTTTCATTAAAGAGGGGGTTTGTGGGTGTGTTACTTAGGAGGGAAGAAACAGTGGGGCTCGTGCGGGCCCACCTCACAAATATCCTACCAAGTGGGTAGGATATTGTGGGTTCCACCTTATCCGCTTAACTTAGCTTAAGTGGCTTTAAGTGAAATAAAATAAACTGTCGCACCACCTTTATTTTATTTTTTAACTTAACACCAAAAACTAAAAACCACACCCGAGCAAACGCAACTCTGAAAAAGGCGTTTCTAAGAAAATACCGGTGCTGCGATTCCATCGGTGTCCTCGAAATTCGATTCCAAGCACCGGTTCAAAAGTTAAAAAAACTCTCTCGCTCGTTCACTGAACGTACCCGAGCTAAACTTCGGAAAAATGATTCCGGGCACACCGGGCCTCGGAATCAGGTGCCGTCAGAAACTGCGTTCTTGTAAAATTCCAAATAAAATTAAGAAAAAAAATTCCTTGAATTTTCCGGGTCTTTACAAGGATCCGTGGTGGACGATCCAGGAGCTGCGCTATCTGTACCTACCCTTCAGGTAGGATCCGAGGTGGACGACCTAGGAGCTGCTTCTATTCTTCCAGCTGTTTGTCTTTTCTGTTGTACTTTCGTTTAGTTGTAGCTATACTTTTCAGTTGGGTTTGTATTCTGGCCCATTTACATTTCATCACTTTCTTTTATACTTAGTGTATTACTTCCACTTGTACTCTGTGGAGTTTTGTTTACTTTTATAAAGGTAATTCCTTCCCAGTTATCAGGATTTACGCCTTTGGTGCTAGTCACCGGCCCCTGGCCTATGGAAGGTGGGCTTGGGGTAGTCTCGGCATGGGCCCCAAGGATGGGTCGTGACAAATTGGTATCAGAGGAGTCGGTTCTACCGCAGAACTTATAACTCTGATTTTTCTTTTCGGTGAAGCAATAGTGTTAAGAGTACCGAGTGTGGTTTTCAGTTCAGGGAGTCCAGTGTTGGTGCGGGTGGCCGACGTATCCAAACACCAGGACCCTGACTTCTGATTTCCGACTCAGTGCATGAAAACACTAATTACGTGTGTGTGTCTTCAAATGTTTTCCCCTTAAAACAGCTCAAACCAGGTCAGCTCACCAGGTATAATCGTTTGATCGTGTCACGTCTGTTTCTTTCAGGATGCCTTATCACGGACGATCAGCTAGAACCCCAAGAGATATACGTACTGAAAGCCTACCGAGTGATGAGGCTTCGGTACAGGGCCCTCTTACAGTTGAGGCACCAGCAGAGGCACCTACGATACTACCATACGTTGGGCCACAGATGCCACCAGCCCCAGCAGCAGGCGATGCACGTCGCTTGAGCGCACTGCACGAGTTCCAGTGCCAGATGCCACCCAGGTTCCGGGGAGAGATGGACCCACAGGCGGCTGAGGATTGACTGGAGGCTTTGGTGAGAGTTTTCAGGATATTAGGTACACCAGCAGACTTCATGGTGATCTTTGCTGCCAGCCTCCTTCAGGCAGTAGCAGGCAGATAGTGGAGCCGGATGCTCCAGTTTTGCGATGAGATGACCTTCACATGGGGAGACTTTGAGACCTTTTTCAGGGTGGAGTTTATGCCAGTGGCTCTACACTCCGAGCATGTTCAGGAGCTTCTGCCTTTGCCGCATGATTTTCCATCAGTAGACGAGTCATCTGTAGGCAGTAGACAGATGATGCAGAGGTCCAAGAGGACCAGACCAGCAGATGGGAGACCTCGGGATACAGGTTTGGTTGTGCGTGGCACACGAAACAGATCCAGCCATACGAGGAGCAGGAAGTGTTATGCATGCGGCGGGAAGGGTCACATGGCACGTGATTGTCCGACTTCCCGCACAGTTGATCTATAGGCATTGGAGGAGCCACCGATATGAAAGCAGCAATGGGTGTTTGAGCAACAACCGAGCGGTGGACAAGGCAGTAGAGCTCTGGAAGTAGGTGGATAGGAGTGGAACTAGTGGATTCCTTTTGTTCTTGGTACTTCTAGTTCCATGTTATTATTGTATTTGTGTCTTTGTACTATGAGATGCAATAATAAAAGACACTTATCTTAGTGAAACTTTCTTTCCTATCCTTTTGTTTGGTTGATACTGAGAGGTCCCCGTTAAAACTGTTGACTTGACCCTCACTTTCGAGATTTCTACTGGAGGAGACCCAGTGACCTCACACTGATGCCGACAGTGTGACTCGACCCTTAGAGGCGAGAGTGACAGTTGAATCTCTTGGTAGTAATGTCAAGGCCTTACAACGTCATCCATGGAATGAATGCATCATTCATGTCCGGATTGACTGTATTAGGCATTGGGCGTGGTTCATCCAGGGGATGAGACAGAGTTTCTCTTTTCAGCAAAGGAGAAATCTTAGCAGCTCTTACAGATTGTAGGAAAAGAAGGGTGGTTGTTGACCGACTTGCCACGTCAGCAAACTTCCTACCGACCAGAGATGGTACGAGTTACAATGGGGAAAGTGCACATCATTCAGGAGCGGATGAAGACTGCACATTGTAGTAAGAAATAGGAGACTGGCGCCAGTCTCAGGGACTCAGGTGTGTAAAATGTTTCAAGAAGGAGTGATAAGGACAGATGAATCTGCAGAGCAGATGTGGAAAGAAGAGCTAGGAGAGCAGCATGAGGTGGTGTACAATTCGACATGTTACAACCACCTGCCTTTGTTGTCCCTGCTAGGCTCAGGGAGCTGGAGGGCAGGAGAAGAGAGTAGCTGCATGCGGTCAAGGAGAGTGACCCAATGGCTCTAAGAATGATTCAAGGGACAGTCTGTGTCCACCACTAGCTGCCGTAGCAGCAGACATTGATACGAATCATTCCTTCCTTCCACAAATATTGTCCCAAACCTAGAGTTTCCGGTAAGCCGTAAACTTGACCCTCATGTATGGAGATACCTTTGGGAGGAGACTCGATAATCACACTTACACCGACAGTGTGATCTGACCCTTGAGGTGAGAGTTTCGGTTGGAGTCTCTTGGTGGCAGCGTTGAGGCCTTACAACGTTGGTCTGAGTATGGATTGGATCTAAAGTTCATACACAAATTGACTGTATTAGGCAAAAAGGTTGTGGTCTAACTACAACGTCGGGATGGGTTTTCCTTGGTCAGCGAAAAGGAAACCCCAGGAAGCATAGGATAAACTCATGCATAGGAGGGTTTGGCCGATCACTCTTGGGTCGACCAACCTTACCCTCGTGGCAGCAGGGGTTTTGAGTTTCAGTTTTAATCAGGAAATGGAGGCCTCTAGAGTTCAAGGATGGCGATCATGTCCTTATAAGGGTCTCACCTCGATGAGGTTTACGGAGATGTGACCGAGGCGACAAGTTATCTCCGAGGTTCAATGGACCTTTCTAGGTCCTCAACAGGGTAGGCGAGGTGGTTTAATGCTTGACCTTTCCACCTCAGTTGCACCAGGTGCATGATGTCATCCACGTATCTCAGCTAAGGAGATACGTGCATGATCCTTCACACATCATCGACCTCAGGAAGTAGGACGTCGATGGAAGGGTGACATTCACGGAGGTTCCAGTGGGGATCGAGGATCGAAAGGAGAGGATCCTATGTAGATGGTCGATTCCCTGGGAGCGCTTTCACTAGTAGTTTGGGAACCTCCAGGTGAGCACATGGGAGCGGAAGGCTCAGATGCATGTTCAGTACCACTTTTGTTTCCCTATTTTGTGTTATAGCTTTACGGGGACGTAAAGCCCTGAGGTGGGAGAAATGTAAAGACCCGGAAATTTCAAGGAAATTTTTTTCTTAGTTTCTTTGGAATTTTACGAGTATGCGGTTTCTAATAGTGCCTGATTCCGAGGTCCGGTGCGCCCGGAATCAATTTCTTAAGTTTATCTCGGGTACGTTCAGTGAACGAACGAGCGGGTTTTTCTAACTTTTGAACTGGTGCTCGGAATTGAAATCCGAGGGCACTGATGAACTTGCAGCACCGGTAATTGCTTAAGAAGACCCTTTCTGGAGTTGCGTTGCTCGGGAGGAGTTGTTAAAAAAAGAGTGAGGAATAAAAATATAATTGTTTTACAATTTTATTTTTATTTCTTGCTAAGTGGTTTAAGTGTTGTGTCACAACACTTTTTCCCTCTCTTCTATGGTTTAACTCCTAGGTGTGGGAGTTGGAGTGGGACCCGTTGGGTTGCTAACTTCCCTTTAGAGGATAAAGGTGGGGTGGGGCCCACACGAGCCCAACCCCTCACATTCCTAACTCCTCAAATCCCCCCACTTAAGTTGTGTAACTCATGAACTCCTCCTTTAATGTTGTGACTTTCCCTCTCCTCTCATTTAATCAAGCCAACACATTAATTCAATTAATGGATTTGAGTTTTTAAATTTTGAACTCATGACATGGCTTAATAAAATAAGTGGAGCTTATTTTATTTTTGGGTTAGTGGGTTGTGTTAAGGATTGGAGAAGAAAGCCCTAGTTTTGAAGAACTCCATCTCCTTTGTTGAAGAACGCTATGTCTCTAAAGAAGGACATCGACTTGGCGGTCCCGGAATTCTCCATCCACTTCCTCTTCCACGACAAGGAAGGAGACGCCGACCATGGAGACTGATGCTAACAACAACGTTCTTCTTCTTCTTCCGACGTCGACGGAATCGATACCGTTCTTCCGCGACACCCGACTACCGCGACGTTTGACTTCCGCGACTCGACGACGTGCGATGTTAATTTCGAGGTAGGGGGTTTTTCATAAATAATGTTTATGTGAATTATACCCTCATGCGTGGGTATTGAATTGTAGAGTGTTCATATACTTTATTTTGAACAAATTATACCCTCGTCAATGATTAAAAGCATGTGTTTAAATGTTATCCATTTGATAACACCTAACGCGGAGGGCGCAGACCGAACAAACACGGCCTGACAACCCTCTGCAGCTTGTTTATTGATGTGCGGATTGGCGGCGACGACGAAACGGGCCACAATAGTAATTTGAGGCCTTCGCAGTAAAGTACGGGACCCGAGATGAACACTGGTGCAGACGGAATTGAAAACGGACCACCAGAGAAACTCCGGTGGCCCGCAAACATCATCGGCAGCGCGGGTCGCCGGTGCGGTGGCGCCGGCGGTGCCCCGGCGCGCCGCCAAGAGGAACCTCCGCAGCTGAAGCCGCGGTGGAAGGCGGCTGGATCTTGCTGCCGCATGGGATCTGGGGTAGCAGGACGTGGCGCTCGCCGCGTCCGCGGAGCTCAAAGGCCGCGGGGGACCGGGTCCCCTGCTCGGCTCGCTGGCCGAGCCAGCGTGCCACCCGGCCGGGACGGGCTGTGCCCGTCCGGGTCGGACCCGGACCCGGGTCGGGTCGACTTGGTTCGGGCGGACCCAGGGGGGTTGGGCAGGGTCGGACCGGGCCCAGACCCCCCATTTTCGGATCACTTCTGGTATTTTGCCCATATCTTGGGATACATACCTCCGATCGACGCACCGTCAGTTGTGTAGAGATATTTGGATCGAGACGGTCGTTTCGGTATATTACAGTCAAGGTTTCGGAGAACTTTGGGTATGGCCGGGTTGGTTCGAACACGAAACCTACCGGGCCCTCGGAGCGGAAACGCCTATAACTTGAGCTTCGGACGTCCGATTGACGTGCCGTCGGCTTTGTTGGATTCCTATTAGTGAGCCGGACCTTTTAGCTTACTCCGATCAAGGTTTGGAAACAGTTGTAGTATGGCCGGGTTGGATTGTACCCGAAATCTAACTGGGCCCCTGGAACGGAAAAACCGATAACTTTCAGACCGGACGTCCGTTTGACGAACCGTCAGCGGCGTTGGTGATCACGTCGAGAAACGGTCCCTATGAGTATACCCTATGTGAGTTCAGGGTACATTTGAGATATGGTCGGGTTGGTTCGTACATGAAACCAACCGGGCCCCTGGGACGAAAAGGCTAATAACTCACAGACCGGGCGTCCGATTGACGCGCCGTCTGTTGCGTTGAGACCCCTATGGCGAGGTGATCCTTTGAGATACTTCTTCATGGGACTTTGAGATACTTTGAGTATAGACCTGTAGCTCATGGAGCAGACCCTCCCGGATACAAGCGTACGGTTTACGGAGACCGTGTAGCCTGCTGAGACCTGACGACTGCTTGACCGACTCGACTTGGAGTGAGTCGACTAGCCCAGTGGACGAAGCACTACTATGTTTGGGTGAAGACCCATGACAGATGGAGCACTACTGTGTTTGGGTGCAGACCTATGGTACTCAACAGAATGAGTACCTCTGTAGGCTATTAGGGGGGGGGGGTGCACTACTATGTTTGAGTGGCAGACCCCGACGGGAAGCACTACTGTGTTTGGGTGGCTGACCCATGGTTGTAACGACCCAAAGTTTCATTAATGGAAATACCTCATGATCTAATTAAATGTATCTTTATGTTTATATAAAATGTCAACTTCATTGGTTTTATGTTAAGAATTTTGACCGTTGCTAATGTAGCCGTTGAGCAGTGATCACATGATTAGTATAAATATAGGGCTTTAACACATCCAATTTTACTTAGACAAAAGAAGCGATGGCCTCGTCCAGTAGAATTGCTCCGTATGAAGCCCATTTGTCGGAGCTCAGAAAAGAGGTGGTGTCTTTGGGATTCGCGCTTGACCAAGCCCAAGCTTATCTTTATCTTGTCAATCTTGAATGTGACCGTCTACGGGAAAAGTGGAAGTTGATTGAAATTACCACTCGAGCGATGCTATCCGAGCCTCCCCAAGAGTCTGTCACCATCGCACACCTTACCCTTAGGTCCTATGCAGCTGTTTTAAGGGGTTATGTAACAAATAAGTAGTACTACGTTCATGTACATTATTTTTTTCTATATAATAATGAATATAATTTCTAGTCATTTTTGATACATTGTAAATAGTTTTTAAAGTACAAATAGTGTTTTTAGTTATTATTTAACTAAGAATTATATTTTATTAAATTAAGGGATTTTTGAATTAAATAATATTTTAATAAAATATTATTATTATTATTAAACTAATTTTTATTAAATCTAAATGATCTTATAATTTTATGAATGCAATTATAATTTTTATTAAGGTTTGAAAGCCATTTCTGTCCAAACCTGTGAATTTTCGATAAATGTCGGTTTTTTATTTGAAAAGTGAAAATTAACATATTTAGAAAATTATTTAGATAAAATAAATGTTATTTTTGGAATCTGGATGTCGAAATTATCCAACGGTGAATTTTTCATAATTTTCTGAGATAGTCAAATCTTTGAGTAAAAATTAAATACCGTTTAAATATATAATGTGTTTTATGACATCATAATGACCCAATAGTGATGTAATAAAATACTATAATCTTTATGTTCGGAAAATATATGTTTTAACATTAAAATAATGTGATTTTGGGTTTGTTTAACTTACTTTTCAAAGCATTAATGGACCCCTCAAGACTTATTCAACACCTTGCCTTTTTAAATTAATTTCCATGGCAGTGTGACTCACCTCCACATAAACAACCCTAATATTTTAAGAAGTTCGGACTTTGGCCTTATAAAATATTGTTTTCCTCTTCCCTTTTCCAAAACCCATGGGCAAAAACCATGGGATGGTTTGTGGTTTGGATTAATTTAATATAAGGGGTCCCGAACCTAAATAATAATGAATTCCCTCACCTTTCCTATATAAACCCACCCAAGCTCCCACTTCCTCCTCACTAAAAGCCTTTAGAGTTCGTCCAACCTCTGACCTACTCTCTCTAGAATCCTCCCAAGGTGCCTCAAGCTCCCAAGAAGCCTCTCACAAGCCTCTCTCTAGCCTTTGGAAGCACACTTCCAAGTAAGGGTTTTTTCTTCCTTTCTCATTTTTGTCAATTTTCTTTAAGTTGTATTTCCCTTTTAATTTCAATTATGAATGTTGGGGTATGGTTTCAAACCTCCCCCATACAGCCATATTATTTTTTGAATGATGGGAGACCCCTTTCTCTCTCATTAAATTCCTCCCACATACACCCATTACTATGCTGAAATTCCGAAAGGAACTTCTCTCTCTTCTTTTATATTCAAGCAATAATTTTGTATCATGAATCTAAATTCCATTAAAATTGTTGGGAAATGTATCTATATTACCTCCTTACTGTCCATTACATGTAAATATGATGAGGAACCCCTTTCTCTCTCATCAACCATTTTTATGAATTCTTATGTCACGTCGTTACGCTGCCGAAATCGCACCGATTTTCTAAGCCAATGCCATTGTGTAGTGGATACCATGACCATTTCTCCATCAAGGGTATCCACCTTTATGCACCTTTAATTATTGATTACAAAGTTTCATGTATGAATTCCACATTCCTTTATCGTGGAATAAATGATTATGTTTTATGAATCCATGTTTTATGATCCATGTGACACACTTATGCATGAAATGAAATGTTTAAGAAGGGTCCACCCTTATAGCGCTCTAATTCAATGGGTAAAGTATAGTATCATGATACGTCATGTACAATGAGTGTTGAATCATGCTAATTCAAGTGCAACGAGGGTTTACTCGTGCTTGATGTGCAATGAGGATTTACTCATGCTCCATGTGCAATGAGCCTTGGCTCATGCTAATTCCATGTTAAGTGTTGTTGCCACATTTCCATGTTATGATTATCATGATTTATCATGACTTTATGTTCATGTTTATTATATGCTCTATTGATATGCCTACTGTCTAACATGTATTGTACTCCTCATGTTATTCCATGTGTACTCCCTTACTGGGCTTTATAGCTCACCCTTTTCTTAGGCATGTCCTCAGGTTATCCCATGTAATGCTAAGTACGAGGGAATATAGTGGTCATGCAAAGGAAGTTTTCAATAAAGATGTTGTATTTCATGTTTTAAGTTTTTATGTAATGGTCCTAAGCCCCAAATACACTAAACCTCTTGATCTTCTTTTTTGCATCAAGTGAAGTTTTATGTAATAAATCATGTTTAAGTTTGTAATAAAAGCAGGGTAGCCACAGTTGGTATCAGAGGATAGGTTTAGTTATTTTTGGGATTAGGAAACCCTTGTAAAGCCTTAGAGACAAGACTAAGTATAATAAAAACATCCCTAAGTTTTGTTAAGTACTGAGTAAGTGGTTTATCAGACAAATACATCCCTGTCTGGATACGAGTAGGTAGAGGCGGTTCTGGCACAGATGTATCCTAGGGGTAAAACCCGAAAACACCGCTTTGAGCTAGAATCGAACAGGAACTGGTGCACAAAAACGGGCCTTGCTGCACTCTTGGTTATGACACTCCCGGGGGATATGTTTTTATAAATTCACAATCTTAGTATGAACCCTTATTAAGGGAAAAAAATGCCCCTAAGAATATATGTTAGAAAGTAGATCATGAAAAGCCTAGATTGAAGCCTATAGACTCATGAGTTAAGGAAATGAAAGTTTATTTATAAGTCATCAACTTTTGTCTTTGGATTACTCTTTATGTGTTACCCCTAACATTCCTTTTATTCCAGCCAATGGCCAGTAATAGGAGGAGTTGGGCTAACAATCGATGTGAAGATCAGTGTGATGACTGTACTAATGAGATGCCCAATCCAATGGGAGCGGGAATCGCAAACTTTGTCATGCTTCTCTCTCATCTAACTCAAGAATTGAATAGAAACATGGGTCAAGAGGAACGTTCAACCCCCCCTAAGAAAGAACAATTCTCCATCGAGATCTTCATGAGAAAAAGGCCTTCTACTTTTAGTGGATTATCCGATCCCACGATCGCTAAACAATGGATCAAATCCATTGAAAAGATCTTCTCCATCCTTCAATGTTCTAAACAAGAGAAGGTTCTCCTGGCTGCCTATCATATGGAGGGTGAAGCTGATCAATGGTGGACGTTGATAAAAAATACGAAGCCTGAGGAGGATATCGAGGCATTGGAATGGAATTATTTCTGGAAGTTGTTTTTCGATAAATATTTTCCACACACCCTCCGGCTTAATATGGAAAGGGAATTCCTTTCCCTCAAGCAAAAATATGAAGAATCTATTGGAGCGTATGAGGAAAACTTCAAAAGGCTTGCACAATACGCTTCCGGCTTTGTCGTTACCCCCGAATGCAAGGTTGACCACTTCTTTGGTGGGCTGAAGCCTAGCTTGCGGAAAGCATTAGCGATCCGTGACTTTGACAGCTATGAGGAAATTGTCCGATGTGCCCTTAAGGTCGAAATGGAGATCGGGGAATCATAGGGGTATCATGGTGACAAGAAGCGTAAGGTGGACTTCAATGCTAGTGGT
The DNA here is from genome assembly GCA_963277665.1 of Viscum album. Lineage (NCBI taxonomy): Eukaryota > Viridiplantae > Streptophyta > Magnoliopsida > Santalales > Viscaceae > Viscum > Viscum album. Next base: position 720,030,195 of record OY728125.1, on the reverse strand, counting down.
TCGATGGATAAATCCAACGGTGCTAAGAAGATACAATACCCCACTTGCCAAAAGTGCAGAAAGAAGCACCCTGGAAATTGCCTTAAGGGGACGAGAAAATGCTTTAAGTGTGGAAGAGAAGGGAACCTAGTTGTTAACTGTCGGAAAGAAAGACCCACGGTTGCGACAGAGGAGAGGAATGCTCCGTTCAAACCTCAACGCATTGTTCAATGCTACAAATGCAAAGAACCAGGTCATTTTGAAAATCAGTGCCCTAATCCAAGGGTTTTTGGAGGCGACCAACAACCTCCAAGGTAGCAAGGAAGAGCTTTTTCCATCACTTCTGCCGAAGTGAACCCCGACAACAAAGTGGTGACAGGTACACTAGTTATTCATTCAAGAATAGTGAACGTACTTTTTGATTCAGGTTCTACGCATTCTTTTATATCTCGAAAGTTTAGTAGAAAAATCCCAGAACCACCACAAATCATGGAAGTAAAGATGTCGGTGAGTACGGAAAATGGGGCAATCATTGCATCCCATGAATATAAGTCCTCCCCTGTTATAGTCTGTGAATTGAATTTCCCTGTGAACCTCGTCATACCCCCTCTGGTGGGATTTGATGCAATTCTTGGCATGGATTGACTTTCCTTATATAGAGCCAATATAAATTGTCGGGAGAGGGAAATCACACTCTATATGGAGAACCGACCCCCCGATTCTTTACAAGTGTCAGGAGGAAGATGAATCTCTTTTATCTCCATCATCTCAAGCATGGATATTACTGCCTTATGAGCACACGTATCTGGCTCAAATGATTGAGTCCAAGGAAGAAACCATCCTTGAAGAAATGCCTATTGTGAGGGAATTTGTTGAAGTGTTTCCCGAGGAACTGCCTGGTCTTCCTTCTAGAAGAGATATTGAGTTCTCAATTGAACTTATACCTAGGGCGCTACCAATATCCAAGACTCCATATAGAATGGTTGTTGTTGATCTTGAAGAGCTGAAGAAACAACTATAGGAGAATCTAGATAAAGGGTTTATATGCCCAAGTGCTTCACCATGGGGTGCACCAGTCCTCTTCGTCAAGAAGAAGGATGGGTCAATGCGGCTCTGCATCGATTATCGTGAACTTAACAAAATCACGATAAAGAACAAGTATCCTCTCCCAAGAATCGATTAATTGTTTGATCATCTACATGGAGCACAATACTTCTCCAAGGTGGACTTGCGGTCGGGATATTATCAAGTAAGGGTGAAGAAAGAAGATGTCCCCAAGACTGCTTTTCGTACAAGATACAGGCACTATGAATTCATAGTAATGCCTTTCGGACTCACCAATGCTCCAGCAATCTTCATGGACTTAATGAATAGAGTCTTTAGAGATTACCTAGACAAATTTGTGGTAGTCTTTATAGATGATATTCTAATATACTCCAAAACCAAGGAGGATCATGAGGAGCATTTAAGAACTGTACTAGAGACTTTGCGCAAGGAGAATCTCTATGAAAAGTGTAGTAAGTGTGAGTTCTGGTTGAAGGAAGTCTCATTCTTGGTCCATATCATCACAAGCAATGGGATATCTATGGATCCCTCCAAAACAAATGCAATTGAGGGATGGCCGAGGCCAACATCGGTAACAGATATCTGTAGCTTCTTGGGGTTAGCTGGATATTATCGACGATTTGTGAGAAATTTCTCACGATTGTCCAACCCTCTTACCAAGATAACTCGGAAGGGAGTAAAGTTTTCTTGGAGTGATGAATGCGAAGAATACTTTAAGGAGTTGAGAAGGAGGCTTATCACTGTGCCCGTGCTCACTTTAGCCACAAGTGGGGAACTTTTTGTGGTATTCAGTGATGCTTCAAAGAAGGTCTTAGGTTGTGTGCTAATGTAGAATGATAAAGTGATATCCTATGCCTCATGGCAGTTGAAAATCCATGAGCGAAACTATCCAACACATGATCTGGAGTTAGCGGCTGTGATCTTTGCCTCGAAAATCTGGCGGCATTATATCTATGGAGAGAAATGTGAGATATATACTGACCACAAGAGTCTTAAATATATATTCACGCAGAAAGAGCTTAATATGCACCAGAGAAGATGGATAGAGCTCATCAAGGATTATGACTGTTCAATACATTACCACCCTGGGAAAGCGAACAAGGTGGTAGATGCCCTAAGTAGAAAGGATCCAGCAATCCTATCAATGATGAGAATTGAGAAGGATCCAATCTTCTTAGACTTGATGAAGATGGACATGGGAATCATAGAGAATGGAACATCATCAATCCTTTCACAAATGGTTTCTCAACCATCTCTTTTGGAAAGGTTAAAGGATGCTCAAAAGAATAATCTGGGAATTCAGGAAAAAGTGGAAGCTATCAAAAAGGGGAAATACTCAGAGTTTAATGTTAATGAAGAAGGAATTGTGCGGTTTGGGAAAAGACTATGTGTTCCATCAAGTCCATAGCTGAAGAAGGAAATTTTGGATGATGCACACAGTTCAAATTTCTCTATTCACCTAGGGAGCACAAAGATGTATCGAGATCTCCGAGAAAACTTTTGGTGGGATAATATGAAGAAGGAGATCGCTGAATATACATCAAAGTGCCTGGTGTGTCAGAAAGTGAAGGCAGAGAGGTAGAAGTCTAAGGGGATGATGCAACTATTTCCCATACCAGAATGGAAATGGGAGAACATCACCATGGACTTTGTCATCGGACTTCCAAGGACATCCAAAGGCAACAATGCAATCTGGGTTGTTGTGGATCGTCTTACAAAGACTGCACACTTCATTGCTATTCGAGAGTATTTCTCATTGGATCAAATGGCACGGATATATATCAGGGAAGTGGTAAGGTTGCATGGAGTACCACTATCTATTATGTCTGACCAAGATCCAATATTCTCCTCTGTGTTTTGGAAGAGTCTTCAACATGCTCTGAATACTGAACTAAACTTCAGTACGACCTATCATCCTCAAACTGATGGCCAATCCGAGCGGACTATCCAAACACTTGAGGATATGTTGAGAGCCTTATCAATGGACTTTAAAGGAGGATGGGATCAACATCTTCCTCTTGTTGAGTTCTCTTATAATAATAGTTTCCACTTGAGCATCCAAATGGCACCATATGAAGCCCTGTATGGGAAAAGGTGCAGAACACCGACATGTTGGGATGAGGTCGGTGAACGTAAACTGCTTGGACCAGAAATGGTCGAGGAAATGGTGGAGAAGGTGAAAACCATTCAGTAGCATATCAAGGCAGCTCAGAGTCGACAGAAGAGTTATGCAGATAACCGTCGAAGAGACCTTGAGTTTAAAGTTGGAGACATGGTTTTTCTACGCATATCTCCATGGAATAAGGTTATGATGTTTGGAAAGAAAGGGAAGTTAAGTCCAAGGTACATCATCCCCTTCGAGATTCTTGATCGTGTCGGGGTTGTGGCCTATTGACTAGCACTTCCACCTACTATGGCCAAAGTACATGATGTCTTTCATGTATCCCTCTTAAGGAAGTACATACCGGACCCTTCACATGTACTCTCTTTTGAGGTGGTACAATTGGAAGATGATATTTCTTATGAGGAGCAACCAGTGAAGATCTTAGATCGTAGAGAAAAAGTTCTACGAAATAAGACAATGCCCCTCGTCAAGGTGTTGTGGAGAAACCACAAGTTTGAAGAAGCGACTTGGGAATTAGAGGATATGATGAAGCTGAGTTACCCACATTTGTTTTAGTGTGAGAAAAGGAATATTTCGAGGGAGAAATTTCTTAAGGGGGGAATATTGAAACGACCCAAAGTTTCATTAATGGAAATCCCTCTTGATCTAATTAAATGTCTCTTTATGTTTATATAAAATGTCAACTTCATTGGATTTATGTTAAGAATTTTTACCGTTGCTAATATAGCTGTTGAGTAGTGATCACATGATTAGTATAAATATAGGGCATTAACACATCCAATTTTACTTAGACAAAAGAAGCGATGACCTCGTCCAGTAGAATTTCTTCATACGAAGCTCATTTGTCAGAGCTCGGAAAAGAGGTGGCGTCTTTGGGCTTCGCCCTTGACCAAGCCCAAGCCGAGCTTCATCTTTTCAAGCTCGAACGTGACCGTCTATGGGAAAAGTGGAAGTTGATTGAAATTACCACTCGAGCGATGCTATCCGAGCCTCCCCAAGAGTCTGTCACCATCGCACACCTTACCCTTAGGTATTATGCAGCTGTTTTAAGGGGTTATGTAACAAATAAGTAGTACTATGTTCATGTACATTATTTTTTTTATATAATATTGAATATAATTTCTTGTCATTTTTGATACATTGTAAATAGTTTTTAAAGTACAAATAGTGTTTTTAGTTATTATTTAACTAAGAATTCTATTTTATTAAATTAAGGGATTTTTGAATTAAATAATATTTTAATAAAATATTATTATTATTATTAAACTAATTTTTATTAAATATAAATGATCTTATAATTTTATGAATGCAATTATAATTTTTATTAAGGTTTGAAAGCCATTTCTGTCCAAACCTCTGAATTTTTGATAAATGTCGGTTTTTATTTTAAAAGTGAAAATTAACATATTTAGAAAATTATTTAGATAAAATAAATTTTATTTTTGGAATCAGGATGTCGAAATTATCTAACGGTGAATTTTTCATAATTTTCTAAGAAAGTCAAATTTTTGAGTAAAAATTAAATAACGTTTAAATATATAATGTGTTTTATGACATCATAATGACCCAATAGTGATGTAATAAAATACTATAATCTTTATGTTCGGACAATATATGTTTTAACATTAAAATAATGTGATTTTGGGTTTGTTTAACTTACTTTTCAAAGCATTAATGGACCCCTCAAGACTTATTCAACACCTTGCCTTTTTAAATTAATTTCCATGGGAGTGTGACTCACCTCCACATAATCAACCCTAATATTTTAAGAAGTTAGGACTTTGGCCTTATAAAATATTGTTTTAATCTTCCTTTTTCCAAAAACCATGGGCAAAAACCATGGGATGGTTTGTGGTTTGGATTAATTTAATATAAGGGGTCCCAAACCTAAATAATAAAGAATTCCCTCACCTTTCCTATATAAACCCACCCAAGCTCCCACTTAATCCTCACTCAAAGCCTTTGGAGTTCGTCAAAACTCTGACCTACTCTCTATAGAATCCTCCCAAGATGCCCCAAGCTCCCAAGAAGCCTCTCACAAGCCTCTCTCTAGCCTTTGGAAGCACACTTCCAAGTAAGGGTTTTTTCTTCCTTTCTCATTTTTGTCAATTTTCTTTAAGTTGTATTGCCCTTTTAATTTCAATTATGAATGTTGGGGTATGGTTTAACACCTCCCCCATACTTCCCTCTTTTTGTTTGAATGATGGGAGACCCCTTTCTCTCTCATTAAATTCCTCCCATATACACCCGTTACTATGCCGAAATTCCGAAAGGAACTTCTCTCTCTTCTTTTACATTCAAGCAATAATTTTGTATCATGAATCTAAATTACATTACAATTGTTGGGACATGTATCTATATTACCTCCTTACTGTCCATTACATGTAAATATGATGAGGAACCCCTTTCTCTCTCATCAACCATTTTTATGAATTCTTATGTCACGCCATTACGCTGCCGAAATCGCACCGATTTTCTAAGCCAATGCCATTTTGTAGTGGATACCATGATCATTTCTCCATCAAGGGTATCCAACTTTATGCACCTTTACTTATTGATTAAAAAGTTTCATGTATGAATTCCACATTCCTTTATCGTGGAATAAATGATAATGTTTTATGAATCCATGTTTTATGATCCATGTGGCACACTTATGCATGAAATGAAATGTTTAAGAAGGGTGTGCCCTTATAGCGCTCCAATGCATTGGGTAAAGTATAGTATCATGATACGTCAAGTGCAATGAGTGTTGACTCATGCTAATTCAAGTGCAACGAGGGTTTACTCTTGCTTTATGTGCAATGAGTATTTACTCATGCTCCATGTGCAATGAGCCTTGGGTCATGCTAATTCCATGTTAAGTGTTGTTGCCACATTTTCATGTTATGATTATCATGCTTTATCATGCCTTTATGTTCATGTTTCTTATATTCTCTATTGATATGCCTATTGTCTAACATGTATTGTACTCCTCATGTTATTCCATGTGTACTCCCTTACTGGGCTTTATAGCTCACCCTTTTCTTATGCATGTCCTCAGGTTATCCCATGAAATGCTAAGTACGAGGGAATGTAGTGGTCATGTAAAGGAAGTTTTCAATAAAGATGTTGTATTTCATGTTTTAAGTTTTTATGTAATGGTCCTAAGCCCCAAAGACACTAAACCTCTCGATCTTCTTTGTTGTATCAAGTGAAGTTTTATGTAATAAATCATGTTTAAGTTTGTAATAAAAGCAGGGTTGCCATAGTGGTACTAGACAGGAGGAGTACCTCAGCAGTCTTAGGTTAGTGAGCAGTACCTCGGAGTCGTGACAGGATCACTGTACTAATCAGAGATGGAGCTCTTCAGCAGTTACGGTTTTGATAGTGAAAATCCTAGTTTGAGCTGAGTCTATGACCTTTGTGTTTACCTCATGTTTGAGATGGGTCACTTGATAACTTAGGTATGTGTATGGGCACATACCTAGGTAGTGGTTATCCGTTGATTTCATAACCTTTGTGTTTCCTCATGATTGAGATGGGTTACTTGATAACTTAGGTATAAGTATGGGCTTATACCTATGTAAGGGTTATCTGTTGAGATCCTTCTTTGTGGTTATCCTTGTTGGATTTAGTGAGACCTTGAGGGTCTCGGGGTCCATACTGAGTATCATATACCCACCCCTACATGGGCTATGCCCGCACCTCATTGTGTTGGTTGAAGACGACGGGCAGCACTGACAGAGGCTGAGTGTTCGAGGACTGGACGGTACTCAGAGGTGGACCTCATGACGAGTCAGTATCCGGAGGGGGACTTCACGACAAGACGATGCTCGGAGGAGGTAGACGGGCGAGAGCGTTGTGGAGGCTATCTGTACCTACCCTTCAGGTAGGATCCATGGTGGACGATCCAGGAGCTGCGCTATCTGTACCTACCCTTCAGGTAGGATCCGAGGTGGACGACCCAAGAGCTTCTTCTATTCTTCCAGCTGTTTGTCTTTTCTGTTGTACTTTCTTTCAGTTGTAGCTATACTTTTCAGTTGGGTCTGTATCCTGGCCCATTTACTTTTCAGCACTTTCTTTTTTACTTAGTGTATTACTTCCGCTTGTACTCTGTGGAGTTTTGTTTACTTTTATAAAGGCAATTCCTTCCCAGTTATCGAGATTTACGCCTTTGGTGCTAGTCGCCAGCCCCTAGCCTATGGAAGGCGGGCTTGGGGTAGTCACGACACGGGCCCCAAGGACGATTCGTGACATCCACATGGAATTATTTCTCTTTTTGTTTAATTAATAGTACTATTATTTTTATAAAAACATTGTGATGAAGGATACAATGATATAATCCCTATTTTAATATACTCTTGATCTCCATGAATATTGAAGCATCATCATTATAACTTTGGGTGCTAGCTCGGAGGATCCAAACCACTTGTATCATTAAAAATTGACCACAATAAGAATATTTTCACATTTGAAATAATCTCTCTTATTCTATCTATCTCTAAAGAGGGAGGTGTTGGATCATAACTCTCTATTCTTTAAGACACTATTGGGAATATATATATTTGGTTTTAGAGAATTCTCATGGGATATTTTTTTTTGAACAACCAATATCTTCTACTCAAAAAAATTAAATAACCAGGTTTATATATCAAGGTTAATTAATTATCCATTTCACACATGATTTTAACCAATCTCTTAATCCAAAAGAAAACCCTACATTGAAATAATATTATTATTTTCTTAACATACACAAAAATCATGGTTAAATAAACATCATTTCCCATAGACCCTTAATCCCATCAATACTCCCCAACATTTATCAAACCTTTAATAATAAATTTTTTAATAAATAAATAAGATCATTGTATTAATATATTATTAAATAAATTTATATTATATTCACTAAACTAGAAATTAAATATTTATTTAATATATTCCTAACCAAATAAATAATTATTTGTTATCTTACTAATAAACTAGAGATAAATAAATATTATATATTCATGTAATTATTTTTTACCTTTGGAATGAATATTTATTTAATATTCAACTCACACGTATATTGTTTCAAATAAGTAGTGATTAAATTAACATGATCAAAACATCCTAAATAATTATTAAACCAAAAGTTAGGAATAATATTTATTCGAATTGTTAAATTCAAAAAGTATTCAACTAAAATATTGGATACCCTTAATGTGTGACCCTATCAGTTTCTTTCTCAATATCATTATGTGAAATAGCCTAATGTACAATATGTTTGTTTAGTAACATATCCAAGAAGACATATATAAATATGTTAATGTCACAATGACAACAACCTCCAATGGATACTCACTATGTAATATAATCCATTTGTCTTGATAATTCATTATGCTAGTTGGATACTTTATGTCATCTAACTATATACATGATTTATCTTTCTTTGGAATCCTGAAATGAAATCATTAATATTATAATTTGTTCATGGATATATATAATGTTTGATTTCAATCAAAGGGACCTATATATCTACTTCCATTAACCTAAAAGTGAAAAATCCTGTCTTGACTTATTCATTACTGTCATATAACTTATGAAACACCCAATATATCCTACATCATCGTGAGAATGTTTCATCATGGTTTTCTTTATTGTATCAAAATATATGACTCATTATAAACATTATTAATAATATTAAGACTAAATACAAATAAAAACATCCATGGATAGAAATATTCAATGAAATATATAACTTGTGGAATTCCTACTAGTGGGTTTGTCCTCATAACCTCATCTCTTAGAGATTATCAAGTATGAACATCATGAGAAGAAGTTTAATGTACCATGAGACTACAAAAACTGATAGCTTGCATCAGGTATATCTCGTTAGATATATGCCATATGTCTATAGAACATGTATTTAAAAATATTTTCATATCTCTTTAAGGTTTTCATCATAATGGGGAACTTCCACAACCTTTCAATGTGATAGATATTCTAAGGACAATATCAAATTAATGTTGTGTAAAATAAAACTAATAATGTGATAATATATATATATATATATATTAATATTGAAGTCCATGAATATATTGGTAGTTGAAAATATAATGCAATTTTTTCTATGAATATAACTCAAAAAACAACCACTTCCATATAATGTTCAATAAACTTTGGAAATATTCTCTATAAGACCCATTCATTTTTTGTGGGCTTCAAAAATTTACCTCTCTTGGTTGAACTCAAAAAACTTATTGAAATTACATTAAAGAGTATACTTTTTTTTGTAAGATAAACTTATCTTCCATTAGTTTCAACCTCCCATGGGACCAATTTGTTTTACTTTTTTATCCCTAATATACATAAAGGTATTAAAAATGTGCTATACTTCTAGTTTAAATACAATTAATTAGCTAATTTTAATAAATTATTCTCAATTTTTAGGATAACATTCATGTATATTCCCCACACATTCATCTGGATCATCTACCTATATAAATAAAATGACTCCCCATGAATAATACCTATACCTAATCCATTTATAGACACCTACTACCTAGTTATCCTAATCATATGAACTTAAAATGAAATACACAATGGTTTAAACTATATGACCTTAAACTATAATGCATAATTCTTGGTTTACTTAACATAAAAGCTACAGCATAAGTCCTCACTAGATGACATCATATAGAAAAACATGATTCTTGGATGCATGAAAGTTAATGGTATAACATTAATCCTCATCGCTAGACCCTAAAAATCATGAAAATATCTACACATACAATGTTAAAATGTATGTTATGCCTTTTTATAGGCCATAATTTATAATAATAATCCCTAAGTTTGAGTGTTAATCCTTTTCATATAGATTTAAAATATGAAATTAAACTATATAGGTTTCAATTCCCCAATAAAGGATACGTTATAATACCATTACGGTACCAATCCTAATATCGAGTCTGCCTTTTCCTCCATTTTAATTTTATATATCATCATAGGAGACCATAAATCTCAGTGTTACCCATAATACTTTCTAAATTAGATTAAATCCTAATGCACCCTTATGTATCCTAGGAGGAATTTAAACTCAATCAAAAATCTTAATACATTAGTCATAGAATGAAACTCCAGTGTAACTTTTAATCCTTATGGGAGACCTTAAATACCTATGTAACCATTAAGTATTCTTGGATGGAACAAAAGTACATTTTTCCCTTAAGTCTTCTTAATAGGAATTAAACCCCAATCTAACATTTGATCCTTATTGGAAGGCAAGAAACTCCACCACACCTTTAAGTCGACCTAGGGACCTTAAACTATAGTAAACATAATTCTCCTTCTTGTATGGAATGAAAATATAGCATACCCTTAATTATTCATGAGATACTATCAATTCTCAATTTAAACACTGCTAACTATGGGTTTAGAGCTCAAGATTTGTTTAAAAGTTGTTGAGTTCTTGGGGAGATTTTTGAGACAAGAAGTTTTCTCTAGTATGTGGTATTTTTTTGATAAGAAGATATAGAGAAGTTAAAGTGGATGTGGTAAATGTGTTAAGTATTTTTTTTAAATGCACAAATAATTTTCTAACTCACATAATGTAAAGTATTATTTTTATAATGATTATGTTTTAGATGTTTGTAAGTGTTTGAAATTAGTTTATAGAATTTCCTATAAGAGTTGACCGAATTATATGATTGTCTTATTAGGTCTAAAATTTTAGAGTTAAGGATAAATATAAAAAGGAATAAATTTCTCGTAAAACATTGAGGTAATTCATAATAATCCATGTGATCTTGTAAGACTCTACATAATACTTTTCTAAAGTCTATAATACTCTAAGACTATAAGTATTTCTACTTTATAGGACATTTCTCTATAATACTTCATTAAACTTAAAACTTTGAAGTTATCCATAAAATATTATGTGTCATACTTTTAGGATAAATAAGACTCTTTGATTTTAATAATTTCAAGAGATATTAAGACTTTGAGACTATTGTAAGACTTTATAGCATTCAAATAAGAATTTCATATGAGCCAATAAGACTTTGAAAAAAGTTGCATGAATTTTTCACAGCGTAATACTTTCAATGTTCTATGACAAACCAAGAATTTATATATTATTTTTTAGAAGAAAAGATTTATTTTAGAATAAGACTTTATATCATCCACATAAGACTCTCATATGATCCTATAAGACTTTGAAATAACTTACATGAAATTTCACATCGTAAGAATTTCAATATTCTACGAAAATCCAATAATTTCAATATTATTTTTTAAAATAAAACAATTATGTTAGAAGTGGAAGAATCTATTCATTTATGATTTATACATTAAAAAATTGTATTTTTGATTTAATAAAAGGGGTAATAAGGTTTAAAATATGAAGAAGATAATTTTTATTAATGAAAAGAGGATTATATACTGAATAACCTCTCAATCACACCATAGACACCCATAATATATCGTAATAACTTGGAACTTAGTTTTAAAATAATAATAAATAAGTAGGAGTAAAGATTAAAAGTATAAAAATTGTTAAAGAAAGTAATTGATTTTAATTTTAATTTAAAAAATCAAATTCTAGTGGTTTTTTCTAGGTCAAGAGTGGCTTATATGGAAGTAGGAAAAGTGCATTCTTGGGAAAAGGAGATGTCAGGTGCGGGATATCCTAGAAAACTAAGGGGTACACCCACCCAATTTTATTTACAATAGTTGGTCTCCCCACAAACAATAATTAACCAGGATTGACTTTGAAGCTCTAGTAGATTCCCCCATAATAAATAGAAAAGGATGGAAACTTTATGTTTCAGATTTCTTAAATCAGATCCATATTTCTATAAAATAACATTTTCTCAAAGATACCATCCTTCCAGAGCCTCCCACACCGACTTGGATTGGATGTTGTGCATCATACTAAAAACTCATAATCCCAATTCCTCCTTCCTCAACTGGTTTGGCCATTTTGGACCAAGATTTCCAATGAAAGTGTCTATATAGGTGGTAATCCAAAATAAAATATACCAAGATTTATTTAATGTTGTGTAAGACTATTTTTGATACTTTGAGAATAGAGGTAGAATGCATCGAAATTGAAGTGAGGACACAATTTACCAAAGTAATCTCACCCCCAAAAGATAAAATAGTCTCTTCCAATTGTTTATACATCAACTAATTTTGCTAACTAGGATATCAATGTGATGAGTTAGAAAGACACCAAGGGATATTGAATCTCCTAGGTAGTCCATAAGAGAGGATTTACTCTTAAATCTCTGCAAGTATTCAATTATTTTAGCTCAATGATCTGAAAAAGTGTTAGAAATATATATACTACTCTTCTCATAGCTGATGTGTTGACCACTCAATTTTCAATATCCCTTCTTAAAATTTTTTATTCTTTGAATAGATATATTGATTTCATTGATGAAGAAAAGAATTTCATATGCAAAAAGAATATGAGAGATGCTGTGAAATTGTATCATGCACCTAAGAGGATAGTCCTTTTACCATGGATACTATTAGATATTAGTTTTCTAAAGGAGTCTTGAAAGAAAATTAAAAGACTTAGAGAAATAGGTTCTCCCTACCTTAAGACTCACAATTATTTGAAGAAACCACACCTCTTACCCATAAAGTTAACAACCCATGGTGAGTTGAAACACCTAAAGAATAATAACATCCTTCCAAAGAAACCCATACAAGAAATAACCTTCAAGATGAATCCCCATTCAAGTATGTCATAAGAATTTTCCATTTTAATTTCAATATGAATTTTAAAACCAAGATTATTTCCATTAATGTCTCCAATAATCTCTTAGGAAAGAGCTATATCAGCATGGGATTATACCCCCTTTACAAAACCATGTTGTTCATCTTAAATCCACTCATGAAGATGCATAAAGAGTCTCACGTTGAGAACACTAGGAAGGAAATTGTATGGAAAATTAAAAATGCTAATTGATCTATAATTCTTAATGGAAGAGGGATCCCTCACCTTAAGAATTAGAATAAGTATTGTTGGATAGGCCACCCAGGGTAGGCTACCTCTAAAATATAAATCATGAATAATTTCCATAATATCGGATTTAATAATATTACAAGAAAAAACATATAAGGAGTTTGGAAACCCATTTGGTATGAGGAATATCTCATGGTTGAGATAGGCCACTGAATCACAATTCTCCCCCTCATCAGGCATTCTCTAAAGGTCCTAGTTTATATCATCAAACACCATAGTAGGAATAACATCCCCTAACATGGAAGGTCATATTCAATATCCCTTATGCATGCTCATATTAACTCCTTCAAGAAGGAATTTAAATTTATTTCCATCAAGTCTTCTACCACATTAATTTAATTTGTAAAATAACCATAATTCAAACGAATATTAGGGGGAACCACCCATTTCGTTTTTTGATACAGTCATGAAAAAAGGCAATGTTTATACCTCCAGACTTAAACTAGTATTTCTTGTACTTATCCTGAGAATTGTGACCATGTTATAGATGCATACAAGATAAATTATTATTCCTTTTGTCTAATTCATTGAACAAATCATAATTCTATCATAATTTGAGACTGGACTCATCTCGTTCGCTCTAAAATTTCATAGTTTCTAAATCCTGAAAGATTGTAGGATGGTTCCTGTAATGAACCGAATCTGGTCGGCACTAATACCGGCACCAAATCCATCCCATGACAAGGCCCAAAGGGACTTCCCTATCCCCACAGGCTGGCATAAGTACCCGGGTATCAATAAATTAGGTTTGGGAACTATTTACCTGAGTATGAAAGCATAAAACATTAAAAACAATCAATAATATGAATATGAAATTTTAATGTCAAACAAGACTTAACATAAAACCTACCTGAATACATGGTTTTAAATAAAGTACAAGAGGTCCAAAAATAAAAAAAAATAGTAGAAAATAATCCACAAAGGCTCCACACTACAAGGGGTCATCACCCCCAATCCGTCTCCACAACACCACACCATAGGAGGGGACTAACAACCTGAAATACCTTCACCAGAGGCCTTGCCTTTACCTAAGTCAAACATAATCAAGTCTACTTACATCCAATGGGTGTAATTAGGGTGTGAGCCTAATACCAGTAAGATACCACCCAAATATTCCATAGAGTATGCAATACAAGGTGAAAAGCACATAATTTTAATATGTAAGGAAAAGTAGTGATAAATTCCCAGAAATGAAACCTTCAATTATAAAAGGGTTTCAATATAAAACATTTATAATTTTAAAAAAATTTAATAAGACATGTTAGATACTATAATTTACATCCAAACACACCCTAAGACAAGGGTAAATACAAAAAATCCAATGATCACCAAAACCGGGAACACCCCTAGGCACTAGATAGTCTCGAGCCCAATGTACCTCGTACCTCGGTGTAAGATATCCATGTCACAATATTTTCCCATGAACTATCCAATAGTAGGTTACATACCCATAACCTAGTGGTCCCCAAACATCATCCACATAGTTTAGTTAGAGTTTTTGTTATCCAAAATGCTAAGTGAAATAGAGACAAAACCCATCTGGATCACTAGCGTACTAGTACATATCCACCAACCAAGGTACTTGGCTTCCCACTTTGTGCTCAAACAATTTCAGCATACCACATACATCCCTTTTTATATAAAACCCCAAAAACTGGTCATATACAAACAATACAGTATCTATACACACTTTATACCACTTAAAACACACAACAAAACATTTTGATTTTCAATAAAACAACTTCCCAAATCTCGTATTGTTTTTCACCCAAAACTCTTTGAAATCCCCACTTTTCACACTATCTGTACACTTATAAGTCACCAAAACCGAAATGGAATCCCAATAAATTTTAATGAAATCAAAAAATCAGTTATAGGGCATCCCAATATGAACCAATAAGTGATATCTTTGTAAAACCTCTATTTTCACACAAACACGACACTTAAAATTCACATGCTTCACAAAAACCATTAATTTTTTTTACCGCAACCAAAAAAAGAGATAAAAATTAAAAACATTATTTTAAGACATAATAAATTTTAATAATATCATTTAATTGGTTATAGGATATCCCCAAATGAACCAATAAAAGATTTCTATGAAAACCCCCCAACTTCACATAAAATTGGAACTTAAACTTCATTTGCTTTACCAATACCACTAAAACCATTTTTTGCACCAATAATCAAATGAGATAAACATAAAAATATTATAAACACAACAAGATAAATCACAAGTATTTAATACACATGTAATCACTTACCAAAATTGTTAAAACTTTGAATCCTTTGTGCGAAAATTCCACCGCACCACCGCCGCACCTCAAGGAAGGTAGATCGATCCTAAAATCAAAATATTAGACCAATAAAACCCAAATTTAAACCCTAGGTTATAAACCCTAACCTATGGTAATTTGGGACTTCATGGAAAATGTAAGAAACTTCAGGAAAAGGGGAAGAACTAAGAGGGAGAAATGCTTACTTGAGATCATGTGAAGTTCCTCCACCAAATCCACCTTCAAAATAAAGTTCCAATGAGGGTTTTAGCTACTTGGGAGGTTTCAATGGATGCAAGGGTTTAATGGGGGAAGAAAAGGGAGAGATAGGATAAATAATGAGTAGGAAAATAAGTATTTTAACACATTTTAATGAGTTATACATGGGGGCATAGTTTGTGTGCACGGTTTGGAAAACCGTGCACCGAAACCGTGCGCCCGTCTTTTCCCCCTAAAAACATCTCCAAAAGACACCAAAATTTGTGGGGGATTAGGGGGGACTTATGGGGGGGGGGGTTGGTGATGTTAGGATAAAAATATAAGAAATATAATTACCTTTAATGATGAACTTGGGTGTGAAAATTCTCCCAACCAGGAAAACTTTCTGTCCCAGAAAGTCGATTAGAGACTTGATTGGAAAAAAAGAATGGGTACTCATCCTCAACCCATAAATTCCGATACTAGGTCTCATGTGTATCACTACCATTCTTCCAAAGAACCATACCAATGGAATATACTTCCCTCAAATCACCTTCTCTTGGGAGTCCACTACTTTAACTGGCTGCTCAAAAACAGACAAGCCATGCTCTATCTCCAGTTCTTTCCAACTCAGCACATGGGACAGATCTGAGTTGTATTTCTTCAACTGGGAGACGCAGAAGATGTCATGGATGGATGTAAACTAATAAGGTAATACCAACCTATAATCTACCTTACCAATACACTCAGTGATCTCAAAAGGGCCAACATATCGCGACATCAGCTTCTCTTTCTTCCCCAATCGACGATGGCCCAGATGAGGCGCCACTTTCAATAATACCCTATCACCCACAAAAAACTCTAGGAATTAACGCCTACAGTAAGCATAAGATTTATGGAGACCCTGAGCTATAAAAAAGCACTGCCTGATCAACTTGACCTTCTCAGACGTCTCCTGCACCAGACTCGGCCCCAACATTGAGGTCTCACCTACCTCATCCCAACACAGGGGGGGCCGATAAGGCTGACCATAGAGCGCCTCAAAAAGAGACATTCGAATCGAGAATTGGTAGCTTCTATTATAACCAAACTCAACCAATCCCAAATGGCTATCCCATGAACCTCCAAAGTCCAAAACTCATGCACGGATCATGTCCTCCAGAATCTGGTTCACCCATTCTATATGACCATCTATTTGGGGATGGTACACCATGCTCATCTTGATATATGACCCCAAGGATTTATGTTGGCCTTCCAAAAACTGAGAAGTGAAATAGGGATCTCTATCTGAGACAACTACTATTGGCATGCCATGAAGTTTCACCACCTCCTAAAGATACAAACAACCCAACTCATCCACTTTAGCTATATCTTTAATCAAAATGAAGTGTGCTGATTTGGTCAGATGATCAATCCCCACCCAAATGGAATTATTACCCCAAGGTGTACGAGGTAATCCAAAAATTAATTCCATGGAATCTCATCCCACTTCCAGGTAGGAATGGGTAACAACTGAAGAAAACCAGAGGGCCTCTAATGCTCTGCTTTCACCTACTAGCATGTGTAGCATCTCGACACAAAGTCCACGATGTCTTGTCTCATACCAAGCCACCAGAACTACTGAAAGACATCATAATACATCTTGGTGTCTCCCAGATGGATAGCCCATTGAGAATGGTGGCTATCCTTCATCCCCACCTTCCACAGAGATAACGACACTACTGAACGGCCCTTGAAGCATAAGATTCCATCAAGAGACGAAAACCAATCAGAGGAAGTATCCACACTATGATGAAACTAATTTGACCACTGAAAAATATCATCACTAGGCTAATCACGCTGAATTAGCTCCACTATAGAAGGATTCAACTGAATGATCTCCTAGAACGCACCCCAATTTTTCTCCCTGGTCTCCACATGCATCTGTGAAAATATCCCCATCAAAGTCTACTCCTCACTGGACTTCCTCAAGGCTTTCACAGGTACCTTTCTACTCAAGTCATCCGACACTACATTTCCCTTGCCCGAGGTATAAAAAATGTCAAATTAAAACCCCTACAAGTACTCTATACAATAGCATTGCCTCAAGTTGGGGTCCTTCTACGAGAAGATATAGGCCAAGCTTTTGTGATTAGAGTAGACCACAAAAATTTCCCCCAAGAGGTAGTGACATAATGTCTTCAAATAATGCATCACCGCTGCCAAATCTAAGTTGTGGGTAGGGTAATTATTTTTGAGTGTTCGGGGTTAGTGAGAGCTATACGCCACCATGTGATCATCCAACATAATCACACACCCAAGACCCATACATGAAGCGTCGCAATATACCACATACAGCTTCCCGACCTCAGGAAAAATCAGAACAGGGGTGGTAGTCAACCACCGCTTCATCTCGTCGAAGGATGCCTAACATTCTGGGCCCCATAAAAACTTCACCCCTTTTTAGGTGAGTGAAGTTATTGGTGAATCCAGATGAGTGAAATCCCAAACAAACTTCCTATAATAACCATCTAGGACAAGGAAACACCTGATCTCAAACACTTTCTTTGGATACTCCCATGACATAACCACACTGATCTTCTCAGGGTCCACCAAAACCCCCTGCTCTGAGATCACATGCCCCAAAAATTTCATTGCCCTAATTCAAAGGGTTCGTTTGGACAACTTTTCATAATGGCTATGCTCTCGAAAAGTACCCAAAACAATCCTCAAGTGATGTTCGTGTTCCTCCTTTGGGCCAGAGTGTACTATAATGTCATCCACGAACACCACAATGAAGTAATTGAGATACCAGTGGAACACCCTTTTCATGAGTTCCATAAATACCGATAAAGAATTGATCAATCCAAAGGGAATGAACAAATACTCAAAGTGGCCGTACCTGCTTTAGAATGCTATCTTTAGGATATCTGTCTCTTTCACCCTGAGTTGATGGTATCCCGAACACAAGTCTATTTTGAGAACCAATTTCCCCCCTTAAATTGATCAAAAAAATCATCTATTCTATGCAAAGGGTATTTATTATTAATTGTTAACTTATTCATATTTCGTTAGTAAATGCACCACTAGAGGGATTTGTCATCCTTTTTCATGAACAACACAGGAGAGGCCCAAGGAGAGATGCTCAGGTGAATGAATCCTTTGGATTCTAAGTCATCCAACTACATATTTAATTCCCTCATCTCAGTGGGGGCTATGCTATATAAGGTAAGAGATATCATATGTGTTCCTAGCACCAGATCAATCGAGAAATCCACATCCCACTCTGAGGGAAAACATGAAAAATCATCCTGGAATAACTCTAGAAACTCATTCAATACATGAGGTAGTGCACCTTCAGGGGAAATACTATCTTCCTCTAGTGTGAGAAACGATAACTGGAAGATAATACTTCCCAAATTTGGGAGTTGAGGTCCTGTATGACCCGACTGAGGATCCCATTATCCACAAAAAACTCGACGACTCACATCAGGTGCCGTGAAACTCACTCTCCACCTGTAGAAATCGATATGTGCCTGGAAGTTTACTAACCAATCCATGCTAAGTATTATGTTAAAAAGTTTCATATCTAAGACCCAGAGGTCCCACTCATCTCAAACCCTAAAACGGAAAGCACACATGATGAGCACCTGAAACCCTACTCCTTCTTCTTTCCCAGCTGCGTCACCAACTTCATCGCAAAAGACAATAACTCAATTGGAAAATTCAGCGTGTCCAAAAAATGGGCAGAAATGAATGAAACAGAGGCACTAGTATCAAAAAGAGAAGCAACTATAGAAGATGTGATTATTACGGTTCCTTGAACTGTCGATGGTCCCGCCTATGACCCTAATGGTGCCTCATCCATTGCATGGAGATGTATGGTCTCTGCCTAAGGATGACTGATAGTCTATGTTTGTGCCCTGAACTGGATCTATCCAGATGATGACCCAGCCCTACCACCATGGCCACCAAATAGTGATCCCCCTGTCCTCGATGGATCTGACTGTTCTAGCACTCCTCTTAAAGCCACTGACCCTACCCCACTCTGAAGTGGTCATACCACCCCTCAAAAGCACTGCAAATGACCCATACCTCCACATTGACAACAGGGATTCAGAGGAATTGGTAATTCAGGTAGGATGTGCTCTAGCCACCCACACTAGTGGAAGAAAACTAATCTCTCATCAGAAACCACAGATGAAAACTGCCTGGAAGAGTGGCATGAATTACCACCTCCCTTCCTCACCTGACCCCCTACTTCCTTTTCTTCTATGAAGAGTTTCCACAACCCAATATTGATACTAAACTAGAGAAACCAGCCCTGCCTTTTTGAGAAATCTCCACCATACACGCTCGGTCAATGACCTCAGCATAGGTCCTCATATTGAACAAGAAAACCTGGGAGTATATCTCTAGTCGCAAGCCTTTCTCAAACCTATGGGCCTTCGCTTGTTCATTAGAGACGATTTCAGGAGCATAATGAACCAACTCAAAGAAACAGTTGGTGTACTCCGTGAAGGAAATATTTCCCTAAAAAAGATCTATGCACTCTCAAGACCTGGCATATTCCAACACCTCAGTGTAGTACATTTCATTGAATATGGCCTTGAAATCTCCTCAGCACATCTGCTCATTCTTCCCAGTCCGAAGTACTAACTCCCACCACTTGTAGCTAGGACCCTAAAAAAAGGAGGCCATTTCACCCTGATCTCCTCGGATGTATCTAGGGACTCAAATATGTGCTCAATGTTCTCAAGCCATTTATATGCTTCCTAGGGTTCTATGCTTCCTCAAAAAGTATGAGGCTTGTTTTTCAAAAACTCCTGAGCTTTATCTTTTCTAGGAGCCATATCTTCTTACCTAATAAGAATGGGAATAGGAGCTGGTCCCTGTCCCAGAGCTTGGACATCCCAGACTACAACCTCGACTAGCCTCTAACCAATCGGTGTGGGAGAACTCTCTCTGACTTCCTCCCATGGGTGCATGTGAGCTTTCTGGGGAGGCAAGTTGCTAAAAAATTCAACAGTCACAAAAACAATAGTCAATACCACAATTGTGAAAATTTTAATCAAGTACATCAAATATAAATAATCTAAACACATTAAAGTAATAAAATAAATAACCACTCCACTCCCACCTGATGTCCACGTGTGGTTTGCAGCCCACACATATCACCTGGAAGTGAAGTCAATCAGAAAATTACAATGTCCACTGGTGACTCAAGGTCTGCCACGAGAGGTGTGGGCCAGGCACCCTACTCATGACCAAAACCCTGAGACCCAACAGTCCTATCTCCTATCTATCCTGACTCATCCCAAAATAATAATATAACCCAAAAACATTTTCCTCCTCTAATACCATTTTGTCATGAACCGAATCTGGTCTCCACTAATACCGGCACCAAATCCATCCCATGATAAGGCATAACATTCTTTCCCTATCCTCATGGGCTGAAAAAGTGCCTAGGTATCAATAAATTAGGTTTGGGAATGATTTACTTGAGTATGAAAACATAAAACATTAAAAACAATCAATAATATGAATCCGAATTTTTCATGCCAAACAAGCCTTAATAGAAACTAGATATGAATAAATGATTTTAAATAAAGTTCAAAAAGTCCAAAAATAAATAAAAATATCATCAAATCTACCACAAAGACACCACACGACAAGGGGTCATCACCCCTGAGCCGTCTCTACAACACCGCACCATAGGAGAGGACTAATAACCCGAACCACCTTCACCCGAGGCTTGGCCTTTACCTGAGTCAAGCATAATCAATTATACTTACACACAATGGTTTTAAGTAGGGTTTACGAATAATTCCAATAGGATATCACCCAAATATTCCAAATAGTATGCAATACAAGGTGAAAAAACATGAAGTTTTAATAGGTATGAAAAAGCGGCGATAAATTCCATGAAATGAAACTTTTAATTGTCAATAGTTTTCAAAATAAAACTTTCAGAATGTTAAAAAATTTTAATAAGAAATGTTATATACTGTAATTTATATCCAAACACACCCTAATACAAGGTTAAATACCAAAAATCCAATGAGCACCAAAATAGGGAACACCCCTAGGCACTATATAGTCTCGGGCCCAATGTACCTCGTACCTCGGTGTACGATATCCATGTAACAATATTTTCCCATGAACTAGACACTAGTAGGTTACATACCCAAAACCTAGTGGTCCCCAAACATCATCCACATAGTTTAGTTAGACTTTTCATTATCCAAAATTCTAAGTGAAATAGGGACAAAACCCATCGGGATCACTAGCGTACTAGTACATATCTGCCCACCTAGGTACCAATCTTCTACCTTTGTGTTCAAAAAAATTTCATCATGCCACATACAACCCTTTTCATAAAAAAACACCACTACTAGTCACATATAAACAATAAAGTATCTATACACACATTATACCACTTAAAACACACAACCAAAAATTTTGATTTTTAATAAAACAACTTCTCAAATTTCACAATTTTTTACACCCAAAACTCCTTGAAATCCCCACTTTGCACACTATGTGCATACTTATAAGTCACCAAAATAGAAATGAAAGCCCAATAAATTTCAATTAAATAAAAAAAATCTGTTATAGGATAGAACCATATGAACCAAGAAGTGATATCTTTGTAAAACCACCATTTTCACACAAACATGGCACTTAAAATTCATATGCTTCCCAAACACCATTAAAAAATATTTTCACAGTAACCACCAATGGAGAAAAAAATTAAAAAACTTATTTTAATCCCTAATACATTTCAATAAAATCAACTAATTGGTTATAGGGCATCCCAAAATGAACCAATAGATGATTTCTATGAAAAACCCCCAATTTCATAGAAAAATGGTACTTAAATTTATTTTGATTTACCAATACTACTAAAACCAATTTTTGAAACAATAATCAAATTAAATAAACATTAAAATATTATAAAAACAGTAATATAAATCACAAGGATTGAATACACATGGAATCACCAACCAAAAATGTTAAAAATTTGAATCCTTAGTGCGAAAATTCCATCGCACCACCGCCATACCTCAAGGAAAGTATATATCAAGCCTAAAATCAAAAGTCTAGACCAAGAAAACCCAAAGTTAAACCCTAATTTAGAAACCCTACCATCTGGTCATTTGGTAATTCAAGTAAAATGGAAGAAAATTCATGAAAATGGGAGGAACTAGGAGGGATAAACACTTACTTGAGATTGTGTGAAGTTCATCCACCAAATAACCCTTCAAAATGAAGTTCTAAAGAGGGTTTTAGGTGCTTTGGAGGCTGAAATGGATGAAATTATTAAATTGGGGAATATAGGGGAAAGTTTGGATAAATCCCAAGAGGGCATAGAAGTCTTTGAACACATTTTTAATGATACGGACATGGGCGTGTGGTTTGTGTGCACAGTTTGGAAAACCGTGCACCTAAAACGTGCACCCTCCTTTATCCCCTCAAAACGACTCCAAAATCCACAAAAAATTGTGGGGGATTAGGGGGAAATAAGGGGGGGGGATGTTAGGATAAAAATATAATAAATATAATCACCTTTAATGAATAACTTGGGTGTGATAGTTCCTAACCCATTCATGGAGGTCATCATTGAGATTCATGAGTTTTTATGGAATTTGAACCATCTTGTATCATTCATGGGTTTAATAAAAGATGTATTCACTACAGAATGATATTCAGAATATTGATTCCATCACATAGAGAATCATAACTTACAAATGGTGTCTTCTCCTAGAAATAGATGAATCAGAAGTGGTGAGTGGTCTGACAAATCTCAGACCAGGTGAGTGACACTGGTATTCAGATAAGCATAGATGTCATGAATGGTGGCTAGGAATATATCAAGAGTACATGAAACAAATTATCTTTCTTTTTATTGTTGTACCAGTTAAACTTATCTACCATGAACCCCAAGACCACCATACCTTTCCATGTTGAAATTGAAGAGAAATAATGCATGTAATTCCATATATATAACCCTCCAACCTTTTTATCCAATGGATCTATAATCACATTGAATTATCCCTTATTAACCATGTTGTGTTCCTCATATCTAATCCTTCAAGATCATTCCACAGGAGGTCTCAAGTTCTCAAGTCCCATTTTTCATAAACTAAAGAGAATAAATTTATATAATTCCCATCATTAACCTTCACTATGATATGTTGTCTATAGATTTCCATAAGATCAACTTAAAAAAAACATTTCCAAAATATCCAAATGTAATGATTCATGGGTTATACATGTATGGAGTTAAGAAAAACTATCCTTTAACTGAATACTGATATTTTTAGAGAACCTTTTTGGGTTCGAGAACTATGAAAAGATATTTTTTTTGGAGATTTTAGAAGATAGGATGTCCATCTTCAATTGTACCAAGAGACCACGAGAATTCTAAAAAATGAATGAGATCATATAAAGAGGGTGCACCTAGTTTTGGCCCCTGGTGTTGTCTGACTAATAATACAGAGAGAAGGACACGATGAAGCTTTCTTGTTGTGGGATCTAGTAAAAAATACACAGGGTATTGAAACTGGGGAATGGGGAGGAAGGGAATAATCATCACGGGCATGTGACAATACACTATATGGGTTCAAGATGAGTATAAGAGAACCAGCTGAGGGCCTTGGATAATAGGGGAATATAATATGATGATCATCATTCTAGGAAAGTAGGGAAGAGTGGAGCTGATCCAGAGATGATTCCAAAGATATACCCAAAGTTCCCATCCCACTAGAAGGGAGGAATCCGGGAGGAGATACTGGAGGGACGACCTTATTGACACAAGGATGGAGTCCTCCAAGAACCACAAAATTGAATAGGGCCACACTGACCTAAGGATAAAGATCTTATCTCAGTTTAAATAGAAAAAGAGCCTTTCATAAGTCATTGTTGGTTAGGGAAATAAGCCATGTATGGGAATGAAGACAATTATTGGGTGAAAGGGAATGTGATAGAAGATATTTGGAGCAGGGATGTCACCATAGGATTCAGTTAGAGCTAAATCAAAGGTTGTGGAGAGAAGTTCCTCAAATGATGATAATGACTGCCCATCACTAGTCAAGGGATTCATCTGATGATATTCAACAAGAAATTCATAATTATTTCTACAATATGGCATGGTGTTACCATGGATGTGATAATAGGTAATTAAATAGGGTAGGATTGGATAAGAGAGGGCTTTACGCCATTATTTGGTTCCTTCAATTCGAAGGATGATCCATGATGGAGGATGCACAGAGAGGTCCATGATGATATAGATTTAGAAGACTGAGGTTTCCCAGATTTGGAGGGTATGATAATAAGAACACAAAAAGTTTCTTGGATAATCCCTAATCTTTCAAAGGAAGGAGAGGTTAAAGAAAGTAAGATGGATCCCAATAAGAAAAACCCACACAGTGGACTGAGGAGACTCTCACCCATGATGAACCTCCATGGACCATCAGAAAAGGGAGAAGTGACATCAGTTGATAGATCTAGGACATAGGGTGCACACCTTGATGAAATCATCCATGGAGGTGAAGATGATACAGAACGACAAGCGATTGAGCACCAAAACTGTTGATGGAAACTACAAACCCTAGGATCCCACGAACATTGGGAACATTGATAGAGTTGAATTTTCCATGATAAAGCTTGAAAAAGATTTAACCTATGAATAGATGAATCCCCCCTCAAAGGATGAGGTTGGGACATGGAGAAATGGATTCACCACCTCCATATATTTATGAACCATCGACAAAAGAAATTTCCTAAAACTGGGGGAAAGACAACAATCACAGGGAAGGATCAGGACAAAGGAGAACCACTTTGAGAGAAGTTCTAAATTTCACTGAAAATTTAGATCCATAAAGTTCCACATCTAGTGGTGGGTTTAGAGAACCTAAAGATAATACAAAGGATGAAGGAACTCTGAGGATGGTAATATCTACACTGGTTAATTGTTTACCTAATCTAGAGATGCAATAATCTCATTGGATAGGAAAGTTTGAATGATACCAGGAGTAAAGGTAATTTTGTGGCTGATTGTCTTACCTCAAAGGGTAACCAAAGTGACCCCATATTATTTCTTCTAGTATGGTATCCCTTAACAATTTGTGTATTAATTATTTAAGAGTTTATTTAGTTGTAATTCATTACTTAATCCTCCTTGACTTTTTTGTCTCAATTTTTATCATGATTAGTAAAATAATTACTACTTAGATGAATGAGTTTTGCTGTTGGTGGTGTACAATATTGATTTGGTATCATGCATTTAATAAATATATATTATAAAATAGAGGACTTATTAATACCAAAATTATCTAAAATATTTTTATAGAGAAATAAGAAGAGGAAGTGATTATCTAGTGTACATAGAGAGAAAATAATGAACCCACAACAGTTTTGGTTAAATAAGAATAAGAGAAGCATCAATTCAATAATATTATTAAAGTAAAATATGGTTGAATGATTTATTTTTATTCATTTTTTTTCAATGTAAAAATACAAAAGCACTCATCATAGTTAGGGGACTTTTATTCACACTCAAATTTACCCAAGAGATGAAGGTAGAATGGTCCTTGTAGTTTAGCTTGGGTTGTCGAATCCTCAGAGACCTAAGAAGTAACCTACATACACATACATTCTATGGATTGTTTTTGGATATGAAGTGGAAAACTTGGGTTGATTTTAGATTGTTTTAAAGGATAACTAACATATTTATGTGAATTCAATTTAAAAGAATGAGTTGATCCTAGGTTATTTCTCGGACTGGATTGGATGAAATTCTTTTTCAACTATTTCAATTTCTTATATTTGAGATGGGTTAATTTAAGAAGATCAAAAAACATCCTCACTTACTGGTTTAATACCTACACAATTTAATAATAATAACCTATACACTTTAAGGATAAATGTTTTGAGCACTTCAAGGTAAAGGTTCGTATTAGCACTTGAAGTGTGTGGCCTTAAATTCAACAAGGACGATGGAGTTTAAAAATCATCAAATAAAAATCTCAATTAAAAGAAGTGATTAGAAATTAATGGGGTGATGAATAACATCCAATCCAGCCCATTTCTACTCCCTTGTATCAACCCATAAGTGGGTTATCCCTCCATTGATTCTATGGTTTCAATGGAAGCGGTAAGTAGACTCATGAGGGAGGAATTGAAGAAGTAATGAAAACAATAAAAAGAAAATGATCACTCCACCGTTGTGTGAATAATTTCACAAGGTTTGATGTGAATAAATTCACACCATGAGGCAATAGTATCAAAGTGAGATAGAGAATAATATAATACTAGTATAAGAAGAATTTTTTTTAAGAAACTAGGATGAATTAAAACAGCTTAAATGTGAAAGACAAACTTGAGACAACAAATTCATAGCATAACATTACAATGAAAGAAATCCAAAAATATGATAAAGTAATCCACCACCACTACCTTAAATAGGAATTTTGGGAGCCTTGGGTCGAGCCTCCAACAGTACAAATCATCCCACTTGATTATGGTAGGCCTAGGGTGGTGGAAAGCTTGTGAAACTTGGAGTTTTCCACTCTTGACCTGAGGTGGTATCCAGCTTGCAACTACCGAACAGACATGTAGAAATGACCTTCTATATTTCAGAATTAGAGTGGACCATATAAGAATAAAATGGACCTCCAGATGTCTCATAAGAGTCTGTAAAATTTGGGCCCATTTAGAGTTTTTAATCAGGAGTTATGTCCTATTTAGTGGGATACAATTCTGGGCCACAGATTTTGGCCCAGATTTTGATATTCTATTTGGGCTGCCTTAATTGCCATCATGGAGACCAAATTAGCACTGGTGCCTGGAAAATAATTTGATACTATATATTTATTCTAAATTACCATGAAATTTGGGCTTCATTGGGTTTGAATTGTGGGTCCCACATTCTCATCAATGGGCTAGTGTCCAATCAGCCTTTCCAGAATTGTTTCCTTTTATCGCCAAATATCTCCATCATCCTTTATGAATCCTCAATTGATCCCTGAAAGAAAAATGTTCATATTTAAGTGTCGATATAGTTACCAAAATATAAAATTAAAATATGGATAATTACAATCCTTAAAATAAGATGAATCATTGGGCCTAAATTGGTGTACATTAGGTATGAAGTGCACAAATGATAAGAATGAATGTTAAAAATTAAAATCCACTAACTCAGGCCCATAAGATCAAAAATGAACATTTAATAACATTAAAATGTAATTAAAATATGTTTTTATATTTGATAATCATACTTTTATCACACGTGTAGAATTATATTTCTAACCCATTTATGACTTTTAAGTTGATAATAATGGTTCATTTGGTTTTGTAGAAATATAGATCATACTAAGGATTATCCTTCTATTTTTTAGTGGTAAACCTTGAAAATCTATTATGTTTTTATTTTTGTACCTGAGTTGTTTTGATAGTAATTATATCTATAAATTTTAATGGGTTGTGAAGTTTTCATCAATAATTAACATGAAAAGAAATTTATAATCACCAATTTTACCCATCTCAGTGATTTCACTAATCTTGAGGTTCTTTTAAAGTGGTATCAAATACATGTTCCCTTCATTTTTGAAATAATATTTTGAGTTTAAATAATTTTATTTTTTCTATAGTTGAAGTTTTCATCACTAATTTCTTTTATAAACATTGAATAATCTAAATTTAGTCAACAGTAAAAAGATTATCTTGTTTTTTGGGAATGGTTAGCATATATGGAAGGATGAGATGTTTCATTATATATTATTTATCATTTACGATGTATTAGAAGCTTCAAATGATGTATTTACTCCTCTTGTTTAAGTTTCTTCAATGATAATTGTATACAAGATAAAACATAGAAATTATGGATATGAAAAAAATTCTATATCATATTCCCATAGAGTAAATTTATTAAAGTAAAAGGAATAAAAATGGAAAAATCCACTTGGGGAAAGTACGGTAATATCTATAAAGGTAATAAAAAAGTTAATTGGGAAAATAAATAGATTTAGAGTTTGAAGTATGAAGACATTATGATTCTTGATGATGAAACTGTAGATAGTTTATTAACATGGAAAGATGAAATTGTGAGAATGATTATAGTATTTGGTGAGAATTTAGAATATTCTATAGTGATAGAAAATATATTTCACATCCAACCATAAATGTTCAACACAAAAGTCTCAACATTTAAAGATAAAGATCCATTAATAATCCCTTTTTATGAATTATATAAAATTTTAATTTCTTATGAGATAAAAAAGGTCAATTTTTACAAGAAGAAGGGTATGTTTGAAAAGTAAATTTTCTTTAAATCCCCAAAACCTAATAAGTATAATAATATGCTCGATAAATAAAAAGCTATCTATTTAGATTTTGATTTTGATATTGATTTGAAGCATGATAAAATAACAACCCTTATCTATAGAAATGTGATAATAGAAAATAGAAATTTTAATGGAAAATTTACACTAAAATGTTTTAAGTTTTGAGTAATTGGAAATTTTTCTAAAAATTTTCCAAAAGTTTGAAATAATGAAGTTGCTGATTATGAAGTAGAAAAATATAGAATATCATTATAGAATAAGGATGAAAATTTAAAAACTAATTTTAGAGGGAAGGTTAAAACTTTATTTAAATAAAAAATAGAAACTTCTTGTATATGTATGTGGTATGTGGTGATAGTGGAGATGAATTGGAGCTTGAGACTTATTATGATGAATATAATAAGAAAACTACTTATTATTATGGTGAATGAATAAAATTTCACCAATAATTAAAGAAGTAGTTTTGGAAATGAAAAATAAGGTATTGAGATGGGATTTATATTTTAAATAGAACTCAAGTAGTGTCTTTAAAATATATCAAAGTTAGATAAGGAGATCAAAAACTTAAATAATA
This sequence comes from Viscum album, assembly GCA_963277665.1. NCBI lineage: Eukaryota > Viridiplantae > Streptophyta > Magnoliopsida > Santalales > Viscaceae > Viscum > Viscum album. The sequence continues at coordinate 720,000,662 of OY728125.1, read as the reverse complement.
GAAATCAATATTCTAGAAGTAAAGAATTAATCCATGTAGAATAAAAATAAATACTATAGAAAGAAATTAATGATTTTATGGGATTTATTGATGATGGAAAAACCTAAAAAATTCTTATGGAATAAAGAGTGAAATAGAAGGATAAATAGATAGATTTTTTTAACAAACTTTTATGGATAAAGAAAAGGATTTTAAGATTTTTATATGGAACATTAATAAATTATGTATTGGAAGTTGGAGATGGTTCTAAAGAAAAGTTGAATGGGACATTTTAAAATAGTTATGATAATTATATTAACCATAAAATATCACATAAATAGGGTGTAAAAGATCTCAAAAATGTTTTAGAGATTCTAGGATTAAGAAGAAACTAAATAAGACGATGTTTATGGAAAAATTAAGCGAATATCAGAAATAAAAAAATTCCAAGAACTCAAAATTTAGCTAAAGAATACTATGATTGGAAACTAAAAAAATGATGATAAAAGTTATAAATTAAATAAAAATAGGGAAGGGGTCCAAAATATATTTTTTCCAAAAAATGGAGATATTCCTATTGACTGAAAGAAGGTTTCAAGATAGGTATAACTCCTAAAAAACATTCCATTTACAAAGGAATGTATTTTCTTATGGATTCTATTGGTAATGTGGAGGTTTTATGCATGATATAATTTTTTTTAATTTCCAATATCATAGTGAGACTCGTAGGTTTTGGTGGTAAAGTTTAACTGTGATCTATCCCTCTCAAAAGTAGAGAGTTCATAAAAACATTAGGAATTCTGAAAAAAAGAGAATATGTTTCAAGTGTTGGAGGAAGTACATGGAATATGTGATCATCTAGTTCACCATAAAAATTAATGCTTCATGCTTCTATTAATATAATAGTGTATAAGTTTCAATACTCAAAATTATCATTAGATGACGAGTAATGGTAAGGAGAACAATTTGGTTGTTGAAGTTGAACTAAAGGCATTAAAAGGGGATAATCCATGGATTCTGGATTGTGAATATTCCTATCATATTAAATGTGATTTAGAACTCTTAAAAGATTTTAAAAACTTAATGGAAGAATTAGCGAATTTTGGGAATAATGGGTCACTCAAAATCAAAGGTATTTGATCAGCAATTATTGAGAAAGATCAAATGAAACCCATGAACAATTTATTTATTAGAGGACTAAAACACAATATGATTATTGTGTATTAGGTATGTGATAAAGGAGATGGAGTTATTTTTCAAAATAATGAATTTTTATGATGATATTTAAATATATAATTAATTTTAGAAGTGGATAATGGAAAAGGCATAATATGTTTCATATTAGTAAGGCTAAAAGTTCTTATTATTTAAGCTTGAAAGGGGAAAATCATTTGTAAAACAAAGGCTTGGCCATTTAGGATAAAAGAATATAATCAAGAATACCAATGTAGATAATGTTTGTGATGATACAAAGTTAAAAAAATAGAGGAATCAATTGTTTCCAACATTCCAAAAGGGAAATATTATTAATTATTCACACAAGAAGGTACATATTCAATTAACTAATCATTTGAAACTTATCAATTTAGAAATTTGAGGTCCCATGAGGAAGAAATAAAAAATTATAGATAAGTATTTCATTTACTTTATGGATGTATTTACTCAATTTACTTTTATTATTTTCATAAAATATAAACAAAAGGCTCTAGAAATGTATAAGAATTTTATAATAAGCACAAAAAAGTAGTATTATTTCTCCTTAAAAAATATCCTAATAGAGAATTTTGTTGAATGTTAAAGCGGAATATTTGATTCTTATATTGATAATAATATTATTTACAAAGAACATATCCCATAATATATACAACAAAAATATGGTTTTTCTAAATGGAAGAATATAATTTTAGTGGTGATGGTTTAAACTATGATGAAAGAGAATGATATTTCTCAACATTTTTGGAGAGAATATATTGGTGAAGTAGTTAAAATTCAAAATCATTGCTTTCACATGAAAAATTTGGACATGTCTTTGTACAATTTTTATTATAATAATTCTTCAAGTTTTAATTATTTAAGTGTTTTTTGGAATCCCTTGTGTGATCAAAGTTAATGGATAAAATCTTAGAAAGTTTGAGAAGAAATTTGTTGATGGGATCTTCCTTAGTTATCCTCCAAATGGAAAAGGAATCTATTGTTATAAAAAAGTGATATAGAATATTATTTAAACTACTGATTTGAAGGTTCTATAATATAAAAATAACTAATACATAGTTTATGAACTAATTTTCCGCAATGATAATGAAGAATTTTTTGTTTAATAGTAGGGATAAGTTTTAGAAAATGGTGATAGTTTAGAAAAAGTGAATGTTGAGAAATTTTATTAATCCTTTTCCAATGATGAATAAAACCTCATCAATATTATTTAAGGATATTAAAATAGTTTTAAATCCAAAAAATCATTATATATCTAGGATAGAAAGTTTAAACTAGGATAACTTTGAGGATAACATCACATACCCCACTATTTGCATAAGATGAACCAAGAAATGTTGAATATTATTTACCAAATCAAGAGTGGGTTCATTCAATGAATAAATAATTAGAATTGATATAGAATATTGTTTCCGACACTTTCCGACGGGGCGCGCGCATCCGTCCGTCCGCGGGAGGAGGACGCGTTGTGCTGTTGCCCCATATTCCTGCTTTCCAAAGGCAGGCGGCATCCGCTCCTTATTCAGGGACGTCTGCTCCTTGATCGAAACGGGATGATGGGATGTCGGTTCTTCCTTCTGCAGATTCCTCCTCAGAACTCATCACCTAGTCCAGGTCTCCCTCATATATTTAATATGTTGTTCGTGAAACTCTTCCCAGTGCCAGGTTTCCATGGATGCCGGTTAATTACACTGCTTCTGTTGGGACATTCCAAAGGGTCTAGTCAGGGCAGCAACCTTCAGTCGGGGGAGTAGTCACGTTGAGGCATCAGTAGCGTGTCTGGATACTGGGGACCTGGCATGTCTGTCTATTATCCCTGGTCACAGGGCTTCTTGAGGGCATGGAAGCCCGAGGAATCCCACATCGAGCGTGGGGAATTATATTCCATAGACACATATCTGAGGTTTTCCTCAGCTTACTGTGTTTAACACAGGGTATGCCGCGAGTTTAACGTCCAGCGGAGACGGATCAGCCCGATCGGAGCATTAGTTAGAATAGATCGGATTGAGGGATTTCCCTTGAAGGGGGTGCCAATACCGGGACCAGCCCATGGGCAGCTGTGAAGAGGAGCGTACCGACATGGTTTCACCAGGATATGACGGTCCGGGCGAGAACCAGGGGGAATGGCAAGGAACCATCGCAAGGGCAGCGGTGAAGTTGGGCTTGAGCCCTGAAGGGGCTTCCTACGTATCCCCGTGGCAGTGAATCAAAGTCCGCGTAGTTCGGGATGGTGCCAGTGAACCGGCATGAGGGTGGACCTTGGTCCGATGGGCATCATCAGCGAACTGACGTAAATGGAGAGGACCAGGAGGGTCCTAGTGGTGGTGGTCTTGGACCTCATGGAGGCTTCCTATGTACCATGTCGCGACATGGATCAAAGACCACTTAGTTCAGAGGGGCTTCGTCGGTGAACCGATGTGAAGGTGGACCTTGGTCCGACGGGTGGTGGGCTTGAACCTCGGGAAGGCTTCCTACATACCATGCATTGGCATGGATCAAAGTCCTCGTAGTTCGGATGATGGAATTCGTCAGCGAAATGACGTGAAAGTAGACCCGGGGGTCCACTAGTGGTGGGCTTGAACCTTGGGGAGGTTTCCTACGTACCATGACTTGACATGGATCAAAGACCTCGTAGTTCAAAGGGTTGATGGAATACATTTTAACGTCATGCGGGACGGTAGTGAACCCTGACGTGAATAAACGACGGGCGGTGGGCTTGAACCTCGTGGAGGCTTCCTACGTACCATGCCTTGACATGGATCAAAGTCACCGTAGTTCGGAATGGCGGTGGGTGTCGGTGAACCGATGTAAATGAGGGACCTTGGTCCGATGGGAGATGGGCTTGAACCTCTGGGGGGCTTCCTACGTACCATGCCTTGACATGTATCAAAGTCCTCGTAGTTCGGGTTGGTCACAACGACTTACCGTCGGACTGGAATGCAGTTTAATGTCATGCTGGACGAAGGTAGAACTCGACGTGAATTGGATGATGGGTGGGCTTGAACCTCGTGGAGGCTTCCTACATACCATTCCTTGACATGGATCAAAGACCTCGTAGTTAAAATGGGTGTGCAGTTTAATGTCTTGCGGGACAAAGGCAAACAGTTTAATGTCATGCTGGACGAGGGCATGCAGTTTAACGTCATGCTGGATGAGGTATTGTCATGGCCAATGCCAACTCTAAGCCCACATGAGTCATGCTCGGTGTGAGAAACGAGAGGTAGTAAGGACCTGACGATCACGCCGCGAAGGGTGCGTCCGTGAGAAGCAAATAGGGGCTTACGCATTAGGCGGCCTATGGTGCTGGGACTTACTCCAGGATGGAGGCCCGTAGTGCGACAAAGCGCAGTGAAAGAGGGATTTGGGACCAATGATGGGAGGTTCCTCGTTCCCTATCACGCCCTCCACTGACCTTGGTAGTGTGGAAGTACGGAGATGTAGGGGTGCAGCCATCCGTTGGGGAACTAGGGTCGCCCTTTTCCTGAGAACATACGCCACTCCAATAAGGAGGATATCATCCCTTGTGGATGGGTGATTCCACTCCTATGGAGACGAGTGGCGTAAAAAATGTTCGAGCTGGGGGGACCCTTCATGAGAGGCACGAGGTCGGGTCACAGTTTAACGTCATGTGTTGAGGACGTGGTGCTTGGCAGTTTAACGTCCTGCAGCTCGGACGAGGTGGGTTCACTCCGCACCCCTAGGACTTACATAACCGGTACCCTCTGGTCCTTGGGGGAGGGAAGGTACTGGCTAGGCCATGGTCAAGGGGGGTTTTGGAGCGAACCATCGAGGGGTCCACGTTAGCGTGGATATGCAAAGAAGCAATATCTGTTATCATGCCTATGCGAAGAAGCATTAAGCGAAGCAACGCTACGAGTGGTATTGTCCATGGGACTTTGAAATCACATTGTGCAAACCTGGAGGGTCGCACGGGAAGAGGAATTTCCATGCAAAGGAGTGTGATTCGCGAAGCGGAGTTCCTTGTCCTTAGCATGGGGCACAAGTGTGAGTGGAGGGTGCTTCGCGAAGTGGAACAATATTCGTGGAGCACTGCCTCGTGAAGAAGAGGTGCCTCGTGAAGCAGGGTACTGCGAAGTAGTGTGCTTCACGATGTGTAGAGATCCTACCTTAGCATAGGGATCACAAGTACAGGTTGGGTGTTTCGCGAAGCATAAACGCTCTGCGGCTACCCGGGTTCCCTTGGGAATCCCCTTCCTTCGCGAATGCCCTTGTGCTTCGTGAAGGGAATCCCTCTCAGAAGAGGGGCTCAAAACGAGACAAAGAAAAGGCGTCACGTGAAGTAGAAGTACCTCGAGGAGCTCATGATTCTCGGGGGCGAAGGGTGCTTCGCGATTTGGGAGAGGAGAAGCCGAAAGGTCAGATTTTCCATCCTTGGGACTCAGGGGGAGTCCCGTATTTATAGTCAAGGGACGCCGCGAAGCAGAATTAGCGCGCCACCTCAGGTGATTTGAGGCGCGCTCTCGAATGTCAGCGTCGTTCGTGGAGAGTTACCGCCTCTGGAGCTTCGTGGCGGGCTAGCGAACGTCAAATGCGTTCGCTGAGAGTTACCGCCTCTGGAGCTTCGCGGCGCGCTCGCGAATTTCAAATGCGTTCGCGGAGAGTTACCGCCTCTGGAGCTTCGCGACGGGCTCGCGAACGTCAAATGCGTTCGCAGAGAGTTACCGCCTCTGGAGCTTCGCGAGACCACGATGCTCGGAGTGCTTCGCGTCGGTGCTTCACGAGAGAGCGTGCCAGCCTTCTTTTTCATCCCTTACTTTCGTGAAATATTTTGGCACCAACAAATATTAATACTTTGGATTTAGTAACAAATCTTAAAACAAAAATATTATTGAAAAAAATCAATTTCATGAAACCAGTTGAATGAAAAGGGAGAAGTTGTGAGAAAAAAAAATTAAAGTTCCAAAAGATTAAATAACAACTAAGAAGGGGGGGGGGTAATCAATTTTTAAAATTTATATGTCTCAATAATTTTAAAAACATAACCCTTTAAAACTATTAAAGTTCATATCCTTATCATCTTTTATTAAATACTCATGCATACAAAAGTAGGAAAACAATTAAAGAACACGAGATTTACATGGTTAGACCTCAGTGCGAGAACCTAAATCCTTTCCATAGCCACTATCATGGGTATATGGAAATTCAATATAAGGAAGAATTGAATAAAAATTCTTCCAACTGATATTAGACACCTTCTATATCCTGATAGGAATGATTATATTGACTCTTGTCAGTTTACAATGTTTTATTAAAAACAATTGAGCTATAAATGAAAAGATCCCAAAAAAAATTCTCCTAAAAATTCTATCTAGAACCTCAGTCTAATGATCCTAGGTATAATTGCCTTTTTTATATAGAATTATTATGATGGAATCATTATAATTAACTCATTATGATGAACCCTTTTCTCAAAATACACTTCTCAAACTCTACGCATCTGCTGAATCCGATCTTCCTCAGCCTGATATTCCTCAATTCGATAAGAAAAATTTATGTTGTCTGATATTCTAATGAGATTTCTATCTAGAAATAAATCTTAATAAAACTCTTCGGTACTTCAACCTTTTCACATGTGAATAAGGTTTCAAATTATGAATGTTCTATACATTTATTTATAGTCATCTCAAAATGGAAAAGGAGGGAAACTAAATTTTTTCCCTCTTAGTTAAATTCAAAAAATATCTGATATTCACTCATATTTGAACATCATGTTTGACCAGTTCAGCTCTTCCAGAACCTTCTTGAATCATCATGATTATTATTAGAAATTATCCTTCTCAAAATTCATAACTTTTCTTCTGTATGTTGGGACTTCCTCATCCCATTGCTATGAAAGTTTCTGAGATCATTAAAATGGAAAATCCTTAGATCATTATGAATTGGCTTTCCTCACCAGAGTTAATATGATTGACTTTCCTCCTCAAAGTCAGTCTAACTAAATTTTATATCAGATGCAGTTTGATTAAATTTCCTTCTCAGAGTTAGCATGATTGACTTTTCTCCATAGAGTTAGTCTGGATCCAATGATTTTTTTGATTTATAGAACTGATACAATCTTTAAAATTCCTCTATTTCTTAAAAATGTTTTATTATGAGAGTTTTTATAATTTATGATAACTTCAAAATTTGAAAATCATTGTTTGAATTAAGGTCATAATGTTTATGAAATTTCTAACTCTTGACATCACTGTCTTTATTCAACCTCTTCAGCAATATTTTGACTTTCTAAAAGCCACGATGTCTGATGAATATTGATATTCATTCAAATGAAACTAAGAATAATAGATCATCTGATCAACAACTTTATATTTCTAATAAATTATACAATTTTTATTTCCCAATCCAATCCTCTGCAACCAGTACTACTTAGTTCAATCCTCTACTTCTGAAAGAAAAAAAATTCTCAAAAATAAAAAACTTTTCTTCCCCTTTGTGTTTGGGTTTGAACATTCAACAACTTTAACCTATTTTTCAAAAACATTCTCTTAGAAAATATTAGTTCTCAAAAAATAATTTTTTTAAAAACAAAACATCACAAAGTTTATTCAATATCCCCTTTTGGATTTGTTGAAAATACTCGTTTATAACTTTTATAACTCACATTTTTTTTCAAACACTCATATTTTTTCAGATTTTTTTTGAAACGACTAAAAGTTTTCAAATTTTATCAAAAGATATACTTTCTAAAAAGAGAGTTCCCTAAAATTGTACCACTGGATAAAGTAATTTTTTTATTGAATTCCTACCCTCAGTGATAAGAAAATTTTATGGCCATGTAGAGATAAACTCCCTCTCACTTTTATCTTTTCCTATAACTTTTATTTTTTTCTTCCCTTTTTCCTTTTCTCTGACAATTTTATGAAAACCACAAATTTATATTCATTAAAGAAATATAAATAAAAAATTATTTCAATTTTTTTTTCACTTTATCTCCCCCTTTACCACATAATCCAAAGCATGGTGGGTGTTCTCCTTATGAGGAATAATAATTCTTTGGAGGATGATGAACATGAAGTTGCATCCTCAAATCCACAAATATATGTTTTGGAATTTCGTTTTTAAAGATATTAGAAATTTTGTACTTCATTGAGATATATTCTAGTAAAAAATATCCAACAAAAACTTTTTATTTTATAAAGTGAAACTTTATATCAATGTGTATTGATCTTGAATATTGGATGGGTTTTAGATAGATCAATTGCACTCTGATTATCACAAAGTATATTTAGTGGTTTAGAAAAATTACTTTAAAATATTCAAGTTAAAAGTTTATCCACAATATCTGAGCACAAGCATGAGTAGTTGTAACATATTTTGACACTACTACAAAACATTCCTTTTAACATCGTTGACCTTTATCAGCGCTAGAAAAAAATAATGATAAAGGTTCCCTTTATCAATGTTAAAACAAGAATTGATAACGGGCACCTTTTATCAATGTTTTTTTAGTATTTATAAAGGGTACCCTTTATCTGTGCTTTATTTTTAGCGGTGATAATTGTACGAATAAAATAAATAATAAAATAAATAAAAAATATAAATGAGTTTATAAAAAAACTTATTAAAAAATTATCAATTAAAAAATTATTGATAAAATTGGTTGAATTTATTATAATATATATAAATTATAAATATTAATAAATTGTATATATTAAATATATATATATATATGTAAAATTAAAATTAAATAAATAAAAAATTAAAAAGAAGTCAATTGGAAAAAATATTAAACATTTTATTAATTAAATAATTATAGACAATGTTAATAAATAATATATATTAAATATATAGATATATATTAATGTATATAAATATGATTTATATAATAAAAAATATTTATTCTTTAAATTAAATAGTCATATATTTAGGGAATAATGGTTTATAATTATTAAAAAATATGAATTAAAAATATTGACTAATTGCTTCGAGTAATAAGCATAACTGATTATTGTTTGATTTCTCAATTTAACATAGATCAAACGTGTGCTATATTGATTTCAAATATACGTAATCAATTCATTTTTATATACAATGCACACACATAAATATTTATTTAATTAACAGAATCTTATATAGAAACACATACACCTAATATTTATGTAATTTATTCAAATTATAGTATTAATTTTAGAATTTCATTATAATATGATACATTTAATATTTCATATCTTTAATCATGATAAATTTTATTTATTTATTTTTAATTTTATTACAGTTAGGTATTAATTCATTTTTAATATGTTTTATTTTTTATTTTTTTATTTTTCTGCGAATTTAATGAATTTATATTATTTATTATATATATGTTTGTTTACTATGTTTTAATATTTTTAATATATATTCTTCTTTATTTCAATATATATCCATATTTTTTAATAATTTATATTTAATTAATAAAACTTATCCATTTTTCAATATTTTGAAAGTGTACTCATGTTTAATTATTCAATTTCACTCATTTTTAATATACATACACTTATGATTAAATATTCATTAATAATTTAAAAAATATATTTGTTAAAAAATATTTATAAATAAATATATTTATAAACGTATATTTAATATATTTTTACATTTATATAATTATAATTAAAAATAAATAAATATTATTTTTAAAAAGGTTTTTATATAATTATAAATAAATAAATATATATATATAAAATAAAAAATTTATAATAAATTTATTTAAATAATGAATATATTAACTATATTTATATTTATATATATATTTTTAAATAAATAAATAAGTAAAACTATATAAATAAATATAATGATATAAATACATATTTTTTAAATATGTTTATACTTGTAAATAAATAATTATATATTTAAATATTTATAAAATTTTAAAAAAATTTAAATAAAGATTATATTTGCAGTATTTATATTTATATATATTTAATAAATATATATAATTATATAAATATATTTACAAATTTTTCTATTTATAATTGTAATTAAAAGTCCTTTATCAGCACTAAATTAATTAGCACTGATAAAAGGCATCATTTTCAGCGCTAATTACTTTTGCGCTGAAAAAAGCGATCTTTTTCAGTGTTTTTTGGAAGCACTGATAAAAGTGACCCGATCTATATAAAAAACCCTAACCAATCGCAAACGTGTTGCTAAATCTAAAGAATTCCACCGAAGCCACCCTCTGTCGGCACTCCTCCTCAGTGAATCGAAGATCGAATCAAGGATCGAACAATTCCATGGCTCAAATTCAAGGCTTAAAAAAATCAAGGTTCGAATGAATCCAAGGCTTGAACGAATTCTAGGTTTTTGATATCATTACTTTATCTCAGGCTGCTTCATATTTGAAATTATTTTTTCAGAAATAATCCTTGGTATTTATTGATTAATTCCATACCATGATCAATTCAACTATTACCATTAATGATTGTCTTAAATATATCTGAAGGGTGATGAATATGTTCACATTAGAGAATAGGGATTAGAGGGAGGTTGTGCATGACTTAACCATTGGAAACTAGGTAGTATTATGTCCCATCTTTCTGACTTGATGATAGACAATAGGGATACACAATGAGATATTTTTCCTCCCATTGTTTAATTGTTTTAGGATGCTTTTTATTGATGAACTATCTATTTTTACACTTAAGAGAGATGTTGGGTTTTCTATCGAGGTTATGTATTGAGCTTATCTCATTTGAAATCCACCTTATCAGATGGCTCTAATGGGGTATTGTGATCTTAAATCTTAGTTATAGTACATAGTGTCTAAGGGACTTATTCAGCCAAGCACATCCTATTAAGGATCTCAGGTTTCATTTTCCATGATGGAGTATTTCTCATTGATGTAATGTGTTAGGTATAGTAAGTTCATTAGTTTCTTCAAATGTCTATAGCCACCTAATAGTGCATATCGAAGAGGAAGACTCACTAGGGTCATCCAAGGGTTGTTTAATTTAAAACACTAATTTATTTTTTTAATTATTAAAAATATCCCCATTTTAATTATTAAAAAATATCTATCAATTTTATCTTTTCATCATAAAAACATATCAACCCACCCTTTTTAATTCAGTATTTAAATATCTCATTATATAATATGATCAAATTTTCACTAAGACAAATCAATTTCCCCTTTCAAACACAATTTCCATAAATTTTTATAGACCCGAAATAAGAATATGGTTCATTTAGTTTTCTATACCTTTGTAAATATATAGACTTATTTAAAAAGATAACCCACACATTAATACTTCTTCAAAATAAATTCATATCCCTCATAACACCTCTAATAAACACTATGTATTTTTTACTTTAATCCATCTTAAACCTGATCATTCTTTAACATTAACTTTTATTTCCAACATCATTTAAATAAAAACAATTTATCATAAGAGATCTACCATTTTTAAAATAGAAATTATCCTTTGAACTTGTCAAAAATATTTAATTACATCAATTAACCTATCATGTGAGATGAACAAAAAGTATATTATATTAAATCATGTTTATTTTTTAAATCCTTTAGTGTGATAGAAATTATAAAATCCTTTTACATTTCATTTTTTTTCGTATAATAAATTTCTCATTATTTCTTGACATTCATCAATGTTTTTAGAAAAATTTTACAATCCTTCATACTACTATTTAATTTTTCACATGTTTAATATAGTTCATTTAATGATTTCAATTAATCATCCAACTTCACTTTTGAAGATTTGTCTCACTTTGAAACTATTTTTGTAAGAGTGGGTCACCTCCCATTTAACTTAAAACTTCTATATCTTCTATAATTACTATTATTTAACTCATTATGGATGAAATTTTAAACCGTGTTCCCAAAATCACAATATAACCCACAATGGCCATGAAAAATAAATTTTATTATAAAGCCCACACTTTTACTTATTAAAATTTAATATTGTTTTCAACCTGTCTAAACATAATTCTTGAATCAATTTATCAACTAAGAATTTTTATATGTTTAAAACCTTTATCTTTATTAGGTATATTCTTTTACTAAAATTATTTTTTCCATTCCTTATCGATTTTTAATTAGAATTAGAATTTTGATATGTTTTCAAATATTTTATATAGAATTTATATTAAATGTAATAATTTTTTAGGTTGTTACATCACATGTTCCAAAAAATAGTATGGAGGTTATCAAAATATATATATGATGAAATAATTATTAGAAATTATTTTTAGGTATTAATATTTTTAGGTCTACATGTATTGGTCCCACCCCTAGGAATATCTGATTAACATCCTTGTATTTGAAATAAATAAATAATTATTATTTTTTTCAATAAATTTTTATATATTCGAGTTTATTGAATGGCAGTTTATTATTTTTGTTTATCATATTTGGGTTTCTCATTACTCCTTAATTTACTATATTATATTTTAATTTTTCAGAAAATTTATGAAAGAGTTGATGGCTAATTTTTATAGAGGTAGGACTAGTATTAGTTAGAGGATTGAAAGTATTAAAAGTGGGATTTCTTTTATAAATATAGAATTCAATGAGGCCCCAAAGATTCATATATTATAACATGTCCCTGCTGAGACACATTGAATGACATATAAGAATTTTTATGCCCCCAAAATCTCACCTTCAATAAGTTAGAAGTTAATAAATAGTGCCAATGGTGCAATTCTCAAAAATGGGAGGAATTACCCCTTTTAGAGAACAACATGAACTACAATTATAATCCTCATCAACTTCATCTTTCAAATAGTTATTATTTAAATTTGTTGATTGAGACTCATCCTCCATCTCTTTTATATTTTGTGTACTACTCTGAGTAGTGGACATCCTATGAATGACTAATTCTTATAGTATTTCGAGAGACATATGTTCATGTCCACAAGAGATGGAGGATGTGTGTTAAAAAAAGGTGAAATGATAAATGTTCAGGAGATGAGATAATGAGGATGAAAATTGTCTATAAATTTCACCTTTGAATGAATTCAGAGGATAACACCTACCACAGTGGAGTAATTGTTTTCTTAAATTCAATTACCCATTCTATTTAAAAGATACAAAAATTCTTTGAAACCATCAAATGTGGGGTTTCCTTTATTATAATTATCTATAACTTTCACCATTGATAATGAATATATTATTTGTATTTATTTACTTATAGTAAAAAATTAATACTTTATAAACCAAATAGGATGGATATGAATTGAAAATAGACGCACTTTAATTGTTTGAAAAAAGATTATGAATATGGAGATAAAGCGATCATCAAGTTTTCAATAGATCTTGCACACGACCCTTATAAAATACTTTTTTAGTGTTTACGTTGTTGTCATTCAAGAACAATTAGTACAGAAGAGTTTGAAGAAAATTTGATTTGTCACAAAATATATTATAGTAATAAATGTTTGACTAAACATGAAAAAAAAATGAGCATGCACACATATTTGGATGATACTTTGGATTACAAATCATTTGATATGAATACCAGTGTAAATGATGAAATAGATCTCATGAAATAAATGAAAATAGAAATTGAATATGACCTTCATGATTATCCGAAGTTATTTTTGATGTTAAATAGTTCTTCAAAGAGACTATTTTATACCAGTTGTACTAAATACACAACATTGTCAGCTGTACTGAAGTAATATAATTTGAAATCTGGTAGTGAATGGAGTGGCTCCATCTTTATAGAACTACTTGATCTTCTGAATGATATGATAATAGAAGAAAATGAACTATTATATCGAACATATGACACTAAAGAAATTCTATGTTCAATGTTAATGATCTCTAAAAAAATTCTTACTTTTCCAAATCATTTAATATTGTTTTTCAAGGACCACGAATCACTCATAAAATTCCCTTAGTGTGGTTCATATTGATATAAGAAAAATTAATCAAGTACTTCCAAATAATTATGGTACTTTCCTATCATTCCATGCTTTAGAAGACAATATGGATGTCAGGAAACTACAAGACAATTGGCATGGCATACAGATACAAGAATTAAATATAGGAACCTACGTCATCTAGCAGACTCTCCTCTATCAAAGAAATTTATTTCAAGTATCATGAATTTGGAAATGAGCTAAGAAAAATTCATTTTTCATTATATATAGATGGAATAAATCCTTTTGATGTACAGTGTAGTACTCATAGCACATGGACCATCATGTTGGTAAATTATAACTTCCACCGTGGTTATGCATGTAGTGAAAATACATTATGTTTTATTTGCTTATATTAGTACCAAATCAACCCGGTATTGATATTGATTTCTATTTTCCTCTATTTATCGAAGATTTGAAATTGATGTGTGATATAGGTGTTACAATGTATGATTCTCATAAAAACAAAGAATTCTAATAGAGTTTCATGTTGTATGGGGTGATAAATGACTTCCCCTCTTATGGAAATTTATTAGGATATAACATTAAAGTAATGTTGGGGTGTCCCCTTTGTGAAAAATGAACACACTCAGTTTGGTTAAAATAATCCTCAAAGACACTATTTTTAGGACATTAGAAATTTTTACCTTGATGACATAAATATCGATCCTAGATGACAACATTTAATGGGAATATCGAACAAGGTACAACACTATCTTCAGTAATGGGTGACCAAATGTTTGATAAAGTAAAATATATTGACACTATTTTCGGTAAACCATTTTCTAAAAACCTTATGAAATCAAGTTGGAAAAAAGAGATCAATTTTCATTGAATTTCCATTTTTTAATTGTTTGTATGTCAAAATTTTATTGATTTCATGCATGTAGAAAAAAATTTATTTGATAGTGTTATTTTCATGTTGCTAAATGTTTTTGGAAAAAATAAAGATGGCATAAAGGTTAGGTTTGACATGATTGACTGTAACACCCCGAGATTTTATGAAAAATATTATTTTTAATTTTATTGATGTCTTGTGTTGTACGTTACAAAAAAGGAGTCTTTCACAACACAAAACCCTAACTTGGCTTCATTACACGCAATCGCGACCTTACTCGATAACGTGTGTTGTACGCAATACCGAGTTTCACTAAACAACGATATGCTATTAAAATAGTATTAAAACTAGCCGTTATGAATAGTAATAACCACTTTTTGAAATTTTTTAAATTTCATCTTTCAAAATGGACTTCATTTTTGGATTCGGAATATCGAAATTAGCCTAGGGTGAAATTTTGGTATTTTTCTGAAAACTTTCAATTTTTGATGAATAGTAAAAACACTGGGTTACTATTTAGAAAACCGACTTTTTATTTAAATAATTATTTATTTTATTTAAATTTATTTTAGGTAAAAATTGACACCTAATACCTATATAAGTTCAATGTAATTCATTGGAGTCATTTTATAATAATTTTAGATATATAAAAATTTTATTGAACTTTTGACCGTCTTTTACCCACCTCCTAGGAGAATTTGCAAATTTACATAAAACTTAATTTTACCTCTTTTGTGAATGGAATTTCAAAAATCCAAGAGACATGGTTGATGTCAGTAAGTAAAATGTGGTTCAATGAGATGAAAATAATTTTTGGTGAATAGTAACTTTTTACTTTTATTTACCACGGTTAAAAGTAAATAGGGTAATTAAGGGTAAAAATGATATTATTATTACCATAACACATGTCCTAATTCTATTGGATAAGTGTAATTCGACCAAAAACAACCTTAGGAATAAAATATGACCACTTAGGCCCACTTGGATTAGATTAGGACATTTAATATTAATTTATTTAAAGAAGGGTTAAAATAGTTAAAATCAAAGTTTAATAAGTAAATCATTTTTAATATAGGGTTATACATAAGATAAATTCGACTATAAATATTAATTATAAATATAAAAAGATTTCCTACATAATTGTATTTTATTTATAATTTTTAGACATTAAATAATTTAATTTATTTTTGATACAATGATGATGTAGTAATTATCTTATTAATGAAATATTGACATAATTAATGTTATAAATACCCAAATAAATGTAATTTGGGACTTTTTATAAATTACACTAATTTTCTAGGTAAATATGACATGTTAGTATTGATTTAGTCAACTTTTTTTGAACTAATCATTCTGTTATGATTTTCACAAAAATCAATTTCCAAATAGTGTCAAAATTGACATAAAATAGTTTTTAAAACAAGTATTATATTATTAATTGTTATTTTATTCCTAAAAAACTAAGGTTCGGACAAATGACTTAGATAAGGTTATATATATTAATAATAAACAACTTGGGGTTCGTTTGGCTTGTTATAGTAAGTTTATTAACCTTATAGTGTAAGAACACAAAAAGACAGGGTAGAAGTAAAATTATCTAACTTAAAGCTAAATATAATTGATAAGGTTAAAATAGTAAACTAAACTTGTACAAATTATATTGTATGAGATAATTTCGACCCATCCCCACCTTAGCTTCGAAATAAATCAATTTGGAGCTATTTAAAACCGAATATGGCTTTATAATAAAATATTTTTTTTAGTTTTTCCAAAGGTGCCCCTCTCCTCCCTTATAAAAGGGCACCTCCTCCCTCTCTTCCTAACACCACTTTGAGCCTTCAAGATCAGCCAAAACCTGATAAATTCTCTTCTCCACTTCCCTAGAAACATCCTAGAGGTCCTGGTCTTCTTCAAAGACCAATTTTAGTGCCCTAAAAGAAGGTCTCAAAGAGGCGCTTCAAAGAAGAGGTAATGTCCGTTAACAATTCTTTCAACTTTATTTCTTCTTCCACTTCTTCTTATTTAGTTGTTTCATTATGAAGTAATAAAATCAGTATCACTCATATAATGATATGTTATTATAAGTATGAAACAACTCTATTTCACCATCTATCCATCCTATGGAAAACGAAATCACCACGCGTGCGTACGTATGGAATACCGTCTCCACGCCGTGGTGTAATCTATTTTCCGCCACCACCTTACATGGATGGGTATAATGGTGTAAATAAATAAATATATATGGTTATTGTAAAGTGATATTGATTCTGTAATATTATACATACACTTTAATATAATTCCACGATCATGGGAATGATATCATCGCTCGTGCGTACGTACGGACTACCGTCTCCACGAATGCGATGAGATTCATTTTCCAGGATTAACCATTCAAGAATGATTATAAAGTATATATAATGAATAATAATGAAATATATGACATAATTAAGCTACTGGATTTATGTATACATATATATATATATATATATATATATATATATATTTCATCTACTTAATTCCATTCAATTCAATAAGGAAACGAAAACAGCATTCATGCGTACGTATGGACTACCGTCTCCATGAACGGTGTATTTCATTCCTTTTATAGATCTATAATATATATGTATATGATGAATATATATTATATATAAATCATGTTTTACATTATGGAATTATGTAAATTCGGATATAAGTAATAATATCAACAACGACAAGTCGAAACACATACGATAAATGAAATGATTTTACCCAAAACGCTACTTTAACATGAAATTTACAAAAGAACGGGTAATATAAAGTCATAAGTGAAACATATATGATATCATAACAATGAATATGATTATTTAATAAGTAAATGACATTATTTAAATCATTATACAGGAGGTTCGGATATGTACGAATCATATCAGACCTAAGGCAAGGGTTAACTATTCCAATCTCGTTCTTATCCGAGATTGTTTATTCGTAAGTATTTACTGGGGTTATTGTTATCATACATGTCCATGTTTCCTAAAAATGGTTTCATGTATGTTTAAATTACTTTTTACCCATTTTTACTTTTACCCAATGGTATGGAAGGAATATTTCTTTTATTTACCCTACAAGGTAATTTTTGACTTTTCGGCAAAAGTACGAGAAGAATGTTTTTTTAAATTATACGGCATGAATGGATTTTTAAACATTATTTCCAAGAAGCTTCCTTTACAAGTTTTCAAGTTTATTTTTAATCAACTTCTTTTAGTTTAGAATTGTATGACATGTTAAGAAAGGAAAAGTGTTTTTGAAGTAGAAAGGATATTTTCATCAAGAATGGAGTTCAAGTGTTTTATCAAAATTATTTTCCATCTAAGATAATATAGGGTTCTGTTTCTATCCCTATTATTACATGATTTGATTATGTTGTGATGGAATTATTTTTATGAATTCCTTTATCTTATATGAATTGTTTTATGATGTCACGATGTTTAAGAATCCCATTTTTATTACATGGGTTATGCAATGATGTATGATTTATGATTTTGTGGCACACATAAGAATGGTATCATTATGAGATGGGTGGGACCTATATCTCCCTCCAATGCATTGGGTAAAGATTTATATCTCATGAGATAGACATGGCTGGAACGGTAAGTTAATCCGGTTCAGTAATACAGGACTAGAACGAGGAGTGAACTCGATTCAGAAAGGGACTTTTTCAACTAAGATGGTCTTGGTAGTAATGCCTTGGCTAATATGGAAATAATATCATGTGCTTAATGGTTTCCACAATCAAATGTTTTATTCCCATGCTATTTTATCATTATTAATGTTTCTTTATGATCCATGCCTTATGTTCTTCCTTGTTTTATGTCATTGCTCAAGATTTTGTTGTTTAAACATTATGTTCATGTTTTTAAGTTCAAATGTTTATGATTTGTTTTATTTTATCCATGCTTACCCTTACTGAGAATTTGAGCTCACCCTTTATATGTTTTCTTTTCCCCAGGATATAAAGAAAGGTTTTAGGTAAGAAAAAAAAGGGGAAGATCTTTATGGGAGATGTTGAATATCTTTCACCACGATTAGAAGATTACGTTCCGAGTTTCCAAAGACACTAAACTATTACGGTCCTTGTGTGTCTGTTTTTGTTAAGTATTAAGTATTCTGCAAAATTAATGTAATGTCCATGTACGTCAAGCTTTGGGTATCTACATTGACATGGTGATATGGGAAGAGTTGGAACCAGTGAAGGGTCAAGGGTAGACTTTTCTTCCTTCATCAACTTACACTCTATCTACAAAAGAAAAAATGCAATTTTTTTATTTTAATTAATTGTGTAAAATCTCCATATAGGTATTTATAAAATATAGAAAATTTTGTATCAATGACTAATTTGAAGTTACAATGACTAAAATCACATGAATGTCATATTTTTATGCAAGATTTGATGCATGTTACATCCCTTTTCATTATACCGCAAAATGTGTGGCCTAAATTAACAAGACTATTCTTCTTTTTGAAATCCATATATAGTAATGTTATAGATCTAGTGAAGCTTCCCATATTGAATAAGGAGGTTGCAATCATATTATGTGAATTAGAGACGTTATTCCCACCATAATTCTTTGATATAATGATCCACATAATGGTTAACTTTGTTAGAGAAGTTCAAACATGTGGTCCTATCCAATACCAAAGGATGTAACCCATTAAATGGTATATGAATATTTTGAAAAGGTATGTCAAGAATCGAAGGTGTCTAGATGTTTGTATTACAAAATGAAATATTGTTGAAGAATCTATTGAATTATGCATCTATTACCTATTAGATATTGACAACATTTCTCTCTCAAAGTCTCATCACAATAGGAACCTTATGGGAAAAGGGATTTCCAGAAGATATGTTGTTACAATTACCATGAATGAGTAGGTGAAATATAATCTTTAAATTTTACAAAATAGTGATGATGCTGATCCATAAATTTAATCCCATAAAGAAATTCTTAGATATTTGAATTCATCAAGGGATGAAGGATGAATATCAAATACAGATAATTAATAGTTTATAGGGTGGTTCTAAGATCAAATTTATAAAGTGTTATCTATTATCCAAATTCAATTTCCAAACAACTTCAATGGCTAGACAGGGTTCAAAATTCAAATGTTATATATGACACTAGTTTTATAATCAATGGTTATATGTTATATACAAAAGAACATGATGAATATAGTATGATGAAAAGAAATGGAATTATAATTGTTACAAAAGCGATACAAATATCTAGTTCCAAGGATAGAAATCCAATTTATGAAAATATTTCATATTTTTAAATTATCAAATAGATATATGAGTTTGATTATACAACATTTTAAGTTCATATTTTTCATTGAAAATGGGTTGACAATATAAGTGTAGTGAAAGTTGATAAATGGGATTCATGAAGAAGAATTTTAGTGTGGAAGGGGAAACATATGATCTATTCATAATAGAATCACAATATGTGCATGTATTTAAGTCTTAGACCCAATAAAAAATAATTGGTCCTTTGTCCTGCTGGTTAATAGAATAAATATCTGGTCAGATGAACATTCAATTGAGGATGGCCCTTTCACTGGGAGATCACAACTATTTCATTCCATTCCCAATGTAGAAAATGTATCTTAGGTTAGTTGTGACCATAAATAGGGGATTTATATTCTTGATATAGGAACAAAATCCATAAAACCTTTTAAAAAATAAAGAGAGTTAAATGAGAAGGTAAACATCATTTTTAATATGCAATGTGTTTCCTCATAATTTTATATATTCTCTACTCCATTAACATGATATAAATTAAATGATTTAAAAATAACGTAGATAATGTATTCTTTACATTATGATGTTACCAATCCCATGGAAGAACAAACTATAACAAAGGAAACCCTTTGGGAATTTGTAAAGATAATTTTATGATATACTTTCTCTAGTTTACCAAAAAATTATGTACTGAAATAGTGATTTAATTTTGATTATTCCATGTATTGTTCATTTATCTAAGAATATATATGTCCATATTTCATGCATTTATTCACCAAAACTTCTACATACTTCTTCTCACTCAAAACCTTTTCAGCCTTATAGTGTTGGCATTTATCACTTTCCTTCAAGTTCCCTCCACTTCCATTGTAGGAAGAGAAACACCACTACCTCTTCTGAATCACAGAGTTAATCATGATGTTTGTAAAATAAAATCATTGCCCATATAATTAATTTTTTTTCTTCATATTTATGATTTATTTATTTATTTAATTTTAGTTTTACTCACATATGAATTGTTTTCTTATATAAGAGTACTCTTTTGTTCAATCTGGGATGTTCTGTATATTATTCATTCCTTTCTACACCAAACTATCCACATAATTCTTCTCTCTAAAAACGTTTTCACCCCTACAGTGTTGGGATTTATCACTTTCCTTCAAGTTCCCTTTACTGACTTTGTAGAAGGAGCAAAAACACTACCTCTGCTCTATCACAGAGGTAATATTGATGCCTTCATATTAAAATCATTATCCATATAATTAATGTATTATTTCACATTTAAGTTTAATTAATTTATTTATAGTATTACTGATATAATATTTTTTTCTTATACAGGTGGATTGTTTTATTCGAGTTAGAGTGGCTTGTTCGAAGATGTTCATGATCATGAGAGATTGGACTTTGAGCCTACAATTGAGATAATGAAAACAATGAAATGTATCAAGAATGGATTCAACTATCATGAAAACATGAATTACTACTAATTATTTAATTAAATTTTCCCTTGTTTTATCTATTATTTGTAATTTAATTTTTTTATCATTTTTATCTAATACTTATTTATTTTGTTTCACAGATCATTTGGAATGTCATATTTTGATTTCAAATAACTAAAAAATTCCACAAAAGTAATAAAATGTTAATTTCATCCAATTTATCATGCATTCCATTGTCTTTATTTTTCAAACGGCAACACTGCATGTTGATTCGATATTTTTATCCACAAAAGGGGTTTTGTCCAAGAACATTGGGTCAAAATGTAGTGTTGGAAGTTAGATAAATAAATATAATGGAAATCATGGTAACATTAAATTTTAGGATTGTTTTTGATTAATTGGGACATGTAGGAATTAGTTTCCCCCCAATCTGACACAATGTGTGAGTTTTATGACTCCAAGTGCTTCTTTTTATTTAAAATTAACATTAATTTTTGTAAAAATGACAACTAACATACTCAAAACCAAGAAAAAATATTCCTATTATTTTTATACATTTAGAAAAAAAATCATAAGTCATTTTTGATGTGTATGAATCATCCGCACCTCAATACGACACACGATGTTCTCGGTATGATTAAAAGTGTTTGTTATTAGTTTAAAATCAAAATTTTAGTTCAAAAAGTTCCACTCAATAAAAACTAATCAAACATTATTATATAGTCTTGATAACTTAGAAAAATGATTATATATCATTTTTGATGTGTAGGAACTAGTCTCACATAACCGACACACGATGTGACAAGTATGAGTCAAAGTGTGTGTTTTCACTTTAAAATGACATTTTAATAAAAAAGTCAAGTGATATAATCAAAACTGAGAAAATTCATTCATTTGGTATTGATACATTAATAAAATTATCAATAAGTTATTTGGGATATTTAGGAATCATCCACACCTCAATCTGAAACACGGTGTGACCGTTATGACTCAAAGTGTATGTTTTTTATTTAAAACTGACATCAATTTTAATGAAAAGGTCAACTATCCTACTAAAAAATGAGGAAAAACATTTTAATTGTTTTTATACTTTAGGAAAATGATCCATAATTAAATTTTGACATGTATAAATCTTATGAACCTCAATCCGATACACGATGTGCTGGTTATGACTCCAAGTGTCCATTATCAATTTAAAATCAATATTTTAGTTCAAAAAGTATCACTCCCTAAAAACCAATAAAACACAATCATATTGTATTGATAATTTAGTAAAATTATTCATAAATAATTTGTGGCATGCAAGAATTAGTATAACATTGAACTGACATAATATGTAAACAGTGTGAGTAAAAGTGCATGTTTCCTGTTTAAAATGATATTTTAGTAAAAATGACAAGTGACGTATGAAAAAATGATAAAATGAATTAATATTGTTTTTATAACTTATGAAATGGATAAATAAGTCATTTGAGACATGTAGGAATCATCCTCTCTTAAATTTGATGCACGGTGTGACTGGTATGACTCCTTGTGCATTTTTTTAAATTGACATCAATTTTAGTAAAAATGAAATATAAATTACCCAAAACTAAGAAAAAACATTCTTATTTTTTGGATAATTTAGGAAAATGATCCATAAGTCATTTGTGACATATAGGAATCTACTGTACCTCAATCTGATAGACTATGTGCTTGTTATGACTCAAAGTGACTTTTATCAATTTAAAATAGACAGTTTAGATCTAAAAGTGTCACTCACTAGAAATCAAGAAATATTCTCTGATTGTATTGATAATTTAGAAAAATGATTCAAAAATAATTTTTGATTTGTAGGAATATTTCTCACATCAAACTGAAACATGATGTGACCATTATGGTTCAAAGTGCATGTTTCCAGTTTGAAATGACATTTTAGTAAAAAAGAAATGTGATGTACTCAAAACTGATAAAATAAATTTAGATTGTTTTTATACCTTATTAAAACTATCCATATTTCATTTGGGACACATTTGAATCATTCTATCCTCAAAACGATGCACATTTTGATCAATATGACTCCAAGTGTGTCTTTTTATTTAAAATTGACATCTATTTTAGTAAAAAAGAAAACTGACCTACTCAAAATTGATAAAACACATTCAGTTTATTTTAATACTATAGAAAAACAATCGATGAGTCATTTTTTATGTGTAGGAATTATCCACACCTTAATATTATACACTATGTTCTCGGTATGACTCAAAGTGTTTGTTATCAGTTTAAAATTGAAATTTTTGTTCAAAAAGTATCACTCATTAAAAATAGACGAAACATTCTCATATTTTCTTGATAATTTTTTAAAATTATTAATAAATAATTTTTGATGTTTACGGATTGGTATCACATCAAAATAAGACACAATGTAACCGATATGAGTCAATGTGTGAGTTTCTAATTTAAAATGACTTTTTAGTAAAAAAGATAAGTGATGTAATCAAAACTAAGAAAATGAATCAATATTATTTAGATACTTTTGGAAAATGATCCATAAGTCTTTTATGACATTTTGAAATTATCCTCACCTCAATATGATGCACGGTGTGACTGGTATGACTCCAAATAGGTCTTTTTATTTAAATTTGGCATTCATTTTAGTAAAAAAGAAAAGTGACCTACCCAAAACCAATAAAACACATTCATATTGTTTTTATACTTTATATTAAAAATCCATAAGTCATTTTTTAGGTGTAGGAATAAACTGCACATCAATCTGATACACGATGCTCCCAATATGATTCAAAGTGTCTGTTATCAGTTTAAAATTGAGATTTATTTCAAAAAATATTCACTCACTAAAAAGTGAGAAAATGCACTCAGACTATAATGATAAAATATTAAAATGATTCATAAATAATTTATTATGTTTTTTAATTGGTACCGTGTTAAACCAACACACGATGTGACCAGTATGATTCAAAGTGGGTGTTTCTAGTTTAAAATGAAATTTTGTTAAAAAAGACAAGAGACATACCCAAGATCAATGAAACACATTAAAATTGTTTTGATACTTTACAAAAATTATCCATCAGTCATTTGGTACATGTAAGAAATATCTTAACCTCAATCAAACTAATGGTGTGACTGTTATGACTCATAGTGTCTCTTTTTATATAATGTTGACATCAATTTTAGTAAAAATGGTAGCAGACCTACTCAAAACTGAGAAAATGCATTCAGATTGTTTTTATACTTTATAAAAATGATCAATAAGACATTTTTGAAATGTAGGAATAAAAATTATCTCAATCAAATACATGATGTTCTTGGTATGACTCAAAGTGTCCGTTATCAGTTTAAAATCAAAATTTTAGTTCAAAAAATTCCACTCACTAAAAACTAAGAAAATGTGCTTCGATTATCTTGTTAATTTAATACAAAAATTCATAAATCATTTTTTATGTGTATGAATCAGTTTCACAGCAAACTGATACACGATGTCATCGATATGAGTCAAAGTGTGTGTTTCTAGTTTAAAACAACATTTTAGTAAAAAATAAAAGTGGCATACTCAAAACTAAGGAAACACATTTTTATTGTTATAAAACTTTACGAAAACAACCAATAAGTCATTTGAGATGTGTAGGAATTAGCTGCACCTCAATCCAACATATCGTGTGACCAATATGCCTCCAAGTGCATCTTTTTATTTGAAATTGACATCAATTTTAGTAAAAAGGAATAGTGACGTACTCAAAACCAATAAAACACATGTAGATTATTTTGATACTTTATTAAAATGATCCATTGGTAATTTGAGGCAATTTGGAATCATCCAACCTCAATCTGATGCACCTAATGACCAGTATGACTCTATGTGTGTCTTTTTATATAAAATTGACATCAATTTTACTAAAAAAGACTAGTGACATTCTCAAAATTGAGAAAATAAATTCATATTATTTTGATACTTTAGAAAAAATATCCGTAAGTATTTTTTTTATATGTAGGAATATTCTACACCTCAATCTGATACACAATGTTTTTGGAATCACTCAAAGTGTTCGTTATCAAGTTAAAATTGACATTTTAGTTCAAAAAATTTCCCTCCCTGAAAACTAAGAAAACACACTTGGATTGTCTTGATAATTTAGTAAAATGATTCACAAATCATTTCTGACATGCATTAATCGGTCTCACATCAAACTAACACATGATGTGACTGGTATGATTCAAAATTCATTTTCTAATTTAAACATAAATTTTAGTAAAAAATACAAGTAACATACTCAAAACTGAGAAAAAAATTTCAAATTATTTTGATAATTTAGGAAAAATATCCATAAGTCATTTGGGATGTATAGGAATCAGCCACAATATGACTGCAAGTGCATCTTTTTAATTTAAAATTGTCATCAATTTTAGTAAAAAATACAACTAACCTACTCATAACCAATAAAAAACATTTTTATTGTTTTCATACTTTAGGAAAATGATCTATAATCTGTTTGTGATATGTATGAATCAACCACACCTCAATCAGATACATGATGTGCCAAGTATGACTCAAAGTGCCCGTTATGAGATTAAAATCATTATTCTAGTTCAGAAAGTGTCACTCACTGAAAACTGAGAAAATGCACTTGAATTTCCTTGATAAATTTGGACAAAAATTAATAAATAATTTATGACATGTAGGAATTAGTCTCACATCAAACTGACACATGATGTGACTGGTATAATTCAATGTAACGTCTTGACCGGGGTTCCATGCATGGTTCCCCGAGATGGATGGCCACCTGACCTCAAGTATGCCTTCCCGTATGCTAGAATATTCTGATTAGTAGTGACATTCTGGTAATTCAGTAATGGGGAGACTATACCCTCTTTTATTAGAGTAAAAAACAAGCATAAATAGATAAAAAAACGTGGAATCATATATAACAAGAACATTACCAATGTCATAAGGTAACCAAAACAAAAAATACAATATTATACTAAAAGGGAAAACATGTTATAAAAATATAAGTGTCAATTACCTAAAAATTAAACTGAAAACAAAGACACTAATAACTCCCAAGAAGGTCCCAAACTATGTCTAGTTCCCTCATCCATGCTCCAACCCCAATCATAAATCTAACAAAGGGCCCTTTCCCTTAACATATCCTGCAACAATAATGTCTATTCGGGTACTGATCAGGCATCACAAATAGGGTGAGAGTACAACTCAGTTAGCCACCACCAATAGTGTCTAGAACAATTCCAGTCAAAAGATAGTGTATGCAGTTCTATAAATAATCAAAGAAAATGCATAAATAAACATTTACCACATTATCATTTGTTCTTTAGTTATTTATATTAACTCCAGGGTTCCAGGGGATACCCATACCTATATACTAGCATCTTCTCAAAATAAATCCTGAAGTGTTCCCTCAGTAACATCATATCTTAATATCTTCTTGGACTCATGACAAATCTCGAAGTATTAAAAAGTGATATGATATCTTAGTACCTAATTTTGACTCATTCTATAGTTTGAAATATTATGATGTGAGGCCAAATGTCAGAGTGCCTTTATTTTTATTATTTAAATTCACACATAAATACCAAAATTACCAATAAAAAATTCATAAGTAGGATGACCATGTTACCATTATTACTTATCAATATAATTACCATGTTCTTATTCTTTTACTTATAAGTACAATGACCATGTTACCATTTATACTTATCATTTGAATGACTATTTTCCCATTCCTTTACTCACAAGTACAATGACCACATTACCATTTATAATTCTCAATTTATAATTACCAAGTTCCCATTTTTTCACACATAATTAATTTATAATTAATTATCCATATCTATTCAATTACTAATTCAAAAAGTATCCAAATACATCAATATCTGTAATTAACTCCAAAATTAATTAAGTATTCCAATCCCATTAATCAATTCATCAATTAATTAATTAATAAAACAATTAATATCCCATAATTAATTTTCTAGAATTAATTATCTCATTATAAATCTCAACTCTTCATAATTAATTCCACAATTAATTATCTTGATCATAATATCAAGGCACATAATTAATTCATGAATAATTATCTCAATCTGGAAAATTCAATATATAATAATTAATCCCCTGATTAGTTATATTGATTATAACCCTCAACTCCCATCATTAATTTCTCCAAATTAATTCTCTAATAGGATTTCCCCTTAATCTCATAGTCTATTTTCCAATTAATCATTTAATTCAAAAATGCTTCGATAAATCAATTGGTCAACATAATTACCACAATTTTGGAATTCAATTGCTAAAGAATTCAATAAATTCTACAATTTTACAAACATGTATTAAATCCTTGACTATGGTAATTATATTTTAGACCACATACCTAAATTTGCTGATGGACGTTCATTCAACAAAAATACAAAAAATCTGAGTAGCATAAAGATATAAATCCAAGTTCCAGATCTATATCCATAAGTCAAGATTTAGGATATCAAGATCTAATCAATCTAGTTCTAGATCTACAATCCAAGATCTATATCTCACCGAAAAGCTTTAGATCTAGAGAAAAAATGAATAAATTCCATCAAAAGATCAAGGAAAGAGAGAAGAATGATCAGTATAGGCATCAGGATGGGATCCACTTACCGGGAGAAGAGAAGACCTTCGATTCGGGCTTTGCATCTTGATGAATGGAGGTTGGACAACCTTGTAACCACTCCATAAATCTCTAAAATCATCCGAAAACATCTAGTCCTAAGACAAGGTCCAATAATAGGTGTTTTGGGGGTTTAGTGGATTTTAAAGCTAATTTTTGGGTGAAAAGAAATTGCGCACAAGGATTTCTGGCCACGGAAGAAAGATTAGTTAAACAGTGCACCGACGACGTGGACCTCACTATCCAAGGTCACACGATTACCTGGGTTTGGGCACACGGTTTTCTTTGACTATGTGCTAACCGTGCATAAACCCTTTTTCCTTAATTTTTCTCAAAACTCCACCCAAATTCACCCCAAGTCACAACTCCAATCAAAGGTACATTAAAACAACAAAAATTACATGAAAATTCAGTCGAGATAACTCCAGAAAAGGTAAGGATATAACAATCTCCCACCTTATAATAGCTCACCCTCAAGCTATAACTCCAAGATTTTTTAAGATTTTGAGCCAAAAATATTGGGTCATTAAGCCCTCATGTATGATTCCATTTCCCATGATTCCAATTGCACACATCCATGTTTCCATTACATAAGAACTATCAATATTTTATTTCCCCTCAACATTTTCTCTTTGCGATCCATCACACATATAAGATGCTCCCCAAAGGACACATCAATCTCCAGGTCAACCTCATCTACATCGATCACATGAGAAGGGTCGGGGTGATGCCGCCATAGTTGTGACACATGGATGACATCATGTATAAAAGTATATTTATGTGGAAGATCCAATCAGTACACCACCAACCTGATTCTCTCCACTACCTCAAATGATTCAACAAACCTGGGTGCCAACATTCCCTACCTCCATATCCTATGGTGACCCAACCTAGTCAACACTCGAAGGAACACTCAATCACCCTCTGTAAACACTATGGGTCATCTTCATCTATCAACATATGACTTCTACCTACTCTAAGCCATAGCCATACATTTTCAAATCAACTGAACCCAATATGGCATCTCATGCATGAGACTCGGTTCCAACAACTCCAACTCACCTACTTCCATCCAACATAGCAGTGATCTGTATGGACTACCATAAGGAGCCTCATATGGTTCCATCTGTATAGTTTCTTGATAACTATTTTTATAGGAGAACTCCACTAAAGCCAAGTGATTCTCCCTAGACCCACTACAGTCAAACACACATTCCTGAAACATATCCTCAAGAACCTGTATATCACACTCTGACTACCCATCTATATGTTGGTGGAAATACTTACTCAATAAAACCAGCGTACCAAGAGATTTATTCAAGACCTGCCAGAAGAATGAAGTAACTCATGAATCATGATCTGAAACTATAATCTGTGGAGCCCCATACAAATTAAATATCTCCCAAACATACAGTTCTCTGAACTTCTCTATTGTAAATTTTTCCCTTATAGTAAATAAATGCTCTACCTTTGTCAGTCGATCCACAAAAACCGTAATAGATTCATTCTTCCTAATCATTTTTGGAATAATCACCAAAAAATCTATTGTCACATCATCCAACTTCTATTATAGAATAGGTAATGGCTATAGTAAACCTCCAAGTCATTGAGGCTCTGCCTTCACCTGCTGATAGGTGAAGCATCTTTCCACAAACTCTGTTATCTCATTTTTCATCCGTGTCCACCAAAACTATTATCATAGGTCACGATACATTTTTGTTACACCTAGATGCACCACCCACTTTGAGGCATTAAATAATCGTATGAGCTCCTCTCGTATGGTCGTAGGCCCAACAACTCGATTCTTCACATAGATAATCTCATCCTCATCTATCAACTAGTACAAACATTTCTCCCCACCAACAAATCCTTCTCTCAAGTCTAAGCACCCCAGATCCTCATATTTTCTATCCTTAATCCATCCCAAAAAGTGTAGAATTCACTTCACTTAAAACTAGAGAAATCCTATCTAGACTCTCATAATATTCCAAATGCATTTCATCCAGAAAAGTCATCATCTTCCACTCTACACTCGACTCCTGAACCATATAAGTCTGAGTTTTCCTTCTCAATCCATCTTCCACACTATTTCCTTTCCCAGGAGCATATTACAGTTCAAAATAAAATGACTGCATATACTCTACCCATCTTCACTGTTGAATATTCGAATCACACTGTGAAAAGAAATACCTCAAGCTCTTTTGATCTGTATAAACTGTAAACTTTTTTACCAAAAGGTAGTACCACCAACAATTAAGAGCATAAACTACTGCTTCAAACTCAAGATCATGTGTAGGGTTGTTCCATTCATGTGGTATCAACCTCAGAGACCCATATTCCATGACTTGATTCCCTTGTATCAATGAAACTCTGAGATTGATCCTAGAAGCGTCATAGTAAATCGTGCACTCCTCACCTGACTTAGGTAGGATCAAAACATGGGATGTCGTTAAACAGTTTTTCAACTTCTGAAAAGCATTCTTGCATGCTTATTTCTACTCAAACAATATCCTATTAGTGGCCAAGCTTGAATTAGGTGCTTCAAAATGGGAAAATTATTGGATAAATCTAATATAATATCCAAATAACCCCAGGAAGCTTCAGATATAGAAAAAAGTCTTGGGTTTCTCCCAAGAAACCACTACCTAAACCTTCTCTAGTTCTAATGACACACCTTCCTTAGAGATGATGTTACCTAAGAAGTGTACCTAGTCAATCCAAAATTAAAACTTAGTTAACTTGGTGTATTGAATATTCTCTCTCAGTTTACACAAGATGATGTTAAGATGTTGGGCATGATCATCATGATTCTTAGAGTACACCAATATGTCATCCAAAAACACCACAAAAAACTAGTCCAAATACAGATTAAAGATCATTTTCATCAAATCCATATACACTATAGGTGTATTTCTCAACCCGAATGGAATTAAGAAAAGATCATAAAGGACATAACTGCTTTTGATGGCAGTCCTCAGTACATCAGAAGACCAAAATCTCTACTAATGATACATCGATCATAAATCTATCTTTAAGAACACACAAGATCCATTCAACTGTTAAAACAGATCCTTGATACACAAAAGAGGATATTATTTTTTCATAGTCATTTTTTAACCATTGGTAATTAAAAAAAATTTAAACTCCTATCGGCCTTCTTTTTGAAAAATACAATTGACCCCAAGGTGACGTACTTGGATGGATAAATCCCTTATCCTACAAATCCTCCAACTGAGTCTTGATACCTTGATGTTTAGTCGATGTCATTCTGTATAGTGGAATAGACACTAGACCATCCTCTGACAAGAGCTCAATAGTTAATTACACATCTCTCTCAGGTGGTAACCTTGAGAATTTTCAAGGAAAGACTTCCTAAAATAGTTCTACTATTGGCAGAAGGACATCTTGCCTAAAACCCCCATCATCTTGCAATAGTCTAGAAACTTCAGATGTGAGTTATCCCTTTTGTTGAGTAATTGGACCTGCTATGCTCGCTCAGATATCCCACTCTCTATAGTAAATGTATGGGTCACTATAAGGAGACACAAAGGTCACTCTCATATGGTAGCAATCTATATGAGATCAGTATGTAACTAGATAGTCCATACCTATAATCAGGTTGAATCCTACCATATCAAAAATAAATAGATCCTGTAGAAAACTATATTCCCTGATCTCTAGTTAACATACCCTGCATAGATAGATGTCTCTAGACTATGTTCCCAATAGTGTATCGATAGTCATTACTCCACTAATGAAATCCACCTCCAAGCTCAAACCATTAATAAGTTTTGAAAATATAAATGAATTAGAGGTACAAGTATCAAATAAGGCACTACCTAAAGTATAAGCTACTAGAATAGTACCACTCACTGTCGATGGCCCAACCTCACTCTCCACATGCACTGTATGTAACTGTCCTACCCCTCTTCCTTGTGATGTTTCCCGAGTCCCCTTAAGTAGAACCAATATATTGATAAGGGCACTCTATCCCTATAGAACAACATCCACTACCTCTCCTACCACAACCTATAAAACTCCATCTTCTTGACCGATAAGTTGTATAAGACCCCCTTACCACACTCTGACTTTTCCCAATCTCTCTATCAATACCAGTCTATCGTTGTGACCAGTAAAACTTCTGTAAGTGTCCCATATTTCCACAAGAAAAAAAATATACTCATGGTTAGGGATAGTGTCAATGATATTTTCCCAACCTACCATACTGGTGATAGATCACCCTAGTAAGGTCCTTCCCAATCGACCCTCCTATCTTTGTACTCTGCTTCCTACTTCCCTGGATAAAGTTTCAATAATGACCCTTTATTCTCTCAGAAGTCATACCTACTAACCATCTAGAAACAACTACCTATCCATTACTAGAAGCATCCCTCAGGTTCCCATTTTCTATGATAGGCTGATCCAAAACATTAGAAAACTTCTTTAATCAGAAATATTGACTTGGGACTTAATCTCGCACTTATGTTTGTCATTAAAACGTTTTTTCGTAGCTTCCTCATCTCCTACTAATGCTTTATAAAAGCATTTCAGCTATTTGTAGCATCCTATATAATCCATCAAGTACATGGCCCTCTAAGTTAGATGCATGAACTCTATATCTTTCTCTTGTATCAGCGTATTTGGATAGAAGTTCTCCATGAACCCCTCAAAAATGTTATTCCATAACATACCATTAGTTTTTCCACTTCATGCTTGAATGTCCCACAAGTTCATTGCTAATACCCATAGCATATAATCATCCATATTGAACCTCCTCTAAATCGGAGTCTCCAAATGGTTATGTATTGTCTAAATGGACTTATCCTAGAATTCATCTCCCTCAGGTAAACCCTCTCCAGTACAATTCGAAGGGTGCTGCAACTGAAACTCCCTTATCAACTTAGACATGCTTTTAACAACCCACCTTGGGTCTCTTTCCCTAAATTTCATGAAATGAAAAATGTTTTCTTAGAACTCCCCCCTATCATCTTCACATGGAACCATTGGTTCCTCATGTTACCTGACTAGAAGACCATTCCTATCCATTCCCCTTGGTCATCCCCTCAATAAGCATCATTAAGGAATATTATCTACAATTCCAATAGATGTATTAGGTCTCATAACACAACCTTAAAACATCTATGTAAGAGGAATAACCAAAATAGGCTACAACATGTCTTTTTCCCACTTCTCACCACATGTCCAAACAGAGTTTCTATCACTACCATTAACTATCCTACTCTAAGTTTTTTTAAAAAGGGTAAACACACTATAATAATCATGTTTCTCATTTAGAAACCCAATTATTCTCATTTCGCATCATTTTTAAAAAGTTTTTCAATTCATGTTAGGAAACATTTTTTCTATTTTCATCTCACAAACAAGGAAAACAATTCAAGGTCAAAAACTTACACATAACCTATTTTACCATGTGTGGAAAAAATTATGCATTTCATGATAACCCTAAGTGCCTAGAATGATGCATGAAGATTCAACACTCATGCCATTCCGGGCCAAGAATCAATACTCGGAAATTCTGAGAAACAATAATCATACCACACTACATGTGAATCACCTAAGGGGAAATAATATTTAACTATAACAACAAACAAAAATAACAACAATACCTACTTGAGTAGTCGGGTTTTCCACGTACATGGGTTTGCAACTCCCATGCACAATCTCATTACCAATCCCCGAATATTCCTAGTCTCATGTCTACCTTTTCCCAAACAGTAAGGAAAAATAAAAAGAAATAAAAATGGATCTCTGATACCACATTGTAAAATCCCATCTCGGTAGCCACACGACGGTGCCCCGAGCTGGTCAGCCGCATGACCTCAAGTACGCCTCCCCAGATGCAAGAGGTTACTAACTAGTAGTGAGGGACTGGAAAGTTAGTCATAGGGAGACTATGCCCTTTTTTATGAGAGTAAAACACCAACAGAAATAGATAAAAAAATATGGAATCATATATAACGAGAAAATTACCAATTCCATAAGGTAACAAAAACAGAAAATAAAATATTCTATTAAAAGGGAAAACATGTTATGAAAGTATAAGTGTCATGTTCCTAGAAACACAACTAAAAATAAAGACCCCAACAACTCCTAAGTGGGTCTCAAACCTCATCTAGTTACCTCATCCAAGATCTAACACCCATCAACAATCTAACATAAGTCCCTTTCCATTAACCTATCCTATAATAGCAATGTCTATTTGGGTACTGATCAAGAAACCCAAATAGGGTGTGAGTACAACTCAGTAGGCCACCACCTACGGTCCATGTAATACTTACACCTATGGGCCTTGTAAGGGTTCCACCTCAACCCTTGAAAGGTTGATTATCAAAAATCAATAAAAAATGAAGGCCTTCGGGCCATTGGAGGAACTCCAGGGTTCTCGGGGATACCCATACCTCTATAATAGCTTCAGCTCACGTTGAATCCTGAAGTGTTCCCTAGGTAATATCATATATTAATACCCAATTCGACTCATGCTGGAGATCTAAGTATTCAAATGTGATATAATATCTCAACACACAATTCAACTCATGAATATGTTCAATGTATTATCATGTGAGGCTATATCTCGAAGTACCTTTATTAGCATTATTTAAATTCACACATAAAATACCAAATTTACCAATAAAAAATTCATAAGTAAGATGACTATATTACCATTATTACTTCTAAATAGAATAAACATGTTCCCATTATTTTACTCATAAGTACAATGACCATGTTACCATTTATACTTCTTATTTAAATGAACATGTTCCTATTCTTTCACTCACAAGTACAGTGTCCATGTTACCATTTATACTTCTCAATTTAGAATGAGCATGTTCACATTCTTTCACAAATAATTAATTCATCATTAATTATCCACATCTATTCTATTAATAATTCAATAAGTAGTCAGATACATCAATATCCTTAATTAAATCTCCAATTAATTAAGTATGCCAATCCAATTAATTAATTAATTAATAACACAATTCGTATCCCAAAATTAATTTTCCAAAATTAATTATCTCATTCTAAATCTCAACTCTTCATAATTAATTCCACAATTAATTATCTAGATCGTAATATCAAGGCACATAATTAATTCATGATTTACTATATCAATCTAGCCAATTCAATATATCAAAATTAATCCCCTAATTAGTTATCTAGATTGAAACCCCTAAATCTCATCATAAATTTCCACAAATTCATTCCCCAATAGGATTTCCCCTGAATCTCATGATCAATTCTTCAATATATCATTTAATTCAAAAATGATTTGATAAATCAATTGGTTAACGTAATTACCCCAATTTAGGAATTCAATTGATAATGAATTCTAGAAATTATATAATTTTTCATACACAAATAAAATCCACGACTATGAGAATTATATTTTAGACCACCTACCTCGATTCGTTGATAGACGTTCATTAAAAAAAATCCCCAAAATCCATGGAGCACAAAGATGTAGATCTGAATTCTGGATCTAAATCCATAAATCAAGATTAAGGATGTTAAGATCTAAAAAATATAGATCTTGATCTAAAATAATTTATCTATATCTCAAAAAAAAGGTTTATATATAAAGAAACAATGGATAAATTCCCCCAAAAGATCTAGGAAATAGATTAGAATGATCAGGATAGACATCAGGATGAGATCCACATACTAGGAAAAGAGCAGATCTTTGATTTAGTCTTTGAATCTTGAAGAACGGAGGTGGGATAGCCTTGGAACCCCTCTAAAAAGTTCTAAAATCATAAAAATACATCTAGTCCCAAGACAATGTTAAATAGGAGGTGTTTTAGTGGTTTTTAAGATTTTCAAACATATTTTTGGGTGAAAAGAGACCACACCCATGGTTTTTTGGGTAGGGGCACATGGTTAAGTAAATCGTGCGCTAACAGTGTGTACCTCACTATCCAGTGTTTCATGGTTACTTGGGTTTGGGTGCATGGTTTTATCTAACTATGCATCAATCGTGCATAATTGATTTTTCATAAAATTTTCTCAAAACTCCAACCAAATGCACCCCAAGTCATAACTCAAATCAAAGGTACTTAAAAAAAATAAAATTAAAAAAAAAATCACCCAGGAGAACTCCAAAAAAGTTTGGTATCTTACAATCTCCCCACATTATAACAACTCATCCTCAAGATGTACTTCAAAGATTTTCTAATATTTTATGCCAAAAAGATCAGGCCATTAATCCCTCATGTCTTCTTCCCTTTCCCATGTTTCCTATTACACACATCCATTTTTTAAAAAAAAGTTGAGGGTAAAGCCCCCTTAAATTGAGAAAAGAAAAGAAGATCCACTTTGAGAAATGGGA
Organism: Viscum album; assembly: GCA_963277665.1. Classification (NCBI taxonomy): domain Eukaryota; kingdom Viridiplantae; phylum Streptophyta; class Magnoliopsida; order Santalales; family Viscaceae; genus Viscum; species Viscum album. The sequence goes on along the minus strand of OY728125.1, from coordinate 719,964,037 downwards.
AAGAGGGAAACCATTACAAGATGGGCAACAAGCCTTTAAAAAAGATGTCCAAAACAACTACAAGACCAAAAGAAACAAACATCCAAGTAGTTTTGACCCATCAAACATATCAGATACTACTCAAAGGATTCATCTATCTCTAGGTAAACCTCATCTACATCGATTACATGAGAAGGGTCGGGGTGATATCTCTATAGTTGTGACCCCAAGAAGATGTCATGCATAACACTATATTTATTTGGAATATCCAATCATTATGCCACTATCCTGATTCTCTCCACTCCCTCAAATGGTATAACAAACCTGGGCACCAACTTTCCAAGCCTCTGTATCCTACAGTGACCCAACCTAAGAGACACCCAATAGAACACACGATCACCCTATGTAAACTTTAGGGGTCATCTTCGTCTATCATCATATATATTCTTCCTACTATGAGCCTTATCCACATGTTTTTGAATCAATTACACCTGCACCGAAGTCTCCTACATGACACTCAATCCCAATAACTCTGAATCATCTGCTTCCATCTAGTATAGCGGTGATCTGCATGGACTACCATAAAGTTACTTTTATGGTTCCGTCTATATAGTTTCCTAATAACTATTTTATATGTGAAGTTCCCTAAAGCCAAGTGCTTCTCCCAAGAACCACCAAAGTCAAGCAAACATGTCCACATCATATCCTCAAGCACCTATATAATATGCTCTGATGACCCATATGCCTATGGGTGGAAATCTGTACTCAATAAAACCTGTATACCAAGAAATTTTTTCAAGCCCTAATAGAAGTGTGAAGTAAAGCATGAATCATGATATGAAACCATAGTCCGTGAAACCCCATGCAGGAAAACTATCTCATAATCATACTATTCTCCCAACTTCACTATTGTAAAGGTTTCCCTTATAGGTAAGAAATGTGATACCTTTGTCAGTCAATCCACAATGACACAAATAGAGCCATTATTCTTAATAATCATTGGAATACTCACCAGAAAATCCATTTTCATGTCATCCCACTTCCATTCCAGAATAGGAAATGACTGTATTAAATCCCTAGGACGTTGATGCTCTACCTTCACCTTATGGGAGGTGAAGCATCTTGCCACAAACCCAGCTTTCTCCTTTTTCATGATTAGCCACCAAAAATATCATCATAGGTCACAATACATTTTGGTCACACCAGGATGAACCACCCACTTTGAGGCATGAAATTATCACATGAGCTACTCTCATATGATCATTGAAACAATGACTAAATTCTTCACATAGATGATCTCATCCTAATTTATAAACCAGTCCAATGGTGTCTCCCCACATTCAAAGCTTTCCCTCAAGGCTAATCACTCTAGATAATCATACTACATATCCTTGATTAGTCCCAAAAGTGTAGAATCCACTTCATCTAAAACAAGAGTAATTTTCTCCCGACTCTCTTAAACCACCACTGGAATTTCAGCCAGTCAAGTCATCTTCATCCACTCTGCACTCGACTCATGAACCATCTAAGTATGAGTTTTCTTGATCAATGTATCATCCATAATATTTCCTTTCTAGGGAATATATAATAGTTCAAAATAAAATGACTGCATATACTCTCCCCATATTCGTTGTTAAAGATTCAAACCACACTATGAAAATATATACCTCAAGCTATTATGATATATGTAAATTGTAAACTTTTTTCCCAAAAATTAGTGCCTCCAACTCTTAAGATCATAAACCACTACTGAAAACCCATGGTCATGCATAGGGTAGTTATATTCATATGGTATTAACTGTTAATACCCATATGAAACGAATCGATCCCCTTTCATCAACACATCTCTACGTCTGATCCCAGAAGCATTATAGTAAACCTTGTACTCCTCACTTGACTCAGGTAGGATCAAAACTGGTGTCATCATCAAATAGTTTTTCAACTTCTGAAAAAATTTCTTGCATGGTTCCTTCCACTCAAAGTTTATCCCCTTCTTGGTAAAGCTCAAAAGCAGTTCTTTAAAATGGGAAAAGTCTTGGATGAATCTCATGTAATATCCAGCTAACCCCAGGAATCTTCGTATATCGATTTTTTTTTGGATTTCCCCCAAGAAAACACTGCCTAAACCTTCTTTGGTTCCACCGACAGACCTTCCTCTAAGAAGATGTGCCCCAAGAATTTTACCCAGTCAATCCAAAACTGAAACCTAGATATCTTGGAATATAGATGATTCTCTCTCAGTGTCCTCAAGAAAATATCAAGATGTTGGGAATTTTCATCATGAATCTTGGAGTACACCAAGATATTTGCCACAAACTCCATCAAAAAGTGATCCAGATACAGATGAAAGATCTTGTCCATCATATCCATAAACCCTGATGGTGAAATTTTCAACCCAAAAAACATTAAGAAAAACTCATAAAGTCCACGACTACTTCTAAAATTAGTCATTAGTACATCAAAAGTATGAACTCTCGAGTGATGATAGCCTGATCTTAAGACTATCTTGGAGAACACACAAGCTCCCTTCAACTAGTCAAACAAATAATCGATACATGGAAGAGGATATCAGTTCTTCACAGTCATTTTTTTTCAAATTCCAGTAATCGACATAAAAAAATAAACTCCCATCAGCCTTCTTTAAGAAAAATACAGGTGATCCCCAAGGCGATGTACATGGACGGATAAATCCATTATCCTTAAACTCATCCAACTGAGTCTTTATCTCTTGAAGCTCAGTCAGTTCCATTATGTATGGTGGAATAGACACTGGATCATCCCCCAACATGATTTCAATGGGGAATTCTACATCACTCTGAGGTGGTAATCCTAAGAATTATTCTAGAAGGACATACTAAAACAATTCTAATACTGGTGGAAGGACATCTTTCCTAACACCCCCATCATCCAAAAATAGACTAGCAAGTTGGGTTGTTAGCCTTTCTAGTTTCTGAGTAATTTGCTCTACTTTTCCTACCCAGATATTCCACTCTATATGGTGAATGTATGGGTCGCCATTAAGAGACAATAAAATCACTCTCATATGGTAACAAAAAATGTGAGCTCAGTATGAGACTAGCCTATCCATACCCATAATTAGATAGAATCATATCATATCAAGAATAAAGAGATCCCATAGAAAAATATATTCCCCAATCTCTAGTGAACATCCCTTTTATAGATAGATTCCTGTAGTCTGTGTTCCCAATAGTGTATTGATAATAATTACTCTTCTCATGAAATCCACCTCCAGGCTCAAACCATTAAGAAGTTTTGAAGATATAAAGGAATGATAGATACCTGTGTCAAATAAATAACTAGCTAAAGTATATGTTACTAGAATAGTACCTCTCACTATCGATGGCACAACCTCGCTCTCTACAAGTGTAGGTTGCACTATATGTAACTATCCTTCCCCTCTTCTATATGATGTTTCTTGACTCCCCTGAGTAGAACCACTCTGCTAATATGGGTGTTCTATCTCTATAGAACCATGTCCACTACCTCTACTTCCTCGGCTAGAAGAACTCATTCCCTCAGACCGATATGGTGTAGAAGATCCCTTTCCCACACTCTGACTTTTCCCAACTGCTCTACAATACCAGTATTTTTCTATGACCAGCAGAACATATGTTAGTGTCCCATCATGCTGAAAGACCAACACTCTATTGTTGGTCAGGGAAAGTATTGATGATTGTATCATAACCTACCACACTAATGAAAGATCACCCTAGTAAGTTCATATCCAATTGACCCTTCTATCTATGTACTCTGCTTCCCACTTCCTTGGAAAAAGTTATCATAACAGGGATTCTTTCTCTCTAAAGTTTCACCTATTGATCTTCTAGTAACAAATACCTAGATATTACTGGAATCCTCCCTTAGGTTCCTTTTATATATCAGAGCATGATCCAAAACTTCAGAAAACTTCTTTAATTGGAATGATTGACTTGGGGATTAATCTTTCACTTAAGTCTGTCCTAAAAACGTTTCACCTTAGCTGCCTCATCTTCTACTAATACTAGAGAAAATCATTTATGATCTATGTAGCATCCTACATTATCCATCACAGACAATTTCCCATGAGTAATATGCATTATCTATACAGCTTTCTCTTGTCTCAACGTCTCTGGAGAGAAGTGATTCAAGAGCCTCTCCAAGAAGTCATTCCATAACATACCATTAGTTTGTCTAGTTCACTCTTGAATGTACCCCAGTGCTTCACTGATCCCCATATAATATAATAATCCATCTTGAACCTCCTCTTAGTCAGAGTCTCCAAATTGTAAAGTATTTTCTCAATGTACTCAACCAAGAATTCAACTCCCTAAGGTCCACTCTCTCCAGTAATATTTGGAGGGTGCTGTAACTGAAACTCCCTTGTCAAATCAAACATGCTTTTCACAACCCGCCCTGGGTCTCTTTCCATGAATTATATAAAATGAGAAAAGTTTTCGCTGAACTTATCTCCTTCATCTATAGCTGTCACCAGTGGTGCCTCGTGTTCCCTAACTGGAAGACAATTTCTAGCCATGCCCATAGGTTCTCTCCTCAATAAGCACCATGGGGAATATTCTCTATAATTGCAACAAATTACTTAGGTCTCATAATAGAACCATAAAACCTATACATAAGACGAATAATAACAATTGGTCACAAATATTTTCCCCACCTCTTATCACATGGTCAAAATAAGGCACTATAACTACCCTCAACAATCATACTCCTAGGTTTTAGTTAAAAAGGGTAAACGCACTATCATAATCATGTTTCTCATTTAGACAAATAATTATTCTCATTTCTCATCATTTTTATAACCTTTTTCAATTCATGTTAGGAATAATTTTTTCCATTTTAATCTCACAAATATATAAAACAGTTCAAGTTCAACAACTTACCCATAACCCATTTTCCCAAGCCTACCTAAAATGATGCATGTCATAATAACATTGAGTACCTAGAATGATTCATGAAGACTCAAATCTTGTGCTATTACAAGCCACAAAACAATACTAAAAAATTCTCAGAAACAATAATCACATCACACCACATTTGCATCACCAAAGGTGAAATAATATTCAATTGTAACAGTAAACAATAATAACAAAAATACCACTCTAAGTACTCTGGTTTTCCCTTATACATGGGTTTGTAACTCCTATGCACAAGGTCGTTACAAATCCCCAAATCTTCCTAGTATCCTGTCTAACTTTCCCCAAACTGTAAGAAAAAAGAAGAAGAAATAAAAATAGAGCTCTGATACCACTTTGTAACATCCCTACCTGGGAGCCACATGACGATAACCTGAGCTAGTTGTCCACATGACCACAAGCTCGCCTCCCCATACGCTAGAGGCTACCGACTAGTGGAGAGAATCTAGTATGTCATTCATGGAGAGACTATACCCTCTTTTATCAAAGTAAAACACCCCAATAAATAGATAAATAAATGGGGAATCATATATAACTAGAACATTACCAATGTCATAAGGTAACCAAAACATCAAATACAATATTCTAATGAAAGGGAAAACATGTTATTCAAATATAAGTGTCAAGTGCCTTAAAATGAAATTGAAAATAAAGACACTAATGACTCCCATGGGGGTCCCGAACCATGTTTGGTTCCATCATCCAAGCTCCAACCCCAATTAGAAATCTAACACAAGGATCTTTCCCATAAACTTTCCTACAATAGTAAATTCTATTCTGGTACTAATCTGGTAGCCTAAATAGGGTGTGAGTAAAAATTATCTGGCCACCACCAATGGTGTCTAAAACAAGTCTAGTCTAAAGATAGTGTATGAAGTTCAATAAATAAATGAAGAAAATGCATAAATAAATAGTTATTACATTATCATTTACTCTTTATTAATTCATATTAACTTCATGGTTCTTAGGGATACCCATACCTCTATACTATCTTCATATCATTATCGAGCTCAAAGTGTTCCCTAGGTAATATCATATCTTAATACCTACTTTGACTCATGCAAGATCTCAAAGTATTCAAAGGTGATATGATATCTCAATACCAGATTTTACCCATGCCGTAGTTCTAAGAATTATCACGTGGGGCCATATCTCAGAGTGCCTTTATTACCATTATTTAAATTCACACATAAATACCAAAGTTACCATTAGAAAATTCATAAGTAAGATTACCATGTTACCATTCTTACTTCTCAATAGAATTACCATGTTTCCATTATTTTTCTGATAAGTACAATGACCATGTTACCATTTATACTTCTCATTTTAATGATCATGTTCCCATTCCTTTACTCACAAGTACAATGACCATGTTACCATTTATAATTCTCAATTTAGAATGACCATGTACCCATTCTTTTACACATATTTAATTTATAATTAATTATCCACATCTATTCCATTACTAATTCAATAAGTAGTCAACTACATCAATATCCTTAATTAAATCCCAAATTAGTTAAGTATTCCAATCCCATTAATAAATTCAAAAATTAATTAACTAATGACACAACTCATATCCCATAATTAATTTTCCTGAATTAATTATCTCATTATAAATCTCAACTCTTCATAATTAATTAGGTAATTAATTATCTAGATCTTAATATGAAGGCACATAATTAATTCATGATTAATTATCTCAATCTAGCCAATTAAATATCTCATAATTAATCCCCTGATTAGTTATCTAGATTAAAAACCCCAACTCTCATAATCAATTTCCCCAAAATTAATTCTCCAATAGGATTTCCCCTTAATCTCCTGATCAATTCTTCAATTAATCATTTAATTCAAAAAATCTTTGACAAATCTATTAATCAATATAATTACCTGAATTTATGAATTAAATTTCTTAATAATGATAGAAATTCTACAATTTTGAATACATGCATAACATCCATGACTATTAGAATTAGATTTTAGGCCACCTACCTCAATTCGTTGACAAATGTTCATTCAACCAAAATCCCCAAATTCTGAGTAGTACAACGACATAGATTTGAGTTATGGATCTAAATCCATAAATAAAGATTAACAATATCAATATATAATCAATCAATAGCTACATCTACAATCCTATATCTTGGTATCACCAAAAAGGTTTAGATTTAAATAAATAGAGGATAAATTCCACCAAAAGACCAAGGAAAGAGAGAAAATGATCGAGATAGGAATCAGTATGAGAGAAAATTATTGAGAGAAGAGCGGATCTTTGATTCATGATTTGAATCTTGAAGAATGGAGGACCTTTAAACCCCTCCGAAGAGCTCTAAAATCATCCAAAAACATTTATTCCCAAGCCAAGGTCGAATAGGGGGTGTTTCGGGGGTCCGGTGGATTTTAAAATAATTTTTAGGTGAGAATAAACTGCAAACACAGTTGTCTGGGCAAGGGAACATAGTTAGGTAAACCGTGCACTAACCGTGTAGACCTCATTGTCCAAGGTTGCCCAATTTCCTAGTTTTGGGCACACAATTTTCTCTAACCATGCGCCAATCATGCACATACCCATTTTATTAAATTATTCTAAAAACTCCACCCAAATTCACCCCAAGTCATAACTCCAATTAAAGTTACGTAAAAACAAAAAAAGTACCAGAAAATTCACCCTAGATAACTCTAGAAAAGGTCTGGATCTTATTGTCAAAGTGCATGATTCCAGTTTAAAATTACATTTTAGTAAAAAATAGAAGTAACGTACTCAAAACCAAGAAAACACATTCCTATTGTTTTGATACTTTAGAAAAAAATGATCCATAAGACATTTTTGATGTGTAGGAGTCAGTCTCACCTCAATCTGATTCATAGTGTGACCGGTATGACTCCAAGTGTGTTTTTCCAATATATAAGTTTCATTTTAGTTTTAAACACACATCACATAACCAAAACTGTAAAAATGAGCCTAGATTGTTTTCTAATAATTCTATATGATATTAATTAGTTAATTTACTTATCATTTTTATGTTATTATTATTTAATTAATTTTCATAGAGATAATGCTTGAATATGAACAAGAAATGGTGTGATGTGTAATAATCAACTGCAACTCAATCTGATGCACAATTTTCCTGGTACGAGACAAAGTATTTTTTTAAATTAACAATTTCTATTAATTTATTTCTTTATATTATTACTAACATATGAATTATTTTTTTATATAGGTGTGTTAGTTTTCTCAAGTAGGGGTGGTTTGTTTGGAAATATCATGAGTTGGGATCAATATTAAAAGAATAAAGAATATTGATGTTTTTGAATGCATGAAGTAACTTGTACTTATGTAATTGTATAGACCAATGTTTTTAGTGTATACATTATAGTTATTCTTTTTCTTGTATTAGTGTTTTAAATTTACTTTCAATTAAATTATGTATTGGTACTTGATTTTATTGATATATGGTGGTGTTTATGGTGCTGCGGCGTGCTATTACAGCACACTACACTGGTGCTGGAGTGTTCTATTATAACACACTGCACTAGTGCAGTAGTGTGTTGTTAAATAAAACTACAATGGTGCTGCAATGTGCTATTACAACACATTGCACTGGTGCTGTAGTGTGATATTACAACACACTTCATCATGACCTTTATCAGTTCTTTTAAAATCATTGATAAATATTTTTTTATTAGCACTTCTAAAAGTGATGATAAAGGACCCCTTTGTCATCATTTTTTAGCATTGATAAAGGTCCCATTTATCTGTGATTTTTTATTAATGATAAATTCCTAGGGGTTTTAATCTCACTTCGATAGTCTGCATTTATCTAGTGCTGATAAAGTCTATTTTTAGCGCTGTTAAAGGCCTATTTTTTAGTTGTGTGATTCTGTTATGATCAAAATTATTGAAATCAATTTCTTACTATGTCAACTCACAAAACACTCACCCAAGAAAAATGTTCCTCTAGAATTTGATTTTACATCTTTACAATATTTATCCCAATTGACATCAGTATAACCATGAAAGTTTATACTACAACTTATTTTGTATAAAATCCCTTGTAAAGTTGTTCCTTTAACATATCTCAAAATTCTCTTTTCTATCAACATATGAGACTCTTTTGTTTTAATATGATATATGTCACACAAAGTAAAAACATAAACCATATCAGGTCTTGAGGCTGTGGGATAAAGAAAACTTCGTATCAAATTTTAAATTCTTTCTAATTTACACTTTTTTGGATTCATCTTTACTCAACTATGTTCTCACTAAAATAGGTATAGAATCTTATTTTTATTCTTCCATCACATGATTCTAAAGAAATTTCCTAGAATACTCTTCTTGAGATAATAAAATTTACTTTTCCTTTTATTTAACTTGTAATCCAAGGAAGAAAGTTAATTCTCCCAACATTGAAATTTCAAAAAATTTATTCACTTCCTTAGAAAATTATTTACCGAAGTTTTCTTCAACCAAACAATTATATTATTCAAATAAAAAATAATAATTATTTTTATGGAGTTAATTTATTTTACATACAAGTTACTATAAAACTTTCATTTTGAAAAATTCAACATTCTCAAGAATTTATTATGTTTTTAATAATAGGAATTTGTTGCTTTTTTCAACTGATACAAAGATTTCATCAATCTACAAGCCCTTGTTTCATTATTATAAAGTAGAAAACCACAAGTTTGTTCAATGTGAACTTCTTCCTCAATATCTTTATTTACAAAAGATACATTTATATATATATGATATCTTTTTAATTTTGGTTTGCAACCACTGATATAAACATTATAATATGTTCTAATCTTGTAACTAGGGAAACATTTTCATCAAAATCCTCACCTTCCACCTATGCATAGAGTTTAAAAATAAGTCTTGCTTTCTTTTTCATGAAACTTATCCATGTTCATTCAACTTTTTTTTGTAAACCCATTTTGTTTCAATAAACTTTTTACCATTCAAATGTGGTGAAATTTCTCATGTTTCATTTTTATCAATCTGATCCAACTATTCAATCACAGAATCCACTCATTCTTTGTGTTGAATAGCTTCTGAAACTGATTCTGATTCAACTTTTGAGATAAGTTATGTTTGATTATCTAATATCAATGTTCTTCTAGTTTTAACTGGAGCCTTCAGATTCCTAATGATGTTTTTGGTCTCATCATGCTTTTGTAAAGTATAAATTTTCAAAGTTTTTTTCTAGCTTTACTTTTATCATCACACAATTCTTTTGAGTATTTATAAGTCTATTTTGTTTTATTCTCACTTTCAATGGAAACCATTATTTTATCCTTCACAAATACTTTAGTGGGATTTTCAATGAAATTCATATTAAATGAATCCACCAAATTTTGTAAATGTTTGTTGTAATATTTGTATCTTATTATATTGAGTGAATACCCGCCACAAAAAAATAAGGTGATCAGAGGGGTTGTGCAAAAACCCTTCTAAATATATTTTCGATACAAATTATGGGGGTTAGGCACAACCCCTGCAAATCATCGAATTTAGAAGAGGGGTCATAACCCCCTACAATTTTTATCATTATTTTGTTCATATTTGATTGGATTTTAGAGGTGGTAATGCCAAAACTACTACTAATTTAATAATTAGTGGAACTATATATTCAGTTAGAGGTGCTATATATATATATTCAGTTGGATTTTGGATGCACTATATATATATTATGGATTTTTTAAAGAAAATAGCGAGGATTCATAACCCCCTCTAATCAATTAAATTAAATGGGGTTTTGAACCCCCTTTAATTTCTTACATTACAGGGGGATCACAACCCCCTCCAATATCTTTGATTAGAGGGGATATATATATAATCAAAACCAAATATATAAATTTATTTTAATATATTTTAACATATTATATAAATATATTTAGATAAATAATTTATATTATTATATTTAATCATATTTATGTGAATACATAAATATGATTCTATAATGTATATATATATATATATATTTGTATAAAGATGTATTTTATATAATATTAATTATAATATAAAAACCTAAATATATTATATAAATATATACATAATATAATTTATTTAAAAAATCATATAATTTTTTTAGTTTTTATAATAATAATAATAATAGATTATAAAGATATATAGTTATAGACATATGCATATAATTAGAGGTTTTTTTGAACGCACTCTAATTTAAGAAATTAGAGGAGGTTTATAACTGCTGAATAGAGGGGGTTTTAACCCATGCTATTTTTTTTATTCTTTTTAAAATATGAAATTATTGAATGTGTATGTATGTGTCTTATAAATATATTATATAAATGTATTTAAATACATTATAAAGATATTATATAAATATATTAAAAAATTACAAATATATATAAAAACATTAATGTCAGCATATACAAATAGTTATATAAATAATTTTATTATATTATATATTTTATTATTAAATATATAACTACATTATATATATAAATAAATATTTATAAAATAAATAAATTTATATTAATATACAGATAAGTATTCAGATAGATATATTACATATATATGTGTATACATGATATAAATATAGAAATATATGTATATATGTGTAATTATTTGTAAAATTTTATCTATATCAAAATATTATATGATATTATATGTATATATATAATACAAATAATGTATATATTTATATAATATTTGTATACATATAAATGTATTTATAATATATATAATACATTATATTCATGTAAATAGAATATATATATATATATATTAATACTTCATTAATTGTGTACATATAAATATAATATATATTTGCTTAATATATTTGGGTAATATATAAATATATATACATGTAATATATATGATTATGAAAATAAGTATAAATATTTTATAATAAATATATAAATAAATATTTCTGTTTGTGTGTGTGTATTATATAAATTTATTTGTAAATAAATAATTATATTTAAATATATTTAAATATATAATACGTAGAGGTGTGCAGAAAATATATATATACATAAATATTTATTTTTATATTAATATACATATATGTATTAATACAAATGTAGACATATAATTTATACAAATATATATATAGGTTATATATTCCATGTATTTAAATATCTTATGAAAATAAAATTTATTTTAATAAACTTACAAATATATATAAATATTATAATATGCATATTATAAGCAAAAAATAAATTATCATAGTGGTTCAGTTGCATGAAGATTGATGGTCGAACCTCCAATTGAATCCCAACAACTTCATTTTTTATAAGCCGAGCACACCACATGGACATTGTATAGCAAGATAGGTGGTTGTGCTCCCAACGACACATAGGAGACTGACTAGAGACACAAAAGGGTACTTGAGGAGGGTGCAAGGCACACATGGAAGGGGTACTAGAGCACACAGTGGGGGAACCATATAGAAGTATGGGCTAGTGGTAGTGGAGGTGGGTGTGGCAGACAGAAGGAGGAGATGGGCTGTGGAACCGAATAGAGAGATGGAGTGGGAATGAAATAAGCTGGGTAAAAAAACATAAAAGTTTGTGGCAGTTTTTAACAACTTCCCATAAATTGATTTCATTTAGGGGCAGTTAAAATCACCCCTAAAAACATAATTAGAGGCAGTTTCTATCTGACTATAATAAATAAATAAATTATAAGTGGTTCAAAACCCTTATAAAGTTCTAATTTCCAATGAATTTAGATTATAACTAGAAGTTTTTTAAACCTCTTCCAATACAACCACCACTAATTCACTCCCCCCATTTACCAGTGGTTCACGATAACATCCTCTAATAACAGTTGGTGACCACTTTTGCAGAGATTCACCATAACTGTCCCTAAAGCATTTAGTGGAGGTTATAACCCCTTATAAATGAAAAAATAACCCCCTCTAACAATAGTATTGTTTTGTAGTGACCTCGTAAATATTCATTCTTCAGCCTTCTCATCAAACCTTCCATGATCTTGATTTTTAATTTTAAGCAAACATGGACGTCTATAAACCTTGAAATATTTAACAAAAGGTTTTTTATTATACCACATTTTGTAAGGATCCATGTTGGATTCTGGCCTCAACAAACATATGTTGTGAACATGTACAACAATAGTAATATATTATCTCCACTAGAACATTGAAAGTTTGTATTATACTAAAATGGTTCTTCACATTTCCACCAAAATTATATTCTTCCTTTATGTTAATCAATTTTTTGTGGGGTATATGGAACATTATACTAATTTTTGATTCCATGATTTATTAGATAAGTTTCAAAAGTACTGAATGTAAATTCTGCATCATTTTCGGTTCTCAAAATTTTAATGTAAACCCCAATTTCTTTCTCAAGATCTTTTCTGAAGAATTTGGATATTTTAATAGACTATGACTTGTGCTTCATAACCAAGATGTGGGCCGCTAGAGTGAAATCATCAACTAATGTTGTAAATTAAAAATCACCTTTTTTATTGATGTTTCATTGGCCTAAATAATTCGGAATAAATAAGTTCAAGAGGTCTAGCAGATTACATCTCATCATTCTTATAAATTTTATTAGTAATATTCCATTTCTAACAAGTTATACAAACATATTCTTCACTTCCTTTTAATTATGGAAAATTTCATATAGTATCAACTTTAGAATATTTTTTCATATTTTTCTGCCCAAGGTGGTCAAGTCTTTGATGCCACAACTTATTCTTATATTCAACACTTAGATAATAGGAATTGTTAAGCTATCTGATCTAAAAAATATTTATACTGGTTCTTTATCCCCTCGAATTTTTTTCTTCATCTTAAATACATCTGATGATAAAAGATTTTTTTTTGAAAATAGTTTCTTTTCCATCATCACAAAGTCAACTCACTATTATTAAGTTATGTTTGAGTCCATCAAAAAGTAGAACTTATTTTATTTTTTATTTTTTTAGGTTCTATCTCAGCAGTTCTTATTCCTTAAATTCTCATGAAACTATCATTTCCAAAAGTAAAAAATCCACCATCATGTTTTTCAACATGTTTCAATTTTTTTATATCACATTTAATGTGCGAATAACAAGCACTATAAAGTATCCATGGTTTATTTCTTTTACTTCTTTTCAAATTCATCTCAACTACAAAATATCTTTCCACAAATTTCTTCTCTATAGCTTCCTTTTCTTTTCTACCATAAGAAACTCATTCTGGAAGGATTTTCATATATCTTTAAACATGATGACCATCCTAGTGACATATTCCATAAAATTCTTCCAAACATTGGAATTGATTTTTTGTAGGAATGTTTCTAACATCTTGATAATTTTCTTTTTTAACTTCCCACATTTTAGGGAAGATACTCATTGTAATTTTTATATTTCATCCACCATGTTTAAACATTATTCTAGGAAGTGATAATTTATGGCAAAAATTATAAGCCCTATTCCCATAGATTCTGAAGCACCAACAAAAACCATAAAATCTTATTTTTTTAATGAAGTAAGATCTTTCTCTGTAGGAACTTTATTGAGGTTGATCACTTCTTTTCGAACTAACATACTCTGGATGTGGATAATCATTCCTTCTGAGAAAGTTTTCAAATTTTGTATATTTGATAGGTTTCTCACATCCTTTATCAATACAAAATTTCTCATCAATTTTATTATTACATGAAATGATAGAAAAATAAGATGAAACATTATTATTGGAGGGTGAGGATTTCACCTGATTCTTAATTTTAGATTTCTCAGTAACTATAGGAGTATTAGATTTTACTTCTAAGTCTTTGTTGAAGATTTAATTCATCTTCCTCAAGGTATGTTTAGACTCAAGTAGTTTTTATTGAAACTTTTTAACTTCCACCACTTTAGTTTCTAACTTATTACTGAGAACTTCATTTACCTTTACCTTTTTATAAATTCTATGTTTTTAGCCTAAGATCTCATGGATGTATTCTTATTCTTTCTTAACAACATATTTTTCACTTTCAAAAACTTTCCAGTATATTTTTTATCATTCTTATTTTTTTATTGAGTGACATTATTTGATCAAGACATGAAACAAGTTTTGTTCTTAGCTAATACTCTCTGTAAGATTCTTCACCTCTTACTTCTTCACTATTTCAAGAGTCTTCCATTTTCTCAACTTTTTAAATGAATTTTATAACCTTTTATGATCTTTATTATTCTGAATAATTGTTTTTAGTTGAGTCCAGTTCATCTTTATTAATCAATATACATTTCTTATTCCTAGTAAATTACTTCTTATATTTGGTTGATGACTTTTATCATTTATAAATTTTATTCGACTTCTTCCAATGAGGTTTTTCATCAAAATCATCTTGATATTATTTAACTTTGTTCATGGGAAAATTCATAGATAATTTTACAATTCCATCACAGTTGAAAAAAATTAGTTTATGTTTTCCTCCATTATTTCCTCATCCTATTCGATAGTTTTTGGAGATAAGAGACATTATTTTATCATTCAACTCATCTTCATCCTTATCCAAAAAAATCACAATGGTTCAACATTTTTAGTATCCTGAATTTTCATATTTCTCATGGCTTCAAAATAAAGTTAATCATTCATCTTATTTTTTAACATTAGATATTTTCTCATTTTATAAGCAATAAAAAATTTATGAAATTCATCAAGAGAGAAATCATTTTTATCTTCTAAAGAGGAAATTTTAGAATCAAACATGTCTTGAAAGTTTATCATAAGTTTCTTTTCTATTATTGAAACTTAAAAAACTTCTCCAAATCCTCTAAAGTTGCATGTAATTTCATTTACCCTAGTCATAGATAGTTTTAACATATCTTATTCATATGTATTCAAACCTACTATATCAGATTTGTAGTTTTTATTCCTTCACTTTAGTACTTACTTTGAAAATACTTTCTAGGTTTTCCCATATACTATTTGAATTTTTGAGACCCATCAACTTAATATAAACATTTTCTGATGGATAAATTAGAATTTAATTTCTATAGTTTCTATAAAATTAAATATTTCTCTTATAGAAAAATTCATTGAGCCATATTTCTCAATAAATGGTAACCCTATTGTAGTGACATCAATAACTTCCATGAAAAGAGATTGGAGATAAGGAATAATCCTATTTTTCTATACATAATATTTTTTCCCATATAATATAGGAATACATCTACTTTTGAAAGAATTGAACTTATCCATGATAAGGATTTAATAGGGGAACCTTCCATTGATAGCAATTGAAGTTATAAAGGATTGAATAACAAATGCCGGGGGGGGGGGGTTGAATCAGTTGTTCACTTTTAGAAGTTTTATTAATTTTGAAAATTAAACCCTTTAAACCTATTTAATTTTATATCCTTATCACCTTTTAGTAAATAATCATGCATGAAAAATCATGAAATAAAGTAAAGCATACATGATTTATAAGATTTGGCCTCAATGTGAGAACCTAGATCTATTCCATAGACATTGCCATGGGTCTATGGAAATCCACTTTAATGAAGAAATGAATACAATTTGTGACAAATCCCATTATAAAACTTTTATATTTTAATAGTAATGATTATAATAACTCCCATAACTTTATAAATTTTTATTACAAACAATTGAGAAACAAAATAAAAGATCAAATAAATCTTTTCTCTCAAAAACTCTATATAAAACCTCAGTCCAATGAGTCTGGATATTCTTGACTCCATCTAATTGACTCATTATGATAAAATAATTACAATTAAATCATTTTGTTAAACCCTTTTCTAAAACTTCACTTCTCAAACTCTTCTCAACTATTCAGTACGATCATCCCCAGTCCAATATTTTTCAATCCGATAAGAAAACTTTTAGCTGTCAAATGTTCTAATATGATCTCTATTTGAAAACAACTCTTACTCAAACTCTACAGTGCTCTAATATTTGTGAAAATGAAAAGGTTGAAATATATTAATGTACTGTGAATCGATTTATAGTCATCTCATAATTGAAAATGCAAGAAATTGAAAAACTTTTCCCACTTAATAAAATTCAAAAACCTCTAAAATTAACTCATATTTGACTTAATGTCTGACCACTTAAACTCTTCTGAAACCTTATCGAATCATCTTGAGACTTCTTAGAAATAATCATTATTGAAATTACTAACTTTTCTTTAGTGTGATAGAACTTACTCAACTCATTACTACAGAAATTTCTCATCTCCTTATGATGAAAATTCCTTAGTTCATTCTTAATTCACTTCTCACATCATATTTAGTCTGATTGAATTTCCTAACTAATTAGAGTCAGTCTGATTGAATTTCCTTCTCAAAGTCAGTCTGATTTAATTCCCTTTTTAGAGTTATTCCAATTAACTTTCCTCCACCGAGTCAGTCTGATTGAATTTCCTCCTCAGAGTCAATACTTTTGACTTTCCTCCTCAAAGTCAATAAGATTTACTTCCCTCATCATAGTCAGTCTGATTAACTTTCTTCACCAATGTTATTCCTATTAACTTTCCTTCTCATAGTCATTATTATGGAATCCTCAAAATAATGGAAAATCCACTCTACAACTTTGAAAATAATAAAACCTCATCATCTATAAATCATTTAGGCTTATGAAAACTTTTTTTCTTGGTACTTATAGATCTAATGAGAACTTTTTATTGATTCCTAATTCCTCCATTTATTCCAAATATTTTATCATGATAGTTTTCATGATTTATGAGAACTTAAGTGTTGTAAAATCATCTTCTAACTTATGATTAGAATGTTTAATAACATTATAACTCCTTACATAATTTTCTTCATTCAACGTATTTAACATCATTATGACTTTGTAACAACCACAATGTCTGATGAATCATAAAATTCATTCTAATGAAACTGATATCGATGATGTGTTCAAAAAAAAACTTTATATTTTTGAGAACTTTTGGGACTGGTTTTTCTTAGTTAGATACTCTACATCGGATGATTCTTATTATGATCCTCTATGTCTAGAAAAACAATCTTCTCAAAAACAAAACTTTTCTCCTCCTTTGTGTTTGGGTTTGAACATTAAAAAATTTTCACATTTTTTTAAAATATTATTTCACAAAATATTAGTTTTCAAAAAATAAAAAAATTTATTAAAAAAACATCACAAAAGTTCTTCAAAAATAAATACTTGTGTTTAAATCATATTATCAAGTAGAAATAATTCATTTTGATGAGACCTTTGAAGTAGTGGTGGGGCTAGAAACTATTATAATTTTTTTTCTATTTCATCATAAAGTTAATAAAAGATATTATAAATATATGTTAGACTTCCTTTCTCAACTATGAATTAGAAGAAGAGGTTTATATTGAAAAAAACTGTGAATTATTTCTTTGTGAAGAAGAGAAATATGTTTACAAATTATAGAAGGATTTATATGGGTTTAAATAATCCCAAAGTTCTTAGTATTCTGAGACCTATAACTATTTGAAGAATTTGAAATTTAAAAAAGGAAGAGTGGAAAAAAATGTATACATACAAGATGATAAAGAGGTTTTAATAATTTTTATTATTTATATAGATGATAATATATTTTCTGGAAGTGAAGAAAAATTTTGTGAATATTTTTATTTTTAAAAGAAGAAATTATTTGAAATGGTCATGCTTCATGAGATGAGATATTTTGTGGGATTACAAATCAATCAATAGGAAGCTCATTTTTTTCTTTCTTAATATATGTATGCTCTAAATCTTATAACTAATTTTGACATAGAGGTTTAAAATCTATTTTCCACTCTCATTTCAACGGGAAGTATTTTTTATAAATATATGGAAAGAAAAGAAGTAGATCAAAGAGAATTGTAAAATCTTATAAGAAGATTTTTATACTAGAATGCTAAAAGGTCATATATTTTCTGTATTTTTACCCTTTTTAATAAGTATCAAAGTTCCCCAAAATAGTTGTATTTTATAGATGCAAATAGTATTATCAGTTATATTAAATAATTAATGGATTTTGGGCTAAGATATGATAGCAGAAGACATCATGATCTATTTATTTTTGAAAATTTAGTTGGGGATGGAAATGTTGATGAAATAAGTTGTACATCAGGTGGATTTTTCTTCCAAGGAGATAGGTGTGATTGTTGGTACACTTGATGAAAAGTTCTATGACCTTTATCCCTACTAATGTGGTGTATGTGTATATCACTCAAGACACAAAACAATTGATTTGGATAAAGGATTTATTGGAATATCTCAAGGTCAATGTGATTTTAAAACTTCTTATAGGTTGTGATAATAAAAGTTCTATCAATATTTCAAGAAATCTATTTTAACATTCAAGATCAAAGAACATTGATGTTAAATACCACTTTATTAAAGTGATTAGAAAAAAAAGATTTGAAGAAAGAATTAAATCCTATAAAGTAGTATGTTTCTAATCTTTTCACTCAACCGTTATTAAAGGATACTTTTTATGTTTTAGGTTGATGATTAGAGTTTAACCTCATACCTCTCGAGGTTAAGGTTTGGTTTTTTTTATCCCCTATGTCATCTTGTTTGATATTTTCTTTTTTTTTAAATAGGGGAGAGAATAACTACGAAACCTAAATATGTTTTTTATTTTATGTATTTACAAATTTGGAGTGAACTATTTTTAAAATGAATCCATTTATATACATTTTACCTATAAATAATATATCCCTTATTTTCTAGAACATGTATTTAGAGAGAGTTATTAAAAGGGGAAACTTGTGATGAAGTTCATGTAGGTGAGTGAGTCCTTGTGAAATTCTTTAACATATTTTTTTCCCATGTTTATAGAAATTTTTTTTATATAGGTTTCAAAAATATTTTTTTAGGATGGGAATATTTTTTAATTCTGATTCTCAAGTGACATCTTAAATAATATTTCCAGTGGTGTCAGAGTTAATAAAAGAACATTTTTTACAAAGTAGTATCAAGAGGATAAAAAATCATGAAGGTATGAATGCAATTCACTATTTTTTATTGAAAAAATGACATTATTAATTAAAATATTATTGTTTCATACACCAATTTTACTCATGTAGGGTTATAATTATTAAATGTTAATTCCCTGATAAGTGGTTTGATTTTGAAATTGATTTATGTTAGTTGGTTTCCAACAAAAATCCAAAGGGGGGATTTTTGAGCCCAAGATCTATTTGGAAGTTATTCAGTACTTGGAAATATTGTTTATATAATAATTTTCCTCTGTCATGTGGTATTTTTATGGAGAGTAATAATTGAAGAAGTTGAATTGGATGTGGTTAATTAGTTTTGTTTTTCTTTTCGATGCATAAGGAATATTAAAACCTAAATAATGTAAAGTATACTATGCGAGTTGATAGGTTTTTGGATTTTTGGAAGAGTTTAAAATTTATTTGAAGAAGTTTAGATATGATTTAAATAAATTTCTAGTTTATTTAATTATGTGTCAAATTTTAGAATTAAGGATGGCTATAGAAAATGGGGGATGTTCTTATAAGACTTTGGAGTAATTTTTAGGGATTCAAGTGATCACATAAGAATCTACCTCAAAATTTGTAATACTTTTATAAAGGTCAAAAGCCTTTGTGTTAGTATAGAAGACTTTGGTCTCGCAAGACGTATACATCATAGAACTTTTCACTATAAGAATTCATATCCCATAAGCACTTTATATATCCCATAATAGTTTTCACATCAGTCTTTCATGTTATATAAGAGTATTTAAATTGATGAATTTATAGAGATCATAAGACTTTGAGTCTACCATATGAATTTTTTGAACCCAGGTAAGACATTCCTATGAGCCCATAATTCATTGAAATTACATGTGTTACTTTTTTATTTCATAAGACTTTAAATGTAATATGAAATTACATGAATTTATAGATTATTTATTATAAATAAAATATTTATTTCATATGATGCTAAATATTTTAATTCATGATTTAAACATTACAAAATGGGATTTTTAATTGAAGAAAAAGATAATAAGGTTTGAAACATACTGAAGATGATTTTTGGGTAACGATGTAACCACCCCTAATGCGTCATAGTTACTTGGAACTGAGTTCAGGAAGAATATAAAATAAGTAGTAAGAAGGATAATATTTTAAAAAATAGTTAAAGTAAGTTATTAATTTGAATTATAATTTAAAAATTCAAATTCTAACATACTTTTCTGATGTTAGTGTGTTATATTAATTTTGTATCATTCATTCAAGAAAAATGCAAAAAAAAATAAAGGATTTCTATATATAGAATTTATCGATAATAATTTGAAGGGGAAAGAAGAATAATAAGCAGATTTGTAGTTCTTAAATAGATAATGGAAAGAATCTATGATAGTATAGGTTAGAGATGAATAATAAGAAGACAAGAAGCAATGCAATAACATTTGGTACTTTTAGTTTGGTTTAAGGCTTCCTTATTTTTGAAAGAAAATATTTTATCATCATAACATTGTGGGGAAAACTATTCATGGTTAGGATATTTGTATCACATGGGTGTAAGGATATTATCTTATAATTTTCAACTAACATGTTGATTCTAGTGGGTTGTATGATTTCAGTGCAATCCCGATCATGCTAAGTATTATCCTTTATTTTTGAGAGGTGAACCTTGTAAATCTGATGTGTCTTTTTATGTGTTTTTGAGTGTTTTATAATGATAATATATATATATATATATATCTTAATAGGTGGTGAAGTTTGTTTCAAGAAGAAACATAAAAAATAATTTATAATCACTAATTCACCCCTCCCCCATTTATTTCTCTAATCTTGATGGTCTTTTCAATTTGAAGCATGGACCTCCATCTTACCCATAATTATAACAAAAGAACCATAAGCTCCCACTAACCCAATTCAAATTCTGCATAACCTATATTTTACGGTAAAAGAAATATTATTCAAGATATATATGTATGATTAATGTATATTCCAAACCTTTATGGACCTTATATAAATGAATTAAATTATAGAGTTATTTCCTCTATAAAACAAATATATAGTGTATCCCTACATGTTCCCTTATGCAGTATGCATGAAGGGACCCCATTCCTTGAACATAGGATGTTTAATTTAAAATATTTTACTTTTAAATTTATCATAATCATTCAACTACTCAATAATATGTGTTTACTACACTAAGGAAATGAATGTTGTCAAATGAACTGGTATTATTACCATGAAGGATTTCATGAAAAAAACATAAATTTATATGAGAGTACTAGACTAAAGAATATTATTTTCTGTGGGATGAGTCAACCACTCATCCTCTCAGTTTCAGTATGTACGCCTCTAATATTTCCATTTAAAATTGGGTTAAGGAAAAATATTCAAATAATAATTACTAATAAATTTCCAAAAATCAAATTGAAAATGTTGATAGTTGAATACCAAAAGTTCAAGGTTCTTAACAACAAGACCACTGATTAGATTCACCATAGGTTTACACAAAATTTTAAATCAAAATAAAAAAATATAAAAATCATGTGGAATATAATTATACTTCAATTAATGTTAATATAACTATTAAATAAGTGGAACCCCCTAAAATTTTCTATATATGTGGGTAAGGAAATAAAATAATTTTCAATGGATGAGATAATAATTTAACTATAACAACATGAACAAGAGATAAAAATCATGAATAAATTCACTATTTACTATAACATTAATGGTGTGTTATCTCAAGACCATATTTTAAATTTTGTCTTAAAAGAACAAGATTTACACACCTCTACATTTTTCAAATGTTTCGACCATTTCTTAATGGAGGTCACTCAGAGCAATATTGTATTAGTATTTCTAGTAAATAATATCATTGAGGAGGACCCCTCCATTAGATCTGAATACTCTTGGTTCTTGTTCCTTTAAAGGCTATGGATCCCATGGAAAATAATCCCCTTAGGTCCTTCAAGGAGGTTCTGACCGGTCATTCAGTTTTGATTTATAAGTATCTTATTTTTATGATTCCAGCTATTTTGGTTCCTCCCCTCATGTATTAGACTTTAAAAAGGATTAATTTTCCTTATCAAAAAAGGAATTTTCATTTGTGGATGGGTACCATCAATGTAACCTCATTGAGAAATTTGGAATGGCCTGTCCATATTTTTCTTTCATCAGGAATTTTATCACCTCATGGGTGGTATCTATGCATTTCATAGTTTTGATATAGAATCGAAAGGTTTTATACATTAAATAATTTTCCAAAGAATATTTTATTAAATCTTGTTTGAGGGAGTCCTATTCCTCTTAGAGATATAATTTATTGATGTTTGGGTGGTTGATTGATTTTCACACAGGCCGTGATCCTTCTTATATGGTTTTCTGGGTCAATATTATTGGTCAAATTATACCCTTACATTACTCTTATATGCAGAAGGGTATCAATTATTCCCTTTTAAGATTTATCTCTATTGATAAGGGTAATATCTTCATATAAGACCCCATGACTTCCCATATTTATGCGGAGTTTGATATATCAAAGGAATTATCATTTTTTATAGAGATCAATATTGGGGAATCCTTCTCTTGGTGGAAAAAATGTCTTCTTTATCACCAAGGTTAGATTTTATAAAGAATGAAACCTCAAAATGAATTTTGTTTCCAATCTAAAATTTCACCTTCTAAGCTTCAAGGCTTCCTATCCTATAAAGTCTCAATAAAGGAAAGTGTAAAATTTGAATGCAGTTGTCTCTATTGGTATCTTGGCCTTGAATTAGGAATCCCTCTACTTCTCCTTTATCAGTATCCATATTAGCTAGAATCATAGGCATATGGAGGGGGAGGCCTCTATGGATTTTGGATTTCTGAAAATAAAGGATAAGAGGATGGAAAATTTTTATGAGGGACTAAAGGTTGGGTTGGAGCTACCAGAGGAGGATTTTGTGGCTGATTTGGATGATGACATGCTGCCCTCTCCTTCTAACATTTCTCAGTCTGAGGGGTAGGTTGGATTGACATTGAACGAGGTTTTTTCTATAGAAGGTGTGAAGTCTACACGGTTTAGATAGTACATGGAACCAAGGGTATAGCCTAAGTTGTCTCTCGAGGTGCTTCCAAGTAGTTGGATCTTGGATAAGAGTGAGGGAAAGCATCCAAATCCTCCCTAGTATCCTCTCAATGTTTGTAATTATTATATTTGTGTTTTGAAATTCATTGTGGCTTTGGTGGATCTCATAGATAAAGAACAAGGATTGCTATTCTTATTGGGAAAGGCTTCTAAATCTAGAAGGCCTTCTACTCCTTTGAGTAGCATTATCATGAGATCCAAATAAATGAGTGTTACTCCAGTATCTTCAACTCCAACTATCCATTTTATTTTTTTGGACCTAAAGGGACTCTTTAAAACCTCATAATGTTCACTTTTCTCATATATAATTCCCCGGTCTTAGGCCCTTAGGCTACGTGTGATTTCAATTCTAATAATTTGTTTCACTCAATTTTCCATGGTATCCATATTGGGAACCAAGAAAAAATCTGAATATATGCTGAGGTATCATATTAAGTTGGGAATTAATAGTAGAATGCAAGAAATTCCCATAAATAATAATATTTGAACCATCTTGAAAGGGAACTATTGAGGTAGAGAAAATGGAATTGTGTGGTCATTATATCACCATCAAGGATAGATACAACAAATTCTCTGTTTATATATCATTTGTTTATGCTAGGTGTGACTCAGTGGGGAGGGATTCCCTATATAAATATCTTCCTATTTTTAATATGGGACCTCATCATGGTTCATTAGGGGGCATCAATATAATTATGTAGAGCCTAAAGAAAACGTTTGGGAGAGTCTACTTGAGAAAATATGTACAATATTTTGAAGACTTTGATGGGTTTATAAATTTTTTATAAATGGGATTTATGGGAGAATCATTTACTTTGTGAAATAAAAAAGTGGTTCTAAACATATTTGGAGTTTTTCAGACTCTCACTTCACCAAATTTTAAGGAATTTCCATATTCCAATAGGCAACAACGACTCACATACCCAGGGTGCTTTGGTACAACCCTCATATTCTTATACACCTAAAGACAAACATAGAGAGTAATAGAAAATTATTTTTCATTGAAAAATGGAAAAAGGAAGACAAATTCAATAAAATGGTGGAAATTTCATGGAATAAACCCATTAAAGTTCATATGTGGGTTCTTCTATACAATAAACTATGACTCCTCAAGGTTGATATATTGGAATGGAAAATTGGGTAACATAATGTTAATGAGGGTATTAAGGGGCTCCAAATTATAATGGTCAGATAGAATATAGTTTTTAAGAGTTCCAGGATAAAGAGATTTTTGTGCTATTGGTGAGTAAGAATAAACTGTTCAATGATAAGATTATAGAAATTGAAACCGGTATTGGAGACCAACATAGATCACCCTAGTTAAAATAGGTGGATAGAAACACGATGTTCTGTTGTACATGGATCAAAGAAAAAACATAAAAATCCATGATCCTCGTTAATAATCCTCATAAGGGACTTCTCCCTAGAGTATCTTGATATGATCATAAGAAATATATAAAAATAACTCTCATTATATATCTGTACATGGTAATACCACCTCTTGGTCCTCATTCAATATGAACACTTAGGTACCTATCGATATCTCACTAGAATATAAAACTAGATAACCATAAACAAATATCAATTAAGTAAAATATCATAGGAATATAGGTTTACAAAATCCATATAGGTTGTTATGAATTTTAGTTAAACAAAACTGAAAAGGATACAACCACAAATTGTTTATTGAAAAGGAATAAACTGCCAATGTTGACCAATGATGGTCAATAGTATATACACAACATCATCTCAATGATTTGTGTCATCCAAAATTCTCATGGTTCAATTAAATATAATTTGATTTCAATATATGCAGGAAAAAACTATATAGGTTGTACTAGAACATTAAATAACTAAACCTAATAAACAAAACACCAAGAGGGCTCCATGAGTGGGAACTATGTGCCCTATAAACCTACTAGGGTCACTACTCCTCCTATGCATGTGGAATGAGTCATCATCTTCATTATCAAACATCTTACTATAGATCCACAAAACCTTCTATCATAAGAAAATATATAAATAATATATCCCAATTGATTAAAATTATGCCAAGATCCTATATGAAAAAACACCATATATGTTTCCGTTGACACTTGAAACTATGGGCCTCTATTTTAAGTAATAAAATAATGCACTAGAAGGCCTATAACATGTAGATTCTACATTCCCAATATGATGTATGTTATGACTCTTTCCATCGTCGGAAATGAGTAAAAATAAGTTACTAACCTCTCACCAAAATTCTAAGATCCATAAGTCTAGAATAAATTATAAAATCCACACAACATTTTCATCGCTCAAAGTGAAAGTCATATAAAAATATAACATCACATATTAATAGAAAAAATCATATATCCCTATAAACTAGAAATTATTACCAAAACAAGTGATCTTGACAAACCCGACTGATATCTATCATAAATTCCAACACATTCCTAATACAACTATATGACTTATCAAAAATTGTAATAAAACGGGAAAATAACATGCCCTGATACCACTTTTTAATTCCTTATTTCAGATGGTACTAAATCAGTGCCCCAAACCAATTCACCACATGTCCTCAAGCATGCGTCCTCATACACCAGAGACTTCTAACAAGAAGAGTGGACCTAGGGTGTGTTTGTGAGGAGATGATTGTAAGAACCCGATTCTTATTCTTGAGGTACGAGTTTCTTCTTTTCCATTATCCTTAAGTGTTTTTGGAAAAAATAAGGAAAATGGGGAAAATCCCAAAATTTGTGGGTACATGCCATGTACTTTTCCACACGCCGTGTACTTTGAATGTGTGGGATGAGTACACAGGGTGTATAGGCCTGTCGGTGATGAAGGGTGTAAATACTGACTACACGCCATTAGTTGGAAGGTGAACAGTAAGGTGGTGGGATTAGCCACTAGCAGAACGACATTACACACCGTGTACATAGAAATACATGCCGTGTAACCAAGTCAGCTGATGAACAGTGAGGTGGTGGAAAGTGGTAACAAGAGGAACAATTAAAAAGATGGAAAGTACATGCCATGTACTTGAGAGTACATGCCGTGTAGTTATGTTTTTTTTAAAAAAACAGGAATCAACCTCCTCTTTCGACATAGGAAGATTAGAACGCCCGAGAGCCGCGGGAGAGAAGGCCAGAACTTAGAAGAGCTCCAGATCGCACACCGGAACTCAGATTCCTCTCTCGTCGATCATGTTTGGACCGTAGGGGTAAGCCCTTCCCTCTCTTGGAGTGTTTCCTTCCAATTATGTCCTGAGAGGAAGTTATTTTAGGTTTAATGGGTGAAATTTTATCCCAGATCTACGCCATTCTCTGTTGATTAGGGAGGCATCGTTCTCGTATATCGATCAGAGGAGATCGAGGTAGGTGTTCTGGTGTTTATTTCTAACTATCGAGTCATTTTTGTGTACCGTTGTGCTACGATCCCATGTCTGGGGTGTTGTATGACTGAGGCCTTAACTGATAAAATACCTATAATTGAATAGGTAATTTAATGAATATGTATAAGCTATTTTTTGGGATCACTACCTTGATCCAGGGCCACCCCATGGGTGTGTTTCCCTTGTTTAGCCGTTTGGCCAGGATACCTGAGGGTATGCCGTGATTATAGCATGCATTGAGTTTTCTTGAGAGAAAATGTATATAAATTTCTTTCTTATGTGTTTCTCTCAGCCTGGTTACTTATTCAGCATGAGGGAAAGGGTTTGATTAGCCTGAGGGAACGTTTCATATACCTAAGGGTTGTAGCTTCCATGCCTGAGGGAAATCAGCTGAGGGTTTCATTTCTGTTTGGCCTGAGGGAAAGGCCTGAGGGAAAGGCCTGAGGGAAAGGTTCTATTTATACTAAGGGAAAGGACTGAGGGAAAGGTTCTGTTTAGCCTGAGGGAAAGGCCTGAGGGAAAGGTTCTGTTTATCCTGAGGGCAAGATTATGTTTAGCCTGAGGGAAATGGTTTTTACGTTAGAGGACAATGGTTACTTTGAATATTCACTGTGGTGATTTCTTACATTTTACTTTCCAAACTAAAGCACATGCTTGGAATTATTTAAATAATAATTAAATAGTAATGGAACTGGTAGGAGTAGCTGCTTTTGAGTACTTCCTAGTTTACTGCATTTCATTACTGCACACTGATGTTGCACATTTTCACAGACAGTTGGGCACGAGCCTTTGGTGGTTGCCTACTGGGATTTATTTCTCACACCCTGTTTGGGTCATGTCTTGGGACTAAACAGATTATATTGCTATAGGTGTTTATAAGGGCAATATTCCTTATACAGGTACTCGATTGTTGTAGAAGAGTGGGAGAGCATGGGACCGAGCTTAGGCTTGTGATGCTGCTGAGTTCCTGTTACACTGTTTTAGTTTGCTTTATTGTACTTAGTACTATGTACTGTATTGTATTTTATTGCAGTGTATCCTATTTTGACTACTTTATTAGAAATAGGACATATTGCATCATTATGTATATATGATTGTTGGATATCTTTTTATTCAGTAAGGTTTTCCTTTCAGCTTTGTATTGTTTACTGCTTTCGCTTTTGGTATGTTTGTATTTTCTCTGCTGTGATACACTTTGAAAAATGAGGGCATAGTTTCCCCACTATCAGACCTAGGCCCTACCTACTAGTCAGCATTCTCTGACATTTGGGGAAATGCGCTTAAGGTCATGTGACCAACCGGGTTCAGGGCACCCGTTGTGTGGCACCTAGATCAGGGACATTAAAAAGTGGTATCCGAGGGTCTTTTCTTCTTGACTTACTATTTGGAGCCGATAGCTAGGGATAGGATGGAATATGTACTTGGTAATAAGCTATGTTCGAGAGTAGCAAACCCGTATACAGGGAAAAATCCAATTTACCCTGTGTTGCAATTTTTTTATGGTATTGCAATTTTATAGTTGATTTGATCTTCACCGTTGGGTGACGCACTTGTGGTGTGTTGTTTATATTTTTATACTTGGGTTCTATTTAGTTACAACCCGATGAGATGAGGGTATTCCATCTCATTCATCATTTAGGAACATGTTAGAATCACATTCCCATGCATAGTCTCCATTCCATGTAGGTGCGTTAGAAATCGCATGTTGTTGTGATATATGTTGTGCTAGAAAATGAATGTTGGTGTGATAGATGCCTCGATAAATAACTGCTATTTGATAGGGAATTGTGATGTAAGGTATTGTGAATGAAATACAACCTTTGGTTATTCAGGAGTATGGGCCCTCATCAACCAGAATTTGGTGGATCATCGACTTGTTTACTTTTTTATAACACGTATAAGATGTCAAGCTTTGGTTTTCGGGGATTATGGGCCCTCATGGATCAGAATTTGGAACTTTGGTGTTAATTCAGTGGTTTTTTGGACTCCGGAGTAGTTTCTAAGGCTTACTATCTGGAAAAACCCAGAATACACGCCTTGTAATTTTGATTACACGTTGTTTAATCATCTATTCGGGAAGAAATTAAAAATTCTAAGTACACGCTGTGTACCGTATGTACATGCCGTGTAGTTTCTAACCGTGTCATAGGCCATGTTGGTAGAAACACGGGATTATGAAAACACTAGAAGGAACACGCTGTGTATCGGTTGTACATGCCATGTTGTGTTGACCCTGTGTCCACCATGTAACTAACAACACAGACGGAGAAATCTTCGCTTGAACATGCTGTGTCACCTTCGAACAAGCTGTGTAGTGTAACCTGGGAATCTGGCCGTGTAACTAAAAACACGGGTCAGTGTTATACTTCCTTGTACACGTCGTGTTCCTATGGGACATGCTGTGTAGTCTTGGCCGTTGAGAGACCTTGTGGACTTGGCCATGTGTCTAGGGAAACGGGGTTGTGTACACACCGTGTGGGGGTGTAAAATGCCGTTTAGTGTCAGCCGAGTAGCCGATCGTGTCACTAACAACATAGGTAGTCAGAATCTAATCTGTACACACTGTGTCCATCTGGAACACGTTGTGGAGTGTGAGCTGTGTACCCGACCATGTCTTGAACAACACGGGTCTGTGAAGCTCACCTAGTACACGCCGTGTAGACCTTATACATGTTGTGTAGTTTCTTTAAAAAGTGAGCCGTGTGGCTAAGCTGTGTATGAGGACTCAGGCGAGGGAAGAAGATTCACGTACATGCAGTGTGTTTGGACAACACGCCATGTGTTTGGGGTGTTACACGACTAGTTCTGGCAGAAGTACACACCCATGTGAAATAATTAAGAGAACATGCCGTGTAGTTATTATACACGTCGTGTAGTCTTTTTTTGTCAACTTTAATATTTTCTTTTCCTTGTTCCCTTCTTACGTTCCAATTCTTAGTCCTTGATGATGTTAATATAAGGTGTGTGTTTGACCTTGTAGAGTCATGCCACTGAGACGTCCATGAGTTATTCACCAAGAGAGTGGCAACGATTATAATCCAGAGATGGTAGGCCACGGGATACCGATTGATCTTCCAGTAGAGCCAGATGCGGCACTAGTTGTTAGACCAGACACAGGCACGAACACGCAGTTCCGTGAAGGCTTCATGCAGTTTATGAAGACCTTATACAGAGCACCAACGGTTGCCACATCTATACAAGAGCTAACACGTATATTCCAGCAGCAACATCTGCCTATATTTTTAGGGGATGGAGGACCACAGGCTGCAGAATCATGGCTGGGTTCTATGTAGATGATCTTCGAGCATCTGTAGACGCCTCCTGGGTAGAGGGTTAAGCTTGCTACATACATGTTGCGTGATTCCACAAAGAGATGGTGAGATGTTACCACCCAGATTAAGCATCACCGAAACATGGCGTGGGAAGATTTTCAGGCAGTCTTCTATGACTTTTTCTTTCAGAAGATGCTAAAGGCAGATTGAGCTCGAGAGTTCATGAATCTGCAGTAGGGCACTGTGTCAGTGATGGATTATTCTGCCTGCTTCACTGAGATACAACGTTTTTCACATGTTCTGGTGGGTGATGAGACGTTGAGGGCTAGAAGCTTCGAGGATGGTCTTTAATATGACATCCGCGCACTGGTGAACGTTTTTAGGTTGCCAATAGTGCATGATATTGTGAACTAGGCACTGATTACCGATCATAACCTGCGGGAAGATAGTTATGAAGGCCAGGGTGGTTCGACACCAGTCTCTAGTACTATTTCTATAGGTAAAAGGAAGAGGCAGATGGATTTCTCTCACGATGGCAGTACTAGCCATAAGAATTCTTCTGGTGGCCCGATAATGTGCTACTAGTGTGGTAAAGAGGGGCACAAGAGACCTCAGTGTCCATGTGACCCAGTGGAGTGCCGAGCTTGCAGCAAGATGGGTCATCTTCAGTGTTTTTGCAGGGAGTTTTCTTCAGTGACTAGTGAGAGGGGTTCTGTGCAGACTCCGCATACAGGAGAATGGCCCATAGCTTCTTACTAGTCATGTAATTGGGATACGTCAGGACGTTCAAGATGAGGTGGTGGTCGTGGATGTGGTAGCCAGACACCAGGATCTCAGAGACAGAAGGGTGGGTCAGCTCAGGGTATCCAGGCTGTGTCATAGGGCCATGGCACTGGGCAGACATATGTAGTGCAACACACCCAACAAGAGCATTATACTGGAGCTTCCACTGTCAGAGGTACTATTCTAGTTGCTTCTGTTTTATCTTCAGTACTTTTTGATACTGGTGCTACACATAGCTTTATATCTATGCCCATTGTGGAGAGCCTTGGGCTATGTGTTTCTTCTTCTTCTTCTGATATCATGACGCTAGACACTCCATTGGGAATTAGAATGGATCGTGTGTGTCAGTGTAAGGAGTGCCCCCTTAAGGTTGGTGGGTGTACCTTTCTATGGGACCACTATTTCATAGAGATGACGAGATATGATTTCATTATCAGGATGGACTGGTTGGTACCCTTTAGAGCCTTTGTAGATTTCTATCGTCGTAGGGAGAGTTTCACATCACTAGAGGGCAGAGAGTTTCTATACAAGGGCGAATGGGATGTCCAGGTGAGCTGAGCTGGACCCGAGCATCGTGGGCGAGGTGGAGTGACAGCCCAGATTGCGAGTTTACATCTAGATGACCAAGGAACTTGCCAGAAGGATTTCCATCCAGTGGTTGATCATTTTAGTGATGTCTTCCTGGATGACTTCTCAGGTCTACCTCTGAAGAGAGAGGTGAATTTCTCTATTGATCTTGTATCTAGAGCGGCACTGATTCCCATTACTACTTATAGGATGGCTACAACAGAATTTCAGGAGCTCAAGTAGCAGTTAGAGGAGTTGTAGGAAAAGGGTTTCATATGAACCAGTACTTCTCCTTGGGGTTCTCCTGCCCTATTTGCAAAGAAGGCGGATAGTAACCTCAGAATTTATGTGGATTATCAGAAGCTGAACTGGTTGATGGTCAAGAAACGATATCCATTGACAAGTATTGATGATCTTTTTGATCAACTTTGGGGAACACGTGTTTTCTAGAAGATTGACTTGAGATCTGGATATCATCAGTTGTATGTTAGACCATCAGACATACCGCTTATAGCCTTTTAGAGAAGATATGTTCTATACGAGTACTTGGTCATGATGTTCGGACTCACGAACGTGCCCAAAATTTTCATGGATCTGATGAATTGTGAGTTCCACCCTTATCTAGATTCTTTTGTGGTAGTCTTCATGGATGAAATTTTGGTTTACTCTCACACTCGACACGACCATGACACCCATCTTGAGATCGTACTGAGTACACAGAGAGATCATCAATTATATGCTAAGCTCTCAAAGTGACACTTTTGGATAGACTAGATTCACTTCCTGGGTCATATTATCTTAGAGGCAGAAGTTGCGGTAGACCAGAAAAAAGTAAGAGAAGTAGTTTGCTGGGAGCAGCTGAAGAACGTGTTTGAAATAAGGAGTTTCATGAGGATGGATGGTTACTACAGGCTCTTTATACAAGACTTCTCTTGCTTAGTAGCACTGTTGATGGGTTTTACTAAGAAGGGTGTGAAGTTTGTTTAGTCAGAATCTTGTGAGATAACCTTTCATGAGCTGAAGGGAAGGTTGACATCAGCACCAGTCCTAATACTTCCAGAGTAAGGGAAGATCTATACAGTTTACTGCGATACATCAAGTATTGGGATTGGAGTAGTGTTGATGCTGGGTGATCAATTAGTTGCGTATGGGTCTCAGAAGTTGAGGCCACATGAGAATAATTACCTGACGCATGATCTCTAGTTGGCTGCAGTTGTTCATGCGTTACGCTGTTGGAGACATTATCTCTTGAGAGAACATTTTGTGGTGTTTACAGACCAAAAAAGTCTTAAATACATCTTTACCCAGCATGACCTGAATTTGAGATAGCGAAGGTGGGTTGAATACCTTTAGTCCTTCAACTTTGAGCTTGCCTATACACATGGTAAAGGTAACACAGTTGCTGATGCACTAAGTAGGAGGACTTAGATACGAGCAGTTCAGGAGGCCAGTGGTGAGTGGCAACTGATGGATTTGTTCGCTGAGATGCATTTAGAGGTGCACGATAGTAAGGGGAGAGCCTATCTTTGATCCTTAGCTATGAATTCTACCCTCCTAGATAGAGTGAGGATGAGATAACTATCAGATTTAGAAGGCCTAGTTCTACGGGAGTCAGTGGCAAGTGGGGAACCTCCTCCTGGTTGGACGATAGGTGATGATGAGGTACTACATATCCATGGAAGATTGTGGGTTCCAGGGGATATACGCGAGGAGTTGATGTGAGAGTTTCATGCTTCAGCTTGTACAGTGCTTCCTGGAGTTACCAAAATGTACCGTGACTTGAGACGTCAGTATTGGTGGCCAAGTATGAAAAGGGAGGTAGCTGGTTTTGTTACGAGATATTCTACCTGTCAACAGGTGAAGGCGGAGCATCAGAGGCCAACTGGACTGTTACAATAGTTACCCATTTTGGAGTGGAAATGGGATGATGTCGAGATGTACTTCATGACCGGGTTGCCGAGGTCCCCTCGAGGCAATGATGATGTATGCGTTTTTGTAGACAGACTTATGAAGGTAGCTCACTTTTTTCCAATCAAGGAGACCTTCGGTGTTGACGAGCTCAAAAATTTTTATATCTGAGAGGAAGTACGTCTTCATGGGGTCCCTCGTTCTATCATTTCAAATAGGGATTCCCATTTTACGTCTCGTTTCTAGCATAGTTTTTAGAGGGAACTGGGTACATAGGTTCTTATGATCACAGCTTACCACCCTCAGACTGATGTACAGTTATAGCTTATGATACAAGTTCTTGAGGACATGTTGTGTGCATGCGTCCTGAAATTTGGGGGCTCTTGGGAGAGGTACATACCCATGGTCGAGTTTTCCTACAATAATAGTTTTTAGGAAACTATTGAGATGGAATCTTACGAGGCTTTATATGGTAGGCCATGCCGATCACCCCTATGCTGGTTGGAGGCTGGGGAGGCAGCTTTACTGGGACCACATCTCGTACAAGAGACTTCAAAGTAGGTATATTTGATTCAGAAGCAGATGGATACTGCACAGTCTCATCAGAAATCTTATGCTGATTTCCACAGATGACCCTTGGAGTTCGTGGTCAGGGATCAAGTTTTCTTGCGTGTTTCACCGAGATTGGGACACAGGCGGATCAAGAGACAAGTTAAACTTTCACCTAGGTATGTAGGGCCGTTTGAGATTCTGGAGATAGTCGGGCCGGTTGCCTATCGGTTGCAGTTACAACAAAGGTACTGGGACATGCATGGCATCTTCCATGTATCTCAACTATGCCATTATCACTCAGACACGTCTCATATTTTTCAGCCCAAGGAGGTTGAACTTCAGGTCAATGCATCCTTTGAGGAGAATACGATTCATATTGTTGATAGGATCAAGAATTTTCTCTTAGGTTGGCCAGTTCTTCTCATACGGGTGCTATGGTAGCATGGCCGAGTGTAGGATGAATCCTGGGAGTAGGAGACCAACTTACATGCTCAGTGGCCAGAGTTGTTCTCAGCTTTATCTTCACCACCCTTGGAAGGGAAATTCGGGGATTAATTGATTTAAGGGGGGAAGTTTATAAGAAACCATTTCTTATTCTTGAGGTATGGATTTATTATTTTCCGTTTTACTTAACTATTTTTGAGAAAAATAAGGAAAATGGGGAAAATCCCAATATTTGTGGGTACACGCCATGTACTTTTCCACACGCCCTGTACTTTGGCCATGTGGGATGAGTACACAGGGCGTGTAGGCCTATCGGTGATGAATGGTGTAAAAAATGACTACAGGCTGTGTACTTAGTATATACACACCGTTTAATCAGTCGGAAGGTGAACAGTAAGGTGGTGGGAATAGCCACCAGTATAACGACAGTACACGCTGTGTACTTAGAAATACACGTCGTGTAACCAAGTAGGCTGATGAACGGTGAGGCGGTGGAAAGTGTCCACCAAAGGAATAGTTAAAAAAATGGAAAGTACACGCTGTGTACTTGAGATTAAACATCGTGTAGTTATGTTTTTTTTGGTTAAAAATAAGGAGTAGCCTCCTCTTTTGATAGAGGAAGCTTAGAACTCCCAAGATCTGTGGGAGAGAAGGCTCGAACTTGGAAGAGCTCCCAATCGCACGCCAAAACTCAGATTCTTCCGTCGTCGATCACGTTTGGACCGCACGGGTAAGACCTTCCCTCTACTGGAGTGTTTTCTTCCAATTATTTCCCAAGGGGAAGTTATTTGAGGTTGAATGAGTGAATATTTATCCCAGATCTATGCTGTTCTCGATTGATTCGGGAGGCGTCATTCACGTATATCGATCCTAGGAGATCGAGGTAGGTGGTCTGGTGTTTATTTCCAACTGTCGAGTTTTGTTTTGTGTACCATTGTGCTATGCACCCATGTTTGGGGTGTTTTATGGATAAGGCATTGAGTAATAAAATACCTATAATTTCATAGGTAATTTAATGAATTTGTATAAACTATTGTTCGAGATCGCTGCCTTGATCAAGGGCCACCCCGTGGGTGCGTTTCCCTTGTTTAGCCGTTTGGCTAGGATACCCGAGGGTATGCCATGATTATAGAATGATTTGATTTTTCTTGAGGTAAAATGTATATAAATTTCTTGCTTATGTTTTCAGCTCGGCCCTGTTACTTATTCAGCTTGAGGGCAAGGGGTTGATTAGCCTGAGGGTACGTTTCATATGCTTGAGGACAGTAACTTCCATGCCTGAGGGCAATCACCTGAGGGTTTTGTTTTGGTTTGTCCTAAGGGAAAGGCCTGGGGACAAGGTTATGTTTAGCTAGCGGGAAAGTCCTGAGGGAAAGGTTATGTTTAGCCTGAGGGCAAGGCCTGAGGGCAAGGTTCTATTTAGCCTGAGGGCAAGATTCTGTTTAGACTGAGGGAAATGGTTCTTACGCCCGAGGACAATGGTTACTTTGAATATTCACTGTAGTGATTTCTTATATTGTACTTTCCAAGATAAAGAATAGGATTGTAATTGTTTAAATAATAATTAAATGGTAATGGAACTGGTAGGAGTAGCTGCTTTTGAGTACTTCCTAGTTTACTGCATTTCTTTACTACACATTGGTGTTTCACATTTTCACTGACAGTTGGGCATGGGCCTTTGGTGGTTGCCTATTGGGATTTATTTCTCACACCCTGTTTGGGTCATGTCTTGGGCCCAAACAAATTATATTGCTACAGGTGTTGATAAGGGAAAGAGTCCCTATACAGGTACTTTATTTTTGCAGATGAGTAGGAGAGCATGGGACCGAGCTTAGGCTTGTGATGCTGATGAGTTCCTTCTGCACTATTTGATTTGATTTGCTGTACTTAGTAATTTGTACTATATTGTATTTGATTTCAGTGTATCCTATTTTGACTACTTTCATAGAAATATGACATATTGCATCATCATGTATATATGACTATTGGATATCTTTTTATTCAGTACTGTTGTCCTTTCAGCTTTTTATTGTTTACTACTTCCGCTTTTGGTATGTTTGTATTTTCTCCGCTGCACTAAAATTTTTCAAATGAGGGCATAGTTTCCCCAATACAAGACCTAGGCCCTCGCTGGTAGTCGGCAGCCTCTGACATTTGGGGAAATGCGCTTAAGGTCATTTGACCAACCGGGTTCGGGGCACCCATTGTGTGGCACCCAGATCCGGGATGTTACAAATTTGAATCAGAGGGTCTTTTCTTCTTCACTTACTGTTTGGAGCCTATATCCAGGGATAGGATAGAATATGTACTTGGTAATAAGCTGTTCCTGTGAGTAGCTAACCCTTGTACATGGAAAAATCCAATTTACCTCATGTTGCAATTTGTTTTTCTGGTTTTTCAATTTTATAGTTGATTTGATCTTCACCGTTGGGTGACACACTTGTGGTGTCATGTTTATATTTTTATACTTGGGTTATATTTAGTTGCAACCCAATGAGGTGAGGGTATTCCATCTCAAACATCATTTAGGCACATGTTTGAATCACATTTCATGCATAGTCTCCATGCCATGTGGGTGCATTATAAATTGCAAGTTGTTGTGATAGATGTTGTGCTAGAAAATGCATGTTGTTGTGATAGATGCCTCGATAAATACCTGCTATTTGATAGGGTATTGTGATGCAAGGTTTTGTGAATGAACACCAAACTTTGGTTCTTGAGGAGTATGGGCCCTCATCAACCAGAATTTGTTGGATCATCGACTTGTTTACTTTGTTATAACACATATAAGATTATAAGATTTGGTTCGTGGGGAGTATGGGCCCTCACGGATCGGAATTTGGAACTTTGGTGTTCATTCAGTGGATTTCTAGACTCCAGAGTAGTTTCTGAGGCTTACTGTCTGAAAAAACCTAGAATACACTCCGTGTAATTTTGATTACATGTCATTTACTTTTCTGTTCGGGAAGAAATGAAAAATTTCTAAGTACACACCCTATACTGTATGTACACGGCGTTTAGTTTCTAACTGTGTTATAGGCTGTGTTGGCAGAAACACGTAATTGGGAAAACTCTAGAGGGAACATGCTACGTATCGGTTGTACATGCCATGTCGTGTTGAACCTATGTCTGCCGTGTAACTAACAACATGGATGGAGAAATATTCTCTTGAACATGCCATGTCACCTTCGAACACGCCATATAGTGTAACCTGGGAATCTGACCGTGTAACTAACAACACAAGTCAGTGTTATCCTTCCTTGTACACACCATGTGCCTGTGGGACACTCCATGTAGTCTTGTCCAGTGAGAGACCGTGTGGAATTGTCTGTGTGGATGGGGAAATAGGGTGGTGTACACACAGTGTGCGGGTGTAACATGCCGTGTAGTTTCAATCGAGTAGCCGGCCATGTCACTAACAACACAGGCTATTGGAATCTAATCTGTACACACCGTGTCCATCTGGAACACGCCGTGGAGTGTGAGCTGTGTACTCAGCCGTGTCACGAACAAAACGGGTCTGTGAAGCTTTCCTAGTACACACTGTGTAGACCTTATACACACAGTGTAGTTGCATTCAATAGTAAGCCTTGGGGCTAAGCCGTGTAGGAGGACTCAGGTAGGGGAAGAAGATTCACGTACACAACATGTGTGTGGACAACACGCCGTGTGTTTGGGCTGTTACACGAATAGTTCTGGAAGAAGTACATGTCCATGTGAAAGACTTAAGAGAACACACCATGTAGTTATTAAAAACACCATGTAGACATGTTTTTTCAACTTGAATATTTTCTTTTCCTTGTTCCCTTCTTACATTCCAGTTCTTAGTCCTTGATGATGTTAATCTAAGGTGTGTGTTTGACCTTGTAGAGTCATACCGCCAAGACATCCACGAGTTTTTTTCTAAGAGAGTGGAAATGATTATACTTTAGAGATGGTAGGCCATGGGCTACCGATGGATCCTCTAGTAGATCCAGATGTGGCACCAGCTGTTACACAGGACGCATGCGCGGATGCGCAGTTCCATAAAGGCTTCATGCGGTTTATGCAGACCTTCCAGGGAGCACTACCGGTTGCCACATCTATGGCAGAGCTGATGCGTATATTCTAGCAGTAGCGGCCGCCTATGTTTTCAGGGGATGGTAGACCATTGGCTGTGGAATCATGGCTGGGTTCTATACAGATGATCTTCAAACATCTGGAGACGACTTCTGGGCATAGGGTCAAGATCACTACATACATGCTACGTGATTCCTCCAAGAGATGGTGGGATTTTACCACCCAGACTGAGCATCACTGAGACATGATGTGGGAAGATTTTCCAGCATTCTTCTATGGATTTTTATTTACGAAGATGCTAAGGGAAAATCGAGCTTGAGAGTTCATGAATCTGCAGTAGGGCGCCATGTTAGTGATTGATTATTCTTCCCGCTTCACCGAGATACAACATTTTTCACCTATTCTAGTGAGTGATGAGACGTTGAGCGCTAGACGCTTTGAGGATGGTCTTCTATATGACATCCACACACTAGTGAACGTTTTCAGGTTGCCTATAGTGCATGCTATTGTGAACCAGGCACTGATTACCGAGAGGAACCTATGAGAACCTAGTGGTGCGGGCAAGGGTGGTTCGGCACCAGTCTCTGGTACTATTTCTACCAGTAAGAGGAAGAGGCAGATGAATTTCTCTCATAGTGGAATTACTAGCTAGAATAATTCTTTAGGTGGCCTGATAATGTGCTACTAGTGTGTTAAAGAGAGGTACAAGAGACCTCAGTGTCCACGTGACCTAGTGGAGTGCTGAGCTTGTGGAAAGATGGTTCATCTTCATCGTTTTTGCATGGTGTTTCCACCAGTGACTAGTGAGAGGGATTCTATGTAGACTCTGTATGTAGGAGTAGGGCCAACAGCTTCTTACCAGTCAGGTAATTGGAATATGTCAGGACGTCCAGGCCGAGGTGGTGGTCATGGCCGTGGTAGCCAGACACCAAGATCTCAGAGACAGAAGGGCGGGTCAGCTTAGGGTATCCAGGCTGTGTCAGAGTGCCACGACACTAGGCATGCATATACAGTGAAATAGACCCAACAAGAGCCGGATCCCGAACCCTCCACTATTAGAGGTACTATTCTAGATACTTCTATTTTATCTTCAGTACTTTTCGATACTAGTGCTACACGTATCTTTATGTCTGTGCCTATTTTGGAGAGCCTTGGTCTCTATGTTTATTATTCTTTTGATATCATGATGCTAGACACTCCATTGGGAATTAGAACGGCTGGTGTGCATCAGTGCAGGGAGTTCCCCCTTAATGTAGGTGGGTGTCACTTTCTATGGGACCTCTATGTCTTAGAGATGACGAGCTATGATGTCATTCTCGGGATGGACTGGTTGATACCCTTTTGAGCCTTTGTAGATTTCTATCATCGTAGGGTGATTTTCACATCACCAGAGGGCAGAGAGTTTCTATACAAGGGTGAACGGGATGTCCAGGCAAGCCAAGATGGACCTGAGCATCGTGGGAAAGGTGGACTGACAGCCCAAATTGCGAGTTTACATCTAGATGACCAGGGAACTTGTCAGAAGGATTTACCTCTAGTGGTTGATCATTTCTGGGATGTCTTCATGGATGACTTCTCAGGTCTACCTCCATAGCGAGAGGTGGATTTCTCTATTGAGCTTGTGCCCAAAGAGGTACTGGTGTCCATTCCTCCTTATAGGATGGCTAAACTAGAATTGCAGGAGCTCAAGAAGCAGTTAGAGGAGTTTCAAGAAAAGGGTTTCATCCGACCCAATACTTCTCCTTGGGGTTCGACTATACTGTTTGTGAAGAAGGCGGACGATACCCTCAGATTTTTTGTGGATTATCGGAAGCTGAAATAGTTGATGGTTAAGAATCGATATCCCTTGCCAAGGATTGAGGATCTTTTTGATTAACTTCGGGGAGCACGAGTGTTCTCGAAGATTGACTTGAGATCTGGATATCATCAATTGTGTGTTAGACCATCAGACATACCACTTATAGCCTTTCAGAGAAGGTATGGTCTATACGAGTAGTTGGTAATGTCATTCGGACTCAGGAATGCACTAGCAGTTTTTATGGCTCGGATGAATCGTGAGTTCCACCCTTATATGGATTCTTTTGTGGTAGTCTTTGTGGATGACATCTTGGTGTACTCTCACACTCGACACGGCCATGCCACCCATCTTTAGATCATACTGAGTACACTGAGAGAGCATAAATTATATTATAAGCTCTCAAAGTGCCACTTTTTGATGGACCAGATTCACTTCCTAGGTCATATTATCTTAGAGGCAGAAGTTTCAGTAAACCCAAAGAAAGTGAGAGTAGTAGTTTTCTGGGAGCAGCCAAAGAATGTGCTTGAAATACAGAGTTTCTTAGGGATGGATGGTTACTATAATCACTTTATACATGACTTCTCCCACTTAGCATCACCATTGATAGGTTTGACTTAGAAGGGTGTGAATTTCGTTTGGTCAGAAGCTTGCGAGACAGCCTTTCAGGAGCTTAAGGGAAGGTTGACATCAACACCAGTCCTGATACTTCTAGAGTAAGGGAAGATCTATACAATTTACTGTGATGAATCAGGTATTGGGCTGGGAGTAGTGTTGATGTAGGGCAATTGAGTAGTTCCATAAGGGTCTCGGCAGTTGAGGCCACATGAGAGGAATTACCTGGCGTATGATCCCGTGTTGGCTACAGTTGTTCATGCCTCACGCTGTTGGAGACATTATCTATTGGAAAAACTTTTTTTAGTGTTTACGGACCACAAAAGTATTAAATACATCTTTACCCAGCATGAACTGAATTTGAGACAACGAAGGTGGGTTGAATACCTTCAGTCCTTCAAATTTGAGCTTGCCTATACACCTGGTAAAGGTAACATAATTGCTGATTCACTGAGTAGGTGGACTTAGATACAAGTAGTGCAGGAGGCCAGAGGTGAGTGGAAGATGATAGATTTTTTCTCTGAGATGCATTTGGAGGTGCACGATAGTCATGGGTAAGCCTATCTTTAATCCTTAGCTATGAATTCTACCCTCCTAGATAGAGTTAGGATGTGACAATTATCAGATTCAGAAGGCCTAGTTCTACGAGAGTCAGTGGAAAGTGGGGACCCTCATCCTGGTTGGATGATCGGAGATGATGAGGTACTGCGTATCCATGGAAGAGTGTGGGTTCTAGGGGATATATGAAAGGAGTTGATGCAGGAGTTTCATGCTTCAGCTTGGACAGTGCATCCTAGAGTTACCAAAATGTACCGTGACTTGAGACGTCAGTGTTGGTGGCCTGGTATGAAAAGAGAGGTAGCTAGTTTTGTTACGAGATGTTCCACCTGTCAGTAGGTGAAGGCAGAACATCAGAGGCCAGCTGGATTGTTACAAAATTTACCCATTCCAAAGTGGAAATGGGATGATGTCACGATGGACTTCGTGACTGGGTTACCGAGGTCACCTCGAGGAAATGATGCTGTATGGGTTGTAGTAGACAGACTTACGAAGGTAGCTCACTTTTTGCTGATCAATGAGACCTTCGGTGTGGACATTCTTGAAAAGTTTTATATCTGAGAGGTAGTACATCTTCATGGGGTCCATAGTTCTATCATTTAAGATAGGGACACCCATTTTAAATCTCATTTCTGGCAGAGTTTTGAGAGGTCACTGGGTACACAGGTGCTTTTGAGCACAACTTACCACCCTCAGACTGATGGCCAGTCAGAGCGTACGATACAGGTGCTTGAGGACATGCTGCGTGCATGCGTCCTTGACTTTGGGGGCTCTTGGGAGAGGCACATACCCCAGGTCGAGTTTTCCTACAATAATAGTTTTCAGGAAACTATTAAGATGGCACCTTACGAGGCTTTATATGGTAGTCCATGCCGATCACCCTGTGATGGTTGGAGGCATGTGAGGCAACTTTACTGGGACCTTTTCTCATACAGGAGACTTCATAGCAGGTCCAGTTGATTCAGAAGAAGATGGCTACTGCAAAGTCTCATCAGAAATCTTTTGTTAATCGCCGTAGACGACCCTTGGAGTTCGTGGTCGGGGATTAGGTTTTCTTGCATGTTTCACCAAGGTTGGGACATAAGAGGATCAAGAGACAGGGTAAACTTTCACTGAGGTATGTAGGGCCATTTGAGATTCTGGAGAGAGTCAGGCCAGTTGCCTTTCAGTTGCAATTACCATAGTGGTACTAGGCCATACACGACGTCTTCCATGTATCTCAACTATGCCATTATCACTCATACCTGTCTCACGTTTTTCAGCCTGAGGAGGTTGAACTTAAGGTCGATGCATCCTTTGAGGAGCATCTGATTTGTATTATTGATAGGAGCATGAAGGTTCTTCGAGGCCAGTCCATTCCTCTCGTATGGGTGCTATGGTAGCATGGCTGAGTGCAAGAAGAAACCTGGGAGTGGGAGACCGATGTATGTGCTCAGTGTCTAGAGTTGTTATCAACTTTATCTTCACCGCCCTTGGAAGGGGAATTCAGGGACAAATTTATTTAAGGGGGAAGTTTGTAAGAACCTGGTTCTTATTCTTGAGGTACGAGTTTCTTCTTTTCCTTTTTTCCTTAAGTGTTTTTGAGAAGAATAAGGAAAATGGGGAAAATCCCAAAATTTGAGGGTACACACTATGTACTTTTCCACACACCATGTACTTTGGCCATGTGGGATGAGTACATAGGGCGTGTAGACCTGTCGGCAATGAAGGGTGTAAAAACTTACTACATGCCATGTACTTAGTAGATAAATGCCATGTAATTAGTCAGAAGGTGAATAGTAAGGCAGTAGGAGTAGCCACCAGCATAATGATAGTACACTCCATGTACATAGAAATACACGCCGTGTAACCAAGTCGGCTGATGAATTGTGAGGTGGTGGAAAGTGGCCGCCAAAGGAACAATTAAAAAAATGGAAAGTACATACTGTGTAATTGAGAGTACATGACGTGTAGTTTTGTTTTTTTTGTAAAAAATAGGCAGTATCCTCCTATTTCGATAGAGGAAGCTTAGAACACCTGAGAGCCGTGGGAGAGAAGATCAGAACTTGAAAGAGCTCCTGATCGTATTTCGGAACTCAGATTCTTCCGTCGTCGATCACGTTTAGACTTTGTGGGTAAGCCCTTCCCTCACCTTGAGTGTTTCCTTATAATGATTTCCCAAGGGGAAGTTATTTGAATTTGAATGGGTGAACATTTATCCCAAATCTACGCCATTCATAGTTGATTTAGGAGGCGTCGTTCACGTATATTGATCAGAGGAGATCAAGGAATGTGGTCTGGTGTTTATTTCCAACTGTCGAGTTGTTTTTGTGTACTTTTGTTCTATGTTCCCATGTTTGGGGTGTTGTATGGTTGATTCCTTGACTGATAAAATATCT
Source organism: Viscum album (assembly GCA_963277665.1). Classification (NCBI taxonomy): domain Eukaryota; kingdom Viridiplantae; phylum Streptophyta; class Magnoliopsida; order Santalales; family Viscaceae; genus Viscum; species Viscum album. The sequence goes on along the minus strand of OY728125.1, from coordinate 719,919,804 downwards.
ATAATTGCATAGGTAATTTAATGAATATGTATAAACTATTGTTTAGGATCCCTGCCTTGATCTAGGGCCACCCCGTGGGTGAGTTTCCCTTGATTATCCATTTGGCTAGGATACCCAAGGTTATGCTGTGATTATAGCATGCTTTGAGTTTTCTTGAGGGAAAATGTATATAAATTTCTTGCTTAAGTTTTGGGCTTATCCCCATTACTTATTCATCATGAGGGTAAGGGTTTGATTATTTCAAGGGCACGTTTCATATGTCTGAGGGATGTAGCTTCCATGCCTAAGGGAAATCACCTGAGGGTTTTGTTTCTGTTTGGCCCGAGGGAAAGTCCTGAGGGAAAGGTTCTATTTAACCTAAGGGAAATTCTTGAGGGAAAGGTTCTATTTAGCTTGAGGGCAAGGCCTAAGGGCAAGGTTCTGTTTAGCCTGAGGGAAAGATTTTGTTTAGCCCGAGGGCAATGGTTCTTATGTCTGAGGACAATGTTTACTTTGAATATTCACTGTGGTGATTTCTTATGTTTTACTTTCCAAGCTAAAGCACAAGCTTGGAATTGTTTAAATAATAATTAAATGGTAATGGAACTGGTAGGAGTAGCTACTTTTGAGTACTTTATAGTTTACTGCATTTCATTACTGCACACTACTATTGCACATTTTCACTGACAGTTGGGCACGAGCCTTTGGTGGTTGCCTACTAAGATTTATTTCTCACACATTGTTTGGGTCATGTATTTGGACCAAACAAATTATATTTCTACAGATGTTGATAAGGGAAAGAGTCCCTATACATGTACTTTTTTGTTGTAGAGGAGTAGGAGAGCATGAGACTGAGCTTAGGCTTGTGATGTTGCTGAGTTCCTGCTGCACTGTTTTAGTTTGCTTTGCTGTACTTAGTACTTTGTACTGTATTTTATTTGATTGCAGTGTATCCGGTTTTGACTACTTTCTTAGAAATAGGACATATTTCATCATCATGTATATATGACTGTTGGATATCTTTTTATTCAATACTGTTGTCCTTTCCTCTTTGTATTGTTTACTTCTTCTGCTTTTGGTATGTTCGTATTTTCTCCACTACTCTACACTTTGACAAATGAGGGCATAGTTTCCCCACTATCAGACCTAGGCCATCACTGCTATTCATAAGCCTCTGGCGTTTGGGGAAATGAACTTGAGTTCATGTGACCAACCAGGTTAAGGGCACCCGTTATGTGGCACCCGGATCCGGGATGTTACAACGATGCCCTCATATTAGAGTAATACATATTTTAAATAACCAAATATCAAGTATAATAGTAAATAATCAGTTTTCAAAAGCAATAAATATTGAAAGGGTTTAATAAAATGGAATTTAGTAGAATACCAAATGGATATGTCTTATATATAAAATATGATCTCCTACTAGGTCAATCACATATATAAAAGTACATAAAAGAAATTAAAATAAAATTACATGGATCTTCAACTAACATTTAACCAACCCACATACTCAGACTCCATGACACTGTCAAGCTACTCCAACCCAATCATAGGAATCCTCAAATCATCTCTTATTAATCGTGAAACCATAGTCCTCTCTATATCCTTCATGTATCTGAGATAAAAATGAAGGTGGACATAAGGACTTCATGCACACCGAGGTTCATGTACCAGGGGTAAGAAATAAATCTCAATAGGCTACCCCCAATGGCAAACCTATAATCTATGATCATAAGTACATGCTCATGCAATATTCTCATCCCAGCTAAAATAGGTCTAAATAAAATTAGATAATGTGAAACCCCAATTAATCCTTAAGTCAGTGATCCCGATTGAATGGACATCCTATAAATAAGGAAATAAGCAAGAAGTAATAAGTAAGTGGAGGCATCCTACATTGGATCCATGTAAGTAATAAAAAGTTGTGGCATCCAACATGGGATCCTCAGAAATAGTACATAAGTGGAGACATCCTACACATGATCTTCTAAGTCAAAACATAAGAGATGGAATTCTACATGGGATCCTTAGTCACAAATAATATATTGGGGTACCACATCCCAAATCATCATCTCTAACATATAACAACCTCATAGGAGGGGAGGTAACATGTCAGAAGGTATATTTCCATGTGGGAAATGATATTAAAACATCAACCTAGAGAAATGGTTCATATACCATCTCAGATCATGGTTGCACTCAAGCTTGGCCTGAACAACCAACAAAAACTATCTCAGAAAGTCATGTATCAATCCCACTAACCAGGGACTCTCCAAGTTACTTCTGATGAGGAACTTGGAGACCAAATTCCAAGTCCACTAACCATTATCACAACCCTCAATGAGGTCTTATTTCAAGTATCTCTCCTCAGACACAACTAAAATCATCTACTTAAGAGAGTACTTACCCATTGATTTTATCACCTAAAAAAATATCTGAAAAGGACACAAAACACCCTAAGGGTTCCACCATTGCAATATTCCAGAAAAAACACTAAAAATGGAGTATTAATATTCCCAAATATGACTCTAGGGTGTCAAAACATGGGAAAACCTCAAAAGGGTGGCATGGGAGAAGTACACAGAGTGTATACCCTAGTATAAAGTCTGTATACTCCAAAACCACATGAATGTGTACTAAATCCATACTTGGTATGTAAAATCCATGTACATGACATTCAAAGAATATACATAGTGTTTTTCCTAAACAGGGTACCTGCCTATGTACCTCACATCATCTGGCCATGTGTCATTGCCTAGTAATGTAACCCATGTGTAGTCAAGTCATGTAGCCCACATGGAAGAGTTCCCCTTTATGTTTTTCTATCCATGCACTTAACTATATGGCTATGTATGATTACATGGTGTGTACCCCTAGTACAAAATATGTAGTTCTAAAAATTCTATCTCTTTATGTACTCAACTACATGGAAAAGAACCTCAACATGGCGTGTACTCCCAGTATACGACATTTACTCCTTGTACACGATGTGTACATAAAAAAACAACTTCATCAAAAAAAAGAACACACAACATTTTTTCTTAAGCTACACATTGTGTGACTAGAGTTCAAGAATGGGAAGCCCCTACAAAGGGCCTAAACCTATTTTTTTATCCTGATTGAGCATAGATTGACCCTATAGAGTTCTGACCGTGTTGTCATGACACATCAAATTGATTATGTTTTTAAGGTTGATTTATAGTCTAGGGAAGACATTGGGTTGTCTGTCAAAGAGCGTTGATATGTTTTGAGTATGTATTTTTAATAAGAATTACTAAAAGAGGGGTGGTTTTGAAAATAGATTTTAAGTAAATTACATAATTAAAGAGTTAAATAGTTGATAAATAAAGGTGGTGTATTAATAATTATGAGAGATGAAGATAATTACAAGTTCACTACACATCTTGGATAGTTCATTGTTCTGAAAAGTTAACATGGTTTTGTTTAATTCTTTGGTTTAAGGATGTCAAGTTCTTGACTCTCCTCTTGCCTCTTCAAATGATTCTTAAAGAACCACCTCTTGACACAACAATCCTATTGCAAAAATTTGGTTGTCAAACATAGAATAAAAGGTATTACTAAACATAATTAAATATTATGTATGTGTGATATAAATAGGATTATTGTGTTTTCCAATCGGAATAACCCAAGATTCCCACTTGAAATCCCAACCCAATCGGTGTTGAAATAAAAAAGTGTTCCACTTAATTATATCAAATAAAATGTAATTAGGGGAGAATAAAGTCAAGAAACAAAATAAGTAAAATATTCAACACACAAATTATACAAAACCAGTAGAATAACATGTGCTGGAACTCCCTCCCAAGTTTGTGTAGCTCCCACGAAATGATCGTCCACCGTTTAGCTCGCAATCGAGAGGAGGATGAGGCTCGAGTGGAACTCCTTCTTTATCCGTGATCCCCCTATGTGGATAGGGGCATCAAGAACTTCTAGGATGATGAAGATACTTCTCTAGGACTCCAAAATTTCATAGCTTAGCTCTTGGTTCGAACTTCCAAATGGGGAGCCCAAGGTGCCATTTTATACAAAAATGGGAATGTGGTTTTGAGCACCTAGATTTCATAAAACCAATTTTCACATGGGTTTGGACATCCATAAATCCTTATATAGCTTTTAATAAAATACGAAAGTTTTATCCCCAAATATTTTATATCTCTAACGAATTTTTGGCATAATTTGGACACCTAGATCACGATATATGGACAGATCATAGCACACCACTTTTGACTTTGTGCAGATTCTGTGTGATGAACAAATCGGGTTTTTTTGGGAGCCGGATGGATGAATGAGTCTTGTATTCCTTCATATGAAATTTAGAAAAATTAATTTTTGACCCTACCACAAATCTTCAGCCCATTTGGATGAATAGTTCAGGAGCAGTGCGTGGATGCGTCCACTGGTGTGCATGAATCTTGCGCAGTTTGGCCCATTTTTCTTGGACATCATCATGAGTCCTCCAAATCACCTCCTCCTAAAATTGAATAATAAAAACAAGTAACATTGACCTTTTTATCAGTGATAAAAACAAAATAAATTATTCAAACATGGAATGAAATTTTTTATTATTTTTAGAATTTACAATACAAATTCAGTTTAATAAAATGGTGTAAGGGTGCAAATGACATAGTGAATCATGGTATGATCAAGTTACATAGTAGTAATAAAATTAATTATAACTAAAATGAAAAAAATATATGTGTATTTATGGAAAAACCATGAATTAACCTATATTTGGGTGGAAACTGCAAAATCTTTACTCGAATCTACATTCCACTGCAACTGTACAATGGTATGGCTCCCCACAAGCTCCACAGTGGGACCTCCCATTTTCCCTATATTTATATATATATCTATTTCTATATTTTATCTGTAATTCATGTAAAAGGATATCCCACATGGGGTTTAGATGAGAATATAGGGGAAAAGAAGAAAGAAAATGGGAAAAGAAAAGGGAAAAAATCTATGAAAAAGAAAAAGTGGTTATGAATTGATCTGGAACCCAACATGACTTTATGTCTCACCTAAGAGAAACCCCCTTGTTCCAGAATCAATGGAGCTGATAAAATCTAAATAAAACACTACTTTAAAAAGTTATATCTAAAAATATGTGTATAGATAAGTTAATATTGAGTTAATTTAATGTTAAATATTAATTATTCCACAAAAATAGAATTACTCATATTCACAAAAAAATACTATCTTTGGGTAAACCCCTTATTTTGGGACCAAATGAGTGGTCAACAAACTTATCTGATATCATATTCTAGGGTAAATGACCATTTTACTACTAAGAATGAATTGAATGAAAAAATTGAAATTTATATTGAATTTCCTTGTTCAAAAAATAGGGTTCATTACTGGATATATATTCTTCTCATCCTGGTATATCATCAAATGCAACCTTACTGATGTGGTATAGGAATATTTTAGGGTGTCTCACTACTGATAGTGGCTTGTGACTCAACCATTATTCTCATTCCAAAGGTTAAGGACCCATACTATCTAAACAAATATCATATGATTTTCTTATTAAAATTTCTATATTAGTTGTTGTCCATTTTATTTATCAAAAGTATTGGATAGTTTATTCCCAACTCTATATCTAAAAAACAGCAAGGGTTAGTTAGAAATAGATGTATACAGGGGGAAATTAGTCTGGATAAATAAATTATGGAGGATATCAACAAGAAATAATTCAGTGCTAATATCATAGTGAAGGTGGATATGGATAAATCATATGACATGCTTTATTTAAATTTCATCATTATGGTTATAAGGCACTTTAGATTTTATGGAACTATTTATGATCATCTTTATAGATTCTACCCATCACCATGATTCTTCTTATCTCTCAAATAAAAGAATTTTGGTTTCTTCAAATCTACCCATGGGATTCTTCAAGGTGACCCACTATCTCATACCCTCTTCATCATATACCAAGACGTGATCATATGTAATATCAACAGAAGGATTTAGGAGGGGAGGACTTTTAATTTTAGAGGAAAGGCTATATTTATGCGGATGTATCATCTTTTTTTGTTGTTGAAGATGTGTTAGTTTTAATCAATGGGTGAAACATATCAATCCAAGTGTTTAACTATATCATGATGTAATATTTCAAGTGTAGTGTCCCAAACATTAGCTAATAAAAAATTAGTGTCTTCATTTATAGGTCCACAATGAGTAGACAAGTGAGGAAGATTGATAGAGGTTTGGGTATGAACAAGAATAAATCTTTGACAGTGTATTCAGGTGAATCTATTTATCTTATAATAACTATAATATTTCATTTTTATGGGAACATTATATAAATAAATTCAATGATTACTAATTTAAAGATCATTTTCTTCTCCTTTGGGGATATTATTAGCCTTGTTAATAGTGTTCTTCCTTCAGTTTCCATGAATATTCTCCCAATTATCCAAGTTACTAAGGTAATTATTAGGATTATTGAAACATCCTTGAATAAGTTTATATGTAACTCTAAGCAGGAGGGGAGGAATTAACAGGACAGGTGGAACAAGATATAAAATCCCTTTGAGGAGGGTGTATCAATATAAGAAACATATATTAATGTATATACCACAAGAAAGATAAACATTCCTAGGAGATCATTGAGGGATGTACCATTTGTGTGAGAGTCATGTATAGTAAGTATGTGCTTAAGGAAAAGTTCTCTCCTTATGTGTTTTTAAAATCTTCAGAGCTTTTATGGTGAATACAAGGTTACTTGCCTCTTCCCTATAGGTATATGAGGAGGATCATTAGACACAGGGAGATTAATTTCTAGAATACTAATCGGTATGGAATATTGTTATAGTTTCTCTATTATGTGGTCCTATATTTATCCTTCCATGAATCCAGAAGAACCCTCACTTTATTTAGGAAATTATTTATGATATCCAAATGGAATGTTTTGATGAGGTCCATATTTCTAAAGAGGATGACTGATGGTTTTTTACATAGTTAGGTTTGGTATCCATCAGAGTTTTGGATTTTTGGAACATTATTTGAGACTATCATGGTGATTGATCTTGGATGGGAAATCTATGGTTCAATATCATTTTACATAAATAAAACTTTATTATTTGGTGTAGGCATAATATTTCTATTCATATTGATAGTGAGATTCATAAGAAAGGTATTATGATGAATTCTAAATGTAGTTGTATGCATTACTCAAAAGTGGAGATCATATTTAAGTTGTTTGTGTAAATAAATTAGGATTTTTTCTTGTGGAATATGATTAAAGTATTAATGGGAATAGTTCTTTAAAGGGATCACATAATTGGGTTTTTAAAGAGCTTTATTTCATTGGAATATCTGAATGTAGAAGTATTAGGTTATTGTCCATCTTAACAAGTAGGTTGTTGGACCACATGAGAGGTGTGAAATGACACTAGGAGCTATGATCAAAGGTACGCCTTTCTCAAGATGCAGATCAACGTGCAAGGTCTGATAGTAGAGAATGGAGGTCAGTGGAAGTAGAAGTAGAGATCCTATGAAATAAGGACTCTCTCTTATTATCCCAATTATGAGTAAGAGGATTAGTTGGGCCGAGGTAATTAGGAGTGTCTAAATTCCCCTGCTATTTCCTTAAAGCTGAACTCTATTGGATCTTGTGATATGGTAATCATGAGAGGTGGAGGGATAGTCATTAATGGTTGGGTCTTTATAGATCTAGTATATAGTGCCTATTATGGTCAAAGTAGTCCCATCCTAGTCAAGGATAAAGTGTTACTCACTAGTATTATTCTCTATTAATGTTACAACATTAGTCTAGGAATGGTGGAATGAGATTCGACTCCTCTTCACATATCCTTTTTGGGCCAGATCTCACCTCATTATCCTATTTCATACTAGGTTAGGGCTTGTAATGGAATCCTTAATCACTAGATGGATATAATCCACACATAGAGATAGGGGAATATATTTGTTGATGATATTTAATCAAAGGGATATTAATAGGACCCTCATATTATTTTTTCTTGCATTGGTTCAGTCCCCCAAATTTATTGTTCATTGTAAAGGAGGATTATTTGAGGATTAAACAATTTATACCACCCTGATTTTGTGGTTCATCTCATTTTATAAAATTTTAATTTTTATGATTATAATTATTTGATATCTCAAACAAAAAATGATGAATAAACTATACCAAAAAAGAATTTATATTTAGAGTAAATCAAGGAGGTATGGGAAGAGTAATGAAAAGTAAGGTCATATTACTTAATCTAATTTCAATAATGATGATGATACTTATTAAGATATAAAAGGAATGTATTTATCAATACAAACTAATAAAAAATGGAATGAAAGAAAAATTATAAATACTTGTAGAAGAAGATAATATATATATATAGGAATCACCATTTATATTGATTGTCTATGAAGGGGTGACTTTTTTCAACTCTCTATTAGGTATTCCATGGACTATCAGCCAAGGCTACTGATTTCATCCCTCCCCCTCCTGATATGGGTATGGGATGCATGGTCACAGATCTTCTACCTCCCTTTTACCCTCTTAAAGTCTAGTCTGATCTCCCCTCCTTCCCTACCATCATGCTTAACCCCAAGGTTCCATCTTTTGTTTCGGGTTTTCCAAAGCTTCTAATTTCTGTACAGAAATTCAAAGAGGCATCGGGCCTTCATAGGCTCTATCTAGTGAGTCTCTTTGGTCAAAATCAATAATCATTTTTTTCTTTCGACTGATTCATCACCGATTATTGGGATTTGCTTCACCACATTGAATTAGGGATCCTGGACCCCCGTCATATACTCATTCGATTTGAGAAGGATGATGACCTTATTTAAATCTAGAACCATGGATTAAGATCCTCAACAAAAATTTTTCTTCCAATTCTATTGGTATTTAAACTTCAACCTATGATGGGATGCTCCGACAGTGCCAATTTGGGTCAGTGTTCTGAGAATTCCAATACCTTTTCAAAAACCTGCAAATCTATTAATGATTTGAAGCACGGTAGGTAGATTTTTGTGCTTTGATCACATATATTGATCCCTTTTACATTTGATTTATCCTTTAATTTGTGTAAAAATAGATGGTTTGAAACCCTTTATTGACTTTGTATAAATTGAGATTGAACTTGAATACCGGTTAAAATAGAAGGTATATTTAGAGTATTGGACACATTTATTATCTTACTGCTATTGTTTGGGTCACCTCCAATAGGTCTACTTGTGTAGATCAATCCCCACCAAATATGGTTCATGAGGTTGAGAATGCGATAAATGAGAAGTTGAGGCCTTATGCAGTTGTGGGTTCTCTACCCTCAAGGGTTAGGCTGGGCTCTTCTGATGCCAATAGATGTGACACCCTTGTTTTATTTGCTGAAGGGGAGATGGGAATTACAGTGACTAATTTAGGTTTTCAAAAACCTGGATTAGTCCCTCAGGATCACTCATCAAGATAGGGAAATTCCTCTTTCCAGTCAAAGACAAGGAATATGCTTCCAAATCCACCAAATATCCAACCGGTCCTCCTGCAGAAAATGTTTTCGAGTTAGAAAAATAGATTATATGAGACAAAGGGGGAAGGAAGAAAGTGAGATATAGTGTAACATACGAGGTGATTATAGAATAATAAATTTCCACATCTATTAATATTTATGAATTAGTTATTAGTTTTAATTTAAATGGGACATAATGCAAGATAGCGTACCCGACACGCAATAATGTGTTTTACCACCTTTTGATGGTGAACCCATTTTAAATATAGTTTTTTACACTTTGACAAGTTATATTTGATAAAATAAACTTTTTATTTGGATGTGGGACATAAAAAGTTAATTTGGTTAATTTTTTAATATTTTTATAATAAAATTTATATTTTAATGAATAGTAAAAAATACTGCATTTTAATTCAAAACTTCTTTTTCATATAATTTATTTAAATTGTTATATTATTTATTTAATTGGTTTTAAAGAATAATTATATTATGTTTTTATCATTTAATAAAATCTTGATGACTAGAAGTAATTTCACATTGAAATTTGATAAAAACACATGTCAATATTTTGATAGTTTTTATTTTAAAAAACATATTTTCTCATTTTTTCACTGAGGATTAATATTAAAATAATAACTAAAGATTCCATGCTTTAAATTTTGAAATATTTATTGCATATTTGGAATTAGTGGGTTTAAATTATTTTAATATGTTACTTTTATTTTTTTGGAAATTATGAATAGTAACCACGGTAATTTTTATTTTACACAATTAAAGGTAAATTAGGTAATTTAGGTAACAAAATAATATGATAAGGACAATAAAATTACCCTAACACATGCAAACACCATATTGTATGAGAAACCATTGACCCTAAACACATAAAAATTTTAATTTATTCATTTAATTAACTTTTTCCCCTGTAAATATTATAAATATTGTTTAAATAAAAGAAAGTGACAAGAATGTGACAAAATGTCACCCTCTTATTTATTATAAGTATAATAATGTTAATATAGTTATGAATATGATATAACTATGATTAGATATATTCTATAGAAATATAATGAATTTATATACATCATGGAAATTTATTTATAATTTTTAGAGATTAAATAATTACAATAAATACTGATACAAAAGTGATACAATAATTAATTTATTAATAGAAATATCAAATCAATGGTATGAAAAATATTAAAATAAATCTAATTTTAATTAATTAGTTTACTCTATAAATTTTTATGGTTAATATGACATATTAAAAGTTTGTTCAATTTTTTTTTCAAGGGTATCTCTCTGTTTGGATTTTATTTAAATTTAATGAAATGGATAGTGTCAAAATTGGCATTATTGACATTTTATTAAAATAATATTTTATTAAATTATTTAAAAATCATAAAAATATTTAAAATTAACAAGTGACTATTATAAGGTCTAAAATTTCATAAAGTGTTCATCTATGGAAAATTGACCCCATATAAGTAAAATTAATAGTCTCTTAATATTTAAAAAATTGTTACCACAATTAAAATTAAAATAGATTAATTAAGGGTAAAGAGAAAAGATAAAGTTTAGAATATAATAAATACTTGTCTAAAAATTATTGGATGGTATGATTTCAAACCATCCTCATCTTATCTCAGACACAAGTCAATTTGGAGTCATTTTGAGTTAAAAATTAATTTATATTAATTTAATATTTTAAGAGTTTCCAAGGGTGCCCCTCCCTTCTCCAATAAAAGGTACCCAATCTTCTCTATTAATCACACTTTTAAAACCATTTGGTTCTTCCAAGATATACCCAAAAACCTTCATAAATTTCCTCCCCACATTCTCAATTCCTTATTTGAGGTAGAACACCCTCCTTATGGGTGTTAAGGTATTTCTCAAAGGTGATCAAGAGAGAAAGAGGTATTGTTTTTATTTAAGTATTTATATATTATTCTGTATTCCAATTCTTCAAATATATTCCAAAAATTATGAGATTATAATGATATTATTCTCAATATAAATTTATTTTGTTATTTTAATAACATAACATACATTCACCACCACTTTCATCAAAATGGAAATGAATTAATCATTTGTGCGTACGTGTGAACTATCCCCTCCACGAACTGGTATAATTCGTTTTCCATAACTTTCTCACATGAAAGGTAATAATAATGTAATTAATGTTAATATTTTATATTAATGAGATATTATTATTTATAAGATATTATTATACCAATTATTTTCTTACTTTCAACACATATAAAAATGATAACATTGTTCGTGCGTACGTGTGAACTATCACCTCTACAAGGTGATGTGATTTTTTTATTCACTATATATCTAGTATGATATATATAAGTATATTTAAATGATTAATATTATTTTATTGATGATATTATAATTATTTAAATTTAAAATAATAATTACTTTATTTTCATAATGATCAATGAAAAATGAAAATGTTACTCATGCGTACGTACGACCTACCATATCCATGATTATAGAATTGTTCATTATTCATAACAATAATTAATAGTTTTATTTAAAAGTATAATTAATGTATAAAAGTGATCATTAATTCATGAATATTATTCTGTAGATTATTTACTTATGACCACATGGACAATTTACATTATACCAAGTTCATTTTTGAACTCAAGTACCGAATATTTACATAACATCCAATGTGAACTTAAATAATTAAGTAATTGTTATAACATTATAAATAAGTGATATAAATAGAATAATAAACTTGATAAATGTTCTCAAGAAATTATAAACTAACCTAATTTTATTATTCATTAATATAAATAACGTACGAGAAAAATCAGACTTGAGGTAAGGGATTTCGTCTCAATCCCCTTTATTTGATACATACTTTGAAGTTATACACCACCTTATTTTATAAGGTGTAAAATCACCCCCTTTTAATTTTAATTTAATTAAAAGGTATTAAAATGGAATATTTTTAAATGAATTGTTTTTAAAAATGAAAAAAATATTTTCTTAACGTATACAATGACAACAACTTCTCCACTACCGTAACTATTGTTCGATATTTGGATTACTCTACTGGAATTAATGTTTTTTAAAAAGATAACTTATTACCATTTCTTGGTATTTTGATGTTGAATATGGTTTTGATAGGAGATTTATTATTTCAATATCTTTAAATGAATTTTTGTGATTTAAAATGAAATTTTATGAATGAAATAATGATAACTACAATCTTTTATGTGTTATGATTATGTAATGGTACTTGGAAATTTGATGGATGGTTATGTGATAAACCAAAGATAGGTGATTCCATTATAAACAAGGGATAGGTGGTGACATTATAACCTCTAATTCAATGGGTATAGAAGTCAACTGTATGACCATTCAATTTATATGAGTGATATGTATAGAAGTCGACCGTATGGTTATTCCATTTAAGTATGATCATGTCCCAAGTTACCTTTTTATGTTATATTCTATTTATATGGATTTTATAGTAATATTTTGATTATAAAAGGTAATAAATTGTTTTATAATGCAAGGAAATTATTTAATACTTCTTTAGGGTGAAAATTATTACATTATGATAATGTTGTGATGGTTAAAATGTTTTTCCAAGACTAAAAGTTTCCCTTCTTTGTGTATCCCTTATTGCGTATTTTGGTCTCATCCCAATTTTTGAAATGATTTTCACAGGATTTAAGGGAGAATAGAGTCATGGATGAGATCAAGGAAAAGTTATGATTAAATATAAAAATAAACCATGTTTCATTTTATTGTTTTTTTAGAAATTTCCACCTTGTATTTATACAGTTTTGTTATGTATGAGTTATGAAATAATTATCTAAATCACTAAACATGAAAAGATCCTCAATGTGAATTAATGTAAAAATATTGACTTAACTAGAGATTATGTAATATTTAAGGCAAGTTCTTTATAGTTGGTATCAGAGGACAATTTAGATAACTTTAGAGGATAGAGTAATATTAATAACTTAAATTTGAAGGAGTTCACCTTATGGTCATGAAAAAATGTTATAGCAATTGAATATTACTATATTTATTTATCTAAGATATGTCTATTTTGAATGGTTTTCCCTGAGGAAATAGGGAAGCTGTGATGGGAAGACATCCAAAGGAAAACAACCTTCTAAATAAGAATCCTGAGATTGTCAAAATTAGAACTTAACAATTTTTGTAGTGATAGATCAGTTGAATCAGGTGATAAATGGTGTTGGTGTCCATGAATGAGATCAACTAGATCAACCATAGATGAATATATCTATAATGGAGCATTTAATGAGACAACTTATCCCATCATTCAAAGAATCATCTATCCCCGTGCTAGATGGAGGGTTTATTAAAGCACTAGAAAATATTTTTGATGTAATGGGGTGTTCTGATAATACAATGGCCAGTCTTTCTATTTATCATTTTCAAGTTGAATCCTATGAGTGGTGATATATGGTTAAAAATATTAGATGAAGTGAATATATTGATTCCATGGAATGGGATGAATTTAAGAATATATTCTTTTAGAAATATTTTCCTAATGTTGTTTGAATTAGGATGGAAAAGAAATTCTTGGAATTGATACAAAAGGAGGAATATTTGGTGACTGCATATGAAGAAAATTTCACCCATTTGTTATGAAATGTCCCAAATTTTATCTGGGATATTAATAATTAAATAAATTATATTTACTTAAGATTTAATTCGAGATATTAAACGTAATTATAATCTCATGAGTTAAAAAGATATGAAAACTTTTCCGATGTGCTGAGAAGGTAGAAATAGAGTTATTTAATGATCACATGTTCCAGGAGAGAATGAAACAGAAGAGTTCCAGTTGGTAGGCAATGGGAAATCATTCGTCAAAGAAGTTTAGTGGTAAAAAAACTAAATTTAAATCTTGTGAGAAGTTGGGTAAAAATAATCCTGTATAATGTCTCTAAAATTATGGGAAATGCTTATAATGTGGTAAGAATAGATATATTTCTTGTGATTTCAAGGGAGATAATCTGGAAAGCAATAAAAGTCTAGTGGTAAGATGGTTTAGTTGGAATGAGTTAGGGAATTATTCAAATGTGTTTCCAAAGTTGATTACCCTTGGTGGAAATAAATAAGATATAAATCAGAAGGGTGTGGTAAAATCTTTCACTACTACTACAGTTAATGTTGGACCATCAAATGAAGTGGTGATAGATATGTTATGTTTTTTTTCAAAATATTCCAGTACTATCTTTGACTGTAGACCTTCACATTATTTCATTTTTGAGAGCTTTGAATGTAAATTGGAAATATCACCTCATGAATGTGATATATAACTTTTGGTAAAAACTCTTGGTGGAAGTATTAAATCAACTATGATTTATATAATTCTTATTATTATCATTAGTGGGATGGTTTTTCCTACAAATATTATTGAACTTTCCATAGTGGAATTTGATATCATTTTGGGTATGGATTGGATTTTAGTTTATCATGCTAAAATAGATTGTAAATACAATAAAGTTTTATTCAATGATTCGATACCGTTGATAAAAAGAAGAAGAATATGATATATTGATTAAAGATGGAATTCAAAGTTATCTATCTCATTTTGTTGAAAAGAATAAAACAGTTATAATTAGTGACATTCCAATAGTAAATTAATTCATAGATGTTTTTCCTAACGATTTTACTGTTGTTGTTCCTAATCCAGAGGTTGAATTTACAATTGATTTAGTTCTTGATGTTAAGACTATTTCTAAACCCCCTTATCAAATGGATTAAGTGGAATTGGTGGAATTAAAAAAAATAGTTACATGAATTGTTTGATAATGTTTACATTCGGCCTAGCACATCACTATGGGGTGCTCCTATTCAATTTGAGAATAAGAAGGATGGTTCCATGAGACTTTGTATTGATTATAGTGAGGGAATAACATCACCATTAATAAAAAGTATTATTTTCCACATATCTATGATTTTTTTGGTCAGATCTAGGGAGCTCAGTATTTTTGTAAAGATTGATTTGAGGTCTGGGTACCATTAGCTGAAGGTGAAAGAGTATGAAATTCTAAAGACAACATCTTGAATGACATAAAGGCATTATGAGTTTGTAGTTATTACCTTTGGGTTATCTAATTCACCTCCTATATTTATGAATCTCATGAATGTAGTATTTCATCATATTTTGGATCAATTTGTGGTTATGTTTATAGATGATATTTTGGGATATTCTAAAAGATAGTAGGAACATAAAATTCACTTAAGGATTGTTTTAAAACCTTGAAATAAAAAAAAATATATGGAAAGTTTAGTAAGAGTGAATTTTGGTTGCAAAAAATTTCATTCCTTGGTCATATTGTTTCTATGGAAGACATAACTGTCGACCCTTATAAAATAGGTGTTAAAGAGTGTCCAAGACCTACCAATATCACGTAGATTTATAGTTTTCTTGTAATATTGGGTTATTACTGGTAGTTTTATGAAAACATTTCTCAGTTATCTATCCCACTAACTAAGTTAACATGTAAGGGTATTAATTTCATATAGAAAAAATAATGTGATGATTATTTTCTGGAACTGAAAAGGAGATTGGTAAATACTCCTATTTTATCCCTACCTTATAGGAATAGTGAATTTGTTACCTATAGTTATGATTCACTAAAAGGATAAGGTTATTTCCTAATTCATAATGATCAGGTAATTTCTTATGCTTCACGCTAGTTGAAAACTCATGAGTTAAATTACACTACACATGATTTGGAATTAGCTTCTATTTATTTTGCACTAAAAGTTTGGGGGAATCATTTTTATAGTGTAAAGTGTGATATATATGATTATCACAAAATTTTGAAGTATATATTCACTCATAAATAATTTAACATGAGATTGAGGAGATGGATAGAACTAATCAATGATTATGATTGCATGATTCATTATCAACCTAGAAAAAGAAAAAAATTATCTAATTTTTTTAGTCAGAAAAGTAATGATTCATTAACTATTCTATGTTTGGAACGTGATCCTTTGGTTAATGATTTGATTAATTCTGGATTGGAAGTTGTTGGTTCAGAAAATTCCTTTGTTTTGTTTCAGGTTTTAGTGTAATCATCTCAACCAAATAGAATTAAGAAAGTGCATATAGAAGATAGTGAGCTACAGAAAAGGTATAATTTTTTTATATGGGCATGTTAACCAAATTTAACATTGATTAAGATTGTTATTTGAGATTTTTGAAGAGATTATGTGTGCGTTTAGATTCAAAATTGAAGACATATTTGTTAAATGAAGCTCACAATTCTCCGTGTTAAGTTCATCTGGGCATCACTATGATGTATAGAGATATTAGGGAGTATTACTGGTGGGATGGAATGAAAAGAGATATTTTTGATTTTACCCTAATATTTTTGACTTTACAATAGGTTAAAGTAGAAAGAATGTTTCTAGAGGGGATGCTTTATCCTATTCCAGTGCTAGAATGGAAATGGGAAAATATATCCATGGAATTCCATGTGGGAATACCAAATAATTTTCAGGTAATAACACGATCTAGGTTATTGTTCATTTATTGACTAAATATTCTCATTTTCTTCTTATTCGAGATACTCTATATCTAGATAAATTGTCTCAATTTTATATTAAAGATATATTCATGTTATATGGATTTCCCATATAAATTGTATCTGATCATGATTTTAGGTTTACTTTGAACTTTTGGAAGGGCCTTCAGAAATCATTATGTACTAAATTAAAATTTAGTATAGATTTTCATCCTCAATTATATGGGTAGTTAAAATGGGAAATTCATACATTTGAGGATATATTACATGCATGTTTAATAGATTACCAGGGAAGTTGGGATCAATATATTTCTTTGGTTGAGTTTTCTTATAATAATAGTTTTTCTTCTAGTATACAAATGGAACCATTAGAGTCATTCTATGAATGGAAGTGTTGATATCTAGTTTTTTTGGAATGAATGAGGTGAAATTAAGTTGATGGGACCAGAATTGGTAGAGGAAATGGTAGAGAAATTTCAGTTGATTCAGTGACACATGTGGAAAGCTCAGAGTAGGTAGAAAAGTTATCCAGATAACCAGAGGAAAGATCATTCATTTGAGGTGGGTGATCATGTATTTCTCAAAGTCTCTCTATGGAAAAGTGTGATTCATTTTAGTAAGAATGGGAAGATGAGTCCAAGGTTCATTAGACCCTATGAAATCCTTGTGAAATTTTGACTAGTTTTCTATATAGTGGATTTACCTCCGATTTTATCCTAGGTTTTCAATGTTTTTCATGTTTCAATGTTAAGAAAGTATATTCCAAATCTATCTCATGTTTTGAGTCTATAAGTAGTTCATTTGGAAGAGAATATTTCTTATGAGGAATAACCAGTCTAGATTCTTGAATATAGAGAGAAAGTGTTTTAGAATAAGTTGATTAATTTGGTTATGGTTTTATAGAAAACCCATATGGGGGAATATACATCATTGTAATCTGAAAATGATATGAGGGATAAATTCCCCCACTTATTTTATAAGTGAATAAAATTGTGAGGACACATTTTCCAAAAGTAGGGAATGATGTAACATCCCAGGTAATTATAGAATAAGACATTTTCATATCTATTAATATTAATGAATTAGTTAGTGATTTTAATTTAATGGGGATTCTATGTTTGAGAGCATATATGACACACAAAAATGTGTTTCTCTTAAATCTTACATTGTACGCAAGACTGATTTATATGGAAAAATAATATATAATTAATATTATTATTTTAAATAGTACTTAATGCCTAGTTGTTGTATTGGAAAGAACAAAAAACTAACTATATTATTATTGCACATGTTTTTTTAAAATTTTTAACTTTCTTCCAATAAATTTTCTGTGCTTAAAATAAGAATAAACTCAATTTTAAGTATAAAAAGCTCTAATATTTTTAAAAGGTATTTTTACCACCTTTTGATGGTGAACCCATTTTAATTTTAGTTTTTGACACTTTAATAAATTTTTTTAATAAAATAAACTTATTCTATGGAAGTGGGACATCAAAAGTTACGTTGGTTAAATTTTTAGTATTTTACTAATAAAATTCATATGTTAATGAATAGTGAAAAAATAATACATTTTATTTCAAAACTACTTTTTTATCTAATTTATTTCAATTGTTATATTATCCTTTTATTTTGATTTAAATTATAATTATTTTATGTTTTTATCATTTACTCCAATTTTGTCATTGGATGTTATATCACATTGAAATTTTATATAAATAAATGTCAATATTTTGATAGTTTTTACTTAAAAAAATATGTTTTCCATTTTGTCAACATGAAATAATTTTCAATTAATTACTAAAAATTTTATATTTTAAATTTTTAAAAATTAATTCCATATTTGTAATCATTCGTTTCAAATTATTTTAACATGTTACTTTTATTTTTTGGATATTATGAATAGTAAGTAAGGTAATTTTTATTTTACACGGTTAAAGGTAAATCAGATAATTTAGGTAACAAAATAAAATGACAAGGACAATAAAATTACCCTAAAACCTTCCAAAATACTATTGCATGAGTAAAAATTAACCCTTAACACCTAAATATCTAAATTGACTCATTTAATGGACTTTTTTCATTGAGAATGATATAAATATTATTTAAATAAAACAAAGTTAAATGAAAGTGAAAAAATTTCACCCTCTTATTTCTTATAAGTATAATAATTTTAATATAGTGATAAACACTATATAATTTTTATATTAAATAGTATAAAGAAATATAATTAAATTATCTAAATCATGGGAATTTATTTATAATTTTTAGAGATTAAATAATTACCATAAACACTAACACAACAGTGATACAATAAATATTTTATTAATAGAAATTTCAAATTAATGGAACAGAGAATATAAAAATAAATGTAATTTGATTTAATTAGTGTACTCCATGATTCTTTTTGTGACTGTGAAATATTATAATTATATTAAATGGTTTCTTTGAAGTTATATCTCCTTTTGCGTTTTATTTAAATTCAATGAAATGAATTGTGTTGAAATTGACACTATTTATATTTTATGAAAATAATATTTTTATTAGATGATTTCAAAATCATAAATATCATTAAAAACTGAATATTGAATATTATAAGGTATAAAATTTTATAAAGTTTCAATTAATGGGAAATTGACTCCATATAACTAAAATTCATAGCCTTTTAATATTTGAAATGGTTTTAGCACAATTAAAATGTAAATAGATTAATTAATGATAAAATGAAAAGATAAGGTTTAAAATAAATCCAAAACATGTGTAAAAATTATTGGATGAGAGTATTATGAACCATAATGATATTATATTCTACATAACTCATTTTTTGAGACATTTGAAGTTAAAAATTAATTTATATTAATTTAATATTTTAAGAGTTTCCACGGGTGCCCCTCCCCTCTCCTAAAAAAGGTACCCACTATTCTCTATTACTCAAACTTCTAAAACCATTTCTTTGAACAAGATCTTCCCAAAACCCTTTATAAAATACATCCCCACATCATTGAGTCCTTATTATAGGAATAACACTCTCCTTAGAGGAGTTAAGGTATTCTTCGAAGGAGATTAACTGAAAAAGATGTATTATTTTTATTTATGTTTTTATATATTATTCCTTCTTACAATTCTTAAAATATCTTACCAATAGTATGATATAAAAAAATAAAATAACCTAAATATTCTGAGATTTTATTATGTTAATATCATAACCTAAATCTAGCTCCATTTCCATCAAATGTGAATTGATTTAATCGCTCGTGTGTACGTGTGAACTATCACCCCCACGAGCTGATATAATTAGTTTTTTCATAACTATCTCTCATGATTGGTTATAATGATGGAATTAATGTTATTATGTGATATTAATTAAATATTAATCATTATAAGGTAATTATATATGAATTATGTTCTTACTTTCAACACAAAGAAAAATAACACAATGGTTCCTGTGTATGTATGAACTATCACCTCCACGAAGTGATGCGATTCATTTTTATTCGCTACATCACTTATATGATATATATAAGTATATTTAAATTATTAATATAATATTAGTTATTATATTATCATTATATAAATGTAAAATAATAATTACCATATTTCCATAATGATCAATGAAAAATTAAAGTGTTACTCATGTATATGTACAACCTACTGTCTCTTTGATTATAATGTTGTTCATTTTTCATAACCATAATTAATGGTTTTATTTAAAAGTATAATTAATTTATAAAATTAATCATTACATCATGAATATAAATATGGAGATAATGGATTTTTTACCACATGGACAACTTACCTCATACTGAGTTCATTTTGGAACTCAATTACTGGATATTGACCAAACATCCAATGTGAACTTAAATAATTATGTAATTGGTATAAAATTATAAATAAGTGATATAAATGGAATAATTAACTTGAAAAATATTATAGATCAAATATAAATTAACCAAAGTTTATTATTTTGGAATATAAATAATGAATGAGACAAATCAGACTCGTAGAAAGGGACTTCATCTCAATCTCCTTTCTTTGGGGAAAATTTTGAATTTATACACCACCTTATTTTATAAGGTGTAAAATAAACCCATTTCACTTTTAATTTCATTCAAAGGTATTAAAAATTAATATTTATATATGAATCATTTTAAAAAATTACAAAAGGGATTTTTTTAACATATACGGCGACAACAATTTCTCTTCTGCCGTAACTGTTATTTGACACATGGATTCCTCTACAAGCCTTAATGTTTTTTAGAAAAAAATACCTTATTCCGTTTTATGGGTATTTTGATATTGAATATGGTTTTCCAAATATATTTATTATTTCAAAATCTTGAAATTATTTCTTGTGACTGAAAATGAAATTTTATTAGTGAAATGTTGATAATTGTAATATTTTATGTGTTATGATTATGTAATATTATTTAGAAATTTTATGGGTGGTTGCATAATAAACTAAAGGTGGGTGGTTCCGTGATAAAACAAAGATTGGTTGTTATTTTATAATACCCAATTAATTGTGTATGGATGTTGGAATTATGTCTATTCCATTTGTATGAGTGACATGTATGGAAGACGGTCGTATAGTTATTCCATTTAAGTATGATAATGTACTAAGTTACCTTTTTATGTTATATGTTATTTATATGGATTTTATGGTTATTTTATTATTAAAAAAAGGAAAGAAATGAGATTATAATCCAATTAAAGTATTTTCAAAATCTTTAATGTGAAAATTATTACTTTAGGATAAAGTATTAATGGTTTATATGTTTTTGCAATACTAACAGTTTTCTTTATTTTGGTATCCCTTTTTGAGATTTTTTTCCCATCCCATGTTTTGAAATGGGTTTCATAGGATTTTAGGGAGAATAGAGTCAAGTATGATATCATGTCAAAGTTATGATTAAGCATAAAAATAAACCATGTTTCATTTTTATGTTTTTGTTTTATGAAAGAAATAGATATTTTTGGAAGTGTCCACAGTGTATTTATATGGTTTTGTTATGTATGAGTTATGGCATAATTATCTAAAGATATAAACATGAAAATATGATCAATGTGAATTAAAGTATAAATCATGAAATAAATAAATATTTTATAATGTTTAATGTTGAGTCCTTATATACAAGAAGGCCAAGAAGATGGGTCCATCCCCCGTAGAGAAATTTCCAGAAAATGAGTCACTATTACCTGAGACCCCGCAGTCACTTTCATAGTATGACGAGGACAAGGAACTCAATTGTTTCTCAAAAAATTTATTTTAAAAATGGAATCTAAATATAATTAATTTTGGAGACTATCTGATGAATTCTGGGATAAATAAAAACTCTCAGAAAGATTATTTGTACCTTCCTAAACCAATGAATACTTGATCAACATGAAAGGGTATTAAATTTATGGAGCATGTTCAGTATTCCTTTAATGATAATGATGTGCAAGAAAGAGTTCTTGGTGAAATGGAGGTTCATAGTGAAAATTCCAAGAATAATAATAGTGATAGGTTTGAATATCCTAACCACTTGTTTGATCTACTAGCATCTGATGGTGTCCAAAAGGTGGAAAAGAAGGAGGATGCTGATTTGAAGCTTCTCCTAAATTCTGAGGAAGTGATAGAAAATATATGTTATAATATTAATGTTTCAAAGGTGGAAACTGAAAGAATTTATGAGAGTTCAAATCGAGTTGATCATAATGAAGTGAAATTGTATTGGATCAAAAATCAAGACCATATTTTTCCTCATAGAATCAATATGGGGAAAATAAACCTGAAAAAACACGTTTAAACCTAGGATTTCTTGGACTAAAATTTCAAGGACATCATCAAGGCTGATATAAACATAAATGTAACATATCTATCATGGATATTACATAGGGTGATTAATTTTTATTTTTTAAATCTTTTATAGAATAGTTTGGTATTTTTAGGAGGTTTGAAATTGGTATGGCTTGTAACATTTTTGGGTTTCTAAGTTTCCATCAAAAGTTTTTTAGAATTTTTTTTTAAATTGAGGATGATTGAGAATATATATATATATAAATTCATCATGGTTTATCGATGAGGATATATAATCATGTGAATAATCATACCAAGGAAAATATTTCACTAATATAAACCTTATAACATGTAGTTAGAAAGAAATTAAATATAAATCCAATTATGAAAATCCATCTAAAAAATAGTTAAATTAAATATTTTATAATGTAAGATATAAAGTGGAAAATACATCTTTAATGTATTTAAAACTCAATATAACTCACATGGTAATGGGTTATCAAAGTAATTGTAAAAAATAGATATAAAAAGAATACTTCATATTCTAGTTGGGAAAGGGGTATTAATAAATTAGATTATATCATAATTAAAAATAGTTAGTTAAAGTACACTTTATCTATGTTTGTTTCTAGAATATTTAATTTGGAAAAATTATATCATTAAAAAATCTTACAAAGAAATAAATGGAATTCATTATAATATAAAGGAACCAAAAATCTATAAAAAATACTTTTCATTAGTTAATATGAAAATTTATCTGCTTTAAATTTTTTCCCATGTGAAATGAAAGGGAATTATTCCAGTGAATGTGATCTATGGAAAAAATATCTTAGGTATATAAATAAGAATTTTTTTTCTAGAAATTTATTAATAAAAATCCCATTTGTTTTACAATAAAAATTAAAAAAGTACCTAATGTTTCGACTACTAATAAAATTATACAAAAAGTTACAGAGGTATAAAATAACAATATTTTTTAAACATATAAAGATATATATTTTGGGAGAATTAAAAAAATAAATTTAGTACAATAATATTGGTTGTTTAATACATATTCTTGATTTCTCTTCCAGGTTCCAAAATTTCAATAAAGGTTTTAGAGGTCACATGTCATTTAGAAAAAAAATCCAATAGATAAATCATAGTTTATGGTGAAGTAATTAAATCTAATACAAGTATTTTCGGTGAACCAATTTATTTATATAAACTGATATATAATCTATTGATCATATTTGGAATATGTAACGATCAATTAAATTTAAAATTTTAATACGTTAAATTTTATTTTTATAACTCTTATAATTTTATGACGTTTTCCCTTAATAAAGTAAACGTTTTACTCATTAAACAAATAACATTGACTAAAAAAATGTTAAGTGATTCATTATTTTCTACACTGATGCATCGATTTGGAATGAAATATAAATTCATCTTAATATGTAGTTTCTTTCTAAAAAATACATAAATAATCATGTAATGTAATTTTAAATCTAAAAAAATGTAAATTTTTTTATGAGACCCTTGTAAAATGTAAAAACATTATAAGGATTCATTTAAAACATTAAATTAAATTAACACTAAAAACCCACTTCACTTAGTTACATTAAATTTATTTACACTGATATATATTACTGATTTATATAGTAAATGATATATAGATTTTATAGTGCAGGATTATACACATTATACTCTGGTTTAATACCATTATTGAAAATATAAAACCTTAAATATATTTAAAAGATATAAAAAATACGATACAAAATGAAAAATTTGATATGATTATATTAAATATAATTGATGATGTAATATAATTACATAATTTATACTTATAATGGTTTGTAATTAATTTTGATATTCATATAACTTCTATATACCTAGTAATTAATAATAAAATTGAGTAGTAGAAAGGTGAAATATGACACTATAAAATATTTTCATAACATTTCTAGATGAATATAAAATTTCTATGCACCTTTAGGCAGAACTAGTAAACACTAATTGTTTTGTAATTAATAAAGTAATAATTATACCCAAAATAATTTAAATGAAATATGAATTATATGAAAATAGGAAAACTATGGTAGGATATTTCCATGTGTTTGGATGTAATGTATAAATTTGGAATACTAAATACATTACAGATAATAATGATGATAAATTTGATAATGGTGTATTATTGGGATATTATTATCACAATTATTTTTATCCCCCTGAATGGCCTGAAGGCCTTCATTGTTTATTGTTTTTTTATAACCCCCATTTCAAGGGAACAATAATTTTTATAATGTTTATAATAAAAGGAATATGATTATAGATGGATATACACAAGTTAATTTTATAATAAAAATCTAATTGATAAAATATATTCTATAAATAATAATATTATTAATATTAAAGAGTTGATATTAGGAAAATTATATTTTTTAAAAATATATATTTCAAGAATTTTGAGGATATTAATGAAGAAGATATTGAAAAATCTTTTCCACAAGGATAAAAAATATATAGGAACCATCATATTGTGAATATTATATATGATATAAACCATGGAACTCAAAAAATTAATTTCATTTAGAATAAAGGTGAACACAACTCCTTTCATTTACAATTAATACGTGAATCAAAATAATAAACTACAAAATACCAAAACTAGGTACTAGTTGTTAAAAAATAATTGAATCAAATCTATAGATATATTTTTTTGGGATCGAGTGGGAAAATAATCGTATCAAAAAGTCATAAAAACAAATTATAGTTATAAAAATAATCTTGATAAATTTGGATATAATAAACAAAGATAGATTAGTATAATAAGTTTATAACTATGTGGAGGGTATAAATTATGTTGATATATTTTCCATTTTATCCAGATTAAAATTTATATGGATCCTATTTTTATTTTTTGATAAAATAAATTTTGAACTATAACTAATAGATGTTCAAAGTGAATTTTGGAATATTTTTATAATAAAATGGCAATTTTAAATAAAACACTTGATTTTGAATTTCAATTTTTTCGAGTAATGTCTTAAAATTTAAAAAACCATTATATAGACTAAAAATAAGTCCTAAGATCCTAGTGTAAAATAAATTAAAATTTTCTTTTGAAAATTTATCTTCAAAAAGGAAAATTATACATTATATTTTTTTATTAAAATAATTTCAATTGATATAATGATCAAAAAAGTTTTTATAGATGATAGAACACTTTTTTAAAATAATGAAAATATTATAAATAATTATCTAATATGGATGCAAATGATTTTAAAATGACCTCAATGTGATAATTATTTTTTCCCTAGTTTTCAAATTTTATAAATAAATGATCATATTTTTATAAATCAATTTCAATACTCTATGTACATAATAATTTGATTTATTTTATACTTGAGTATGAATATATGAACACATACTAGAACTACTTATCAACTAGTTGAATATGAGGTTAGAATACCTTCTAACTAGAATATCTAAAAATATATTATAGGAAGTCTATAATTTCGTACTTATAGTAGATCATATGTTATGTATATTAGGTGTATCTATTCTATAGTTAGAAAAAATACTAAGTAATTAAATATAATATGTAAAAAATAATTTATTTTATGTGAAATCACATTCTACTCTATTATTTGTTTACCCTTGTAATTTTTTTGAGTTTAGTAGTCACGATGACTCAATTTTTTTTGGATGTAGTATTAATAGGAAAATTTATAGTAGAATATTTCACGTTGTATAAATATAAATATTCCAATAATATAGAAACCCATACATCTCATACATAGATATTACATCTTATTAGATGAATATTCATTACATAATATAACGATCCACGATAGAATCACATAGGTCTAGTATCTTTAGAAGATTATACACATAAGAGAATTATTCATAAGATATATAAATCATCTCCCACTTATTTATTCTTAACTAAGACTCTTCTTAGTAATATCATACCAATAACCTTTATTTATAACCTGTGGGAAGGAAAAATAATAAAGGATCAACACAGATGGATAATAAGGGTAAAAAAGGAGATATCAATGATCACATAAGAATAACATGAGTATAGGGGTATGATAACATGATATTAAAATTTTAAAACCATATCCTACATATCATAGATCATAATATTGAATAATGGAATAAATCTTGGAAGTTTATAATACACGAATCATTAAATAAATTAATGAACATGAGACATAAGTGACTAACATTGGCATATGATTGAGATTTATTACATACATGTAAGAAGAGAAACTAATTTCCTTAGAAACCAAGGCTTATTACCAAGACTACCATAGTGGGTTGGGTTCACTCCCTATTCCATCGTATTAGTCATGGTTTACTCCTGAAATATTATAATGGATGAAATCCATTAATGATCTGGGTTAACTCTACATTCCAGTCCTACTAATCTCATGAGCTATCAATCATTATCCATTGAATTAGAGGGTTATATAATTCTGATCCCACCCGTCAAATAATTAAAAACATCTATATGTGTTCCATAATATCATAAAAATTAATCCTATCCCAACTCTTGAAAAATAAATGGGTTTTATAAACATTAAATCATAGTATAATTCATAGAAAATAAAAAGGTTTTATAAGTATTTCATCAATTCATTATAGCATAACTCATGGAAAATGTAGGGGTTTCATAAAAATATTATCATCATAATCATAAAACATAAATCGAAAGAATAATTATAGTATCATTGTATCATATCCATAGTAAAACTTATCTAAAATCAAATTATTTTATTTTTGAAGAAAAATTCCGTTAAAAGATCACTTAGAACATTTCAAAAAAAAATTCACTTTTCTATTTGAAATCACTTATTTAAAATTTTAAAGTTTCCTAAATATTAAGGGAAACGTTTTATTTGAATATAACCTTGAAAAAATGTAATGGAACCTTCAAATCGTACAGTGTTTAAGATTATAAGATATTTTTTCATGATATATATGTTAAAAGAAAACATTCATTTCATACTTTTTTAAAATAACGTCAAAAAGTACCTCATTTGGGAAACAATAAGAATATAGTTTTAATTTTTTTTACAAATTAAATAATGGGTAAAATTTAATTTTAAAAATCCTATTATAATATTAAAAACACTCATTAAAACATTTTTATAAAATATGGATATAGATGAAAAAAGGTTTTTTGACCGAATAGATAAATAAATTCATTTTTCATTAAACAATTTCTTTCGGTCTCTTGAGTACATAAAGAGAGGAAAATGAAATGAAAACATGTATTCTAAAGAAATTACCATAGTATAATAAAATTAAAGTGTTTGTTGATAGGGATATCATAATATTTCATCTTCATAAACTTAATCCTAAACAATCCCAATAAATAATGATATTGTAACATAAAACCCTTACCTCGAGTTCCATTAGCTACAAATTCATTATAACCTCATATATAATAAATTTAAATTTATTTTAATTCTATAATAGAATAATATACAATTTTATAATATCATACATGACACCTTTATAACATTTTAACAACCATTTATCAACAATCCCTTATTAAAATATTTGTTTCCAAGTGTTAACTTTTCGTTTCTTTCATAAGATCTTCGATTCAGTAGTTCCAGTAATTTTACTTTGGTAATGGTTTGATCATC
The DNA here is from genome assembly GCA_963277665.1 of Viscum album. Classification (NCBI taxonomy): domain Eukaryota; kingdom Viridiplantae; phylum Streptophyta; class Magnoliopsida; order Santalales; family Viscaceae; genus Viscum; species Viscum album. The sequence goes on along the minus strand of OY728125.1, from coordinate 719,891,366 downwards.
TCAAGAATTTTAATCATCATATAAATTTGATATGTATTCATTATATATATATTTTTATCCATATAGAATATATATATATATATATATATATATAAATTAATTACACCGTTCATGGAAATGGTAGGTTGTACGTATACATGAATAATGCTTTCACTTTTCAACAGATGAAATGAAATGAAGGTAAATGATAATAAACCTTTAAATAATATTATTATATCATATAAATAATATATATATCTCAAATAAATCCTTATTACCATCCATTTAAAGAGGAAATGAAAATAAACAACATTTCATGGAGGTGGTAGTCCACACATACACATGAGCAGCGTTATTGTTTTCCAAAATGGATTAGAAGGTAATAAGTTAGATATGATATTATTATTCTAGAAGAATAATTATATCAGTAATATAATATATAAACATTAACCCCATTAAATATTCATCCATAAAATATGGTGATAAAAATTGAATTGTATCTGTATGAAGGTATGATAAGTTGTACGTACGCACGAGCGATACTTTCACTTACCATGTAATTTGAAAGAGGGTTGATAATGGTGGTTTCATAATCATAAGAAAAATTATTTATATTATGGATAATAAATTTATTATTATATTATAAATTCATTTTATCTATATAAAGTAATATAATAAGTAAAAAAATTGATCAATTAAGGTGATTACCTCTTCTTCGAACAAACTCCTTTAGATCTCCCCTTAACGATATGAGGGTTGGTATTTTGGGAATACTAGAACTCTATAATTTGGATAAGGATGTTTATAAGATAGTTTGGTAGGGTTTGGTTGATCTAGAATCCTAGAAAAGTGTAATGAAGAGAATGTGTGGGTGCCCTTTTATAAGGGATGGAGAGGACAAACTTAGAATTTATTAAAAGATTAAAATATAATAAATTCATTCTCAATAAAAATTCTTCCAAATGGACATGAATTAAAAGAAAATTATTATAGGGTATAAATTATATCATTAAATTAAATTTACATATGTTTTGGTTTCATTTTAAACCTTGTCTTTTTAATTAACCCCTTTTGTTAACCATTTTTGACATTAACCACGATAATAACTATTTCAATCATAAATGGTTAAGAATATTACCATAAATCGATAGGTGACTCATAAATGGAACTTGGTTTAAATTTTAGACCATATTACATTCACTTATCAAAATATAAGGTTTTATAAAATTTAAATCATTTAATAAAATACTATTTATTATAAAATATCCACAATGTCAATTTTGGAACTATTCATTTAATTTAAATTTAAATATACCAAGATAAAAATTGAATTAAAATATAATATTTTTACACATCAATAATATTTTATATTTTTCTAATTTGTTTTTGAAATATAATAATTTATCTGAATTTTATTAATTTTAATATTTTTAAAATCATTTATTTTATTTTTCTATTAATTGAATAAATACAGTGTCAGCATTTCATACGTGTTTAAAATAGTTATTAAAATACTAAAAATTAGAAATAAATTAATATGAGTAATAAAATTAACCTTAAAATAACATTTAGAACCAAAATTTTCCTCTTTTTATCCTTATGTAAAAAATTTAGAGATATTAAAGTCAAGAGAGTGACATTTTATATCTACTCTTTTTATAAATTAATATAAAGGTCATATTCACAGAAATATGGTAATAAGTACCCATATATTTGATAATTTTATGGAAATTACAGAACTCTACTCATAAAATAAGATAAATGAAAATTTTAGAAAAATTTGAAAGCCTTATTCCAAAGTTTTAACCTTTACTTGTTTTATCCTTACTAAATTGACAAAATATTACTATAGTTACTATTCATGTCTACAAAAAATAAGAGGGATCTATTTACCAAATTTTATCCACTTAATTAAAAATACATAATTTATTTTTCAATATTCAATTGAATTATGTGGAAAAAAATTTATTTTAAAATAAGCACGCAAAACATGATGAAAACCATTTTTAGAAAAATACATTTTTAATCATAAAAATGGATTTACTAATATCCCATGGCTAGAAAAAACATTAGATGAACTATAATTTTTTTGAATATATATTATATAAATTTCATTAAAATTATTCATCAATAGTAATGAATTTAATTTATTATGATAAAAACTCATTACGTGCATTAAAAAAGTTTTTTCATAAAACCATATCCTTTATTTTCAAATGATTTTTATTTTAATTTATAATTAATTGATAACCAATGATTTAATTTTATATATATTTAAACCATAAATTTTTCATAAATTAGATAGTAATATTAGTACCGACCAATTTAACATCAAAGTTTTAATGGTATACTATATTATGGTTTGTTTAGAGTCAGGGTTGCATGTATCACATGCTATCTAAGAAATTTTTATTTAAATAGAAATTTCATAAATTCTCTGGGTGCTACATTTCTTCACCCTTAAAAATATTATTCCCATTAAAATTTAATCACTCTAATACCAAAAAATGAGGATGTTTGTACAAAATATATTTATTGTGATAGGTTTTTCATGTCAGTAATTTATAACCGACATCATAAAATTGTGTTCACATGGGTTATTTTAAAACTGATGTAAAAAAGAGATAACCTTTATTTTAAATGTCAATTATATAATAACTGAAAATTAAAATGTTTGTAAAATGTTTGAAATTTAGTAATCGATGTGAAATATACTTTTTTTCATGATGGTTATTGAATAACTATCATGATAATCCATTTAAATTTTTAATAAATATCGAGAAGACTCATTTCAAGGTCATTATTTCTCATGAAAATGGTCTCTCTTACCTTACATGAGGAACCATTAATCTTCATTATTTGATCTAGTGGACTCTAATCTCATTCATTTTTCAATACGAAAGTCTTCCACCATCAACTATTGTTGTTCGCTGATTTTTCTCCTTCTACATTGTAATTATATTCTCTTTGACTTCCCATTCATCCCCTATTTGGTATATATATGAAGTTTTTGTTAATTGTTTCAATTTTCCATGCATCAAGGTATGTTTTAATTTATGAATGTTGTTTTGGGAATATTTTATTTAATTATCTCTGTATCTTCTAATATTTTCTCATCTCTTCACTATTTTAATTTTCTATTATAATTATTCAATCATATACAATATTTTATAATTGATGTATGATTGTTTTGAGATTAAGGTTTTAATAAATGATTATTTGATTAATTCATGTAATATATAATTTAAATTAATAAAATAATTTGTGTATAAGGTATGTTTTAAGTCTGTATTGGGAAAATAATTTTTAATGTACAATGGATTATAATATTTGGATATATTTAGGTGATCATGCAGATTACATGATACATTTTTATTTTTTATATGAAATAATGATAAGTAAAAATGTTCAAAGTGATATTTTTTTTATCAAATATGTTGTATTTCATTGATTTTTGAAAAAATTTATGATAATTTTTTATTTATTAACGTAAATTTGAAATTAAATTTAAAAGTATAATAACTTATTTTCAAATCATGATATTTGTTATATGTGATAATGTTTTTTATTTGGATTACTAGAAAATGAATAAGTGATAAATATATAAATGGAGTTAATGTTATTTTATAATTTGATAAAGTGAATTTTCTTAATAATGACATTTTTTCCATGATTTAAATGTTTAATATGAATAATTTTAAAAGAATATAAATAAAAAATCATTTAATTATTTATTGTTTTAATTTGAGTTACATCCCTTGGATTTGGAATGATGAAACTAGGTAGAATTCCATAGCTGTTTATGATGTTGAATTTCAAGATGATTTATCTAATCAAATTTAATAAACTATTTTTTATATTTCAGTAGAATAAATTGGGAATGAATTGATAATTGAGATTATCTATGTTGATGATGAAAAAACATTGTATCTAGTTTGTATGGAATTTACAGTTTTATAAAAAATTATAAGATTGATTAACTTAAAGGTGAAAAATTGATGGAGTGAAAAGAGTTTTATAGTGGTTCCAATTTTTTTTTCAAAATACATCCTAAAGAAAATTATTTTCAATATTCACATTATAATTCAAAGAAAATATTATGCCTTATAGATTTGAGGTATGAGAAAATACATGCCTACTTGAATGAATGTGTGTTATATTGGAAGAAATACGAAGATCAATCAGATTTTCCGAAATGTGGGACATCATGGTATAAGTTGAAATAAAAATAAAACTTTGATTTTGTATTTATAGAGGTTATTTCCAATTAAATTTGGTATCTTCCTATAATTACTCATTTCAAAAATTTATTTTCAAATTCAAATGATGAAAAAGGGTTAGCATTTCAAGTGGATGGGCAGATATATAAAGGAAATTTGTGTCATCCAACTACTTTTCCATTGTGAAATAAATTTAATCAATTGTTTTCTATTTATTCAAATTAAGTTAAAAATATCAAACTTGGACTGTGTATAAATTTAATGAATCCATATCAAATAATTGTTATAAAACATATTTCATGTCCTATTTTATTTGTAATTTAAAACTTATCTCCTGAATTTTATATGAAGAGGAAATGTATCTTGTTGAGTTTAATGATTTCTAGACTGAATGAGCCTAGAAATAATATTTATGTTTTATTTTCACAGTTAATTGATAATTTGAAACTTTTATAGAAGGAAGGTATTATAGTTTACAATTAAAATAAAATGGAACATTTTCAACTGAATGTATTGATTATGTCCACTATAAATGACATCCCAACATATAGGAATTTTTCTAGATATAGTGTTAAGGTTTATAATGATTCTTCTGTTTTTTAAAAATAGACATCATATTATCAACTATAATATGCAAGAAAACAATTATACAAGGGTCATCGAAGGTTTTTGTCTATGGATCACTTTTATCATATATTAAAAAAGGAATTAAATAAATCACAAAAATTTGATATTTCACCAAAACCTTTGTCCTCTAATCAATATTTCGAGTGGGTGAAAAATATATACTTCACATTTAAAAAGACATGAAAATATTGCAATGATAGAAGTATTTGGAAGATATGGTAAATATTTTTTGAACTTATATATTGGAGATGTCATGAGTTCAAACCAAAAATTGATTTCATGCATGTGGATAAGAATATATATGAAATATTGATTAGAAAATTGCTAGATATTAAAAGAAATAATAAATATGATTTTAATGTAATACTGGACTTACTCTGAATGGTAATACATTTACAGTTAACTCTCACTCCTAACGGAAGATGAACAAACTCACATAGGTCTTTTTATACATTATCCAAGATAGAGAAAATTATCATTTTTTAGTGTTTTCATGATATCAATATACCATAGTTTTATTCTTCAAATGTAAAAAAATTGTTACTAAAATATTTGAAGATGATATATCTAAAATCTAATGATTTTCAGGTCATGTTGTAATAACTCCTACCAGTTTCATAATGTGGAATATTTTCCACACATTTCAGAATGACTATCATAATGATGTGTTATTTTTTAAATTCAATTTTTAGTAGGTGATTGATTTGAATTCATTGAAAAATTTGGAGAAAAGTGTGGTTTTTATACTTTTCCACTAGAATTTTTTCATCCATATTTTTTTTCATCCTGGTGTATTTAATAGTTTATTTGGTGTGAAAATATCTATGTTGGATGTATCCATTTGAAATTTATATAAAGATATCAAATGTATATGTTAATAATCCATATCAATCTAAAGCCTCCATTGATGATAATTATATTTCTAAGCAAGTTTTATAGTTTTATATAAGATACTTGTCTACAGTGAAGCACATTGGTTTTCCTACATCTTTCCATCAATAATTAAATTATAAATTAAATGGGATATTTGGATTGAAATAAATTTTTTATAGTTATATTGAAAAAGAAGATAAATTTATGTTGAGTCAATAAGGTTTCCTTATGACTTTTACATTCCTTTATGTCATGAAAATCACAAACACTCTATCTCAAGGAAAATTTCATTTCCTATAAGATTTATCTTATTAAGGAAAATTGTCCTTCCCAAGGAAATTTTCTCCATATCTTTGTTTTCATTGTTCATGATTTAGTTTCACTAAATATAACTCTTTTTATTTCTAAGTGTAAAATTCAGTTTAATTTCTAAAACCTCAGAATCCTATAAATACTTAAATATAAAGTATTCTGTTTTTAGGTTCTGAATTCCGATTATGAATTCTTCTGAATTCAGATTCTAAATTCTTCTGAATTCAGTTTCCGAATTCTTCTAAATTCAGTTTCTGAATTCTTTGAAATTCAGATTCTTAATTCTTATGAATTCAGATTCCGAATTCTCTGAAATTAAGATTCCGAATTCTTTGAAATTCAGGTTCTGAATTCCTTAGAATTTAGGTTCCGAATTCCTTAGAATTTAGACTCTGAATTCTTTAGAATTAAGGTTCCAAATTCTTCAGAATTTAGGTTCTGAATTCCTCATAATTCAGGTTCCGAATTCCTCATAATTCAGGTTCTGAATTCCTCAGAATTCAGGTTCCAAATTCTTCAGAATTCAGGTTCTGAATTCCTTAGAATTCAGACTCCGAAGTCTATAGAATTTTGATTCTGAATTCCTTGAAAAATAGAAACTAAATATCCATCTAATATAGACTCCGAATGTTTTTCTCTTAGACTCTGAACTTTATTTTTTCCTTAGACTCCAAAAATTTATTTGTTTGAACAACTATTTTTTACTCATCCTTGTCATATTTATGAAACGATGTCATGAATTCTGTTTCTAACTAACCGTTTTTTGAGTGACATATGTATACGTCCCTCTGAGATTCAAGAAAAAATATGACCATTGGAGGAGGGAGTCGACCGCTAGAGAAGCACCTATAAATATAATCTCATTTGAACGACCTCAAAAACTAAAAAAGTTTATTAATATATAGATTACATGATGCTGAAGTGATTTCTAGTGAGAGAGACTCTCATGCCTTGTGCATACTGAACATCTTGTTCATATTGCTTCATGTGACTCTGATTGTTGCTATGTACAATCGAGGGCTTCTAGGGATAGGAAGACAGAGTTGCCGACTACCTTAAATTTAACGGACTTCCTTGATAAGGAAGATAGAGGTGCTGACTACATTGAAGTTCGAGGGCTTGCAGGTATAGAAAGAAAGAATCCGATATTCCTATAAAGGGCTTACCCTGGGGTCGGTAAGACAGACTTTCTTGAAAGTATAAATCAAGGGACCTTTATCCAAGGTTGTTAGATACCCTACTCTTTGGGATAAAATATTTCTTACTTGTTACTTATATTGTTTCAAGTTTGTTTTCCTCTCCATTTTGATTAATAAGGAAAGTATAACTATCTTATACATTCTTATACTTGTATACTCTGATTTGTAAGATTCTATTCCCTTTAAGGTAGAATATTTTTCCTTGTAAACTTTTTCTTAAGTTTCATTTCTGGAACCATATATCTAGAATCTAGTAAGTTTGTATAACTAATAGGTCTTGTGAATTTACCTTGTTTAACTTTGTTACACATAGTTTTCCTCAAGGTTAAAATGACAGTTTTATAACCAACTTTAAAGGTTCCAAAGTAAATTTTAAAGTAAAAAATTCACCCCCCTCTTGTATATTGAGCTTCTACATTCATATTTCTGTCCTACAACAATTTATATATCATGAATAACATATATTATTTTCATCCATATATAACATTTCATATTAATGTGATTAAACATTGTTATCCGAAAAAGAACGATATGTTTATTTTGAATTAGAATAACATTTTTTCCATGGTTTAAAGAGACTGTGCTTGATAGATTAGATTCTTTAGAAAAAATGAGATTTTTAGAATGAGATATAAGTTTAAATTTGATAATATGGTCTCAGTTTGACATTAATGGTTATATATTTCATAAAAAAATATCAAGATAATAGTTGTGTAGTTTAGAATAGTAGTGTATTTGTGTTTGTCAAAGCAATGAATTTTTTGAGTTCTAAATAAAAAACCCAATCTATACATCACGTGTATATTATGGAATCATTAAATAAATATGATAGGTTTATTATATTAAATTTCAAGTTCTAGTGTATAATTACAAATGGTTTATCAGTAACAACTGTGTTAGACATGATGAATTTTATATGAAACTATTTAATCTGAATGGATTGGAATACATAGCTGATCCTTTTATCTTCGAAACATAAGAAAATAAAAATTTATATGTTATTTATCCATAAAATATGCATTGGTCTATCATTTTACAAGATAAAATTTGTATGTTGGTGATGAAAAACTTGATAACGATACCGATTTATGTGAGATCCCTACTTCTATAGAATGATTTAATATGAATATTTGTGATCACATTTTAGGAGTGATTTGTTCCATATGAAATGACCGTGAGAAAGGAATATGGTAAAAAAAATCATTTATTAATTTTCTAATATTATAGATAACACATATTTATTTCTTGTTTACTTTTTAAAAAGTCATAAATTGGAAGATATATTAGTTTTATTTTTTATTAAAACACATATAATAACTAATAATTTTAATTGTTTGTTTAAATTAGTTTAGGTTTGTTTAGTTTACCACCACTGAACTTATGTTTCCCTTTACATAACTTTTGAATTTTTTGATTTTATGGAAAAAAAATTTAATTTAATATGTTTACAAAAATGTATAGAAGAGTACATTCAAAGAATATTTTTTGGGGTGTAAAAATGGTATTATAAATTAGAGAATTTTTACTATTCATGAACCATTATTTTAGTAACTCTACTCCATAATGGTGTGTTACATTGGAGATACTCTAAATAATATGATAAAGAGTGGTTTTTTATTATTGTTTTGATTGGTTTGTATCATTTTAAAATTATTATTCAAAACTTTTTATAACTATTGGATTTTATTTCATTCATTTATTTCATTTGATCTCTAATTTACATTGTTATCATTTAGTTAGCTACTATAACAAATATGAATAAAAATTTGTTTAGATTAGTTTACTTTTTGATGGATAATAATTCATTTTTTTAATAAATTTTATATATAATAGTAGGATTTGCATATTTTTGTACAAATTTATTATTACTTTGATTTGTAGGATTATGGCAGAAGAAACATATAATTCACCATGAGCTTTTGGGGAGGATCACATACATAATTTCGGGAAGGACATTACACATACTTCTATTAAAGAGCCTCCCCATACTTCCACACATGTGTTTTCTATGTCCAGAGGGGGAGATAAAACTTTGAAAATTATTAAATTTGGTAGAACATGTTTATGAAAATTATCAATTTCCCATAGCTGGGACCAGAGGATAATAGTTTACTTTAATGATAATGATATTCATAGTGGTCCAAATTCAAAACGATTTAAGAATTTTATTATTGTGTTGGATAAAAGAAAAGTTATGATTTCAATTTATGATTAGTGAAGTGTTAAAAAAGTGAAAATATCTCAATTGTAGGAGAAAATATTTTTAATATCATTTTTTATTATTTTACTTATCATTAAATGTTTTTACTAAAATCAGTTTCCCCCTTATTATCAGATATTGTATGATATACCTAATATTCGAGGATTTATGATAAAATGATTATGATTGTTTTCTAAGAGACAGAGTGATTTTAAATAAACCCTCACATCAGATTTAAATTTTTGGGATATACAACATTAAATTCCATGTGATATATATCTATTTCTAGATTGTGATTAAAGAAAATAGTTTTTTAAAAGTATTTAACAAGAAATATTTTTAATAATTGAAATGTTAGATTTTAGATGTTTTTTTATATTTATGATCTATGTATTCTTAATTTAAAAAAATGAGGAGTTCTCATTGGGAGGTCTATTACAAAAAAATACCATAATACATTATCTCATGGAGCCTATGTGTTATTTGAAAAATAAATGATAGATGAAAATTTTCAAAAACCAAGAGATGAGTCTTCAGGCTCCATAGAGGTTGAACCTCAATCCCCCCATATTGACATGAAATATAGAAGAAGGCACAAATGGTAAAAAGGGGAAATATATTTTTGAAGAGCCTGGGGTTATAGCAGAGAGGATTATAAGAAGTTCTTTAATTTATTTAGGTTATTTAAGTTAAACTAATTATTTATATATTGTTATTCACTAATGATTTTTTAAAATATTCTATATAGGAATCCCTTGAGGATAAGATAACATAAGGTACATTTATAGATGGGGGTAGGAAGGATATTTTAGCTACATAATTGAAAATTTCTAAACATTGGGGTCGTGTGTGAGGATACTCCGTAGGTGTATCGGTAAAAAACGTGTTTGGTCATTCTGAAGCTTTATCAATGAAGGATGTCTATAAAAGAAAAATAAAATTTTTATAAGCGTAAGTTCACAATTTTAGTGATATAATGGAAGATATAATCATATCTTTGGTACAATCATTATTTTTAGACTTGAAAAGATAGTTTCAGGCTACTAATCCAGCTCCACCTCTGTTTTTAGATCCTACTCCTCCCTTTTTTCCTAAGTATCCAACTCCTCCTCCTCCAAAATTTCCCATTTATTGTGAGTTATATGTTGAGGATCCCAACATCATATTTTTTTATAATGGATTATATATTATATTGGGGATAAAATTCATCATCCATAGATAGAGATAATGAAGCTTAGGGTCACTATATAGGATATTATAGACTGATTAGTAAGAATACCAATTCAAATTTATGAGGTCACTAAAGTTAGACAAAGTAATAGAAATTTTTTGGCTTGGTCATATAGAAATGTTTAAAAATTTACCATTAATTTATGTTTAGATTATAACCTTCATTTTATATTAGTGTTAAATTTGTTTTAAGGTTTTTAAATTTATATATTTATCTACTTTTTTACATGAATACCTAAAAGGTAAATACATACTCTATAGAAAAAAAGTACATGTTGTTATGATATTTTGATACAACTTATTATGGAGTTTATATAGTATAAACATATTAATTTTTTTGTGTTGATGTTATGAAATTCTAGTGGATGATACATTTTTGGGTGTGTAATGACAATAAAATTTTAAAGAAATATATCATGGAACATGTAAATAGATATGATTTGGGTATCAATATGATGCACCTACTTTCCATGTAAGTTTATTATCATATTTATTTTTGTTAATTTAATTTATTTAAATTTAATAATTACATTTGTTTTTATTGTGTATATTTATACAATTTTATTGAATCATGATATGATATAAATATATGGATTTATGGAACCATAATTTATTTCACCTATAGCAATGACAAAGTGTGATATATAAAAAGAGTTTATATTATAGAAATATATCAAAATAATGAAATTCAATGTTGGATTCTTGTTTCTCTTCAAGAGTATGGAAGATATATTTCATAAAGTGTTATATCCCTTAACTAAATAATATATGACAATATTTTTTTTGTATATTAGTCGCCATTGTATGTGGGTTGTTTTTTATCCAAAAGAGAAGAAAACTTACAGGATATACTCTATCGTTGGTGATGTGTGAGGTAATTTTATGAATTTATACAACACATAAGTTTGAATATTTGAATAATTTTTCATATTATAAAAAAAATAAATTTATTTCATGTATATAATTTTCAAATAGGGAATGGGATTACTTTAGAGGGACAATGGGAAAGAAAAGCTCAAATATCAGATATGTAAAAGAAAAGTTGAATTATCATTTATAATTACAACATTTTGTTGTAAGTAACTAATTGTTTATTTTGAATTGAAAATTTATTTCTTTACATAAGTGTCATCATTAAAAAGGAGTAAAAGAATGGGTATACTATATTCTAAGATTTTTTTGAAATAATTTTAACTAAGTTAGTTATAAAATTGAAGATGATTATATTTTATTATAAATATTTCTTTAATTTTTCATCCGTTATATTCAGAATATAAGTTCAATGTTCTATTTTTAATTTTTATCTTTTTAAGGACCCTCAAACCTATATATGAGAAGATATAATACACTTATAAATAGAATGGTTGGATTATTTGATAGGTCTTATTGGGATTTATTTTATTTATAGTATAAATTGTTAAGTATAAATTTTAAATTTTAAAGTTTAAATTAATTGATTTTGTGATTTTTTTTTCTGGTTTTGTTGTTATTGTTTATCTGTTTGGGTTTTCTATTTTTTCTAGGATGATAATTTTATTGTTTTTAATTAAAAATATATTTTTAACATCAGTTATTTTATAAACAATGTGAAAATATTTAAAATATTATTTATTATGTTGATTTTTAAATAACCAGAATAATAAATGGGTTTCCACATCGATTTTCATATAATCGACATGGAAAACCACCACTATATTTTAATTTTTAGGCTTTTTTTTCCATGGTTTTTAAAAAACCAATGTAAAAAAAATATATAAGAGGTTTTATCACATCGCTTATTTTATATCTAAAAATATAATGCATTAATTACATCAATTTTCTCTAAAAACGACATGATAAATGGTTGTCCACATTAGTTTTCATATAATCGATGTAGAAAAATAGCACAAAATATGTAACATTTATAATGTCAGTTATTATTATCCAACATGAAAAAAATATTTACAACATCACCTACAAAAATCTCACAAGGTAACCAGCATCAAAAAACCAATAAACCATTGTGAAAACCCCCATTTCACTATTATATATCTATTTCATCACATCTTTATGATCCAATGTATCATATTTTAATTTTTGATTCATCTAGAGAACTTTTAATAGGTGATTTGTCTTGTTTTGTATCAATTTATATCTATAATCCAAGATTTATAATGATTTTTCTTTATAAGATATATCATTATCCAGTGGTGCAACCTCTTAGTTTAGCACATGTGAAGGATAAAGTATTTACTTCCATAGGAGAGATATATGGAACACATCGTGAACTTGAGAGAGGTTTTATGGAAGTTCCAAATGAAAATATAACATCCATACTAGATCAAGAATATTTATGGGGACAATATACCTAGGGATTAGTCTTCTATTGCTTCTAAATCTCATTACCTTCTTCTATGGAAAATTCATAGAAATACATTTTCGCCAACTTTGAAGTATAGATTTCACCAATGATTATTAGTATACATTTTCTATCAAATATGCGATTCCTTGATTTACTACTGAATAGCTCTAAATTTCTTTGTTATTTCCTCAGGTATCTCATGTACTAAAATCATTATTTCTACAACTTCATCCCATCATGTTTATATTTTACACTTTTTCTATAGAGGGCTTGATAAGGAGCCATCTGAATGCTCTAGTTAAATATTTTGTTTTAAGAAAACCATATTAGAGGAAAGTGATGACCCCAAACACCTTTGACTTATAGAGAATAATATCTCAACACATTATCTAGGTTTTGAATGGTTCTCTCAAACAAACCATCTATGTAATGATGATAAGAGGTACTGATATTTAACTCTATATTCAGATCCTTCTGATGACTTTGGAAGAGATTTAAGGTAAACCTTAGATCTCAGTCATATAAAATATAATATTGTATTCCTTGTAACCTTACCACTTCCTTATTGTATATTCTGTAAATATGATCAAGAGATAAATAATATTTGATATTAATGAATTTTACTAGCTTTTTAAGGTGGTTGACTACATCCCAAATAGAATTATGGTCGTTATATATTTTGGGGAGTCTCATGACAACATACATGGTGATGTTTTTTCAATTTCATTATGGTATATGTAATTTATGTAATATACATTTAGGATTTAGTATCTGGGGCTTGATATAATAACATACCAAGAACCGATATACATAATATATATTTTCTATTTTCATGTTTTCCCACAAAAAATACCCTTTATTATCTATATACATCTTCATACTTACAAGATCAGTAGATAACATTAAACTTTGAGATTAATCCAAAAACTCCATCATTAAATATGGTATGGATTGAAAATATTCACGGTTCTTGAACCTTATCATTCCATCACAATCAAGTTTCAACTCAAGAACATTTCTCACCTTCTTCTGTAATTCCACATCTTCCATTTTCAAATCTTTAATCATCAAATTGATGGATGTTTTAACACTAATATTAGAAACCCTTCCTTTAAAATTTCAATATACATCCTTTAAAAATTCATAATTATTGGATACGTTTTTATCCTAGTCATATATAATATAGTATGACACAATCTACTAAAAGGATCAAACACCTTGTTCAATTTCCTATGGTGGTAATGTAATGATAAATCATAATCATTAATCAACTCTATGAATTTTCTTTGGTGAATACATATTTATTTATTATTGAATATATAATTTAAACATTTATGATCAATATATATATCAAACCTTTCTCTAAAAATATAATTCCTCTATATATTTAATGAAAAATATTACCACAGTTAACTCCAAATCATGAGTTGGGTAATTTTTCTCATGAACCTTCAATTTTTAAGAGTCATAAGACATCACCATATAATTATTCATGAGGATTCATAAAAATACATTTTTGATGTGTCACTATATATTATAATCCCTTCTCCATTTCAGGTTTATGTAATCATAGGTGCATTAACTAACATTCTCTTCAATTCCTTGGAATTTTCCTCACATTAATCAGCCCAAAGGAAATTAGATCTTTTACAGGTTAAATTAGTGAGTTGATTAGATAGTCATGATAAATTTTTCAAAACGTTTTGAAAATATATAGCCAAATTAAGAAAAATATAGATATCAATCATCGTGGTTGGTCTGGGCCAATGTTCAATAACTTCCATCTTTGATGGATCCATCGATATACCCTTGCTGGAGATTATATTCCAAAAAAATGGAACTTTTTATAACCAAAATTCAGACATGGAAAATTTTACATATAGTTTCTCCTTCCTTAAGTTATTCAGAACAATCCTCAAGTGATCTACATTCAATTCCTTTATCTTTCAACAAATAAGAATATTTTCTATAAAGAAAACTAAAAACTAAGCAAGTTAATCTCTAAATAATCTATTATTTTAATGCATGAAGATAACAAGGGAATTAGTAAGAAGAAAATTAATTAGTATAAATTCATAGTGTATATACCACATAGGAAATGTTTTATTGGGTATATCTTATTTTTTATTCACAATTGATGATATCAGGAATGAAGGATAATCTTGGTATAGTATTGGGCTCTATAATGTTGATCAAATAAGTCATCATTCTAGGGTAAATGATACTTGTTCTTGATAGTGATATTGTTATGTTATTGATAATAAATACATAGTCATGTTGTTATATATTTATTATTAACAAAAAGAATAGGTTCACCTCTATGTGACACACTTGGACAAATGAATCCCTTGCTAATATTCTCCTAGGGTTTCTTCTTCAATCCCATCAACTTTATCAGGGCCATTATATATAGAGTCTTTAAAATAAGTGTAAAACTTGGTATGAGTTATATTGAGAACTAAACTTCATGATTTAGTGGAATATTTGGGAACTCTTTTAGAAATAAATCAGAAAAATCCAATACTATTAGAAAATATTTGATGTTGAGATTATCCCCAACCATTTGAGATAAAAACCCCTTTTAAATAGTAATAAAGACCCATATAATAGATACAATTTCTATTGGAAGCTTATATTTATCTTCACACTAATAGATGATCATTGGTTGTTTAGAAATAACATATTTGAATTTACTTCCTTAGAAATTAATGTTATATTTATGTAAATAAATCCAATTCATTCCCAATATATCATCAATTTAACCTAGATCAATAATAATGATATTTGTAAGAAACACTTTCTCAATGACATTAATTGGGGAAGAATAATAAACTTATGATGAATTGATCATACCATTAGGGGTTTTAAATTCTAATTGAATATCTAATCATTGAGGTGGTGTTCTGTTACCCTTATAAAATTATTTTAATATAAAATTTTGGGTAGAACAGAATCAAATAATTCATTAGAGGTACTATAGTAGATGGTAAGTTTACCTTTTACTACTTTTTTATCATAATACACATCAGTAAGAGTGATATCATGAGATTTAACTTTTTATAAGGGATTAAGAGGTTTATAACATTGATCATCATCACTAACCTTCAGGATTGAGCACTGGGTATCATAATTATTAAATTATTTACATTTTCAACATTGGAGTGTGGGTGGTGGATTATGTGGTTCTTTTCTTCCATAATTGGATAATGTCTTCCCATAAATATGATATCTGATTTCCTGATGGCCTTCCTTTCCCAACTTAAAACATTTACCATTTCCCTTAAAGAATTTTCTACCATGTTTTCTTCCATGGTTTAAGCATAAGTGAAATCTCATCTTATTCTCTATATGATTTTTAGAATTTCATTTGAATTTCATCTTTCCTTTCTTATCAAAACTATGATTTGGATAGCTAACTATAATCTATATTTCCATTATGATAGCACACAGAATGATTTCTTCATAGATAATGATTTTCTTATGGTTAATTCTCTTTATAGACTTAGTTTTAATCCACTGAATAATTGATCAACCATACTTTTAAGTTGGATGATAATATGAGAAGCATATCTCACAAGTCTTGTAAAATTCTCCTCATATGTACTAACATATTCACCATCCTTCTACTTTAAATCAATGAATTTCTTCTCTATTTTTGTACAAAGAATGTGAGGAAAGTACTTATTGAAAAATAATCTATTAAACTCATCACACTCCATGGAGTCAATTTCTTCTTATTACCTTGTGTTCTTGATAATATTCCAACACTGATCTACTTGTCCTTCCTAATGATAAATTGGAAAATAAAATTTTCATGTTCTAAATATAGGATAATGAAAAATATTTTTTTTCAGTGGTACTGATCCATTTCTCAGCAACTAGAATATCAGAAGACACACTAAAAAAGGAGGATATTTGCTCATAAAGGGCTCAAAATAATGTTATTCCCTCCTTTTCTCATTTGGAAGTTAAACATGATTCATATATTCATAAAGTTATGTAGGCCTATTAATGATATTATTCATTATAAATCCCATAACATTTGGTAGTTTAAGAGGGCAATCATTTCATTTTCCATCACATTCAACATTTACATTACTTCAAGTTCCATCCATTGACTAAAACCAAAATGAATATTGTGAGAAACAATTATCATAGTGTGAAAACCACATAATAATGAAAAATAATCTATAGGGTTTATAAATCATGAAACCTTATCTTCAATATACAAAACCTATCATTTATCCTAGTTCATTTATGTTATCTTATATTCAAATACTTTATAATAGTTCATAATGAAAATGTAAATTAACACAATCATATCCCATGGGATTTTCAAACTATGTGTGAAGTAAGGGAAAACTCACCAGGCACC
This sequence comes from Viscum album, assembly GCA_963277665.1. NCBI lineage: Eukaryota > Viridiplantae > Streptophyta > Magnoliopsida > Santalales > Viscaceae > Viscum > Viscum album. The sequence continues at coordinate 719,874,010 of OY728125.1, read as the reverse complement.
AGAATGGTGCTTGAGATATTCTCAACCAACTATTTTTAGTTTTATTACCACTAGATGCATCTATACCAAAACCACATCCACTTATAGTATCCAGATAGGGATGTATTACTAAGAAAACTATATAATCTCTATCTTACAAAAATTTTTGGATATTATTTTATATATAGACTTATCCCCATGATTATAACTAAACTATTCTCTTCATAATATTAAAATATTGTCTAAAACCTACTCTAATACTAAATTTAGTGACCCATACCCTTCATACATATATATTACATATTATTATATGAATATTCATTACATACCATAATAATCCATGATAGAATTGTATATGTAAAGTATATTTGGAAACATAGAAACATAAAAAACATATTCAAAAGACATCTACATTATCTCCCACTCATTTCTTCACAACTAGAACCTATATTATAATTACTATTCCTAAATCCTTTCCAAAGTTCCTAGGGAAATGAAACATTAGAGGGGTTGAGATCAAATTCTTGTTTATGGTAAAAAATACAGATTCCAATGTTCGTATAATAATAACATGAGTATAATGGTGTGAGAACACAAGCTTAAAATTTGAAAACCATATCCTAAATATCAAAAACATTATATTGAGTCATGTATAAATCATAGATTTTCATAAGACATGAATCATAAAGGAATCAAAGAACATGATCTATGAGGGCATGGCATTGGTATAAGATAGATTTGTGGAAAACACATATGCCTAGAAAATAAATTACTTAGTGGTCAAGAATCTCTACCAAGACTATCATAGTGGATTGGTTTCACTCGCCATTACTTCATATTAATCAAGTTTCAATCCCAGACTATCATAGTGGATATATTATCTTACTGAATAGGGTTCACTCTGTATTCTAGTACATTTTATCTCATGAGATACACATATTTACCTAATGCATTATAGGGATATATAATTTTGATACCACCTTAAACATAATGAAAACCATTCATATGTGTTCAATAAGATCAGATGAAAAAATTAATCTCATAAAAATATCATCATAAAATAATCCATATAAAAGAAATAGATTTCATAAAGATTTCATTAATTCATCATAAAATAACCCATGGAAAAGGTATGTGTTACATAATTGTTCTTCTATCAAAATCATAATCCACCCATAGAAAGAATAAGTACGGTATCATTGGATTATATACCCAATAAAACTTAATTAATATCATAAGATGTCAGCTTATATTAAAAATACCACATATTAAGGAACATATCCTAGGTAAAACACCCTTTTCTCTTTGAAAACAATTATTTAAAACAAAAAAGTTACCAAATAGTAAGGAACTAATATTAATTGAAAACAAACCCTAAGAAAATGTAAAGGAATATTTAATGTATTTAGTGGTAATGATAGTGGGATATTTAATTCATTCTATATAAGTTAGATTAAAACATTCCTTTCATACTTTCATAAAAAAGTTAAAAAGTACCCCATTCAGAAAATTAAAAGAATATTCCTTTTCAAACATTTTTTAAAATGCATTTATGGGTAAAAATTAATTTATACAATCATTGAAGTGTATTAAAAACACTCTAGAAAATAATTTTTGAAAACATGGACATGGAAGAAAAACATTCGGCTGAAGAGAGAAATAAATTATGTTTTCCTAAAAAATGTTCCTTCAGTCTCATGATTACCACATTATAGGAGAATTAAATGAAAAATGTATTCTCAATAAATAACCATAGTAAAATAAAATTTATGAGTTTATTGAGTGGTATATCATAATATTTCATCTTTATAAATAAAATCATAAACAATCCTGATAAACAATGAGATGGTAATATAAGAACCTTACCTCGAGTTTTACTTCCTTTGAAATCACTATAACATCCAGTGTAAAAATTTTAAATTTATTATACATATATAATAAAATTATTTACACACTTATCATTTTATATATGATCTCTTTATAACATTTCAACACCCATTTATCAATAATCCCTTTTTAAAATTTTAATTTGTAGGCATTAACTGCTTTGTTGTATCATAAGAATTTCGATTGGGTAGTTTCAGTGACTATAATTTTATAATGGTTCCATAAAATAGAAAATTTTAATAATGATATAAATATTATATAAATTTTTTCTAACATATTTCATGCTCCGTGATGGTTTTCTATTTCGGAACAAATTCCAACGGGTTTGTTCATGAAACCAAAAACACCCAATGGTTCTGTATCCTTGGTAACTACTTTCCAAAGGTAGGTTCTTATTAGGTGTATTGACCTATGATTCTTAAGAAATCACATTGGTAGATAGGTTGGGATGTATGGCTCATCACACCCTTTTGGGGGGAGTTATTTCCTACTATGGTAATCTCTTATAGATTTAATATATATGCATGAATCCTTCATTAGTTCCCATTTATGATGCAGGTCATCATAAATTAGAAATCAATTATTAGCATGTGTGGAATTAAGAATCATATGTATGTATCTAAGGTTCTTCATTGATCAAGATGTCAGTATATATTTTAGGTTCTCCATCAATGGTATCCCCTCATATACTACTTATATATTATTTGGTCTTTATTATATAGATGTTGGTTTTCTCTCCACATAGTGGGGCACTCTAGAGTTTATTGTCATCCAGGTAGATGAAGGTCACTCTGGAGTTTATCGACATCTTAAGAGATGTGAGTTTTTTGATGTTGGGATCGAACCTATAAATGGGATTCCTACGTATCCTTGTGAAATGAATTAGAACCTATTTAGTTCAGTGTCGCTTAATGGGGTACATCATACCTTTTAAGATTGTGTGACAAGGACCCAACCATACATTTTAACCTCTTATAGAAACGATGTCATGGTGGAAGGTTCCTAGACAAATTTCATTATGGGACTTATGTCAAAACATCCCAATGAACTTCGAAGGGACATGAGTTCCTAGGTTGAATTAAAATCTCCTAGGGATATGGCCCCAAAAAATGGTTTGATTTAGGAGTTGGGTTTGAACCTTAGGGAGGCTTCCTACGTATCCCATTTGGATGGGAATCAAAGAACACATAGTTCAGTGGGTATCGTAGAGAAGTGTATCCCTTTTAGAGGATTAATTATGGGATTATTCCTAAAGAGGATTCCCTATGAAAAAGGACATGATGGATATATTATCTCATAGTTATTTGAAGGCTTATTTGGGGATTACACTGAATGATGAGGCCCGTATAGTGGATTGTGGGGTTATTATTGGGACTAAATTCTGAGGAGAATGTCCTTTGATTTCAGGCCTTAGATAAGCATCCTACATATAATAGTTTTGGAAATAATTAGAGTTCTTATAGTTCATTCCTTCTGGTGGATTGTGTGGATCTAATGATCATTTCTAACCTCTCAGCCCACATGATTCATGCTCACTATAAGCAAAAATAGGAAGTGGAAGATTTGACATACTGCACACTTTTCCTCCTTCACTAGTTAAAGAGGTCAGAGCTACGATAAAATAGGTCTAGGATATGGTGGAAGAGGGCTGGGCTATAACACTTCCCTACCTTCACATTAAATTGGACAAGTGTCCAAGGTAAGGAAGGAATGAATGAGAAGGATGTGGTGATGTATAGGAGAAAGACTATAACCCCCTATAAGAAAGGCTAGGGGCTTACACCAAGATGTATTCCTTACAATCTATTCCATATTTGGATGAGAATTTAATTCTATATTGAATGGAAAATAAAGTGTGATACTTACCCTCCCTCTTGGAAACTAGAGGCTCTGGGTCTTTAATACGAGAAGGGATAGACATGGTCTTATCCCCTAAATATAATATTTTGAACTCCTCAACACTTTCTCTAGGGTAAGGGTCCTTAAAACCATAGATATACAAATCTATAGATGCCCCAAGGATGTAAACCCTCTAGTAAGATAAGTGTGGGAAGCCTATGACTGTAGAAATAAACATCCAAATGGGAGACACTTTGGAATGCCTCTTCCAATGGTTTTTTAATTCAGGAGGTCTTGGTGGAGGCTTTGATTTGATCCCTCTCAGACAAGGGAGGCAAAGGGGGAGAGGTTCGACCATGGGTGGATTTGAAGAAGGCTCTATGTATGGCTCGTGTAGGCTAGAAGGTAGGGAGAACCAATAAAGATTGAGTAAGGGGTTCTTTGTGTAGGGAGGCCTGGGTGAATTGAAATCACCTTTGGTGAAAAGACCACCTAGGAAACTACAATTAAGTAAGACCTTGATCAGGCCTTAAAGGGTCTCCATAATTATTCTTGGAGGTATGTATAATAATTCCCTAGTCAAGGAAAGGACCTAGAACTTGTATTTATTGATTAGGGGTTGGGAGAATGTCTCGTGAAGGTGTTTTTTTACTTTAAACCCTAGGAAGAATTATGTTCCTATATTTTCCATTAATTACCTATTCTTTAGGTGTTAGAGAACTACCTAGAAGGTTTCAAAGGACTTCAGAGAAGCACTAGGGTAATAAGAGTAATAATTGGACTTTAGGAAAATCTATCCAAATAAATGAAGACCCAAGGTGCCTATTTATAGGTAAATATGAGACCCTGGGTAAAGGCATCAGCTCATGTAAGTAGGTTGTGTGCAGGTAGGTCACACATAGACCTTGTGCATCTACGGTCCTTGGGGTTAGCTTGGGTGAACGATTATTTTGGGGTCTTGGGATATTTGGATTTATTTATCTAATTTCTACTCATTTTCCAATGTCATTTCCCTTTGTTACCTTTTCATCCATGTGATAAAATATAGTGTGAAGAAAATACCCCTTCAGGATTGGATTTGATCAAATAAAGAAGGTCTAATCATAAGGTAAAAGGATGAAAATGATAGACAATTCATGTAATCTTCTACACATGGTTTTTTGCACAAGTATGTCGTGTAGGATAGTCATGGTGGAAGGCTTCCTTTTCTATAAATAGGGATCTCATTTTAGTGACAAAATCTCATGTTTCTGAGTTTTAAGTTCTCACTGTGTTAGTTGTCAGCACAGATCCTCTGCTCAATTCCTTTCGCTGAAGATTTCATTTTCATAGACATGACATGAATCAGGCGACCCGATGCATAGGCCTAAGTGAATGACTTTCACAAGGGGATTTTAATGATGATCTTGCATGAGGAACTTACATGACAAACTTGCGCGAGACCCTTGTGAAAATTTATGCCCTTTAAATTTTTTCTTATTTTCAAGGATTTCTTCACAAATGAGACTACTATGAAATGAATCTTGATATTTATTTTAAGGTTTTATTTCCACTAAGAAGACTTCAGTTGCTGATGAATTGGATAGTAAGAATATTGAGTAGATGATGAAAATCATTGGGAATGATTATTATGATATATGTTTGACCACACTTCTTTATCTAGCAGGGTGTCTGAAGAAGTATCACCACAATTTTCCGAAGATCTCTTATCTACCACTTTATAGTTATGGATATCTAAGTTAAGTCCTTACGTCAACTCCAATGAACTACATCCTGACCTATTTGTTTCAAGACCATAATAACTTCTCATCCACCAACGTTTCTAGAGAAGACACATATATAAATTATGGAGAAACATCCACAACCTATTTTATGTATTACAACCCATGTGATCCATATTTGAATACACACACATTTGAATGGAAAAATAATTTCTAATCATCCATTTTTCTAGATTCACATATAGATCAATTGAAGGGATGGAAGAAAGGTTGGGACTTCCACCCAGAGGGGGTGTTAAAACTACATGCATGTGAGAATACTGGGTGTGCCAAAACTATGAAGAGTTCTAAAGAGATCTGGAAGGTGTTGGAATTTATGAGGCCATGTGGGTAGGGTGGACCTATTTATATAGGAATAACGAGTTTGGGTTGGAGCTGTTGAGCCTGTGGTGTCCACATACGAATTTTTTTTATCTGATGCATGGAGAAGTGGGTTTCAGTTTGTGGGATATTCACAAGATCTCTGAGTATCCTATCCTTGAAGATATGTATGATGAGTTCATACCTCTGAGGGTAACATGGAATAACACAGATATTATTCCTTCTTTAGCGCGTGAGCAAAAAAATTATCTCATGATAGTAAGAAGTCAAATCCCCATTTAAAAGGGGATATTCATCCAAATAAATGGATAGAAATTTTCTTGAAGAATACGGGGGAAGACCCCATTTGAAAACAACCAACGAGTTGTCCCAAGGTGTCGACGATAATTGTACAAAAAACCTTCTGGCCGATGCTAGAAAAAAGTTAGTTTGACAAGTGGGGATATGAAGTCGAGCCCAAAGTTCCTTTTAAGACACGTCTTGTGGATTTTCTGTCTATGTGTCTTAGTATCTATCTTCTACCTATTTGTGATTAAAAAGGCATCATAAATCCAAGAACATTTTTTGTAGTATCCAAGTTGGTGGAGAAGAAACTAGTTGGGTTTGCCACCCCTGTTTTGGAAAAAATACAAAGGAGTCTACTACATATTCATGAACAGAAAGATACTATCAAAATTTTGGGACCATTTTAGGTTTTGTTGAGATGGATCATGGCTCATTTCAGGACTTAATATATACAGAGAGGGATATAGGTCATTAGGATCAAATTTCAATGATACATCCAGGCTGTATCTAGTATTTCAGATCTATCATTTAAACCCCATGAAATTCAAACAAGCCTGAGTTTATTCAAAGATTTCAAATTCTTCCTCTATGGAAATCCGCCAACAAGGAGGTTTGTTGATGAAAAAAAAGCTATAATTGAGATGAGGTCACACATTATAGCCTTTTTGGATAGTGTACATATTAGAGACTAGGATTTATGGTGAAATAATATGTGATACTTATTCTCCTTATCGGTTTTTATGTTAGTTAATGTTCTTGCAAAAATAACTATATCCCCTCCAGTTCACATCAGATTGGAAAATCATCCAATAGTTGCTTGACAACTATGGATGATCACAACCATGGAGTTGATGGGGGTGGTGATCAACCTACCTCTAGATTATGAAACTAGTAGATTGACCACTTGGTATGCTGAAGCTTGTATTGCATCATACCCTAAAGGGGTGTTGGACATAAATGTTCCTTGGGTTGGGGTAAAGAGAGAGAGCATGAAAGATCCTTCTCATTTAGATGGTGATTCTTCTCCTTCGGTGTTGTCATATGATTCAAAGAGTGTGGATGAAGAGGTTCCCATTTAATTAAAACAACATTATACAATATATAATCCACCCACCATAATCAAGAGGGATACACCAAAATAAACAATTGAAGCTGCACCTAGGCAGTCTAGTTCAGACCTCCAAGAGGAGTCCCAACTTCCATTTTATCATCCAAATTTTATAATGGAAAGTGTTGGGAAGATCATGAAATATAATGCCACATTATCATTCTCATAGGAGGCTGAAATGTATTATGAATACGTAAGAACAGTGGTAGTCCAAATGTGGTAGGATTGGTCTTCAGATGTTGACATTGCATGGACACTCCTATGTGAAGGGTTTTAAATTCCTAGGATAGGAGATATCTAATCCCCATTGGTATTATCTCTGAGGATAATCCTACTAAAGTAGAAAATCATATCCGGGAGTTAGATATTCTCATATATGCAATCGGAAATCGGGTTCCTACAATGAGGAGAGTGTATGATATAATAAAATGTGGTGAAGATGAGGGGATAAATCATTTTACTTAGGATGAATGAAGTGACATCATTGATACCATAGACATAAGATTTCTTCTTCTCAAACCATTTTCTTCTTTGAATTTATATTTCATTCAATGCCTCATTGCTAAATGGGAATTCCATCTTAATTTTTAGAGGGCTGAGGGAAAATAAACTGAGTTTCTAGCTCCATGGTGTAGTTCTAGTGGTACTCTGATCAGGGTTACTGAGTCACCAACCGAATCAAGAGAGGCATCTCCAGGACTATAGTCCATAGAGGATGAGATGGAGGGAGAATTCACACCTATTATACCATTTTTTGTGGAGGTTGATATTATCCCTCCTTTGAAGATGATGAAGAAGAAGGAACACCAAAGTTTGAAATCCATGGCTAAACGCCTTACTAAAAGTGGTAATTCATCTTGGTGTCATTCATCTCTACCCAGAAAAAATGTTTAAAATTTCTTGAATTGTAGAAAATACTCACATTTCCTCTCATAAGGGGTTTAAAAATTAGACTCTGAGAGTTGAGGAGGAAACTTTAGACCATGAAATGATCCCTACTGGTGAAATGGATCCCTCAACTAAAGTTATAGTGCGGGTCAAGGGTGCATCATCTGCTCCTATCATTGTTCCTACCGCTATTAAGAGGAGGGAAGAACCTTGTATGTTGGAGGTGTTCCATATGATTCCACATTATAATGACTGACTTCTTCTACTGTAATATTTCAGGTTTATCTCATGCACCATAGAATCCTATGATGACTGATGATGACCCTATTGTTGTCACTGAGGGGACTATTTGGGGTCTCATGTCATGATTGAAGGGTTATGAACCAACCACTCTAAGTGTTCTCATAGGTGAGATTATCACGGGGATTGGGATGTCAATAGAAACCATGATAAATATTGGAATTGATTTTAATGAAATACTAGAACATGTTAATATTCCTAAAACTTTAGAATAATTTGGGGCACTATATAAAGAATAAAATGTATTTGAGTTTTTATTTTCTATCCAATTAAACTTTTTATTCTTGATTCCCTAATCATGATTGGTTGGAATGATCAACTCCATCCAGAAAATCTGTTACAGTGATGGGGTATGGAGAGTGTGTCAAAATTGATCTCAATTCTACTTTTGAGGGAGAGACAGCTCAGGTGGATCTTGAAATGTGAATCCTTCCTAAGGCTCATCTTGCAACCCCTAGATAGACCCAGGAGAGTGCTTGTCATGAAGAGGTTCCATCCCATACTGCTAAAGCTTGGAATACTGGGGATGAATCCTCCCAGGTTGCTGACTTGTTATTGGGTAAGGATAACCAAATGTTGTGATTGTACCATATTCCTTCTATTATTTTGAATATAACAATTATTATAATTTATTATTTATAATTATCAACTTTTGTGGCTATATCTAGGGGAAAATCATCTTCATCAGCTCGATGAGGGACCCCAAAACACCCTTAGAGGGGAGGGGTGAATCAGGTTGTCAAATTGTTCTTCAAAAGTCGCATATCTTGTTCCCATGTTGAAAGAAACTTGTTAAAAATGTTTTATTAAAAATACTAGTAAAAAAATTACATGCAAAGAGTTAACACAATGATTTTACTTGGTTCACCACTAAGGGCTAGTCCATGGAGAATACGCCGATAGTGTGTCAGTCATACATAAATCCACAAAACTTCACTAGTTTTGAAGTACAAAAGTTTAGGAATAGTTACTCTATGCATGGAACACTTTATTTACATTATTTGATGGATATCTCACTATATACCACATAGCACTTCTATCGACTCCCCATAGATCACTACCTTAGGATGAATCCAAACAAAGATTATAGACTTGTCGGTCCCTTAATTTTCATTAAACTATGCATCATCAACTATAAAAATATGTTCTATTAATTTCCCACTTTTACCAATAGATGTAATCCTCTTTTCACCACACTGATAATTTGTGAACTATTCCTCCATGAACTGGCCTTCTTCCTCGATGAACTATGTTGCACCACATAGAGTTCTTCGCAGACCACCTATCCTCTGCAGACTACCTCCGCTTCTGTGGACCGTATCTACTTCTGTGTACCAACTCTGTATACCATATCTATGTACCATGTATGCTTGTACAAAATAACTTCTTCCATAGACTGTTTCTTCACCATGGACTAACTCCTCTTTTGTTGACCACTTTCCTTTGCAATCTGTAGTGCCCCGAAAAAACTCTTTCAAAAACTATTCATGTAAACTACTTCACCCTTCACAAAATTATCTCTCATGAACCACTTCTCTATCACAGACTCCCCAAGAATTATTTCTCACTTATATAGATTTATTTTCAGAGTGAACATTTTTTCTAATGAAAAACTCTCTATGTAATGATGGGATTAGTGGTCCTTATATAAGAAAAATAGATCCAAAAATACTACTAAACCAAATCACCCAAATATTTGATGCGGTATAGCCACCGCATACTATGATCCTTCCATGAACCATTTTTCCTACCAAAGTCCACGCATCACCTTTCATTTTCTACGGTCAATTCCCTTCATAAACTAAACTCATTACGGATCCACAAATCTCTTCATCCTTTCCATGAACTACAATCCATCCCCTGAACCATTTGACTTCTACGCGGCCCACGTACTATTTTTTGTGGTCCACATAGTGCTACTATAGTTAAATCCCATTCTGATTACTCCCTTTTTGGTCTAAAAATAATGCTACACAGTCTGTGTACTATTCACTACTTTGTGGAAATACTTCCTTTTCCAAAAACAAACACCCTATTCTGAGGCCCAAAAATTAGGAAAACACTTGCAAATGAAACCACCGGCAACACTATTGTTGGAATGTACTATAAGAACACTTATCTTGAAAACTTATTCATCAAACCATTTTGTATTGATTGAAAATACAAACCAAACTTCATTACCATCAATGAATCACCTTGATTTTAACATGAGACCAGTATTAGAAGGCGAGGCAGCCACTGTTCAGGAGGGAACAGAGCGAGACAATTCTTTGAGTAGACTAATCCTGAAGTAAATATCTCTTTCTAAAAGAGACTTTGAAACTATCCTAGAGTTACAGAATTATATTTTTATCATACGTTTCAAGGTCTAGTGGTATATATGGAAGATAATATTTGATACACCCCTTGAGGACCTACCTTCATGAATCCAATGACTTTTAGTTTTGTTGGGCATGTTAGGATTTGATGGGATTGATTACCATATAACCCAAGATTCTATAGATGATACTATTTATAGGAGAGAAAGATATTATATGATTCAGAAATATCTCATAAAGTCCAAATCACTTTCCAATATTTATGACTTATGATCCGCGTTGTACCAAAAAGAGGCTAATCATAACAAAAAATTGGAACGATTCATGTGACAGATCAAGGTGAAGAGAATTAAAGTGTTGTTACCTTAATAAGAATTAAATTACACTCAGGGAGAACTTGAATAAATCTATAATTACTTAGGGGAATCCCAAACGGAAGGGTTAACTTCCCTTGTGACTACAACAGAAGTGCTTCGTCAGGATATGGAGACTAAAGCTAGTTGAATGACTGCGTTTCAATAAGAAACTAATGGGGCTTGATAAAATGTTCAAAATATGAAGAGTTATATTTAAGGCCTCTCGTAATATATAAAAAAGAGACTCCAATTTTTTGATGGTCCTCTAGGGTCCTTTTTTCTTATAAATGAAAATAATTTTACTATTATTAATCTATGTCTTCATCCTTACATTTTTATTGTAATCATATCATCAAATATTATTTTTCACAGCATTAAATATTCATACAAGATAATTATAATTATAATTATAGGGATGACATTGTTCTATTTTCTAATCCAATATTCCTAGTGAGTTTAGTTTGACTATTTCTAGGGTCATATGGGAAACCCTACAAACTTTGTGTATTTTGTTTCATCACCCTGATTTTTTGAATAAGATCTTTATGAAAGAGACTTATTTGGTGACCCTTCAATTTTTCTTAAGGCCTCCCTTTCTAGGTTTTCATCATAATAGTATTTTTTCCTTTTAACTTTTAATTGCTTGAAATTATAGAAGCCATATAAAGCGTAGGTTTAGAAATTTTAGACTCGAATTTTTTCCAGGGTTCCCTTTGCGAGTTTTCAACCAAGTAAGTATTGTGTCTCTTTTGTGGATTGTTTACATTCATGCATGCTAGACTAAAAGGGATAATGTTTTACTTTGAACAACACTGACCATGAATTTTGAGATGATAACCCAAACAAGCCTTGGTGACTAAGAATGTTCCAATATTATTTAGATACTTCCAAGGGGAATTTTGAGCCATGATCATATGGTTCCAAAATATAAAAAATGTTATTTGATAATAGAGGAGGTATCTCTTGAGAAAAAATTTACCACTGGTTGAAAAACCCATTATGAGGGGTTTTTTATGCATGTCCAATTGGGGCACATACTACATGGTCAAGTAGAAACATTCTTAGGCTGACATGAACGTTATGTGGTCATCTCATTCAATTCTAATAGGGGAACATAGAATATAGTTAAGTAAAGGAGTTCCCAAGAATATTGATATTCTATTGTTCGTGGGTGATGGAAGTTATGGAGATTTATATTTCTCAAGACCACAAGGGGTGGTTTTGATAAAGTAAGATGTCTAAAAATGAAGGGAATATCTCTGTCGGCACATGCGAAGAATGAGAAACCACTCCTACACAAATTGTTTTGTTTGAAGGAGGATACATTTTGTTAGATAACCAATATCGGGGGTGAAGGTCCATTTCTAACAAAGGATGAAGATATCATGCAATTTAAAGTCATGAAACCAGGACATTATGCCATGAAGTTTAAATTCATGCAAAAAGGGAATTATATCATGCAATTTAAAGTCATGTAGAAATGAAATTTTGAGAGATTTAATTTAAGGTCCTTATCTTTGACCAAAGGTTTGATGATCTTTCGATTCTTGGTAATCTTTCTGGAAATGTGATACTATATTCAAGTATGTAAGAATAATATTTAAAGATATGATTTGGGGATTCCCAAATCTGAATGTTGGTATGGGAAAAAGGGCTTATGATGTTAGAGGAGGTCTCACCAGAGAAAAACTTTTCCATAGGTTGACAAACCCATTATGAAGGATATTTTAGGAAATTCCAATTGGGTCACGTACTACATAGTCAATAGTGGCATCCTTTGGCTTACAAATCCGTTATGAGGGTTGTTTTATGCAAGGCCAGATGAGACACGTACTGAATAGTTAGGTAAAGGATCTTGATAAAAAACATTTTCATTGAATATTTTATTGATAATAAATGATAAAATTTCCTCAAATTGTGTTAAATATATTTATTTATAAAAATTGTGGGATTATATCATTCATTTGAAAATTTTATGGAAATTCCAGTTGTACCCCTTATAGTGCTCTGTGGTATTTTAAAGATAAATATTTTATTATTTATTATTTGAACTAGAAATTTTATAATTGCGTTCCTGACTTAATGGTATAAAACATTTGTTCATGACAATGGAGATAAATCGTGCATTAGGTTGGACTAAATAGACCATGAAGTCCAAGGTGGGCTGGGCCCGGGAGATTGGACATTGGTTCTGTATTTGGGCCATAACATCTTCATAAGAGCTTGGATTGGGCCCAAATTTTGTGAGGAGATTTCCAAACCTATTTTTCACAAATAATTACTCATTAAGAATAGCTGTTCCACGTGTTTTGGAGGTCAAATGGGCAGTGAAATTTGGGTTAAAATATTTGGTTGAGATTCCCCATTCACACTTGAAGCCTCTTTAAACCTAGCCTCAAATCCACTCTATAAATTTCTTTTTCTCTCATTTAGAGGGGTTGAGATGTGAACTAGGATATTGGGAGAAGAGTAGAAGTGGTTTTACACAATTTTAACTCACAATTGGAGAAGGGAAGCTATGAATCTAGGATCTCCTCCAAAATGATCTTCTTTTCTTCTTATTTGTGGTAATGTTGTTGTGATTTCAATAAACACTTAGTTTTTCTTACAATTATTCTATTATTTTCAATTTTCGTATACTCTTAATCTTTATCTTTGGTCAGGAATTCAAGAGTAGAAACAATACCGGGTTATACCCTTTCCAATCCTTTGCACTTGAATAACGTTTCAACAATGACTACACCCCCCATGAAAGAGTAGATTTTTAGTAATTGATCGAACTATATCCTTATTAATTAATTTATTTTGAATAAATTATATAATGTAATTCACATAATATGATATATTAATTGAGTTTTTAATTTAATTAAAACTAATAAATCAATTGAACAATTAACACAAAAACACGTGAGGATGAGATTTTGTGTAAATTTTGAGAGTGCAAACTTAATCGGTAATACAAAATCACACGGTATCAATTTGTAGTGTTAAAATATAATCCAAAAACACAATTAATAATATTTTACAGAGGGGAAATGTGCATTAATTCACTAATGACCATAAGTTAACCTTAGAACATCAATCAAAGTAGGCTGTGATTGCATGCTTCGAAGTTATCCTAGGGTTAAATTCACTTCATCTTTGTGGTAAAGTTAATTCTCATAGGGTTCGAGATTTATCAAATTAAGGGATGATAATTAAGTGAATGTTAATTTAAATTATAATGTTAAATAATTGAGTGAAGTGGAAGAGTTGGATCGATTATTCCTTCTAAAATATTTTCTAAAAAATACACTTTCTTGTTGTGTCATTTTAATCGAACTTCATTTCAAAAATAAAACAAAAAATACAATCTTCTTTAAAAAAAATTCTTATAGATTTATAAATGATAAAAAAACCTCATAATTTTAATTGGTGTTCTTATTTCCTTTTATTTTATTTTAAAAATCCCTTTAATATGTTGTTATATTTACATCCTCCTTTGAGAGACGACCTTGGTCAGCCACTCTACTGCACCGAAGTACCCAAAAACCACTAATACTTTGACGGAACCCATGAAAAAACCTTTAAAATTGGTTCCATTACCAAGGATTCAAGTAACTGTTTCAACCAATTATAGGTATTTATTTAATTTTACATTTTATTCCCTTCTCTTATTTCTTCCTTCTTTACCCAAGCTGAATTTTTTCCTTTTCTTTTATTTTCTACTTCTTCTTTCTGGACCATGAACTAATATTCTAATTTTTATTTTACGATGGTCCACTTTATTTCTTTTTATTTTTTTTATTTTTAACATTTACTAATCCTACGGATCTTTTAGATCTTGACCCTGAGATTAAATGTAGCCTTTGGGCTCAAATCAGATATTATCTTTCTATGGGTAGTTTTAACATTCAACCAGTTGGAGAATTCCTCCACTCCCAGAACATTGAAATTGGAAGTAATAAAAATTCAAACATAAAACAATATCCAATGGATAAAAATAATTGAAATAAACTTAATAGAACCATTTGAGAATTGGTTGTACCTGATATTAACTATCAACCAAATTTCATTGCATACCCAAATATTGAATCAGACTTTGAACTGAAATCTGGGTTAATTCACATACTTCCAAAATTTCATGGCCTCTCTGGTGAGGATCCAAATAAACAACTTAAATAATTTAATGTGGTTTTCTCAACCCTAAAATGAAGAAATGTATCTAAAGATCAAATCAAACTAAGAATATTCCCATTCTCACTTGATGGAGTTGAAAAATATTGGATGCATTATTTATAACATGAAGATGTAACATGTTGGAATGATTTGAAACGTCTTTTCCTCCAAAGATTTTTTCTAGCATCATGGACCACTTCCATTTGTAAGGAGATCTCTGGGATTATGAAAACCTAGTGGGAGTCAATGCATGAGTACTAGGAGTGATTAAAGAAGTTGTGTGCAAGCTACCCACATCACAAAATCTGTGAAAAAATCCTCATCCAATACTTCTATGAAAGACTCACACCTATGGAGAGAAGCATGGTGGATTTCGTAGCTGGAGGAGCATTGGTGTAGAAGACACCAGTTAGAGGGTTCCCATGATAGCGCCTTTCAAATTGGCACCATTTCTGGGGAGGCAAGTAAATTTTCAACCAATTAGTGGTATTTATGTTATTTTACATCTTATTCTATTCTTCTCTTTTTTCTTCCTTCTTTACCCAATCTGAATTTTTTTCTTCTTCTTTTATTTTCTTCTTCTTATTTTTGGACCATCAACTCAAACTTCACATTTTAATTTTACTATGTTCCACTTTTATTTGTTTCATTTTTATTTGATTTATTACTCGAACTAATCCCGAGGATTTTTTCGATCTTGACCCTGAGATTAAACGTAGTCTTAGGGCTCGAATCATACATTCTCCGTAAACGAGAAGTTTCAACATTCAAACAGTTAGAGAATTTCTATATTACAAGAACATTGAAATTGGAATAAATTCAAATTCAACCATAAAACAAGAACCAATGGCTGAAAATAATGAAAATTAACTTAATAGAACCATTTTAAAATTGGCTGCACTTGATATTAACTATCTACTAAATTGTATTGCAAACCCAAATATCAAATCAAATTTTGAACTGAAATCTAGATTAATTCACCTTCTTCAAAAGTTTCATGGACTCTCTAGTGAGGATACCAATAAACAACTTAAATAATTTAATGTGGTTTGATCAACCATCAAACCAAGAAATTTTTCTGAAGATCAAATCAAACTAAGAGCATTCCCATTATCACTTGATGGAGATGCAAAAGATTGGATATATTATTTACAACCTGAATATGTAACATGTTGGAATGATTTGAAATGTCTTTTCCAACAAATATTTTTTCCATAATCAAGGAACACTTCCATTCGTAAGGATATCTCTGGGATCAAGAAAGCCCAGGGGGAGTCAATGTATGCGTACTAAGAGTGATTCAAGAAGTTGTGTGCAAGCTTCCCACATTATGAAATTAGTGAGAAAATCCTCATCCAATACATCTATAAAGGACTCACAACTATGGAGAGAAGCATGATGGATGCCGCAGATAGAGGAGCATTGGTGGAAAAGGCACCAGTAGAAACACGTTCATTAATTGACAATATGGACAAAAACTCCCAATAATTTGGTGATCGAGGTGCACTACATGTCAGAGGAGTAAATCAGGTAAGTCCACCTTCTCTTGAAAGTCATTTGATTGATACTAAATTGGAAAAATTGACCTATATGGTGAGGCAGATCTCTTTGGAACAAAAGACATACCAACCCCCTCCTTCAAGGCCTTGTGGAATTTTCATAGAGACAAGCCACCCAACTGACTGTTGCCCAAAAAAAAGAAATAGAAGATTGTGTATCAGTGTTTCCTGGGAGACCATATCAATTGAAAAGACAACCATATCCCCAAAATAAGCTTGATTCCTTTACAAAAATATACAACCAAGGGTGGAAGGATCAATTTGACATGAGGTATGTCTCTGGACAACAACAAAGGCCCCCTTTCAACAAAACTTCCAGCAGACTCCACCTTAACAAAGGGTTTCCAACAAACCCAAAGGAGATTTGAAGCCCATGAATCAATAAGCCAAAAAAGGGAATCACCAAACTAAGGAAGATTCTAACTTTGATGATCTTTTGAATCAAATTGTTCTTAATCACCAGAATGAGCTGAAGAGTCAAGGTTCGGAGTTGAGGGAGCTAAGACTCAAATGAGCCAGATTGCCACTACCCTCCATGAATTTGTAAGTACGAATTCTAAAAATCTACCTTCCCAACCTACTCCAAATACAAAGGGTAATGTCAGTTCCATCTCAGTGAGAAGTGGAAAGCAAACAACTGATACATCTACACCTATCATTCCACCGATATTCACCTCAAATCTAGAGAATCCCCAATCAAAACTAGCTGATGAGAATCCCAAGGAGAAAGATAAAGGTAAGAGAAAGATTGATGATGTTCCTCCTAAACCTCTTCCATTTCCAAATAGGGTTGTAAAAACCAAGAAGATAGCAAAATAAGCAATGAAAAAAGAGGTTTTGGACACATTTAAGTGTGTGTAGATCAACATCCCTCTACTTAAAGCCATCATGAAAATCCCAAGGTATGCCAAAATTTTAAAAGAACTTTGTACCAATCGAAGAGGGCTCAAGGTAAATGAGAAGATCAATCTTGGAATGAATGTGTCAACACTCATTACACCAAATCTAACAATGCCAAAAAAGTGAAAGGATCTGGGGGCATTCACCATCCCATGCACCATAGGGGAGTTACACTTTTCGGATGCTTTATTTGATTTAGGAGCTTCTATAATTGTGATTCCTCACTATGTATTCTCTTATTTATAGGTTGGTGAGTTGAAACTGACAAGATTAGTGGTGCAGTTGGTGATTAGAGCTACACCATATCTAGAGAGAGTCATTGAGGATGTACTTTTCTGTGTAAGAGACATGATCTTTCCAATATATTTCTACATTCTTAAAATGGAGGAAGATCATGTAAGTTCACATGCTCCCATTATCTTAGGTAAAACCTTCCACAAAACTGTAAACAAAATCATAAATTTCAATGAGGGTACACTTTCCATGGATTTTGGAGATGAATTTGCAATATTTAATGTTATAGACTCCATGAAGTACTCCTCAGAGGACCAATCTGCTTTTGTTATCTCACATTTTGAACCACCAAGTAAAACCCACATAGATTTTGACTGTCCTATTTTTTGGGAGATTATGAGCATCGATTATTGTTTGATGTCTAATAGTACTTCCACACTTATTTCTAATGCACAAAACTCTCTTAGATTTGATTTTGAAATGGATTCATATTCTAATTTTGATCACGTTCAATCTGATTATAACATGGATGTTGAGTATGCTGATGGATTTTATGAATTATTATCTAATTTTGATGATGTTTATTATGATACTAATGTTATTTGTGAACATATTTCAGTTCCATCAATGTCTCCATCCATAAATCACACCCTACACTGGTACTCAAGCCATTACCACCAAATATAAAATACTCATACTTGTTAAGTGGCAAGAGATTACCTGTTAACATTGCTAACAATCTATCTTTTGAACAAGAAGAAAATCTTTTGAATCTTTTTAGGGAGAACATTAGGGAAATTGGGTGGACCTTGGGTGACATATCAGGTATTAGCTCCTCCATTTTCATGCATAGGATTCTTTTGGAGGATGGGGCTAAGATTGTTAGGCAGCCACAAAGGAGACTCAATCCAAACCTTCTGGAAGTTGTTAAAAAAGAGGTTGAAAAATTGCTCGAGGCAGGTATAATATACCCCATTTTAGATTCCTAGTGGGTAAGTCCTATTCAGTTTGTGCCTAAGAAAAGTTGTCTTACTGTTATTAAAAATAAGAATGATGAGTTAGTTTCAATGAGGGTGAAAAACAATTGGCCTATGTGTATTTATTATAGGAAACTAAATCAGTTCACTCGCAAGGACCATTTCCCCCTCCCATTTATTGACCAAATACTTGAGAGACTAACTGGTAAGACACATTAATGTTTCATGGATGGATTTTATGAATAGTTTTAGGTTCCTATTTCTCCAGAGGATCCATAGAAGACAACATTAACTTGTCCATCCAGTACATTTTCCTATCAAAGGATGCCATTTAGAATTTGCAATGCCCTAGGTACCTTCTAGATATAGATGGTGAGTATTTTTACAGATTTCATAGAGTCCTACACGGAGGTATTTATGGATGATTTTACGGTGTATAGGTCTTCATTTGATGATTGTATCTATATTTTGGGAAAGGTTTTGAATCGTTGTATTGAGAAGAATTTGGTCTTGAACTTTGAAAAGTTCCATTTCATGGTAGAGCATGGCATTGTCTTAGGGAATGTAGTGTCAAAACATGGGAGAGAGGTTGATTGATCTAAGGTAGATATTATTTCATCCCTACCCTATCCTTCATGTCTATGTGATGTTAGATCTTTCCCAGGGAATGTATGATTTTATCAGCACTTCATTAAAGATTTTAGTAAGATTGGTCTTCCTACGTCATGATTACTTCAAAAGGATTATGATTTTGTGTTTGATGATTCTTGTAGGAATTCTTTTGATGAGATAAAACAATGTATGACCACTCCAACTATCATAGAGCCTCCATAGTGGGAGATTCTTTTTGAGCTTATGTGTGATGCCACCCACTTTGTGGTTGGAGCTGTCTTATCTCAAAGGGTGGAGGGGCATTCACATGTGATTGCCTATGCATCGAGGACACCGGATTCATCCCAATCAAACTACACTGCAATATAAAATGAGTTTCTTGCTGTCATATTAGCTTTAGATAAATTCTGTTCATATTTATTAGGCTCTAATATAGTTGTTTTTTGGACCATGCAGCCCTAAGGTACCTCTTGAAGAGGCAAGATGTGAAACCTAGGATTATTCGATGGATGATTCTTCTTCAAGAATATGATATTGAGATAAAGAACAAGAATGGGTCAAAAAAACCTGGTGGCAGACCACATGATTAGGATTACTCACACACTAGAGGATGAAACCTTGGACTAGGTACCACTTTGGGATACTTTCCTAGATGAGAATTTTTATTCCATCTCAGGTACGCACCCTTGGTATGATGATTTAGTGAACTTCATTGCTGCATCTAAAATCTCATCAAATTTAAAGAAACATCATGTAAAAAAATTAAAGAGTGCGTCAAGATTTCATTTTTGGGATAACCTCTACCTCTGGCACATGTGTAGTGACCAAGTTTTTAGGAGGTGTGTTCCTGATCATGAGTTTCAGTCTGTTTTGAAATTATGTCATACACTTGATTGTGGTGGACACTTTGGACACCAACAAATAGCTAGGAATGTTTTTGACTTTGGATTATACTGGACTAGCTTATTCCATAATTCCCATGTGTTTTTGAAGTCATGATCTTGTTTCCAACACACTGGGAACATTTCTAGGATACATGAGATAAACTAAAAACCCACACTATTCTGTTATATTTTTTATGTATGGGGAATTGATTTTATGGGTCCTTTTCCTAGTTCATTTGGGTTTTTTATATTTTGTTTTCTATTGATTATGTGAGAAAATGTGTGGAGGCTAAGGCCACCAGGACTGATGATTCTCATGTTGTTTTGGACTTTGTCAAAGCACAAATTTTTTGTAGTTTGGGATTACCAAAGGCCATCATCAGTGACCAAGGGAAACACTTCTACAACTAGAATTTGGCTTCACTACTTTGGAAGTATGGGGTGTCACACAAAACATCAACACCATAACACCCCCAAAAAATTGTGAGACTGAGGTTTCAAATTGTGAGTTGAAATAAATTTTGGAGAAAACTGTGCAGCCGAATAAGAAGGACTGGAGTAGGTGCTTGGATGATGCGCTATGGGAATATAGTACAATATAGAAAACTCCCATTGGTATTTCCCAATTTTGGATTGTTTTTGGGAAAGCCTGTCATATACCCATGGAGGATAAGCATCAGGCTTATTGGGATATAAATAAATGGAACATGGATTTGGCCCAAGCTGGAATTCAACAAAAGCTGCAAATTCAAGAGATTGAGGATATTTGATTATATTCATATGAGAACTCAAGGCTCTACAAGGAAGGATAAAAAGAATCACATGATAAAATGATATATAAATGAGAATTTCAAGTCGGAGAGAATGTCTTGCTCTATAGTTATTGACTGAAGCTGATTTATAGTAAGTTGCATTCTAGGTGGAAAGCTCCTTATGTTGTGACTAATGTTTTTCCTTATGGTGTAGTGGAGATCATATAAGAGGATACGTGAAGGAGCATTATAGTCAATGGGAAACGTTTGAAGAAATACATTGAGGGACATCCTACTAAGGTAGTAAATTTCATCACACTCCATGACCCCATCATCACATGAGCATATCAAGTTGTTCCTAACCTTTTAACTTTTATATTATTTATCCTATTTAAAATTATACATTTCATGTGCATATATCATCTAATAGGTTCACATTGAGGACAATGAAATATTTTGAGTGTGGGGTAGGGGACTACATTTTGCGGTAGATATTTAGGATTTTATTTGGTCTATTTTATGTGTATTTTCTATTTAGTTTTTGGTCAAAATTTTCAAACAAAAAATAAAAAAAATAAAAAAATATATCATATAACATTCTCATGTGGAACATATGGAAAATGCATGTTTTCAAAATTAATTGGTATAATTATAAGCATGAGTAATATTTCATCATCAAGGGTTGACTATTATAAATATTGAAGTCATCTACGATATGAATGGTTGTGTCATTATAAAAACTTTTAATTATTTGTGATATTTGTTCATGGTAAATTGTGTCATTTATTTATCCACACAATTTTTCTCACAATCACGAATTCTGAGTTTGTCTTACCCAATTGAATGTATATTCTGGGTAAGTAATCCTTTTCAGCTTATAACATGGTCTTTCCATACATTCGTTTCTATTTCGATCGTTTTCATCACTATACCAGACTGACCTATGCATGTGCACCTAATATATAACTATTGTATTCCCTCTGAAAAAAGTCAAAAAAAAATCCAAAAAAAAATTGTCAATAAAGAGGGGAGTGAAGAAATATACAATATGTTGGGATATTTAGGTCGAGAGCTCATGTTTTGAATTCTGGGAATGCTTAAATGAGTGGGTTTTGGAATTTGTTAGCAAAGTATGATGAACAGGTTTAGTGGAATAGAATCAAGTAAGAAGAAAAAATTTTATCAACCTGAATATACCAGATAAAGGGTGGAGAGACAAGCTTGGAATGGTTGGCAGACACACACGTGGAGAATTAGTGGCATGGTAGACCCATGACTTGTTTTGCTATGAATAGTGTTATGAATCTCATTTGATTTTATTTTGACATAATTTATGAGACAATTAATTTAAAATTTATTGATATTGACTCTTGAATGGATTCTTACTTGGCCAATATTTGCACTGTGGATTGAAAAATTTGAATATGCATATCTTGTCACAATTTTTTCGAATATATGATATGAGGTTTTTCTCAGGAGTACAAAAGGGTAAGTGCGGGGGAGTTGATAAAACACATTTTTAATGAATATTTTATTGATAATAAATGATAAAATTTCCTCACATTGTGTTAAATATGTTTATTTATAAAATATTTGGGATTAGATCATTCATTTGAAAATTTTATGGAAATTCCAGTTTTACCCTTTATAGAGAAATGTAGTATTTCGAAGATAAATATTTTTATATTTATTATTTGAACTTGAAATTTTTTAACTCTGTTTTTAACATAATTGGATACAACTTTTTTTTCTTCTGGAAATTGGAGCGAAATCGTGCATTTGGTTGGACTAAATACATCGTGAAGTCAAAGGTGGGCTGGGCCCACTAGATTGGATATTGGTTCTGTATTTGGGCCATAACTTCTTGATAACAGCTTGGATTAGGCCCACATTTTGAGAGGAGATCTACAACCCAATTTTGCATAGATAAATATTCTATAAGAGCAGCTGGTTCATGCGTTTTGGAGGTCAAATGGGTGTAAAATTTGTCTTAAAATATTTCGCCGAGATTCCCCATTCACACTTGGAACCTCTTTAAACCTAGCCTCCCCTCCACTCTATAAATTAGTTTTTTTTTCATTTGGATGGGTTTGGGAATGCATTAGGATATTGGGAACATAGGAGAAGTGGTTATATACTATTTCAATTCACAATTGGAGGAGGGAATCTACCAATCTAGGATCTCCTCCAAAATGTTCTTCTTTTCTTATTCTTTGTTGTAATGTTGTTGTGATTTGAATAAAATCTTAGTTTCTCTTACACTTATTATGTTATTTTCAATTTTCTTATTCTATTAATCTTCTTCTCTGGGATGGAATTCAAGAGTATAAAAAATATTGGGTTATACCCTTTCTAAACCTATGCATTTTTATAATGTTTCTACGATGACTACACCGCCCATGGAAGAGTAGTTTTTTTAGTAATCGATCAACCTCTATCCTTATTTATTAATTTATTTTTAATCAAGGATATACTTTAATTCACATAATATGATCAATTAATTTATTTTTTAATTTAATATAAACTAAGAAATCAATTTAACAATTAACACAAAAACACATGAGGATGAGATTTTGTGTAAATTATGAGAGCGTGAACTTAATCTGTAATACAGAACCATATGAGATCAATTTGTAGTGTTCAAATATAGTCACTAAACTCAATTAATTCTAATTTATAGAGATTAAAGGTTTCTTAATTTACCAATGACCATAATCTATCCTTAGAACATCAATCAAAGCTGGGTGCTGCGATTGCATGTTCCAAAGTTAGCCTAGGGTTAAATTTGATTTAGATTTTCAGAAAAGTTAATTCTCATAGGTTTTGAGATTTAAAAAATTAAGGGATCATAATTAATTGAATGTTAATTTAAATGATAATGATAAATATTTAAGTGAAGAGGTATAGTTTGATCGATTACACCTTCTAAAATATTTTCTAAAAAACATCTTCTTGTTGTGTCATTTTAATCGAACTTCATTTCAAAAATAAAAGCAAAAATAAAATAAAATCTTCTTCCAACAAACTTCTTCTATATTTATATATGATAAAAAACACCCATCCTTTTAATTAGTGTTCTTATTTACTTTTATTTTATTTTCAAAAATTCCTTTAATATTTTGTTAAATTTACTTCCTCCTTTGAGAGAAGACCTTGGTTAGCCACTCTACTGCACCTAGGTACCCATAAACCACTAATCATTTGAGGGTGCCCATGAAAACACCTTTTAAATCACTATGACATTCTATTATTAAAATCCAATGAACGTTTATGGATATTTGGATCATCCCAAGCACATAGTTGGGATTTTGAAGAAAGTACATGAATACAGATGGGGTATTTGAAGTCAAAATTTACAAAGAATTAGGAAAATTGAGGCTCTATGTAGGTCTGGCCTAAGCATGGGAAGTATGGTGCATATAGTTTTAGGTCATACGACTTGGAATATAAGATTGTGGAAATGGTGGATGGTACGTGGTCAAGTGGCTAAACATTATTCCAGTATTCTTTGAATATATGATGGGGGTAAATGTAAACCACGGTCTTGGAGACTATCAATTCAAGAAAAATGACATGGGACAAATATACAGATGATTAATGCTGACTATAAATTGTGGGTACCATCATACCATCATCAAAATACTAAAGGGACTGAAGAGGATTCTCCAAAGTTAAAAGTTACCTCTATTTGACAAACTCATTATGAGGGATTATTTATGCATGGCCAATTGGGGCACGTACTGCATAGCCTAAAAGTGGAATCTTCTTACTGACAGGCCTGTTATAGGGGAAACTTATGCAAGGACAACTGGGGTGTGTACTACATGGTCAGGTAGAGGTACTCTCAGGTTTCAGACATTCTTCCACCAAAATCTAAGGAAAGGTTATAAAGATTTGAAAGTATTCAAGATTAGAAGTATGACATGTGAAAAGAGAAATTTTTCAATGCATAAAGGAAAAATCTTATGGATACTAGACATGAATTTGGAGTCCCCTTCATATATTTGATTCATACATAGAAGGGGGGATCTCTTATTTCCTTTGAGGTTATTTAAGGATAGAACCCAAAATAAAAGATCTTGCATAGATTTTTGATTGTATATAGGAGAAGGGGAAGTTTATTTTACCCCATTTTTGGGGATACTGATTAAGACCAAGGATTCACTAGGTATCTTAATGGGATAATAATCAAGCCACACGTTTTTCAAGAGGTACCATGCAATTGGAAGTCAAGTGGCGAGGGCATTGGCTATGTAGTTTAACATCTTACATAAAGGATATTATGACGTGAAAAGAAATAGTGTGGCTAGGCTGGGGTGTAGAGACCACGTGTCACTATGTATCTTGTTGGAGTAATAATCAAGTCACATGCAGTTCTAATAGATACATGTTTATGCATAAAGTGAGAACTTGTATTGGATCTTCCTATGTAGATCTAACTCATACGTGAGAGAGTATAGTATTTTCCATGTTGTGCTTTGGATGAGCATAGGATTGAATATTCATACATCACTATGTATCTCATATAGAGGATAATCAAGACACACATTGTTCATGAAGGACCATGTAGTTTACCATCATGTCATAATGAAATATGGTGTTCCTTTTAAGTTCTTATAACTCGGACCATAATAGACTCAATGTAAATAGATACACCTTACTTATGCAGATAAATCCATTACCAAACTCCTAAGCCCACGTAAGTTGTGATGGAGGTGAGAAATAAAGAGTGGTAAAAGTTTCTTCTACAAAAGGCTACACAAGTGAGGGATAGAGGAATTTTAATTATGTGGTGACTGAGCCTCGCAATGTGATCTAGGTGTCACTACGTATCTTATTGGGATGATAGTAAATCCATATATAGTTATTGATATTACCTATAGTTTAAAGTAATTCAGTTAGGACAAAGATAAACTGACATGAAAGGATGATAAGTTTATGGATGAAACAAGGTGTAGGACCTAGGTGTCTCTATGTATCTCATTGGGATGAGAATGCATCCACACATGGTCCTTGATAGGTTCCCTGTGTAGATCTGATTTGTGAAGAGGAAGTAAATGAGTTTTATGATTTAACCATAGCTGGACCCAAGATTGAAGATCTGGGAATCACTACATATCCTAATAGGATGATAATCAAGCCACACATAGTTCTTGACAATGGTTCTCCATGCATGTCTTATAAAAAAACCAGAAACAATGAGGCTCAAGTGTCACTAGGGGTGGAAATTATGTGACTGAGGCTTGCACATTGAAGCTACTCATCTTTTGAATGACTAAAAGACATATCTACTCATGGTATCTTGGTATATTTATTAACATAAAATGAGGGAGAAATTAATAATACTGTTTACTGTTGCGTGGTGGGGAAAATGGTGTTTTGTAGTTGAAGGTTATGTGACTGGGACCTCAGGTCATGCAATTTATCATTGTCTGACAAGGAAGATAATTCTACATAGTTTAACATTATAAAAAATTTATATACATGGTGCTATTTATTTTAATATCCTATATCCAAGTAGATAAAAAAGGTTCAAAAAGATGACTTCCCTACGGGATGAGGGTGCTCTGGTTCGCCATTTATTACAAAATGAAATTAGAGGGATTCTATAGATTCTACTAGGAAAGTATAGTAGAAGAATTAATTGACGTGGGTAGGTTTATGTTCCTTATCACTATGTGCCACCAGATTTAAACAACGGTCTTCTTTGGATGCCGTCAGATGAATCTACTAGCAGGCTTGATTTGTATGGGCAGTTTTATATTCCTTCTCACTGTGTGTCACCATTTTTTAATGGAGGGATTATTTAGATGTTGTGAGACAATTTTGCTGACATGATTGATTTGTACGGGTAGGTGTTTGTTCCTGCTTGTTGTGTGCCATCCGATTTGAATATAGACCTTCTTTGGATGCTATAAGACATGTCTACGGCCAAGCTTGATTAGTGAGGGCATGTGTTTGTTCCTACTATCTATGTGCCATCATATTTTAATGAAGAGCTTATATGGATGCTCTCAAATGAGTCTACTGGCATGGTTTATTCACGTGGAAAGGCTTTTTCCCTTATAACTAAGTGCCACTAGATTTGAATGATGAGCTTCATTAAATTATTCTCGACAAGTCTGCTGGTAGGTTGACTAGCATGGGAAATTATAAGTTTCTGCTCACAATTTTCCACCATATTTGAGTGGTGGAATTATTTATATGGTGCCAGATTAGTCTAATGATAGGGAGATTATCATAGAGATTAGTATGTTATTTCTTGTAGTTGGCCACTAGATTTTAGTGGTGAACTTCTTTGTATGATGCTATACGATTCTGTAGGCTTGATGAATAGTGCGAGTAGATGTATATTCCTACATGTAGTTTTCCACTAGATTTGAATGGTGGAATTATTTAGATGGTGCCCGATGAGTCTTATGGTAGGGAGATTCGCACAGAGACTAGTATGTTCTGGCTTGTAGCTGGGCACTAGATTTTAGTGGTGAACTTCTATGGATGATTCTAGACGAGTCAGTAGGCTTGATTATTAGTGCGAGCATATGTATGTTCCTGCATGTAGTTTTCCACCATATTTGAGTGGTTGAATTATTAGGATACTTCCATATGAGTCTGTTGGCAGGATAATTAGTGTGAATAACTATATGTTTCTTCTCGTAGTTTGCCACCATATTTGAGGGGTGAACTTATTTGGATGATGTCAGATGAGTCTGTTGGCATGAGGATTAGCGCGTGGAGCTGTTTGTTCCAACTCATAGTTTGCCACTATATTTGAGAGGTGGTTTTTTTGAATGCTTCCAGATGAGTCTGCTGGCAGGCTAATTACTGAAGACAGCTATATGTTCTTGCTCACAGTTTTCCACTAGATTTGAGTGGTGGTATTATTTAGATGCTATCAAATTATTCTTCTAATAGGATGATTAGAACAAGAAACATTACATTCCTGCTCATAGTTTTCCACTATATTTGAGTGGTGGAATTCTTTAGATGTTGCTGGACGAGTCTGCTGACATGGATGATTTGTGTGGGTAGTTGTATCTTCCTACTCGTAGTTTGCCACCATATTTGAGTGGTGGAATTATTTAGATTCTTCCTAATGAGTTTGATAACAGGATAATTAGCTCGAGAAGTTGTATGTTCCTACTCCCAGTTTTCCATTAGAATTGAGTGGTGGACTTTTTAAATGCTGCCAGACGAGTCTGTTGGCAGAATAATTATCATGGATAGCTGTATATTCCTACTCATAGTTTTCCACTATATTTGAATGATGTACTTCTAATATTCCCTACATAATGAATTTTCCCCTCCTTTGTCGATTCTATGGGATCTTCTTGCTGAACATTAAAATGAAGGGAATCTCTAAACAGATCATTCGTACATATTACAAGTGACTGTACCAAATAATGTGACAGGGAGAACTGGGAGGATTCATTTTGTGGAATCAACCCTAATCAGGATAAAATTTATTCATATTGAGGAGGGAATTATTGAGGTGAAAAATCCTTTAGCCTTAAGGGATAGGGTTTTTCATGTTCTACTTTAACATCCCTTCAGGTCTGGTTGGCTGATCCTGAGTGTTAGGTTAAAAAAACCCGAGCCCTATGGGCTGGGGTTGTTCTTGAACTACTGTGGAGGATATAAATGTAGCTACTCTTCTGATTTAATATATTTTGGTCTGAACGTGATCAAGGTTCATTATTCTGCACTCACTTAAATTTCCCATTATAGAATACCATTGTGTTATTTATGACATGTGCACTATATGATAGCCGGAATCCCTTAAATATGATTCCTGATCGATATTCTCAGATTCTTGGCAAAAAATTATCTTAACATCCTTCTCTCTTATAGAATGATATTCTAGAACCTCATTCAAGGACTATTTTGTTTATAATATCTTTAGTTATGAATAGATTCCATTTGTTGCAGCTGGATCATGGAAATGACATTGCATGATGCCATCATTGGAGGGATTTGCGATCATGAGAGCACAGTGAAATCCAATGCTTCATGTACACCCCATCCTCGGATATGAACACTATATGGGGTATCTATGTTCATCTTTCATAATCAAATTAATGCATCGAGGCATGCACATTGAAGGGATTCATGTTGTTTATCGATCTTAGGATTTCAGGAATCTAGGGGAGATACCTAGTCAATTTGGCATTGCAACCCTTTTATTACCTTAATGTGAGTATGATACTTGTCATAAGGTTATTCCTTTTTATTTTTGGTGAGGAAGAGTCTTCCATATGTTGAGGTAGATTTCATGCATACAATATTTTTCCAACACCTATAGAATGTTGTATGAGAGGTGGATAGAGGCCAAAATAAGACAAGTATGTCATGTTTATCCAGCTGTTTCCTCATGTTTATTAAATCATCTTTGTCTTTCACAAGAGGTTCCTCAATCTGGTCCGACTAGGGTGGATGCTTCTTAATTATTTTACCACAAGCAATGAGGTTTATTGGGATTCCATTTTCTATTATAGAAGGAAAATGACCCAAGGGTGGTTTGGAGAATTTTCATCACCTTAGACTATCATCTAGTCAAGAAAGGATTTCATCTTCCAGTGACAAGTCATCAAAAAGGACTGGCCTTGTATTTGAAAGAACCTCACGATAAGGGGGATTTTGACAATGCAAATAACTACTATGGAGGGAACTTTTATAACATTATCCATCACGGGGAGGAACATCATGGTGAATTAAAATAAAGGGAAGAACCTCTTTCTTCTTAGTCTTATACCCACATGGATGGTTTCCATGGATCCCATAAAGAGATAAGCTCTTGAGATCAACCAAATTGTTTCCAGGAAGAAATAATTTTTGGTGAAGTGTCTGATAAGGACCTTTAGAATTAGTGATAATCCTCCTCTAATTTGGTAATGGGAGGTTAGGATCTTGATCTATGATAGATAAATGTATGAGGGCTTCAAGAACCCAAGCTTCTCACAAAGTCTAATCATAGATCAACTCTTGATTTCCAATTGTGGTTGATGAGGCTTTTTTTAGATGTCTTTTTACAAGTGATTGGGGCCTCTTGCTGGGAGAAGTGGCCATTATGGGAAGGTTTTTGTTCCTGCCATGGAGTGGCCATTCAAACAGGACGATTGCCTTTGATTGGAGAGAGTGTATGTTCCTGATCCTTCTACCCATATAATGTGTGAGATTTTTTCTTGTAACCCTCCTGGAAGGGAGTAGAGGTTTGTGTTTTCTCAGGGGTGTTATACTGATGAGCCACCCTATAGTACCCCAAACATTTTATGTTATGTTTCTCTATTCATCACTGAGTTAAATTCTATTCATCACTATGTTCCTTTAAAACAACACTATGTTATTTAGAATATAGTTCAAACCTAGCCATTAAACATAAATTTCTCACTTCTATGTTTTGGATTTCGAAAAATGGTCATCTAGAGTTGTGTTCAGTAAGTCATTTGGAGTCTGATAGAACAAACTTGATTTTTGGTGAATAGTAACTTACCTTTATGAATAGTAATATGACCCTTATGAATAGTAAATAATATTATTATTTTATTTTCTTAAGGCAATATGATAATGGGATCTTAATTAATTTGTCAATGTCACATAAAACTAACTGCACTCCAAGATTGTTATTTTTCGAATTAACTATGACCATATTTAAAAATTAAATTAATAATATTTAAAAAATTATTTTTGAAAAATGGACTTCAATTTTTAATTTTACACAACGAAAAATGGTAGGGGTGAATTTTTGGGATTTTTCTGAAATTCTTGAATTTTTTATGAATAGTGAAATACGGTAAAATACCGTATATTCAATTTATCAGTAAAATACACTATTTATGACATCATAAGTGATTCAAGGACACTTGGTTTGAACTCACATGGCATTATTACTATTAGGGGTCACATGAAACAATACTATTGGTTGTCTTGATGGAAATAATAAAATAATGAAATTAAATATTCAAAATTTACCCCTCTCCTCCACTATAAACCCCCCCACCTATTCTCTTCACTCCTATAAGCCTTGAAGATCCACAAATTTCTACCCAATAATCCTCTTAAGTCTCTTACCCACGTCCTAGAGCTTCTGGTTTTACCAAAATACCAAAACCAAATCCCTTAAGAAGGATCTCAAGGAGAAGAGATCAAGAGGTAAACAACCTCTTTTATTTTCTTTCTTTTCTTTCATTTTATGTTATTCTCTTCCATTCCCTTTGGCTTGTGTTGGGATTTTTCATTAAATATTTCCCCTTACTTTCCATATTATGTACGAATGATGAGATATTCCATTCATCTCATCATACTATTTTTATGAAATTTTAAGAGACGCCATTAGGCTGCGGAATTTTCGTGAGAAATTTGTGAAGTTTTCTTCATTTTAAAGATTCCTTTATTTTCTTCTTCATTCCTCACCTCATCTTAAACAAGAGGAATGTATGCTCCAGAATCTTGTATATTCTGGATTTTCTAATGTTTATGGAAAATTCCTCACCATTATTCTTCTCCTATCCCACTTATTTAAGGAATAAAAACATTGTCTGCGATGTGTCGAATTACCGACATCGTGGACGTTGTAATCTCAATTTCCATTAATTCTTTCAAGTCTGGTCATGAAAACAAATATATGGTTGAAACAGATCATAATATATGTGTTTTATCTTGATTAAAATTCTAGAATCTTTATACGCACATAATATGTAATAATAATACGAAACAATTTTATTGAGCTAAAAACTGCCAAGCCAAATTCAAGTGTTTATTTTTAACTCATCGAATGAGTGATCCTCATGGTATATAAACAAAATCATTATGAGATCTTTTATATCCCTATAAAGTCACTAACAATGTATATTAACAATTCTGGATGTTTAACCATATTTAAAACCAACTTCCATTCATGAATACAAGTAAACGAATCATGAAACCAAGTAAGAAAATGCTTCCCAAACAATAAGATTTAATCTCTTAAACCCATCAAAGAGGACATTAATGAACTTAATAAGGTTATATTAAATCAATTAAATGTTGATTAGGTTCTCTAATTATTAATTAATGAATCTAAATTTTATTATTCAGGTTGTTAAGAATAATCGAGAACACACTTGAGCAAAAGGTAAGGGGTTTCTCATCTCACTTTCATTTCTGTGAGATTTCCATTGTTCGCCAATTATTCCTTATATTTGGTATATGTGTACTTAAATTTGATATATAATAACATGATTCGTTTTATATTCATGTTATTAAATTATTCACTTTATGGTTATTAAGTTCTAGTCATACAGTTCGACCGATTACATTGCGGTAAGGGACTTTGTCACAACTGTCGTTTTTGTTGTGACTATCTTTGTATTATGAACCTAATAATCCTTATGTGGTGTAACTAATGCCAATTTGAGATCAATTTTCATTTGAAATTATATTTATATTAATTATCCATAATATCATGTCATGGATATGTTTGTTGACTAAACCATATACCATTTTACATACGGTGTTTATTTCAAAAGATTATTTTAATTATGGAAATATTGATGAATCTATATACTCTACTCTATACTGATATTGAAAGGGAATATTTCTCTTGTATTGAATTAATGTATAAAGAATTCATTGGACATACAGTGGTGGGTAGGGACCTCTATAGCCCCTCGATGCATCGGTAGGTCTCATGAGACAAAACAATTTGGAGGCAGACCCTTCGAGTTTGTTTCCAAAAATAAGACGGGTTTCTACCCACAGAACTAAACCGTTTCAACGGTATTATGGTTTCATGTGCCAGATACATGAAGTCCAATTAATAAGCATTCTATTTCTTCATTATCAGTTATTATTATTATCCATGAGGTTTTCACTCTGACAAAGCTTATGGATGCAGAATCATTTTCAGTTTATTAATGGCATTAGTTATTCATTTATTCACTATGCCATATTGAATATGTCAGCTTGATTATGATTCACTTATTATTGTACTAATGCTTCTGATTTGGTAACCCTTACTGAGTATTTGAGCTCACCCCTTTAATTGTTTACCTTCAACAGGTGATGAAGAGAAGGTCTTTTATTGAGTTCGTGTGGATGTAATTTTTAGTTTTATTTTGAATTATATCTTGTAACCCTTTTCAATGAAATATTTGTTACATCTATGTATCTAGTTTCTTCAAGACTACTAAACTGATCATTCCTTTGGGATTTTTATTCCTTCAAACCATGCCAATATCACAAGTAATTCACCGGCTCTGGTCTAGAGGGGTCGGGGTGTTACAGTTGGTATTAGAGGAAGTTTAGTAGGGAACTTGGAAACTAGAGTAGGAAATTTATAGTAGGGAATGAAGCCCTAAGGTAGTATTTGAGGATAAATGTACAAGAATATCCTAGTATTTTGGTAAGGAATAGATTATGTGGATATTTTAAGCAATATGTCTCTATCTGGATACGAGCAGGTAAAGGCGGATCTGGCACAGATGTATCTAGGGGTAAAACCCAAAAACACCGCTTTGATCTAGACTCGAACGGGAACTGGTGCACGACAATGGACCTTGCTATACTCTTGGTTACGACACTCCTAGGGGATATTATTAGGATAATTCATGTTTTCATTACAAGACATTATAAAGGAGTTAATGTAAATTATTCGTTAGAGGAACCATGTTTATGCATAGAATTTCAATCTATGTTGAGTGATTATCTATTTGAGATTCATAAACTAATCTAGTGTATCCCATTATTTAGAAATGGCGTCTAATGGAAGAATGGAAATCAATACTCATGGGCAAGGTAGGGATCTCCCTACTGATCAAGTCAACACAGTCAACGTTGGAGCAGATCAAATCATGACCATATTGGGACAACTTACTCAAGCTGTAACAAATAACCATTCAACACCTATGTTGGATCATTTCATGCGGCAGAAGCCCCCATCTTTCCGCAGGACTACTAATCCAGTGGTTGCTGAGCAATGGATCAAGTCTCTTGAAAAGATATTCATGGCGTTAAGATTCAATGAAAATGAAAAGGTAGTACTGGTAGTATATTGTCTCAAGGGTGATGTTGATCAATGGTGGTCCCTGATTCAAAATACCATGGAGGAATAAGAGATAGAGGATATGGAATGGAGGACTTTTAAGGAAATATTCTTCGAAAAATATTTCCCTCATGAGCAAAGAACTGAAATGAAGAGGAAATTACTTGGCTTGAAACAAAGGGAAGAAGACAGTGTTGCAGAGTATGAGGATACCTTCACAAGGCTAGCCAAGTATGCCATGGATTACATACGTGACTCGACAGACAAGATTGATAATTTCTTTGAAGGTCTTAAGAAAAGTCTTCGAAGGGAACTGGCTTCTCAATCATTTTCATCATATGATGAAATTGTATTAAGTTCCATCAAAACAGAGAATAAATTTGCTAGATCAAATTTTTTCAAAGGAAACCAAGATAAGAAGCGATATTCTGATAGAAAAGGAAAAGGAGAAGCACCAAAGAAGAGCAAGGGAATGAATAGTTTCCCATTATGCAAGAAATGTGGAAAGAATCATCTCTGGAAATTCTTGAAAGGCATGGGAGTCTGCTATAAATGATGAGAAAAGGGTCATCGATCTGATGAATAGAAGGGGAAGAAACAATTCAATGATATTCAATTCTACAATTACAAAGAGATGGGACACTATGAAAATGAGTGTCCAAAGTGCCAAGGAAACTTAACTCAGAAAAGGCCAAAAGAGAAAGGGAGAGCCTTTGCGATTACAACTGCAGAGGTTGAAGTTCCTAATGACATGGTGGCATGTACTTTAATTATTTACTCAAACTTAGCCAACACTTTATTTGATTCTGGATCATCGCATTCATTTATATCTTCCCAGTTTTCCAAGAAAATTAGATATTTTCAATTTGATTTAAGAAAGGAGTTGTCAGTCAAATCTCCCATGGGATGTATTATTGCAACAAAGGCATGTCGACTAGTCCCCCTCCAAACACCAAAACGTGATTTAGTTTCTTGCCTTATCATCATACCCATGACTGAATTTGATATAATTCTCAGTATGGATTGGCTATCAAATTATGATGCGAGGATTTATTGCAAGAAAAAGGAAGTTACAATTTTTGGAAATGGTGTAGAATCCCTTGTCTTTAGGGCAGAAACTTCACCACCTGATTCTTATCTAGAACCACCCCTAGTAGCTCTACTTAATTTAATACTTGGAGAGTAAGATAAACCAATATCTATATGAGAGGAAATAAATATTCAAGTTGAATATGTTCACATAGTAAAAGAGTACATTGATGTATTTCCAGAGGATTTACCTAGAAATCCTCTAGAGTGGGAAGTTGAGTTCACTATTGATTTAATTCCTGATGCAAGACCTATATCAAAGACCACATATAGAATGGCCCCTATGGATTTAGTGGAGCTGAAGAAACAACTAGAAGAGTTGAGTGACAAATGATTTATTCGAACTAGTTTTTCTCCACGGGGATCCCCGATCTTGTTTGTAAAGAAGAAATATGGATCCATGAGGCTTTGCACTGATTACTGGGAAATCAATGCAATTACAATAAAGAATAAGTATCATATACCCCGAATTGATGATTTATTTGACCAACTTCATGGACTTCAATACTTTTTGAAGATTTACCTTCGATCTGGATATCATCAACTACATGTGAGGAAGGAAGATATTCTAAAGACAACATTTCAAACAAGGTATGGGCATTACGAGTTTATAGTGATGTCTTTTGGACTGTCAAATGCACCCTCTGTTTTCATGGATTTAATGAATAGAGTTTTCAAGGAATATCTTGATAGCTCTGTTGTGGTATTCATCGATGATATCCTGGTGTACTCAAAAATCTATGAAGACCATGAGGATCATTTGCAAACTATTCTGAAAACACTGAGAAGAAATCAATTATATGTGAAGTTTAGCAAGTGCGAATTCTGGATTCAGTCAGTTTCTTTTCTAGGCTATATTTTCTCTAAGGATGGAATCCTAGTTGATCCTACAATGAAAAAGGCAATCCAAGAATGGCCCATGCCAACAAATATAACTGAGGTACGTAGTTTTATTGGTTTAGCAAGTTATTATCGACGTTTCATTCAGAATTTTGCTTGACTGGCTTACCCACTAACCAAGATCACACGTAAAGGAGTTAAGTTTGTGTGGACAAATGAATGTACAGAATGCTTCGATGAATTGAAAATAAGATTGTTCAATGCTCCAATTTTGACTCTTCTATCTGGAAGTGATAGATTTGTAATATACAGCGATGCATCAAAGAATGGACTCGGTTGCGTCCTTATGAAAAATGATAAAGTTATTGCTTATGCATCAAGTTAGTTGAAGACTCATGAGAAAAATTATCCAGCTCATGATCTTGAGTTAGCAGCTGTAATATTTGCTCTGAAAATATGGATGCATTATCTCTACGGAGAGAGATGTGAGATTTATACGGACCACAAGAGTTTGAAATATATTTTCACACAAAAAGAACTCAACATGAGGCAAAGGAGATGGCTTGAACTACTCAAGGACTATGATTGCACGATACACTACCACCCAGGGAAGGAAAATAAAGTGGCAGATGCTTTCACTAGAAAGGATCATGGAGTTTTGAACAAGATGAGAGTTGAAAGGGATCCTATTTTCATTGATCTAGAAAAGATGGATATGGTAATAACCATGGAAGGTGAAACATCAATTCCTTTTCAAATGGTTTCCAAACCATCTTTACTAGAAAAGATAAAAAGTTCTCAAGCTGATGATGAGGAGTTTCAAAAGAAGATTAAAGCTGTGAATGATGTGAGATTGAGTGACTTCGTATATGAAGATGGAATTTTGAAATTTGGGAAGAGACTTTGTGTTCCCGATATTCCTGATCTAAAAAAGAATTGTTGGATGAAGCTCATAATTTCAATTTCTCTATACACCATAGTAGCACTAAGATGTATAGAGATTTGAAGGAACATTTTTGGTGGGACAACATGAAGAGGGAGATTTCTGATTTTGTGTCAAGATGTATTGTTTGTCAATAAGTGAAAGCTAGAAGGCAACGACCTGGAGGAGTATTGCAACCTCTTCCCATCCCTGAGTGGAAATAGGATAATATCACAATGGACTTTGTCATGGGACTACCAAAGACTCCTAGAAGGAACGATGCAATATGGGTCATTGTTGATTGTCTTACCAATTCATCACATTTTCTTGATATAAGAGAAGATCTACCACTTGAACGTCTAGAAAGACTATATATTAATGAAGTTGTGAGACTTCATGGAGTACCCCTATCGATTGTTTCGGATTGTGATCCATGTTTTACATCAAGATTCTGGAAAAGTATTCAGAAGGCCCAAGATATTTATCTTCATTTGAGCACTTCCAACCACCCACAAACTGATGGACAATATGAACGGCATATTCAAACATTGGAAGACATATTGAGGTCTTGTTCACTTGATTTTCAAGGCATGTGGGATCAGTATTTACCTCTCATGGAATTTTCATACAATAATAGCTTCCATTCAAGTATTCATATGGCACTATATGAAGCATTATATGGGAGGAGATGTCGTACACCAACTTGCTGGGATAAAATTGGTGAAAGAAAACTCGTGGGCCCAGAACTTGTTGAAGAAACAACGAAAAAGGTGAAGATTATCCAGAACCATATCAAAATAGCTCAAAGTAGGAAAAAGAGCTATGCAGATAACCTAAGGAAGGATTTGGAGTTTCAAGAAGGTGATCGTGTTTTCTTAAACGAATCTCCATGGAAGGGTATTATATGATTCGGTAAGAAGGGAAAGTTAAGTCCTAGGTACATCAGACCTTTTTGAAATTCTGGACTGAATTGGAGCCGTAGCTTACCATTTGGCAATGCCGCCAAGTCTCTCCAAGTTTCACAATGTGTTCCATGTGTCAATTTTAAGAAAGTACATTCCAGACCTAACACATGTACTCACTTATGAAGAAGTAGAACTTGAGCCAGATCTATCTTATTGTGAAGATCCTATCATAATTCTTGATACTAGAGAACAAGTATTGAGAAATCAGACAACTCGTCTAGTAAAGGTTCTATGGAGGAACCATAAGATGGAGGAAGAAACATGGGAGCCTGAGGAGCTTATGTTAAATACATACCCGGATCTTTTTAGGTAATATTTTGTAAATTTAGAGGATGAAAATTTTCGAAGGAGGAAATAATGTAGTACCACAAACATTTTATGTTATGTTTCTCTATTCATCCCTGAGTTACATTCTATTCATCACTGTTTTCCTTTGAAACAACACTAGGTTATTTTGGAGATAGTTAAAACCTACCCATTAAACATAAATTTCTCACTTTTATGTTTTGAATTTCGAAAAATGGTCATCTAGAGTTGTGTTCAGTAAGTCAATTGGAGTCTGATAGAACAAACTTGATTTTTGGTGAATAGTAACATACCCTTATGAATAGTAATATGAATAGTAATATGACACTTATGAATAGTAAATAATAATAATATTTTATTTTCTTAAGGAAATATGATAATGGGATCTTAATTAATTTTTCAATGTCACAAACAACTAACTACACTTCAAGATTGTTATTTTTCAAATTAACTATGAACTTATTTAAAAATTAAATTAATAATATTTAAAAAATTATTTTTGAAAAATGGGTTTCACTTTTGAATTCTACATGTCAAAAAATGGTAGGGGTGAATTTTTGTGATTTTTCTGAATTTCTTGAATTTTTGATGAATAGTGAAATACGGTAAAATACTGTATATTCAATTTATCAGTAGAATACACTATTTATGACATCATAAGTGATTCAAGGCCACATGGTTCTAACTAACATGCCTTTATTACTATTAGGGGCCACATGAAACAATACTATTGGTTGTCTTGATGGAAATAATAAAATAATGAAATTAAATATTCAAAATTTACCTCTCTCCTCCACTATAAACCCCCCCCACCTCTTCTCTTCACTCCTCTAATCCTTGAAGCTCCTAAATGTTCTGCCCAATGATCCTCCCAAGTCTCTTCCCCACGTCCTAGAGCTTCTGGTCTCACCAAAAGACCAAAACCAAAGCCCTTAAGAAGGATCTCAAGGAGAAGAGATCAAGAGGTAAACAACCTCTTTTATTTTCTTTCTTTTCTTTCATTTTATGTTATTCTCTTCCATTACCTTTGGCTTATGTTGGTATATTTCATTAAATATCCCCCCTTAATTTCCATATTATGTATGAATTATGAGATATTACACACCTCTCATCAAACTATTTTTATGAAATTTTAAGGGATGCCGTTAGGCTGCCGAATTTTCGTGAGAAATTTATCAAGTTTTCTTTCATTTTAAAGATTCCTTTCTTTTCTTATTCATTACTCACATCATCTTAACCAAGAGGCATTTATGCTCCAAAATCTTGTATATTCTGGATATTCTAATGTTTATGGAAAATTCATCACCATTATTCTTCTCCTCTCCCACTTATTTAAGGAATAAAAACATTGTCCGCGATGTGTCGAATTACCGACATCGTGGATGTTGTAATTTGAATTTCCATTAATTATTTCAAGTCTAGTCATGAAACCAAATATACGGTTGAACCAGGTCATAATATATGTTTTTTATCTTGATTAACATTCTGGAATCTTTATACGTACATAATATGGAATAACAATACGAAACAAGTTTATTGAGCACAAAACTGCCAAGCCAAATTCAAGCGTTTATTTTTAACTCATCGAACGAGTCATACTCATGGTATATAACCAGAATCATTATGAGATCATTTATTTCTCTTTAAAGTCACTAATAATGTATATTACCAATTCTGTACATTTAACCATATTTCAAACCAACTTCCATTCATGAATACAAGTAAACGAATCATGAAACCAAGTAAGAAAATGTTTCCAAAACAATAATATTTAATATCTTAAACCCATAAAAGAGGCCATTAATGAACTTAATAAGGTTATATCATATCAATTACATGTTTATTAGTTTCTGGAATTTTTAATTAATGAATCTAAATTTTATTATTCAGGATTTTAAGAACAATTGAGAACACACTAGAGCAAAAGGTAAGGGGTTTCTCATCTCACTTTTATTTCTGTGAGATTTACATTGTTCACCAATTATTCCTTATATTTGTTATATGTGTACTTCAATTTGATATATAATAACATGATTTTGTTTATATTCATGTTATTAAATGATTCACTTGATGGTTATTATGTTCTGGTCATACGGTTCAACTGATTACATTGTGGTAAGGGACTTTGTCACAGCTACCGTTTTCATTGTGACTATCTTTGTATTGTGCACCTAATAATCCTTATGTGGTGTACCTACTACCCATTTGAGATGAATTTTCATTTTAAATTATATTTATATTAAATATCCATAATCTCATGTCATGGATATGTTTGTTGACTAAACCGTATACCATTTTACAT
This sequence comes from Viscum album, assembly GCA_963277665.1. Classification (NCBI taxonomy): domain Eukaryota; kingdom Viridiplantae; phylum Streptophyta; class Magnoliopsida; order Santalales; family Viscaceae; genus Viscum; species Viscum album. Next base: position 719,833,430 of record OY728125.1, on the reverse strand, counting down.
ACGGTGTTTATTTGGAAAGATTATTTTAATTATGGAAATATTGATGAATCCATATACTCTACTCTATACGGATATTGAAAGGGAATATTGCTCTTGTATTGAATCATTGTATAAAGAATGATTTGGACATGCAGTGGAGGGTGGGTCCTGATATAGCCCCTTGATACATCGGTAGGTCTCATGAGACAAAACAGTTTGGCGACAGACCCTTTGAGTTGGTTTCCAAAAATCAGACGGGTTTCTACCCACATAACTGAACGGTTTCAACAGTATTATGGTTTCATGTGTGAGATACAGGAAATCCAATTAATAATCATTCTCTTTATTAATTATCAATTATTATTATTATCCATGAGGTTTTCACTATGACAAAATCTATGGATGCAGATTCATTTTCAGTTTATTAATGGCATTAGTTATTCATTTATTCACTATGCCATATTGAATATGTCAGCTTGATTATGATTAACTTATTATTGTACTCATGCTTCCACTTTTGTAACCCTTACTGAGCATTTTAGCTCACCCCTTTCATTGTTTACCTTCAACAGGTGATGAAGAGAAAGTATTTTATTGATTTTGTGTGGATGTAATTTTTAGTTTTATTATGTATTATATCTTTTAACCTTTTTTAATGTAATTTGTGTTACATATCTGTATCTAGTTTCTTAAAGACTACTAAATTTATCGTTCCTTCGGGATTTTAATTCCTTCTAACCATGCCAATATCACAAGTAATGAACCAGCTCTGGTCTAGAGGGGTCGAGGTGTTACACACCCCATTAGTGGGGAGAGAGTTATGTTTCCATCCCCTATGAACTACTTTTATCACTGTAATGATATCCTGGAAAGTCTATAGGATGTGGTCAAGAATTTATATTTGTCATTTTACTATTTTGACGATATGCTTGGTGAATTCATCTATCCGATTGAGAATATATTCCCATTTTGTATCTGGTGTTGGTGTATGTGGTTGCTCCTATCCTCACATTCCTGTCAGTAGATACTAATAGTTCTCATGTGTGGGGGCAGGGAGTTGAGTTTTCCCTATACCTTTCATTTGGATTTTCTGACTGAATTCTCTATGTGCTTCCAGATGCGGCTACTGATAGGCTTGATTGATGTTGGTAGGTGTGTGTGCCCACTTATTGTTTGCCGCCAAACATTCCTAAAAGACTTATTTGAGTTCCTCCAAAGGATTCTGATGGTAGAATTTTCGGGAATAAGTAGGTTTTTGTTTCTTCTTGTAGGTTGAATCTATATTTGGTTAGCAGGCTTCTTTGAATGCTGCCAAGTGAGTCTGCTGGCTGGTCAAATGAAGGCAGATATGTGTATGTGCCCACTCACTATTTGACACCAAACTGGAATGGTGGGATTCTTTGGTGGGGGAAAAGTTTTCAACCTACTACCTATTGGACAGGTTTCATCCCTGTTGGTCCATATTGTATGCCTGGTTTTGAAGAAACTCAGCTGGTCAGCTTAGGATAACATCCTCATAATTTTTATAGTTAACTTCCGCACTATGTTGGTTGTAGTGATTACTGACATGAGCCCTTGAAAAGGACCCCCATGTATCTTGTATGAGGTTTTAGGTGGCCTCTTGATCAAAATATATGAAATATTGGTGGGACTGGTTGTTCCATTCTTGGGATAAGCTCCCAAAATTTTTGGAGATGGATGTCGACACCATCTGCTTCAAGACCACCAGTCATCATTGACTGGACTGTTGGTGGTGTTGATTGAGTTGGATGGCCTGTCAGGTGGCCTCCAAGGTCAGGATTATACCGTTGTGATGGTACTCTCAAACTAGTGCATTTGAGAACCAGTGTTGATGAAACTAAGTTAGTGATAACATGCTTCAAGTAGACAAATATCTGGTATGTATAGTCATTGGGGAGTTCAATGGTGAAAACTTGAAGGAGTCCATTGTATCAAAGGGAGTTATTGGAAGGAATATTCTGTATATACAAAAAACACAAATAATGAACTCTAGAAAATCATCATCTCTCTTGAGTAAACACAAGCATGATTTATTTCACTATTCCACCATAATTTCCTTTGAGAATGTGAGGGACCTAATAGGTAAGTGACACTATCATATTGGATATGGATTCACAATGGGTTCACACTTTTTTTGTTTCTGACGGATTTCACGCCCTGTGATGGTTTTCTATTTCTGAATGGTTTCCAACAGGTTTGTTCATAGAACCAGAAACACACAATGGTTATGTATCCATGGGGTCCTACTTTCCTAAGGTAGGAGTTTTTTTTGGTGTTTTGACCCATGATGATTAATAACTCGCATTGGTCAATAGAGTGGGAGGTCAGGTTCATCACACACTTTTGGGGGGAGTTATTGCCTACTTCGGGACTCTCTTATAGATTTAAGATATATTAATGAATCCTTCATTAATTCCCAAGTATGATCTGGGTCATCATAAATTATCAATAAATCATTATCATGTGTGGAATTCAGAATCATCTGTATGTATCCAAGGTTCATAATTTATGGAGATATTTGTATGTATCATAGGATCTCCATCAACGATATCCTATCATATACTACTTAGATATTATTTGGTCATTATTATGACGATACTAGTTTTCTAGCCACATTGTGAGGAAATCAAGAGTTCATTTTCATCCAGGTAGACGAAGGTCACTTCGAAGTTTATCATCATCTAGGGGAATGTGAATTGTTTGATGTTGGGATTGAACACATAATAGAGATTTCTACATATCCTAGTTAAAGGATCTATACCCCCATAGTTTGGTTCCACTTAAAAGGGATCATCATTCCTTTTAAGGTCATATGATGAGGACCCAACCAAATAGTTTAACATCAAGTGGCAAGGATGTCTAGGTGGAAGGTTTCTAGTCAATGTTTAGTTTGAGATTTATGAAGAAATAGCCTAAGGAACCTAGAAGGGATATGAGTTTCCTTGTTTAATAAGACGCTACTATGGAAAAGGCCCAAAAAAGAACTGGGTTGATTTTGGAGTTGGATTTGAACCTCAGGGAGGCTTCCTATGTCTTCCATTTGGATGGGAATCAGAGCCCATGTAGTTCAGTGGGTCTCTCAGGAGAGTATATCCCTTTGATATGATTATGTTTGGTCTTATTTCGGAAGAGGATTCCACATGAAAAAACCCATGAGTGACATATTATATCATGGTGATTTGAAGGATTATTTTGGGATTACACCTTAGGGGGTGGCCAATATAGTGTGTTGGGAGGTTATGATTGGGTCCAACATTTGAGTAGAATGTCCCTTGAGCTCGGGCCTTATATAGGCATCCTACATATCCTAGTTAGGTATGGAATCAAAGTTCTCGTAGTTTAGTCCTGCAATAGGATTGTGAAGATGTCGTGATCATTAATAAACTATAAGCCCATGTGATTCCTTCTTAGTGTGAGAAACAAGAGGAAGAAAATGTTTTTGAAAAACCACACACTTTTTATCTATCATAAGAGGAAGAGACTGGCGCTATGGCAGAAGAGGTCAGGGTTATAATGGAAGATGTTGGGGTTATGATACTTCCCCCTCATCACTTTATATTAGACAAGCATCCAATGTAGGAAAGGAATAACGGTGATGGGAATGGTGATGAAGAGGAGCAAGACTGAAACCTTCTACAAGAAATGCTAGGGTCTTATAACTTGATGGGTTCCCTATATTCTGTTCCATAGTGGGATGAGGATATAATTCCATATTGAATGGAAAATAATGTTTGATCCTTACCCTCTATACTGGGAAATGGAAGCTTCAGGTCTCATAGATGAGAAGGGAGAATCATATTCCTATCTTTTAAATCTGAGACACGGAACTCCTCCAAATCTTCCCATGGGTAAGGGTCATCACGAAAGTATATATAAAAATCTATAGATTTCTTGAGGATCCTGACCCTCTGATAAGACAAGTGTGGGAAACCTATGACCATAGAAATAAAAACACCATTGGGAGACACTCTAGTGTGACTCTTCCCATGATTTTTTAGTCGGGATGTCATGATGGAGGCTTTAATTTGATCTCTCTCAGACATGGGAGAAAAAGGAGGATATGTTCAACCATGGATGGATTTGAAGAAGGCCCGATTAATGGCTCACATAGGCTAGAAGGTAGGGAAAACCAAAGAGGATCACCCGAGGGGGGGGGGGGTTCTTCACACAGGTAAGCTTGGGAAACCTGATATCACCTTGGGAGGTGGGAAACCTAGGTGACTAAACTTGGGAGAGTCCTTTCTCAAGCCTTTAAGGGTCTCCAAAGGTATTCCCATAGGTAAGTCATGTAATTCTCAGGTCACGGAAGGGACCTCATGCTAGTCTTCGCTGTTAGTTGTTGGTTGAATGTCTCACATAGGTCTTGTTTACTTAAAACATGAGGATGACTTATGTTTAGATATTCCCCATTAATTCCCTCTTTTTAGGTGTTAGAGAACGTCCTAAAAGGTTTTAGAGGACTTGAGTGAATCACTAGGGAAATTATATTAGCAATTAGCCTTTGGGAAAATCAATCCATACAAATGAAGACCCTAGGGGCCTATTTATAGAAAACTATCGGACCCTGGGTGAAGGAGTTAGTTCAACCAAGTAGTTCATGCATAAGTAGGTCAAGAAAAGACCTTTTGCGCCTATAGTGCTTGGGGTTACCTTGAGATAATGATTCTTTTTGGGGTCTTGTGATCATTGGATTTCTTTATTTACTTTCCCCTCTTTTTCCAAGGGTATTTCCATTTGTTTTCTTTTCATCAATGTGATAAAAAAACTTTACAACAATATTAATCACATATATATTTATATTTGACCATAATATTTAGAGATAGAAAAATGAATTACATTTTTCATGAAGACAGTAGACCGTACATACGCATGAATATTATTTTCACATTATGATTGATGGAATAATAGAAAGGTAATTAATAATTCAACTTTCCAGGATCATTAATATATCTTATTCATCTTATATATTCACAAAATTCATCCTTATTACCATCCATGTAAATTAAAAATAAAAACTAATCACATTGCTTCATGGAGGTGGTACTCCACACGTACGCATGAGTGACTTTATCATTTTATAATAGATTGGAATGTGAGAAGATAGATATAATGTTATCATTATAGAATAATAATTTTATTATAAATATCTTACATAAACATTAATTCAATCATAATACCAGTATATAAAATATGGTGATGAAAAATAAATTGTCTAATTGCGTGGAGACAGTAAGTCATTCATACACGTGAGCGATACTTTTACATACCATTTAATGGGAAAGAGGGTGAATAATGGTGGATTCATAATCATAATAAAATTTAAGTATATTTAGTATATTTAAGTTATTATTTTATGAAAAATAAAATATATTATTAAAATTTTAAAAAATAAGTTAAAAAAGAAAGTGATCGGTTAAGACAATTACCTATTCGTTGAAAGAACTATTTTATATATCTTCTTAAGGATTCTATGGTTAGTATTATTAGAATAAAAACACATCTATATGTTTTATAATTATGTTTATAATATAATTTTGTAGGTTTTTATTGAGTTAGATAGCTCAAATTGGAGAGAAGAGGATACAGGAGGAGTTCCCATTTATAAGGGAGGGAGAGGATACATTAGGAATTTCTTAAAAGATTAAAATATAAAAAATTCAATCTAAAAAAATGATTATAAATGGAAATGAATTTTAAAAACATACTAGTGCCTAAATAACATTTTATGATAAAATTTAGGCAGTTCTTGGTTTTATTTTAAACCTTATATTTTTTATTAACAACTTTATTAAGTATTTTTTTACCTTAATCACAGTAAAAACTATTTCAATCATAAAGGGTTAATAATGATATCATAAATTGAAATTTAACCCATAAATAGACCATGGTTTCAATTTAAAACCATAATTAATTCACTTGATTGAAGATATATTTATGAATTTTAAATCATTTAATAAAATATTGTTTATTATAAAATATCATTAAGGTCAATTTTGCAACTATTCATTTAATTTGACTTTAAAGACACCAATACAATGTTGAAATTGAAATATAATCATTTTAAAATCACTAATATGTTTTATTTATCTAAAAAATTCATGGATTACAATAATCCTTCCTAATTTTATTGCTTTTAATATTTTTTTTAAAATCATTTATTTTATACTTCCATTAATTGATTAAATACCGCGTTGATGTTGCATTAGTTTTTATGGTAATTATTCAATATCTAAAAATTAAAAATAAATTATTATGATAAAAACAGTAATTTATATTTCAAATAAACATTTGTAAAAAATTATTCCCTTATTATCCTTATGTAATATTTTTACTGATTTTAAAGATAAGAAAGTGACATTTGGTATTTATTCTTTTCATATATTAATATAAAGGTCACATTCAAATAATTATGGTACCATGTAGCCATATATTTTATATGTAACACCCCGAGATTTTATGAAAAATATTATTTTTAATTTCATTGATGTCTTGTGTTGTACGCTACACCAAAAGGAGCTTGCACTACACGCATCCCTGACTTGGCTTGCATTACACGCAATCGCGACCTTCCACGATAGCGTGTGTTGTACGCAATACCGAGTTTCACTAAACAACGATATGTTATATAAATTTGCCGTTATGAATAGTAATACCCAATTTTTGAAATTTTATAAATTTTATCTTTCGAAATGGACTTCATTTTTGGATTTGGAATATCGAAATTAGCCTAGGGTGAATTTTTGGTATTTTTCTAAAAACATTGAATTTTTGATGAATAGTAAAAACACTGGGTTACTATTTAAACACCGACTTTTTATTTAAATAATTATTTATTTTATTTAAATTTATTTTAGGTCAAAATTGACACATAATACCTATATAAGTTCAATGTAATTTATTTGAGTCATTTTATAATAATTTTAGATATATAAATATTTTATTGAACTTTTCACCGTCTTTTACCCACCTCCTAGGAGAATTTGGAAATTCACATAAAACTTAATTTTACTCTTCTATGAGTGGAATTTTGAAAATCCGAGAGACAAGGTTAATATCAAGGAGTAAAATGTGGTTCAATGAGATGAAAATAATTTTTGGTGAATAGTAACTTTTTACTTTTATTTACCACGGTGAAAAGTAAATAGGGTAATTAAGGGTAAAAATGAGATTAATATTACCCTAACACATGTCCTAATTCTATCAAAAAAGTATATCTCGACCAAAAGCAACCTTATGAATAAAATATTATCATTTAGGTCCACTTGGATTAGATTAGGACACTTATTATTATTTTATTTAAAGAAGAGTTAAAATAGTTAAAAACAAAGTTTAATAACTAAAACATTTTTAATATAGGGTTATACATAAGATAAATTCGACTATAAATATTCATTAGAAAGATAAAAAGATTTCCTACATAATGGTAGTTTATTTATAATTTTTAGACATTAAATAATTCAATTAATTTATGACACAATGATGATGTAGTAATTACCTTATTAATGGAATATTAACATAATTGATGTTACAAATACCCAAATAAATGTAATTTTAGACTTTTAATGAATTAAAATAATATTATAGGTTAATATGACATGTTATTATTGATTTAATTAACTTTTTTATAACTAATCATTCTGTTATGATTTTCAAAAAAATCATGTACCAAATAGTGTCAAAATTGACATAAAATAGTTTTTAAAACAAATATTATATTATTCATTGTTATTTTATTTCTAAAAATCTAATGTTCGGCCAAATGACTTAGATAAGGATATATATATTAATAATTAACCACTTGGGGTTCGTTTGTCTTGTTATAGTAAGTTTATTAACCATATATTGTAAGAAAACAAAAAGACACGGTAAAAGTTAAATTATTTAACTTAGAGTTAGATCTAAATGATAAGGATAAAATAGTAACCTAAACTTGTCTAAAACCTATTGGTTGAGAGGATTTCGACCCATAGCCACCTTAGCTTCGAAATAAATCAATTTGGAGCTATTAAAACTGAATATGACTTTATTATAAAACAATATTTTAAGTTTTCTTAAGGTTCCCCTCTCCTCCCTTATAAAAAGGGCACCCCTTCCCTCTTCTCTTCACACCCTTTTGAGCTTTGAAGCTAGGAAAAACCCTACCCATTCCCCTTATAATATTCCCTATAAACATTATAGAGTTTCTGGTCTCCTCAAAAGACCAACCCTAGTTCCTTAAGAGGAGGTTAAGAAGAGGTGCGTCAAAGAAGAGGTAATATCCTTTACCGATTCTTTCCAATTTATTTCTTCTTCTACTTCTTCTTCTTTATTTGATTCATCATAAATTAATAACATAATTATCACTAATATACTGATATGTTATTATAAACATAAAACAAACCAATGTTATCTTATATCCATCCTACGGAAAGGAAATCACCGTGCGTGCGTACGTACAGAATACCGTCTCCACGCCGTGGTGTAATCTGTTTTCCACCACCACCTTACTTGGATGGGTATAATGGTGTAAATAAATAACTATATATGATTATTGTAAAGTGATATTGATTATGAAATAATATACATACACTTCAATATAATTCCACCATCATGGTAATGATATCATCGCTCGTGCGTACGTACGGACTACCGTCTCCACAAATGCGATGAGATTCATTTTCCATAATTAACCATTCAAGTATGATTATAAAGTATATATAATAAATAATAGTGAAAGATATTACGTAATAATGATACTAGATTTATATACATATATGTTTCATTTACTTAATTCCATTTAACTCAATAAGGAAACGAAAACAGCATTCATGCGTACGTACGGTCTACCGTCTCCATGAACGGTGTATTTCATTTCATTTATATATCTATTATATATATATACTGAATATATATATTATATATAAATCATGATTTAAATTCTGGAAGTAATTAAATCAAGATATAAGTAATAATAATATCAAGAAAAACAATTCCAAACACATATGATAAATAAAACGATTTTACCCAAAACACTGCTTTAACAAGGAACTTACAAAAGAACGGGTAATATAAAGTCATAAGTGAACCATATATGATATCATAACAATGAATATGATTCTGTAATAAGTAAATGACATTATTTAAATCATTATACAAGAGGTTCAGATACGTACGAAGCATATCGGACCTAAGGTAAGGGATAACTATTCCAATCTCGCTCTTATCTGAGATTGTTTATTCATAAGTATTTATTAGGGTTTTTGTTATCATCCATGTCCCTGTTTTCTAAAAATGGTTTCATGTATGTTTGAAGTCCTTTTTTTTGACTTTTACTACATGGTATGTAAGGAATCTTTCTTTTGTTTACGTTATAAGGTACTTTTTGACTTTTTTGGAAAAAGTAAGAGAAGAATGTTTTCTTAACTTATACGGCATGAACGGATATTTACGGTTTCATAACGCTTAGTTTTCGTAAAGATTCCTCTATAATATTTAATGATTATTTTCAACAAAATCCTTTTCTTTTAAAATTTAATGGCATTTTGTGATAAGAAAATGATTTTAAAGAAGAAAGGATATTTTCCTCAAGAAATCATTTCAAGCATTTTATTAAAACCATTTTCCATCTAAGATGTCGTTATTTCATATGTGTATGTTTCAAGTATAATGTATCTATTATTTACATGGTTTCACTTTTCTTATGATGAAATGATATCCATTTTTTTAATATATGGATTATGTTATGATGGGAAGATGTTTATGAAACCCATTTTATTCTTTGGGTTATGATGAATGTTTTAAGTTTAGTTTGTGGCACAAGTAAGAATGATTTCATTATGAGATGGATGGGACCTATATCTCCCTCCAATGCATTGGGTAAAAGATTTATATCTCATGATTTAGACATGGCTGGAATGGTAAGTTAATCCAGTTCATTAATACAGGACTGGAACGAGGAGTGAACTCAATTCAGAAAGGGACTTTGTCCACTAAGATGGTATTGGCAGCAATGCCTTGGATACTATGGAAATCATATCATGTGCTTAATGGTTGCCACAATCACATGTTTTATTCCCATGCTATTTTATCATGATTAATGTTTTTTATGATCTATGCCTTATATACTGCCATGTTTTATGTCACTGCCCAAGATTTTGATGTTTAAACATTATGTACATGTTTTTAAGTTCAAATGCATATGATTTGTTTTATTTTATCCATGCTTACCCTTACTAAGCATTTTAGATTACCCTTTATATGTTTTCTTTTCCCCAGGATTTAAAGAAATGTTTTAGGTAAGAAAACCAAAACGGAGAAGATCTTTATGGGAGATATTGAAGATCTTTCACCACAATTAGAAGATTACGTTACGAGTTTCCAAAGACAATAAACTATTACAGTCCTTATGTGTATGTTTTTGTTATGTATTAATAATTCCGAAAAATTAATGTAATGTTCATGTACCTCAAGCTTCGGGTCTCTACAGTTGGTATCAGAAGAAAAGTTTAGTTAACCTTTGGAAACTAGGATGCAAAAACTTTAGTGAAATCCCTAGAGATATTTCGAAGGTATGTCTAGGGATGTCCCTAAGGTTAAGTATAAGTATAGGTTATAGTCCTAGAATTACGGTAATGATATTAGGATTAAAACTAAGATGTTAGATATTGAAGGTACTCCCCCTTTATATTGTTGTTTTCCCTAGCATTATTTTTGCATCTCACACTATTATTTTTGGGTTTTAGATGATGGCTGGAACCCGAAGGAACCGTGTTGATCAATGTAATGGACAATGCAATGATTGTCCTCCTGAACAAACCAATGTTATGGGAGATGGAGTGCAAAATCTTAATGCTATACTTACGCAAGCTATGAATCATTTTGGACTTTTTAATGAGCAAAGAAGGGAACAATATTCTATTAAGTCCTTCATGAGGCAACATCCACCTTCTTTCAATGGGTCTTCCGATCCACTTGTTGTTGAACAATGGATCAGTACCATTGAAAAGATATTTTCCATACTTAGATGTTTAGAACACGATAAAGTCATTCTAGCTATTCACTGTTAAGAAGGTGAAGCAGACCAGTGGTGGACTCTAATTAATAATACAAGGCCCCAAGATGAAATTGAATCCATGGAATGGGACAAGTTTAAGAACTTGTTTTTTAGTAAGTACTTCCCTCGTATTCTTCGAACAAAGATAGAAAAGGAGTTCCTTGAGCTAAAGCAAAATGATGATGAATCTGTTGGTATTTATGAAGAAAATTTTACAAGGCTTTCAAGGTATGCATCTGGCTTTATCATCCAACCTGAAAGTAAAGTTGATCGATTCTTCAGTGGCTTAAAACCAAGTCTTTGAAGGGAATTAGCTATAAGAGACTTCAGTAGCTATGAAGAAATTGTGCGTTGTGCTATCAATGTAGAAATGGAAGTTGGTGTTACATATCCATCTCATGGTTTGGACAAGAAACGAAAGATTGAGTTCAAGGAGAAATCTCAGAACAATGGTGAAAAGAAGATGAATGTTTCTTTATGCTCAAAGTGTGGAAAGAAGCATGGTGGAGATTGTCTTAAAAGGACAAGAAAATGTTTTAAGTGTGGAAAAGAAGGTCATTGAGAAGCTGAGTGTCGAAGTAATGGAAAAAGGGTTTCTAATGGTGTGAATAAAGAAAAGACTGCAGAGAACGCACCACCAACAATTCAATACTTCAAGTGCAATGAAATGGGGCATTATGCTGATCATTTCCCTAATCCAAGGGTTAATGATGATCGACATGAGCAACCACTTAAGGAAAAGGACAAAGGTAAGTCTCATGCGATCACTATTGGCGATGTTGAATATGACAATGATGTTGTGGAATGATTAAGTGTTTATGTAATGGGATTCCAAAATAATATTGTATATAGTATCGTGGAATATTGGAATATTTATTTTTTGGTCTATTGTGGTTTTCAATAATTTTATGTTACCGGTAACCATGGAAAGTGATTGAGATATTTTTGGAAAGAAGATGATATGCCCATAATGAAGGGATAAGGAGAAAATGAAATGTTTGACAGTATTCATGAGCTCATTACTGATATAAGGACAAAGTTATATCATGGTTTGAGTATATAGAATTTTTTGATTTTGGTATGTGGAAAGAGTTAACCTTTGACAGCATTAATGTTTTCACTAAGATTCAATGGGTATTCATTTTTCAAGAGAATACATGATTAAGGAATTCACATGTTTGGAATTTGACCAACAAGATATATATATCTTATGATATATGGGTGATAAATGATTGTATTCAATGCTTGGTAGATGACCCTTCAAGTAATAATTATATTTATACTATGAGATTGGACAAATGTATTTTGGATAAACCTAAAGATTGGAATCGATTAATTTAGACATGAGATAGTATTGTTTAAGGAAAGAACTTTTTTTATGTTTTAGAAAAAGGACAACCCATAGGACGGGCAACAACCTGTCGCACCAGACCAGGTTGTGAGAATAGAACCCACAACCGAAGTACAACAAGCCTTCATGTCCTAAAACTATCCTACATGAAGTCCCTGGTTAGTAGAAGCTAGTTTTATTATATTAATAGGTATGATGTATGAAGTATAATTCCATTTTAGGAACCATATAGGATTAATATCACTATAGATGGACTTATGTATATTTAATAAATTTTACTATCCTTTTGTTTGAGACAGATGGAATGACCTATCATTATATCACATGATCTACTAACACTTCACGAATGACAAATTCAACTTCATTTCTTTAAGAGATGAAGTGGAAATTGTCCAAGGAATGACCAAAGGTGATATTGTACCAAAATCTAGTAAGTATTTCTTTTAATTCAACAATTCTTCAACTTTAGGGAAATGATATTGAATAAAAAAATGTTGTCCTAGTGTCCTTATATCCGATGAATCAGATGGTACCCTAAATCATCACAAATTTATGGTTTTGTGATTATTGGTGTTTTTATAGCCAAGTTCTCTACCACTCTCCATCAGAACATGATGGTTAGATTTCTCTTCCATATCCATATTTTCACCTATGTTCTCCTATGTGGAAACCTAGTGATTAGTTAATTTGGGTAACCGTTACGTTCCATACTTTAGTTTTTAAAGATAAGTGTTGGTATTCCTTTTTATGATGTGGGTTTCTATTAAAGAAAATTTTGAGTGGTAAACCATTTATAACCCCAACAAATTTCGAGGGATAAATTCATTTTAAGGGGGGTAGAATGTAACACCCCGAGATTTTACGAAAAATATTCTTTTTAATTTCATTGATGTCTTGTGTTGTACGCTACACTAAAAGGAGCTTGCACTACACGCATCCCTGACTTGTCTTTCATTATAAGCAATCATGAGCTTCCACGATAGTGTGTGTTGTACACAATACCGAGTTTTCCTAAACAACGATATGTTATATAAACTTGCCGTTATGAATAGTAATACCCACTTTTTGAAATTTTATAAATTTTATCATTCGAAATGGACTTCATTTTTGGATTCAGAATATCGAAATTATCCAAAGGTGAATTTTCGGTATTTTTCCGAGAACTTTCAATTTTTGATGAATAGTGAAAACACTAGGTTACTATTTAAAAACCGACTTTTTATTTAAATAATTATTTATTTTATTTAAATTTATTTTAGGTCAAAATTTATGCATAATAACTATATAAGTTCAATGTAATTCATTTGAGTCATTTTATAATAAATTTAGATATATAAAAATTTTATTGAACTTTTCTCCTTCTTTTACCCACCTCCTAGGAGAATTTGGAAATTCACATAAAACATAATTTTACCGCTTTTGTGAGTGGAATTTCGAAAATCAGAGACACACGGTTAATATCAAGGAGTAAAATTTGGTTCAATGAGATGAAAATAATTTTTGGTGAATAGTAACTTTTTACTTTTATTTACAACGGTTAAAAGTAAATAGGGTAATTAAGGGTAAAAATGAGATTAATATTACCCTAACACATGTCTATATTCTATTGGACAAGTGTATCTCTACCAAAAACAACCTTAGGATAAAAATATTATCATTTAGGTCCAATTGGATTAGATTAGGACACTTATTATAATTTTATTTGAAGAAGAGTTAAAATCGTTAAAAACAAAGTTTAATAACTAAAATATTTTTAATATAAGGTTATACATAAGATAAATTCTACTATAAATATTCATTAGAAATATAAAAATATTTCCTACATAATGGTATTTTATTTATAATTTTTAGACATTAAATAATTCAATTTATTTATGACACAATGATGATGCAGTAATTACCTTATTAATGAAATATTAACATAATTGATGTTATAAATACCCAAATAAATGTAAGTTTAGACTTTTTATAAATTACAATAATTTTTTAGGTTAATATGACATGTTAGTATTTATTTAATTAACTTTTTTCGAAGTAATCATGCTGTTATAACTTTCAAAAAAATCAAGTACCAAATAGTGTCAAAATTGACATAAAATAGTTTTTAAAACAAATATTATATTATTAATTGTTATTTTATTCCTAAAAATCTAAGGTTCGGCCAAATGACTTTTATAAGGATATGTATATTAATAATGAACCACTTGGGGTTCTTTTGGCTTGTTATAGTAAGTTTATTAACCATATAGTGTAAGAAAAAAAAAGACACGGTAAAAGTTAAATTATTTAACTTAGAGTTAAATCTAAATGATAAGGATAAAATAGTAACCTAAACTTGTCTAAAACATATTGGTTGAGAGGATTTAGACCCATCCCCACCTTACCTTCTAAATAAATCAATTTTGAGCTATTAAAAACCGAATATGACTTTATTATAAAATAATATTTTATGTTTTCCTAAGGTGCCCCTCTCCTCCCTTATAAAAAGGGCACCCCTTCCCTATTCTCTTCACACAATTTTGAGCCTTGAAGCTCGGCCAAAACCTTCCCATTTACCTTCTCATCTTCCCTAGAAACATTATAGAGTTTCTGGTCTCCTCCAAAGGCCAACCCTAGTGCCTTAAGAGGAGGTTAAGAAGAGGCCCGTCAAAGAAGAGGTAATATCCTTTACCGACTCTTTCCAATTTATTTCTTCTTCTACTTATTCTTCTTTATTTATTTCATCATAAATTAATAACATCAGTATTAGTCATATACTGATATGTTATTATAAATATTAAACAACCCAATTTTATCTTATATCCATCCTACGGAAACGAAATCACCGCGCGTGCATACGTACGGAATACCGTCTCTACGCCATGGTGTAATCTGTTTTCCACCACCACCTTACTTGGATGGGTATAATGGTATAAATAAATAACTATATATGATTATTGTAAAGTGATATTGAATTTTAAATAATATACATACACTTCAATATAATTCCACGATCATGGGAATGATATCATCGCTTGTGCGTACGTACGGACTACCGTCTCCACAAATGCGATGAGATTCATTTTCCATGATTAACCATTAAAGTATGATTATAAAGTATATATAATAAATAATCATGAAATATATTACATAATAATGATACTGGATTTATGTACATATATGTTTTATTTACTTAATTCCATTTAACTCAATAAGGAAATGAAAACAGCGTTCATGCGTACGTACGGTCTACCGTCTCCATGAACGGTGTATTTATTTTCATTGATATATATATTATATATATATATATACTGAATATAAATATGATATATAAATAATGATTTGCATTCTGGTAGTAAGTAAATCAAGATATAAGTAATAATAATATCAAGAACAACAATTCCAAACAAGTACAATAAATAAAACGATTTTACCCAAAACGCTGCTTTAACATGGAACTTACAAAAGAACAGGTAATATAAAGTCATAAGTGAACCATATATGATATCATAAAAATTAATATGATTCTTTAATAATTCAATGACATTATTTAAATCATTATACAGGAGGTTCGGATACGTATAAAGCATATCAGACCTAAGGTAAGGTTAACTATTCCAATCTCGCTCTTATCCGAGATTGTTTATTCGTAAGTATTTACTGGGGTTTTTGTTATCATCCATGTCCCTATTTTCTAAAAATGGTTTGATGTATATTTGAAGACCTTTTTACCCATTTTTGACTTTTACTACATGGTATGTAAGGAATCTTTCTTTTGTTTACGTTATAAGGTACTTTTTGACTTTTCTGGAAAAAGTAAGAGAAGAATGTTTTCTTAACTTATACAACATGAACAGATTTTTACGGTTTCATAATGCCTAGTTTTCATGAAGATTAATCTACAAGATTTAATTATTATTTTCAAAAAAATAATTTTCTTTTAAAATTGAAAGGAATTTTGTGATAAGAAAATGATTTTAAAGAGGAAAGGATATTTTCCTCAAGAAATCATTTCAAGCATTTTATTAAAACCATTTTCCATCTAAGATGACATTATTTCATATGTGTATGTTTCAAGTATAATGTCTCTATTATTTACATGGTTTCACTTTTCTTATGATGAAATGATATCCATTCTTTTTATATATGGATTAGGTTATGATGGGATGATGTTTATGAAACCCATTTTATTCTTTGGGTTATGATGAATGTTTTAAGTTTATTTTGTGGAACAAGTAAGAATGATTTCATTATGAGATGGGTGGGACCTATATCTCCCTCCAATGTATTAGGTAAATATTTATATCTCATGAGATAGAAATGGCTGGAATGGTAAGTTAATCTAGTTTAGTAATACAGGACTGGAACGAGGAGTGAACTCGATTTAGAAAGGGACCTTTTCCACTAAGATAGTCTTGGCAGCAATGCCTTGGATACTATGGAAATCATATCATGTGCTTAATGGTTTCCACAATCACATGTTTTTTTCCCATTCTATTTTATCATGATTAATGTTTATTTATGATCTATGCCTGATGTACTGCCATGTTTTATGTCATTGCCCAAGATTTTGATGTTTAAACATTATGTACATGTTTTTAACTTCAAATGTATATGATTTGTTTTATTTTGTCCATGCTTCCCCTTACTGAGCATTTGAGATCACCCTTTATATGTTTTCTTTTCTCCGAGATTTAAAGAAAGGTTTTTGGTATGAAAACCAAAAAGGGGAAGATCTTTATGAGAGATATTGAAGATCTTTCACCACGGTTAGAATATTAAGTTCCAAGTTTCCAAAGACACTAAACTATTATGATCCTTGTGTGTCTGTTTTTGTTATGTATTAAGAATTCCGAAAATGTAATGTAATGTCCATGTACGTCAAGCTTTGGGTCTCTACAGTTGGTATCAGAGGAAAGGTTTAGTTAACCTTTGGAAACTAGGATGCGAAAAATTTAGTGAGATCCCTAGAGATATTTCTAAGGTATGTCTAGGGATGTCCCTAAGGTTAAGTATAAGTATAGGTTATAGTCCTAGAATTACGGTAATGATATTAGAATTAAACCTAAGATGTTAGATAATGAAGGTACTCCCCCTTTATTATGTTGTTTTCCCTAGCATTATTTTTGCCTCTCACACTATTCTTTTTGGATTTTAGATGATGGCTGGAAACTGAAGGAATTGTGTTGATCAATGTAATGGAAAATGCAATGATTGTCCTCCGGAACAAACCAAGGTTATGTGAGATGGAGTGAAAAATCTTATTGCTATACTTACACAAGATATGAATCATTCTGGACTTCCGAATGAGCAGAGAAGGGAAAAATATTCTATTGAGTCCTTCACGAGGAAACGTCCACCTTCTTTCAATGGGACTTCTGATCTACTTGTTGCTGAACAATGGATCAGTACCATTGGAAAGATATTTTCCATACTTCGATGTTCAGAACACGACAAAGTCATTATAGCTGTTTACCATTTAGAAGGTGAAGCAGACCAGTGGTGGACTCTAATTAAGAATACAAGGCCCCAAGATGCAATTGAATCCATAGAATGGGATGAGTTAAAGAACTTGTTGTTTAGTAAGTACTTCCCTTATATTCTTCAAACAAAGATGGAAAAGGAGTTCCTTGAGCTTAAGCAAAAGGATGATGAATCTGTTGGTATATATGAAGCAAATTTTACAAGGCTTGCAAGGTATGCATCTGGCTTTATCATCCAAACTGAAAGTAAAGTTGATTGATTCTTCAGTGGCTTAAAATGAAGTCTTCGAAGTGAATTAGCTATAAGAGACTTCAATAGCTATGAAGAAATTGTGCATTGTGATATCAAGGTAGAAATAGAAGTTGGTGTTACATATCCATCTCATGGTTTGGATAAGAAACAAAATATGGAGTTTAAGGAGAAATCTCAGAACAATGGTGAAAAGAAGATGAATGTTTCTTTATGCTCAAAGTGTGGAAAGAAGCATAGTGGAGATTGTATTAAAGGGACTAGAAAATGTTTTAGGTGTGGAAAAGAAGGTCATCGAGCAGCTGAGTGTCGAAGTAATGGAAAAGGGTTGCTAATGATGTGAATAAAGAAAAGACTGCAGAGAACGCACCACAAACACTTCAAGGCTTCAAGTGAAATGAAATGGGGCATTATTCTGATCAATGCCCTAATCCAAGGGTTAATGATGATCGACATGGGCAACCACTTAAGGTAAAGGACAAAAGGAAGTCACATGCGATCACTATTGGCGATGTTGAATATGACAACGATGTGGTGGAATGATTAAGTGTTTATGTAATGGGATTCCAAAATAATGTTGTATATAGTATCGTGGAATATTGGAATATTTATTTATTGGTCTATTGTGGTTTTCAATAATTTTATGTTACCGGTAACCATGGAAAGTGATTGAGATATTTTTTTAAAGAAGTTGATATGCTCATAATGAAGGTATAAGGAGAAAATGAAATGTTTGACAGTATTCATGAGCTCATTACTGATATAAGGACAAAGTTATATCATGGTTTGAGTATATAGAATTTTTGGATTTTGGTATGTGGAAAGAGTTAACCTCTGACAGCATTCATGTTTTCACTAAGGTTCAATGGGTATTCATTTTTCAAGAGAATAAATGATTAAATAATTCACATGTTTTGAATCTGACCAACAAGATATATATATATTATGATATACAGGTGATAAATGATTGTATTCAATGCTTGGTAGATGACCTTTCTAGTAATCATTTTATTTATACTATGAGATTGGAAAAAAGTATTTTGGATAAACCTAAAGATTGGAATCGATTAATTTAGACATCAGATAGTATTGTTTAAGGCTAGAAGTTTCTGTTATGTTTTAGAAAAAGGACAACCCATAGGACGGGTGACAACCTGTCACGTCGGACAAGGTTGCGAGAATCGAACCCATAACTGAAGTACGACATGCCTTAATCACCTACAGCTGTCCTACAGGAAGTCTCTAGTTAGTAGAAGCTAGTTTTATTATATTAAGCGGTATGATGTATGAAGTATAAGTCCATTTTAGGAACCATATACGATTAGTATCACTATAGATGGACTTATGTATATTTAATAACTTTTACTATCCTTTTGTTTGAGATAGATGGAATGACCTATTATTCTGTCACATGATTTTCTAACACTTCACGAATGACATATTCAACTTCATTTCTTTATGATATGAAGTGGAAATTGTCCAATTAATGACCAACGGTGATATTGTACCAAAATCTAGTAAGTATTTCTTTTAATTCAACAATTCTTCAACTTTAGGGAAATGATCTTGAATAAAAAAAATGTTGTCCTAGTGTCCTTATATCCGATGAATCAGACGATACCTTAAATCAACACAAATTTATGGCTTTGTGATTGTTGGCTTTTTCATAGCCATGTTCTCCACCACTCTCCATCAGAACATGATGGTTAGATTTCTCTTCCATATCCATATTTTTACCTATGTTCTCCTATGTGGAAACCTAGTGATTAGTTAATTTGGGTAACCGTTATGTTTCATACTTTAGTTTTTAAAGATAAGTTTTGGTATTCCTTTTTACGATGTGGGTTTCTATTAAAGAAACTTTTGAGTAGTAAACCATTTATAACCCCGACGAATTTCGAGGGTGAAATTCATTTTAAGGGGGTTAGAATGTAACACCCCGAGATTTTATGAAAAATATTCTTTTTAATTTCATTGATCTATTGTGTTGTACGCTACACCAAAAGGATCTTGCACTACACGCATCCCTGACTTGGCTTGCATTACACACAATCGCGACCTTCCACGAAAGCGTGTGTTGTATGCAATACTGAGTTTCGCTAAACAAGGATATGTTATATAAACTTGTCGTTATGAATAGTAATACCCAATTTTTGAAATTTTATAAATTTTATCTTTCGAAATGGACTTCATTTTTGGATTCGGAATATCGAAATTATCCTAGGGTGAATTTTTGGTATTTTTCTGAAAACTTTCAATTTTTGATGAATAGTGAAAACACTGGGTTACTATTTAAAAACCGACTTTTTATTTAAATAATTATTTATCTTATTTAAATTTATTTTAGGTAAAAATTGATACATAATACCTATATATGTTCAATGTAATTCATTTGAGTCATTTTATAATAATTTTTGATATATAAATATTTTATTGAACTTTTCACCGTCTTTTACCCACCTCATAAGAGAATTTGGAAATTCACATAAAACATAATTTTAACGCTTCTATGAGTGGAATTTCGAAAATCCGAGAGATACGGTTAATATGAAGGAGTAAAATTTGGTTCAATGAGATGAAAATAATTTTTGGTGAATAGTAACTTTTTACTTTTATTTACCACGGTTAAAAGTAAATAGGATAATTAAGGGTAAAAATGAGATTAATATTACCCTAACACATGACATAATTCTATTGGACAAGTGTATCTCAACCAAAAACAAACTTATGAATAAAATATTATCATTTAAGTCCACTTGGATTAGATTAGGACACTTATTATTATTTTATTTAAAGAAGAGTTAAAATAGTTAAAAAAACAAAGTTTAATAACTAAAACATTTTTAATATTGGGTTATACATAAGATAAATTCGACTATAAATATTCATTAGAAATCTAAAAAGATTTAATACATAATGGTATTTTATTTATAATTTTTAGACATTAAATATTTTAATTTATTTATGACACAATGATGATGAAGTAATTACCTTATTAATGAAATATTACCATAATTGATGTTATAGATACCCAAATAAATGTAATTTTAGACTTTTTATGAATTACACTAATTTTCTAGGTTAATATGAGATGTTAGTATTGATTTAAGTAACTTTTTTCGAACTAATAATGCGGTTATAAGTTTCAAAAAAATCAAGTACCAAATAGTGTCAAAATTGACATAAAATAGTTTTTAAAACAAATATTATATTATTAATTGTTATTTTATTCCTAAAAATCTAAGGTTCGGCCAAATGACATAGATAAGGATATATATATTAATAATGAACCACTTGGGGTTCGTTTGTCTTGTTATAGTAAGTTTATTAACCATATAGTGTAAGAAACCAAAAAAACACGGTAAAAGTTAAATTATTTAACTTAGAGTTAAATCTAAATGATAAGGATAAAATAGTAACCTAAACTTGTATAAAACCTATTGGTTGAGAGGATTTCGACCCATCCCAACCTTATCTTCTAAATAAATCAATTTGGAGCTATTAAAAACCGAATATGACTTTATTATAAAATAATATTTTAAGTTTTCTTAAGGTGCCCCTCTCCTCCCTTATAAAAAGGGCACCCCTTCCCTCTTTGCTTCACACCCTTTTGAGCCTTG
Source organism: Viscum album (assembly GCA_963277665.1). Classification (NCBI taxonomy): domain Eukaryota; kingdom Viridiplantae; phylum Streptophyta; class Magnoliopsida; order Santalales; family Viscaceae; genus Viscum; species Viscum album. The sequence goes on along the minus strand of OY728125.1, from coordinate 719,811,715 downwards.
AATATCAGAAAAACCCTGCCCATTTACCTTCTAATATTCCATAGAAACATTATAGAGGTTCTGGTATCCTCAAAAGACCAACCCTAGTGCCATAAGAGGAGGTTAAGAAGAGGCGCGTCAAAGAAGAGGTAATATCCTTTACTGATTCTTTCCAATTTATTTCTTCTTCTACTTCTTATTATTTATTTGCTTCATCATAAATTAATAACATCAGTATCACTAATATACTGATATATTATTATAAACATGAAACAACCCAATGTTATCTTATATCCATCCTACGGAAAGGAAATCACCGCGCATGCGTACGTACGGAATACCGTCTCCACGTCGTGGTGTAATCTGTTTTCCACCACCACCTTACTTGGATGGGTATAATGGTGTAAATAAATAAATATATATGATTATTGTAAATTTATATTGATTTTGAAATAATATACATACACTTCAATATAATTTCACGATCATGGGAACGGTATCATCGCTCATGCGTACGTACGGACTACCGTCTCCACGAATGCGATGAGATTCATTTTCCATGATTAACCATTCAAGTATGATTATAAAGTATATATAATAAATAATCATGAAAGATATTATATAATAATGATACTGTATTTATGTACAGATATGTTTCATTTACTTAATTCCATTTAACTCAATAAGGAAATGAAAACAGCGTTCATGCGTACGTACGGTCTACCGTCTCCATGAACGGTGTATTTCATTTCATTTATATATATAATATATATATGATATATAAATCTTGATTAACATTATGGTAGTAAGTAAATAGAGATATAATTAATAATAATATCAAGAAAAAAAATTACAAACACGTATGATAAATAAAACGATTTTACCCAAAACGCTGCTTTAACATGGAACTTACAAAAGAACGGGTAATATAAAGTCATAAGTGAACCATATATGATATCATAACAATGAATATGATTCTGTAATAAGTCAATGACATTATTAAAATCATTATACAGGAGTTTCTGATATGTACGAAGCATATCAGACCGAATGTAAGGGATAACTATTTCAATCTCGCTCTTATCTGAGATTGTTTATTCGTAAGTATTTACTGGGGTTTTTGTTATCATCCATGTCCCTGTTTTCTAAAAATGGTTTAATGAATGTTTGAAGTCCTTTTTACCCATTTTTGACTTTTACTACATGGTATGTAAGGAATATTTCTTTTGTTTATGTTATAAGGTACTTTTTGACTTTTCTGGCAAAAGTAAGAGAAGAATGTTTTCTTAACTTATACGGCATGAACGGATTTTTACGGTTTCATAATGCCTAGTTTTCATGAAGATTACTCTACAAGATTTAATGATTATTTTCAACAAAATCCTTTTATTTTAAAATTGAATGGCATTTTGTGTTAAGAAAATGATTTTAAAGAAGAATGGATATTTTCCTCAATAAATCATTTCAAAAATTTTATTAAAACCATTTTCCATCTAAGATGACATTATTTCATATGTGTATGTTTCAAGTATAATGTACCTATTATTTACATGGTTTCACTTTTCTTATGATGAAATGATATACATTTTTTTTATATATGGATTATGTTATGATGGGATGATGTTTATGAAACCCATTTTATTCTTTGGGTTATGATGAATGTTTTAAGTTTATTTTGTGGCACAAGTAAGAATGATTTCATTATGAGATGAGTGGGACCTATATCTCCCTCAAATGAATTGGGTAAAGATTTATATCTCTTGAGATAGACATGGATGGAACGGTAAGTTAATCCGGTTCAGTAATACATGACTAGAATGAGGAGTGAACTCGATTCAGAAAGGGACTTTTTCTACTATGATGGTCTTGGCAGCAATGCCTTGGTTACTATAGAAATCATATCATGTGATTAATGGTTGCCACAATCACATGTTTTATTCCCATGATATTTTATCATGATAAATGTTTCTTTATAATCTATTCCTTATGTACTGCCATGTTTTATGTCATTGCCTAAGATTTTGATTTTTAAACATTATGTACATGTTTTTAAGTTCAAATGTATATGATTTGTTTTATTTTATCCATGCTTACCCTTACTGAGAATTTGAGCTCACCCTTTATATGTTTTCCTTTCCCCAAGATTTAAAGAAAGGTTTTAGGTAAGAAAACCAAAAAGGGGAAGATATTTATGGGAGATATTGAAGATCTTTCACCACGATTAGAAGATTACGTTCTGAGTTTCCAAAGACACTAAACTATTACTGTCCTTGTGTGCCTGTTTTTGTTATGTATTAAGAATTCCGCAAAAGTAATGTAATGTCAATGTACGTCAAGCTTCAGGTCTCTACAATATACTTGGATTTAAATTCCCAATATACAATCATAAAAATGGATAAATTATTTTTAGATAAATTTGAAAGCCTTATTCCAAAATTTTAATCCTATTTTACCCATTTTACCCTTACTCAAGTGACACAAATTTACTGTGGTTACTATTCATATAGACCAATTATAAAATAGAACTATTTACCAAATCTAATCCTCTTGATTCCAAATATGGAATTAATTTTTTCAATATTCAGTTTCTATAAGTTTCATCAATTATTTTTATAATATATTGGAAATATATGACTAAAACCATTTTGTAGAAAAATACATTTTAACATGAAATTGGATTTATTTTATCTCACACGTGGAAAGAAAATAGATGAATGATACAACATTTTATTGAATATATAATATATAAATTTATTAAAAATAATTCATTAACAGTGATTAATTTTATTTATTAATATAAAAATACATTGCGCACATAAAACTATTTTTTTCATATAAACATATATATTTTCAGATGATTTTTATTTTCATTTATAATTAATTTATATCTAGTGAATTCATTTAATATATATTAAAACCATGAATTTTTTCAAATTTAATTATTCATATTCATACCATCCAATTTAATGGCTATGTTATAATAGTAAATTATCTTACAATTCATTTAGACTTGGGGTTGAGTGTATTGCAATCTATTAGAGAATTTTTTGTTTTAAAAGATATATTTTATAAAATATCTTGGTTTTAAAGATAGAGTTAACAAAAATATCATTAAGTATATATGATTTTTTTAGTAACCATGATTCATAATGTGGAATATATTAAAATATTATAGCTATCATGCTTTATTATGTTTACAGAGGGGGATATTAGTCTATTCAAGTAATTTTTTTCAATATGAGAACTTGGTCTAGATGGGATATATATACTATTGTTAAATATATTATGACACAAAATATGATTATAAATTTATATAAATGATTGATTCACATGTTGAATAATTAAAATGATCTACTATAGTTAGTTTTACTTAAAAAAATTAATATATGTGAAGATTGGGTGTTTCAGATATAAACCATGTTGTATACATATGATAACCTTTATAGTTATCATAGGAAGTAATATGTCTAATTATTTATATTATCAAAACTATGTAATAATAATCAGTATATTTTGGTAATAAAATCAATATATTTTAGTTTAGAAGTTGTGATTTGAGGGTCTATACATTTTTCAACACATGAAAGGTAATATACTATATTTACTACTTACTGTTTTGGTGATGTTTCTAGAAGTTAAAACTATATGAATAAATAATATATGTTTGAATCATGTTGGATAATGTTGTTTTGGGTAGTTACCATAAGGAATAAAAAACATTTCAGTCTATTACTTGTAAGATAAAAGGATGGTGTATAGTTGACATGAGGTGGGTATTTATATCAAAATTAATTTGAATTGGAAGATACTTTTTGATTAGTGGAGAGATAAATATTACAAGTGAAATTCAACCCATTTTCATTTTGGGGAAAATTACATGGTTTTTAGAAAATTAAGTATATTTTATTTGTTATAAAATTTTAGTGTGTGTTACTTATGAAAATGGTTTAAATGAACATAATGGTCTATGATATAATAAGAGGGTAGAGAGGATAAAAAACATGTGGGAAATCCTAAAAGTAAAACTTCATTAAATAATTTATTGAAGGATGATAACTTGGATTTAATTATTAGGCTTATAATTTAAATATAATGAATCTCTATTGATTTATTTAAAAATATTAAAAGTTTAATATTACTATATGAAGACATTTACAATAATTAATTATAGATTTAATGATTGATGAATTTTATGTTTTCTTGAAAGTAAAGACTCATTAACTAAAAATAATTCCAGTGTAAAGAATTGTTTTTAGAAAAAAATTATTTTTTATTGTTTAAAATTATATTCTCTATATACATTTGTGATGAAACTTTATAATTAAAGATTCATTAATTATAATTAGTATAGTAATATTCCCTACTCATTGTACTCATAAGAAAAAACTTGTAGCACTATAATATTTTAAAATATTTTAGTTTTTTGAATAATGTTAATTTTGTTTCTAGCTTGATTTATACACAACACCATGCTAAGATTACTCTATACACAATAATGAGTTGTCTTGTGTAACACGCAAGGCTGAGTTTTAATGAAATAAAATACATTATTAAAACATTATTATTTAATATAATAATATATAACATAGTAGCTAGGTTGGAAGTTATGAATAGCATTAACTTAATTAAGAAATCATATGGTTTTATTCATTGGTTACAAGTTAATTAGAAATGAAAATAGGAACCAACTGAATGTAGAAGGTATGTTTTTTTATAAAGAACTATTTTTATGCTCACAAAGACGTTATATCATAATAAATTCAATTAATTACAACTATTTTATGACATTAATATAATATACAGTCAATCAAATATTTTTGACATTCAACTAATAGATTTAATAGGCATAAGATAAGAACAAACACAATTTTATTCATAAAAACCTATATTTTTCTATATGTAATTTTACAACATTTTGATGGAACAACTATTTCAAATCCAATTTTGAAATTTTTAAATATTTTATTTGACAAAATAAAATTCTTATTTTAAATAATAAAATAAAAATTTTCTTTGTTGGAATTTTTGGTATTTTTCTGATAAATTTCAAGTTTTGATGAATAGTGATAAAATATTTCATTTTAAATGAAAAAAACTTTATGTCTAAAAAAATTATAGTTTAAAATTATATTTTTAATTTTTTTCATAGTTTATTTAGATAATTTTTTATCATTTAATCTAATTTAGGTTATTGGAATCAATTTCACATTGAATGAGTGTATAAATTCATTTCAATATTTTGAACATTTTCACTTTGAAAACTTGTTTTCTCATTATGTTAATAAGATTAATTTTAAAATAATTACAGAAAATTATGTGTTTTGAATTTTTATAAATGTATTCCATATTTTGAGTCTTTTTTTTGAAATTATTTAAATATTTTCCTTTTATTTTTGAACATTATGATTAATAAATTAGTTTTTTTTAATTACAAAAGTTAATGGTAAATCAGGTAATTAATGGAAAATATAATATTATAAAATTATCCTAACACTTATTCTAATTTTATTGGATAAGTTGGTGTCAAACCAATTCATCCTTAGGCCTATTTTCTGGCTTCTTTGAGCCACGTGTATGTCATTAATAACATTTTAGTATTTTACCCTAAGGGAAGTCCAATTTGTCACACTCATGTTTTTCATTAGTATTACATTTTTATATATGGTTATATAGAAGGTATATTAGACTATAAATAGTAATTTTAACTCTAAAATTTTTATATATATCATGATAGTTTATTTTAATTTTTTAGGAACCAAATAATCAAATTAAAGGCTTACATAATAATGATGTAGTAATTGCTTAATTAATGGACATATCAAATAAATATTGTTAATTTTTTTTAATAAATATAATTTTATATAATTGATTTCATCCAATAATTTTATAGATTAAATATACATATTAGGGATGCATTAATATTTTTTTGAATATATCATGTTGTTATGATATTTTAAAAAATTCAATAAATGAATAATGACAAATATGACATTAATGATATTTTAAAATAAATAATATTTTATTAAATGATATAAAATTAATAAAAATATAAAATTTATCCAAATCATTGGTATGAAGTTTAAAATTTCATCCATGAATCATTTATTGTTCTTTTTGAATTTTATAGTAACTATATTAACCCTTAAAGATTAAAAAGCCAAGTTGTTAGGATAAAAGTTAATGGGTTTAACTAAGGGTTAAAGCCAAAAGATATGGGTAATATTGTGACTTAATATGTATAAAAATTATTTGATGATAGGATTTTTACCCATATTAATATTATATCCGAAATAAATTTTTATCCATTTTAAATTGGAAATTGAGTTATATTAATTTTATATTTTGAGCATTTACAAAAGTGCCCCTTACAACAATTATTAAAGGAAACCTCATATCTCACTTCCTCACACCACTTTGAGCATTTTATCTTGTCCAAAGGCTACCAAAATAATATCCCAACTTCCATAAACTAATCCCATTAGCCTTAATTTGGGCATAAATCAAACCAAGGAAGGATATTCATATAAACCAAAAGAAGTTACCCAAATAAGAAGTAACGTTCTTCAATGGTCACTTTAGTTTTTTTATCTCATTACTACATAATTTCTTATTATTCCATGATTATATAATTAAAAACATATCATAAATATACGAATATGTTATTATGTTAAGGGTTCTACCTAAACCTACACACACATCAATAAAATGAAAAACACATTTACCGTTCGTGTATGGAGAACTACAACCTCAAGAAATGATGTCATTCGTTTTTTCTTTACCACCTCTCGTGGTAGGTTACTATGATAGAAACTATATTTTTATATGATATTTATGATATTTATGTTTCAAAAATTCATTTTAAATATTATATAATACATACCTTCATGATTTCTATTTTGTGTAAATAAAATAACAACGTTTGTGGAAGTATAGACTAGCGCTTCCTCAAAGCGACATGATTCATTCAAACTATGCATGGAATGTATAAAATATGGTTTTAATAAGAAAATGTGATATATATGACATATATGTGATAATTGAATTTTAAGATACACAAAAATCATTTAAATTTCATTCTTTTTAATATGTAAAAGTAATGAATGTAGTGTTCGTGCACACGCACGACCTACCGTCTCCATGAATGGTTCATTTGATTTCATATCTCCAACTTCGATGGATTATTATAAATATATATACATATATATACTAAATATATATGATATTTACATCTTGTTTTATATTATTTATATGATTAAATCATGATCTATGTAATATTAATGAAAAATAATATGTTAAAAGATACTCGAGAAATTAGGAAATTAAAACCTGAATTATTGAAAATAATGAAATATTATTTACAAACGGGTGATAAAGTATTATAATAAGATCATATATGATATCAAAAATATGAATAAGTCTTTTATATAAATTTATAACATAATTTAAAACATTAAACCGGATTTTAAAGAACATATAACTAAAAAGTAAGTGTGAGGTAAGTGATCATTTTCTCACTTTTATTTATGCAGGAAATATGCCGTATACACTACTTGTTTCTTTTGTGTGGTATATATACCACCCATGACTATATTTTATGAGTATTATTATAAATTCTATTGTATTTTAATAAACATATAATATTATTTTCTTCATGTTAATATTATTCTTCTGATTATAAAGTGGTAAGTGTTAATATCACAACCTCATCGTTATTTGCGATTGTTTGTGTTTAAGTCTCCCATAGGGAATATTACTCTTACAAGTTAGTGTTTATTTTTTATATGTTTTATAATTTTTTTAATATTCTAAAATTATTTTTAAATTCATTTTTACCCCTTTTTACTTTTTACAATTTCTTTGAAAACAATATTCCCGTCATTTTCAAAAATAGGGTACTTTATGACTTTTCTTACAAAAGTAAAAGAAATGTTTTTAACTTATACAACTTGAATGGAATTTACCATTATCAAGAAACCCTAATGTTTTTATTCTTCTTTAACAATTTCACATGGTTATTTTCAAATAAAATATCTTTTTTTATAAATTATTTTACTTTTAAATAAATGATTACAAACTGGTAATTGATTTCATGTCAATTTAATTTCATTAAGACATATTGTAATAATATGCCCCTAGTTTCTTTTATATGGCATAAAAACTACTCTTTGAAAATTTATATCATCAATCTCATTATTTTCATGATATTATAAGATTAATTTATTGTTATTCTTTCATGGGAATATGATTCAAATGTTTCAAGGTGGTATGGGACACTTTAGAATGTTTACAGATTATTTCCCTTAATAATGTTTTTAATGATCAATCAATAGTATTTCCATTCATCAATGTCAACAACCATTATTTTTACTTTTCATCCACTCAAGAATTATTGATAAATCCATATTCTTTATTCAATATGGATATTTTCTAAGGAATATTAATTATTAACCATTAGGTATTAATTAAATCGATTACTCGATATGAGGAATGCATTGGAGTAGAAATAATGGGTGGGTCATAGACTTTATATTATCCCTTGATGAATTAATAGGTTCTCATGAGAAAAATAAGTTAGCCAAATTAAATGGGTTTCTACGAGTAGATTTAAACCATCTTGTAAAATTTCCTTATGGTATAAGTTTTCATGTGTCACAGACATTACTTCCAATAATTAATCATTTTCTTCATATATATTTCAGTTATTATTGTTATTATCCATGATAATTTTTCTTTGATATATCTATGGATGAATTTCATTCTAATTTTTTTAATTAAATGTAATATTTTTTAGTTATCTACTATTCTATATTGGTTATTCCTTATCCAGTTATTTAAATGGAATATGTTCTCAGTTATTTACCTTTCCATGAGGATTTATTCTCATTAATTCATTATTACTTCTCCTTTAATTACCCATACTGATCATTAGATCCCACCCTTTTTATTTTATTTTTTTGGTTATGAAGATAAAATTATTTAATGATTTCATAGATGAAAATTATTTTCCTTTGTTATGTTTTTTGTTTTACTAATGTAATATGGGAACCATCTATGTATCTTGTTCTTTAATACCACTAAATAGATCAGTACTTTGGTGGTTTATCCATTTTAATCATGTAAATGTAATAAAATATTGCACTGGCTCTGAGCTTCTCAGGTCGGGGCATTACAGGTGGAATCAAAGGAAGTTTAGTAGCAACCTTGTGAACTAGATTTAGGAAAACATATATTAAGGAACATGACCCATTGGTTTAGTATTTTTGAAAAAGTTATATAATTAATAATGCCTTTAAATTTTATGGAAATATGTTTAAAGGTATGGTTAACTATTAGTATTTATATAATATAAGTATTTAAGGTAATTATAGATATTTATATTATTGGGAATACAAAATGAAACATATGAGATAACCGTTATGGTTAAAAAAATTTATTTAATGTTAAATATATTTAGTTTTTATTCAAATTATGCTTATCTAATTTTTTTGTAATATTAATATAGTTTTAAAAAATGGATAACATGCACGTCAGGTGAGAACCCATCACATCAGGTAAGGTCATGGGGTTTGAACCTGCAACCAAAGGGTGATAAGGGTGCAACACCAACCACTAGCCTATGCAATGTATTATTTTGCACGCCAATTTTTTAGTTAAACTATCTAATATAAAATTTTTATTTATATTTTTGGTATATTTGTTTTATATAATAGGAAATTAATTGATTAATGTTATTTTATAATATGTTCACTATTTTGATAACCCGGTATGATCAATGTAAATAGAATTCTATGAGATTTTATTTGAGATTAAAAATTTTGAATAATTTTTTGGAATAATATATGATTTTATTGTGGACTTATAGTGACTCAGATAATTTATGGAAATAGATATCATATCTTAGAGATTATTTTATTTGTAAAATTAAATTTTTAATATAAGATATTAAGAGTGATTAATGTTATTTGGAAGACTATATGATAAAATACTATTGTTTTTTGGGTTTCAATTTTAGTCTAGAATATTTTTAGGAAGGATTGTTATTTTTTGAATGATCTATGTTGAAATTTGGGTATTACTATTGAATTTTGGAGATTAAGGTTGTTTTTCATTATATAAAGGTTTATTCTTTATGGGGAATTATTTTATCTTATCCTAACCATTTTGGTTTTGGTATTCAAATTGGAGGAATAGATAGTTATAATTTTGTGGATTTTTTGATCTATAAAAATTGATTCGAATTATTGAATGATGAAAAAATCATTTTAAATACTCTTTATTTGGAGACAAAGATGAGTTTTTGGTGGGAATTGATTAATGTTTGAAACAATACTTGTTAAGTTAGTATGTTTACTTGTGTTCTAGTCTTGTAAGTAAATTAATACCTTAACTCTAGGAAACTTATTTTAGAATAAAAATTTTGTTTGTTAAATTTTATTATTGAAAAATCAATGACCTCTTTAACCCATCATAGATTTATAGTCTTTTGATGATGGAGTTTCTGATGACCATGTTCCCTATCATTCTACATCAGAAAATGATAGTCAAATTTCTCTTCCATATCCTGCTTTAACTAATGTTATCTTATTTGGAAGCCTAGTTTTTTGGTGATATTCACATTTCATTCTCCCTCTTATTAAGAAGATTTTCTATTAACCCAATTTATGATGGGGGTTTTCAAAAATTATTTATTTTCAAATATCAAACCATATACTACTGAGATCAATTTTAAATTGTGAGTATGTATTATAATTAATGTGGGGAGAATGTAACACTCCAAGACTTTAAAATATTTTACTTTTTAAATAATTTTAATTTTCTTTTGATTTTTTATACAAAAAACAATGTTAACCTTGTGATATACACAATAATGAGTTGGTTTTCATTACAAGAAATGTCGTGTTTTACCGAACGACAGTATATTATTAAAATATTGTTATTTAATATAATAATAAATAACATAACAATTAAGTTGGTTGTTATGAATAATATTAATTTACTTATAGAAATATATGGTTTTATTCATTAGTTATAAATTAATTATAAATTAATATAGGAACCAACTGAATATATTGGAAATGTTTTTAACAAAGAACTATGTGTATGCTCACAAAGACATTTTATCACAATAAATTAAATTAATTACAATTAGTTAATGATGTTAATGTAATATATATTCAATAAAATATTTTTTACATTCATATAATATATTTAATAGGAATAAGATAAGAACAACCCCAATTTTACAAATAAAAACCTATATTTTTCTAAAAGTACTATTAAAATATTTTAATAGAGAACCTATTTTAAATAGAAGTTTTGAAAATTTTATATATATTATTGGAAAAATTAAATTTTTTATTTTAAATAATAATATAAAATTTTAATTTTCTGAAATTTCTATTTTTTTCTAATAAGTTTCTTGTTTTGATGAATAGTGATAAAATATTTCTTTTTAATTGAAAACATCTATTTCTTATAAATAATTTATTATGCTAAATTATATTCTTAATTAGTTTTAAAGATTAATTATATCAATTTTTATCATTTAATCTAATTTAGTTCATTGGAATCAATTTCACATTGAATAATGATATAAAAACATTTCAATCTTCTGGATGTTTTCACTTTAGAAACTCATTTTCTCTTTCCATCAATGACATTAATTTTCAATTTATTACTATAACTTATGTTTTTTGAATTTTGAAAAATGGATTCAAAATTTAGAATTAATGGGTTTAAATTAGGTAAACAGTTTCCTTTTATTTTTGGGCATTGTCAATTATAACATTAGTATCTTTTTTAATTCCCACGATTATAGGTAAATCAGTTAATCAAGGGTAAATATAATATTATAAAATTATCCTAACAATTGAAATAATTTTATTGGATGATTTATTGTCGAAAAAAATCATCCTGGGGCACACTTTATGGCCACTTGGTGCCACATGGATGACATTAATCATTTTTTAGTATTTTATTCTATGGGAATTCCAATATGCCACAGTCATGTTTTTCATAGGTATTACATTTTTATATGTGGTTATATAGAAGGTATGTTATACTATAAATAGTAATTTGAAATATGAAATATTTATATCCACTATGATAATTTATTTTTTATTTTTAATAAATAAATAACTAAATTAATTTTTCACACAATGACGATGCAGTAATTATTTAATTAATAGGCATGTCAAATAATTGTTTTTAAAAATATAAAAATAAATATAATTTTATATAATTAATGTCATAAAATAATTTTATATATTATATTGATATATGAGGGATTTATTAAAGGTTTTGGTTCAAAGATATCATGTTGTTATGATATTTTAGATTAGTCAATAAATGAATAGTGTCAAAATTGATATTAATGATACTTTAAAATAAATAATATTTTATTAAATGATAAAAAATTAATAAAAATAAAAAATTCATTAAAATTATTGGGATAATATTTAAAATTTCATCCAGGGCTCATTTATGGTTCATTTGGCATTTTATAATGACTATATTAATCCTTAAAGAGTAAAAAGACAAGCTGTCATGGTAATAGTTAAATGGTTTAACTAAGGATTAATGCCAAAAGATACTAGTAAAAATGTAAAATAACTTGTCTAAAAACTATTGGATCAGATTATTCAGACCCAATTTCATCTTATATCTGAAATAAATCACTTTTGAGCAATTTTAATTTTAAAATTAAAAAATATTATTTTAATACTTTGAGTGTTTCCCAAAGTGCCCTTCCCTCCTATCTCACTTACTCACACCACATTAAGCCTTATATATCATCCAAAATCTGACTAAATAAGTTCCAAAATTCCATAACTCAATACTATAATACTAAATTTTGGATAAAATAAAACCAATAATGGATTATTTTATAAACCAAAAGTAGTTACCCAAATAAGAGGTAACATTCTTTAACAATCACTATAGTTTTATTTTTTTCCCCACTCCTTAATTTCTAATTATTACATGATTATATAATAACAAATGTATCCTCAATATAATTATATATTTTTATGCTAACCTACAACTATACACACTTCCATCAAATGATTAATGAATTTACCATTCGTGTATGGAGGATTACCATCTCACGAAACAATGTCGTTCGTTTTTCCTATAACACCTATCATGGTTGGCCATTATGACAGACACTCTATTTTTATATGATATATATGATATTTTTGTTATATGAAAACTTTTTTAATTTTTATAGAACACATACCTTCATTCATTCCATTTTTTTAAATATAATAACATCATTTGTGGAAGTGTGGACAACCGTCTCCTCAAAGCGATGTGATTTATTCACACTATACATGGAATATATAATGGATGGTTTTAATGAACATATGTGATATATATAAAAATTATATGATACTATAATTTTAATATACATTTATTTCAATTAATTTCCATTCTTTTAATAAGACAAAAAAAAATGAAAGTAGCATTCATGCGTACGTATGACTTACCATCTCCATAAACAGTGAATTTCATTTCATATCTCCAAATTTTATTGATAATTATAATTATATATGTATATAAACTAAATATAAATTATATTTCAATCATAGATTACATTCTGGATATGACTAAATCATGATCTAATTATTAGTAACATTAAATAAGAAGTCAAAAAATATTGAATAAATTAAGCAATTAACACCCAAAATAGTGAAAATGATGAGAAATTATTAACAAATGGGTGATAAAGTAATATAAGAAGATCATATATGATATCATAAATTTGAATAATGTTCGGATATAAATTAATTAAATTATTTAAACCATTATACATGAGGTTATGTCACATATAAATAAAAAAGAATTGTAATGTAAGGGATCTTTGTCTTACTTTTATTTCTATGGGACACATGATGTATACACTAATAGTTTATTTTGTGTGGTATATATACCGAACATGAAGGTATTATATGGGTATTATAATGAAGATTATAGTATTTTAAAATCCATATAATTGTTTTTCCTTTATTGGAATGTTATTATACTGATTATAAAGTGGTAAATGGTTATTTCACAATCTCATAGTTATTCTGGATTGTTTGTGTTTAAGCCTCCACTGGGGAATATTTCTCTTCCATGTTAGTTTTTTAATGTTTTAAAAAATGTTTTTTCTATTACCCAATGATTTTTTGATGTCAATTTTACCCCTTTTGACATTTTAAAAATTATTTTAATGGAATCTTCAAATCATTTTCCAAAATAAGGCAGTTTATGTGTTTTTTTAAAAAGTTAAAGGAATGTTTTTTAACTTATATGACATGAATGGAATTTCACACTACCATGACACCCTAATGTTTCGAATATTACTTTAAAAGTTTACAAGGTTATTTTCACAAAAAATATTTTTCTATAAATGCCTGTAATTTTAAATAAATTATTACAATCTAGTAAAGTATTTCCTCTCAATTCCATTTCATTAAGGAATATTGTAATTTTAAGCACCTAGTTTCTTTTATATGATGTAAATACTACCATTTGATAATTTATATCATGGATATCCATAATTTCATGATATTATATGTTTTATTTAATGTTATTCATTCATGGGAATTATGGTTGAAATGTTTCAAAGTGGTATGGGACACTTTGTAATTTTTAAATATTATTTTCCTCAGGAATGTTTTTAATGATCTTTCAATATTATTTTCATTCATCAACCTAATAAACCATATTTTTAGTTATCCCCTACTAGCTAATTATTGATAAATCTATAATATTTATTCGATATGGATATTTTATAAGGCATATTAATTTTTAATTAAATTGATTACTCGATACGACAAATTCTTTAGACTGGCAATGACGGGTGGGCCCCAGACATTATATAGCCCCTCGATGAATTAATAGCTTTCGATGGGAAAAATAATTTGGCCACATTAATGGGTTTTTACCTATATCTTTATATCATATTTTGAAAGGTCTGGATGGTATAGTTTGTTTTATTCCTCAGACATGATGTCCAATAATTATACATTTACTTCATATATATTTTGGTTATTATTTTTATTATCCATTATATTTTTACTTTGACATCTATATGGATTAATTTCATTATTATTTTGTTGATTAAATAGAATGTGTTTTAGTCATATACTATTCCATATTGGTTATGCCTTATCCAATTATTTAAATGGTAGGTGTTATCAGTTATTTACCTTTAATGATGATTTATTTTCATTAATTCATTATTACTTCCACATTACTTACCCTTACTAAGAATTTTATCCCACCCGTTTCTTTGTTATATTTTCCCCAAGTTATGAGGTTGAAATTTTTGAATGAGTTAAAGGATGAAAATTATTTTTCTTTGTTATGTTTTATGTTTTACCAATGTAATAAGGGAACTATTTAAGTATCTAGTAATTCAAGAAAACTAAACAGATCAGCCCTTTAGGATTTTATTCCTTGAAACCATGATAATTTAATAAAATAATGCACTGACTCTGGGATTCTGGGGTTGGGACCTTAAAGTTTGTACCAAAGGAAGTTTAGTAACAACATTAGGAATCAGATTTAGGAACACATAAATTAAGGAACACAACCCATTGGTTTAGTATGTGTGAAAAAGTTACTTAAGTAATAATTCTTTTTATTTTTTTGTAAATATGTTTAAATTTTTTCAAAAAAATTAAAATTTATATAATCTTTTAATTTAAGGTAATTAAAAGTATATATATTATTAAGAATACAAAATAAATCCTATGAGATAACCTTTGTTGTGAGAATTTTTTTTTAATGTTGAATATATTTTGGTTGTTTTTAAGGCTTCTTATCCCATTTTTGGATAATATTAATATGGTTTTAGAAAAAGGACAACCTGAAATCTTAGTGACACCCCTCCGTATCCGGCAAGGCCGCAGGGTTTGAACCCACAACTAAAGGGCGATAAGGGTGAATTGCCTACCACTATCTTACATAAATTCCTTGTTATCATGACATTTTTTTATTTGAAATATCTAATGGATAAAGTTTATTTTGATTTTATGGAATTTGTTTATCAAATAGATTACCTTGAGATTGAAAAATTATTTAGTGATTAAGTGATTAATGTTATTTTGGAAGACATTCACTATTTTGGGAACCTTATATGATCAAGGTAAATAGAATAATATTGGAATTTATTTGAGATTAAAAAAGGCATCATTTTTTTGAATAAAATATGATTTTATTGTATACTTATGGCGATTCAGGTAATTTATGGAAATAGTTATCATATCTTGGAGATTATGTTATTTAGGTAATTAAATTTTTTATATAAGATATTAAGAGTGATTAATGTTATTTGGAAGACTATATGGTCAAATAATACCAATTATTGGGTTTAAATAATAGTCTAGAATATATTTTAGGAAGGAAAGTTTTTTTATAAATGATCTCTGCAGAAATTTGGGTATTACTAATGAATTTTGGAGATTAAAATCATTTTTCATCATATATAGGTTTATTATTTTTGGGGAATTATATTAGATTTTACTAACCATTTTAGTTTTGGAATAAATATAGGTGGAATAGATAGTTATAATTTATTTTGGGTTTTTTGACCCATAGAGATTGATTCTAAATCTTCAAGCCTGAAAAATAAAATCATCTTAAATACTCATTGTTTAGTGACAAAGATGAGTTTGTGGTGGAAATTGATTAAAGTATGAAACTCCACTTATCAAGTAAGTATTTCTACTTATGTTCTTAGTATAGAATGTAAATTAATTCATTTACTCTTGGAAAATTATTTTAAAATAAAACATTGCTTGTTTAATTTTCTTACCAAGAAATCAAAGGCCTATTTAACCCATCACAGATGTATGGTCTTGTGATGGTAGACTTTCTGATTACCATGTTCTATATCATTCTCCATCAGAACATGATAGTTATATTTCTCATATATATATCCATGTTTTCATTAATGTTCTCATATTCGAAATATTATTTTTGTGGTGACCTTCAAATTTTTTACCTGTTCTTAAGAAGATGTGTTATTAACCCTATTTATGATGTGGATTTTTCTATAATTGTTCATTTTCAAAAATCAAACTCTAGACTACTAAGATCAAGTTTACATTATGGGGGGATGTAGTGTAATTAAGGTTGAGAGAATGTAACACCCCAATACTTTAGTTTTTTTTTATTTTTGAATAAGTTTAATTTTGTTGCTAGCTTTTTTTATATGAAACACCATGTTAGGATTACGTTTCACACAACAATGAGTTGTTTTGAGTTATACCCAAGGCCGAGTTTTAACGAACAACAATACTTTTTTTTAAATTATTATTATTTAATATAATATGATATAATATAGATGTTATGTTGGAATTTATGAATAATATTAACTTAATTATTAAAATATATGGTTTTATTCATTGTTTACAAATTAATTATAAATGAATATATGAACCAACCGAATATATAGGAAATGTTTTTAATAAAGAACTATTTTTATGCTCACAAAATCATTTTATCCTAATAAACTAAATTAATTAAAATTAGTGATCTATATTAATTTAATATATAGTCAATAAAATATTTTTCAAATTCATCCAACAGATTTCATAGGCATAAGATAAGAACAAACCCAATTTTACCCATAATAACCTATATTTTTCTAAAGGTGGTCTTACATCCTTTTAATGGTGATCCTATTTTAAATCTAATTTTTGAAAATTTTATATATTTTAGTTGAAAAAATAAATTTATTATTTTAAATAATAATATAAAAACATTAATTTGGTTTAATAAATTTATTTTAATGATAAGTTTAATGTTTTGATAAATAATGATAAAATATTACATTTTAATTGAAAAACATCTTTTTCGTTTAAATAATTTATAGTGATAAAATATATTTTTAATTATTTTTAATGTTTAACTAGATCAATTTTTTATCATTAAATATAATTTTGTTCATTTGAATCAATTTAACCCTGAATAAGGATATAAAATCATTTCAATATTTTGAATGATTTCACTTTAAAAAAATGTTTTTTTATTCCATCAACAGTATAAATTTTAAATTTGGGCTATTGAAACTTATGTGTATTGAATTTTCAAAAATGGGCTCCATATTTAGATCAAGTTGTTCCAAATTATGTAAATTGATTTCTTTATTTTTGGACATTATGAATAGTAACTTTAATGTTTTTTAATTATCACGATTAAGGGTAAATCAGATAATTGATGGTGAATATAATATTATATAATTACCCTAATACTTGTCCTAATTTCTTTTAATGGGTGAATATTGGTAAAAATCATCCTGGGGCCTATTTTGTGGCCTCTTGGAGCCACTTGGACAACACTAATCATTTTGTAGTATTTTATTCTAAGGGAAGTTCACAATACTACACTCATGTTTCTCATAAGTATTACATTTTTTATATGTGGTAATATAGATGTTATATTAGACTATAAATATTAATTTGAAAGGTAAAATGTTTATCTTAATCATTATAATTTATTTTTATGTTTTAGGAGATAAATAATTAAATTAAAGGCTTACACAATAATGATGAAATAATTTTTTAATTAATAGACCTATCAAAAAAATGTTATTAAAAATATTAAAATTAATATAAATATATATAATTAATATCATCCAAGAATTTTATATATTAAATAGACATATTATATATGTATTAAAGATTTTTTTTCGAATATATAATGTTGTTATGATATATTTAAAAATTCAATAAATGAATAGTGTCAAAATTGACATTAATGATATTTTAAAATAAATAATATTTTATTAAATGATATAAAATGAATAAAAATATTAAATTTAGAAAACTTATTGGGATAAAGTTTAAAATATAATACTTTACTCATTAATTGTTACTTTTACCTTTTATAGTAATTATATTAACCCATAAAGAGTAAAAAATCCAAGTTATCACTATAAAAGTTAAAGGGTTTAACAAATGGTTAAAGCGAAAAGATAAGTGTAGGAATGTGACCTAAACAAGTCTAAAAATTATTTTATGATATTATTTATACCCATACTAATATTATCTTATAAATAAATAACTTTTTATTGATTTTTAAATAAAAATTAATATATATTAATTTAAAGTTTGTGTGTTTCCAAAAGTGTCGTTTACCTTAATTATAAATGGGAACCTCCTCTATCACTTTGTCACCCCACTATGAGCCTTATATATCTTAAAAAAAACCCAAATAAGCTCCCAAATTATCTTACATAATTATAATTCCCTCACTTTGAGAATAAACTAAACCAATGAAGGATTTTGGTATAAATCATAAGGAGTTACCCAAATAAGAGGTAACGTTCTTCAACGATCATTTTTGTTTTATTTCTTTACCCAATAATTAATATCTTATTATTCCATGATTATATAATAACAATAGTATCATAAATATTCTAATATGTTTTTATGTTACGGGTTCAACCTACACCTACACACACTTACATCAAATGGGTAACAAATTTACTATTCGTGTACGACAAACTATCGCCTTGCGAAATGATGTAGTTTGTTTTTTCTTTACCACCTCTCATGGTTGGTCATTATGACGGAAACCCTATTTTTATATGATATATAATTTCTATTAATACTTTTTAAATTGTTATATAAAACATACCTTTATGATTTCTATTTTGTGTATATACAATAACATCATTTGTGGAAGTATAGACTATCACCTCCTCAAAGCGATGTGATTACGTCACACTATATACGGAATGTATAAAGGATAATTTTAATAAAAATATGATATATATATGAAATATATAAGATATTATAATTTTTATATAAATATATTTCATTTACTTTTCATTCTTATTATGGAAAATAAATGAAAGTAGTGTTCATGCATACATACGACCTACCATCTCCATGAACGATGCATTTCATTTCCTATATCAAAATAGTATGGATTATTATAAATATATATAAATTTATACTAAATATATATGATATATACATCATGTTTTAAATTATAGATATTATGAAATCAGGATCAATTTAATAGTAATAGAAAATAACAAGTCAAAACAAACTCTAGAAAGTATGCAAATAACACCCAAAATAGTTAAAATGATGAGATATTATTAACAAAAAAGTGATAAAGTAACATTATAAGATCAAATGTGATTTCATAAATGGAATAAGGTTATTATATAAATTAATAACATGCTTCAAACCAATATATACAAGGTTAAATCACTTAAAAATAAAAAGGAAGTGCGAGTTAAGTGATCTTTGTGTCACTTTTATTTCTATGGGACACATGCCTTATACACTACTTGTTTCTTTTGTGCGGAATGTATACCAACCATGAATGTATTATATGATTATTATTATAAATAATATGGTATTTAAATATTAATATAATTTTCTTTCCTTCATGTTCAAATGATTCTGCGGATTGTAATGCGATAAAGGGTTATTTCACATTCTCATCGTTATTCGAGATTGTGTGTATTTAAGTATCCATTGGGGAATATTTATCATCCATGTTAGATTTTTTTTAAATATTTTCAAAATTGTTTTCACTATTATCCAATTAGTTTTTAAATTCATTTTTACACCCATTTTACTTTTTAAAAATTCTTTTTAATCTTCCTTTAAAAATTTAAAAGGTTCTTTTCAAGTAAAATATTTTCTGTTATAATTGCGGGGACTTTTAAATAAATGATTTCAAACTGGTATGGGATTCTGTCTCAATTATAGTTTTTTGAGGCATACTGTAATGTTATTCACCTAGATTTTTTTATATGGTATTAATACTACCATTTATCTTATTATATAATTATATATTTATTTTCATGATATTATAAGTTTCATTTAATGTTATTCCTTCATGGAAAATATGATTCAAATGTTTCAAAGTCATATGCGACACTTTGGAATGTTTAAAGATTATTTTACTCAAGAATTTTTTATTGATATTTCAATATTATTTCCATTCATAAACATCAAAAAATGTTATTTTTACTTATATTCCTTTGGGTAATTATTGATAAATTTTTATTCTTTATTCAATAATGATATTTTATAAGTCATATTAAATATTAATTAAATCGATTACATGATATAAAAAAATCTTTGGACTGGAAATGATGATTGGTGCCCATAATTAGTATAGGCCCTCAATGCATCAAAAGGATCTCATGATATAAATAATATTGACAAATTATATAGGTTTCTGCCTGTATCTCTAAAAAATCTTGTGAAATGTCTTGACGATATAGGTTTTCATGTGCCTTAGGCATGACTTTCAATAAATAATCATTTTCTTTAGATATATTTAAGTTATTATTTTTATCATCAATTTTATTTTTTCCTTGAAATATATTTGGATTCATTTCATTCTTAGTTTATTGATTAAATGGTATGTGGTTTAGTTATCTATTGTTCCATATTAGTTACACCTTATCTAGTTATTTGAATGGCTTGTGTTCTAAGTTATTTTCCTTTCCATGTTTATTAATTCTCATTAATTCATTATTGGTTCCACTTTACTTATCATTAATTATAATTTTAGATCACCCTTTTATTTATTTAAATTTCCCCAGGTTATGAAGATAAATTTTTTGAGTGATTTCAAATATAAAAATGATTTTCCTTTGTTATGTTTTGTGTTTTACCAATGTAACTATGGAACCATTTATATATCCAGTTCTTCAAGACTACTAAAATTATCATTCATTTTGTATTTTATTCCTTATAATCATGCCAATGTAATAAAACAATACACCGACTTTGGGATTCTAGAGTCAGGTCATTACAAAACTAGTGAATATTATGATTATGGGCAATTCTAGGACATTCCAAGAATGTATCCATTCATTTTGATAAATAAACCACATAAATTATTATATCGTTATTATTTTGATTACTTGTTACATACCAATCAAATATTTTTTGAATCATTGGTTAGTTAATTTATTCCATTAATAAAAAATGGATGAAAGTTATTAAAAATATTCTTAGAGAAAGTTAATTACTAATTTATCCCCCTCTCTGTGAATATTAATTTAAATATATATAATTGGGACCTCAAAAAAATTTATTTAGGTTGAATATATAGTTGAAAAGTGGATATCATATATTTTATCCATAAAAAACATAATTTAACATTGATTTATTATTAAAAAAGTACTTATTTACATTTATATCAATTATTTTATATAAATTTTAAAAAAACTCTTATAAATAATTCAAGAACAAAACACATAGATATGAGGAAAAAATTATAAGGGAATAAATTTATGAAACTATAGTATTTGTGAAAATTTTCCAATAACTTCTTTGGTAGATAATATTTTTACTAAACCATTATATTTGAAAAAAATTGATTCTATGAAAATGAATTAAGGGATGCTTTAATCCTAATAAAATTATTAATTCTTATCTTTGGATTGTTCTTCATATAAAATATTTAAATTATCCCTTTAAGTAAAAATGAATACAAAAAATATGTAAATAAAATGTAATTATACAATATACCATGTCACATAGTGTAAAATATAGTTCTTGGACTTTCTAGGTATATGAAAAGTCATGTCATATAGAAATATATATGTTAAATTCATATTCTATTTATATAAAATAAATTTTCACCAAAAGGTAAGATAATCCCATGAGGAGGAATATTTATGAAATATGTTTTATCACATGGTATGATGTGTATCAGACCATATGATATCACTTATCAGAATAAATTCCCAAACTTTAATATAAAAAATGATATATATTGTCACATTGGGTATCATATATCAAAGATAACAATATAATCTATAGACAGTGTAATATTAAATATTAAAAGATGATTAAAATTTTCTTTAGCTATATTATATATATATATATAGAAACACTACACCCTATCCCTTGATAAAATTACCCTTAAAAGATTATATAAACTTTTATCACATAATATGATATCCCAATAATGAAACCAAAATATGATATCATTAGAAAATAAAATCCAAATGGGATAATATTAAAATCTGTTTTACATAATATTAGAATCAATTTTAAAATAAAAAACCTACTTTTGATCATTTATACTCAAACTGAACTATATATAGAAGCCATGGATCACTCATACCTTGACATATTTGATTCTAAATCACTCATTCATCTAGTGTAATATTTTCATACAAATTTCATCAATGTAATGAGGTTATTAATATTTTAATAAATTCTATATTTTGTAATGAACTTAAGAAATTGAAAGAAGTAATAATTTCTAAACCTATGAGTGGTGTAGATATTAAAAACTATCCACATAAATATAAAATATATTTAAAGAAACTACAATTATAATGATCAATCCAAAACCTTCCACTTTCCATGTAAGGAATCCCTAACTCTAAAAAAATAGAAAATAGATCAAAAGTGTTTTGAGAAAATAATAATAAATAGAATAATCATTGTCTAATAACGATAAAGTCAAAGTAAAATAAAACTAATTATTTCCTTGAGATTTCAAAATTAGATAAAAATATTTTAGTCTATTTTAGACTATAATTTCAAGTCCTTTGTCCTAGTTTTTTTTAATTAATGTTTGGTTAGGTAATGAAATCATAGGACAATTTATATTTTTGATTCTCAATGATATATTTCTTAACATTTCTGAATTCAGTCATGAATTTTGATGTTTAAGGACGAAATTAGAAGTACTTTTAGGTATGTGGTTAGATTAAATTGGTATTTATAAAGTTAAATTTATGACCAGGGTGGTTAAACATATATCTTATGGACTAAATAAGGCACTAAGTACCCAGTGAGAGGTATCAGGTACCCAGTGGCCCCTAGTTGGGTAACCGGTAGACCTATGATGGTTATTTTTTAACATTTGGGTATTTGGGTTATTTTACCCAACCTATTTACCCCCATTTGGGGTTCATGTGACTTCATTTTCTTCAGGCCAATTGAGAGGCCCTCTGGGGGTCCTCATTATTCTTTTTCTCCCCCTCCCTTTCATTCATGATTCAAGGTGGATAATTTGGGGTTTCTAATTAAAAAAATATGAATCCTTATTTATAACTTTCTTTCATATTATTTACATTATCTTTGATTTATCAGAATTTGGTTTGATAATCTAGGATGAATATAAATACTGCATGATAGAATTCATCCAAAACATTAAGGATTATTTTTATATTATCTCAAGTGTGGTTCACCTTAAAACAACCATTTTTTGGGTTTTAAGTGATTAAGGTATGATTTATTCTCTAGATTTTATGTTTTTAAGTTTAAATTATAAGATTATAAGGTTGTTTTATTTGGGGATTTAGATTGTCATGGTATCTGATGGATTCTTGAGTGATTTGACTAGGTTTTCATTTAGGTTTTATATGATTTTATTATTTTAGTTTATTTATTAGGATTATTTATTTATATATTATTAGTTAATTTTCTATGTGTATCTTAAATATACTTGTAATTGGAAAATATCACCCATTGTTAAGGTAGGGGGTCTCAACTCATTGAGTGAATTTATAGGCTATCCCTGGGATATGTCCTTTTTTTCATTTTCCTAATGAATAAAAAAAATTAAAACCTTTATTTTTAAAATTATGAGAATAGTTTTTAGAAATATTTTTAACATTTCTAGTAAAAATGTTTATAAATATTTTTTACTTCAATTATGCATCATTTTTTATATTTTTCTTCTCTTCTATAAAGATAAAGGTTTTATGCATCTGTATAAATTAACATTTAGTAAATACTTTTCATTTAAATTAAATATTAATTTTATGTTGTTTATGTTAGAGATATATTGTATATTTTTTCATTGGTCGATGTCCCCAATTTTTTTCATCCACTTTTTTCCCACAAACCTTCTTTCTAATGGCGTAAGATCATTTGAATAATTTAAAAAAACTTTTAATTACATATTGAAATATAGAGGATAGGAGGTAAACTTATCACATGAAGATTTATATTTTCTCATATGCTACATATTTATATATTTAATATGTGTTTGTGGAATCATCCTAGGTAATAAAACTAGTTATTGTAAAAGTGAAAAATTGATAATATACATATCTTTAAAAAATGTATATATCATAGTTTCTCTATATATATGTGTGATAGGTTCTCAATATTCCCCAAAATTGGTTAGTTTTTCTCAGGTATAGAATAATATATATGGTAAATCTAGAATGTATCACTATCTAGATAGGTGGTGGGTGTTGTGGAGTGAGAATTTAACCCATGATAAGGGCTACTAATATATACCTACTAAGGTAGTCAAAACCCACATAGTTTGATTCCATTTAATGAGGCCCATCATACCTTTTAAGGTCAAGTTACATGGACTATTTTGGATTATTTTAAGGTCATGAATCCATAAAAAATAATTTCCTTTTATGTTCACACATCTAATACCAATGAATAACATTTTAATTTTAAATATATAACACAACGTTTTTTTTCCAGATTATGTTTTTACAACAAAGGCCATTGAAGTGACTTTTAAACTCATGCACCCAATTTCATTTTTTATTTCATTTTATTTTCATATTAATAGGAATTATATTTAGTATTTTAATGTCATTTGGAGTGGATTACTAAATATGGGTCCATAAAAATGGCTTAGTATGGGACTAATTCAGTATTGGCCATTTTCGGTTCAACTTGATTGATTAATTGGGTGAAATTTAGTTGGGGATTACTATAGATTGGAGACCAATCTGTGTTCCAGGATAATTTATTATATTGGTGAGGATAATTAAAATATCGACTGGGTTCCCATTGGGCATGGTTCTAGATTAGAACAATGAAGTTGGTTAACCTTGGAGGGATGAACCAAGGATAATTCCATTGTCCCTTTAAAAGGATGTATCCTCATTATTAATGGAGTAAATAATTGACCATATCCTAAGGATCCCACTAGTTAATGAGGAAAATGAGTGGGAGTTTTATTATAGGACTCCTAATTCCAATTATCAAGAGAATACATGATCCTAGGGTACTAAAGATAAGTGGATATTGAAATGGTTATATAAATTGGGTGGAATTATAGGAGGAGTTTATGGAATGAGATTCATGTGGTAATGTATTGGACATGATGGCATTGGTGAGGAATTTTTGGGATTTTAGTGATAAAGGATTATGTTTAAATTGGTTATGAGACCAAGTCGATCGATTTTCCCTTGATAGAAGTCTATTCCAATGAGGAGTCCTAGATGAATTATTTGAGAAGTCTAGGAGAATTAGTACCCTAGTATATCCCATGAAGGGTATAGATAAAATGGAAACCTAGTTCACCTCTCTAAGTATGATGGGGGAATTCACTCTGTAGAAGAACCCATTGTGTTTTTGGATGAATTAGTTCCCCAATTTGACTCTATGGGTAGCATTGTCAAATTTTCACCCAAGTGGAATCATTAAAGGATAAAGATGATGTGGTGTCCTATTTGGACACTCTGGGTTTCTTGTAAATAGTGTAATCCTAGTAGAACCCATGGAGAGTCAAGGTGAGGTGGTTCCATTATGGTTATCCTTGGAGAGTTCTTCTCCTTGTCCTTTATAAGACATGGAAATAATGGCATCTCATGGAATTTTGTCTAAAAAAATCTAGAAGACACAAATACACTTTATTAATATTTATTTTCCCAAAGTTTTTGATATGAAATTATCCTAGGGGAAGTATATGGATGTATTTGAGTATAATATGTTGGTATATATAGTTAGGTGCTTTAGGTTATACATTTATTTTTAAAATATGAGGTTAGAGGTCCTTATATATTCAATAAGAATTTTGGAAACCCAATCTAATTTTTTAATCATTCCTAAAAATTATGGTGCCTTAGTGAGGTGAGTAGGGCATACAACAGCATTGAAACCATGGATAAGTGTGTTAGGAATACACAGTGGTGGTCGAGTATGAAGATAATTAGGTGTACATGGTGATGAAGGTGGATCAAAGTCAAGAAAAAATACATTAAGGGAGAAAAAATGAGGCAAGGTTTCTAGAAACCTTTAGAAATATCTAAATCCTCACATGGTCTCCTTAAAAAATTTGTTAGGTCCAAAAAATTTCTCCCTATGAATTGGATCTAGTCATAATGAATATAATTATATTATTAGGAACATTATACCCTGATATGAATTTGGATTGAAAAATTGGTGTGAACATAGGTAAAGGGATGTGGGGCACACAAACTCACTGTTTCAAGGGAACATATTTAGCTAGAATCAAAAGAAAGAATGTGACTATGTTATACAGTGTGTGGGAATTTACCTTTAAGGAATGTCTATATTGATGTTGGGTGTGGGTGAATCAAACCCCCTTTATTATTATGGAGTTACACCTCAATCATGGTTAACCTTACTCACATGGGTGAGTTATATAGAACATATCTCTCTCTCTTATCACCTATGTGACAATAATTCACACACTTCTCATAAAAATTATAGGAAATAATGATTTACCATTATATTTTCACACTAATGTAGTCATTGATTAGAGTGTACTCTCTCGGGTGCACCATATGAAGTGCCTCTATGATGTTTGGTGTTGTGTAGCTAATAAATCCACCTTGACTGTGTGAGGTAGGGTGAAGAAAACTAGTGAACTTGGTGTAATTTTTTACTTCACTCCCAAATCCCTTTTTTTATTTTTCATCTTTATACCAATTCAATTATCTCTTTTATTGATTTACCCATATAGGGAATGGTAGGATATTCTAATACAATCCATGATTAAGTTATAATTGATTGCATTGACTAGTTGAACATAGATATTGAACTCTATTTACAACTCTCTATCATACCACATCATCAATTTCTTTTAATATTATTTAACCAATTATGTTTTATTAATTAATATTAAATAGGATTCCCCTATACATATCTTTTCTCCTCACTAAAACAGTAATTTCTAAATCAGATACGAGTCTCTCTTTCTTGAAAATTTCTTCATCATGAGATATCACTTAGATAAAAATCTCCCATGATGGATAAATCGTTTATAAAAGTATCAATAAGTAATCATAGCACATAATTCACTCCCCAATGATAATTAATAGATTTATCCAAATATAAATACATATCATTCCAAAATGTTTAACTATTAAATTATTCTCTATAAAGGGCCAATGAAAATTTGGGATTTGTTAATGGTTTAACCTCAATGGGGTGAATTTATTCAAAGAGTGGTCGTGGACATTTTGGACAAATATTATCTGGGTCAATTTTGAAGATCATATAAGGTCTATTAAATTATGTGAGGCCATTTTTTCTTCATAGTTCTATTTTTACCACCCTATTGAGCTTGTCCCTAATTTGATTAATCAGTGGTGTTCAAAAACAAAATCCTTCACTTGTTATATAGAGAAGTTTATATATGTATCTTATAAATTTAAAAAATTAGTGAAATATCCATACTTGGAGAAATTTATGCTGAATTACTTTCTTACCACATAAACTTGAATAATATTGAATATACCCCTATTCTATAAAAATATCTTTAGAGTTAGTAAAATGTATTTTGATGAAAGAAATTCACCCACTTCTCAATATCCCTTTCATCACCTCGATCATGATATTTTAATTGTCAAATGGGTCAAAACCCAAGGAAAATAGACATAGGACCTATCCAACACAACATTCCAGTAGGACTCAGAACACTTAGTTGTCTATTTTAGAAATTAGACAATATAAACCATGGGGTTATCAAAACATATCTTAGATAAATCCACATCTTAGAGTAGTTGTACATTTATCAATGATTCTTAGTGGATGGATATTACTATCCCAAGATTATCACACAAGAGTAATGGGCACCAACTTTCTAATGGATTCATAACATGTGTTAGTAAAAAAAGGTAAATCTTGATATACTATCCTTTTAGAGACTCTATCAGTTTCTTGGTCAAGTTCAATGAGGTGAACCCCTAAAAAGAAACTATAGTCTAATTCAACTCTTGCATGGTTGGATATGGATGTATCACGATGGATATGTTTCTAGGAAAACTATCTTGGATCCCCATTTTACTTTAAGGCCCATATTGCTTCATATTTTTGGCCGGAATATGATAACCATGGAATCTAATGACCTGGAAAATGACGTATATAATCATTCATATTTTATATTTAATTCTTATAATGCTCTTATTGGAACTGTGATAATTGTCACAACTAATAAAATAGATGAAATTTAAAATATAATCTATATCTCATATTGAGTCCTCCCAAATATGGTAAAAATGTATCAATTTGTAAACCTTACAAACCATACAATTTGTATGTGATTTTTATTGTAAAAATGGTGAGAATGTATCTCAATTTTTTGGAAGTGTGATGAGTTACATCCTAATGTTCTATGACAATTCAGGTTGATGTTGATGTATAAAGATACCAATGATCTAATAAATCTTCTATATTTAGATTCTTTGATTGTTTTTCCATGGTATATGTTTGATCATGGATTGAATTATAACAATATGAAACACTAATAGGATATTTATCATTGATATATGGATCAAAATCCAGAACCAATAAGAAAAACATGAAGAATCAATGTGGGGAAGTAATTTCATCATGATAGATTCAATAATTTATGAGGGTGATACTAGAACTACTAATATTAATCAATAATCCAAATATTATATGTTATGTACCAAATTAAATTCATTTATTTACATCTTACTATATGAGATTAAAAATTAATCCATTCGATTATGGAAATTCAGGCTATGAATATATGGGAAAATATTCTAACATAACAAAAATGAGGGTGTCTTCTATCTAATATTCCCATGGTACATATGTCAATTATGATTCTTCAATGTTGACTCATTATAATGTAAATATTATAGGTTAATTTTTATCACATTTTCATCAATTCCAAGACCTCTTCAACGAGTCTCCTTATCCTAGAGTATATTTCAATATCAAAGGATAAGGTAGGATCCAATGTTGATGTCATCATTATGAATTGAAAAATAAATTAATGATAATGTACAAACATTCACTCAAAATCCAATAACTAATATCGTGAAAAAGGAAGATCAATATTTTCATATATATTTTTCTAGCTATAGGAAAATTCAACTATTGCGAAATTTTTACTATCATCCCCCAAATTATAGTTGTTTGAGAATGATTAGTTACTCAAGAAAGTTATCTTTATGAAATTAAAAACTAAATTCCTTCATATAGAATCAGTGGAGTGAGATATTCAAGAGATGAATCAATGAAGATTTGAGGAATCATAACTTATTTCATTGATTTCAACTTAAATAGTGAAAATAATGCTATAAGACTCTCATATAGTAGCTATAAAATAACAATTGTAATAATTAGTAGCGAGAATTGAGTTCTTATGGAGAAAAAGTTAAGAACTAGTTGTATGAATCAAACATTTGTGTCTACAAACAGAGTCTTGGGCTACCAAGAAAGTAGATATCCAATAATCAATTAATTCTTCCTATCAAATATTATGTAACAAAGAATAATCATCCATCCAAATGTTATCATAATTTTCTTTTCATGTTCTATTAATCCTTCTTCATTCTTCCTATGTAAGGCACCACCCTATGGATTTCCACCCTTATTTTTTAACTAATCAATGGGGAAATTTTATTTTCAAAAAATTATTTACTTCTGAATTTTTTCATCTCAAATGATGATAATGATTAGATTTTAAAAACATTAAATTAATTAATTTCAAAGTAACTGATTGTATATATAAATTTAATGTAAATGGATCAAGTAAATCATAATCCCAAAATTTTCATATTAATAATGAAAATGGATGAATCTATAAATTAATCCATGTGATCCTAAAACTCTAAAGAATAACTAGATATATAATTTATTTTCCATCCCTATCTTCTAAGTATACTCTATTACATAAAGGATGAGAATGGGTTGACCTCATCCTAGACCCATTCTCTTGAAAAAATACAGTATATTTGGATATAGAGTGCATTTATCATCATCATAAAAAAATTGAGTCCATTTTCATATGGAGAGTGAGTTACTCAGTATGAATGAAACCATAAATGGGGTTGTTAAATATGTGATTTAAATCTAAATAAGGGTTCAATTAGATTGAAATAACATCTTCATGTGTTTTACACAAATCATCTAAACCAACATGGGTGTGGAATAAAAAACTTATCTAATTTTTTCCTAGATCTGTAGACCTATAGAGAATAACGTGACTTTTAATGGGGGAAATAGTGGCCTCAAAAATATTTTGGGTATTTTTTTATTTACATTAACTATTTTTGAGTACATGAATGGGAAATTCATAGCAGGTGAAAAATAATATTTTCCCTATAATGTCCTATTCAGTTTTTCATCCTGACAAGCATTGTTTCTCTTTATTTTATTTTATTTTATTGAATTATCTAACTTTTTCTAGAGTAATGAGAGTAAAATACCTAAAAATTGGAATCTTGGATTTTTATTAGGATGTATTTTATTGGTTTTCAACCGAGAGAGAACCATGTAACTTTACCTTACCAATTTGGGGTCTTCAAAGTAAAACTAAGGATGACTAGTGTTCATGGGAATATTGTACTAACCAATGTAAGGAAATAGTTTAAGGCAATAAAAAATTGATGAAATATTAAGATGGTTTACACAATAACTATGTAAAGGTATACCCAACATGAATGGATAACTCAATGTTAATATAAATAGTATCAAAGAAAGGTGTGTAATGTTTATGGCTATAGTGCTCTAACCAATGTAGAAAATATGATAATCCAAATTTATGTTTTGAGATTTAGAATCATTTTGACACTAATGAACATAAGGAAAGAGTGATATAAAGTGTAAATTTAGTTTTTTGAAAGGGGGAATGATGAAATAAAGCTGGTAGGTTAGAAAAACTACTAACAATATTCAGATTATGGGACCATTAATATATTATAAATAAAATAAATGAGGATGAATATTGGCCATATTAAAATAAGGGGTTGTGCTGTAATTCCCTCGAAGGAAGATGGGGTTAGAGGATCTTCTCATTAGGATAAAAACATGTCTCTATTTGGTCATTTGTGGGTCGACTATTTGGAAGATATATTATTACAAAAAAGGGGACCCTCTAGAATCATATTTTATAATTACTAGTATCCATGAATAGTTTTTTGTGATTAAAATACTCAAGGTACAAATTATAAAATATATAAAGAGAGTTTTCTAGGGTAATTAAAATAATTCAACTGGTAATTGACAACTATTTGGTCATTATGGAATTTTTTAGTGGAGTTTATGCAATTGAATATTTGTGGTTGGGGTAGTTTCTGAAATATCTATACATCATTTAATAAAAAGAATAAATCCACATGTAGTTCTAGAATGAAAATATATCATCCTATTATAGAGAAAAATATAAAATACCTGAAATTAATTAGGAGACCATACTCTAGGATATGGATTTTATAATGGTGAAATTTGTGTCTAGGCCTAGAATTGGAAAACCAGGTTTCACCATATATCAATTGAAAATATGAATCAAGACCAAAATAGTTCTTGGAAGAATGTTTCTCTACATAGAACTAGGTCATGTTTAGGAGAGAGAAAATGAAATGGTTACTTTCTAAGGAAAATCCATTAGTGTAAAGTTTATGTAAATTGTTGAGGGCCTAACAACTTTGAAAAAATGAGTATTTTATATGGATAAAATTTGTGGTTGGGTCTAAGAAAAAAAGTCTATACATTCTAATGTATCTTAAAATAACAGTATTCAATCAACATGTAGTTTCTAAAAGTGGATATTTATATAGATTTGGATTGTATGTAATGGGAAAGTGATGAAATAGATGGGTAAACTTGAAAGAGAAAGATGAATGAAACCTAATGTAAATTGGAGAGTTGTCAACTCTATGATAGAGTGGAGATTTAGAGTGCTTGAAATTTAATATTTGACCTATGAATAGTGATTTGAGTGTCACTATGTATCCTATAGTAACAGATATTAATGAAAAATAGTTCTTAAATATAGGGTAATTTTTTATCCAAGCACATGAATATGGATTAGGGAAACCATATTGTAACACCATGACTAAAATCAGAAAATAATATCCTAGATAGATCAATAAATGACCTCAAGCATAGACCATCATATGCCAGTGGTTATTGAAAAATTGAAAGACTAGATAATATCTTGGGGATATTATATCGTTGATATCATCACCATCGGGAAAAAATAAATAACAAATAACATAACCTACAATATATAATCAAATTATGAAAGTTAAAAACATAATTTGTTATATCAAATGAATATGAAGTCATATAGTCATACATTCAAACTATTCATCCACTAGGATGATCACAAATATTAAAGTAAATAAATAAAAACAAATTACAAGGAGAATCCACTACAACCCTAAGACTCCCCTAAACCTAGTCTCTAATCCACATCGAGTTTTGCCCTCCCGATACACTATATAACCTGTGACCTAAATGTTGAACATGAACTGGGGAACCTATTTATGGTGTGAGAAATATATCTTGGTTAGGAATCACCATTTCCCCTTAATATACACTATTATATATATGTGAATGAATGATCAAAATAAATAATATAAAAAAGTTATATTAGCATGTGCATCGGGTCATCGTGTGCTCACCCGACCACCATAACACCTAACCATAACTTGTTTGATCGCCTTGGATTGGTCAAGTCCATCATAGCATCATATATAATTGAATATTTTATGTTGTGTTGGACCAATTTCACTCTAATCACAAATTCTATCAAGTTATAGATGGAGTTTTACTCTTGATCAGTCTGTAAATGGATGTCAAATATTGTATGGTATCATGTATTCTCTTCTAGTATAACTATTGGAGATAAATTCTATGAAGAGTCTTAGACTCTCAGATGTTCTGATCAATGGTAAAAAATTTCAGATAAGACCCAAGAATCTATATCAATATGACCATAAATTCAGAGATGTTATATGGAATCTCGGTCCCTCTACATGTCTAACCATAAGTGAAATTTTTTATATGGAATCCCATATTCTCTACTGGTCTGACTATAGATGCTAAAAATCTATATAGAATTTGACAATCTTTGATATTCTAATCATAGGTTATAAATTTCCTATGGGATCTTAGACTACCTACCGGTCTGACCATTGATGATAAATTCCATATGGAATCTTGGGCCAAATTTTAGTATTACTATAGGGGAAATTATAACACATTTAGGGAGACGAGCACCAAGGTGGTGTAACTAAACACCCCATTTCTCAGGTCCCCATGTCACCATCACCTTAGTACCTATATCAATATAGCCAGGTGACCATTACAATTATGGTACATGGAGCCCCAAAATTATCCCCCAACTAACATACCAAGAAATATCCTCATCGTGTATCATGATTCATAACATGAGAATAAGTCATACAAGACTCAACCCACATTTAGATGCATGTATTACCATATTTATAACCTCAACGTCTCATCATCCCATACCATACCCTATCACATAGACTATGTCACACAAAACCTGTTGATGTTTCCATCAAACC
The DNA here is from genome assembly GCA_963277665.1 of Viscum album. Taxonomy (NCBI): domain Eukaryota; kingdom Viridiplantae; phylum Streptophyta; class Magnoliopsida; order Santalales; family Viscaceae; genus Viscum; species Viscum album. The sequence continues at coordinate 719,777,229 of OY728125.1, read as the reverse complement.
TATGAAGGCATCCTCTAGGTTCCTAAGACCCATGTTGATCTCCACTCACTGCCACTAACCCATAATCAATATACCATATTGATATCCTAGCCTATAGGCATTATAGGACCTTCTAATCAAGTGGCCGGTCCATTTCCTCTACCAACTCCCATTTATGAATCTTAGTCCTGCAACCCAATAACCCTAATAAACAAACCCCACTCAAGGCCCCTTAAAAATAATTTCTAAGACATAATAACATATAAATCATTACCATAAATTGGGTTATATCTCATATCGACCTTAGGAGAACTCTCAATCCCCTAGCCTCATGGAAACCCTCCTTATCATACCAAATCTATCCCTCGAGGACTTATCTCATTCATATATCCCACCAAAACTGTCATCAACCCTTAAGAGGGTGTTCCCAATGAAGTATGAGATGTACGGTCACCACACCCATCATCATTAGGTTTAAGACTCTAATTATTATGATAATATCTTAATAAAACCAACATAATCTATTAATAACCTATCATTAATACCAATACCTAACATGGGTATCTCACAAAATAAATCAGCATGTTTACCCCCTTAGTGATATAATCTATAGGAAATCCCAATTCCATAAATAAGCATGATATCCCTCTCCTTAATCTTAAGAGGCACTACATCACGTAACGTCTCCACCAAGGATAATCTTGGTCCCTTTAACTTATCACATTTTCTCATGAAGGTATGCACAATCATGCACGAGAAAGAAAATGGTTTAGTATTATAGGGACCACCTACCTCAAAGAGAGAGTTAATAATCCTTTGTTAAGACCAACCATTCCTCAACCATGAACTCTCATCTACTAAACCCATATTTAATCCAAAAAACAAAAAAAATAATTATAAAAAATTCATAATTATCTAACCAATCTAACCCAATGAGGAGTAATCACCAAAATACTCACTATTGTCACCTCATTGCTGAAAACTTGAGTAATAGAACATAGACCACCTATGGAATGCTTCTGACAAAACTACAAATAAAAATCCAATTATAAGAGGGCCTATTCCACCATGATATGGTGAAAAAATAAATTTGATACCATGTCACAACAAATAAACACTAAAATAATAGGGTTAATAACCAATGAAGAAGGGTAGAATATTACCATAAATAATGAGGCAAACCACATTCAATCACCATAGATCAAAGAGGTTTAAAGAGTTAAGAGGAAATGAAGAGGATCCAATCTTATCATTTTTTCTCATTTTAAAAATTATGAATCCCTAAGGGTTTATCAATTTCAAAATACTAAATGGCCATACTACCCTTTTATTTTTAAATAAAACCAGAAAAAGACACATCACAAGGTCATCCTTGAGATCCATGGTGAAACCAACCACCTAGAGAATCCTAATGCTACTACCTTATAGGGACCCTCCATATAGTAGAAAACCTTCTACATTAGGAGCCTTCTCCCTCATTAAACCCTCATTGTGAAGCCCATGGCATCACAACATGATATTGTACCACCATGATTAACTAAAAGTCTCATAAACTCATCCTTCACAATATAGCCTCCTTCATTTTTATGGTATCCAGAATATCCCACTCAATATATAGAAAATTACAGATCAATTCTTATGTATTATCCATAGATATTCCATACATATCAATCCCTTACATATAAACCCTTATGGTCTATAAACCCTTATATATTAACTTTGATTTATTCAAATTTATTTTCTTAGGACTTCACTGATTCCGATAACCCTTATATATAATTAAGACAACCCTTACATATCAAGGACTTAATAAATTGTTACCTATCCTATAACAACCATATGTATCAACCAAAGTAACCATTATATATTGAGTAATTTTTCAATTTTTTAGCACTTACAGATCAAAGTACCACTTACCTATCACAGGGTAACCCTTACATATTGGGACATTTACCATTATATAAATCTTACACATCATAGGGTAACCCTTTAGACTATAGGGTCTTGGGCCTGAAAAAATATTCAAATAATCTGATAAATCTATCATGAAATTAGGGAATCCAATCAATTTAAATGGATAAGGAATTCATGGAGTTTAAAATCAGTAAGATAACCAAAACTGCAAGGTAGCCCATCCCTCACACATTGAGCACATGTTATGTGGGATTAATGCCCTTCATGGTTCTCCTATAAATGAAAATAAATTGTTTGTGGATGAGGTGGTGAAATAGCACCCCCCCCCCCACAAATGACCATTTCATTTGTAGGGTGAGGTATTTAAATAACTCCCCATACAAATGACCTTTTCATTTGTGGGGGAAGGAAGTGATCTAACACCACTCATAAACAACCTTTTCTTTTATAGCATGAGGCTTCATTTTACCACCCCAAAACCACAAAATGTTATATGGATGACAGTTTTCTCACTTAATTGTGTGACGCCTAGTATGATATGTGTCCAACCAAATATCTTAGGAAAATGGTTATTTTTTGTGCCTATAAATACATAGTCTTTGAATAAATAAATGGATAGGTAAAGATATACAAGAAGACTAGAGAATAACCATGCAGGTAATTCACCTACCACATGCCACTAAGGAGACCTGAAAAAGGGATCCTTCATGAGAGGACCTATTTGGGCACCTAAAAATGTTTCCCTTGGACCCTAAAAATATAACTATGATGTAGAACTCTTAATGGGACCCTTAAAAATCTCCCACCCCACATAGCAAAGACTAGTACGTGTAATGGGGTATATTTAGGGTCTTTTACACTTATGGCCTTGCTTACCTATCTCTACATAGATTCTAGTTCCGTATTTTCCCCTTAATGAACTATACAAATCTATTTGGGTCTCTCCTAATAGAACCTAGAAATTATTTCAATAAAATATCCTCCATGGACATGTAATTCATTCGGCCTTGGGATAAGACACACTAGAATGTCCCCACTTAGTCTTTCATTCCCATGGTTATCAAAGACACACATTTAACCTCCTTGATGAGAGGGATCCTCTTAATGTTCACAGAATTGCATTCTCATAGTAATGAGGATATTGACCATAGGGATACTGGTAGATGGCTCCTCATCCTGGGCGATAACATCTATTTCATAAAATGTGAAGGGAATAATTCAACAATCCTCTCTTACCATCAATCTCCCCACCCTCATTCTATCTTCCACCTATAAAAAGGGGAAGTGGAGTAAATTCACTAGGGAATATATCCTCTAATATTACCCTAGTCTTTCTTATAGGGTATCCCCCCAACTTCTATATCCTTACCCTCATCCACTAGTAGAAGAAGTATATTTTTCAAATTATAATATTTTACACATCCTCTTATTTCTCACACTGATCATGTATCATATAGGCTTTGAGGTTAGCAGTGATCATTTCATTAGCACAATTAAATATCCAATATAAACCTCTTATTCGGTATAACCCCAACCACACTCACCAGAATGGGCCTTCTAATGGGTGTAATACCCAAAAAAAAGTCTACATCCTCTCAAAAGTTCTATATACCCTATTAGAAAAACCTTTAAAGGGACATATTCTCGATAAAGAAACATTGGGACTCCTTCATAGGTGTAAGCCCCAACCTTCTGAACTATGTGGGCTTCGATTCATATTCAAACAGGATGACTAGGAATCCTCCTTGAGGTCCAAACCCAACACACTCAAATCAACATCTTCCTTATTGGAACACATTCCTACTATGATAATTCCCCCAACTAAGAAGGCCATATTCATTATGGGCCCTCATATTTTTAACTTTATCATCAAAAATTCTCGATGTAGGTTACCTCGATACTGGTCCACATTCTCTACCTGATTGAACCAAATGACCACTTTGATGCAAGTATCACACCACCCATTTTATAAAAACCTTACACTAATACATCCTTTCCATATTACGCTTAACTACATGGGTTATTCCTTGTAAAATTTCCTTAAATGGTATGATGTTTCTAATTAAGTGGTTCTGAAATATGTGGTTTTGGATTCATTTCTCAAGTATATGTAGGAATCCTATATCATTGGTCCAATACTAACTTTAGAATGACCTCTATATTCTTAGATGATGATAAATTCTAGTGAGTCCCACTACATGGCTTAAAATGGGAATCATGAAAATGAATGACATATGAATGTATAATACATACACAAAAGGGAACCATTGATAGATAACCTCATATATTTTTATATGTATTCACTGTTTAAGAACCTCAAATACATACAGATGATTCCAAATCAATCACATGATAATGATTGATTATTGAAATAATGTAAACCCATTTCATATTTGGGATTTAATAAAGGACTCACGAATGTGACTTAAATCTATAAGAGAGTCTCATAGTAGGAACTAATTCCCCCCAAAAGGTGTGATGAGCTTGACCTCCCATACTCTTGACTAATGTAAGTCCCTAAGTATTTTTGGAACCATTTCCCAGTTACAACATACCTTTGGAAAGTAGGTTCTTGAGATATCTCCAACAAGGGAATAGTTGAATGTCTCTGGTTCCACAAATGAAACATATTAGAAACTATTTGGAGAATACATAGTGATAAGAAGGATTTTTTTATGTGAAGGGTCCTTCAACCAACACCATGAAACATCATTCAAACCCCACATTATTTTCCAAATGAAACAGAGGATTTTCTAGACCAAAAAAAAGTGGTGAAGCTGACATGAATCATTAACCAAAATGAATTTCACCAACATGTCAGGACCCTTTCAAAAAATTAAAGTGGGCCATAAAAGGATCTAAAACAATCAGTTACACATGTGTTCATTTATTAAGATGGAACTTTGATTGTGGTTTATTATCAATGTTTTTCATGTATATCAGGAACATTCAATAAATAACTCCCTTCAATCCAATGGAGTATTTCCAAGTTACAAAAACATACACATCGTCTACTGCATAAGCTAGGTTCTTATCTGACTTAACATGAAACCATCTCCAATCCAGTATCATCAAAACTGGATTAAGAATGCACTGTTTTGGGAGTATCACCTTAATGGTACCATCCCAAACATGGAGGCCTGTTGGTAGTACCTCCAACACATATTTAAGAACTAAGATATTCATTTCAGGTATGGGTCATGATTTCTAGTGTTTTTTAGGAAAAAGGATTATTTTAGAATTTTCTGACAACACATCGTGTAGTCCTAAGTACATACTGTGTAACAGACGAGTACATAACCATGTGGACCTCCTAATACGGGGGATGGTAGATGCTAGTACACAGCATGGACACTGAATGAACATGTTGTGCACTTTTATTTTTATTTGATTAATTGGACTGGGGTCACATCTGATATCTAGATTCATCTTCTTCTAGCCCTGGTTTTTCTAGGAATGACAGAGGGAAATTATCAAAGTCCGAGCCACCGTTTCTCCTTCCGAGGTCTGATACAAACTCTGGTGGGTGAGTTAGAATCACCTCGTTGAGTTCTTGGTTCTTTTTGAATCTATCTTCCTGATTTCTCCTCTTTCTCAAGTTATTCAAGGTTGAACGTTTTGGAACTTTTTTTAGATCTACAATGTTGTAGTCTGATTGAAGGGTGGATGTTCAAGAGTGTTCTTCGTACAACATCGAGGTAGGTGGTTTGTTGCCTTTCATAGTTTTTCTTTGAATTATATATGCCTAAGTGCTGATTATCCATGGTTTGAGTATTTCATGTTATGGAATTGAAATCTGTTATCATTTTCCTTATATTTATTGCGAGATTAAGGGTTTCTTTGATATATATTATGATACATTGCGTGTTTAGGGGACACACCTTGGGTGATTTTACTTTTTTGGATGTTTATGCCCGTTTGGTACAATTTTCCTATGTGGCATACCTTATTTCCTTGATTTTCTTGTCAGATTGGAATTGATTTCTTAATTTTTATTATTAAATGCCTATGTTATGCACTGTAACTTCTTAGCCTTGTAGTAGTTGGGATTACTTTGGGATGCTGGATATCGTTGTGCATGATTGTATTACACAGGTCTATGGGAACCTAGTGTAGTTAGAACATATGGGGAATTGACATTGAGGTATTCCCTAGAGTGACTGTTATATTTACATTGTGATACTGTAGGGGGGATTGATGATGAGTTCTCCCTAAGAGTGTCTATAGTATACCATTATGAGACTATAGGGGGAATTGATGTTGAGGGCTTCCCCAGAGTGTCTGTTATATTTAAGTTGCAAGATCATAGGGGGATTGATGGTGATTTATCTATCAGAGTGTCTATAATATATTGTTAGGAGACCATAGGGAGAATGGATATTGAGTGCTTCCTCATAGATTCTGTATTTTATCTTCAAAATACCACAAGGGGAATTGACGGTGAGTGCTACCTCAGAGAGTCTTTGTTTGTGTGAGACCAAAGGGGTTAGACTATGTGAGCTTTCCCAAAGGGTCTTTCATATATATTGAATTGGTGATATGTTAAACTAGAGGGGTTAGAGTATGAGAACATTCCCAGAGGTTTTGTTGTGATGTATTGAATGATTTTGATGAGCCTTCCAAGAAAAAGAACAAGCTTGGACTCAGTCTTACTTGATTGTTCGATGGTCTTATGAGATATCTATTTTTTTCTATTACATAGGGGATACAAAGCCTAGAATAAATCCCAGGATTTCATTATTCAATAGTTTAAATAATTAATAAATTTAAATGAATGTAAAAGGAAACTATAGGATTGTTTAATTTTTAGTACTTCCATGTTTATTGCATTATTTTTCATATTGCCTTCTATATATATTCATTGATAGTTAGGCACAAATATTTTGGTGGTTGCCTACTGGGATTTGTCTCACAGCCTATTTAGGTCATGTTTTTTGACCCAAACAGATTATAGGTTTTTAGTTATAGATAAAGGAAATCTCCCTTCTTTATATAGTACTTGATTACTGTTGGAGATGGAGAGCATGAGACCAAGCTAAGGCTTGCGATGTTGTTGGAGTTATTTACTATTTTTAGAAATTTTGTTTCAGAATTGTATTTATAGTATTGTGACTTATTTGGTTGCTTTTCTAGGTACTTGCGATATGCATCATTATTAATATATATATGCTGGAGTTTTTTAATCTATCGGTCTTGTGCTGTTTACTTTGTTTTAAAGAATTACTGCTTCCGCTACTATTTACTATTTGTTTCAAATATGTTACTCTGCCAATGAGGGCATAGTTTCCCCACTACCACACTCAAGGACCTCACTACTAGTCAGTATCCTATGGCATTTGGGGAAATGTTCTTGAGTCCATGTGACCAACTTGGTATGGGGCTCCTTTGGGAAGAATCTAGAACTAGGATATTATAAAGTGGTATTAGAGGATTTGATTCTTCATTGACTTAATTTTCGGAGCCTATAGATAGAGATAAGAAGGAATAGGTAGTTTCAGATAAGTTGTTCCTAGGAGTAGCTAACTTGTGTATAGGGAAAATCCAAGTTACCGTGAATATTTCAATTTTTCTGGTTTTGAAATTGTTACAATTGATTTGATTTCACCATTGGGTGACTCACTTGTTTTGTGATGTTATCATTGATATTATTGAGGTTCTATTTCTATTGCAACCCGATGAGATGAGGGTATTCCATTAGATGCATCATATAGGAACTTGATATGGATCACATGACATGCATTTTTGTCGTGCCATTTAGGGTGAATTCTTGATTGCATGTTGTTGTGATAGATGTTGTGATAGATATGAATGTTATTGTGATAGATGCCTTGATATAATACCTTCTATTTGATAGTGTTTTAGGATATGTAATTTTTAATTTGGATGGATGCCAAAAATTAGTCCCTGAGGTGTTATGGGCCCTCTTGGATCGAAATTTGGTGGATCAAGTTTGAAATTTAATAAAATTTTGTCTGGTTATGATGTGAATAAGGATGCCAAACATTGATTCGGGGGAGTATGGGCTCTCATGGGTTGAAATTTTTCCTTCCTTGGAAAAATTGTTAATGTTTTAAGGGTTCTGGAGGTGTTTCAGAGGCCTACTGTCTGGAAACCCAGGCAACAAAGTGTTTGGTATTATGAACACACACCATGTGTTCTTCTGTTCTAGAAGAAAATGACTTTTCATAAGCACACACGGTGTATTGTGAGTACATTCCATGTAGAGATTAACTTTCTGACTGACTATGGGAAGAGATACACTGGTTGATAAATGTTTGGTAGAACATGTCTTGTACTGGGAGTACACGCCATGCTAAATAGGCCATGTATCTAACCATGTGACGAATGAAATGGGTGGATAAATACTTAGGTTGTACACGCCGTGTTGAGTTATTGCATGCCATGTAGATTCAACTGTGTATCCGATCATGTGACCAACAACACAGGTGGTTTTAACTTAAGTGGTACACACTTTGTGTATGGTGAACACACAATGTAGTGTTACCCATGAGAGAACCATGTGGTTTATCCATGTAGAAGAACTCAGGTAGGAGGGAAAATTCAAGTACATGCCATGTCATAGGAGGAACATGTCGTGTGTAGGGGTGTTACATGACCAGGTTTGGAAGAGGTGCATGCCCATGTTGAAACCTAAGGAAACATTCCATGTGGAGGGTATACACACCGTGTAACCCTATTTTGTAAAACTTGATTTTTTTATTCTGTAGTTGCTTTCTTGTACTTATAATTTTCAGTCATCGATAATCTTGAATTGAGGTGTGTACTTGACCTTACAGAGTCATACCACTGAGACATCCTCTGACTGTACACCAGATATAGAGCAACGACCAGACAATAGAAATGGATGATTAGGGACTACCAGCAGATCCTCCCACCGTGCCTGTCTTGGCACCAACTGTTATGCTAGACACAGGTGTTGATGCACAGTTCTGAGAAGTTTTCATGATGTTTATGCAGACCAACCAGGGAGCACGGTATCCTACCACATCTATAACAGAGTTGACGTGGGTTTTCAGTAGTAGCATCCTCTCACTTTATCCAGGGATTGAGGACCCCAAGTTGCAGAGTCATTGTTAGAAGACATGCTATCTATCTTCGAGCATCTCGAGACACCTCTTGAGAGAAGTGTGAATCTCACAACTTACATGCTTTGAGATTCTTCCAAGAGATAGTGGGATGTCATATCACAGGCGTGACACCAATGAGTTATAGCTTGGGATGAGTTCCAATGGACCTCCTATGACTATTTCTAACTGGAGACCTTGAGGTCCAACCGATCCCGAGAATTCATGGGTCTGTAACATGGTAATGTTTCAGTCATGTAGTATTCTTCTCACTTCACAGAGCTACAACATTTCACACCCATTCTAGAGGGAGATGAGTTATTTATGGCTAGGAAGTTTGAGTATGGTCTTAGACATGACATTTGATCCTAGGTGATCAACTTCATGTTGAATTCTATATCTTCTATAGCCAACTAAGTGCTGGTCACCGAGCGTAATCTGAGGGATTCTGGAGCTGTGATCCAGGGCGGTTTGGCATTCGGAGTTGGTATTCCTCTGTCTGATAGTAGGAAGCACTGAAGGTAGTCTACGTGTGGAGATCTGAGTAGAAAATATATTCATTTAGGTAACTAGGTGGTATGATACTAGTGTGTTATGAGTGGACATACGAGACCACAATTTCCGAGAGACCCAGTCGAGTGCAGATATTGTGGTAAGGTTGGCCATATTCAGTGTTTTTGCTGGTTTTTCTCACTAGTAGATAGTGATATGAGTTCTTCAATGAATCCAAATTCAGGAGAAGCACCACCAGTTTCTCATTAGTATGGGAAATGGAGTTATTCTTTCTGTTCAGGACAAGGAGGATTTCGTGGTCGTGGTAGCAAGTCGGTAGTATTTTAGCAACAAGTGGATGGATCAACTCAGGGTAGTCAGGCAGGGTCTCAAGGCCACGGTACAGGTCAGACCTTTGTAGTGGAGTAGACCTTGTAGGAGCAGGATCTCTGACCCTCTACAGTTAGAGGTATGATTCTAGTTACCTCAGTTTTAGCTTCTTCTCTTTTCTATACAGGGGATTTCAATAGTTTTATATCTTTTTCCATTATCGAGAGTCTATGGATCTATATCTTTACTTATAAGTATGTTCTGTTGTTAGAAACTCCGTTGGGGATTAGGGTGGCTAGAGTACGTTAGTCTAAGGAGTGCTCTTTTGAGGTTTTTGGGTTTCACTTATTATGGGACCTATATGTCTTAGAGATGACATGATTCTATGTTATTATCAGAATGGACTGTTTATTCTCCTTCAAGGCCTTCGTTGACTGCTATTTACATAGGGTGAGTTTCACTTCATTATAGGGTTGGTATTTTCAACACAAGGGTCAGTGAGATGTCCAGGCAATTAGAGCTGGACCTGAGCATCATAGGTTGAGCGGAATTACAACCCAAATTTCTAGTTTTTATCTAGATGACCAATGGACTCCACAAATGAAATTTCCTATAGCGTTGGATCACTTCAGATATGTCTTTCTAGATGAATTTTTAGTTTTAACTCTGGAGTGATAGGTAGATTTCTCTATTGAGCTTGTGTTAGGAGCGACATTAGTGTCAATTCCTCCTTATAGGATGGAAACACCAGAGTTATAGGAGCTCAATAAATTTTTATAGGAGTTACAGAAAAACATTTTCCTCTGACACAGCACTTCTTCGTGGGGATTGCCTGTCCAGTTTTCAAAGAAGGCAGATGGTACCCTTAGATTTTTTTTGGATTATCAGAAGCTGAACTAGTTGACGACCAAGAACCTATATCCCTTACCAAGGATTGATGATCTATTTGACCAGCTTCGAGTAGGCCAGGTGTTCTTGAAGATTTAATTGAAATCTAATTATCATCAGTTGCATGTTAGACCATCAGATATACCTCTTACAGCCTTTAGGAGCAGGTATGGTCTATAAGAGTATGTGGTTATGTCGTTTGGTCTCACAAATGTGCCAGCAGTTTTCATTATCCTGATGAACCGAGTGTTCGTTCCTTACTTGGACTCCTTTGTGGTTGTTTTTGTGGAAAATATCTTGGTTTAATCTCACACTCGATACGACCATGCCACCCATCTTGAGATTGTATTGAGTACATTGAGAGAGCATCAGATATATGATAAGATCCCAAAATTCCACTTTTGGATAGACCAAATTCATTTCTCGGGTTATGTCATCTCATAGATAGGAGTATCAGTAAACCTAGAGAATGTGAGATAAATAGTTTACTCAAATATTCCAAAGAATGTTATTGAGTTAAATAGTTTTCTGGGACTAGATGGTTACTACAGGTTCTTTATACTGGACTTTTCATGCTTAGAAGCACCACTAGTGGGTCTGACTAAGAAGGTTGAAAAGTACTTGTGGAATGATTCCTACGATTCAGCCATTCTGAAGCTGAAAGGGAGGTTGAATTCAGCACCGATAATGATTTTTCCAGAGCTGGGAAAGAGCAACACTGTTTACTATGATGCATCAGGTATCAGACTAAGAGAAGTGCTTATGTAGGGGGAGGAGTCCTTGAGTATGGGTCCTGGAAGTTTACAAAACATGAGAGGAATTTCCCGATGCATGATCTCAAGTTATCTTCAGTTGTGCATGCTTTATGATATTGGAGACATTATCTTTTGGGAGATCATTTTTTGGTTTTCACAGAAAACACAAATGTCTCAAGTATATCTTTATTCAGTGTGATCTGAATTTGATACAGCGAAGGTGGGTTGATTGCCTTCAATATTTTGAATTTGATCTTGCCTATATGACGGGGAAAGGCAATGATGTCGCTAATGCATTGAGCCTAAGGACTAAAATACAGGAAGTTCAGGAGGCATGTAGTGAGTGGAATCCTATGGCTCTGTTCTCTAAGATGCATATGGAGGTTAACAAAAAACAGTGGTAGACGTTTATTTCTTCTATAGCTATTACCTCTACTCAACTATATTAGGTGAGAATGAGGCAGTTATCAAATTCCAAAGGCCTAGTCCTATAGAAGAGTGTGTCTGGAGAGGACCCTACTTTGGGATTGATCATAGGCAAGGATGAGATCTTGTGTTTTCTTGAGAGTGTGTGGGTGTTATCAGATATAAGTGGGGAGATGATGTGAGATTTTCATTCCTCAGCATGAAAAGTTCATCCTAGTGTCACCAAGATATATCAAGATCTAAATCGTCAGTATTTGTGTCCAGGTATGAAGAGAGATGTTTCTGGTTTTTTGATGAGGTGTTCCACCTGTCAGCAGGTGAAGGCGGAGAGCATCACCGACCAGGATGGCCTTTACAGCAGTTACCCATTCCCGAAAGGAAGTGTAATGATGTCGTGATGGATTTCATGACAGTTTTACCATGGTCTCCTCAATGGAATGATGCAGTTTAGGTTTTCATTGAAAGAATCATGAAGGATTCACATTTATTACCGATCAAGTAGACCTTCTGTGTTGATGATCTTGGAGGGTTTTACATTAAAGATACTGTAAAATTTCATGGGGTTCCACACTCTATCATTTAATATGGGGATGCATGTTTTACTTATAGTGTTTGGATGGGAATGCAGAGAACTACAGAGGGATTTGGGTACACAAGTACTTGTGAGTATAGCTTACCATCCCCAGAAAAATGGCCAGTCTGAGCATACTATCCATGTTTTGGAGGACATGTTTTGAGCATGTGTCCTGGATTTCATAGGTTCTTAAGAGAGACACATAACCCTAGTGTATTTTTCCTACAATAACAGTTTTCATGAGAAAATTCAGATGGCACCATATGAGGCTTTATACGGTAGGCTATTCTGATCAACCCTATGTTGATTGGAGTTAGTAGAAGAAGCTATGATGGGATCTCGTCTTGTCCAGAAGGCCATTGAGCAGGTGGAGTTGATTCAGAAGAGGAGGGTTACTCCATAGTCTCACCAGAAATCTTATGCTGATCGATGGAGACTACCACTAGAGTTCAAGGTTAGGGATTTGGTTTTCTTACGTGTTACAATGAGGTTGGGACACAGAAGGATTAGGTGATAGGGGAAGTTTTCACCAAGATACGTCAAGCCATTTGAGGTTTTTGAGAGAGTCAGGTCGGTTGGCTATCCGTTTCTGTTACCTTAGAGGTATAAGGAAATGCACGATGTCTTCCATGTTTCTTAGCTATGACGTTACTTTTCAGACCTGTCTCATGTTTTTCAACTTGATGAGGTCTAGTTGGAGGTGGATGCATCCTTTGAGGAGAACCCCATATGTATTGTGGATATCATTATTAAGGTAATCTCTAGCTGGTCTATTCCTCTAGTATGGGTTCTATGGCAGCATGAGCGAGTACAAGAGGAGACTTGGGAGAGGGAGGTCAACGTTCGATCCTAATGGATATAGTTGTTTTAAGTTTCTCCTTTACCACCCTTGGAAAGAAAATTCGGGGATGAATTGCTTTAGGGGGGAATTTTGTAAGAACCAAGATATTCATTTTAGGTATGGGTCTTGATTTTAAGTGTTTTTTAGGAAAAAGAAATATTTTAGAATTTTATGAGTACACATAGTGTACCCAGTTGCCGTGGGTAGCCGTGTAACAGCCAAGTACATGGCTGTGTGGACCGCCTAATTTGGGGTTTGGTTTAGGCTAGTACACGGTGTGTACATTAAATGAACATGCCATGAAATTTTATTTTTATTTGATTAAACAAAACAAGGTCACGTCTAATCTCTAAATTCATCTTCTTCTAGCAATGGTTCATCTAGGAGCGACCGAGAGTGACGATCAAAGTCCGAGCCACCGTTTCTCCATATGAGGTCTGATCTGAACTTCGGTGGGTGCATTGGAATTGCCTCATTGAGTTCTTGGTTATTCTTGAATCTCTCTTCCTTATTTCTCCTATTTCTCAAGTTATTCAAGGTTGATCGTTTTTGACCATTTTTCATACCAATGACATTATAGGCCAATTCAAGGGCCGATGTTCAAGAGTGTTATTAGTACAACGTCGAGGTAGGTGTTTTGTTGCCTTTTAGAGTTTTTATTTGAATTATGTATTCTTAAGTGCTGATTACCCATGGTTAGAGTATTTTCTTTTATGGAATTGAACCCTATTATCATCTGACGTAGATTGATTTCTAGGTTAATGTTTTCTTTATTATATATTATGATAAATTGCATGTTTATGGGACACCATGTGGGTGTGTTTCCTTGTTTGGATGTTTATAGCCATTTAGTCTAGGTTTCCTATGAGGAAGAACATGTTTCCTTGGCTTGCTTGTCAGGTTGGAGTTGTTTGCTTATTGCTTCTTATTAAATGCATGTTTTATGCATTGTAACTGCTTAGCCTTGTAGTAGTTGAGATTACTTTGGGCTGCTGGATAACATTGTGAATGATTGTATTACACATGGCTATGGGAACTTGGTGTAGTTAGACCATAAGGGGAATTAATGTTGAGGACTTCCCTAGAGTGCCTATTATATTTACAGTGCTAGACCATAGTGAAGATTGACAGTGAGTGCTCCCTCAGAGTTTCTATAGTACACCATTATGAGACCATAAAGGAAATTGAAGTTAAGGGATTACCCAGAGTTTCTGTTGTATTTACCTTATGAGACCATAGGGGGGATTGAAGGTGAGTGATCCCTAAGAGTATCTATAGTATACCATTAAAATACCACATGGGGAATTGATGTTGAGTGATTCCATAGAGAGTCTTTAGTTTATTGTTAAAAGATCACATGGGGGATTTGATAGTGAGTGCTTTCTCAGAGAGGCTTTATTTGTTTGAGACTAAAAGGGATAGACTATGTGATCTTTCCGAGAGGGTTGGTATATCTTTATTGAATTGGTGATATGTTGAACCAGAGGGGTTAGTCTATGAGAACATTCCCAGAGGGTTTCTTGTTAAGTATTGAATGATTGTAAAGATCCTACCAATCCAAAGAACAAGCTTGGACTCAGTTTTACTTTATTGTTCGACGGTCTTCTGAGATATCTATTTTCTTTGATATTACACAGTGGATACATATCCTAGGCTAGATCCCGATATTTCATTATTCAACAGTTTGAATAATTAATAAATGTAAAAGAATGTAATTTAAAACTGTATAATTGTTTACTTTTTAGTACTTCCTTGTTAATTACATTATTTTTCATATTGTCTGCATTATATATTCACTGATAGTTAGGCGCATATCATTTGGTGGCTGCCTACTTGGATTCATCTCACACCCTTTATGAGTCATGTTTTTCAATGCAAACAGATTATATGGCAAAAGTTATAGATAAGGGGAAACACCCTTCTATATCTCGTACTTGATTTCTATTGGAGCTAGAGGGCATGAGACCAAGCTGAGGCTTGCGATGATGTTGGAGTTGTTTAAAATTTTTAGTACCTTGGTTTTAGTATTTTATTTCCAGAACTATGACTTGTGTGGCTACTTCCCTAGATACTTTTGACATGGATTATTATTTTTATATATATCTGCTTCAGTTGTTTATACTATTAGTCTTCCTCTGTTTACTTTGTTGTATGTCATTAATGTTTTCACTACTATTTACTATTTTTTTCCGCTATGTTACTCTGCCAATGAGGGAATAGTTTCCCCAATACCACATCCAAGGCCCTCACAGCTAGTCGATAGCCTTTGGCATTTAGGGAAATTCTCTTGAGGCCATGTGACCAACCAGGTATGGGGAACCTTTGGGTGGCACCTAGAACCAGGGCGTTACAACATAACTCTCTTACATCCATGCACTTAGCGACGTTTGGTGGCCCAAAATCTAACTAAAACTATTTTAAACACAAAATATTTTGGTATCCTTTCTCTAGAACATAGAAAAAAGTTACCTTCATACCTTAGGGAAATATACAAAGAGGCCATTAGTGGCCTTATATCAATTCCAAATGAGTCTTCATAAAGGGATCCTTCCAGCAACTGCCACTACAAACGCTGTATGATATCAAGTACTCAAAATTATTAAGATGTGTCCTTATAGGATCAAACTCAGGTGACCTAGACCCAAGCATCCAAGAAATCCCACCAAGGGTGGAGATCAAACAATTGGTAATAGTCTCCCATTCTTGTTCCTTCCATAAAAACCTTCCCACAAGACATGGTTGTGACTGATGAGAATTACCATATACCTACTCATATGAATAAATTATACTAATAAAATTTGGTTTCAATGGGAGAAACCCTCCCACAAGACTCAATAATAATATATGGGCATGCCTATATACCTACTCATGCGCATCAAGTATTCCAGTACAATTTATCAGCAACCAGTGAAACCTTCCAACACACCTTGACAGTTAATCGGGGAACACACATGTATCTTCTCCCACACTAGATGATTATCATTATACCCTGGTAAGAAAATGAGGATAAGAGAAGTGGTACAACCCTATTATAACCACATAATGGGTGTACATTACCATTTAGACACTTAGAGTCATTCTACATATCTTGGGGAAGATGTAAATCCATACCAACATCCTAAAAACATGTCAATATATAATAACAACAATGGTAGTGGTTGACGGTATACCCAAAACTCCCTGATCTCAATTGGGGTAACCCATCAACATAATTATAGGGTGACTCCAGAGAAGACTCATATTCCTTATCCTATCCAGGAGGGTCATTGGAAAAAATCCATGATTAATGGACAACCAGATTGGGCCCATATCCCCATTCCAACTTGAGGTCTTTAGTTCATCCCAATGGTCGCTCTAGGTCATGCATATATCCCTACCAAAACTCCATAAATTTATTGGTATACTCTAATGGTATCCTGGGAGTAACTCATACTTGCTCTCATTAATGGATGTTGATATCCCAAGAATGTGATTCCAATCTCCTGAGGGTGAACATCAAGGAAAAAATCCCACCTGGGAAATTTTGAAATTTAGGATTAGGATCACAACCCAAATCTACTAAAGTCGGGTGTTCTTTAGGCTATCTAACATATATAAATGGTGTCCCAAGATCATATTATTCCAGTATTAAATTAAGGAAGCAGTAGTCACAGTTGTGAAGGTACTCCCCACAATATTACTTCCATAAAATATAGAGTTCCTCACCAAAATATTTACCATGAAGGATCTATTTGCGGTCATAAGCTGATTGATCATGAGAGCTTAAACATTTTCAAATTCCATGAAAAACCTCCTCATGTACTAAAGATCAAAAAACTAGTAGTCTATCCTCTTATTATTTTCATCCCTTAAGTCCCTCTAGGTGGTATACACTACCTAGATTATCCTTGTAGTAGGATGTCAAGTTTTAATGGTAGTCCTCCACAAGATGAAATTTTCTACAAAGTTTCTCCCCAAAGTGACATTTCATTTCAAAAAATAGACCCTCCCATTTTAGAACCAATTATGAGAAAGCCCTCATATTCTGAGGCACTTGGTAAGATAGGTCCAGTCATTCCTGATGCCCTATAATTGAAAAGTAACATCCATTCTCATCCACGGTAAAATATGAGAAAACGATCATCCTATAAACCACATAGGGGTAATTTTCTTTCTAGAGAGGTTGAAAAGATCCATACTAACCCCACATTCTACAAAAAAGAATCCAAGAAATTCCCACTTTGTCCAAATCAAGTGGGGGAATATTAAACAGAATAAGTGGAGAATATGTTACCTATGAGAAGGAAACTAACCAAATATAATAAACCTAACATGTTTTGGCCCTCATCCACTTCTCAGTTTGACATTACTTAGGTACTTTCAAAAGAATCCACAAACAAAACCCACCCAAACCTTTGAAATAATATTATCCACCTAAAAATTATGTTCTTTACTTATGAGGGATATGAAGAATATGTTTAGGTAATAGAAGAAACTCATCCAAAATTGACTTGGTGGCCCTTCCAGCTATGAAACACCCAGAATCAGGAAAATAGTGGAAGAATATTCAATTTTCATTCATAAATGAGTTTCAAAAATTATGTCATATAGTCATCAATGACTTTCCTGGTGTCCATATCTGTGTATGGACTAAACTAAAATATTTTCATTTAACCTCACTCTCTGATCATAAGAATACACCATAAGTTCCATAATGTATTGTTATCTCTTTGAACTAGTTGTTATATATGGGTTTTACCCATAAAGGATGGTGTGTTCAGAAAGAATCATATCTGAACATGTCTCAGAGGAATCAGGATTGATGAGAGCAATCTATCAAAGGACCCCTACACCAGGTTTCCAAGAAAATTGATCAAGATTCATTCCTAAGGGAATCTAATCATTAGATACCAATGATAACCTCAAAATCAAGTGGATCTTGCACAAACCATATATTGGACCTGAATCACACTCAAATGAGGATGTGAAATATCAAGAGACAATTAACAATAGTATAAACCTCCATGATATCGGAGAATCCCTAGCCTGTAGGACTGGGTTCATTTTTAACATGAATTGTCCCTTCAAAGACAAAGAAAATCATATTGAGGCATGAAAATAGTGGAATGATAGTAAAAACAACCCAAATATATGGGAGAATTTTTCCCTTAACCTCCTCTTCGTTGGAAATCAATATTTTCCCATTTTAGAGGAACACTACAAAATAAACCCTTCCAGTTTGTCGCATCTTGTGACCCTATTCCCTCATGAGCAATGCATATGAAAAGGTTGTGTGGTGGTTCCCTTACCATAATCCTTGTCTAAGAAGCTAAAAAGGAATATCTAGAGAGTGGGAGGAGGATCAGTAAAAATCTCAAACAAAATCTATTTATTATGGGTACATCTTCTCCTAAAGATACCAGTGTCTTTAGTACATATCCTATGGCCAATCAACCGTCCTATTGTTCTACTATTGATAAAACACCAAAAAATAATTATGAATTAGTAAATATTATTATCACTACTATGGAGGAAACCATAGAAGATGACACCAATGAGGAGGATAAGTAAGAGGATGTTGTCATTCAAAACACAATATATGCTATGATAAATGAATAAGGTGTGTATACCATGAATCAAAATCTCTCAAAAAACTTGGGGTCCATTTAGAATGTTACACCACAACCCTCGATATGATATTAGACCGAGGAAAAGGGTAAGGGAGTTATTATTTCCAATGATCTACCAGAAAGAGTCAAATCACACACAACAGAAGAGTGGTTTGCACAATATGAGATAGAAATGTAGGATCTATGGAAGTTAAATGTAGAAATACACAACATCAATGTTTCTACTTGGTATTTACTTTATTTAGAGCCTCATATCACCCTCCTAGTTTATACCCATAAACAAGAAGAGATCTTCATATCAATGACAACAGATATATAGCACCTGTTCAACCCTAGGATCATAAAAACTATTTATTTAGACCCAATTATAGTGGTGTATTAGGAATTCCATCCATCAGGGAAATAACCATAACTTAACCAGGAAAACCATCAATGGTTAACCCATTTCAGGTTTTAATAGTAGAAATTGGTAAATCCAAAACATTTGTCCCTATTTTTTTATTCACTTATTCAAGATCATCTTCTTCCAAACATCCTATAGGGACTTATCAATACTATTGAATTTTTGGTATCCCTATTGAAAGCTACAGAGGAATGGAATGAAATAGTACAACCAGAAAATAATCCTTACCCTGAATGGGTGGATGTGACCCTTCCCCCACCAAATTTAAGAGCCTATATTTCTAATATTTAATGGATCGGGGGACCCAAATCATCTTCTAATTAATTTCATATATCATTGTGATCCCATGATGGGAACCCCTATACAACGAGAAATAATGAAACTATGGGGAATTGTATAAACATTGCAATGTCTAGACTTCTTATGGTATACCATTTTTCTATCTCGGTTAATCACGTGATGGTAAGATCTCTGTCAAGATTTTATCTTTCAATTCAAATCAATGCTACAAAAGAAAATGATCTTTGACCTCTCAAACTAGAAATAATTAAATAATGAGAGGTTATGGGATATCATTACTAGTTGGAAGGGATTTACATACTCCCTAAACCTGTAGATTGCCTAATAATACTCGTTATCCATCTTTATAGAGAGTATTCATGATGAGTTGAGAATATATCTCATCCTTATGAAATATATAGGTGGGTTTTTGGATCTTTTTAAGGATTCTAAGAGATTAGAAGATTCCATCTTGTGAACCGTGTCCAATTCTCGACTAATTCAATCAAATCATGGGAAGATAACAAGGAAAGTAGAGGATTATACTATCATTCTTAAACCTGCCCCTATGCCAGCTCCTACTCCAAAGAATGAACCATATCATGTAGAACCCCCTCCTGAGCATCAAAAACAATAGCCTGATTTTTAGGATGAGTTGAAGTGATACAGGAATAATTAGTTGGATGAATAGAGGAATAAAGTTTATTTATTTTTAGATGAGAAAGTCCCTAGATTCTTCATGGAGTATTTGGAAAATAACTTACACATCTTTTCAATGCCTAATATGGCTAATCAGGTTGGTCTTGATGAACTCCGTTACTATTTCCCCTATCAAAACACACTGGGGAACACTATCATGGAATTATTTATTTTTAAAATAATATTAAAAAATAGTTGACTTTGGGAAAGTGATGTTGGGAAAACCACTAGTGGAAGTCGGATGTGTTTCCACCACTGACCTATAAGGAGAAGGTGAGTAATAAGAAGATTATATAAAATGTGTGTAAAAGTTAAATGATTATATGACCAGGAAGAAAATAAAAAACTCATGCTACCCTCAAGGCACAATTTAATAAACTAATTGTACCCCCAATTTCTCCATATTTTGCTCGACCAACCTCAAATGTTCTATAGTCCTTTAATAACTGGTTCTACATGAAATTAAAAAATCATAGATTAAAAAGTAATGTATGGGAATAAAATACTGTATAGATTCCAAAACAACCCCTTAATATCTCATAATTTATGTCTCTAGCCTTGAGGACATTAGTATCATCCCACTAAATTGTACCGTAGGAGTTGACCTTCTATAAAAAATCCTCATAAGAGAAAGAATTAATCTTCAATTCTATCAATGAAATTTATTTAATGGATCCCTTATATGATGAAGATTATGGACATGAACCCAAGTTCCTTTCACCTAGTTATGGAATTGAGGGAAGATCCCACAAGATCTGAGGGTATAGGGGAATATGCAGTTTTGGAAGAACATAATACTCCATCCATGTACCTGTTCGAACTGTATATGCCATAGAAACTCAGGGGAGATCCCTCCAGCAGGCCCAACAAGATAAGGGAAGTTCCCCAACATATTCCAGGGGTCACCCTAAGCTAATAATCTTAGAATATCGACTAGAGGGGTTACAATTGTCCAATAAAATTTGGTGAGTAGGAATAACTATTCATCCTAACCCACCGAGGAAAATATTTCCTTTAAATATAGTTCTATGTTCTGATCTTCCTATACCAAGTACTTCATCTCCTAAAGATCCATTGAAAGATACGACCTTTTCTGATAAAAAAACCTATACACCATAATTATGAAATTTTAAAGAAATTTTCCAATATTTTGTCCATGATTTCGATCCAAGATGACCTAAGATTATAGAAATACCTTTGAGAATCAATCATAGAGGCTTCACTAAGCCCTCATGAGCCTGAAGATGAGGTTTCCATTATTTAATTATATCATGTAAAGATCAATTTAGTACAATTCCACATGATTGTCTCTTTAACAAAGTAAGAAAAAGAAGAAATTATAAAGGGACACATCAGAACGTTTTATGTGTCAGGTTGGATAAATGATGTTGATATTTGAAGTAATTTCATTGATAATGGCTCAAGAGTCTACCTCATTCCAGTCTGGAATGCTTTTCAACTATTCTATAGTGAGGATAACATATCCCCTTATGCAATAATTCTACAAGGATATGAAAAAATTGATCAAAATCCCCCAGGAATAATCAATACTAGAAATAAGTTTTGAGACCTTGTAGCTAACTCATAATTTATGGTTGTTCGGTAAGATACAACCTTCAATGTTCTGATGGGATGGCCTTTTTTTCATCAACACATGGAAGCCCACTCATTATACCACCAATTCCTAAATTACTCTATGAATGGATAAATTTGGATGTTTTAGGGTGATAAAGACCTTTTTGAATATTTTGAATCCCAATATATCGATGCAGGATTCTAACTGAGGGAAGGGAACAACCCATGACTGATGATGTCACTCGATTCTTTTCCCTGAATGGTCTATGAATAATGCCGACCAACCCCTTACAATAGTGAAAACAAAGAATATGTGTTCCTATTAATCATATAGAACATATGAATCCAAATTCAGGTACATATTTAATAACCTTCAGGATATCATTCATAACAAATGAGCTCTATAGAACTAAAAAGTTTATCGAACCTCCAAATAGTGGTAGAAACTATGGTGAAAATCTAATTATTCCACCCTTTGAGCATCAACAGATTTTTGAATCATTATCTTAATCAGAAAAGGAAATCATGTCACTAGGAGAGAGTGGAGATACTTATTATCTATCACTTTCCCCCTCTTGATCTTCAAATAAACCTGACATCTTCAGTCAGGTCATAAGAAGCTACTTCATATTTTAGAAGTCAAAATGTTGGCTCCTCTTATTTCTCTAAAAATTTACTTCATCATCTACTTCTCCAAAGAGTGAATAGGAAGATGAAGAGTAAGAGGTGAATGATCTCATGGATTCCCCAATATCATTTGAGTAAGGTGTCTCTACCACTATTGGCCAACTCAGGAAAATAAAGCTGCGTACATAAGAGGGCCAAATGACTAAATTGTTTATCACCGCAATGTTTTTTGAAGAACAAGAGGTATATACCATATTTCTATAGTGATATGAAGGAATATTTTCTTTTAATTAAACAGAAATTTCAACACTCGATCCCGATGAGGCCACTCACCACTTAGGCTTTCCAGAAAACCATTGGGGTTACAAATAGGTAGCCAGAAGGATGCATCGATCTAATGCCTCTAAATTTCAGGCTGAGTTTGACACGATCATAAGGTAAAATATCATTTGGGAAGTTTGGAATCCAAAATAGATAGAAAATATAGTTCTAGAAAATAATAATAATTGTAAAATTATAGTTTTAATTGTCTTCTGATATCTCAACTGGAATTGTTTGAAAGACAATTTTACAGTTCCAATCACAAAACTAATGATTGACACTACGAAGGGACATCATTCCTTTTCCATCATGGATGTCCATTTAGGGTGTAACCAAATATGTATGCCCCTGGAAGATGAGGAATCCACCACTTTCATATTTCCTAAATGGGTGTATTGATTTCATGTAATTCCATTTTATTTGAAGAATGATAGTGTTATATACAAACAAACCATGCATCACATGTTAAACCCCTTTTTAGGGGGTTTTTTCGAGTGTTACATTGATGATATAGAGGTTACAAATTAGAAAATTTCTTACCAAATTTCTTATCTGGAGACCATCTTAAAAAAATTTAAATATAATTTCTTGAAAATGGTCCCCTTAAAATGCATTTTCAGTGTTACCTTGAAAAAATTAATCAGCTTTATAGTATGTCGTCGTGGAATCAAAGTCAACATCAAGAAGACAAAGGCTATCATTGATATGTCACCTCCTCAAAACCTCAGATATTTGAGTGATTACAAGGAAACCTTGCCTATATTCAGTGATTCATATCAAACCTCTAAGGATAGTGTTTTCAATTCACCAGGTTAATAAAAAAGGGAGTCACATATCAGTGGGATGAAGACTATTAGGAAGCATTTGATAGAATCCAGAAATTTTGTTTGATTACAGTAATAACAATTCTTCCTGTTGAGGGAGAACCACTCATTTTTTATGTGACAACAATAGAGTGATAGTTGGGTGCTTTCTTTTCACGAAATAATGGTGTTGGGAATGAAAATATCCTTTATTATCTCAGTCAAACTATAATCAATACTGAAACTCATTATTTAGGTATCGAGAAGAGTTGTCTAATGCTAGTATTTTTAGTTCAGAATTTGATAAAATTCCTGAAACACCACAAATTCCACTAGTTATCCTGTAATAACCTGCTCACATATATCCACATTCATCCAATATTGAAAAAAATGGCATGATTGGCATCCATCATCCAATAGTTTGACATTCATTTCTTACCACATAAAGTGGTAATATAACAAAAAATTAACAGACTCTCTTGAAGAACATCTATTTACAGAAACAACATCATTGAATAGTGAATTTTTGGATGAGGATATGTTCTATATTTAAGATTACCCCCATATACAAGGGATTTACTCTAACAGTGCATCCAGACAACCATAAGGGAAGAGAGTAGATGACCCTAAACTCAATAATGTTAGTTTGGGAGTCATGCATATCTCCCTAGAAAGGGCAGTATTACCTTGATCTTTCTTATTTTCATAAGGTTGTGAAAACAATGTGGTATAATATCAGGTTCTCATTGCAGGGATAGAACTAGCACTTTAAATTATAGTAGACCACATGATGGTAAAAGGTGATTCAGAATTGGTGATCAAGTAGATCAATGATGATTATTCCATCAAAAAGGAAGAGTTAATCCACCGTCATGACTATTTCCATGGACTAATGTAAGGATTTACCTCGAATCCAACACTGAATTATGTCCCATAATCACAAAATTCCTAGAAAGATGAATTGGAAAAAGCATACATGAATTTAGTGGATCTAGGCAAGGATGAAACGATCATCAATATTCTGCACCTCCAAATGGTTTTTCCTTTTTTTCATGTCAACATAGAAGAAATAGATGAGGTTAATTCCATCCCTGAACCTTATATTCCTAAAAATAGTTTGATGGTTCCCATTGTGGAAAACCATCAAAAAAATACTCCCATCGGAAAAAGATGTAAAAGTGAAAACCCAATGATGAGAAATTGACATTAATCTTTATAATATTCTAAATAACCAATAATTATTCTATAAATTGGGATTTGAAGGAGTCCTTATTAGGTGGATTGATATATAATAGACTATTTTTTCATGAAATAAGTACATAATGGGGCATGTGGTTCCCCCCAGTTAGGGTTTAATATTTCCAATAAAACCTAGTGACTTGGATATATCTAGCCTTCAATGACACATGATTTTATAAAATTCACCAATAATTGTCAATGGTCCCAAGTGAATAATAACTTAATCCATCAACCCCTAATGTTTTTACACACTTCCAAATACTCTTGGACATTTTATTTATTAGTAATGGATGTTTTAGGGTCATAAACTCTATCTAACTCCAAAAATTTAAAATGCATCCTCGCTTCTACCAACTTATTCACCAACTGGACTGAAGAAACACCCATCAAAGAAGTCAATACCAAATGAATTATAATATTTGTGAAATATAATATAATTACTAGATTTGGTGTCCCTAAAACAATACTAATGAAAATTTTCTTTAATTTATATACAGATGATATAGAAAAATGTATCATGAGTATAATTTCAAATCCAACCATTTTTCTTGCTATCATTCAATAGATAATGGATAGATTGAGGCCTTGAACAATAATTTATAAAACATACTATATAATATGGGGGATAAAGATAAAAATCATTTTCCATAAAATATATTTCAAGTCTTGCATTCTTATCAGATAACAACTCGCACTGCCACACAGGTGACCCTGTTTTCACTGGTATATGTGATAAAAGCAGTCCAGCCCATTGAGGTCCAATTTCCTCACTTTGTGTTGCCATATATGAACATATATCTGTAGATGAGGAATCAAAAAATGGATAGATGAATTTGAGTAAAATTATGAGAAAATATTTCATACCATTCATCACTTATAAGTTCACCAAAATCAAATAGCATAGGATTTTAACTAGAAATTTTTCCCATGTTCATTCCACTAAGGAGAACTAGTACTGGTCCTCAAGACCTAGAAGATACAAGGGAAGAACCCTCTAAATCTTGAGCCAAAGTGGGAGGGACTTATTTTATACACAAGGACCACTCTAACAGATATTATTCCTTGATCTTGATTGATTTAGGGCTTCTAATATTCCCCACCAATAAAAGGTTTCTCAAGCAATATTTCATGTAATCATGACTTCTGATCTTTATAGAATGACCATAATAGGAAAGATCTATGTCCATAGTTGTATGAATTTATAATTCAAGGAAATATAGTCCAATATATAATAATATAAACTATATATCATAAAATTGTAACACCCCAATATTCCACGGTGTGCTTCTCTTTGAATAATAGAATAGCTTGCGCTGTATGCAACTTTGAGTTCTAGCACACCATGACCAATCAAACTAGCCTTTAAAAAAAGTTATGAATAGAAATACCCACTTTTTGAAATTTTATAAATTTTATTTTTCAAAATAGTATTCATTTTTGGATTTGTAATATTAAAATTATCTTTGGGTAAATTTTTGGTATTTTTTCTGAACAATTTCAATTTTTGATGAATAGTGATAAAAATACTCTCTTATTGTTTAAAACTGACTTTTATTTAAATAATAATGATTATTATTTAAATTTATTTTAAATTAAAAATAGATTCATAATATCTATATTAGTCCAATGTAATTCATTGGGGTTATTTTATAATAATATTAGATATATAAAATTTTATTGAACTTTTTAACGTCTTTTACCCATTTTCAAGGCACATTTGAAAATTTGCATGAAAGGTAATTTTACCGATTCTGTTAATTGAATTTCAAAAATACAAGAGTCATGTTTGACATCAGTAAGAAAAAATTTGGTTCAATAGGATGAAAATAATTTTTGGTGAATAAAAACTTTTGAATTTTATTTACCACAGTTAAAAGTAAATAGGGTAATTGAAGGTAAAAATGATATTTTAAATACCATAACACATGTCCTAATTATATTGGATAAGTGTATTTAGAAAAAAATATTACTTAGGAATAAAATATAATCCTTTTTGAGAAACTTGTATTAGATTAGGACATTTATTATTATTTCATTTAAAGAAGTGTTAGAAGTGTTAATTTCAATTTTTAATAACTAAACTATTTTTAATATAGGGTTATTCAAAAGATAAATTAGACTATAAATATTTATTATAAAACTAAAAATATTTTCTACCTGATGGTATTATATATATATTTTTTAGAAATTAATTATTTAAATATATTTATGACACAATGATAATGCAATAATTACCTTACTAATGAAAGATTAAATTAATTGATATTATAAATATCCAAATAAATGTTAATTGAGACTTTTGATAAATTACACTAATTTTATTGGTTAATATGACATGTTAGGGTTTATTTAATGTATTTTTGTTTGAATTAATTTTGTTTTTTTACTTTCAAAAAAACAAAATACTAAACAGTGTCAAAATTGACATAAATGAGTTTTTAAAACAAATACTATATTATTAAATGATATAATATTCTTAAAAATATAAGGTTCATCCAAGGGAATTATATAATGATATATATGTCATTACTGAACTAGTTTAGGTTATCTTGTCATTTTATAGTAAGTTTTTTAACCATGTAATATAAAAATATAAGAAGACATTCTAAAAGTTAAACTATTTAACTAAGAGTTAAATCTAAAAGATACGGTTAATATGGTGACATAATCTTGTCTAAAACCTATTGGTTGAGATTATTTAGACCCATTACCACCTTAACCTTGAAATAAATCCATTTTGATCCATTATAAATAGAAAATTATTTTATAATAAAATAATATTTCAAGCTTTTCCTAAAGTGACCCTCACCTCTCTTATAAAAGGGTACTTCCCCTTCTCTCAAAATCACAACTCCAAATCCATTTGGATCAGTGAAAACCTGCTCAAATATCATTCCAACTACCCTAACTTAAACTTAGTGGCCTTAAATTTATCATAAAGCCAACCTAGGGATCCATTTTGATCAAATCGAAAAGGAAGCACCTGAAGAAGTGGTAATAATTTCATCACCTCTTTCAAAGTTTTTTTCTTCTTCCACTTCCTCTTTCTTTGTTGTTTCCATACCAAAACAATAACTACTATAACTTATAAATAGTATGATGTTATTCTAAATATGGTACTACCATATTAATTATTCTATCCATCTATTAATAACAAAGTCAACATATGTGCGTACGTACAGCTTACCGTCTCCACGTCGTGGTGTAGTTTATTATTCGAAACTTCATTATTTTTATGGGTATAATAATGAGTATAATTGATGTAAATAAAAAAATATAATATATTAATGATTCTTAATATATAATATACCATCCAATTAAATACAATTTCACCATCAATAGAATGATATTTTTGCTCGTGCGTACATACAGATTACCATCTCCACGAATGGGATGAGATTCATACCCCATCATAACCATTCAAGAATAATTTTCATTTTATGCTTACAAATAATGTTTACGAACATAATATAATTCTGTTTATGAATAAAATACATCCTATCCATAACAAACATGACTTATATAACAAAACATATAAAGGAAAAATAATCAATTAACACCCGAAACAATGATACTACTGAGATATTATTAACAAAACAATATTAGAAGATTATACATGATATCATATTTATGTATGTGGTTATTGAATAATTTAATAACAAAAGTTTAACTATTATAATGAATGTTAATGTACCCTTGACTAAGGAAAAGTACAAGGTAATGGTTAATTTTACAATCTCTTTATTATCTGAGGTTGTTTATACGTAAGCATCTACTGGGAATTATTTATCATCCTCATCCATGTTTCTTAAAAATGTATTTTAAAGCATTTTTACTATTTCCTAGAATATGGGTTAAAGTCATTTATACCCTTTTTTGAATTTTTGTTAAATGTTTTTAAAGAAATCTTTCTGTCGTTTTCCAAACAAGGTACTTTATGATCTTTTCGACAAATTACGGTAAGAATGCTTTTTTAACTTATACAATCGGTGCAGGTATTTTACACCTTTATAATAACTTCGAAGCTTCCCTTACAATAATATAAAAATATTTTCCAAATAAAAATTTACTTTTATAACTATGTGACTTTTAAATTATTTCAAAATAGAAAGATATATTTCTCTCATTTTGTTTGATTTCATCTATGTCAACATCCATTGATAGATTTTACACTTGTTTGAAGTTGATTTATTATGATACAATATTCTATATTATATTTATTATTTTTTGATATGTTTGACTATATATGTGTTATTTTTATACCATTCATGGTTTATGGTTAAAGTGTTAACATTTCATATGGTAGTTTTAATACAAATGTTTATGTTATGTTTCAACATTTTCATATGAGAAATGTATTGGACTTAGTAAGTGATGGCTGGAGCCTGCTGTAGATTGTTGATGCATCAGTAGGTCTTTTGAGACAAAGTAGTTTCTTGGAACCAGGACTTGAAAAAATCTTATTTTGAGTCATGGTACGAGGCTTTGACTATGTAGTTATGATGTCTGACATTATGCATTCTGTCATTATGAAATTATCTATTGATATTACATGGGACTATTCGACTAGTCGAATATCCATTTAAATAAGAAAATGGTATTATTTGATTTATCTTTTCCATATTCTGAGGAATTTTATGTTTAAGAGGCATGTGTTTTGTTTTTATACATTGCCTTAAATGTTTATGCTTATTTATGATAGTTTCTGCTATATTATTGTCCTTACTGAGCATCTCAGCCCACCCATTTCATATTTTTTATTTCTCCCAAGATGTGAAGAGGTATATTATTATTAACCTGTAGAGATATGCAATAGGATATGAGTGTGATCAAAAGGAACACAATGTTGTTTTTTTATTTCATGAAGTAATATTAAACTTATGTATGTTTCTAGTACTTATAAGGATACTAAACTAATCCGTCTTTCGAGACATGATATCTTGTGATCATGCTAATGTTATGTAATAACGCATCAACTCTTTGTAACTAGGGATGGGGAATTACAGTTGGTATCAATGGAAGTTTAGTACAAACCTTTAAAACTATATTTAGAAAAACTTTGATTAGAGAACATTACCCTAAGACAGTCTTTGAGGATTTGTATAGAAGAACCTCCTAGAATTTTGGTAATATAGAGATTTTGTGAATTTCCAAGTAATACATTCTAGTATGGATAAGAGCAGGTAGAGCCAGCTCTGAAACTGATGTATCTAGGGGTAAAAGCTGAAAAAACCACTT
The DNA here is from genome assembly GCA_963277665.1 of Viscum album. Taxonomy (NCBI): domain Eukaryota; kingdom Viridiplantae; phylum Streptophyta; class Magnoliopsida; order Santalales; family Viscaceae; genus Viscum; species Viscum album. The sequence goes on along the minus strand of OY728125.1, from coordinate 719,747,152 downwards.
TGAGCTAGACTCAAATGGGAATTGGTGCATGACAACAGGCCTTACTGCACTCTTGGTTACGAAACTCTTGGGAGATATGTTTAGGATAATTAAAATTTTCTTTAAAAGTCATTATTACAGATTTATGAGTAAATAATTCCTCAAAGAAAACATTTTTTTATGATTACGGATCATATGCATAAACTGGTTAATTTATATTAGGTATTTTACACATTTGGAATTATGTATTGCGATTCATAAACTAAACAAGTGTATGCCATTGTTTAGAAATGGAGCCTAGTAAAAGGAATGTAAACCATATCAATGCACATAATACATGTAGGGATTTCCATCCTACTCAAGATAATTATAGTAGAGTTGGTGATGCATTTAGTACTGAACAACTTATAACCATACTAGGACAACTCACTCAGGTTATCAATAATAACATTACACGTATGGAGCACCCTGATCCACAATAGGGAGGATCAATGTTAGGCCAATTGATGAGTAAATAACCACCAACATTCAATGGGACTAACAATCTATTTGTTGCTGAGTAATGGATAAGTTCCTTAGAGAAAATATTTCATGATTTGAGGAGTAGCGAAATGGAAAATGTTTTCATGGAAGTTTATTACCTCACAGAAGATGCAGATCAATGGTGGTCATCAATTCAAAACACAAAGGAGGATAAAGAAGTAAAAAAATTTGGAATGGAAGGAGTTTAAAGATATTTTAACAGAGAAATAATTTCCTCATGACCATCAAGAGGATATGGAAAGACAATTTCTGAGACTAAGGCAAAACGAGGATGAGAATATTGGAAAGTATGAGGCTTACTTTACAAGGTTCACAAGGAATGCTGCAGATTATATATGTACCCCATGGAGTAATATTGATTGATACTTTGATGAGTTTACACCATTTCTCTATCAAGAATTAGTCTCATAATCCTTCTCATCATACAATGATATTGTCTCATGTGCTATCAAGACAGAAAGGGAACTCTTTAAGTCTTATGACTTTAAACCAAAGCAAGAGAAGAAGTGATATGTTGAACACTATGGAAATGGAAATAAGGGGAAGAAGGGAGAAGTTGAATTTCTATCCTATAGTAAATGTGGGAAGAAACACCCCGGTACTTTCTTGAAGGGAATGAGAGTCTGTTACAATTGTGGTGAAAAAGGTCACCAAGCTCACGATTGAAAAGGGAAGAAAGAGTCTATAAATGTTGGATGTTTTAGTTGTAATGAAATGGGGAATTATGAAAATTAATTTACTAAGCGTCAAAGAGACTTACATAAAAGAAGTCCAAGGGAGCAAGGAAACTCTTATGAAATCACAACTGCAGAGGTTGAAGTTACGAATGATGTCATGGTAGGTACATTAATTGTTTCCTCAAATTTAACCAATGCTTTATTTGATTCTATATCATCACATTTTTTCATATCTTTCTAGTTTTCCAAGAAAATCAGATAGTTCCAATTTAATTTAACAAGGGAGTTATCAGTCAAAACTCCTAAGGGAAGTATCATTTCAACAAAGTTTTGTGAATCAATTACCATTATGGAATATAAAAATGCTTTATCTACTAATATCATCATCATATCCATGATTGAATTTGATATATTCCTTAGTATAGATTGGATTTCAGACCATGATGTGAAAATTTATTATAAGAAGAAGGAGGTTACTATTTTTGATGATGATAGAGAATACCTTTTATTTAGAGCAGAAACACCACCATCTGATTCTCATCTAGATCCACCCCCATTAGCTATACTAAATTCAATTATTGGGGAGGAAGAGAGTGAAATAACTATGGGTGAGGAAAGGAATGTTCAAATAGAGGACGTACCTACTGTGAAAGAATGTATGGATGTGTTTCTAGGGGATTTACTAGGACATCCTCTAGAATGATAATTTGAGTTTTCCATGGATTTAATTCCTAGTTCAATGCCGATATCGAAGACCACTTATATAATGGCCACTGTGGAATTAGTGGAACTAAATAAGAAACTAGAGGAATTGAATAATAAAGGATTTATTCTCCCTAGTGTTTCTCTATTGGGAGACCCAGTTATTTTTGTTATGAAGAAAGATAGATCTATGAGGTTGTGCATTGACTACAGAGAGATCAATGTTATACACTACCACAAAAACAGTTTTTCGCAGCGCCCCCCTTTATCAGCACTAACGAAAAAGCGCTGATAAAGGGCCCCCCTTTATCAGCGCTTGCTTAGTAGCACTGATAAAGGGCCCCCCTTTATCAGTGCTTGCTTAGTAGCGCTGATAAAGGGGGGCCTTTATCAGCGCTTTTTTTAGCACTGATAAAGGGTCGGCTTAAAAAAAATTAAAAATATATTAATATATAAATATAGTTATATTGTTATATAAATATAATATATAATTTTTAAATATATTTTAGATAAGTATAAATGTACATTTACACTTATTATAATTAATATTTAAGATATTTAGTGAAAATGACTTCTTAAAAAATTAAAAAAATATTTTTAATTAATATTTTGATAATCATTATGGAGTAATAGTCATTTAATAACAATTTGAGGACTAAAAAAACTAAAAAAATTAAAAAAAGATCCAAAATATGTTGAAAACGCAACTCAAACTTCAAACGGCCATAACTTTTGATCAGGGTGTCCCTTTGAGCTCTACCACATATCAAATCGAAGCCTGCGAGGAGCTCTACGTCATTATTATTGGGGAAACCCTAGTCAAGTGTTTTTCGAGGCCAAAAGAGGCACAGAAGGCCTCCAAAACTGAGTTTTTTGTCGGGGTACCCAGATTTTTTAACATTTTGTGGATTTTTAAACTCCTTTAAGGGGGTATTATTGGCTTTTCATGGCGGGGACTGAATTTATTCCAAGGTATTACATTCATATTGATATTATGTCTTTGAAATTTCTCCTTTTTTATAATTAAATGCTATTTATAATCAAATATATAACTATATGTACATATTTTTTATATATTCGCACCTAAAAAATAAATTTTTTAAATAAATAATTAAACATATTTACTTATAAAATATATTAGCTTTATCTAAATAATAACTAGTACCATTTTATTTAAAATACCAATATATGAATATTTATATACCTATATATTAATCTAACTATATATATATATATTAATCTAACTATATATATATATATTAATCTAACTATATATATATTAATCTAATAACTATATATATATATATATATTAATATCACCATATATATATATTAATATCACTATATATATATTAATATAACTATATAAATATATATTCATATAACTATATATATGTTAATATAACTATATATATGTTAATATAACTATATATATGTTAATATAACTATATATATGTTAATATAACTATATATATGTTAATATAACTTTATATATATTAATATAAATATATATTACTATACGAATAAATATAACTAAATATATATATAGATATAGATATATATTAATACCACTATATATATATTAATATTACTATATATATTATAATATAACTATATAACTATATATTATAATATAACTATATATATATATATTAATATAAATATATACTACTATATGAATAAATATAACTAAATATATAAATATATATATATATAGATATCATGAATTGGAAAGCAAATCAAAATAGAGTAGTGGTAAGGGCTTAGGCGCGCAGGGGGGAGGTCTCGAGTTCAAATCCTGGTGGAGGCAAGGGTGCGCGCGCATGGGGAATATTGGAGAAAGCGCTGTTAAAGGGTGGAGGGGGGTGCGTGGGGTGCGTGGGGTGTTGTATAGGGGTCGAAAAGCGCTGTAAAAGGGGGGGTTCAAGCACTATAAAAGCCCCCCCCGATTGGCAGTATTTTTAAATTTTTTAAATTTTTTTAAATTTTTTTAACTTTTATCAGCGCTTTTTTAAAAGCGCTGATAAAAGGGTCCTTTATCAGCGCTAAAACGAAAGCGCTGATAAAGGAAGCACTAATAAAGGGGACCCCCCCTTTATCTACGCTGGCTTTATCAGCGCTTTTCTAGCGCTGATAAAGGCCATTTTTAGCACTGATAAAGGCCGTGTTTTTAGTAGTGATAACAATAAAGAACAAGTATCCCCTGCCTCTCATTGATGATTTATTCGATCAACTTCCTAGAGCTCAATATTTTTCAAAGATTGACCTTTGATCGGGATATCATCAGTTGTGTGTGAAGAAGTAAGACATTCTGAAGACAACATTTCGTACCAGGTATGGGTATTATAAGTTTATAGTAATTCCTTTTGGACTGACTAATGCACCCTCTATATTCATAGATTTAATTAATAGATTTTTCATGGAATATCTTGATGAATTAGTAGTGGTATTTATTATTGATATCTTGGTATACTCCAAAAGCTAGGAAGATCATGAAAATCACTTGTGAACTATTCTAAAGACTCTTAGAAGAAATGAATTATATGGAATGTTTAGCAAGTGTAAATTTTGACTTTAGGATATTTATTTTCTTTTCTATATTGTCTGTAAGTATGGAATCTCTGTTGATCCTTCTAAGACAAGAGCAATACAAGAATGGATAGCACCGAAGAGTATAAACGAGGTACACAGTTTCATTGGTTTAGTAGGTTATTATCGGCATTTCGTCTAGAATTTTGCTGCATTGGATAACCCATTAAACAAGCTCACACGTAATGGGGATACATTTATTTGGACAAAAGAGTGTGAATAATGTTTTGAAGAACTGATGAGATGATTAGTCAATGCTACTATCTTGACTCTACCATCGGGGAATGATGGGTCTGTTATTTATAGTGATGATTCAAAGAAAGGACTTGGTTGCATCCTTATGCAGAATGATAGTGTTATTGCCTATGCATCACGAAAGCTAAAAATTCATGAACAAAACTATCCTACTCATGATCTTGAGTTAGATGCGGTAATCTTTGCTCTGAATATATGGAGGCACTATCTATATGGTGAAAAATGTGAGCTATATACCGTTCACAATAGTTTGAAGTATATTTTTTCACAAAAATAACTCAACATGGGGCAAAGACGATGGCTTGAACTACTCATGGATTATTATTACACTTTACCATACCACCTGGGGAAGGAAAATAAGGTGGAATATACTTTGAGTGGAAAAGATCTTGGATATTAGAACAAGATGAGAGTTTAAAGGGATTATATGCTCATGGATCTAGTAAAGATGGATATGAGAATAATCATGGAAGGTGAAACATCAATACTTTTTCAAATTATTGCCAAACAATATTTACTAGAGAGGATAAAATGTTCTCAGACTGATGATAAGGATTTTCAAAAGAAAATTAATGGTGTGAATTATGAGAGATTGATTGACTTTGTATATGAAGATGGAATTTTGAAATTTGGGATGAGACATTGTGTTCCTGACATACCTAATCTAAAAAGTGAATTTTTTGGATGATGCTCATATCACCAATTTCTCTATATACGCTGGTAGCACTAATATGTATAGATATTTGAATGAAGATTTTTGGTCAGACAACATGAAGAGAGATATTGATGATTATGTGTTAAGATGTATGGTTTTTCAATAGGTGAAGGATGATGGAAAACATCCTAGAGGAGTCATGCGACCTCTTCCCATTCCTGAGTGGAAATGGGATGATATTATGATGGAATTTTTCATGGGGATACCAAAGAATCCCATAAGGAATGATGCAATATGGGTCATTGTAGATCGCCGTACCAAGTCAGCATATTTTCTTTCTATAAGAGAAGATTTACCACTTGATAGTTTAGAAAGACTATATATTAATGATGTTTTAAGACTTCATGGAGTACCCCTATCGATTGTTTCTGATCATGATCCCCATTTCAGATCATGATTCTGGAAAAGTCTTCAGAAAGCCCTTGACACTAAACATCGATTGAGCACTGCCTACCACCCTCAAACTGATGGACAATCAGAATGGACAATTCAAACCTTATAAGACATGTTGATATATTTCTGACTTTACTTTCAATGTATTTGGGATCAATATTTACCTCTAGTATAATTTTTCTATAACAATAGCATCCATCCAAGTATTCACATAGCACTATATGAAGTGTTATATGAAAAGATATGTCACATACCAACTTGTAGGGATGATTTTGGTGAAAGAAAACTCATAGGTCCAGAACTTGTTGGGGGAAACAATGTAAAAGGTAAAGATTATCCAAACCCACATCAAAGAAGCTCAAAGTGGGAAAAAGAGTTATGCCAATAACTGAAGGAAGGATTTGGAATTTCAAGTAGGATATCATGTTTTCTTGAAGGCATATACATGGAAGGGTATTCTATGATTTGGTAAGAAGGTTAAATTAAGTCCCTAGTACATCATACCTTTCAAAATTATAAAACAAATTGGAGTTGTAGCTTACCATTTGGAAATGCATCTAAGCCTCTCCAAAGTTAATGATGTGTTCCACATATCACTATTGAGAAAATAAACGACTGACCCAAATCATGTACTCACCTATGAAGAAATATAAATGGAACCCAATATGCCTTATTATGAAGAGATTGTCAAGATTCTTGATAAACAAGAACAAGTGCTGAGAAACTAGACGACTCGTCTGGTAAAAGTTCGATGGAGAAACCATAAGATGGAAGAGGCAACGTGGGAACATGAGGAACTTATGATGAAGAACCACCTGAATATTTTTATGTAGTAATATTCTAGAAATTTCAAGGACGAAATTATTTGAAAAAGGGAACAATGTAACACCTCGAGCTTCCACGGTGTGCTTCTCTTTGAATAATACATTAGCTTGCGTTGTACGCAACTTTGAGTTCGAGCACACCACGACCAATCAAACTAGCCGTTTAAAAAACAATTATTAATATAAATACCCACATTTTGAAGTTTTATAAATTTTATTTTTCAAAATAAAATTCATTTTTGGATTTGGAATATCAAAATTAGCTTAGGGTGAATTTTTGGTTTTTTCTGAAAACTTTCTATTTTTAATGAATAGTGAAAAAACACTGCGTTATTATATAAAACTGACTTTTATCTAAATTATAATTATTTTTATTTAAATTTATTATAAAGTGAAAATATATACATAATACCTATATTAGTCTAATGTAATTAATTGTAGTAAATTTATAATAATATTAGATATATAAAATTTTATTGAACTTTTTAACGCCTTTTATCCACCTTCTAGGCACATTTGCAAATTTGCATAAAATTTAATTTTACCACTTTTGTGAATTGAATTTCAAAATTCTGAGAGACATTATTGACATCAGTAAGTAAAATTTTGTTCAATAGGATGAAAATAATTTTTGGTAAATAGAAACTTTTGAATTTTATTTACCACGATTAGAAGTAATTAGGGCAATTAAATGTAAGAATGATATCATAATTACCCTAAAACATGTCCTAATTATATTGGATAAGTTTATTTCAACCAAAATCAACCTTATTAATAAAATATTATCTTTTTTATCCACTTGGATGAGATTAGGACATTTATTATTATTTTATTTAAAGAAGAGTTAAAAGTGTTAAATTCAAATTTTAATAACTAAACTACTTTTAATATAGGGTTATACTTAAGATAAATTCGACTATAAATATTCATTAGAAAGATACAAATATTTTATAATTTTTTTCATTTTATTTATAATTTTTATACATTATATAATTAAATTTATTTATGACACAGTGATAATGTTGTACTTACCTTATTATTGAAAGATTGAAATAATTGATATTATAAATATCTAAATAAATGTAAATTGATACTTTTGATGCGTTAAATTAATTTTCTAGGTTAATATGTCATTTTAGTATTGATTTAATGTATTTCTTTTCAAAGCAATCATGTTTTTTTAATTTTACAAAAACCAAATACTAAATAGTGTCAAAATTGTCATAAATTAGTTTTTAAAACAAATACCATATTATTAAATGATATAATATTCCTAAAAATATAAGGTTCAACCAAAGGACTTATATAATGATATATATTTCATTAATTAACCACTAGAGTTTTTCTTGGAATTTTACAGTAATTGTATTAACCATGTAATATAAAAATACAAGAAGAAATTGTAAAGGTTAAACTATTTAACTAAGAGATAAATCTAAAAGATATGGTTAATATGGCGACCTAAACTTGTTTAAAACCTATTAGTTGAAAGTATTTAGACCCATACCCACATTATCCTTGAAATAAATCTATTTTTTCCATTATAAACCTAAAATGAATTTATAATAAAATAATATTTCAAGTTTTTTCTAAAGTGACCCTCACATTTCTTATAAAAGGGCACTTCCCCTTCTCTCAAAATCACACCTACAAAGCCATTTTACTTGTCCAAAACCTAATCAAACATATTTCCAACTACCCTCAATTCAACCTAGAGGCCTTACTTTGATCATAAATCCAACCTATGGAGCCTGTTTGATCAAATAAAAAAGGAAGTACCCAAAGAAGATGTAATAATGTCATCAACTCTATCAAAGTACTTTTCTTCTTCCACTTCCTATTTATTTGTTGTTTACATACCAAAATAATAACTCATGTACCTTATACATACAATTATTATATTATAAATTTGGTACAACCATATTCATTTTTCTATCCATCCTTTGAATGGAAAAGTCACCAAATGTGCAGACGTACGGCTTACCATCTTCACATCATGGTGCAGTTTGTTATTCAACACTTCATTATTTGGATGGGTATAATAATGAGTATAATTGATTTAAATAATAGATATAACATTTCAATGATTATATATATTTAATAAAACACCAAATTACATATAATTTCACTATCAATAGAATGACATTGTCGCTCGTGCGTACGTACAGATTACCATCTCCACAAATGTGATGAGATTCATTCCACATCGTAACTGTTCAAGAATAATTTTATTTTTTAAGATTAAAAATAATTTCTAATAACACAATATCATTATGTATTTGAATCAAATACATCTATACATAACAAACATGACTTTTGTAACCAAACATATAAAGGAAAACGAATCAGTTAACACCTGAAACAATGATACTACGGAAATATTATTAACAATGAAATATTAGAAGATCATATATGATATCATATTTATGTATGTGGTTCTTGTATAATTTAATAAAAATTATTTAACTATTATATAGGAGTTTAACTTACCCTTGACTAAGAAGAAGTAAAAGGTAAGGGTTAATTTTACTTTTTCTTTATTATCCGAGGTTTTTTATACGTAAGCATCTACTGGAAATTCTTTATCATCCCCATCCGTGTTTCTTAAAAATGTATTTCAATTTTTTTACTATTTCCTAGAATATGGGTTAATGTCATTTATAACTTTATTTTAATTTTTATAAAATGTTTTGAAAAGAATCATTCTGTCATTTTCCAAACAAGGTACTTTATTACCTTTTTGACAAATTAGGGTAAGAATGTTTTTTTAAATTATACGGTGGTTGCGGCTATTTTCCGAATTTTTAACAACTTCAAATATTCCCTTACAAGATTATAAGAATATTTTCAAAATAAATTTTTTATTTTATAATTATGTTACTTTTAAATTATTTCAAAATACAAAGATATATTTCTCTCAAATAGTTTTGATTTCATCTATGTCGACATCCTTTAATGGATTTTACACTTGTTTGAAGTTGATTTATTATAATACAATCTTTCACATTGGATTAAAGGTTTTGGGATATGTTTGACTATAGATGTGATATTTTTATACCATTCATGATTTATGGTTAAATTATTAACATTTCGTATTTTAGTTTTAATACGAATGTTTATGTTTTGTTTCAAACTTTTCATATGAGGAATACATTGGATTTAGTAAGTGACAGGTGGATCCCGCTACAAATCCTCAATGCATCGATAGGTCTCAATAGAAAAATTAGTGTCTTGGTTCAATGCATTGACAAAATTTTATTTGTATTCTGGGAATGAGACATTGACAATGTGGTTATGATGTCCGACATTATTAATTCCATCATTATGAAATTAGCTGTTGATATTACATGTGACTATTAGACTAGTAGAATATCCATGTGAATCAGTATATGAAATTATTTGATTTATATTTTCCATATTATGATTAATTTTAAGTTTAAAAATCTTGTGTTTTAGTCTCATGCATTGCCTTAAATGTTTATACTTATTTATAATAGTTTCTGATATATTGTTATCCTTACTGAGTATCTTAGCTCACCCCTTTATTATGTTATCTTTTTTCCAGGATGTGAATACGTATATTATGATTAACCTACAGGGATAGGCCAAAGGATATGAGTCTGTTCAAAGGGGAGATAATGTTGGTTTTTTTATTTCTTAATGTAATGTAAAACATATGTATGTATCTAGTACTTCCAAGGCCACTAAACTAATAAATCTTTTGAGACTTGATCTCTTGTGATCATGATAATGATATGTAATAATGCACTGACATTGGGTAACTAGGTTTGGGGTGTTACAAACATCATATTCACAAGACATTAAAATTTCATGAAAATATCCTTTTTGCATGATGTAAGACTGCATGATTCACATCCCTATTGCATGATGTAAAATTTCATAGTATTTTGGTCCATGATTTAGTGGATCACAATAATTGGTGCTGTTCTTAGACCACACCTATGTTCCATAACTATGTTTGTCTTGAATATCACCTCAATGGCATAGATAATTTTTCTGAAACCTTATATCCTAGGCCCAACTACGATGTTAAAAACCTGATATCTCTCTCCCTCTCTTGTATATAAAGAAATAACTATGCAGGGGACTCAGACATGGGTCCTTTCACTTTTGGGACTATCTTAAGGATTTATAAATATGTTTGGATTGATTCTTGTCCACAGAGGATACATAATGACACTCGAGTACCTTAACCATGAATAATCAAAGTAAAAAAAGATTATGTGTCCATTTCCTCATGCATATGACCCCAATCCATAGAGGAGATTTTAATTCTGGTTCCCTCATTCAAGATCCCATCATATAAAAAAATCCCAATTACCTATGTGTGAAGTTGATTTATACAAGAAACTTCACACTCCATGGCCAATTCTAGTCCAAATGATTCCTTTATGATTGAAAAAATACCTTCCACACATCATACTCCTTGTCCAACAAAAATTTGGATCTCCATAATATTTCTCTAGCCAGCAGTAATAGAATATCTCATATTGGAGGACACCTTTGTTTTGACTATCCATAATACACCCTAGTATGGCTTTTTAGAATGTTCTCCTAGAAGGGACTCTCAACCAAAGGCACTATTTCCTTAAGAGAAACGTCATCTATCTACGTTCACCTTGAAAAAACATTACTAGAAACTTATTTTAATACATGATCCATGGAAACTCCTTGCGTACTTTTCCCATATCTATTATCCTAATCTCAAGACCCCCAAGATCACGGTTTACAATTTTCTTCTTCACATCCGAATTCTATCAGAACATCCTCAGCTTGGTAAGCCCTATGTCGCTCATCATTTTCTTGACTATAGTCCTAGTTGTATGACCTAAAACTGCAAGACACCATTAGTATTTTCGGTATAGCTTTAAAATATGGAGAAGTCCTTGTCACATGAACCTAAAAGGAATAACTCATATTATCCTAGACAAAGAACAATAAACTATACAACAGTGTATTTAACACATGATGTTAAAATGTAGTCTTACCCTATACAGCATGCATAGGATGTCTTGGGAAACTAGATTAGGAAGCCTTTTGTCACAAAAATTAGATTCCTATCAGTAGATGATTCCATGAATTTATAAACAATGTTTATGGGACTCCATTCCTCATTTTTTCACATTGTATAAACTTTATACTTACTGCATTACATTAAATTTCATAGATAGCATCCCTCTAATTTTACATTAAGATTCTCCTAGAACTATGTACAACGTGATTCCCACCCCTATGAGACAAATAGTGATTCATGGATCCAATATCATAGTCTAAACACCAAATGATAAAAATTATTTTTCAATTTATTTCAATTGACTCTATGTTGTTAAAGAATCCATTTTCAGTACTTGTTTCACACACTAAGCATATCCCCCATGGGCTTAGCAATTTTGGTAAGGTCTTCCCCAAATGATTGAGATGTATCATTTCACATCAGTGTCTGGATGGACCTATATGAGAGACCCTAAAATTCACACCAAACCTATTTACAACATGAAATTAAAGTACATGGTTGTATTCTCTTTCATGGTGTAAAACTACAGATTTATATAGTCCTCACCTGAGAGGACCTCTTTACTTAGTGTTGGTCTCCCACCCAACCTCTTTTTAAGATCTATGTGCAGATTAATTCTCACCATTATTAGATATGCATTGATGCACATATCATTTTTATTTTTCCCAATTATCAAATTCATTTTTTTTATTTTATTAAAAACCCACTTTGAGGAAAGTGGGAACCATACAACAACATTCACGCAACATAATAAACAACCTTAAAAATGAAAATTTCACACCATACATATTTCAAAAATCAAAAATTTCAAATAGAAATACCATCATCACGCCTCCCACGAACTAGCCAGCAGTGTCAAGTATGAGCCAAAAACCACTCTAGATGCAAATTTTTCAAAATTTTAAATTTAGAGCTCCTTCACCAAAAGCCTTCTTTTGTTCCTCCACCAAATCCAATCCACTAAAACAGAGTCTCCACACATTCCACCATAATGAAAAAAAGCAGGTTCACCCAATACGAAAGAAGAATCTTCCAAAACAGATCATGGAAAACTGAATCCATGGAGAATAGGAAAATCAAAAGAAAAATAGTAGGAACACATCCAAAATCTTGATGAATCTTTCTCCCTCTTCACACCTCCACCGATCCACTGATCCACAAACCTCAAATCCTCACCGAAAGACCAGAATCACACCACAGATCACAACCAACCAGAAACAAATCAAAAACAAGGAACAAAAACATCACTGGAAAGCAAGCCACCTGAACGTGCGACAGAAGAAATCATCTGCCACAAGCTAGAATCACTCACGTAGCTGCCTTCACGACCACACTAGAGACCGCAACAGACCTCCCAATCACTCCCACAACTGACGTGAAAGCGCATCTGTGACCATCAACGTAGAAGCAGACTCAACCCCTGGGCCTACACCGCACCACCATGGAAACCCTAACCAATTCAAAGGATAGGGCATGAAGATGTTAACAATGCTGAAACGTGTTTGACCCATGAAGCTGTGATGTTGTTCCTGGATGAGGAATCACACACCGCGATCCCAACGAGCATAACCACCGAGAGAGAAGCCACCACCGACCTGAGGCGGATAAAAGGAAGGAGGCGACATGGGGGGAAACCTTGCAAGGAGAGCCCTTTACGGGCACATCATTTGTCCCAACGACAATAAAAAATGTTCCCTCTTCACATGTGGGTTAGACCCATGCATGGAATGCTCATTCTAAGAACTATATATGGATTGATTCTCACATTTATGAGATACATAATGATGCATAGATCCTATATCCTAGTCTAGTTGAAATTATAAAAAATATATCCCCTAACTACATATGGGTTAGTCCAGCATAGGAAACTTCTCCTCATTCTTATTTGAATTTGATATAAAATGCTCTTACTATACTTAGGAACCTTCCTTAGGAGAATAAATCTCTCTTTCAAGGGAAATATGAATATCCATAAGATTTTTCCAACCATTAGTAATAGAATGTCAAATAACAGAGGATGCTATTTTTGACAATAAATAATACACCCCAGTCTTACTGTGTATAACTATCCCCCAGTAGGGCCTGTCAAACATAGGTACCTTCATCCTTAGAAGAAACCTCTTATATATTCGTATGACCTGAAAACATCTTGCTGGAAAGTATTTTTCACACATCCCCCAATTCCATCACCCATATACTTATCCCATATCACTTTTTGGATCCATAAGATCCCAAACTTTAGTTTACAACTTTACATTTGAATTCATGAAAAATGATGGATTTTTATTAGTGTGATCGCAATGAAATGGAAAATCACTAATATTTTGGTCAAAGATAAATGACCTTAAATTGTATCCCTCAAATTCTTTGTTATAATGAATTAAACTACATATTTAATATCTTAGTAACATGACATTAAACTGCATCATGCTTCAACTCTCATCTTGGAAGAGCCTTTCCTTATGGTGTGGGTCACCCACCACATCACCATGAAGAATTGTGAATGATTCTTATTCTCAGTTCATCAAGACATGTTGTAATTACTGGATCCCTCATCCTTGTGTTATCCATATATCAAGAAAAATTCCCCTCTCCATACTTGATTAAGATCCATATAGGGACTTAGTTAACAGTAATTTCATACGAGTTGATTCATATCTTAATTAGATATGTGGTGATGCCAAAATCATCCATTATAAGCCTAGTTGCTACAACTGAAACAATATGTGTGTTCTCCATTCATGGACACTCCATGGACTTGGGGAGTAATTTAGAGATTTCTTCATGGACCCCTCCTTGGTAAGATCATGATCAAAATAAAATACCCCTTATTTACATATAAATCAAATTTTTAAATGGGGTTTCTCATCCATGGTCAGTGCCAACCCAGATAACCCTTTTATTCTTAGACACATTCCATTCACAAACCAACCTCCACAGTCACGATAAATATGGATCCTCATAAACACTCCTTGGACATCAATACCCAATCTTTATTTTCATAAGTAACCCATAAGAACACCAATCAACCAGAGGCACCTTCATCCTTATGAAAGGACCCTTTATTCTATGTATTTCCTAAAAACATCATGTTGTAAAATGATTTTAAAACATGCTCTATGATTATACATACATAATTTTCACATATTATTTACTCAAATAATGAAATAAAAATATCATGATTTAAAACCCCACATTTCATACCTGAAGAATCTCAAAAAATGCTTCTCCAAAAAACCACTATAAATTCATTACCCCCATAACTCATGGTCAAATATTTTCAATATAAAACACTAGTTTCACTCATCCGACATGCAAGACCTCAAATTGCTAATGGAAAGAGATTTAAAACATTTTAGGTTAAAAACCCATAGAGGGATATCATAATAAAATCCAATTCAAACCTGCTAATTCTTATTCTCATTATACTTAAGAACACTTTAGGTTAGTAACAAAAGATACATAAGGTTTTTAGGGCCCATTATATGACTCTAGACATAGTAAAACAATTCTCATTATGTTCCTCTACCTAAGAAAAAAATCAGAACATTGAAAACAATTGTTTTCAACCTTTCAATTTCGATATTCAATAAATCTGATACAAGATAATTCATTCTTTCAAAAAAGAAAAATTTGATGCTACAATGATGGTAATTATTTCTATACCCATCCATGATCCAAGCCAAAAGAAAAATAAATAGAGTATATTAGATGAAATGTTCATGTTCTTGGTTGATTTTTTTACTTGATGGTAAAATGGTTTGGGTTATATTGATTTTAAGTTTATTAAATTATATAAGTTGATGTGAAATGAAAATAAAGAAATAAAAAAATATTAATGAAATTGATAAAAAAAAGTTTCCATTCATTAGAAAAATTTTTGGTGTAATGTCTACATCCTGGAGCATATCCTTAATATTATTGGGAAATGAGAAGCAAATGAAATGACTATAGTGAAATTTGATGTACATTATTCAATATTTCAACTATTTCCTAACTTTAGGCATTAAGGTATTTCTTGATATTGGTTCATTTTCTCAGATTTAGCTTCTACTAATGGATGCATATTCCTAATGAATTCATTTAACTCTACAATTTTATATTTAAGGGATTTTATCCTAATAATTGTCGATGAAATTTGTGCCTTTACTCTATCCTCACAAGCCTCACATTATCAAAAATCTGTAGTCTTTAGAAACATCTAATCATGATGTTGTGCTTCCTCAACAACTAAATGAGGTAGTTTAGAAGCAGTATCCTTTAAATCTTCCTCATGATGGTCTGAAAAATTAACATAGATAATATCACATTAATGAGTTTCAAAATCCTCCTATGAAATGAGAACATGATGAATAAGGAAATATAAATTCTAATATTCAAACCCCCTAATTCCTAATACGTGGAAGTGTTTATGAAGTTTGTCCACTTTATCAATAATGTTTTCTAAAAGAATCTACATAATGTTATTTTAAACTTGGTTCCAATCCCACATTCAAATGGAATGATTTTTGATGACTTTAGTGGGATCTATACTTTGTTCACGCACTACTATAGTTATATAATTTAGGATCACATTCGATGTGGATAGTTGTGATCTAAATTTCATCATGGTTTTCAGAAATCCCTCCATCATTGCCTCCTGTATAATATTAGGGGATGGTTTGGTAATCCTGGCTTCTATCAATGAAATTTGAAACATCGTTTTTATGGAACCAATGTCAATGGGGTGTCCTGTAGTGTCAGGAAAAAAATTTAGGTCCGAACCACTTCTATTACAAGGGAAACTTGAAGATGAATCTACCTTAAAATTCATAGATTTTTTTGATGAAATATTTTCTTCATTATAAATTGGTGATAGAAGAACGATGGGTAAGGAACTTAGATAATCCAATAGTTTATTCACCCATCAGATCAGTTTCACCAATATCCCATTTGGATAGTATTCCAACCATATTTTGGTATAACCCCATGAAAAGTTTGTTGGATCATCTATGGAAGGTAAAATAATATCCTTTCTAGAGTCCTCATGCATCCACATAAAATATAATGATGAAGAATTAGTTGATTTGATTCCCTCTTATTCTTGATGAGGGGTAAGGATGAAACCTGTTAAATATATTGAAATTGTCATGTGAAACTATAGGGAGTTGGTCTTGAAAATGTTAACACAATCTATCCCAGAAACTAGAATCCGATCTCACAGTAAGATGATGTAGGTGTGTTCTTCTAACGTTCCTCCAACATTATCTATCACCACTATAAAATGTGTTGAATAAGGAATGAAAGATAAATGGGATATATCCTTTAACAACCCAATAGAACTATCAATGCCCTGGTATATTGGGTGAATGGAATAAATATCAAGCAGCATGGGTAAAAGGGTATAATGAGGAATCATCATGGTATACTTGTATTCATAGCATCAAAAGTGATTCTCTACCCAACTTTATAAAAATTTTAAGGTTTCATGAAAGATATGCATGTGATCTTCCCTAATTTATATGACCCAACAACTATTAAATACTAGTGAGGGTTGGTATAGCTAGGTTGATAGGTTATACCACCCCAACATGGCTTCCATTGTCAAGGTGGAGATCCTGATGCAAGAATAAACATAAAAATATTGAAATAGACATCCACTCAAAAACATGGTGAAAAATTATTCGATTCCAGATTCTAGGGATATGTATGAATTTATCTTATATCCCTATGTAATATGTTTTCCTTCCTTGATAGTGAACCGATATCAACTAATAACACCTTAAAATTTTTCTGTCAGATGGGCCCAGGTGAACCGAACCTTCACCCACTAACCACTAGTTTGAAAAAATGACTATATCCAGTCCCTAAATGGAATAAGTGAATAGTTGTGAAGGGGTTAACCTAATGAATTATTTGTTATGATCAGTAAGACTTTCAATAATGTAGAAATGTGTTTGGTGTTTTACAAATTGTTTGATGCACTAATAAAATCATCAGAAATGTTATCAAGAATGGAAATTCTTCCCAATTAGTATATATCCCACAAACTAATCCCAACTTCACCATGCGGTAAGTGAAAGGTGTTAGTGCTCAAACAAAAACGATTGATTAATTCATAAAAGATCATTTCTGGAGAATACACTTCGAACATAGAAATCCATACGACTTGGTATAAGTTGAATACCTACAAACATTCAAGAAATTCCATGAAATTTTCATGCACCTAGAATGACGAAGCCTATTCATCAGAAAAACTTCACCCAAGATGCAAATATCACTTTGAGATCCACCCTTCAGTTGAATCGCCTCATGAAAGATTAAAAATTGATGTACAATATTATATAGATGACTATAAAGATATTTCCTAATTATGAATATTTCTTTGAGTCTTCAAAGATCCATTCAAAATGAAAACGTTCCCTAGACTCAATTCAAGAGTGATGTGTACCGTAATAGAAATATTCACTTGAAAATTATCTGAGGACTTTTCAAACCAAACTGTTGGAAATATTTTATCAGTTGATGCATTTGGAGCATCCTCTTGAATCCTAAAGGCGTACAGTGTAAATTCTTTGGAAAATATATAATCCATAATCTTTGGTGAAAGGAGACTCTTCAGGATACCTTCTTGATGATTAATATGATTTTAGGGGTCAGTTTTGATGTTATTAGTAATAGATATTATCCTCTCAATCATGGTCATGAAATCAATCATCAAACAAGAAATTTTTTTTCTAGGATTCATTTTATCCCTATGGAAAGAAAAGTTAGTAAAAAAAAGATATTAGATTTATCAAAGTGAAAAATCCTCTGTAGCATGGTATGTGACCCGCATATCATGTTATGAAACCCATGTAACATCTAAAATTAAATATGTAGAATTATAAATTACTAGGAAGAAACCATTTTTCTGTTAATAAAATAAATTTTTTGATGGGATTACCAATTCCGTGATTCAAGGGATTTAGTATGTAAGAAAGGAAGTTCACAAAGGGATTTATCTATGTGGTGAATGATGTTAACCCATGATCTCAAGGCAATTATAAAATCACATGAACGTTTCTAGGTGACAAATTGGTAAAATTGACACATATTTTATAGTCATGATCCCTCCTCTAGGTCCACATTTACCCCAAAAATCATTTTTCCAGTCTAAATTATTCCTCAGAATTTACTCCCCTTCATGCTGATCGAATCCCATTCCAAATGGGGGGATTTTTTGGGCCCTAAAAAATCATAAAAAATATAATAAAGATATCATGACTTTTTGAAATACAAAAAAATTAAATAGACAAGGAATTCATGGAGTTTAAAATTGGTAAGGTAAGTGGAATGGGAAGGCGAACTATACCCTCTACATAGTGCACATGTTATGTGGGATCGCAGCTCTACATAGCTCTCCCATAAACAAAAATAAATAATTTTTTGGGTGAGGTAGTAAAATAATTCTCTTCATAGAAAACCTTTTCATTTCCAAGGTGAGGAAGTGAAATAAGGCCCCCCTGTAAAGGGCCTTTTTGTTTGCTGGGAGGGGCAGTGAAATAACTCCCCCTACAAATAGAATTTTCATTTGCAGGAGAAGGAAATGATTTAACACCACCCAAAAATAAGCTTTTCGTCTATAGTTTGAGGTGTCCTTTTACCTCCCCGCAAACCACAAAATGTTATGTAGATGATTGTTTTATCACTTATCCAAGTTGAGTTAGGCATGTTATGTGGCCAGTCGAATATCCTAGGAAAATTTTTATTTATCGTGCCTATATATATTTATATATAGTCTTTATAGAATTAAAGGGATATATGGATATACAAGAATAGAAGAGAAGACTCTTATAGGTAATTCACCTACCACATACTGCGAAAGAGACTAAAAAAAGGATCCTTCATTAGGTGACCTATCTAGCCACCTATAAAGGCTTCCCTTATGCCTGAAAAATCTCACTATGAAGTTTACCCCCTTTTAGGATCCTTTTCGATCCCCTACACTATATATTGATTTTTATTATCCTAAATGGGGTACAATTAGGGTCTTTTTTCCCTTATGACCTTTCTTCCCACATTCTGCGTAGTATTTAGCCCCATTTTGTACCCTTCACAAACTATCTAAATTTCTTCACATCTCTTTTTCCAGACCCTAGGAAAGCTTTCATAAAGTCCTCCTCCATGACCAATAGATTCATTCATCCTAGGGATAAGACACACTATCATTTATCTATTTATTATTACATTATCATGGTATTCGAAGCCCCAAACTTAACCTCCTTTATGGGAGGGATCCTAAAAATATTCAAAGCCTTGAATTATCATTCTAATGAGGATCCCTACCTTATGGATGGTGGTGGAAGAATTATCAAGCTTGATAGAAACATCTATTTATTGAAATTTAAATTCAATCATATGACATTACCTTCTTCTCATCTTTCTCTCAAGTATCATCCTCTTTTCTACCTATTGAAAGGGGGAGGAGGATATATAATTGGGAAACCCTCCTAGTGTAATCCACTTTTCATTCTTGGTGGGATTTCTAGATTTTCTACTTCCTCTTTTCTCTCACGCTGATCATGAATCGTGTGGGATTAGAGGTTAGTGGTGATCATGTCATTAGCATGATCAAATAACTAAAATGGGTCTCCTATTCAGTATATTCCCCAACCATACAATTCAGAATGGGCCTCCTGCTATGTAATACCCAAATCCATGTCCTCATCCTATGAAAATATCCATATTCCCTATAATACAAACATTCAATGGGCTGTATTCTTAATGAAGCAACCTTGGGAATCCTACATTTGTGTAATCAAAAACCTTTAGAATTACATGGTATTTGATTCCTATCTCAACAAGAAATGTAAGAACCCTACTTAAGGACCAAACCTAAATTTTTCAAACCACCAATACCCTTTTTATGAAACATTCCTAGTTTGATGATGCCTCAAACTCAGAAGTCTATATTCCTTCTAGGTCCTCCCTTTTTTATCCTTATCAACCCAAATTCCTAATGTATGCTACCTCGATTGAAGGCCATATTCCATACTAGATCAACTAGAAAGGTTACTTCAGTGTAAGTCCCACACCCCATTTTTTTAGGTACCTTATGCCAAGATGTACTTGTCATATGATGTTAAACTACACAGTCTATTTCTTGTCACATGACCATTAAATGTATGATATTTATCGATATTTGGTACAAAAATATGTGTGTTCTAATTCCTTTGACAAGGATTCATAGAAATACCATCTCATGGGACTAATACCAACATAAAAACAACTTTTTTCTTCCTAGATGATGATAAATTCAAGAGAAACCTACTTTGTGGATTAAAACAAGTATCATGCCAATGAAAAACATAAGAATATTTAATTTATACAAAAAATGGTTCCGTTGATAGAGAACCCAAGATACATACAGATGTCTCCATCAATGAAGAACCTCAGATAGAAACTGAATATTTTAAATCCAATACATTCAAATGACAGATTGTTAATATAACTGTAACCTATTTCATATTATGGATTTGATAAAGGATTTAAAAATATGTTTTAGATATAAAGTACCATTCTAAATTAGGAAATAATTCCCCCCAAAAGGTTAAATGAGCCTAACCTCCCATCCTCTCATCAAATGAGAGTCCCTAAGTGTTGTTGTAACCATTTATAAATGACCAGAAACCTTTGGAAAGTGGGTTTGTGAGAAATCATGAATAATAGAACCATTGCGTGTTTTCAATTCCATAAATAAAACCCATTGGAAACCAATCATAGAATACATAGAAATAAAAAGGGTGTGCATGAAGTGAAGGGGTTTTCCTCCACCACCATGAAATTCCATTCAAATACGACTTTATTACCTGAATGAAACTGATGATTTTCCAAATGAAACATAGGGTGACCCTTAATTATCACAATTTACCACAATAATTTTTAAAAAATTTCAATATTCAATGTCTAAGAAACCCTTACTTGTTTCTTTTTCCATACGTAACCCTTATGTATTCCCTTTTCCATAACAAACCCTAATATATTCCTTTAGAGATAGGTAAACCCTTACTTACTCAGAGTACACTTATATATGAGAGTAACCTCAAGTATAATAGTACTATTATATATAAGAGTAACTTTATATGTAGGTACTTTTCCATATTTCCAACCTCGATATCCACCTCTAAAAACCTTTAGAATTCATCTCTAATTGATCCGAGCCACTTAAAATCATTTCAAAACACCTCAAATAACCTTTGTAATTAATAAAATCTTCAAATAAATATTTATCAAAACTCCAAAAGCATTTTTAATTAAAAACATAACCAAATATTTAATAATATGGTTTCCATCAGTTTTCAATTGATACAGTATAATGACCTAAAAAATCCTTCTATGATTACTAAGAAAATCTTTTTTTCAAAATGAAAATTTTACTGAATTTCACAATGTAAATACATAAAATTACTATTAGAAATATATATATATACATGTCATGTAAAAATAATAATTACTATATATTATACTATTATAGAGATATACAAACTAGAAAATAGGCACCATGCAGTGGTGTACTCCATAGGATCAAACTCTTCCAAGAATATTACACCTACATGGAAAATTATTTAAAATAAATAAATTTTAGAAATATAAATGTCATTATCAAAGTAATTTTAAGAAACTTTGGGAATGATGTAGAAAATATTGATGTTTCATAGCATATATATAGGATGGAATTGGAAATGTGACCATTGGGATATGGTCATTAGTCAACATGACCATTGAGAACTATAACCATTGATAATAATATTATCATTGAAATTAGTGTTTATAAAGGTTAATTAAATTTATATTTTATGAAGAAATGTGAAATGATGGCCTTGGCTATTAGATTCGTGCTTCTTAAAGTTCATTTTTCAAAAATTGGGAGGGAGGTGGAGTCACTAGGACTAACCCTTGAAAAATCCCATGTAGAGCTTCAAAAATTGACTCTTGAACAAAAATCACATATGGTAGAAGTTCAAAATAGTTTTTATCACCACTAAGTCAATGTTAGCTGATCCACCCCATGAAATTACCATCATCACACACCTTACACTTAAGGAATATGCCTGTGTAATAAGGGGTTATATATATATATATATATATATCATATCATCATATAATTATAAACTCATTTTTATAAATGAAATATTTATTTCATCAATCCAATTTATAATATTATTTTATTTAATAAACTATACATGAATATAAGATGAATTTGATAAATATATTTTTGGATACAAATAAAACATAATTGAATTTTTAGAAAATATATACAATTGTATTATATACTTATTAATTCTAAATAATATTTATTTTCATGAAATAGTATTTTGAAATAGTATTTATTTAAATATAAATTATAACATAATTTTATTATGTCCTATGAAATTTTTATAAGTTTTAAAAAGTTAACTTTGTCATAAAAACTGTCATTTTTCAATAAATAAGTATTTTTAATTAAAAGTTAAAATTGTTACATTTAAGAAATTATTTTGATAAAATAATTTTTTTTTTGAAATCATCATTTTGGTATTATTTTAGAGTGAAATTTTTAGAATTTTCTAAAATACATTATTTTTTAGGGAATGGTAAAAATACATTTCTATGTTTTTTGTATATTTTAGAACTTCATATATATGTAAAAATGAATTAAAAATTAATTAAACTTAATCCACAAAGTGGATTAATATTTTTAATATTATTAATATTATGTATTTATTTAGATATAAATAAATTTCTATACCTATAAAATACTTTCAAATTTCTAAAATTGATGTCATGATTTAAAAACAATTTATGAAAAATATAATTTTCTATTTCCAAATTATTATTAATTTGTTTATTTTGCTTTTAATTGATTAACATATTTTGAAAATTGACTTAATTTCATAAACTCGTGAGAAAAAACCATGGGTAAGTTGTTGGTTTTTCATTTTCCACAACCTAGAATTCTAAGACCTATATTTATAAATTATTAAACCATTCCTCTCCTTTTATGATAAATTCCCACCAATTCCACCATTAATATCTACTCTAAATCTATTATCCATGAATTTTTGGTCATATTACCTCACAATGAGTCCTTATGAATTTTCCTTACGGTCTTAAGGTGGAAGCCTCAAGTTCTGGGAAGCAACTCTTCATGGTAATTAAGTTATCCTCCTCTTCTCTTCCATCCGAGTACCCCTTTTGTGGAATGTTTTATAATTGTTGAATCAATTTCCTTTCATACCATTTTTTATTATCACATTACTTCAAAAATAGTTTTTTTATCAATGAGATAACCTAACCCCCTATTATACCCTATCTTTAATATAAATTGTATGTCATCATGCAACAAAATTTATTTCTTGAATTTATCTCTATTTCAAGAATTATTCTCATATTGTGGATAACCAAAACACTCACATATCCATGGATATTCACATAGATTTAAATACAATTTTTTAATCATGTATTCACATGTAGGAAAACCATAATACCTTTTCTGGGGTTAAAAATGATGTAATGTTCAAGTCTTTAAAAACTTATGTACTCAATGATTTTATATGAAACCCATTATTTATTCTACATGGGTTATTGATGAAATTATTTATTACAATCAAAGTGCATCATATGAATTAATACATATGACTAGTGAAACTTTATAGTTCTCTAATTCATTGGTTATATAATTAATCTATAGATATGACATGTTTTATGACACCTTTATTAATAACCTTGGTAATTATGTTTTATGACAACATGGTGATAAACCTTAGTGATATGATTATCAATGTCTCATTTTTATAATGTATCCACATTTCCATGTCATATACCAAGTAATTAATATTATTATATCGTGATTATTCCTCTCTTTTATCCATGATAGTCATTCTTGTTCCATTTCCTTTTTTATCCCTTACATGGATTTATGCTCGTCCTTTTCTATTGATGTATGTACCTAGGAAACCCCTTGTAGTGATTACCATAGAAAGGATTAAAAAATTAGTATTTCAAAATTATTAAATAATTTTTTTATGTTTTCTTTATGAAATTTATATATTATGTACCTACTTTCCAATACACTAGGCCTCAAAATATCCTTTTAATTCATTAATGTGATACTTGTTAAAGAATTAAGATAAAAGTCATGAATTAAAAAGTTGGGGTGACGTAGTTGGTATCTAAGGAATGGTTTAGTTATTTGTGGAAATTAAGACTTTAAAAATTTTAGTATGAACCCTTGGGAGAATTATAAATATAAAAAACATAAATTTTTATGAAGTTTAAAGTGAGTTGTTTCTAGGAAATTATATCTCTGTATGGATACTACAAGTGGTTGTTGTTTTAAAATAGATACATCTTGGAGTTATAACTATGAAAATATTTGGTTGGGTAAATCGCAGTCATTATTATGGTGCACAGTGAATGGTATCTTATTGTGCACTTGTTTTGGCACTCCTAGGGGTATTCTTTGGGTAATCACATGATTTTTATGAACTATTATGAAAAATATATAGATAATGTAAATTTTTAGGATTTTTGTATATCATCCTTGAAGAACGATATTATAAAAATTTAGTATTAATATTTCCTTTAGAATGTTTATTATAATATTCCCAATAGAAATGAATTTCTCACTTATTTTTACTTCTTCTATAAAAAATGGTTATAAATAAAAGGACTCATGTAAATAGTGAATGAAAAGGAAAATGCGATGACATCCTTCACAATACGGGGGATATTGAGTTTAAAACTTCATGATGAGATTTTATTACTTTAATTGGGTCATGAATAACAACCTAAACCATATAGAGAATCTAGCTTCACTACAAAAAGAAAAAAACTAGAAATTGAATCTTTTTTGCATTAATAACCACCAGTTTTTAGTGGAACCTGTAATCCTCTCATCACTGAAAAATCAATCAATTCTATAGAAAATATATTTTATATACACCATTATTTGTACCAAGAGAAATATATGTTGGTGTTATATCTCTTATAGGGATAATATTATCATTTTTGAACACTAATCAAGAACATGAATCCAAGGGATGAGGTGGAATCACTAGAATGGTAAGACTTAAGAAAAATTCTTTTTCAACAAATGTTTTCCTTATACCCTTTTCACTAAATTGATAGGTAATTTCTTGAGTTAAGAAAAGAAAAAATTTATCAGTGAGGAATTATTGGATGATTTTTTCAAGTCTTTTTTATACACTTTAATATTTTCCTTCAATTTTGATTAGAAGATAGAGTCATTATAGGAATAAGATCCCATCTAAGGAAAGAATTGAAAATACGATAATTTGGTAGTTACAAAGACATAGTATGGTGTGATCTCAAAATTCAAATAGAGTTACAATATTTCTGTTAGATTCATGTACATAATTAAAAGAAGATAAAAATTGAGAAAAATTTCAGAGAGAATATAAATGTGAATAAAGTACAACATCCCATGTCAAAAAAATGTGGGATGAAGAATTTAGGGAACCATCTTCAATGAAGTGGAAAGTGTTATAAGTATGGAAGATATTTCCATATAGCTTGAGACTATCTTGAAGATGTTAAGCCACTAAATTTTAATGCCAATGAAAAAGGGAATATGGTTCAAGAATAATCTATCTTGCAATTATTTAAGTGTGGGGACCATGGACATTTCTCAAATCAATGTCCAAATGAGAAGATAATAGAGGGTAACCACCACCAACCTCAATAAAGTAAAAGGGATAAATTTCATTAATTCTTAATCATGAGAACTTAATTTGAGGCTTCATATGATATTTTGGAAGGTACACAAAAAGATAACAAGTACACTGTTTGATTTTGGTTCTAGGAATTCAATTATTTCATTGAATTATGAAAATAACATCAAGTTAATATTTGAAATTATAGTGGTAGATTTGTTATTTAAAACTCCTAGAGGAAATATTCAAGCATCAAAGATATATAGGGATTCCTTTATTAACTTTAGTGTGTATAATATCTCAAAAAACTAGGTGGTCATATATATGGAAAGAATTTGACATAATACTTCAGATGGATTTTTTTATAGAATAATTTTATGATCAACTATATATGTAAGGTGATTTTTGTTATCTTGAAGGGACAACCTATATTTATCATTAAAGGAGAGATATCGTAGAATTATTCTTATCAAGAAAATACTCCTATTTTCTTCGTTATGGATATGTTTTGTGAAAAAAGGATAAGACATGGTAAATATAATGATTGGATATGTACCAATTATTTGGGAAAACATTGATGTAATTTATAAAGGGTTACCTAGAACTCCACTAGAAAGAGAGGTGGATTTTTCAATTGAACTCAATATTGGATCCAAGAAAATATCAAAGACCCCATATATAATGGATTATATGAAGTTAGAGGAGTTAATGATGAAACTTCAAGACCTCTTAGAAGAAGGTTTTATTCATCCAATTGTCTCTCATAGGGGATCACTTTTTTTGTTTGTTGAAAAGAAATTTGGATCCAAGTGGCTATGAATTGATTATATACTACTTAATGGGATCATATGAAAGAACAAATATTTTCTTCTATGGATTAATGTTTTTTTGACCTCCTTTGTGGGGCATAATTATTCTCCAATATTTACCTTCGATCGGTGTATCATCAGTTGAGGGTAAAGAAAAAAAATATCTGAAAGGATACCTTCCGAGAAAGATATGAGAATTATGATTTTGTTGTCATGACCTTTTACTTTCTTAATTATCCTTCCATTTTTATGGATTTGATGAAAAGAGACTTTAAGTAAGACCTTGATAAATTGTGGTGGTCTTTATTAATGATATTCTAAAAAATCAAATAATCCATGATGAGCATGAAGATTATCTTATGGTAATATAAAAAACCCTGAGGAAGGATAAATTGTTTGGTAAATTTAGTGAATGTGAGTTTTGGTTAAAATATTTTCATTCTTGGGGAAATTATAACTAGGGAAGGAATCATAGTGGATCCAGTAAAGAAAAAGGTTATAGGAGAGTGGCCACATCCTATAAATATAAATAATATCCGCAATTTCCTTAGTCTCTTAGGATACTATTGAATGTTTGTAAAACAATCATGGGTTGATAATATACTAACCAAGTTAGCTTCAAGTGGAGTTAATTTTAGTTTAATAAAGGAGTGTGAATAATGTTTCTATGAACTGAAGAAGAGGTTGGTTAGTGCGCTTGTGATAACACCACCTTATACCAGATAATATTTTTTTACCTATAGTGTTGCATCTTTGAAAGGGATTAGAAGTTTTCTCATAAAAAATGACAAGGCTATAACCTATGCATCTCAGCAATTAATGCTTTATGAGTAGAAGTATCATACTTATGAAATAGAGTTAGCTACGTTAACTTTTTTTGTGGATTTATAGAGACACAATCTTTATTTGGAAAATTATGATATATAAATATACCACTAATGATGGAAGTATATATTCACACAAATGGAACATAACATGAGATTATGGAGATGGTTGTAGTTTCTTATAGAGTGTTATTATTCAATTCATTATTACACTAGAAGTTCAAAAAAAGTTGTAATTTAATTCTGTAGGAAAGATCCTTCTATTCATTAAATTATGAGGATTGAAGGGGATCCATTAATCAAGGACCTATTATTGTTGTAAATGGGATTCATTAGGGAAGGTAAATCATAAATATTATCCCAAATGATTTCTCAACCATCATTACTAGAGAATACCATGAAAGCTAAAATCAATGATCATTTGATGCAAAAGAAGATTGAGGATGTGAAAATACCAAGTTTCCATAATTCAATATCAATCAAGAAGGTGAACTAAAATTTGGTACAAGTATATGTATTCTATCTATTATAGAGATAAAGATGGAGATGATACATAAAGGTCCTAGCTATATATTCTCTATAAATATTAAAATTTATATGATTTATGGGGACCTTAATGATTATTATTGGTGGGATAATATGAAGATATAGATTAACAATTATACTATAAGGTGTTTTGTGTGTCAAAAAGTGAAATCAGAGTGAAAATTTTCTAAAGGGTAATTACAATCAGTACCCATACCTTTATAGAAGTGTGATGACACCACTATAGACATTGTCACTGGCCTCCAAAATATATACAAGGGTAAAATTTTTATAAAATTAATCATTTATAGATTTAATATGTCTTAATTTCCATAAGAGAAGATTTCTACCAGGAAGGCCTTGTTCACCCCTATATTTAAGAAGTAGTGAGACTCCACATATTACGATTTTCAATTGTTTATGATTGAGATCCAAGATTTTATTCTCTGTTTTCACTGAGCCATCAAAGGTATATGAATAAAAAATTAATCATATTAATATCATATCATCCTAGAACTGATCGAAGTCTGATAGGACTATAAAAACATTTGAAGAAATGTTTTGGGTTAGCTCAATTGATTTTCATTGTAGTTGGGATCAAAATATTTACTTATTAAATTCTCCAAAAACAATAGTTTCCAATTGATCATTCAAATGACTCTTTTAAATATATATATGGAAATATATGTAGTACATAAACATGTTGGGATGAAATTGGAGAAGGAAAAGTTTTGGGACCATATACAGTAAAGGAGAATTCCAAAAAGATATAAGAGATTTATAAATACATTAAGGCTTCTCACAGTTAAAAATAATGTTATGTTAAAAAAAGAAGGATGGACTTGGAGTTTCATGTTGGGTATCATGTATTTCTCAACATATCATTCAGGAAAAGGATCTTGAGGTTCAAAAAGAATGGGAATATAAGTCAAAGATAAATTGGGATATTTTATATTCTAGAGTGTGTTGGACTAGTTTCTTATTAATTTTCACTTCATATAAATAATTCTAATTTCCTTGATTTCTTCCATGTGTATTCCTTGAGAAATTATTTTTCTAGACAAACACATATACCAGATATCAACGGTGTGGAACTATAACCTAAATTATCATCTGAAGAGGAACCGATCAAAATTCTTGCAGAAGGTAACAAGCATTGAGGAAGAAAAAAATATGACTTGTAAAATTCCTATAAGAAATCACAAGATTGAGGAATATACATGGGAATAAAAAGTGGAAATGAAGGAATAATAAACCAATTTTTTGTGGAAAGAGTCAAAATTTGAGGATAAAATTTCATATGGTAGGGGGATCTAATAGCTAAAAATATTTAATTAATGTTTAATAAAAGAACTATTTTTTTATAATAACAATTTTAGAATATTACACAATAGAAAGTACATATATTGAATATATATATATATATACATTTTATTAAATAATAATTTTTAATATAACTAAGACTAGTACAAGGATATAAAACCAAAAAATAGAGCCTATGTAATAGTGTAATATATAGGATCAAACTATACCAAGAATATTACACATTCCATGATTTTTTTGAAAAATAAATGTCAGCAATATAATACACATTATCAAAGAAATTATAAAATTCATTATGAATAATGTATTAAATGTTGATGTTTAATGGAATATATATAGGATAAAATTTGAAATGTGACCATTGGAATATGATCATTGGTCAATATGGTTAGTGGTCAATATATCTATTGGTCAATATGATTATTGAGCACTATAACTATTGGTAATAATATTACCATTTTAATTAGTGTTTATTACGGGTAATGAAAATTGAACCACCCCATGAAACTATCACTGTCACACACCTTACCCTTAGGGTATATTTTAGTCTAATAAAGGGATATGTATCTAGGATTAGTTTTATAAAAATTTAATATACTTTTTATCATTGAAAATTTTATTTTTTAAATCCTATTTTTTGTATTATTTTATCTAATAAAAATAAATGAATATAAGATAAATTTGAAAAAATATTTTTGGATACAAATAAAACATAATTGTATTTTCAGAAAATATATACACTTTTATTATAAACTCAAGTATTATAAATAAAAATTATTTTCATGAAATATTCCTTTAAAACAAAAAAAATATTTAAATATAAATGATTATATAATATTATTATTCACTATATGATTTTTTAAGTGTCGAAAAGTTGAATATGATGTAAAAACAATAATTTTCCAAAAAATATAGATTTTTCATTTAAAATTTAAAATTATAAATGTTAGGAAAATATTTTAATAAAATAATCATTATATTTGAAATCTGTACATTGAAATTTGGTTTTGGTGAAATTTTTATAATTTTATAAAATATTTTTTTCAAAGAATATTAAAAATATTGTTTTTTGTTTTATATTTTTTATGACTTCATATTCATATAATATTGATATAATAATTAATTAAACATAATCCATGAAAAAAAGTATGTTATTTTATTAATAGTATGTTTTTTAATTATTTTAAATAAAATTCCAATCCTATGAATGACTTTCCAATGTCTAAAAAGGATATTATGATTTTAATGATAATATTTTATAGAATATTCACATTCCATATCCATAGTAACATTGAAAGATAGATTTTAGTTCTAGTGGATTAAAATATAAAAAAACATGGCTTAAATTCAAAAAAAAGAGAAAAAACAATGGGTAATCTATTATTTTTTCATTTTCCACATCCTAGAATTCCAAGACCTGTATTTATAAATTATTAAACAACTCTAAAGGTTTTAATAAGAATACCCAACAATTACACCATTCCTCTCCACTCAAAATCCATTATCCATGATTTCTGCATCATTATACATTCCAAGGAATCCTTAAAAGGTTTACCTGAGAGCTTAAGGTTCTATTCTCATGTTCTAGGAAATAACACTTCATAGTAAGGGAATTCTACTCTTCTTCTCTATGATTCATGTACCACTTTTGTGGTATGGTTTATAAGTGTCGAATCCCTTTATTTTAATACCTGTTTTTATTCTATTACTTAAAAATTTGTATTTTATAAATGGGAGACCTTTGTTCCCTCCCATTATACTATTTCCTTAATCCATGTTGTATAATGTCATGCTTTTGAATTCATTTCTTGAATTTCTCTCTTTTACATAAAATATTCTTATATTGTGGATAACCAAACCCATTTATTATTAATAGGTATTCACTTAGATGTAAAGATAATTTATTGATCATTTATTTAAATGTATCAACCCCACATTCACATTCATGGGTTAAAAATGATGCAATGTTCATATCTTTAAGAACTTGTGTACTCAATGATTTTATTTTAAACTCATTCTTTATTCTCCTCGGGATATTACTGAAGTGATTTATTATGATAAATGTGGGTCATATGAATTACTAAATATGAAGGGTGCACCCTGATAATTCTCAATTTCATTGGGTAGTGAATTAATCTCTATATATGAAATGTTTGATGATACCTTGGTGAATAACCTTAGTAATTATGGTTTATGACACCTTAGTGATAATCCTGGGAGATATGATTATTAATGTTTCATTTTTATGTTGTAGGCACATTTATATGTAACTTATCAAGTACTTATAATTTTTATCCCATAATTATGCCTTTTTTATCCATGATGATCATTCAAGTTCGGTTTCATTTATTATCCATTATTGGGATTTATTCTCACCCTTTATATTGATGCATGTATCTATGAAATTACTTATAGTGAGTTTCCCTGAGAATGATTAACAAGGGGGTTTTAAAAAGGATTAAATAATGTTTATGTTTAAATTTTAATTATGTAATTTATGAATTATGTTCATAATTTCAAAGACACTAGGTCTCAAAATATCCTTCTAAGTCATTTATGGGATATTTTTTAATAACTTAATTTAAAATTCATGTATTAAAAAAGAATGATCCCATATGCGGCATGAACTTCAGCTTCAACTCAACCTTCCAATTTACTGTAAATCAATAAAAGCATCTCAGTATCTAATTGAAAACATGTTAAAACTTTTAAAATAGAACTTTGAGTCCTAATTTTAAAAATTTACCTAAATCAAGAACAAAAATCCAAATTTCCTCTAAAAACAATGACATGTAAATTTATTGGTCATTATAAACTCCCCACAATATGGATTCTCATCCACTAAAAATAACCCTCAAACATATGTTGAATTCTTATCCATAAATTGGAATATGATTCTACTCGTTATTCATAATTTCTAATAATAGTGGAAAAAACTTGTAGCACCTCAATATTTTAAAAAATTGTTATTTTCAATAGTGTATTCAACAAACAACATTGATTTTAAATAAACTATGATACAATATTAAAATATTATTATAGAAACTGGACTGATATAACTTAAAAGTTAAATTTATGGGGATGAGTTGTATTAAATAATTTATAAAATATATATAATGTTCCTTATTAATATAAAATTATTGATTTATTCTTAATAAATAATCATTCAACTTTTAATAAAAAATATTTTATACTATAAAATAATATGTTTCTATCAAAAACGATTTTTATTTCTTTTTATGAGTAAATATTATATTTAATATATGAAAAATTTAAACTTTTCATTTTATAAAATGAAAATAAATTTTATATCATCATATCAAAATTAACATAGGTCGAAAGTTTGTGTTTTTTTATGAAATGTTTTATTTTTCAGTGAATAGTGAAAATTACTAATTTTCAAATGATTTCATTTCTTTTCAGTAAAAAAATTCATTTAAAATTTCCATTATATTTTAGATGTTTTCTTAAAGTAACATATGATCCATGGTATTTAGAATAATCAAATTAATTTCATTTTAATCATCAATTGACATCTTTTCGGTATAAGTTATTTTATGCCTAAAAATGCGGGTTTTGGAAAACTGTTTTTAAGTGCAAAAAAATTTTCCATTTTATTTAATTCGTAAAACCAATATTAAGGAAATATTTAAATTAAATTCATATCTAATTCTGATATTTATAAAAATTTAAATTCATATAATGATTATTTCTAATCATATAGTTAATATAAGATCTTTTATTGCTAGGAAAAATGTATTTCTTGAAAAAACTTTTTTTGAAACATTTTACAGGATTAAATTTAAATTAAATTATGAAACTTAATTGATTTAGATTTTATGAAATAAATTTCATATTTTTAATCAATATATTTAATATTTAGTAAAAAGTTTAACTTAAAATTTTTTCAAACTAAATAGAAAAAATTGTAAAAAACATAGTTATCGTGGTGAAAAACATAAATGGAAAATGTGAGTAACATTATAGGTAAATGGAAAAAATGTTTAAAAAATGTTTCATTTTTAATTTTTGAGGTTTTGATCGACCATTTCACCCCTTTAATCTATTATTTTTTCAATTTTGAAGGCACTTGTCTTGATAGTGACTTCCCATTTTTGAAAAGTTTTGGGTATTTACAGAAATTTCACTTCCTCTCACTTACAAAAGGGAACCTCATATACTCTCGTTTCCACACTAAAAAATACTTTTGGTTCATCCAAGAACTACCCAAATACCTTACTTACGTACCTTATAATTTATTAGGGTCTTTTTTTATCATAAATCGAATCCAAGAAGTCTTTAATTATAATTCTAAAAAGGTGGTATGAATAATAAGTATCATTCTTAACCGAAAATATTTTTTTATTTCTTATAAAAATTAATTAAAATATTATTAAAACATGATGATATAATAAAATTTCTATCTCTCATATAAATTTTTTTTGTTAATTTAATTTCATAACATACATCAATCTCCTCTTCCATCAAATAAGAAATGAAACAATCATTCATGCATACTGTGAACTACTACCTTAGGAACTGATGTAATTTTTTTCCATAATCAACTCTCACATATATTCATGATAATAGATTTAATATATATATATATATATATTATTTTTATTAAATATTAATAATTCCATGAAATTAATATACCATATACTTTCATACCTTTCCATCCACTGAAAAAAATGATAATGTAGTTTGTGTGTACGGTCAACTACCACCTCGTAAAATAAGATGATTCATTTTTTCTTGTTAAATCACATGGATATTATATGTAAGTTTATTTAAAAAAGTAATATTATTTTTATATAATAATATTTTTATAAAGTTAAAATGACACTTACCTTATTTTCATTATGATCGTTGAAAATTGAAATGTTACACATGCCAATGTATAGCCTACTGTCGCCCGGATTGTAACATAATTCATTTTTCAAAACCTTATTTCATGCTTGGTTCTAAAAGTATAATTTAGGTACAAAATTATAATTATTTAATTATTATTATTCTTAATTTTATTTAAAAATTAATCCTTTAACCACAATCAAAGCACTGATGCGATTTTGAATTTATGAACTGAACGTTCTCAAAACACCCGACATTGACATAACTAGTTGAGTAATTAAATATGTAATTAAAATAAATGATGTAAATTGATTAAGTATAATGGGTTAAAATTGGAAATGGTTTTTAATAAAATAATAACTGATATAATTTTATTATATAGGATATTAAATACATGCACAACAAATTTTGGACTCAGGGTAAGGGTTTCATAAAAAAACATCATTCTTTGGGACATATGCTCTTTTATACACTTAATTTCTTTTAAAAGGTGTATATACTGAAAAAACGAATATTTATCATCATTTATGATACTTATTCATGGTATTATAACTTCATATTCAGTCTCTATATATTCCAAGATATTTTTATTAGGATGATTCTTAAACTGTAAGGGAGTTCATCTCAATTTCCTTCAATTAAGTCATATTTTAATATTTTGCATCAAATTATTTTATATGGTGTATATACTGAACCTTTTAAATTTAATATTAGGGTTCCATCATACTTCATATTATTTTAATCATCAATTTGAATTATTTTATCCAAGAGAATTTTATATGAATGTCCTCAATTGGAATGTGATTTTATAACTCAATTTCTTTTCATTAGGTTAAATTACTTCTTCATTATAATTGATACAACGTGAATATGTGTGTAATTAAATTAAAATAAATTATTTTTCATTTAAACATTTCTTTTATATTTACTTACATTTTTCATAACTAAAAACTTCATTGATTAATTATCACATCAATGATACAATATTTTTATGGTATTTTGTCTCAATTTCATTGAGGAAAATTTTATTTTATGTACTTAATATATTTTATATGGAGTATATACTAAACATTATACATTTTATTTCATGAATATACTTATATTCATGGAATTTTACACGTCATTTGAATGTATTTATTTCATGGGGATTACAATTGAAAAGTTACCCAAGTTGTATGGGTTTATTTCACAATATCATTTTAAATAGGATTGTTTATACTTGGATTTACATTGAAGAAAATTATTTATTCATTATGTAATATATCCCTTTAATTTTATTATCATATAGTTATTAATTATATTTTCATGTAACAGTAAAATTTCCCTCTCTTTGGTACTTAAAATGATTGAGCAATAGTTTTCAATAAAATCATACTTTATTTTATTTTTTGGTCAAAAAGAATTTTGCTTCCATATCCATTTTTTATAAAAATATTTTCAAGAAAGTTTTTGATATTATACTATTTGTTTAATATTTTTTTTTTAATTTTTTACTTTTTATAAAAATGGATTAAAATGAATCTTTGTATCATTTTTTAATAGGTTTATTTTCATAAAAGAATATTTTCTTTTAACATATACATCATGTAAAAAATTTACTTTCACCCTGACCACTCAATTATTTGACTCTTACTTTACAAGTTTACATGGTTATTTAAATGAAAATTTCTTCTATAATTTTTTTTAATGTTTTGTAAATTCTAAAGAAGTTATTTTAAATTTAAAATATAATTTTTCCCTCAAGAAATATTCAAATAATCATTAAATACATTTTCATCTAATATGATGACCTTTGATGTTATGGATTGTTTCTAAATTATATATATATATATATATATATATATTTCTCATATATATACATAGATTATTCTATCTTCATTTTATGGGTTAATAAAAGACGTATATTCATCACTAAAATGAACTAATTATGATATTCCATTTTATTATGATATGAGGAAATACTTTGAAACCCATTTTCTTTCCATGGGTAATTATTGTGTTTATTCCAAATATTTAATTCCATTTTTTGGCACAAATAATAATGAAAATGTTATGATGAGTGAAACTAGATAAACCTCCGATAAATTGGGTAAATATTTAGTCTCATAATGTGTTATATATGGATTTGGGTGAATGCCTAATCCAATGTGGGATAGTTTTCACTATGTGATGTTGTCTTGGTTGTTAGCCTTGACTTATATTTATTCCATGTTATATGTTTATTCCATATTTAATATATTTCCATGATCATATGATGTTAATTTAGTAATGTTATGATTCTAGGTGATTACTCATGATCATTATCATTTATGATATCATGTTATACCTTTAACTCACAAGTTATGTTTTTTATCATGTTTATACCCTTACTATGATTTTTGGATCATCCCTTTTTTATGTATTCCACATGTTATCTAATTTAGTTTTTGGAGATATAAAGGATTTAATATATCATTATAGAGAGTAAAATAAAAATATTATTATATTCTCACTTTGATATAGTATGAACCTTATCTTATAGAGACACTAGGCCTAACAATCTTTAGGATTCAATTAATATATTCTTATGTTATAAATTATGTCATAATATGTGTAAAAGGATTGGGTTTCTATACAACTCGTCTTCTGACACACCAAACTGGGATACCCTATCCTTTTATAAAAATACTAGATTTGAATCTAAAAACTCAGTTTTTGAGCCTCATAAAATCCACCCAGTGTAGTTTCCACATCATCACATCCAATTATACATAACAATTCCAGTCTTTCCTCCATTTAATATCTTTCCCCAAAGATGCTCAGGAAACCGGATGACACGTCATCCCATCACCCAACCACAATGCCTTAATTCCCATAGGAATTACAGGTTTTTCTAAACACCCACACTAAATTAAGAACCCAACACTTGATGTATTATAATAGTTGGGTCCTAAACCAACAAAATTCATCATCATAATTCACCCATAAGAATTAACACGTCTCTAATATGACTCACCCTTAGATTACACCCAATTATATCCCAAACCCAATGATGACAGCTGGATCCATCTAACACTACATCTAAATCTCAAATATAGTATTTATAAAAGAATCTGATAAAATTAGATAGACCTACACACCAAAATCCCATTGTCATCTCAATCATCTACCTATTGGTCTCACTACATCCATAAACCTTCCATTACAAGGGGTTCACACCTATGAATAATAAGACTCTCCCCAGTATAAGAGTATACTTATATTCATCTATTTGAACAAAAAATCATGATATTTAAGACCCAGACCCTTCCCATTAATGAATTAAATGATTGTATATGACCAACCCGCTCATACCTAAGCACCAACTCAAAATTCCAATAAACACCAATTCTATTATTTCCACAAATTCCACCTGTGATGTTCACCAAATCTCACTTAAAAAAATGGCCATAGCCTCAGTAAAACAATAACATATATCCTTCCTTACAATTATTTTTAATATTAATATCCAAAAATTTCAATCATCACATGTGTGTTTCTCTTTTTAAGCCACTCGCATCCCATATCTGAAAATATAACAATTGATATTCAGTTATATTAATATTTTATTTCTAGAAAAGCTATATCATTATACACATAGTTTTACTCAAGAATTTCTTTAAAACCAAAATGCTGAAATTTTATTTTCCTAAACTAATTTCATTTTTAAAATAAGCCTATAAAAATTATATTTGGGTGAAATATTTGGGGTTTTTGGAAAATATTCATTTCACAATGAATAAAGATTAATATCAATTTTCTAAAATTGTCAATTATTTTCATTGAAAAAAATTCATAATTTATTGAATTAGATTTTGAATTAACATAATTATCCTTTATAAATAATGTAATTAATTTCATAAGAATCAATATTATACTTCATCTTGATATGAAAATGTTTTTAGACTTCCAATGATATTTTTTAGAAAAATGTTTCGTCATGATTTTTGGGATTATTATAAAATAAAATTATGAAAATTATAGATATTAAATTTGATAAAATGTATTCAATAATTTTAATTAGATAAATTAATATTATTTAATAAGTTTATCTTAATTTTTGGTCAAAATGAATAGTAAAAAAAATAAACAAATTTCTCCTGGATAAAAGTGTACATCAAGTTAACCTAGGTTACAAATAAGCGATAATGCCACCATTTTTCATCTAAATTATTCTTGGATAAATTAATTTCAACCCTTATCACATTTGGCTCAAAATTCATTTTTTGTGGGATATTGTTTTATGAAAATGACATATATAATTTTTTAGTAAATAAAATTCCAAATGTCACTCTCTTGACATTATCATATAAAAAAATTACATAATTCTAAAATTAGAACATGTATGGTTATTAAAATTAATTTTAAATATAAAATAATTATTTTTCTCTTAATAATTTATTTTCAATTTTTAGTGATGAAATAATTTTCTTAAATACTTACATAATGATGACACAGTGCTTCTACAAGTAGTAGAAAATATTGTAAATAATTTTAGAAAATATACAAGTAATATTTTTGGGTTATTTATAGATACCCATGAATTTTATAGATGAATATGAAATATTAAGGATGTTTTAAAGGTTTATATTATAATTAAACTTATAATTTTATTTCATTAAAGTCAAATTAGATGAATAGTTTCATAAATGACATTAGTGATATTTTAGGAAAAATAATATTTTATTAAAATATTTAAAATCCATAAAAATCATGAAATAAGAAAATTAGTATTATAAATGCTCTAAAATATGACCCCTATTCATTTATGTTCCAATTTATAACTTATAAGTAAAATTATATCCCATTATGATTGACAAAGTTGTTACCATCGTTAAGGTCCAAACGAGTTTACTAGAGGGTTAATCTAAAAATATAAGAGTTAAAAACACATAAACAATTGATTATAACTTTTATTTCAAATTAATCTTATTTAATTAGAATATTATTCATTTTTAATCCATTTTCACAGGATATATACTTAAGAATATTTTAAATCATTGAAAAATTACAAGTGTGTCACTCACCTCAATTATAAAAGGGTACCTCCTCCCCTCACTTATTCACATCTATCACACCATATATCTTGACAAAAACATAACAAAATATCTCCCCCAACATTGTTTTCCTAATTATAAAGGCTCTATTCATCCCAAAAACCATCTTTAGGGTCTTTGAAGAGAGATGCAAAGGATGTTTCTCTAATAAAACGTAATCATTTTTACAACTCTTTCAAATTTATTCATTCTTATACTTCCTCTAAATATATTGTGACCATACTAAAATAATAATTATTGTATAATAAATATAATATTATGTAATTATGACTATTATATACACATTTTTCATATATTTTTTATCATATTAAAAGTGAAAAAACATTGCTCATGCGTATGTATGACTTATCATCACCACGTAGCTGTGTAATTCATTTTTCATCACCACTATGCATGGACGGTTATAAATATGTCTCTAATGAAAATATATATTGTTTATGAAATAATAATTATTTTTAAATTATAATATCATAACAACCTTCATGCCATCTAATTTATTGGAAAATGACAATGACTATCATGCGTATGTGTGGACTACCACCTCTATGAAGCATTGTGATTCGCTTGTTTCCACTTTACATGAATGGTAATAAGGATAGATTTAATGTATATATATTATATATATGATATAATAATGAATATATAAAGTTTAATTATTATTTTCCTTTCATCCATTCTATCTATTTAAATGTGAAAACAACTTTCATGCATACGTACGACCTACCGTCTCCATGAATGGTGTAATTCATTTTTCTATCTCTATCTTTAAATGATGATTAAAAATATGTATATAATGAAAATATATGATATTTATATAATTATTAAAAAACTTTTGATTATTTATCTAAGAAAAATATATAGTGATTGAAATTGATGAATCGAAACATAAAATAAAAACGTAACGGTTAACACTTGGAAACAATGATTTTAATTAAGAGAAATTAATAAACATGTATTGAAATGTTATAAGTGGATAATATATGATATTATAATTATGTTTATAATTATGTTATATAATCATAATATATTTAATTTTTTTATGTGGGAGGCTATAATTATATATAAATAAAGTCAAACCTAAGGTGAGGGTTTATTTCCAAATTTCACCATTATTCAAGATTGTTTATATTTAACTCTACCTTTGGGTAATAATATAATATTTATATATTAAACCAAAAATATTTTTTTATACTCTAGTTATTTCTAAAAATTATAGGTTTTCCTTCCATTTTACACTTTTAGGTACTCATAAGACCGAAAGAAAGTTTTTAAGGAAAGCCGAATCTATTTTCTATTCTGATGGGGATCTTTTTATTCCATGTATATATTTTCATTAAAATGTTTTTAGGAATGTTTTTAATATTATAATATGATAGATTGAATTCATTTATAGACATGATTTATTTCTATCAGAAAATTATATGAAACTTCCTATCATTTTCTGAATGAGATATTATTTTATTTTTTACCGAATATGTGAAAGGAATCTTTATTACATACATGGTATGATGAAAATTTTTGTCAGCCATGAAAACTAAATTATTTTAATATTAATATATATGTTTTAAATATTATTTTCAAATAAAAAATTTCCCTTATTATTTTGGATTTTTTTTATATTTTTAATAAGAGATTTCAAAATGAAATTTAATATTTTTGTTAATAAATATTATAGTGATTTTGTTAAAGTATTTTTATATATATCAACATTATTTGTTGAATATAATGATATATTGGGAATGTAATATTTTGATACAATTCATCACATTACTCTATATGGCTTATTATTATGTTTATTGATTAGGGAAATTTACATTTGGTTTGCTAGTTTTACAGTATGAATGTTTTCATTGATTATATTTCACCCATTTTATATAATGAATGCATTATATTTAGTAAGTGATGGGTATGACCCATTATAGACCCTCAATGTAATAGTAAGTCATATGAGATAAACTATTTTGGGTATTTGGAAAATGTATTACCTGTTTACCTATATTTTCTTGGCACAAGTGCTTGAATATGGGACCTTTATGTCTAGTATTATGTGTTCTATCATTGTAAAACTAGTTATTGTTATACATGTGATTATTTATGTTGTTATGTTATCTATGGATTTAGGCACAATTCATGGTATTTTTTATATAGAAAATTTTATTATTGTTTATATTGGCCTATTAATCATGTTTTACTTATTTTATGATATATTATGTCGTATGATTTCCCTTAATGAACATATAATTTCAACCATTATTATATTTTCCTTTCCCCAAGATACCAATATGAGATCTCTGAATGATATTATGGATTTACTATATGAAATAATAAAGTTCTTAGATGTTTTTTATATTATATTTCATGTTTTCATATGTAATGTGAGAATCATGTATTTATCTAATCTCCCAAGACTACTAAAATATTCAGTCCTTAGGGATGTGATTCCTTTTATTTTGTGCCAATGTCATAAAATAACCACTAGATCTATCCCACTAGAGTTAGGGTGTTACAGTTTGCATCTTAGAATGTTTTTAAGAAAACATGGGAACTAGATTTAATAAAACATATATTAGAGAACCTATATAGTGACCCAACCTTTTCATACTATTACATAATTTTAAAGATAAACAACATAATAGTATTACACATAGAGGATCCAACGGTTTAGTTTCTTGGGAAAATTAGGACCATACATAACAATTACAACATCGAGCATAAACTTTTTTTTCATTTCTTATTCTCTAGCTTCTTATTGGGACTTGACCTCTCCTTAGTATATGTATCCACCTGAGGATATAAATAAAATGGGGTGATCTAAAATCCCATTAAGAGGATAGATAAGAACAATATAGCATGGGGTGATCATATTCATAACATAGGCAAAGAACCATGATAGGAAGCATTAATGAAGGACTAGAAATGTGGCAATGCGTAAAAATGAAAAAGCATGTATTAGTGGTTAACTACCACACATGATTGTGAACAAAGCTAGAATATTGTTCACACATCATTTAAAATTTAATCATCAGATTCATCACTTTACACAATTCATTGGAGCGCTATATAATTTCGGGCGCACCCATCACATTTAAACATTCACATTGCGCTATATAATTCTGGGCGCACCCATCACATCATAACATTATAATTAATCATTCATGATAAAATGAACATATAAAATAAATGAACATAAATATCCCATGAAAATAAATGGGTTTTATCTCATAATAACGCATTTATGAACATCAGGTTCCCAAAAGAAAGATGGAATAACATATATGTTACAAGAATCGTCAATCTGGAATGAGAAGTAAAAGGCATGTTCTTGAAAGAAGAGTTCTTTTGGAAAACATTTGGTTTTTCATAAATACCAGTGAAAAACATTTATATCCTAGAAAAGGAAATAAAATTATGAAAAAAATAATTTTAAGGAGTAACCATATAAAAAAGGAGTGAAAGAGGGAGAACCCAAAGGATGAAAGTGGGGTTCGAGAATTTCCCCTTACCTTGTATCCGAACACTTCCTTAAATTTATTGTCCTGTATAATGAAATTATAATCATTAATTAGAAATTACAGAACCATTTATATATTAATAGTGGTCATTTTGGTTTCATTATGTTTTTATGGTCCTTTTGATGAGTTAAATATTTTGAAAACATTGTTCGGGAATGTTCGTTTTTATGATTTTCTTGAGAGTTTCACATGTATTCATGAATTGAAGTTCGTGTAGAACATGGGTAAACATACAAAAAATATATTACATTTTATTAATTGTATTATATAATTTAAAATTATCTTAATATGAATTACATTTTATACCATGTAGATGAATCATTTGATAAGAATTTAATGATAATCGTTTGGGTTAATTTGGGCGGTTTTTCGTCCACAACGAACTTGTTTTGTTTACTCAT
Source organism: Viscum album (assembly GCA_963277665.1). Taxonomy (NCBI): domain Eukaryota; kingdom Viridiplantae; phylum Streptophyta; class Magnoliopsida; order Santalales; family Viscaceae; genus Viscum; species Viscum album. The sequence continues at coordinate 719,703,445 of OY728125.1, read as the reverse complement.
CTGGTAATATGTATATAAGTTAGTTATAGAATATAAAATAGGACATAATAAATATATAATATCCTGGTTCAACCATAAAAATGGTTTCATGACCAGATCTGTTTTTAGAAATGGAAAAATAATACTTGTTGTTCTTGAAGGTGATAGTTAACACCTTACGAAAAACATTTTCTTTAATAAAATAAAAGGAAGAGGAGAAGTGGGTTGGATAGTATAATATAACATTAGTATAATAACATTAAATTATATGTATGATTCTGGATTTACCATACCATTTGGATAAATATATGTTGTTAGAGAATAAGAAAAGGACTTGAAATTGAAAGGGAATTAAAGGAAAGAGGAAGAGAAATTACCTCTTGAATCCTCCTCTTGTGATCCTCCTTAAGGGGCCTAATCTTGGTCTTCTTATGAGATAATAAGTTCTTGGACGTGGGGGGGGGGCTAGGGAAGATTTTTGGGCTGAGTTTAGACAATGATTAAATCTTGAGAGGAGTATTTTGGCAAGGGGATGGGGAGGGGTTATTTATACATGAGGAGGAGGTGTTTTTAGTATAAAATATTAAATAAAATAATATATCAAAAGTTAGACTTGTAATAGTAGTTTTTTGACATACTAAATCATATATTAATATAATATAATTCGTTTTAGGCTTTATATCATCTTTATAATTCGAATACATTAATTTATTAAAAGGAAAGTGAAAGAAAGAGAAAAAGGCACTTTTAGAAATCACCTTTTGACTTTAGGCATTGGAAAGTTCTTTTTAGGTCTGAAAATTGAGTTTATTGTAATTTAAGGAAACATTTATAAAATTTAATATAATTTTGCTGAACCTAAAGTTCTATAATGTTTATGTCATCATTACATCATTAATGATGAAATTTAGGATACACTGATTATGTGAAAAACTGTATTTTAACTATTCACCTGAAAAATGAAGTATTTCATAAAAATCCCAAAAATTCACGTAGAATACAAAAATGAAGTCCATTTTTAAAAAATAATTTTCTAAATATGATTAATTTAATATTTAATTAAAATCACAATTTTTTTGATAAATACAGTTTTTAAAATTAAAACTGATTTTATAATGCTTTCAAAAATTATGTTGGGTCTTATAAAATTATATAAAATCTAGAAGACATTGATTTGATAATTTATGAACACATTTTAAGAAAATAAATTTTCTTTTAAATTAATTAATTAATTATAATTATTTATTTATAACTTAGAAAAATACCAAAACGTATACTTTGTTCAAATTGTTACTTTCTAAGATGCCTAAATTTTATTAAATTATTCATGGGTAAGGTTACTCTTATTTGGACGATGTAATATTCATAATATTCGTACTACTATTCATAAGGGTATATTACTATTCATAGGGGTAGGTTACTATTTACTAAAAATTAAGTTTTTCTTATTGGACCCCAAAAATCATCTTGAACACAACCGTGTTTGTCGGATTTTCAAAATTCCAAACACAAAAGTGACAAAATTAAGTTTGAAAGTCACTTAGAACTTATTAGTTCATTAAGTTTTGTTCTCATGTGATTTTGTGACATATTTTTAAGAAGATAATTTCCATTGAAATACATTGGGTCGTTACATTCTCCCCTCCTTAAGAAATTTTGCCCTCAAAATTTCACTTTACACAAATAGGTGAGGGTAATTCTCCTTCATCACCTCCTCTGGTTCCCAAGTAGCTTCTTCAAACTTATGGTTCCTCCATAACACTTTGAAAAGGTGGGTTGTCTTTTTGCGTAGAACCTTATCTCCCCGGTCCAAAATCTCTACTGGCTGCTCCTCATAAGAGATATCTTCTTCCATCTATAACACATCTGAGTTTAATACATGTGAGGGATCAGGTATGTACTTCCTCAGGAGTGATACGTGAAAAACATCATGAACTTGAGCCATATTCGGTGGAAGTGCAAGCCGATAGGTCATGACTACTATACAGACAAGGATTTCAAAGGGGCCAATGTACATTGGGCTTAAATTTCCTTTCTTCCCAAATCGCATGACTCTCTTCCATGGTGATATTCAAAGGAAGAATTTATCTCCAATGTCAAAATCCAAATCCCTTCGATGGTTGTCAGCATAGCTCGTTTTCCGACTTTGAGCAGCTTTGATGTGTTTCTGGATGACTTGAACCTTCTCTGTCATATCTCCCACAATATCGGGTCCAAGTATCTTTCATTCTCCAAATTATCCCAACAAGTTAGAGTTCTATATCGCTTTCCATACAATGCTTCATATGGAGCCATCAGAATACTCGAGTGGAAGCAATTATTGTTTGAGAACTCAACCAATGTGAGATGATGATCCCATCCACCTTTGAATTATTGTGGACATGCTCTTATCATATCTTCAAGTGTCTAAATAGTCCTTTCAAATTTTCCATCAGTTTGGGGGTGATAGGTCGTGCTGAAATTTAATTCAGTACTCAAAGCTTGTTGAAGGCTCCTCTAGAATTTTGATGTGAACCTTGGATCCTGGTCAGAGACAATTGAGATTGGAACACCATGAAGTCTCACCACTTCCTTCACATATATCCTTGCATGTTGTTTAAGCAAGAGATCTTCTTGAATAGTGATAAAATTGTAAGTCTTGGTTAGTCGATCAACCACAACCCATATCACATTATTTCTCTTTGACATCTTCAGGAGACCCGTGACAAAGTCCATAGTAACACTTTCCCATTTCTACATGGGTATATGCAATGTATTCATCATCCCTTTGTACTTTTGTCACTCTACTTTAACTTGCTGACATACCAAGCACCTTGATATATATTTTTCAATCTCTTTTTTCATGTTATCCCACCAGAAGTGTTCTCGGAGATCATGATACATCTTGGTACTACCGGGATGGATAGAGAATGTTGAGATATGTTCATTGTCCAATATCTCCTTCTTTATCCTGGGTGATGAAGGCACAAAAAGCCGTGTTACAAACCTAATCACACCATCATCATCGATATGGAACTCTTGCAGCTTCCCTTCTTTTACTGCATTCTCCCTCTTTTGTATATCCACATCATCCCTCTGTGCTTTCTTAATCTTCTCTTGGATGGATGGTTTCACAATCATTTGGGCAAGGTAGGATGTATCCCATTCCCTTATGATTTTCAAATCCATCCTTTTCATATCTAAGAAGATAGGGTCCTTCTCAATCCGTAACATGGATAGAGAAGCGGGTTATTTTCTTCTTAGAGCATTAGCTACTTTGTTCACCTTTCCAGGATGGTAGTGAATAGGGCAATCGTAATCCTTAATTAGATCTAACCATCTCCTTTGACGCATGTTGAGATCCTTTTGCATGAATATATACTTTAGGATCTTGTAGTTGTTGTATATGTCACACTTCTCACTATAAAGGTAGTGTCACCATATTTTCAAGGAAAAAATCATGGCTGCATGTTCTAGATCATGCATCGGGTAGTGCTGCTCATGGATCTTCAACTTTCATGAGGCGTACGCTATCACATTGTCATTTTTCATGAGTATGCAACCCTATAATTTCTTTGAAGCATCACTGTATATCACAAAACTTTATCCAATTTTTGGTAGTGTGAGTACAGGTGCAGTGATCAACCTTCTCTTTAGCTCCTTGAATCTTCCCTCACATTCTTCCATCCATACATACTTTACCCCTTTCCTGGTTAACTTAGTTAGAGGGCTTGACAATCATGAGAAGTTTCTCATAAAATGTCGGTAGTACCCATATAATACAAGAAAACTATGAATTTCTATGACACTAGAGGGCCTGGGACATTCCTTAATTTCCTTTTTCATTGAAGGATCCACGAAAATTCCCTCACTTGTGATCATATGTCCCAGGAATGTGATTTACTTCATCCAAAAGTCATATTTGATGAACTTGTCGTACAACTTCTCCTTTCTCAATGTCACCAACACAAGTCTTAGATGTTCTTCATGTTCCTCCTTGCTCTTGGAGTAGATGAGAATATCATCGATAAACACTACCACAAATTTGTTGAGGTAATGTCTAAAGAATCTATTCATCAAATCCATGAAGATTACAGGGGCATTGGTAAGTCTAAAGGGCATCATTAGAAACTAATAGTGACTATACCGTGTATAAAATGAATTCTTCTGAATATCCTCCTTCTTCACCTTTATCTAATGATATCCAGAATGAAGATACACCTTTGAGAAGTATTGAGCTCCTCTTAACTGATCGAACAAGTCGTCAATCCTTGGAAGATGATACTTGTTCTTTATGGTGATATTTTTGAGTTCCCGATAGTTGATACAGAGCTGCATTGTTCCATCCTTCTTCTTCACAAAAAGCACTAGCGCACCCCATGGTGATGCACTAGGGTGTATGAACCCTTTGTCCAAATGCTCTTACAACTGCTTCTTTAACTCATCCAGTTTGATAGGAGCCATCATATAGGGACAATTTGAGATAGGAGTAGCTCCAGGTATGAGTTCTATTGAAAACTCTACCTGAAGATATAGGGGAATTCCGGGTAACTCTTCAGGAAATACATCATTTTATTCCCTCATGATGGGAATTTCCTCAAGGTTGGAAGTTTCCTTCAACTCAACCATTTGGGAGAGGTACGCTTCTTCATAGGGAATCAACACCGACACCATTGAAGGATTTTTCAAAAGAGATTTATGATCTTCCTTGCATTTGTAGAGGAGAAAGTGATGGTTTGGAATATGAAAAGATATTTCCTTTTCCCGACATTTGATATGTGCTCTATATAATGAGAGTCAATCCATTCCCATTATAGCGTCAAATTATACCAAGGTAAGTATTTCGAGATTCACTGGAAGAATCTTCCCACATACGCCAATAGGAGAAGAGTCAAACACTTGTGTTGTAATGATTTCACCACTTGGTGTTTTTACAGATATCTCTACTTCAAGGTTTCAAGGATTTGATTCTATAGTTCTAGCAAACATACAAGATATAAAGTAATGTGTAGAACCAGAATCAAGTTAGACTTTTCCCATTCTTGAGTGAATTGTAAGTGTACCCTGTATGACTTCATTATCTTGCTCCACTTCTGAAGTAGTGATGGAATAAGCCTTCCCTTGTTCCTTTGGATTTGGTGGCTGCTAACGCTGATTACCCTCGAGAAATTTTTTATTATTGCACTAGATTACATAGTTCCCTATCTCCCTATAGTTGTTGCATTGAACCATGAATGGTTCGCTCCTTTATTTTTCAACATTCTACTTCCTTTTTATGTCTTTCCGACACTCATGAGCAAGGTGTCCTTCTTTACCACACTTGAATCATTTCCTCATCCCTTTGAGGCAGTTCCCATGGTGAAAAATCCCAAATTTTTGGAATGTGGGTCGTTGATTTTTCTTCCCACCTTTGTCATTAGATTCACCAGCTTGAAACTCCATCTTTCGTTTCTTATCACCATAGCCATGGGACCATTCACCAAACATCATCTCCACTTTGAGAGCACACTGAACAGCTTATTAAAATCTCTTGAAGTCTCTAATTGCAATATCCTTTCGAAGGTGTGGTTTAAATCCACTAAAGAATCTATCAATTTTAATATCATTGTTGATAACAAAACTCGAATTGTACCTTGCAAGCCTTGTGAAATTTTCTTCGTAGGTTATGACAGATTATCCTTCTTTTTTTGAGCTCTATGAATTCTATCTCCATCTTCATACAAAGAGTTCATGGGAAATACTTATTAAGAAACATGATCTTAAAGTCTTCCCATTCCATCTCTTCAATTTCCTCCCTTGGCTTGGCATTCTTAATCAAAGCCCACCATTGATCGGCCTCTTCATCCAGACAATAAATGACTAGTGTCACCTTCTCCGTCTCAGAACAGTGAAGAACAGAAAAGATCATTTCCATGGATTTGACCCATTGTTCCACAACTACTGGATCATAAGATCCGCTAAACGTCGGTGGGCGTTACCCCATATAACATTTCATAGCCAGTTGCTCTCTCTTTGGTGAAAGAGGATGTTCCCCATTATTATGGTTATTGTTCATGACATGAGATAATTGGGTAACCATCACCATGAAGCTTTGAACTCCACCTCCCAAATCACTAGGGATGTCATTCAGGCAATTGTTGCATTGGCCCTTGTACAAGTTTTTGGCCTAGTTTCTCCAAGTTCCCACCATTTTATAAAATAGAAAAGGTTAGAACAAAACATATGTCTACAAGTCATGAATAAATAACTTATTCATTTTCAAAATTTATACTAAAACAATAACATATGGGATCCCTATGAAGAGATTATTTTTTTCATATTTTTACTTAGCCTCATGCTAGAGGTTTTTTCTAGGGTTCACTAATCCTAATTCCCAAATTAACTAAACATTTCCTCCGATACCAACTATAGAGACCCAAACTTTTCATACATTACTATTACATCATGTTAAAGATAAAAAACATAATATTATTACACATATAGTATCCAAAATTTTAGTGTCTTGGGAAAACTAGTACTATACATAACAATTACAACATCGAGCATAAACATTTTTTTTCATTTCTTCTTCTCTAGTTTCTTATTGTAACTTGACCTCTCCTTAGTACATGTAGCCACCTGAGGATATACATCAAAAGGGGTGAGCTAAAAGAAAATTAAGAGGATAGATAAGAACAATATATCCTAGGGTGAGCATATTCATAACATAGGCAATTAATCATGAGTGGAAGCATTAATATGAGACTTGAAATGTGGTAATGCATAAAAATAAAACATCATGACTTAGTGGTTAACTACCACACATGCTTGTGAACAAATATTGAATCTTTTTCACCCATAATTTCAACTTTAATCATGAGATTCATCACTTTACCCAATGCATTGGAGCGCTATATAATCCCGGTCTCACCCGATACATTTAAACATTCATATTGTGCTATATAATTCCGAGCGCACCCATCACATCATAACATTATCATTTATCATGCATGCCACAATTAAAATATAACATAAATGAACATAAATAACCCATGAAAAGGAATGGTTTTCATCTCCTAAGAACACATTCATAAAATTAGGGTTCCCAAAAGAAATAGGGAATAACATATATGTTACAAGAACCGTCAGTCTTGAATGAGAAGTAAAAGGTGTGTTATTGAAAGAAGCGTTCTTTTGGAAAAAATTTGGTTTTTCATAAATACTAGTGACAAACATGTATATCCTAGAAAAGTAAATACAATGATGAACAAAATAATTTTAATGAGTAAGAATTTAAAAAAGGAGTGAAAGAGGGAGAACCCGAAGGATGAAAGTTGGGTTTGAGAATTTCTCCTTACCTTGTATCCGAACGCTTCCTTCACTTTAATGTCCTATAAAATAACATTATATTCATTAATTAGAAATTAAAAAACCTTTTATATTTTAATAGGGGTAATTTTGATTTCATTATGTTTTTATGGTCCTTTTTATGAGTTATATATTTTAAAAACATTGTTCGGGAATGTTGGTTTTTATGGTTTTCTTGAGAGTTTCACATGTATTCATGAATTGAAGTTCGTGCAGAACATGGGTAAACATACAGAACATATATTAAATGTTATTAATGATATTAGATAAGTTAAAATGATCTTAATATTAATTACATTGTATACCATGTGGTTGAATCATTAGATAGGAATTTAATGATAATCATTTGGGTTAATTTGGGGGGTTTTTCGTCCACAACGAACTTGTTTTTTTTACTCATATTGTAATTTGTACATAAATTAGTTCTCGAACATAAAATAGGAAATAATAAATATATAATATTCTGGTTCAACCATAAAAATGGTTTCATTACCAGATCTGTAGGTAGAAATGGAAAAATAATACTTGTCGTTCTTGGAGGTGATAAATTAACACCTTACGAACAACATTTTCTTTTATAAAATAAAAGGAAGAGGAGAAGGGGGTTGGAAGGTATAATATCCCATTAGTATCATATAATTCCATTATATGTATTATACTAAAGTTACCATACCATTTATACAAATATAGGTTGGGAGATAATAAGAAAATGACTTGAAATTGAAAGGGAATTAAAGGAAAGAGGAAGAGAAATTACCTCTTGAATCCTCCTCTTGAGATCCTCCTTAAGGGGCCTAAGCTTGGTCTTTTGATGAGACCAGAAGATCTTGGAAGTGGGGGAGGGGATATGGAAGATTCTTGGGATGATTTCATTCAATTATTGAAGCTTTAGAGGATTGGTTCGACAAGGCGAGGGGGAGGGGTTATTTATACATGAGGAGTGTGGTGTTTTTAGTATAAAATATTAAATAAAGTAATATATCAAAAGTTAGACTTGTAATAATAGTTTTTTGACATAATAAATCATATATTAATATAATATAATTATTTTTTGGTTTTAAATCATCTTTATAATTCGAATTCATTAAATTATTAAAAGGAAAGTGAAATAAAGAGAAAAAGACACTTCAAGAAATCACCTTTTGACTTTAGGCTTTGAAAAGTTCTTTTTAGGTTTGAAAATTGAGTTTATTGTATTTTAAGGAACCATTTATAAAATTTAATATAATTTGGCCGAACCTAGAGTTATAGAATGTTTATATCATAATTAAATCATTTATGATGCAATTTAGGATACACCGATTATGTGAAAAAATGTATTTTTACTATTCACCTGAAAATTGAAGTATTTCATAAAAATCCCAAAAAATCACCCTAACCATTTTTTGACGTGTAGAATCCAAAAATGAAGTAAATTTTTCAAAAATAATTTTCTAAATGTGATTAATTTAATATTTAATTGAATCATAATTTACTTGAAAAATAAAGTTTTAAAAATTAAAACTGATTTTATAATGCTTTCAAAAATTATGAAGGGTATTATAAAATTATCTAAAAACTAGAAGACATAGATTTTATAATTTATGAAAACATTTTAAGAAAATAAATTTTCTTTTAAATTAATTAATTAATAATTATTATTTATTTATATCATAAAAAATACTAAAACGTATCCTATGGTCAAATTGTCACTTTCAAAGATGCGTAAATTTTATTTAATTATTCATGGGTAAGGTTAATATTATTTGTACTATGTACTATTCATAAGGGTAATACTACTATTCATAAGGGTAGGTTACTATTAATATGGGTAGGTTACTATTCACGAAAAATTAAGTTTTTCTTATTGGACCCCAAAAATCATCTTGAACACAACCGTGTATGTCGGATTTTCAAAATTCCAAACACAGAAGTGAAAAAATTATGTTTAAAGGTCACTTAGCACTTAGTAGTCCATTATGTTGTGTTTTCATGTGATTTTGTGACATATTTTTAAGAAGATAACTTCCATTGAAATACATTGGGTCATTATAACCTTTCCCTTTGAAAAAGTCTAAGAATATAACTAATTATAGGATAAAATCATAAATTTTTATCATGGTAAGGGTTGAGTAATTTTTCTTCAAATACATCCCTATCTAGGCACTATAAGTTGATGATTTTTTTCAAATAGATGATTCTAGGGTTAACAAACCTGAAAATATTTATCCAATTATACCATGTCTATCATTTTGGTGAACTGTGAGTGTGACCTTACTGTGTTCCTAGTTTTACACTCCCGAGTGATATGATTGAGTTAATTTACATTTTCTTTACACACTATTATGAGATATTAGAAGATCTTTGTATGATTTTAGAATATTATAATTCATATTTAGATAATTATTCTAGGAAAATAAGAATAAATTTTCAATTTATTACAACTGATTAATCAATTTTGGAATTATAAATTATAATACATAATGTTATGATCTAATCTAGTGTATAACATCATTTAGAAATGAAACCTGCATAAGGAATGGAAACTATATAAATGAACGTGATCTATGAAGGGATTTCCCTCCTATTCAAGACAATGAAACATGAACTATAATTTGAGAAGGATCTGGGGATGAAAAAATAATAGATGTATTAAGGTAGATGAGTTGATTTATGACCAATAACCTTTCTCATATGGATTATCATGCTGATCCACAATGTGTTTGAAAAATGTTGGATTACTTCATGCATCATTATCCATGATCATTCAATGGGACTTCTAATCCATTTGAATCAGAGCTATGAATATGTTCCTTAGAGAAGATATTTCTTTTATATGTGTGTAATGAAAGGGAAAAGGTTGTTATAGAATTTTATCATCTGAAATGGGATTCAAATTAATGGTTCTCGTTGATTCAAACCACTAAGGATGAGGTGGAAACAGAAAACATAGAGTGAAAGGATTTTAATGCTATTTTGTTAGATAAATATTTTCATCATGAGCAATAAAAAGATATGGAGTAAAAATTCTTGAGTCTAAGACAAAAGTAAGATGAAAATGTTTCTATGTGTGTATCTAACTTTACCAAATTATATAGCATGTTCTGAACTAAATAAATATTTCAAAGAGTAAGTTGAAAATTTAATTAAGGGTAAAAAATATAATCCCTCAATGGGAAGTAATCAACCAAAACTTCTCATCATATGATGATATATTATCATGTTATATCAAGACTGATAAATAATTATCCAAGTCTTATGACTTCAAAGGAAATAAAGATAAGAAGAGGTTGGTTGAGAACTCTAGAAAAGGAAATATGAAATAAGGGAAGAGGGTAAGAGTGGAATTCCCAAGTTTTAATAAGTGTGGAAAGAAATACCATGGAACATACTTTATTTGAATGGAATTTTGCTTCAAGTGTGAAGATAAATGTTATTAGGCTCATCATTTCTAGGGAAATAAATAAGCGGTCAATGTTTAATGATTCAAATACAAGGAGATTGGGAACTATGAAAATTAATGTCCCATATGTCAAATGAATTTTCTTCAAAAACATTTATGGGATAAAGGTAATGATTATGAAATAAATACCACTGATTTTAAATTTTCTAAAGATATATTAATATTTATGTTGATCATATCCTCAAATTTAACTAATTATTTATTTTATTCTAAATATTCATACTATTTTATATCTTACAGTTTTATAATAAAATTAGATATTTCCCTATCTCATTAAGGAGAAAAGTTTTTATCAATTCTCAAAATAGAAATATTGATTCAATAAAGATATATCAATCAATTATCATTATGAAACAAAATTTCCCTATCTGAAAACATAAATATTAAACATACGGCTAACATTGAAATAGTCCTTTGTTTGGATTGGATTTTATATTATAGTGAAAAAAATTATTTCCTAGAGAGGAAGATTATAATTTATGATCAAGGTATAGAGTCCCTCATTTTCATAGGGGAGGCTATATGATCTAAATAAAATCTAAATACAAATCTATTAGCTATGCTTAATTAAATACTTGGAGAAGAAGTAAATTAACAACCAATGGAAGTAAAAGGTATCCCTAGATTGAAATTTTTTTTATTATGCAAGAATATATTAATGAGTTTACTGAAGAATTACTTAGGAACCCACCATAGAAAAAAGTTTAGTTTTCTATTAAACTCATACCTAATGAAAAATCTATATATATGACTCCCAATAGGTTTGATAATATTTAGCTAGTGGATTTAAAGAAACAACTAAAGGATTTCTGTGATAAGGGATTCATTCAACCTAGTATTTCTTCATGAAAAAAATCATATTATATTTATGAAAAATAAGGATGATATGTTGAGGTTTTTTATTGATTATAGATAACTAAATACCATCATTATGAATAAAAAATATCTTATTCCTTATATTGATGGACTATTTGACCAACTTCAAGGAGAGAAATATTTCTTAAAGATTGATCTTTGTTCTAGGTATAAATAATTATGATTAAGGAAGGAAGATATTCCAAATAAAACAATTCATATGAGTTGTGGACATTATGATTTTGTAGTGATTCACTTTAGATTGAATAATGAACCCCTTATTTTTAAAGACATGATCAACTAAATATTCATGGAATATATTGATAATTTTATTTGGTATTTATTATTGATATATTAGTACAATCCAAATGTTATGAAGAGAAAAAGAGTACTTTACAAATAATTCTTAAGACTCATAGAGAAAAGGGGTTATATGGAAAATTTAGAAAGTACGAATTATGGATTCAATAAGTTTCTTTTCTAGGTCATATTGTCTCTAATAATGGAATAACATTTGATCCATCAAATAAAAAGGTATTCAAAGAAGTTCCTATCCCAATAAACATAATTAATGCATGTAATTTACTTGTATTAATAAGTTATTATCAGTGTTTTTTTCAAACTTTTACCTAATTAGAAAACCCTTTAAACAAGTTGACACATAAAGGGGTTAAGTTTCTATGGATATTAGAATGTAAATAATGTTTTTAAGAATTAAAGATAAGGCTAATCAATGTGATAGTGTGGAAAATACCATTATGAGGGGATGTATTTGTCATATATAGTGACACAACGAATAAATGACTTGGATGTTTCCTTGTATAGAATGATACAGTTAATTACAATGCATCTTGGAAGTTAATGATACATGAAAAAAACAATCAAACCCATGATCTTTATCTAGAATCCACAATAATTTATTTTATGATATAGAGACATTATCTCTATTAAAAAATATATGAGATATACATGAATCATAGGACTCTGAAATATATTTTTTCATAGAAAGATATCAATTTGAGGAACATTATATGGATATAAATACTCAAGTATTGTGATTTATTGGTAAAATAATACCCAAGAAATGTTAATAAGTAGGATGACTCATTGATTATGAAATATCATGGAGTTCTAACCATGATGATGATTGAGACATATATTTTATTTGGGTACCTAGTAAAGTTGAATATAGTAATTATGAGGGAATGGAAAACATCACTCTTTTCTGTAATGATTATTATTCTATAATTATTATAATATATAAACAATTCTCTAACATTGGATGATAATTTTCAAAAGAAAATTAAATTCGTAACTGATGGGATGCTGGAATTCATTGTTTATGAATAAAATGTTCCTAAATTTGGAATTAGCTTTGGGTTTCCATCTATACCTAATATTAAAATGGGATAATTATATGATGTTCATAGCTTGAATTTATCTATACACCCTAGTAGCACCAATTTGTAGAGGTATTTGAAAGAACATTTTTGGTGGAATAATATGAGTGGGAAATTTCATATTTTGTATCAAGATACTTGGTTCGTCTGTTGGTGAAGGCTGAGAGAAAACATTAAATAGGATTAAAGAAAAAAATACATATTCGTATCTATAAATGGGATGAAATTACTATAAACATGTTCTATAAAATACCAAATACTCTAATAAAAAATAATACTATATAGGTTATTGTTGATCACCTCACCAAATCAACACATTTCCATGCCATAAGAGATTATTTACCTTTTAATCATCTTGGAAAACACTATATTAGTCACGTAAAAAAATTTCTATTGCACCCATATATATTGAATATGACTATGATCCAAAATATTAATCAATATTTTAGAAATGTTTTCTGAAGTATCTAGATATTGAGCTTTATTTGAGCACTATAAATATTCCTCAGGATAATGGGAAATCTAAGAGAACTATTCAAACATTAGAAAACTTGTTAAGGTTATGATCACATGAATTTCATGGTATGGGGGTCAGTATTTATCTTTGATATAGTTTTCTTATAATAATATATTTCATTAAAGTATTCAAATTGTGAGGTATGGAGAATTATATAGAATGGGTTGTCATAATTCAACATGTTGAGATGAATTTGACGAAAGGAATCTTATAGTACCAAAACTTATAGAGGGGAAAATAGTGAAGGTTAAGACTATTCAAACCTTGATTAAAGTTGATCAAAGAAGAAAAAATATCCATGATGATAATCAAAGTAATAATTTTTAATTTCAAGTATGAGATCTCAATTTCATGAATGTATCACCATAGAATTGTGTTATAATATTTATTATGAAAGGAAAAATAATCTCCAGGTACATTGGAACTTTTGAAATTCTAGAAATAATTGGAGTTGTGGATTGCAATATAGAAATACAACCTAGGCACTATAAATTAAATAATGTGTTATATATATATATTGAAGAAGTAAATTCTAGATCCAATGAATGTTCTCACTTTTCATGAAATTGAATTTGGACCTGATTTATCTTACTATGAAGAGACTATCCAGATTATAAACATTATAGAATAAGTATTGATGAATCGAACAACTTTTATAGTAAAGGTAATTTAGAGAAATCATTAGATCGTAGAAGGAATGAGGGAATTCAAAGAAGTTATGTTGAATAACAACCCAACACTATTCAAGAACTGACATTCTAGAAATATTTAGGATGATATTTTTTGAATGAGGGAATAATGTAATAGAAAATCTTCAATTATAGCAATATTTTTTTTTCATGAGAAACAATAGCACAATACACATATTTTTATTGAAGAATGTGATTAAAACCTAAATTCACAAATTTTATTGACCTAAACTAATTTTATTTTTGACATCATCATACCCAAATTATTTTAGGTTTAATTTTTTTGGTTTTTCTGAAAAGAATGATTTTTCAGTGAATAATGAAATATAATGATTTTTTTAAAACTATAATTTATTTTCATTAATAAATCCTCATAATGTTTTTAATTTGATCATAAATTATTATAAATATATAATTAATATAATTAATTATATAGGAATCAACATTATACTTGATCTTGGTATAAAAATACTTTTAAACTTAAAAGGGAATTTTTTCAAAATATTTTGTTTCATCATGCTTTGTTAGATTATAATAAAATGAATTTCAAACACTTAAAGAGATAGAATTTGATTAAATGGATTCAATATTTTTAATCATCATAATTAATTTTATTTAATAATTTAAAATTAATTTTTGTCCATAATGAATAGTAAAAATAATAAAATTTTGTCACCACAATAAAAGGGTAAATCGAGTTAACCTAAGTTAAAAATAAGTGATAAGGCCTATATTTTTCATACTAATTATTATGGGTTAATTTCATTATATATTTATCAGCCTAATCTCAAAATTTATTTTTTTATTAGACCATTTTCTTTCAAAATGACCTATATAATATTTTATGTATAGAAAATTCTAAAATGTCACTCTCTTGAAATTAATTTCTAAAAATATATATATGGATAAAAAGAGGATAATTTCAGTTCTAAAAATGTATTTGAAATATTAAATAATTATTTTTATCATAGTGATTTTTTAAAAATTTTAGTGATAAAATAACTACCCTAAATGTTTATACAATGCTGACATAGCGCCCGTACAAGTAGTAGAAAAATATTATAAATAATGTTAAAACTATAAAAGAAATATTGTTTGAGTGATTTATAGGTACCCATGAATTTTTATATCATATTGAAATATTATATTTGTGTTAAAATTTTATATTATAATTTCACTTCTATCTTGAAGTCTTTAACGTCAAATTAATTGAATCGTTTCCAAAATAACATTAATTATATTTCATGAAAACAATATTTTATTAAAATAATTAATAACCATTAAAATATTTCTATAAGATATTTAGGTTTATAAATAGACTAAAATTTCATCCCCTATTTTTTTATAAGATAATTTTTACCTTATAAATAAAATTATAACCCTTGAATTGTGAAAAATTTGTTACCATAACTAACGTCAAAACATGTTTTTTGGAAGTTTTATATAAATAGATCAGGGTTAAAATGACATAAAAACATTCTTAAACCTAATTTTTTGGTTTTATTTCCACCTTAAACTTATAAAATATGAATATGATCCATTTTTTCCATATTTATAACAAAGTGACTTATAGTATTTTAATACATTGAAAAATTACAAGTATGCCACCCACCTCAATTATAAAAGGACACGTCATCTCCTCACTTATTCACATATATTGAGACATATATATCAACAAAACCCTATATAAATATATAAAATACATCATTAGACACAATATAGAGGTTTTTTATTCCAAAAAAATCATGTTTAGGGTCTCCAAAAAAAGTGATGTTTCTCTAAGAGAAGGTAATCATTTTTACAACTCTTTCAAAATTATTTATCCTTATACTTACCATAAATATTATTTAAACATAATAAAATAACAAATAAAGTGACATAATTTTTTTGATATTTTATTATTATTATGAGACAACCATATTTTATCTTTTTTTCCATCATATGAAAAGCAAAAAACAACGCATGTGCGTACATATGAATTACTATCTCACGTAGCAGTGAAATTCGTTTTTCATCACCATATTAATTTGATGGTAATAAATATGTCACTAATTAATATATATGATATTTATTACAAAATAATTCTTTTTTAATTATATTTTAATATCTACCTTTATAGGTTCCCATCCATTGGAAAATGCTAATGTCGCTCGTGTGTATGTGTGGACTACCGCCTCTTTGAAGCGATGCGATTCATTTTTCTTTTTTTCTTTGAATGAATGTTATTAAGGATATATTTAATTAATATATTTCATATATAAGATATGATAATTATTTATAAAAGTTAATTATTATTCACCAGTCTTTCTTTCAATCCATTGAAAAGTTAAAATAATGTTCAAGTCTACGTTTGACCTACCTTCTCCATGAATAATGTAATTTATTTTTCAATATCTACCAATCATAAATGATTAAAAATATGTATATAATGAATATATATAATATTTATATAATAATTAAAATCCTAGGTATGCATTATCCTAGATAAATATATAGCTACCCAAACAACCAAATCGAAACACACGTGAAAAATGAAATAGTTAACACTTTGAAAAGGATATTTTAATAAATAAAATTCAATAAAAAATTATTGAAATGATATAATTGGATCATATATGATAATATGAGTATTTATAAAATTATTTCTTAGAATTATAAAAAATAAAAATTTATTTTACAGGAGGCTAAAAGTACTTACAAAGCAATTCAAGCCTAAGTTAAGGGTATATGTAATAATCTCATCATTATTCGAGATTTTTCATGTTTAATTATTATTTGGGGGAATTAAATTACATTTATATATTAAACCCAATATATTTTATTATCCTGTGATTATTTCAAAAATTAATAATTTTTCTATACATTTTCCTCTTTTAAGTACTCAAGAGGTTGAAATAATGCTTTTAAGGAAAACTGATTTGGTTTTCCATTCACTCAAGAATATTTTTCTTCCATGATAATATTTTAATTAAAATGTTTTGAATAATTATTTTAATATTATAATATTTTTTTTAATTCATTTTTACCCATGTTTGTATTTCTATAAAAAAAACTCAAAGGAATGTTCTTGTCTTTTCGGAACGAGTTACTAGTAGAATTTTTACCAAAAAGGTTGAAGGAATATTTTTTTACACACATAGAATGAGAAAAAATTTCTACTATCATGAATTCTCAATGATTTTAATGTTATTTTATAAAATTTCTGGATTATTTTCAAATAAATGTTTTCCTTAATATTTAATAAATCTTTTTATTTTGAGTAAGTGATTTAAAATTGAAAAGAGTATTTTCCTAAATAAAACATCCAATGATCATTTTAAATAATTTTCATCTATTTCAAAAATATTTGGTGGATATTATACTTTAATGAGTATATAATATTTTTATACTATTCTTCATATTACTGTGGATGTTTTATGATTATGTTTATTTATTAAGAAAAATATCAATATTTTATATGATAGTTTTTCAATATGAATGTTTGTGTTTGTTATATGTCCCCCATTTAATATGAATAAAAATTTATAATTATTAAGTGATGGGTGGAGCCCATTATATCCCTTGATTCATTGGTAGGTCTCTTTAGACATACTATTTTGGGTATTGGGTATATGACTTACTTATTTTTTTATGTTTTACTGAACAAGTCCTTTATGGTAAGATTATGATGTAAGATATTGTGCATTATATCATTATGAAACTAGTTATTATTATTCATGGTATTATTTATGTTGGTATAATATCCATTGATTTAGTACCCTTTTACAATATTACTTAAATATAATATTTTATTATTTTTTATCTCAACTATAGTATTCATGTTTTATTTATTTTATGATAGATTTTTTTATTTCATTTCCCTTATTAAGAATTTGAACTCACACCTTAGTTTGTCTTCCTTTCCTCAGGATACCATGAAGGGAACTATTAATGAAATTCGGTATTTACTAAAATAAATATTAAAGTTCTCATAATAATTCTTATATTATATTTCATGTTTTCAAGTGTAATGTGAGAATCATATATGTATATAGTCACTAAAGACTACTAAACTATTTTTTTCATTTAGGAAGAAATCCCTTATATTTTGTGACAATTTAATAAAATAGACACCAGATCCAGGATACTAGAGTCAGAGTGTTATAGAAACCCTTATCAAGGAACATGCTCAGTCTCTCCAAATTATAACTCTTCAATTTATCACGGATGTAACCTCTTACTACAAAGTTAACACTACCCATCCTCACCAAAACTTGTAGACATTGTTCCCATAGTTGTGCCACTAATTACACCATTTATTAACCCAAATCTATCCAGAAAAGTTTCACCTCCTTCCTGATCACAACCTAATCTTGATCATGTACCAAACCAAACTAAGATCCAGTGACTGTCCTTTGAGTAGTTAAGAACTATGGTAACTCACCATCATTATACCATTATCATCACAACTATTAGGTTTTCCTGGAACCTAGAAAATTCCCAATGGACTCATACATTTCTTATTTTATTGGTCTATGAACTAAATATGAACCATGCGTAACTAGTAATCACTTTCCTTCACACATCAATACTTTACTAAAAAAATACACACCATAAATCACTCTCCCCCTCCCAAATCTATATGAACCTCTAATAAGCCTCTCAATGGTTCTTTACAACCACCTAAATTGATCTCATCTAAACCAAACATGGTACATGCTCCAATATCACCCAATTATATAATCAATCTCGTTCTCCCATGATTTATATCCTAACAAACCTAGGATCACATGAAAAAAAGCAAATAAACATTATTTCCTTTCATATTAATTTCATTTATCAAAAATCATACTCAGTGTTTACTTCGAAATGGGATAATGGAATCTACCTCAGTCTGGCACATGACCTCCCTCCACACAATCATCAATCCAAAATAACCAAGAATGTACCCATGCTATACCAATCCATTATCCAATAATATAGGGTAATTATTAAATATCCCAGCAAAAACCACACCCTAATCTAATAGGGTAAGGAATCAAACCAATTATACACTTTATAATCAACCTTGATATAATAAGTACCTCAAGTTCTTTATATCTTAATATCCAATTTCATGATACATGATTTTATAATGCCCATAAGGGTACTTAACTCAGAAACTAAACCATTTCCCAATCCAAACCATCCATAAGGATACCTCCCCTATATCTAACTATAACCAAGGAATACAATTACAAACCCAACCCACCAAGTCTCTCCACATATCCCTTACATCTAGGGATTATATATTCATCATATTAGAGTATCTCACCATAATATCCACATAACCAGTCTTCATAAAACCAACCAGGAGTCAAAACCCTGGTCCTTATGAGTATAAATCCACCAATAAAAAATATAATATGACGCCATATAAGATTTTGTAACACTATAAATATTTATACCCATAGTAATTTCTAGATCATCAATCGTAAACATTCACATGAATGTCATGTGAACACTATGTGCCATGTATAATGCCTTTACATACAACTCATGATACTATAATCCATGATCCAAAGCCACAAAAAACAATGTAAAAAATTTACATCATACTTAAATAAATATCTTAAAAGTAAAAGATAAAACTAGGAACACAATCCCATAAAACTAGTAACCTAGAATTCCCACCGAAAAGGTGTTCATGACTAACTAGTTTGAGGACCATCATAATTTTTGATATATTATTAAGTCTATATAATAATCCCAAATAGTATGACAAAATATAACATGTTATCATATTCGTTTGTTACTCCCTAATTAAAATTAATTTATATCATCCTTTCTAGATCAAAAAATGAACACAAAAATCACCTCCCCATATAAGAGAAATTCCTAAATAGTGGTGAGGTAATAAATAATAAATTAGGGATACATTTCCCGCAATATAAAAACCATCAATATTAAATAAATAACCAATAACAACACTCAAAATATATTATGATAGTATGTATGAAAAAAATTCAATATACTATAAAACATTAATATGAAGTCATACATTCCAACTGATCACCCCCTCATCTAATCACACATACAAAATCATATAGGGAAAAAGGTATAATGAGGATATACTATAACCCCAATCCTTGCATCAATCCAATATCCAATCATTGTCAAGATACTCTATCTCAATCCACTATGCATCCTAGGAAATGAAACTCAAACATAAGGTCTGAACGCACACTGGGGTGCTCATATAGGGAGTGATAAATACATCAAAATATGGTATAAAAAAGTGAATCTAATATATGTTTTTATATAAAAATGAATTTATGAGGAAAATAAATAATATAAAAAATATCACAGTTCTGTTATGGGTCACTATGTGCTAACTAGGCCACCATGACACCTGAAAATAACTATTATGATCACATCTAGTAATCCATTTCTATTTCATTATCATGTATAAGAGGATGTTTTATGGAATCCAAAACCATTATCAACATGACCATAGATTCTAGAAAATTAAAAATGGATTCTCATATCTTAATTGATTCATCTTTTAGTGTCAAATTTTATATGGAATCCCAAACTTTCTATTGGTCTTACTATAGATTCCAAATTTTATATGGAGTCCTGGAATATTGAAACATCTAACCATAGATTCTAAATATCATACTGAATCCTTATATCTCATTTATTTTGAACATAGTAGAAACATTTCATATGTAATCCCAAACTCTCTATATGATAGACCATAGAATAAAAATATTCCTTATGAAATATCAGGCTCTCTAACAATATAACAATTGGAAATAAATATCATATAGTATCACAAGATATCTATTTATCTTTATATAAATTATAAAATACCATATAGTGCCCTAGACTTTCTAACTATCTATCCATAGGCGGAAAATTTCATATATTGCTCTAGACTATCACTATGACAGGACATAGATGCTAAATGTCATATAAAATCATGGTCCCTCAACCGGTCTGACCATATGCAGTAACTGTAACTCATATGGGGAGATTATCAGCTGGGATATGTAACTCAACACCCTAATTCTCATAGTTCCATATCACCATCACTTTAATATTGGAAATAACATAGTCATGAAATCATAATAAACATGGTAGACATAGCCCTAGTCATATCCCCACTAACATCCCAAACATCCAACTCATCCCATATGAAAAATCACTACTTGGGTATATTTTTCACATAACTCATCTAACATTATGATGCATGTATCATCATTATTATAGCCTAATATAATATTTTTCCTATACTATACCATATTAAATATGGTATGACTTGTTAAACCCATTGACATTCCCATATCTCTTGTGAAGGAATTCACAATGTTCGTTAGACCCGTATCAATCTAGAATCACTAGAACCAACATGTACCCAACACCCCACAACGATCTCATATCCCATAGACACTACATAACCCTAGAATCAATATCCCAATCCATTTCCTCCTCTAATTTATTTTTCAGCATCCACATCCTGTTGCCTAAGGACCATGCCAAACCAACCCCACTCAAGTCCCCTTGGAAACTCATTTCCAATCTATAAGAAGATATATCTCATAACCCTCACTTGGTTTTCACCTCATATAATTCTTAAGAGAACTCTCAATACCATCACCAAGAGGAAACCATATGAATCACATCACATATTTCCAAAAAGGACTTATCATAATCATAAAACTTATTATGACTATCTTCCACCATTGAAAGAGTGTTCCTAATCAACCATGAGATATACAACTATCTCACCCATTATCCCTTGGCCTATGCCTCTCAATACCATGATATTTTATGAAGTATTACAACCTAGGATACTAATAACTCATCTAAAATACCAATACCTATCACATATATCTTGTAAAACCAATCTATATCTTTCTCCACTTGGATAAATAGTTATCAAGAGTTCTTAGTTACCTCAAGAAGGGTTGATGAACTTGTTCTATACCTAGAAGGTACAAATAAATGTAACATCACTACTAAGGGAACAATAATTCCCTTTCTATTTCACCAAATCCCATATTCTCAAGACTAAATGAACAATAATTCATAATCAATAACATGGTTTAGTATTATTGGGACCACCGACCTTAAAAATGGAGTTACCATCCTTATCTAAGCTCGTCCAATCCTTGGTTATACACCACCAGCTTCTAAGTGCTTATCTCATCCTTAAATATTAATAAATAATAATAAATAGTATATAATTAATTTAAAAAGTAACCCAATAAGTAATAATCAACTAAAAAGTCAAAGGGTGGCCTCTTATGGCCAAAACCATATGAAAAATCTCGAGACCCACCTGTGGAAAGCTTCCAGCACACCTACTAAATGAAATCCCATTATATCAGGATTCATTTTACCATGATCTGGTGGAACTAGCATCAAAACCTAACTTGAATCACAAAATATGATAAGAAAAACAAGAGAAGTAATAACCAAGTAAGAAAGAGAAAATATTACCTTAAATGATGAGGCAAACTGCCTATAATCACCATGGATCAAGAAGGTTGAAAGATAGAAGAAGAAACCAATAGGAGTATAGCCTCCCATTTTTTTCGTATCTAAAAAATGAATAATATTGATGGGGATTCCAATTAAAAAGATACAAAAATACCATACTACACTTGGTATTTAAAGAAAATTAGAATACAACCCATGATTTCATGACCCCCTTGCTCAAAGGCACAACTAACTAGTGAGATCATCTTGATGAAACTACCTCTTAGAGACCCACCATGTTGCAACCTACCCACTATAGAATGATCCCCTCATGAAACCCTCATAGAATAGGCCTTCATAGTGTTTCCTCCTTCCTCTACTAAAACATCCACACAGTCCCACTCAATTTTTATAAAATTCTATATTGAACTTTGTATACTATATAGATACAACCTGTATGCATCAAACCATTATGTATCAAACCATATGGTCTAGAAAACCTTATATATTAACATTTATTTGTCAACCATTATATAGTGAGGACTTTACCAATACTATTAACACTTATAAATTAGTAATGTAAAACTTATATATTGATAAATTTACCAATTTTCAATATCTTATGTATCTTGTTAGTGCTTACAAATCATCCAGATCAACCCTTACATATTGAAAACTTTGAAAAAAATTAACCCAAAATCATTAGATTAACCCATATGTATCATAGGGGTTACCTTAAATATCTTCTACTATATAATTCTTTGACTCTTATTCATCGAAGGGTAGCCCTTATGTATTATAATATAGCTTAAAACATTAAAAAACTATTAATATTCAATGTCCGGGGGACCTTTACGTGTTTCCATTGCCTCAAGAAACACATATGTATTTCATTTTTCTATATGAATCCCTTATAATTTAACTTTTTAGGATCTAAAACCTTACATAATATAAGTACACTTAAGTAATATAGTACCCTCACATATAATAGTACCCTTATATACTAGAGAGACATTATGTACATGTACTTATCCATTTTCAATCTCATATCTTTATCTCCAAAAAAGTCAATAATTCATCTCTAGTTGATCTCTTCTGCTTTAAATAATTTTAAAATACCTAAAATAACCTTTCGAATTAATCAAATACTATTAAAACTCTTCAACACAACTCCTAAATCATTTAGAACTCAAAAATTCATCAAAACTAAGATAAATCGTCAATAATGGTTTTTATGACTTTTCAATTAATGAAGCACCTATTTCAGCTTCAACTTAGCCTTATCCCTCACTTTAAATATATAAAAGAATCTTAATCTCTTATTTATAATGTGTTACAACTCTCATAATACTATCGTGGGTCTCAATTGTCAAAAAATCTCCTGATTCATGACCAAAATTTTTAATTTACTCATAAAAAGTGACCCATAAATTCATAGGTCATTACAAATTTGTTAAATACTCTTATAGGATAAGCCTGTGATGTAAATAAATAATGTTGTATGAAACAAACCACTCGATGTAGCTTATATTTAATTTATCTTAAATAATTATGTTATTCATTTTAATTTCTTGAGATATGTAAAATTTGATATACAGTTTAAATTCATGTACTAAGGACTGTGTTTCCATGTATTTTATGATCATACATTGAGGACCACAATGTCTTCCCATGAGGTTACATAATTTTTTTCTCAAGAAATCATGCATTTATGGAAGGTGTAATATGATCTCCATCCATTTTGATCATGAAATAAGAACTATTGGAGTATACCTCATATATTATATAAATTATTTCCCATTACGTCTCTAGCTTAGGGGTATTTATTCTAGGTTTCATTGGCATTTTCCAAGACAATTCCAATTACCCTTAGACAAATGAGTATAGGTGGACCTTTATGTTAATCACTCATGTAACATAATTTTGATAAACATTAAGGTCGTGAAATTTTTGTAACCATTTCTCATTTATTTACTATAATTATCCAAGTTGGATTTTATATTGTTCATCTTTTTTAAATTGATCATAAATATCAATGTGAAGTTGAGGAAACTAAAAATTGATGGGAAATACATATCACATGTTGTATATAAGTTAATATGGGGTAACATGTGTAGAAATATAATTCATGGTGTGATAAATCCACAAATAACCCATGCATTTATTCAGTCAATACTTACCGTATTTATCTACCATTTTCTAATGGATATTTGATAGAGTATTATTAAATGCCTATATATATTTTTTTATCACAAGAAGTATTAGAATAAATTATTTTACTAGATATTATACCCCAGGTAGAGATTTTTTAACTTATAGGTATATAATTTTTTTCCTTTTTTCATCAATATTTCATGAGAGACTTGAAATATGATGATGGAGTTAGCCTTTAAATAATTGATCATATCCTATATCCTAACCTCTTTAGGGGAACAAATTTAGACAATTTGGAGAAGAAGTTGGTGGTAGTGAGAATAAACATGAACTATCAACATGGGGTGGGGGCAAGGACCCTTGAGATCTATCACCCATACAATTAATGGTAAATAATATTTTTTAGTGTACGAAAACTCTCAGGGATAATGATTGAAGTGTACACATTCCTAACATTTATATAACTTCTTGGTGAATTCTATGAAATCATGCATCATTGAGGGCAAAAAGTATCCCAATATTTTAATTTTGTATAATTACAAGTATTTTATATTATGAACACCCCATGTGTCATCAAAAACCTTATATATGAAGGTGAGGCTCTCTCTTCCCTTGATGAATCAGAAAAGGGCTGAATTAAAGTTTCATTTTTAGAGGGATTTATATGAATTTATAATTCTATAAAGTATGAAATATTTCTCTCGTTAATATATTTTATCTTTCTTAGATTTATCTTATAGAAGTGACATGCTCTAAATACACTATAATATATGATATAGCCAAATGGTTGTGATGTCATATGAAAAGGATGGGGATTTTCTTTAACCATACATGTAATTATCTTTATATATCTCCTCAATATCATTACTGATAAACAGAGAGACCACCCAATGGTGTGTTATATAAATTATAATTTCATCATAATATAGGTCACTAAGGATATAGCTAGATTTTACAATTTAGTATCTTAATCATTCCATAGGTGAAGAATATGGTACAAAACTGACTTTGAAGAAAACTGTGGCATTAACTCTTATACATGGTCAATGAGGGGTATAATTTATTCTTTATTTAGGTAATAGTATCTATTTGTTTTCTATATCAGCAACTATGTATCAAAATTGTTTTTAAATCAATAAATATGTATCTATAGGGCCAATTACAATCCATTGATGGGGTCTTAGTATTTTACCTCATTTTTGGAACACCATTCCGAGGGAAGGAAATATTAGGTAGGACTTCCTTGTTTAGAGAAATTAACATAATCCCCAAGCCAAAAAAGTTGACTCTTATATCCTCTATCATTTTCATATTCTTACATTAAGAAGAACCATAGAAGTATATTACCCATTTTTGAGGAATATAATTGAAAAAAAAACATCTTTATTAGGGAGTTATGTATTCAGTATCGACTCATTCGAGTTAGGATGAGCTGTAAGGAAACCTAATAGCTCATGTCCCTTGATCTCGTTCTTGGATACAAAGTAGATGTTAAAATATTGTAGGATGACAACCCATGTTACACCCTAAGATTTAAAATGAATAAAATTATATTAGATAGTGTAAAGGACATGAAAAACTAACTTATCTTTCATTACACACAACAATGTGTTTCTTTTATAGCTTTTTTCACACATCAGATTGAGTTTTACTGAACATAAGAGACCCATGATAAATTTTACCATTATAAACTTTTGGTTAAATTGGTCATTGTGAATAGTATTAAATACCCTATGATATATATATATATGTCTTACTCTATATATATTATTGATAAATCTATTTGTAAATAATCAATCGATTTTTTTGCAAAGTTATTTTATTCTTCAAAAATACCTTTTCTTGAAAATTGATTTTTATTGCTTTTCATATAAAACATATTGTAATTTTTTTTGAATATTTTAGAGAATTTAATTTTTAAAATTAACTTTAGTTTTGGAATGAAAATATCAAAATTTAGTTTGGGTGAAATTTTGGGATTTTTTGAAAAATATTTAATTTTTAGTGAATAATGAAAAATACCAATTTTGTTAAAAAAAGTATTTTATTTTCAATAAATTAAGTGATTTAAAATTCCCAATATATATTGAATATTTTTTTTGAGTAAACTATTTTATATTTAATATATTTAATTATTTTTAATAATCTTTATTTTGGTTTTTTGTATAATTTAGTTTTGGGGTTTAAAAATAGGTCTTTCTAAAAAATGTTTTAAAATTCTTAATGTTTCTCATTTTTCATTAATTGAAATAATAAAAAATGGGTAATTAAATAAATATAGTTTATATAATATATGATGTTAAATATTAATTTAGTTTCATACAATTTTTATTATTATCTATAGAGGTAATATAGAATCATCTTTTTCTAAAAAAAACTTTTCTTAAAATCCCATAGTCTCACCGTGTCTGTGAGATTAATATTAAATTAAAAATATCCAATTTTTTGAATTTAATTTAGTAAAATTGATATCATATTTTGAAATGGAAATTTTTTTAATTTATAATAATTCCTACATTATTTTTACCAAAAACTGAATAGTAAATGCAATAAAAATCAATTACCACGATTAAGGTAATAATGAGTTTACTATGGGGTTAAACTATAATGATAAGAGTGTAAATGGAATAAAATATTATATTAATTTTACATAGAAAATTTATTTATACCTTGGAAATTAAATTCTATGAAATATAGAAATTCCTTTCCACTTTCTTTTGAATATGACCCATATAATAATTTAACTAAAGAAAAAGACAAAAAAAATAATTTTCATCCTTTTAATATGTAAATTGATTTATGATAGAGAAAAACAACATTGGTTTGGTTATAGATATTATTTTAGAATATAAATGGTTCTTTGTTATGATAATAATTTATATTTAATTTTTATAGAAGAATTTGTTACTTAAAATTCTTAATAAATTCCAACACAATAATTATTTTGTTAATAAAAAATAAAATAATCGATACTAAGAATAATAAAATTGAAGTAAATTTTATTAATTATTGTGTTTAATTATTTTTTTAGATTAATATATAATTCTAAATAAATTTTAACATAATAATATTCTAATTCCATCATTTTACTGATATTGTTTATATTCAATTTAAATTAATAATGTCAAAATTAACAATAACGTTATTTTATGATAAATTATAATTTATTTAATTATTTGAATATAAATAAAATCTATTTTATGCCAAGTGATTTTTATGTGGAAATAAATATAAAATATTTTCCATTAGTGCAAAAAAAGTTCATTTATATTGAATATAATGGACCCTACAATATAAAAACTTTATTAGCATAATTAAGGTTAAAACAATGTGTTTTTTTGATCATGAGATTGTGTTAAAATAAATTATCAATACACATAGTTTTTTATTTGATAATTTTGATTTAATATTTATAATCATTGGATCTATATTATCTAAAACATCTTACATATACCATTCCATTTCCATTTTCTTTCCACAACCTAAAATAATATCTTATGTATGATCTAGAGTCGATCTTTCATATACTAGAAATATATTTTTCTTCTCCAATTATTTAGTTCTATGGTAGTACATTATGCCACATATAAATGAAAATTCATTAAAATATACTCAATGTTTCTCTAAATCATGTCAAGGAATTCCCATCCTCTTAAAAATATTATCTATAGGATATTATTTACTAATTACCGAAAACGTCAGGTACAATAATCCATAAGTAGTTTAAATTTATTCCATACATCTTTTATACACTTGGATAATAACTCTTCAAGGTATCCAATAAAAATAACTTATTGAGACATTAATTGAAACATGTCTTAGATAGTGTCTATTCCTCTAACAACACTTTCCTTAGTTTCCAAAGAGATCATCTCTATGATCATCTCTATGATCATCACCTTTATGGGATGCTCACTAAGTAGAGGATCAACTAAACATTTTTTCCAAAAAAAGAGTAAACCTTAATTTTACATGCAATGTAATCTTCTAGAATATAATTATTTGGATATATCTCCATCTCATTACATTACCACACTTTAACATTCATTCACACAACCATATTGAAAAAATAAAGCATCATCTTAATTAATTCATTTGGGTTTTTTGCGATGGTTTCCTGATTTAAGGTGATGAAATGTTTCTCATAGGTTTTAGTGGATATAAGGAATAGATTCCACTTAAATGGTCTTGGTAATGTCATAATAGGGTCTGGAAATATGCTAAAACAAGACTGGTGTTTTATCTTTAGTTAATTCTCTCTGCATGATACAAGAATTTTCCTCATATTTTGCAACTGGTTATTTAACTTTCTATGACTATAAAAGTTATTTTCCATTATTTTATCAAGAAGAGTCGAATTATTATGAATATGTTTTTCTATGTATAGGGTGTCCCAATCTATGTAGGGCACTGATAATGCTATTTTCCTCATTTTATACCACTAAATTAGATGAAACACTAGTTTTTAATGTTGTAGATCCTGGTATATCTAGATTAGAATTTTATGTTTCACTTTTTGTGAGGATATATTTTGAACAACTATGGAATTGGGAGACCTTTATGAAAAGAAGATGCATCATTATGAAGTGGACCATTGTAATGAGAACTATAGGGAAGAAATTCATGGTTATTGATCTTGGGTTTTCTATCATGGGGATGAACTCCATGTTGTCTATTCAATTCATCAGAGGGATAACCTCTATAGTATATACCATATAGAGAACATTCAAATATGTTTTATTGAACATCATATGGAGGACCTCCACTATTGTTAATGAGTTTTTCACTAGTAATGGGGGGAAATTTATTTTAGTTATTTACTTAATTAACACCACGAGGAGAACATTTATGGTTACTAATTTATGTTTTCTTAAAATGGAGAGGAACTCCTTTTGGGATGAATATTATTTTATGGTGAGTAGTTCCACAACTAAAATAATATGGAGTTTCTCTTAGGTTTGTCAACTAGTTATTACCCCAGGGAGGACCTTTACGGTTAACATCTATGAATTCATGGAGAAGACCCTCATGAATGGAACTCTGGGGAGGGCCTCTAGATCTATTGGCTCGATCTACATGGGTAGGGACTCCATGGTTATTTTTTTTTAGTGAGGTTTATTTCTTTATTTGGGGGAATTTCATTAGCAGAAACCCTATGGATAACCTCCAGAGTTGTTTAATATGATAATATGGGGGTGCCTATATAGTGGTTTTCACTATCCCTCACAAGTGAGTGGTATAAGGAAGTAATAATTAATTCTTTCCTAACTAATACTTGGGGATTATTGAACATGATAATCCTAAATCATCCTTATGTAATGGTTGGGATATGTTGACCAGATTCAATGTTATTAGTAGAAACAAGGGTTTAAATCCACTCATGGGCCCCATAGTCTTGTTCCCCAATTGGGTACTCCTAGGTTGTTTTGTCCTAATAATGAGGGTCAGAGTTTAGGTATTATATTTTGAAGATATTTGGGTTTTTTTAGAAATTTTCTTGTTCAAAAGTAACTTTTTTAGGAGATTCATGAGTCTTAGTGTAACAAATTTGACTATAGTAAACCAAGTCAGTGCTCACTTTATTACATTGTTATTGATATAAGGGTTATAATAATGAAATACCAATTATTTTAGTAGTTTTAGAAAACCACATACGTATATGATACCCATTTTACATTTGAAATAGAATTAAAACATAAAAAAAGAAAATAATCGGTATCCGTGAAAATCATTCAAAGAATTCTTCATTATATCCTAGGGAAACGAAACCAAATAAGGATGATATAAAATGATTAGTAAGGTTATATGAAATATATTATATCATGGTTATATAAGGAATAATCAATATGGCAAGGTAAATAACTAAAAACACAAGTCATTTAATCGATTACTTGAGCATAAAATGAATTCATGGATAATATCAATGAAATAATATCATGGATAATGTTAAATAAATTCTAAATGAATGAAATGATTAATATCATACATCATGATATCAAATGTCATGATATCTATATTTTCAAAACAATTCATCAATATAGTTAAATTGATGGGTAGGATTACACTATGTTGGTCAAAAAGGAATCTCAAGATGGGGGGTGAATTGAGTTCCAACTTAAAATTTATGTTTTAAACTTTATGATAAAGATCCTCCAATTTTTAAATGGCCTAGTTAATTAAGGAAGTAGAGATTTAAATGTTTAATTTGTCAAAAAGTTTCTCAATGGGTGATTAGTTCTCAGTTAAATAAGTGTAAAACACTTCTTCAACTTTGAAACAAGTTTACTTAATTAAACACATACCAACACTTACCAGAACTAACTATTAAAGTAAATGTAAAACAGTTTTCTATTTTAAAAATAATGATCAGAAGAATATAGAAAAATAGAGTATAACAAAATATAGTACATAAAAAAATTTAAACAAGAGGTTTCGTTTCAATCCAAGACTTAATCCTCTTCACTTGGTGATCACCTACCACCAAACATTTTATATTTACAAATAAACTTGATACATAGCCTGTATTAGGCTTTAAAATAGTTTTGCAAAACTTTCTAGGGTTCACAACCTCTACTACAGTTCTACTTGGGAAAAAAACAATATAGACCATACATGGTATCTTCCACAGTTGTGTGGGGGAAACAAGGTGTAAGTGATGTTTGATGTTAGGATTTTCAGTATCCTTAGTTTAATCACAAGAGACAGTGTGTGTAACACAAACACGCACTTCTTATAAATGTTAAATAAAATAACATATAAGATAAAATATTATAAGATAGAGTTTATAAGGCTCTATGTGTTTTCAATTCAGCTCTTGACTCCTTAGAGTGACTAAATTTCAGTTCGAGTCTTTCTTTGGAAGTTGTCCTCAAAACAGAGTGTCGCGACTCTAGGTTCTAGATTTTATAAACTGAGGTATTCTGCTTCTTAGTTGGAAAGAGTGTTGATGAACCACAGAAGGAAGATGATAGTTTGTCCCAAATGATCTTCATGATGCTCTTGGGTTTAGTACTTAAGTGTTGGATGGTTCTTCTTTGATCTAGCGAGTAAGTTCTTTCTAATGCATTCATCTCTCTGTTCTGAACATTATCTATATTTTCCTCTATCTTATATATTATACGTGATATCCAACAATAAGAATATGTAAATCACATGCAGTCCTCCTCGTACCTTGTACTGTCACCAAATACGGTCTCTTGATATGTCTACAATCAGCATTAATTAATTTCAGAAGCATTAAAGTTACCAAATAAGACCATTAGAACAATCTTAAGAATTTGAAGAAGTATAGAGTAGAAGAGTTAGCATAGGTAGAATAGTAGCGGTAGACTTTTGAATAGTAGGATTCAATTGGTATCCTTCAATGTTAACCTTTCATCGGTGTCCTTTCATTGGTGACCTTCATCAGTGACCTTCTATAGTGACCTTGCATCAGGGACCTTGCACCAGTGACCTTGCATTAGTGACCTTTCATTGGAGACCTTTCATCAGTGACCATTCATCAGTGACCTTGCATCGGTGACCTTGCATCAGTTACCTTGTATCATTGACCTTGTATCGTTGATCTTGCATTGTTGACCTTTTCATCAGTGACCTTGGCATCAATGACCTTGTATCTATGACCTTGCATCGATGAACATTGCATATTAAAGGAAATTTTTTACTTGGAACTCAAACACGAAAGCAGTATGATTAAAATTACATTGTTATTACTTGATATTAACATGATTTTCACATACATGATTATCAGGTAAGAGAAACATGATTATTTATATAAATGAAACATGATTTGGGATTATCAAAATAGGTGAGTCAAACAATCTCCACTTTTTTGATAATAAAAAATTAGGTCAATAGTTTTTTTTGAATCAGGGTTAAGCAGGTTTTCTAATATCATTAGTGGTGTATATAATTATGATTGAACCATGTGTATTGTTATAGTATATATATGAAATGATTACAGTTAACTAAAAAACTTATTCCCCTTTCAAGAAAGTATATATATGAAATAATTACTGTTAACTAAAAAACTTCTTCCCCTTGCAGAAAACAAAAAACTTCTCCCCATTTGTGATTAACAAAAAGATAGGATGAAAAAAAGACAAAAGAGGATTTTATGATTAATAAAGCAATAATACAATATACAAAAAGTTTACTAAGATCCATATCAACTAAGACATCCCACATTCAATCCACATCAGATATTTCCAAGGGATCTTTGTTTTTGGAAGCTGAGGAGTCAGGTTCTAAAGATGGAGGGATAGGCTGAGGGATAGTAGTGAGTAGGGTTGGAGGTGCTACAACAGAAGCATCAGTAGACCTATAGTGAGTAGATCTCTGAGGAATCATAGGGATCAAGATTCTGATGGCCTGTCTAGGATTTATCAATGGAGCATCACTGGAAGATCCTGAGGCAACTGAGGAAGAAGGTAATGTTGTAGGAACAATGATAGGAGTGCAGTCCACATGGAGTAAGGGAAAAAGAATATTTCTAAAATCTATTATAATACTTCCTCCTATTTCCATAGCTGAGATAAAATCATCCTTATTCTCCACAAATATCTCTAAGGTACGAGTCAACTCTCTAAGCCTGCTAACATGATCCTTAAAGGCCTAAGTGACA
Organism: Viscum album; assembly: GCA_963277665.1. Classification (NCBI taxonomy): domain Eukaryota; kingdom Viridiplantae; phylum Streptophyta; class Magnoliopsida; order Santalales; family Viscaceae; genus Viscum; species Viscum album. The sequence continues at coordinate 719,670,015 of OY728125.1, read as the reverse complement.
TGTGTAATCCTAAAGTTTTCCAATATTAGCTTAATGTGGCCATCCATATATTTCTTATGGTATACTCTTTTGTAATAGAAATCAAATTTCTCTTTGATGGACTTATGCTTCTGAGCAGGTTCCCTTAAATAATTTCCCACAAGGTTATTAATTTCTCTGGTAGTATAAATGACCTGAGTCATAGAGTGAGGTTCTGAGGAACTTACACTAGAGAACTTCTCCACTTATTATTTGACAACAGATATGAAAGCATCTAGATCAACTAGAGGAGAGGCCGAAGAGGAAGCAGATGCACATAGAGGTGCCATAGTGAAAGCCACTATCTCTTTAAAGGATTTGGTCAGCCCACTGATCAGTCTCTTCACATCATTTTCCTGACCACTCACATGTGTCTCCATAGACTTCATAAAGTCCTCAAACACAATGAAAATTTGATAAACCACACTTTTAACATATCTAAGATCTCTGTCCACTTGAGCCCTTGAAGCCATATAGGATTCTAAACTAGAAATAGACTGCTTCATAGATTCCATATATTTTTCCAAGGTTCTGACATGATTCTGATAGTCCTTAACTTCATGCAGCAATAATGAGTGAGAGGTAGAAACTATCCTTTCTACTGCGAATTTTGATAAGTTCTTGATTGAGAGATACTGTTATCTCTATCTCAGTAGATTTCTCATCAAAGTGTCTCTTTATATCCGACTTCAATGATTCCAAATCATCCTTTTTTATATAGTCTCTAGGTAAAAGTACTACTGGTTGCACAATAGTAGTCTCTGTAACTGAAGGAATTGGAGGACTTCTAATAGGATGGTCATCATTAGAATCTCCATAGTATAAACCCAAGACCAGAAATCTAGGGTCTTCTAACCAATATTCTATTCCATGAGTGACATCAACTGAACCTATCTCAACAGGTTACTCCCCATCAGTTGGAGCATTCTCCTGATCAACTGCATTCAGCTCTGCCATACCTCCTTGAGCAACTGCATCAACAGGAGAGTCCACTGCCACTTCCTCTACAAAATCTTCAACTACTGCCAAAGAAATTTCATCTTCAACTGAATTTGTAACATCTTAATCTACACTTTCTACCATTTATGTATTTCCTATCATAGGACTGAGACTTCGACATTCTTCTTCACTTTCACCACTAGATATCTCAAATTCATCATGACTAGATTTAGTGTCATCTTCCTCCTCTGAGGTCTCTCTAATATCTCTTAAGAAATTTTGATCTCCTTCTTCTTCACTAGTTTCCTCATCATCATTTTCCCTTATGACAGTCTCCCTTCTAGGAAATCTCATTGGTGGGCTAGGCTCACCAAAGGATATAGTATTGTCAATAGTATTTAAGGGAAGGTCAAGATCACTTCTATCATCTAGAGGTGAATTCTCTCTTTCTTTCACAAAAACAGCCTCTTCTTCTTCGTTATCTGAATATACTAGCTCCACTTCATCGGGATTTATATCATGGTATATCTTATCCTTATGCCTATTCGGATGGGTAACAGGGTTAAATTCCTCATATATCTTGGCCTCATCATGAACCCATATTTTTTTCCAAGGGATCTTGTTTATCTTTATCAACTTTCAAATCATCTAAGTATTGGAGAAGTTTTCCCTTACTACAACTATTTCCTTCTTATGTGAATCAAATCCTTTCACCTTCGACATCAAGGATATCAATCTGGCATGAAACAAAGAATTTGACTTGGAACTGGGTTTTATCATATCCTCTAATTGAATCATCAGAAACCTATACAAATTTATCTTCAGTCCATGATTTAATAGATACAAAATAAATATGTCTTGATACTTCAAGGTAGCAAAGTCCCCTCTCCTAGGACTCAAGACATGCTGAACAAACATAAACAATAACTTATCTTCTCCTTCCATTTCAGCAGCAATGAATTTCCTAGGGATCCCATTCCCTATAATTTTATCCAAATATTCTTCATAAAAGAAGAACTCACTAGTGGGAGGAACCAATCCTGAGTAGTAGTCAAAAATCCATTCATGTGGTACTCTCAAACACTCATCCCATTCAATAGAGGAGAATCTCACACTTACTCCATTTACCCTAGAAGACATTCTATTTTCATTCTCAGATTGTTTGGATTTCAAGAACTCATAAAACACCTTCACTAACTTTGATTAATAGGGTCCATTGTTATTTGTAAACCATTCAACCCAACTTTGAGTTTCAAGTGCCTTTAGCACTAAAGACCTGCTCGACAGCAGCCATTCGAAACATAGCTCTTTCTCAACCATGATTTCCCTCTTCAATAGATGAGGGTTGATCATCATTTTTTCAGTACTTTTTCTTCAACTAATGGACTCAGCTTGAGGTCTTTTAGGATTTGACACATCTCCTTCATCACTGACCAATAGTCTCTTCAATCATTCCATGAAATCTGGAGCGGTTCGAGGGTTTCGGGAGAATGTTAGGTTCTGAGGTCATTGAGAAAGATATTAAGAAGAGAGTAGAAGTGGATTGAAATTCTGTATGTTCTTTATTTTTATCATTTAGGGATCTGAAAACAAATCTAGATAAATAAATAATTAATAAAAAACATTTTAGATTCTGGTATAAAAAAACATGAAGTCTTGGAAAAGTCAACTATCGGTAAGGTGCCAACGGTGAGGTTCCAATGGTGAGGTCCAACGGTGAGGTTCCAATGGTGAGGTTCCAATAGCGAGGGTCAACAATGAGGTCCAATGGTGAGGTCCAACAGTGAGGTTCCAATGGTGAGGTCCAACAGTGAGGTCCAACGTTGGGGTTCCAACGGTGAGGTCCAATGGTGAGGTTCCAATGGCAAGGTCCAACGGTGAGGTCCAACGGTGAGGTCCAACTTTGAGGTTCTGAACGTAACAGTTTATCATACCTAACTCATGTTTGATGTACTTTAACCTCTCAAAATTCAAAGTCTTTGTGCATATATCAGCCAATTGGAGTTCAGTGCCAATGAATTCAAGAGTGATATCACCTCTTTGATAAAGATATCTCAAGAATTGATGTCTCACATCAATGTGATTTGTCCTAGAATGAGATACTAGATTTTTAGTGATTTTAATAGAATTTGTATTATCATAGTTTATATAGACATGTTTGAATTAACATACATAATCTTGTAAAGTGTGTTTCATAAACAAAATTTGAGCACAAAAACTACCAGCAGCTATATATTCAGCTTTCGCAGTAGATAATGCAACAGAATTCTGTTTCTTACTTCACCATGATACTAGTAAGATTCCTAAAATGTGACATGTTCCAAAGGTGTTCTTTCTATCTAACTTGCAGCCAACAAAGTCAGCATCTGAATAACTTATTAAATCAAATTATTTTCCTCTTGGATAAAATAGTCCTAAGTCAGTTGTATATTTGAGATATTTAAAAATATTTTTACATCATTTAAATGAGTCTCTTTGGGATTGGCTTAAAAATGAACACACATGCATACACTGAACATAATATCAGGTCTACTAGTAGTAAGATAGATTAGAATCCCAATAATACCTCGTTAATTGGTTTGATCCACTAGTTAACCAATTTCATCAGCATACAACTTACAAATGGTACTCATGGTTGTTACACTACCTTTATTTTTTTCTAATCCAAAACATATCAAAAGATCCTTAGTATATTTTAAAGGTTGGAGATGAAGCCTCAATTTATTATTTAAAGCAAAGACCTCTTTAGACTGGGTAAAGGGAGACCCATTACATAGCTCAAAATCCCAAGGCCAAGTGGCCTGAATACAAGGCTTGAAAGCCCATTTTTTGGCCCAAAGGACCCCTTGGTGAATAGTACTGCTACAGTACCCGCGTTGCTACAGTTCCTGCTATAGTACAGCCACCGCTACAGTACCTGCTACAGTCCATTTGTCGCTACAGTGCCGCTGCTGCTATAGTACTGCTACAGTACCTGGAAATTCTCCCATGTCCGGATTTGATCCTGGGTCTTTTGGATGCCAAGAAGGAGCCTGTACCACTAGGGTACAGGCTCATTGGCATCCTTAGTATATTTACTTTTATTTAAAACAATACCATTTTTATTTTGAAAATTTTGATATCCAAGGAATAATTTAAGTTCCCCCATTTAACTCCTTTCAAATGTATCTTGCAACATTTTTGAAAGATCAGTATAGAAAAAATTCTTATATGATCCAAAAATAATGTCATCTACATAAATTTTTACTATTAAATCATCTTTGGAAATACTTTTAATAAATAGAGTAGGATCTACTATTCCTTTAGTAAAACCTTTAGAAATAACAAAAGAACAAATTCTATCATACCAAGCTCTTGGAGCATGTTTTAGACCATATAGGGCTTTAGAAATATTAAAGACATGCTATAAGAAATGGGGATTTATAAAATGAGAGGGTTGTTCAAAAAATACATCCTCAACTATGTACCCATTTAAAAATTCACTTTTGACATTCATTTGATAAAGTTTGAAATTCAGATGAGCTACATAAGAAAGTAATATCCTAATGGATTCTAGTCTAGCTACAGGTTCAAAGGTTTCCTCGTAGTCTCTTCCTTTTTTTGACTATATCCTTGTGAAACTAGTCTAGCTTTATTCCTAAAAATGTTTCTAGATTCATCAACTTTATATCTAGACACCCATTTAGTACCTATGGTCAAAGTGTCTTTAGGACTTTCTACTATGTCCCAAAAATTGTTTCTTTCAAACTGATTTAATTTTTCTTGCATATATATCACCCAAAATTCATTATTGATAGCATCATCAATATTTTTTTTTCAATATGTGAAAGAAAGGATTGATGTTCAACTTGGTTTCTTAGAGAAGATCTAGTTTGTGTTCCTCTATTTAGATCACCTACTACAACATCTAAAGGATGATTCCTAGGAGTTCTAATACCTCTAGAAAGAGTTGAACTATACTCCTAATGAGTTTTTATAGGTTCAGATTCAGCATTCTTAGATTCTAGAAAATTTCCAGAACTAGTTGTTTTCACTAAGGGTTTACTGTCTTTATCATTAAGATCCATAATTGAAATATCTTCTTCAAGGTTTTAAATGGAGGTTTTCAGTTCATGTGGATCTGTCTCATCAAATTTTAAATGAACTGATTATTCCCCACATTTGGTTCTCCTATTGAATACTCTTATGATTTACTAAAGATTGAATAACCTTGGAAAATTCATCCATCACTATTGGAAGCAAATTTGTCAAGGTTATCCTTAATGTTAAGGATAAATAATTTTCAACCGAAAACTCTAAATTAATTTACCTTAGGATTCTTATCATTCTATAACTTAGAAGGGATTTTCTTAATAACCGGTCTAATTAAAACTCTATTGATGATTTAACAAGCTGTAATAACAGCTTCATCCCAAAAATAGATAGGTATATTATACTCATTTAGCATAGTCGGGGAAATCTCATGAAGTGTCCTATTTATTCATTCTACAACTTCAATTTGTTGAGGTGTTCAAGGAGCAGAGAAATTGTGAGTATAGGCATTATATGGGAAAAAAGATTCAAATTCATGATTTTCTAATTCACAAACATGATCACTTCTCAATGTCTCAATTCTATGTCCACTATAATTTTCTACAAACTTGGAATATTTAATGAAGTAAGAAGAAGATTCAGTTTTGTAATCTAGAAAGTATACCCAAGTATATCTAGAAAAATAATCTACAAGAACATTAACATAGTACTTACAATTTAAACTTGAAACTCTTGAAGGTCCAAACAAATCCATGTGAACCAACTCAAGTGGTTGAGAAGTAGAAACTTCTTTCTTTAGTTTAAAAGAAACTTTGTGTTGTTTTCCTTTTTGACAAGGATTACACACTTTTCTATGTGGGAATTACAATTTAGGTAAGTCTCTAACTAAACCATTACTAGTTAGTTTCCTAAGTGATTGCACATTGCAGTGGTCTAAACTTCTGTTCTATAACAAATATTCTTTATGAAAATCATTCAAACAAGAAACATTTATCCTAGCTAAAGAATTTAAATATACAAAATATACATTTTCATTTCTAAGAGTAGTGAATATTAAATCATTCCAAGAATTAAAAACAATGCATGCATCATTTTCAAACTTAACATTAAAACTATCATCACACAACTGATAGATACTTAGTAAATTTTAATTTAACCCATCAACAAAAAGTACTTATGAAGTTAATATAGTGTTAGTGTTGCAAATTTGGCCTGAACCGATGATCTTCTCTTTAGCATTATCCCCGAACGTGACATTTCCACCATCAAAATTAATTAGGCTCTTGAAGCATGAATAGTCTCATCTCATATGTCTTGAACATCTACTATCAAAGTACTATAGTTTTATAAGAGCTCTTCAGACCATTTTCATGCAAAACAGATTAAGTGTAGGGTAACATTGGTACCCAAATTTTCTTGGGTCTAGAGAGGTTAACAAGTAAAACTTTGGGAACCCATACCTATCTCATAGGTTTCCTATAATCAATAGATATGTTTTGAGACATGAACACTTTGTTAAGTAATTTATAAAAGTGTTTTTCCAAAGTTTTTCCAGCGCTTGAACTAGTAGTGAACTGTATAGACTTTGGAACAAATTTATTTTTAATAATCCATCTCTGTCCTAGTTGATATCCTAGACCAATTGTATATTTTTTATCAATCAGTTTCCCTAGTAACTAGGTCAAGGAATCTCTACCGGCAGAAAATTTCTCAAGATCCATTTTTAATTTCTCATTTGATATTTTGAGCTCAGTATTTTATTTTAACAGTTGAGAACATTGTTTTTCTCAATATCTAAATCATATTTATAATTAGAATTTAAAGCATGTTGTCATTTTAATAATTTATATTTATCTTTAAGTTCATTAAAGGTGTCCTCAAGAATTACACAGTATTCAAATAGTTCATCCACAATCATATTCTCATCATTATTATATTCAATTTCATTCCCAGAATAATAAGAATTAGGTATAGGGGAATTGAGTGTTACCTCAGATGTTTCTGCCCCGAAACAAAGATTTGCATGTTCATTCTTCTCAATATATAAAGAGTCAGATCCACTGGAGCAATCTTCTGAAGCACTCCTAGTAGCTTTCATATCCTTTTTATATCTCTTTCCCTTGTCCTCATATTTATCTTAAACTTTATCTTGGGGCAATAAGATTTCACATGACCTTTTCATTTACACTCATAGAAGACTATCTCATTTGTATTTTCATTCCATTTTTGGTCCTTTTTCCACTATCCTTTATTATCTTACCTTCCTTTATAGTTTGATTTTCTAAATAACTTCTTCTTTTGGTATAACTTTTTGAATATTCTATAAATATGAGCCATATAATCACCACTGTTAGAGACTGAGTCTTCACTGGTGTAAGTGTCTATAAGATCTTGAACTTTTTCATTATCCTTTTTCTTTGAGGTAGCAGTCTTGAATGCTACAGATTTCTTTCTTGGTTCTTCATATGCTTCTTGATTTACCTTAAACTCTTCTTCATACATTATAAGTTTTTCAATTATTTCCTTCACTGGAAGCTTTCCTATTTCAAAGGATTATCTTATGGAAATAGAAGTTACTCTCCATCGGCCAGGTCGGCATCGAAGAAACCTCGTAATCTGATCCTTATTGTCCAGTGGTTTCCCAAGTAGACTCATGGTATTTTCTATTTCATTGAACCTGATATACATTTTATATATAAGTTCATATAGATTCATTTTAAAACTATAATATTTAATAGTAAAAGTATTTAATCTCATTTCTTTAACATTGGTTGTTCCCTCATGGGAAATAGCCAGAGTATCCAAAATTTCCTAAGCAGTTTTACAAGAAGATATTCTATTAAATTCTTCACCACCTAGAGAATAGTACAAAGCATTCATTGTTTAATGATATTGTTATATGTAGATTTAGTCAACTGAGACCATGTATCCCTAAGAGTAACAGGTAATACATGTTGTTCTTCAATTGTGTCCCAGATTTCATAACTGATGCTCCCTAGATAGAATTTAATTTTTAATTTCCACTAAGCATAGTTATTTATATTAAAGAAAGGTGTCATGTTAGTAGCAGCACCCTCAAATCTATTATCCATTGTTAATTAAAATTTAAAGAACTGAAAATTTAGATATGACGAAAATTTTATGATCTTAAGATACAATATAAAATCATAATTGAAAAGAATTTAACAATTCGAATAGTAGTTCAGATAGTAGAAATAAAAATCAAGATCCTCTTATACCAAATTTTGTTCAGAGTGGAATATCAAGAGGGGTTAATTGAGCTCCAGCTTATAAATTTCTATTAAAAACATTAGGATAAAGGTCCAACAATTTTGAAATAGTCCAGTTAATTAAGGTAGTAGAGATAGAAATGTTTAGTTAGTCAACAGGTTTCTCAAAGGGTGATTAGTCCTCAGTTAAATTAGTGTAAAAAACTTCTTCAACTTTTGAAACAAGATTACAGAATTAAACACATACACACACTTACCAGAACTAACTATCAAATTAAATGTAAAACAATTTTCTGTTTTGAAAATAATGAGCAGCGGAATATAGAAAATAGAGTGTACCAAATAAAATACATAGAAAAGTTAAAAAATATGTTCACTCTCAAGATGATACGTGATCCTCTTCACTTGGTGATCACCTACCACTATGAAGTTTATATTAACAATAAACTTGATACATAGCCTGTATCGGGATTTACAATAGTTTTGAAAAAAATGTCATGGGTTTACACCCACTACCATAGTTCTATGTGGGAAAAACTAAAAATACATACCACACACGGTATATTCCATAGTTATGTGTGGGAAACAAGGTGTAAGTGAAGTTTGATGTGAGGATTTTCATTATCCTAAGTTTAAGCACAAAAGACGGTGTGTGTAACAAAAACACACACTTCTCAGAAATGTAAAATAAAAGAACATGGAAGAGAAAATATTATAAGAGTGAGTTTAGAAGGTTCAATGTGGTAGCAGTTTAGCTCTTGACTCATTGGAGTAAAGAAATTGCAGTTCGAGTCTTTCTCTGGAAGTTGTCCTAAAAACAGAGTGTCTCAACTCTAGGTTCTATCTTTTAATAAGTGTGGTATTCAACTTCTTAGTTGGATAGAGGGTTGATGAAGCATAGAAAGCATATGAGAGTTTTTCCCAAATGATCTTCGTGTTGCTCTTGGGTTCAGTACGTAAGTACTGGATGGTTCTTCTTTGATCTAGTGAGTAAGTTCTTTTTGATTCATTCCTCACTCTGTTCCACACATTATCTATATTTTCCTCTGTCTTCTCTTTTATACTTGAGGTATGAAAATACGAATAAGTAAATCACATGTGGTCCTCCTCGTACCTTGTACTATCCACAGATACAGTCTCTTGATATGTCTATAATCAGCATTAATTAATGTCAAAAGCATTAACGTTACCAAATATGACCATTAGAATAATCTTAAGAATTTGACGAAGAATGGAGTAGAAGAGTAAGAATTGGTATACTGGTAGCGGTAGCCTTCTCAATAGTAGGCTTCAATTGGTCGCCTTCAATCATAACCATTCATCGGTGACCTTTCATAGGTGACCTTCATTGGTGACCTTCAATGATGACCTTGCATCGGTGACCTGGCATCGGTGAACTTGCATCGATGAACTTGTATCAATGACCTTGTATCGGTGAACTTGTATCAGTGACCTTGCATCATTGACCTTGCATATGTGACCTTGAATCGGTGACCATTCATTAGTGACCTTGCATCAGTGACCTTGCATTAGTGACCTTTACATCAGTGACCATTGCTTCAGTGACCTTGCATAGGTGACCTTGATTCGGTGACCTTTGCATCCTTAGAGAAATGTTGCACTGAGAGCTTAAAGAAAAAAGTAGTATGATTAAAAGTATGTTGTTATTACATGATATAAACAAGATTTTCACATATATGATTATCCTGTAAGAGAAACACGATTCTTTATATAAATGAAACATGATTTGGGATTATCAAAAAAGGTGAGTCCAATGCACCAAAAATCCATTTAATTTGGCCAACTCATTCATCTCATGATACTACTGATGAATCAAGTGGAAATATATAATCACAACCCACCTATCACTAATTTTTCATTATGTTAATCATATATCAAATTATTAATTCAATTTATAAATAATATTCCTTTCTAGTAAATATCTGTATTGATTAAAAGAATGTGAATTTATCAATATTTTCCCTAGGCAATCAAATAACATTCATTGTAAATAACTGTATGTAAAAATAGTATACTGTTTATGAAATAATCATTTCTATGATAAAATTCATATATATATTTAAGAGAAACTATTTTTCCAATTTACAATAAAAATTGAATGTTTCAAGGGGAATTTAACGACCATAAATTAATAAGATATAAGAGGTGACTATCTATTCATCGAGAATATAGGTTTTGTAATAAAATCATACCAATTATAAGGAAAAAAATATAAAAAAATATAATAATATGATTTCATTTAAGAAAAATATTTTTAAAACAATTTAAAATGAGTAGAATAATCTAAATTTGGTAAAATTTTTATGGAGGCAGGGAAGTCTGTTAAAACCATATATATTAAAAACATTCCTTTTAAATTTTTGAAAAGAAATTTGAAAGATAATCTCTAGAAAAACATTATAATGATTAATTTCATACCTTTTAAAAAGTAAATTATCACATAGAATTTCCTTACTAAATAATTTGAGAAACAAAAAAGAATTTTGTATATTTTTTTAAAATATATGGATATAGAAAAAAAAATCTGATTAAAAGGGAAATAAAATCAGTTTTTCTTTTAAACATTAATTTTCTTGATTCATGTTAAAAATAGAGGAAACTTTGATAGAAAATATGGGGAATAATTAAATATTCAAAGGATAATATAATTTTTGGATATTAAGAAGGATAAATTATTAGATTCCTTCAAAAAAAATATAAGAAATCCCAAAACAAAGTGAGACTGTAAAATACATTCTTGCATGTTTTGTAACTTTTTAATTTCATCCCATTGAAATAATAAACCTAAATTTAAATATTAATCATCATGAATAAATAGGCACCATTTTAAATATATCAAAGGGGTATCATATGCACCCAAAGAAATTTGAATACCAGCATAATAACAAATTTGTCTCAATGGAATAGAAATTGATATGAAACGCCTTACCTCAAGCTTTCCTTTACTTGAAAATGTTTTAATGTAATGTAAAAAATTTGTAAACATATTATTAATTTATCATATAACCATATTAAAATTTATAATATCATATATTATCCTCTTATGAAATTTTATCACTCGTTCATTAATAATATTTCATTATTACAATTGTTTCATGTGTTGACTGCATCATTTTCTCATGCATGATTTTTCATGTAAGTTCTAGTTATGGTGTATATGATATAGTTACATAATATATAGAATTAAATTAATGTTATAAATATCATATTTACTCATTATATTCATTTTTAAAATTATTTTTGAAAGTTGGATTCGTAATATGAATAACATTACTTCATAAAGATGGTATGTCTTACATATGCACGAGTGACAATGTCATTTACTTAATGCTAGAAAGGGTAAATATTAAATTTCATGTCATAATTAACATATATATTCATTATTTCCATATATATTACTATCAATGTGAGTTGGTGAATGAAAATTGTTAAATCGGTTCGCGAGGTGGTAGTCCATTGTACACATGAGGGATGGATTTATTTCCCATTTGAAGGGGAAAGAGATGGAAACAAATTATGTCATAAATATAATAATATATCAGTATATGGGATATAATAGTTTTATTATATTGTAATTTTTATCACATAATTTATGGTAGAAAAAGAAAAGGTAATAAAGAAAGATCTTGGTGAAGATAATAACTACGCTTAAAAGAACCTCCATTGGAACTCTTATTAAGGACCCTAGGGTTGGTCTTTTAGGAAGATAATCACATATAAAATATAGATAAGTATTTTTGGAAGGTATTTTAGAATTGTGTTTTCAAGATAAATGGATTTAGAGTTGTGAATAATTGAGGTGAGGATATGCCCTTTTATAATTGAGGTGAGTGGCACGGTTGTAAATTTTCAAAAAAAACAATAATGTCATGTCACATTATTGAAAATATTTCTCCAAAACAGATCATATTAAAAGGAGATAAGTATAATGTATAAATAAAAATAAAAATTGTCTTTTATTATGTTTTTAAACAATTTTTTCACTTATCATTTTAGATTAACCCCCGATAATCCCATTTTAACCTTAACCATGGTAATTAGTTTGTACTGTTTTTACTATTCATTGCGACAAAAAAAATAAGTTAGAATTATTAAATAATATTAATTATTATTATTTCATATATTAAATTCATTTTATCAGATACAATTCATATAATGATCAAAATTTAATTAAAAATAAACCCGCATAACGTGTCAAAAAATGGGTTTTCAAGAAATGTGTTTTTCAAGCATAAGACGATCTTATATTAACTATATGACTAATAATAATCATTATATGGATTTAAATTTATATATTTAGATATAAAATATATAATTTAATTTAAATAAAAAATCATTAAATATTATTTTAATTAATTAAAATGGATATAAATTATTTCTTTTGAAACCAAAACTATTTTCTGAAAAATATCCCTTATTACCTCTAAATGATCTTATAATTTTTTTTATAAAATAAATATTCAATAAATTATTAATTATAAATATGATAACATATTATTATAAATAAAATTAATGATATTTAAATACAATATTTTCAATTATTCCTAAAATATTATTTCTATGGGAAATTTTCTAAAATTAATTCTAGACATATTTTGACCAAGTTCAAAATGAATATTCATCCTAAAAAAATAGAATTAATTTTTCCATTAAATATTAAAATGTTAATTTAATTATATTTTAATTAAAATATAATCTTCAATTAATATACTTAAATTTTTGTGGTAATATTATTCCCACCTATAAAACTTCATCCTCGAAATGTTCATAAATATTACCTTCCAAACAAATGAGGGTGGTTATTCTTTATAATATCCTATAGCTCCTATATTTATTCATCCATTTAATGGTTTCTCAAAGGAAACTTTTATAGTAAAGTCTTGTGATTCCTTAATACTTTCTCTCAATTATTAATAATCTAGATGTGTTCTTCAACACAAGATACATCTGGTTCAAATTCTATTTATTCAGAGGTTATGACATCTGTTGGGTCTGGCATGTACTTCCTTATCAATGATATATGGAACATGTCATGTAATGTATAGAGGCTTGGTGTAATTTCCAATCAATAATCCAAATCTACAATTCCACCAAAATTTCAAAATTATTAATGTATTGGGGCCTCATTTTCCCTTTCTTACTGAACCTTATAACACACTTTTATTAAAATACTTTTAGTAAAACATGATATCCAAATTGAAATTCCCAATATTTTATCATGTTATCAGCTTTACTATTTTTCCTAAATTGAGCTTCTTTAATATGATCATGAATATTATTTACTATTTTCATTGTCCCGTCAATAGCATATGCGCTTACAGGTTTCCTTTCACAAACATCATCCCAAAAAGTTGGAGTAAAACATCGCTTTCTATAAAATTCACCATATAGGGCCATTTTAATACTTGAATGGAAAGTATTATTATAGTAAAACCTTACCATGGGTAAATAACGATCATGCATACCTTTAGTTTCAAGTGATTATGAACTAAAAAATTCTCATAATGTTTGAATATGCCTTTGGGCTATCCATCCATTTGAGGAGTGTCAGTGGTGCTCAAATGGAGCTCAGTATCAACAGACTTCTAAAGACTCTTATATAATTTCTATGTATATCGAGGGTTATAATACAAGAAAATTAATATATGTAAAAATTAAATTATTAAAACTTATTTAATAATGATTTTTATATGGTTATCAAGTTTTAAAAATTCTATTATTGAAAATAAATGTGTAGATTTGGTTAGGAAATAAATAATAACACATATTTCGTCATTAATTCAAGGAGTGTTTGGTAGTCCTATGAAAAATTCCAAAATAATTTCTTTCCATTTTCACAAAGGAATTGGAATATGCTTAACGAATCCTCAAATATATTGTCCCTCAACCTTAACTTGTTGAAAAACCATGTATCTTGATCGATAATAATTTATTTCCCACTTCATTTTATCCCTCAAAAAAGGTTCCCTCAAATCCCAGAACATCTTGGTTCTACCATCGTGTATAAAGAAATTGGATTGTTGAGTATCTTCCAAAAATTCCCTATTTAGATCCTGTATAGATGGAACATATATTATCTTTGAAAATAATATAATACTATCTCCACAAAATAGTCTATCAATTTCCTATCATTCATGAATTTAATTTTCTCCTAAAAATCATTATCATTAAATTATGAATTTTTTATATTTTCTAGTAAATATGGTTTCAAAATCATTTTAAAAAGTATTGATATCTCCATTTAATAATTTATATATCTATCTTTAATGTATCCCAGATCATAGGATCCCTGTTATCCCTCATTTGGGTCATAACTCTAATCATTCATGATCAATGTTACTACAACCTTATTTTCCTACCTTTGGTGGTAGTGTATTGAGTAATCATAATCCTTGAGTAATTTGAGCCATCACCTTTACTTTAATTTGAAATATTTCTATAAAAATATTTATTTTATGCTCTTATAGTGAATGTATATATCACATCATTCACCATAGAGATAATGTATCCTTATCTCAAAAGAAAACATTAAGGCTACCATCTCATGATCATGAGTTTTATAGTTCTTTTCATGATTATTTTATTACCCTAATGCATATGATATAATTTTATCCTTCTATATAAGGAAAAGACCAAGTCCTATATTTAATGGATCACTATAAATCACAAATCCATCATTTCTAGATGGTACAGTCAAAATCAGATTATTGGCCAATATTTTATTCAATTATTTAAAAAATTATTCACATTCCTTTGTCTATATAAAAAAAACCTTTACATGTAAGATTGGTTTTTCATTATTCAATAGGATAAAATTTTTAACATACCACTAATAGTAATATGTCAAACCAATGAAACTATGTACCTTGGTTATGTTCATTGGTGCAGGCCATTCGTTGAATGCCTTTTTATTCACATGATCAACTGAGATCCCATCATTAGAGACAATATTCCCAATAAAAGAAACTTCATATAACCAAAATTCACAATTTCAAAATTTACCATATTAACCTTTTTTATACGAGTCCTAAAAATGATCTTCAATGTATTCTCATGGTCCTCATAGCTTTTAGAATACACCAAGATATAATTAATGAATACCACAATAAAATTATCAAAATATTCCTGGAATATTTTTCTCAATATATCCATAAATATAGATGGTGCATTTGTCAATCCAGATGGAATTATTGTAAACTCATAATTTCCATACCATGTATGAAATTTTATATTTGGAATATCTTCCATCTTTACTCGCAATTGATGGTACCCAGAGCATAGATAAATCTTTGAAAAATATTGAACATCATGTATTTGATTGAGTAATTCATCAATGTGAGGCAGAGGATTCTTTTTCTTTGTCATGATAACATTTATTTCCCTATAGTCAATGCATAGCCTCATGTATCCTTCTTTCTTCTTAATGATAATAATATGTGATCTCTAAGGTGAAACACTAGAGTGAATAAATCCCTAATCACAAAAATCCACTTTTT
This sequence comes from Viscum album, assembly GCA_963277665.1. Lineage (NCBI taxonomy): Eukaryota > Viridiplantae > Streptophyta > Magnoliopsida > Santalales > Viscaceae > Viscum > Viscum album. The sequence continues at coordinate 719,654,279 of OY728125.1, read as the reverse complement.
GTTTCTTCAACTCCACTAACTCCAAAGTGTCTATTCTGTTGGTATTCATTGATATAGGTCTTTCATCATGGTTTAAATTAGTGGAAAACTCAAACTCATGCTCTAGTGGACTAAAATGTAATTCCTTAGAAAATACATTAATGTATTCCTATAAAATCAGTTCATCCTCAATATAATGATTACATTTTCCATTGGTATATTTTGTTTTCTCTTCTTCCCCAAGAATATCATTCATTAGTACTATTAGTGGTGGATCTAGACATGGCCCAGATGATGAAATCTATGCTATAAAGATAATGAATTCCATATCTTCCTCACAAATCATAATTTAATACTCTTTTTAATAAATGTTTTCATCATTTTTTGAAATTTTTCCTATAACAAGAATTATATTAAATTAAGCCATATGTATGATAATAAATTTATTATATAGATCATATTTATGGTCCATAATAGGAACTACCTAACACATCCTTATCAAAGTGAGAGCACTCCATAAGTTTTAAGCAACAACTCCCATCTAAATTTACAATGGAAATATCTAATTTTCTTGGAAAACAAAGAAGATATAAAATAGTGTGAGGATCCATAGTCTAATAAATAATTATCTAAAGTTGAATATATAATTAAAAAACTTTCCACCACATCTTTTAAAACTTGAACCTTGGTCATAGTGATTGCATTAGCTTGGCCTTCTTCCCTTGGACTTGTTTCGTTTAGTTCCATTGACGCTTGGGACATTGATTTGAATAATCCCCTATTTTTTATATTTGAAGAATTAGAAAGTAGTTGTATATTTATTGCCCTTAAATTCACAATCTAGATGATCCTTATCACCACTCTTGTTATAAACCCCCATTCTCTTAAATCATTTTCAGGATTTTTCTTTCCATAATTTTTATATGATGGATATTTCTTCATTTTATTCTTATTTTTAGATTCATTAATTTTTTTTGATGTTTATATGACCTATTATTTTCTTTATTCTACTTGAATTTATATAGGGTTTGGAAAATTCTTTCTCTATTTTGATTTCATATAAAACTATTTCATCATATGATGAAAAGGTTTTAGAAATGATATCCTTTTAGAGACTTGGATTAACCCCTTTAAATAAATGGTAAATATTTCTCTCTGTATTTCCTAGTTAATATGTAGAATACCTAAATAGTCTTGTAATGGTATCTGCATACTCTAAAATAATTTCTTCTTCATTTATCATAAAGCTTATGACCTTTTTCTTCATTTCAGTTTGTTTCTCATAAGGGAAATAATTTTCAAAAAATGTTTCTATAAAATCTCTTTATTCCATGTGTTCTATTTCATCTTCCTCCCTGGTATTCTAGATCAAAGACCCCCAATGATTAGCATCTCCATTGAGATAATATACTACTAGTATAAACTTTCCCATTTTGTCATATCCTAATGACTTAAATATATTTTCATGGGGATTAATCCATCTATCAACTACTACTGGATTAATAGTCCCACTAAATGATAGGGGGTTCTATCATATGAGGTGATCCAACAGAGGATAATAATGTAGTTTAATAAAATTTTTCCCCATTAAAGAAATGTTATTAGTTATAACCTGGACCATCTTCCCTAATTTAGGCATGATCTACTCAATTATTACACAAATTTTATTGGCTTGTTCATCCAAGAAAATTCTACATTGACCATGAGTGTTGATACTAATATGTATTCCATGATTCTATTCTTGTAAATTTAATATAACATATTAGCTCATAAAATCATGAATTTTAAATCATAATATATAAATTTAAATCTTATGTAACACTTAATATAAATTGAAAATTTATGAATTTTCAATCTTAGAATCATAAGCTTGGTTTCCTTATGAATATAAATATATTTTCAAACCCGCTATAGACATGGATGTATTTCTAGAAAAAAACATGGATGTATTTCTAGAAAAAACCACATAATCTATACCATACAAAAATTATGATTTTATTCCATGATTTAACATATCATCAAAGTATATCGTATTTTTATGTTTTATAATCTATTTTTTTCTAAATCTAGTTCCTAAGGTTTCTACTAAACTTGCTCTGATACCAATTGTAATAACCCTGACTCATGTAACCTTGAGTTAGTGGTGACTTTTTTACATTAGAATATATACAAGGATTATAATCCCAAAAGACCAGCCATTTTAATAGTTTTAGGGAACCAGATACATATATGATACCCATTTTACATTTTTAATAGAATATAAAACATAACAAAATAAAATACTTTGAATACTTGAAACTCATTCAAAGAATTAATCTTCATATCCTAGGGAAAGGAAATTAAATAAGGGTGAGCTCAAATTATCAGTAAGGTAACTTACAACTGAATTTATCGAGATTAAATAACGAATAATTAATATGAAATGGTTAATAACTGAAAAAACATACCATTCAAACCAAAACTTTAACACAAAATGCGTCTATGGATAATATCAATGAAATAATATCAAGGATAATAATAACTGAATTCTAAATGAAATAAAGTATTAATATTGTATTTTTTGATCTAAGACATCATGATATCTATAACATTAATAAATTTCATAGATATAGTTTAATTTATGTGTTGGTATACAGTAAAACCCCATTTAATTGGGCCAACTGATTCGTCTCATGAGATTACAGATGCAATGAGTGACTATTTATAATCAATCCCAACCTATCACTATATCTCTAATTTATTCCTCCTACATTTAATGATCAATTAAATTTATAAACAATGTTCATTATCAAAAAATATTTGTATTGATGACTTCTCATTCTTCTGGTGGGGCGTCTCTCGGTCCTAGGGTTCTTTTTCTCTCTCTTGTTTTGTTGATATCCTCCTATTGAATTTTTCAGTGGAGGATTCATGGTGGTTTAATTTATAAATATATATTGTTATATTTATAGAATTTTGTTCCCATAAATATTTATTGAAACTTTATCCAGTATTCATCTTTGTCCGGTGATCCTCATTATCATCCTTGGTCGCTTGTTGCATCCATCCTTCTCTCTTTCCCATGCCTGGATATTCTTTCATATCTAGGTTTACCTAGTATGGATCCATTTTAGTCTAGGATATATGGTTCATTGAACTCAAACGGAGATGACCCAGTGATGAGTATTGGCAGTCTTGTGTCTCTTCTTGGAGATTTATTTCAAATAACAAGAGAGGGCTTGGTTTCTTTGGATGAAGGTGTTTGATGGATAGAAGATGATTTAGTTTCTATTTATTGTTGGGGTTCATGTGAGACATGCTATAGTGAGATTTATGGAATTAGTGGGGGGTTATCCTAAATTGATGTGTATGGGAAAACTACACTAGTGTTCTTATGTACAGAGACTGGGAAGGGCCATCTGCTTCACTGGTGACTTCAAAAGTGGTTCACATGAATTTATTCTTATTTTTTAGGCCCTCTTGTTTGATTGGATAGAAGATGTATTTGTGTGCTTTATATTCTAGTTTTTTAAATTTGTATAGAGTTGTGACTACTTTAAGGTACTTATGGGTGAGAGGTCTAGAAATAGGGATGGGTGTACTAACACCAATCATCATCCATCTATCCACTTTGGATGCATGGGGACCCTAATTTGGTTTTTTAAAGTGTTTTTTGTTTGGTTGTGTGTCGCATCAGGTTGATAGTGCGATGAGTTCATCATATGAATTATCAAGTGGGAATCTCAAAATATGTATAGTTGTGCTAACATTTATCATCTAATCCCCCTGCCATATGTTGTGTGACTGGGATTGGTTCTCCACCATGTTGTGTTAGACCATCACAATGCAACTTCTTGTAAGAGGGGGTGATGCATCAAAATTCACTGATCACACTATTACACTATATTTTATGGGTTTTATGAACGTTTTATGTTTCTCACATTATCATTTTATTCCCTTTAGAGGTATTGGGCCATCATTGACCTTCGGGTCATTTTTCTTTATGGAATTTTCCCATTCGATTGTAATAGGTTTCCACTTTTCCATATTATATAGTGGTTTTCTTATTAAATAAAGGGAATTGATGTAAAAACTATTTTAATAAATAATAAATATCAGTATTTAATAAAAGAACTATGATTTATAAATTTTCCCACATTCAATCAAATAAAATTATTAATAATGAATCATATGTAAAAATGGTTGAAGGTTTAGGAAAAATTCAAATCCATGATATAAATAATATGGATATTTAAGTTAAATTCAATGTCTAATGATAATAATAAAGTGAATATTTTATATTGAAGTTAACAACCAAAAAATTAATAAGAGATAAGAGATAACCGTCAATTAATCAAGAATATTGGTTTTGTAATATAACCATTTATTTTAGAAGAATAATGGAAATAGAAGATAAATATTAAAATAATCTTTTATTTATGATATATCTTTTTATTCCCATATAAATCTTGTATAAGAAGCTAAATTTCATAAAATTGTTATGGAGGTGTAGAAGTCTTTTAACACCTTATATGTAAAAAAACATTGCTTCAGACTTTTGTAAAGAAATTCAAAAGATAATCTTCTAGAAAACATTATAAATATTGATTTAATACAATTTAAAAATTCATGGATAAATTAAAATTTTATTAATAATCCATTTTAGTGATAAAAAGGACTTTTGTAGAACAATTTTGAAAAAATAAAGAGATGGAGGAAACATTTACCTAATTAAATGGGAAAGAAAATTAGTTTTACTTATAAAAATATATTTTTTGTTTATGTGCCAAAGAGAGGATAATTTGGAATAAAATATGGAAACTACTTAAATATCTATATTATAAGAAAATAATTGGTTCTCATTAAATAAATTACAAGATTCCTTCAACAAAAATATACTCAATCTCAAATGAATGTGAGATTGTAAAATAAATTTTTACCTCTTAGGTAACTTTGGAATTGCAATCCATTAAAATAATAAAAATAAATTGAAACATGAATCATAATTAATAAATAGGTATTCATGTTAAATATATTAAAGGGGAATCATATAAACCACATAAAATTTAATAGGTACATAATAACAAATATGTCTCAATGGAATAGAAATTGAGACAAAATCCCTTACCTCACACTTCTATTTAGTTGGCCATGATTAAAACTTCTGTATAATGGTTTTAAACATGTTATTAATTTATAACATAACTATATTTATATTTATAATTGCATATATTATCCTCTTATAACATTTCCTCACCTGTTTGTTAATAATATTTCCTTATTACCATTGTTTTGGGTGTTAACTGCATTGTTTTCTCAAGCATGTTTCATCAGATAAGTTCTTCTTATTTTGTATAGGATATATATACACAATGTCCAAAATTATATTAATTTTATAAATATAATATTTAAACATAAGATACATTTTTATAATTATTCTTAAAGGTTGTACATAGAAAATGAATCACATCTCTTCGTAGAGACAATAGGTCGTACGTACACATGAGCGATGATATAATTTAATTAATGGTTGAAAGGGTAAGGAATTTGGGTTATGTATTAATTTTAAAAAATAAATATCATGTCATAAGTATCATATATATCTATTATTTACATCATTATGACTTTCCATGTGTTTTAGTGATGGAAAATAAATTCCCTTGGTTTGTGAGGAAGTAGTCCACCGTATGCTCGATTGATGGTTTTGGTACCAATTTGATGGATAAGGTGATGGAAAATATTATTCCATAAATAAGAAAATATCTTATTATATGGGATAAAATGGTTTTATTATATTTTATTTTTTAATACATAATTGAAGGTGGTAAAATAAGAAATAAATAAGATAGATATTGGTGAAGATAATTACCTTCCATTAGAAGGACATCCTTTGGATATATTATTATGGACCCTAGGGTTGGTCTTTTGGGAATAGATTAACCTATATAAATTTTATAAGGATATTTTGGAGAGATTATTATAGGTTTTTCCTAATTTAAATATATTTATAAGAATGAATAATTGAGGTGAGGAGGTGGCCATTTATAATTTAGGTGAGTGGGACACTTGTAATTTTTCAATGTTTTTAATTTATTTCATTTCACTTTGATGGAAATATGTCTCCAAAATAGATAATATTAAAATATTAAAATAATAATGTCTAAATAAAACAAAAAATGGGGTTTCTGAAAGTTTTTAGATCACTTTTACTCTTATCTTATTAGATTAACCCTTTGGTAAACCCATTTTAACCTTAGTTGTGGTAATTAACTTTTAATATTATTATCATTCATTATGAACAAAAATTATTTTTATCTTCCTAAATAACATTAATTATTATTATTTTTAAAATTAATCCATTTTATAAAATTCAATACATATAATTAGTTGAATTTAATTTACAAATCAACACTGAAAATGTCTTGAAAATGATTTTTTAAGAAATGCATTTTGTTAAGAATAAGATGATCTTATATTTAATATATGACTAGAGATAATAATTAAATGGATTTAAATTAATATAATTAAATAAAAATACATACATTTCAAATAAATCATTAATCTTTAAATATTATTTTAATTAATAAAAATGTGTAGTCATTATGCCTTTCTAAAAAAAAATAGTTTTTTGAAAAATATCTCTTTTTACCTCCAAATGATATTATTATTATTTAAATAAAATTTATGGTAAATAAATTTTTAATTATATATATTATAAAATATTATTATAAATAAAGTATTAATATTTATATATTATATTTTTAATTCTTCATAAAAGATTATTTCTAAGGGATAATTTCAAAAAATCATTCTAGGCTTATTTTGAACAAGTAAGTTCAAAATCAATATTCATCTTATAAAATTATAATTATTTATTCCATGAAATATTTAAATTTTTCATTTTAATATATTTTTTTAAAATTTAATTTAAACATAATTTATTTAAATCTCACATGTTTCACTTGGTGGTTAGCTGCCCCTAGCAAGCCTTCCTTTTGAGTGCCCTATTATGAACAGATGAGGGAAGGGGCTCAACGACAGCTTTCTAAGTGGTTTAGTGAGGGATTAATGTAGGTTATATATGGAGATGAAAAATATTTTTGTGATCCATCATGTGTATCTTATGAATAATTTTCTATATATAGTGTAAATCCTACTCCACATCTATAAGATAAGAAAGGATGGTGTTATCTCATTTAATGGAAAGGATCCTAAAATAGTTTGACATGGTGAAAATGGATACTTTTATCCCACTGATATATCATTAATGAGATGTCCTACTGATATTCATATCCTTGAGGCTTTTACAAGCCACCTATAGAGTGGAAATGAATCTGTTGTAATTTTTCTTCTAAGCTAGGGAGTTTACGACCAGGAATTGCAGACATTAGGTGGGTGAAAATATTAATCAGGGTTGAGGAGATGAATTAGTAATCATGAAATTAGTGTATATATAGGGAGATAGATTATGGAGATACATATAAACCTTTGTTTTCCTATTAATTCCTTGATCTTAGATATATAATTTTCTTCCAATCATTTCATTGATTAACTAGGCCATTTGGAATTGATGAAAATAGAAGGGAGAAAGCATAAAATAAACACATTAGTGAATAATCATAAGTAATAGTTCATTTTCAATTGATATATTTCACTTGTAAATTATTTCAAATTTGTTTCACCATTTTTATTCCAAATGCATTTGTTTCCTATCTTTGTTTGGTCACAATACTACTTTCTAAAGGAAGGCTTTCATTAGAATGAGCGGATTATTCTTTCAATTGTGTGTCAAAAATGATAGGATAAGAGGTTGAATCATCCCATGAAGAGAATTATTTTCTATTCTAAGACTCTCTTATATATTTAAGGTGTATTTTTGAAATCCTTACCAAGAATAATATCAGATACCCTTGTAGTGAAAGTGATCGATTGATACTATACATCTTTATGAAAATATGTATGTTTTGAAGGATCTGTATCTGTATATATGAGAGGTTCTCAATTTTCTCACCTCATTGATTAGTTATTTTATAGTTTACAGTAATATAGTTTGGTACTCTATTATTTATCATTATCTAGGGAGGTGATTGGTTTTTTTGGAGTTGGGATTGTTCCCATTATAAGGGGTGCCTATATATACCTATAAAGGGTGTCTAAATCCACATATATTAGTGACATTTGATTATGTATTTTATACATAAGGTCATGTAAAAAGGACTATTTTATTTTCATTATAGGTCAAGCATCTATAAAAAAAGAAGTTTCTTTTAGGTTCATGAATCCAGTATCAATTAAGTTACATTTAAAGTCATGAAATTAGAACTATTATGTCTTGTATTTTAAGTATGTGTGACTATGGAAAATTAAGTACCTTTTATGATCATTATTATAGGGCCATTATTTTTATTTAGTTTAAGTACATATGATTAGGGTAGACTCTATGTAGTTTAGAGTCTTGTGGAATCAATTTTAGGTGTAGGTGCCAAGAAATAGATTACTATGAGACTTATAAATGAGTGTCCCTTTTAGGTATAACTTGAAAAAATAAATAACTTAATATAGGATTAGGATTATAACATATCAGATCCCTATATGTGATCATGGATTATTTATTTTCTTAGGCAAGCTAATTAAAATTTTGACCAAGCACCTGGTGGACATGGTAATAGTTTATAATAGAAAAGTTGTGTGATTTAGTGTCATCATGGATAATAAAATAATTGTATCTCCTTGAGTGTGAAGGGTTGAATTCTAAATTAAAATTATAATTTTACCACACAAAAATAAAACTGTTCATATGATAAAAACACTAAATAGATCATAGTATAACAAACAATCAAAGTAATTGATAAAACTATAAATTAGATTTTGAAATTTACAACACTTAACCGTGGTATAAAATAATTATAATTTAAGAACAAACAATGAATATGAAATAAGAACACAATGTTTCATATGAAAATTAAAAAAACAACTATTAAGGATATTATTACTAACATTTCCACTTCACTTAAACACTAATATTTTTTTTCTGAAATCGATAGGAGGATTATTTCTCATATCCAAGGGATGTAAGTTTTTTCAAATGGAACATAATTGATCTAACCATATCAGAAGATATAATTTCCACACCCATGAATTATTTAACACACTATCAGTAGAAGGAAGATCTATCCCTAACCTCTACTTTGATCAACCGGATTGGTAAATAGAAGCTCTATCCATAAACTCATATTCAATAAAATACATGAGTAGTAATTTTAACACCCTAGACTTCATCCAACTAAATATTCAAATGCAATAGAATCCAATCCTTATAATCTCACTAATCATGAAGATAAAAGGAAATTATTACAATATAAAAACATATAACTTTTATAATTACCAACTCACACAATATAAGATCTAATTAATCACACTAAAAAACATTAAAAGTGAACACTTTAAAGCATTGAGATATTGAAAAGATTGATGTAAATGATTTAGAACAGCTTAATCACTTCAATGTTTCATTCCTTAAAAAAAGTGTGAATTTATAGACATATTCAAAACTAACTATATTAATTTATTCAATTTTATTTTTACCAATATAAAAAGTCTCTCTATCTTCCATTATAAATGTTTCATTGTGACTTATACATGCATTTAAAATTCTATGGCTTACATTTATCTCATCACAACATAGAGAATTTGAAGATAAAATATGTATAGAAAATATTTAAACAAAAACTCAACTTATTATAAAATTAAAATTAAGTGTATATTCATTTAAAATAAAGATATAGAAGATTCGATGGACTCAAAAATCTCTCCATTTTTTAAAGTCACAATACATGAATGAAAAATATATGTTTGATTGAAATTTAAAAGAATGATCTTCTTCTAAATTTTGATAATAATCCCCCTGGGTATAACATCCATAAAAACTAACATTATTTTATTTAAGAAAAATACATGTTATGGAAACATAAATCCCACTTAATAAAAAGGAAAACTTATTGTTTCTTTAATTTCATTCCAATTTGATTTTTAAAAAGAGAGAAATAATGTTAAAAAACATGGAGATAAAATCATTAAAAATGAATATATGAAACTAAAAAAATATTCATAATGAGAGGTTAGGTAATTCAGAAATAGAAACTAATAATTCAAAAAAAATATTTAAAGTATCCATAAATATTCAATGTATTTAATAATCATTATAAGAAACAAATTACAATATTAAATATAATCTGTAAGATAAGAATAAAGGACACATATTAAAAGAAATTAATTTACCATAATTTAAAAAATAACTCAAGAAGAATAAAAATAGTTAACCTTCAGATGCCTATATATGATCCTCTTCTCATGAAGATGGATCTGGAAGATGTTCTAGGATCATTATCTTTATCTTTTGTTGAATCTATTGGTAAATATGAAAAAACTCTTTAGACAATAGTTATCTTTCTATTATAAATCCCCCTATATGAAGGAGTTAAAAAATATAAATAAAACATTTCAAAGTATAAAATCTTATGTATACGGGGATAATATTACATAATAGAAAAAATAAAATATAGAAAATTAAGTACATCAAACATAAAAGTAAAATTTACAAAGAAATAGTTGTTTTGGTTATCAATATATAGCTTTTTATTTTGAATGAAAAGTATATCTTCAGAACCCAAACATTATTTAGTACAATGATGTTAGTAGATCAAACTTTACGCACCTAAAATTTTTTAATTATTCTATATTCAACATCAGTATCATAATTTAAGAAAAAATCTTTATAATTTTTGAAGTATTGATTTTTTTCAATTAAAAATGACGTTTATGGTGTCCATACCTTTGAAACTTATTGTAAAATGGTGAGATATTATGAAGAAACAATTATAATGAAAATGTGACCTTCTAGTGAATTTACTACCAATTTCAAATATTTTTCTCTTTTGTTTAAAATATTTATATAACTTCCTAAATTTTATCCATTCAGGGGTAATGTTTAACAACATATTGTTCAAGCTTTCAAATTCTGACTTTAGCTTCACAACTTCACTTATATATTTTTAGGATGCATCTAAAATACATTTTTCTATAAGCTCAAAATTTGAATTTGATATTACTTTATTATAATTAGAAACCTCAGTCTTATCTTAATAAAATTCATATTTCATTTCGATATAATTCTTATAAATCCTTTAATATGAAACATAAACTTTCATTATATATTATTTCATTTCATAATGATATTTATATAACTATTATTTATACTCATCATTATAATAATATGTAAAATAATCTCTCAATGACAATTTGATGAATCATCAGCTGTCATCATTCCCTTAATTTTTTTTCATTTTAAGGTATATTCATAGAAAGTTGTTTTTCTTTAGTTTTCATCTCTATAGTCTGATGAACTATCAGATTTGGATAGATTCTCTTTATAACTCCATGTATCATTAGTGGCTCTAAAATATTTCATTCCTTCCTTCTTAGATGATATTTTATATTCCTTGTCTTTCTTCTTCATCCTTGGAAAATCAGGTAAAAAATGACTAAATTTTTTACATTAAAAATATAAAATGTTTGAGGAATATTTTTTTCTACATAAATTATATTTTTTCATTACTATCCTTCTGGTAATATTTTCTGAAGTTCTTATTCAGTAACATTAATATTTTTACTTGTTTAAAATCTCTTTCAGTAATTTCTGAACCACTAATTTCTGATTGTTTCTTAGATGATATCTTCAATGTAATCAATTTTTAATTATTTTTTCCAGAATTTAATTCCCTTTTAGATTAAGAAAATGAAACTCCATTATTCATATTTTCCTACCCATGGTCCCTTTTTAAATGGTTCTCTTACTATATAAGGGTTCTAATTAAATCACTCAGACTATGATGTGTAATATGCTTAGTGTCATCATCATTAGTTCTCTTCAATCCCCACTCTTTGAATAGAATGTAATTTATTTTATCAACTAGTTGAAAATCCATAATTTCCTTTTCTCCCAAATATTTAGGCAATTAATAAAAGTAAAAATATTTGATCTATTTTGGAGATAGATTTATCTGAAAGAAAATAGAATATGTTTTATTAGTACTTAACATGGATCACATTGTTTTAAGAACTTTTAAAGTTCAAAAATGTGATACTTCTAAATTTTTACATATTCTACATGTTTATTCCTTGATAAAACTAAACTATTGATATTTTTTTGAACTGTACAAATTGGATTTTTCATCACTCTAACATTTAACTGGAAATATTCATTTTCTACAGGATTGGAATTTTGAATAGGAATATTCATACTTTTATATTATATGGTTAACATGATAAAATCCCTCAAATTTTTATTTTTCACATAGGTTAACACTCATTCTTGCAATACATATAGTATGTTGTATCAAATATTGGGGGATGATTTAGATGAATATTTTATAAATATATGATTAGTATAACACATTCTATAAAAAAATAAAGATCTTCCCTCCACAAACACATTAGTTAGATGGAAATATAAATTCATGTTCTAAAAGATATGTTTCAAAAGATAAAAAAACAAACTATATTAAAATAGATACCATAATTGATACCAAGGGATTTCTTATATAATAAAAGTATAGAAGCTCTATGGGGTGAATTAAAGTCTAAATAAGACTTAAATATTTATCACTCAAGAATGAAAAAAATTTAGAAGTTAAAAACTCTGAGTAAATAAAATAAACAAAAAAATAATAATGATAGAAATAAATTCCCAAATGTTAAAACATGTAAATGAGATATAAAAATAATTATAATTTAAGAAAAAAAATTATATGAAAATAAAAATGGAGTTTCATGTGATAATATATAAACTTATATAAAGGATGTTATTAACAATAGTTAAAATTCATAATAAATATTTACTTTTACTATCAATAATTATGCATATTGATACCTAGATCTAAGGGATATAAATTTTTCACTTATAACTTTTATGATCAACCTAGATCGAAAGATACAATTTACACAATTAAACTTCCTTAACACATTTTTAGAAAAATGAATCTTTATCCTCAAGATCCTAATCCATCAATTGAATTTGAAATTAAAATATATATAAATGAGCACCTCTTTGATCCAATGGGTTGATAACAGGTCCAACACCCTAGATCTCGTTGAACTCAACATACCAAAGTAGAAAATTATAATCCCAATAATCTCATCTATAAAAAAGATTGAAATAAATGATTGAAATAAAAAACATAAATCATTTATAATGAGAAGCTCAAACAATATAATATCTAAGTAATCACCTTGAAAAACATTATAAATGAATTCTAAAAAGCATTGTGATAATTCAAAATCCTGATGTAAATAATTTATCTTAGTTGAATCAATTCTTGGTTTTATTCCTAAAACCTCAGTGTAAATTTATAGACATCTGCATAACTAAATCTCCCAAGTTATTTAGTATTATTTTTAACTACATCATAAGTAGCTTAATCATTAATTATAAATGGTTCAGTGTTATTTATTCATGTTTTCGAAATTTAATGTATTTCATTCCACTCATTGGAAAATAGGGAATTAAAAGTTAAAATCTATATAACTAGAACACAAATAAAACTCAAGTTGTTATATAATTTAAATAAAGTACATTGTGATTTTAAAAAACAATGGATATTGAAGATTCAATTGACACAACACTAGGTTGGTTGAGCTAGATAAAATTCAACTAGTCATCTAAAAGAAAGAATCCTTGTTATCAAGGGAATAATGGATTGGCCATATCCTAAGGATCTCACTATTAAAGGGGGAAATTTCATATATAGTATCTTAAAAGATACCAAATTCCTATTATTTAATGAATACATGATCATATGGGGACACATGAAAGTTGACAATGGTCTGGTTATGGAAATTACATGAATTTAGAGGATTCTTTGATGGAATGGTCTTCATGATGTTAGGACCTAAAATGAGGTTATCAGTGATGTCTTATGGGACTTTAAGGTTAATAAATTAAGTTTAGATTATGTAAGGAACTAATTTGGTTGGGTAACCTTGGTTAGTAGGTTGGGTGAATGAGCAACCCAAGGTGGCTTCATTCAGTAGCTTGGGTGAATTGGTGCCCTAATGAAACCCCTGGTGGTTCAGGGGAGAAGTTTCTCTATGGTTAGCCTCTCTGGTTACCCTAGGTGAATTTGAAACCTAGTGAAACCCCTATAAGATGATGTTTATGTGGTTACCTAGGTTCCCTATCAGGGTTTTCTAGGTGAATTATTGCCCTTGGAGAACCCGTAGAGGATCTCAGGAAGTGTCTCCCTAGTTTTCCTCTCTAGGAAGTCTAGGTGAATTGGTTCCCAAGTGGAATTTCGGTCACAAATATTTAGAGAGATATGGTAGGTAAAAACTAAAAGAGTAAGTGAATTATAGTAAATCCCAACTATAAAATTTTATCTCACTCAAAGTTTAAGTTGATCATATTATATATCTTTTGATCAAATTGGTGTTAAAAATTATAATATTAATGGAAATAAAACTATCAAAAGATATACTATTTTATGAAAAATGAAATAGCCACAGAAGAAATTTAATAATTCAATGAAAAGTAAAAAAAATTCACAGAGTATTGAGTAACAACTAAAATTCCTCCCAACTGAATTATTTATCAAACTACTCCCAATTCGTATGGAAATTTATCTTTTTTAAAAATCTATGGGATGATCTTTAACTTGATCCTTGGTATCCCTATTCCAATACCCAAATTCTCTTATCTATAAACTCAATATATGGTATTATTATTCATATCCTAGGAATCCCTAAATAACACTAATTAGACTCAGAATGTTCAGTCACCCCGATCTTCATTAAGTATAACCCTATCAGAATGGATCTATATTATTATAACCAAAATAACTTGGAAAACAAAATTGTAAAAACCAGTTTCAATCCTAGAATATATTCAATCATGAAGGCTCTGACTAAGAATAATTATAATAATAAAATATTATATAAATTATAATTAAACCTCACACACTAATTCTCTAATAAATTCTCTCCAAAGGAAATAAAATCAGAATCACTCAATGACACAAAAAATTACATACTTCAAAATGATTGAAAAAAATATATCACACTCAAGTAACTGCTTCACTTGAGTAATTTACTTCTGAATTTTGAAACCTTGGGTTGAATTTATTTAAGTTCAAGAAAAAAACTCTAACAGTTGTATTTTGAGTTCTTCAGGTTCAGTTAAAACATCAATAGATGTAGTGATCCATTGTCTGATGGATGTAGTGATCCATTGTCTAATAGATGTAGTGACCCATTATCTAATGGATGTGGATATTATTTTACATTATGATGTGGTAAATACCATCAAAACATGGTAATGTTTGATAGATTTACTAAACAACAAGGTTTTATTCATCAGATATTAAATAAGCACTCAAACAAAACATAAACAAAAAAAGTAAGTTGTAATTTTTAATGAATGTTCTTTTGAATTTTCAAAACTAAATATAGTAATATTCATTGAATCAAAAATCTCCTCATTTTTTACAATAATAATAAATTTATGATAATTCCAAATAAACTTAAAGAATAATATTAAAATCCAAACATTATGCACTATGTCTTGTCTGATTAACATCCTATATATATAATTAATAAGAAAATTAAATTTTAACTTTTAAAAATCACATAGGTTTTGTTTTAATATTAAAATTTTACATTAATTCAGTGTCTCTTAATAAGGTAAAATCATTTAACCCCATTTTAAAAAAAATCTCCCCCTTTGTAATAAAACTAAGTATTCACCCATAAAGGAATAATAAAATAATAATAATTACCCAATATTACAAACCAATGATTAAATTCTTTTGCTTTTTGATGGTCAAAAAGAAAAAAACAAGGGTAGATATAAACAATGAAGATGAGTAAGTAAAATAAAAAAATTCTTGTATATTTTTTGTATTAAATGTACATAAAGAGATATGATGATGATAAAGACAAAAAGAAATAATATTATAGAGATTAAACGGTATATAAGTTATCTCCAAATAAAAATACATGATATTATTCTAATGAAAATGGTTCTAGATAATTTAAAAGTTCAATTTTATTATCTTTTATAGAATTAAATATAGTATCCTATGTTAAACTAATGAAAGAAGCTCGAGGAATATTAAAACAAAATTATTAATTCTATAAAATTATAGTTTGAAAGAGATATTAAAGAAACATAAAGTAGAATATTTATAATATGGTATATTATTCATATAGGTAGTATATTTAAAATAGTTTCCTAATAGAATCAGAGCATTAAAGAAAATATAAGACCAAAAAATTATTTATTTTCATTAGTGAATGAAAAATATAAGAAAAAACATTGAGTAAATTATACCTTTCATAATTTAATTTCTTATAGGTTTAAATAAATATGAAACTTTTGATAGTTTTAGTTCTAATTAAATTTCAAATTATATTTTATAAATTCATTTAATGAATGAATGGATGATTTAAAGTACATTCATAAATTATTTTTATAATTATAAAACAAATAATGTCCTCCCCTTTCTTAGGGAGTTTTTTAATGCTAGGTGGTAAATAAAGTGATAAGTGTACATTATGATCAATTTATTATGATTATAACTAAATTGAATTTAAATATTCAAATATATCATAATTAAATGATTTTTTGAAAATTTCAACAATATTATTTTCAATTCTAAAAAACTTGAGAACAATATCTTATTCTTATGCGTGGTTCTAAAGGAAGTGGTGTATTATGTCGGTGATTTTCATGTGATTAATGGGTTTTGTTTTTAGATAAATACGTGGTGCTAATTTTAGCAAAATAATCATACTTTGAGTAATACTCAATTCCAAATCAAAGAGTGTGTGTTGTATCCACAATAATTGTACCCAATAACTTCTAGTCTCCCAATATATGGCATCAGTAGTGGGAATTGAAACTGAGTGTTTTTTATAGATTTAACATGAGACTAAAAACTCACCAAATAAATGAAATGTTTAAATTTTCCATTCTAATATATTTCACATCCCCTAATATTTGTGTCAAAATAACTCTTAAGAGAAAATTCATTTCTGTATAAATAGAATTCTCTAAGTTCTAGAGTTACATTATGTTAGTTGGTGATCCACTAGAAAGCCTTAAAATGGGATTCTATTGGATTTTATTGAAACCAACACATGCATATATAGTACATAATGTTTTTAGACTATTCATTTGGAAATTTAAGTTTCTGATCATGCCTCTGCAAAACATCTAATCAATTGATTTTCCAAACTCATCAAGATCAAGTTTGAAAGAGGCTCCTATCAATGTTCTATTACTTGAAGCCTTTTCAAAAACAAAATATTTATGTAAATCTATTATATTCTGATTTTTAGTAAAGTTTGTTCCTTCTGGTCTCTGGATTATTTATAATCCAAGAAATAAATTTAGTTCACCCATCATACTCATCTCCAAATCACTCTACATAAATTTCGAGAAACTACTTGAGAGATTTTTTGAGTAGAGATAAAGATAATTTCATAGACATAAATTTGAGAAATGATAGTGCCCTTACGAAATTTCACGAAAATAAGAGTGGGATTGTCCATTGCATTGAAAAAATTAATTTTAATTAGAATGTTTTAAAATTGATTATATCTAGCTCTAAGAACATGTTTGAATATATAAAGAGATTTATTGTGTTAAAAAACATTTTATTGATAAATTATATCTTCAAAAATATGGGTATTATAAATACAATTCCTCCGAAACATATCTGATAAAGAATTCACACTTGAAATATATTTGATAGAGTAAAAATCAAATGCACTACAAAGGATAAAAATAGGTAGATGGATTTGAAACTAGCTACCATAGAAAAATTCACCCTAGAATCTATACATTCTTCATTTATATAACCCTTTACAACTATTATTTCCTTATTCCATAAAAATACAATTTTGATTAAATTTATTTTGGAAGACCAATTTCACTCCAATAATACGAAGATAATTTTGATGCTCAACCAATTTTCAAAAAATGTACCATTTAAACTAATCCATCTCTTCTTTCATGGAGATTATCTAAATTTCATATCCCAAGGATTCATATACCATTTTATGTTTAAATTTATATATGATTGAAATATTATCACATTTATTATTTCATAATCAATGGTATTCTCAGTCAGATGATACCTAAAGGCTTTCAGATTTCTAGGTAAAAAGTAGCATTATTCATCATCTATTGATGAATTAAAATCTGTTAAACTAGATTCGAAAAAAAATTAATTCCATAATTTTTGTTTCAAGTAAGATAATATCTAATTTATGCGATTCAATTTGATGTAACAAAATATAGGGGTTTAAAAAAACAATTTTTATGTATAATTTAAAGATTTTTAAAATTAGAAAAAGGTTCAGTTTTATCAAATATGAAGTGTTTCATTTCTACAATATTATGTTTCCACTTGTTAAAAACTTTATATTCCATACTTTTAGTGGAAGAACCAAGAAATGTTCCTTCATCGAATTTTGGAATAAATTTATGAATATTTACTTAATTATTCAAAATAAATACTTTTCATCAAAAAACATTAAAGTAACTTTGTTTAGGTTTTCATCTAGTCTACAATTCATTAGGGGTTTTGGTTTATATCATAAGAAACAAAAAACTATTTATAGTTTAGTATTCTATACTCATGGATTTGACCCAAAAATATTTATTTAATGAATCTTCACGTAGTATTGTCTGGCTAATTATTTGATGGGTTTTATTCCTTTATTACATTACTATGTTCTTTAATAGATTTAATGATGCTGAGAAATTATTAATTATGACTTTTTTACCACATAAAATTTCAAAAAATAGAATTTACAAACTCACCACCCCGATCAATTAAAATAGTGACTATAGCAGGGTTTTCATTTTTTGAACATGAGAAATAAATGTTTTGAAAATATAGAGTACCTACAATTTATGTGATAGAAAATAAATCCACGTATATCTAGTGTAATCATTAACTAGGACATACACATAATGTTGGCCTCTGATACTTGTAGCTTTTGTTGGGAAAAAATGTTAATATAAAATAATTATAAATTAATAGACATTGAGACTTAAACAATATATTTAAATAATGAATTTTTTTCTTACTTTATTAACAAGGATCAATGATTTTGGAAGGATTAAATTTTAGTTTGGGTATATCATTAAATAGATCATTTCTAGATATATTTTGCTTTAGTTTAGACATTATAGTGTCCAAATATTATATTCCAAATCCATCAAGAATTTTCTACCATATTTAAACAATGTAAATTTTGATTATAATGGTTTACTAAGGACACTATGTAAGCATTATCATGCCTTTCAACAAATATGTTTTTCACTCTATCTGAACTTTTAATGGTACAATTGTCATTATCAATGTTCATGGATTAACCTTTATCATGTAGTTGTATAATTATAATAAGGTTTTTTTAAATCCTATTATATAAAGGAAATTAAAAATTGATTATTTTCCTAGATAAAAAGTGTTACTAATACCATAAATTTGACCTTGCACGTTGTATCCAAATGTTAATTTTCCACCCTTCACTTTCTTTATATGTTTTGAAAAATATATTTTTCTCCACAAATAATTTAGAGAAACCATTTTCCATGTACCATTTGTTTTGAGATTATATTACTCAACAAATCTTCCTGAAAAACAAAATTATAGGATTCTGGTACCCAATCATGATTGGTCCCATTAATGTTAGAAAAAAATCATTTAGAAACATACATCCTCCAAACTCTTTACTGTTGAACAGTTTTGAGATCATTAGAGATATAATATATATGAATTTTTAGAGATTGTAATTTATTTAAAGATTTATTCTTTTTTAATTTATTCCTCTAAACATTTAGTATAGAAGGTTTAATAACTTTGAAAAAAATATTGACTTTGATATTTTTATTTTATAATGTTTTTATGACCAAAAATGAGGATTGTAATTTTAGGTTTCATGAATTCATTTAGTTTTTCAAAATAATTTATTTGAGTAGTAAATTTAGTCTATAAATTTTTTAAAATTTAAATTTATGATTTTATATTAACATTATCAATTTGATATTCTGATGATATTACTCATATTGTTTTAGTTTTCAATTTACTAGTATGATCAAAAATATTTCTTTTAGATTCTCATAAATCATTCATGAGTTTTATTTTCTCTTTATTTATCTCAGAAATATTAACATATATTTTATATAACTAAGAATAAATCTTAGAAACTTCAAAATAAAATTTTGAAACTTTATCTTCCACTATACGAATAATTTTCTTATCAATATTTAGATCATTATTTAATTTTTATTCTTTTTTCAAGATAAGATAGATATCTATTCATTTATTCTAATAATGGAATAAAATCCTTATATTTCAATTAATTAGTACTATTTTCATCATATAATAAATATAAAACATTATAATTTAATTATATTCATCAAAGTGTATCATGAGTTACATTTCTCATCAAGCATATACTATTCTGATGTATTTTCGAATATAAACTAACAATATTCTAGCTATCATCCTTCAACTAACTTCTAATAGTGGATGATGGATCCTTTCTAAAACTCTATATATCATTTGTCTCATGGAATAACTTTAATTATTTCTTATTTATAAATTTACCATACTTATTCTTTTTCTTAAACCTCGAATAATCCAGCCTGATATGTCAAGCTTTTTTCCAGTCAAAACAATTAGTTTCTGAATAAAACTACTTCTCATTATTATCTTTTTTATTCTTTCAATAATCAAATTTTAAATTATTATTTTTAATAAAATTATCCATCCACTTCATGAGATAATCAAATTCTCTTGAATTTTATTTTAAATTACTACTATCTAATTAATGTTTAGAATTTTTTTTCATAGCTGTTGCTTTTGAAATCGAGGTGTCATAAGTTAAAACACTAGAAGTAGAATAAAATTTTACTCTATTACTTATCTTCACATTATTTTAATATCTCATCATCCAATTCTCATATTTAATTAAATTTTTAATGAGATCATTAATATTAAGCTTCATCAGATGAATTGTATCATCATTAGTTATTCTCTTGGATTCTTATTCCCTAGGGAAAATATAAATTAATTTTTTATTAGTTGATCACAATTAATTTCATTCTCATAAAAATACTGAATTCCATTAATAATATTTATAAATAATTGATTCATATGTTCCACTAATTCTCATGCTATAAAATCAAAGGCTTAGTATTCAAATATCAATATAGCCCTTTGAGTTTTAAGAACATTGGATGTTCTAAAGTGAGTAATTTAAAATTTATTCAACAATAAATTGTATGTATCACTTGATTAATATAAAATTCTTTTACTATTTTAAGGTATTGTTGAACCCCTATTTTCAATCATGCTTTGGTTGGGTTTTTTTGGGATGTTCGGGTTGAAATTTTGAAATTTTTTAAAATTCTGGGGAGGTACACGGTTGGCACACCGTTTTCCCAAACCATGTTCCCTCTCAAGAAAAAATATGAAAAACTAGTATGTTGGGTTTTTCATGGTTGGTTCATGGTTTTTAGGACTATTTTTCCACTTATGAGAAACCATGTAGCCAATTTCAAACAGGCACACAGTTTGGTCTAACCATGCGGGTCTACCCAACTAACCATTCATATGGAGTTTTAATTAATTCAAATTTTGATTAAAAATCCCAAAACCAACATTTAGGTCCCTGATGGACCAAATGGACCCATAATAGATTTTTCCCTTCCACAGATCTCCCAATAAGTGTTTTTGTCCCCTCAGACCCTCCCAAAAGCATATTTAAGCTTGAGGAATGTCATTCCATCTTCACCCAATAAGATTCCTCTTCCCATTATTGTTCTCTGGCTATTTCTCTCATCCTCTCTAGGGTTCCATGGATCCTCGTGTTGAAATTTGGATCTAATACCCTATTTTTTGGATTATAAACCCAGGTTTGTTCATTATTACCTAGATTTCGTGATCATCGTTCTTCATTAATGAATCCTTGAAATCGTTTGGTGATTGATGATCCATTAATCCCGAGGTAGGTGGTTCTGTTAGGATGTCAAATTTATGTTAACCCTAAATTTATTTACTTAATTTCAATTTTCTAAAATAAATTAAATGTATTGATTTAAATGAATTTTCATTCAACTGTTTCATTAAAACCCCCATTCCATTGAATTCAAGTTTTTTGGAAATTGGTTTTGGCATGAAATTTGGAAAACCCACAATTACATTGAATTGGGATGTGTTTATGTAAATTGTTCAATTAAATTATTGAATTTAATTTTTGAAATGGATTTGATGGAAAATTATTAAAGAAACCAATTTCATTAAATTGGGTTTTTATTATGAAATTGATTGAATTTTGTGAAAATTAAATTGTGAAAGTGAATTGGGAAATTGAATTGTGAATTGATTTCAAATTATTATATTTTAAAAATGGATTTAAATGGTTTTGATAGAAACCTTAGGGTTTGATCTTGAAAAAGCATGTTTCATTGAAAACTTGTTTCAGTTTTTAAATAGAAAATTCGAATATTTAAAATAGAGAATGGGATTAATTGTATTCTAAGTCTTTTTAAAGAAAATTTACCATCATTTATTTATAAATTAGAGTACATGAAAGAATTAGGTATTTAGTGAGTTAGTGGATAATACTCTATGATTTACAATTTTCCAAAAGATAAATTCATCATTTCAAATCCCTTGGGTGATGGTGATGTGTCCTCTGTGACCTGAGATCAAAGAGATGTATGTATATATTGACATGTCACCTGGACTCTGTGGAGTCCCTTAGCCTAGAACTATCATACCTTCTTAGGAATATGACCATGTTTCTCTCTTGTTTGTATTTGAAATGAATATATTCTACTATTGTAAACTGTAATATATACCTTATTATTTATATAAAACATTTTATATAAAAGTGTTTATTTAAGCCATTTTTGAAAAGAACCATTGTTTTAGAAATATTTCATCAACTGAATTGTGAATATTTAGTTTAAAAGTATTTTCATCATTTGAAATGAAAATAATGAATTGTTTTAATTATGTTTTTTAAATAAAAGATATGTTATTTTTAAATTGAATGATATCTTTGGTTAATTTAATATTGCCATCTATTATTGAATCATTTGTGAGACCCTACTAGGATTTTTATCTCAAACCCTACCTATGCCTTTGGGTGTTTATAGGTTACCTCCTTCCATGTTTAAGAAAGGGTAAATCACCACTTGATGATGCTTCTATATGTTGATCTATGGATTTGGTGAGTTCATGTCTAGACTATAACTATCTCCACACTATTTATAGTAATATTTTATAGTACTTTGGGTTGTTATGCATGTCTTACTTCTACTACACTGCTACCATTGGATCTTCTTTTGTATTCATATTGTCCTGTTTCTTTTACTTCCACAATGATTACTGAAAAATATTTTCCACATTCAGTTTTTATGATTCCAGGTGCTAGTCGTCAACCCATGGTGATTGGGAAAGTCCTTTGGGATATATATGGACCAGTTCGGTTATTGGGTTACCAGGGTACCCATGATGGTTTGTGACAGAGTGGTATCAAAGGGGATCTAGGTTGATATTTTTTGTCTTGAAGTCAGTTTTATTATGTAATCTTATTGGGACTTAGGAGGCAGATTCAATTGACTACCAGGCCCGAACTCATCGTAGTGATCTGTAAGTTTCTAGGGGTGTTTAGGGAAAGTCTTCTTAGGTATTAGTTCTAGTATTTTTTCCTACTTTTTATTTGGATATATTGAAATCCAAATCTCTTTTTTTAGCTATTGGGATTAATTTCACTTGTCCTTATTTTTTAGTGTAATCTTATGTCTTCTTTGTTGTATACAGATGTTTTTTAGAATCATGCCTCCAAGTAAACATGCGAATCAAATCTAAGATGAAGTTGATGAAGAACCACAAAAAGAAAATAATCTCACGGTACTGACTATAATTAAGGTGATTATGAACACTGACCAAGCTCAAGGATAGGAACCATCTCCATTTTTCATTTAGGATCCACATTTGGAACCTCATATTGAAATTCTCATGATTTGTTCAAAATATTTCCTTCAAAAAATCCAGCACCATTAAAAGGATCAAATGACCCTCAAGAGGTTAAGGAATGGATGAGTATAATGGAGTGTTTTTTAGGTTCATGGACACACCTAATGAAATCAAGTAAAAGTTTTCCACCTTCATACTGGAAGGACTAAGAAAGTGATTGTGGGACATGATGGAGGGGGAAATGAAACATGAGGGCTTAGAGTAGAAAGACTTCATGGTTCTTTTCACTGACCATTTTTATTCAAAGTCGATGTTGTTTTCTAAAGATATGATGGTTTTGAGGAATTATTATGCTGAGTGGATCATGTAATAGTATGAATATCGTTTTTTTTGAGATTTTGTATTTTGCACCTAAGATATTATCAAATGAGAAGATAAAGGCTCAACGGTTCTAGTTGGGACTTCGACAAGATATTCATTATTAGGGTTTCTTACTATAGGTTCCTTCTTATGTTGATATACTAGATAGATCACTGATGTTCGTGATAGACATGTCTCACTAGCCTAGGTTATTGGGAGTTTATTTTACTCCTAGTAGAAATATGCATTCCTCTAGGGGAATGAAGAAGCATGATGATTCTCATAGTGGTACCCGACAGAAGGGTCATTATAGACATCTTGTAGTGCCTACAATAGGCCTTTCGATTTCTTTCTAGTGTGGAAAGAATGTTAATTCATAGAGACTTTTCAGTAAAACACCTAAGGTTTGTGATTATTGTAGACGATCATGTCACCTATAGATATTCTTCCATGATTATTCCACACCTTCTAAAACTACATAGAAATTAGATGATTCAAGGGTAAAAGGGTTCCATCCATGAGAATCTAGAACAAAACTTTATCATACTGTTAAAGAGTCTCTAGAGAAAATAATTTTGGGTCCTGCCACCGTGATAGGTACCATCACTATAGCCTAATCATTAGTGACTATTTTATTTGATACCGGTGAATCTCATTCATTTACTTCAACTTGTGTTGTTAATTTTCATATTATTCCTACCAATCTTTTATCTTATAAAATGGATACTAGTACACCCCTTGGTAAGAAGAGAGAGAGAGAGAGAAGGGTCTTTGTAGTACCACTTGTGATTTATATCTATATGATGTAGAGATTACTTGGATTTTTCAGGTTCTCAACATGAAATATCTTAATTTCACATTCAGGATGGTTTGGCTCATTGTCAATAAAGCCCATATTATTTTTTATCTTTGATGGGTCTCCTTTATATCCCCTGATGGAATTTGTCAAACTTTCCAAGGATAATGGTACATAAGGTTGAGTAGATCCAGACCTTATTATACAGAGTTGGGGAAGGTGATATCTATGTTTGCCTTTGATATGGAGTGGTAATATTTTAATGGTGATCTCTCTCACGTTTTTGGTGAGTTTCCCAAGGTGTTTCCTTATAAATTATATGGTTTTCCACCTATAAGGGAGGTCAAGTTTTCCATAGAATTAATTCCTCGTACTCAACCAATTTCTATTCTCTCCTTCCGTATGGAACCGGACGAAATGAAAGATCTGATGTCCTAATTGGAAGACCTTCTAGAGAATTTATTTATATGCCTGAGTGTGTCAGCTTGGGAAGTGCCAGTTCTTTTTACTAAGAAATCTAATTGTTCACTTTTACTATGTGTTGATTACTAGAATCTCAATTAAGTGAAAATAAATAAAAATTATTTATTGCCACATATTGATGATTTGTTTGATCATTTTAGTAGTAGGAAAGTGGTTCTCAAATCTCAACCATATATCCTGTTACCATTATTTGGGAATAAAAAATCCGAAATTTGGAAAGCTACCTTTCAGAGAAGGTATAACCACTATGATTACCCTTTTATTCACTTTGGTCTAACAAATTATCTTACAGATTTCTTAAAACAATAGTTAACAGTCTATGATTAGAATGGATCCTTTTGATTCATTTTATGGTAATCCTGATAAATATTCATTGTGTTGGTCAGATATTGATAAAAGTTCCTTAGTTAGACCAAGCCTTGATCAAGAAATGATAAAAAAATGATTCATTTGATTCATCAGATAATTTTGATGGAAAATATCCAATAACAATATTATGTTAATCATCATCATAGACCATTGTATGTCTCAGTTGGTGACCTAGTGTTCTTGAAAGATTCACCCCAGTTGGTTCATAAATGGCTTAGGAGGAAAAGGAATCTTACTCTTCATTTTGTGGGACCTTTTGAGGTTTTTGAGAAGTTGGGGAAATTTTCTAAACATTTATGACTTCCACCATAGCTAACATCAATACATAATGTATTTCATGTATCTTAGCTTCATAGGTATCTTTCTGATCAATCTCATGTTATGAGATGGAGAGATCTTGAGGTTGAACCTGATTTATTTATGACTGAACAGTCAGTCGGGATAGTTGATTCTGAAAACAAGGTAATTTTTTAGAGGAAGATACATTTGGTTAAAGTGATATAGAAGAACATTTTTGATTATCATGAGGCATGGGAGAGGGAGGAGTGGATAAGAGAGTAGTGGCCTCATATTTTTTGTATGGAAGCTTTTTCATTGGATTTCTAGGGATAGACCATTCCTAGGGTGGGGAGGTTGTAACATCCTATTATATTTTTAGGTATTCCTAAACCCCTCTATTTAATCATGAATTTTTAGGGTTTCATTTGGGAGTGTTTGGGTAAAAATTTGGAATGTTTTGAAAATTATGGGCTAGTGCATGGTTGGTGCATGGTTTGCCCAAATCGTGTGCCCTTTCAAGACAAATAGTGCAAACCTAGGCGATGGTTTTTTTCATGGTTAGTGCATGGTTTGTAAAATCATGTTCCCTCTGCGTATAAATTGTGTCTCCCATTTAAAAAAACATGTCCAAGCCACATGGTTTAGTATAACCATGTGTGTCTACCCAGCTAACTATGCATACAAGATTTTAATTAATTTGAATTTAGACTAAAAATGTAGAAAATCCCTTTTAGGCCCCCAATGGACCATAATTACCCATAATTGATTTCCCTTTTCCTTATAGCACCCAGGAAGTGTTTTTTAGCCCCTTCAACCCCTCCCAGAATCAGATCGAGTTTTGTGGAATGTCATTAGATCTTCACCCAGCGAGGTTCCTCTTCTCATTCTCATTATACCATTATCTCTCTCTTCCTCCCTAGAGTTTTGTGGATTCTCATGTTGATTTTTGGATATAATACCCTCTCTTTTGGAATATAAACCTAGTTTTGATCCTTGATACCCAGATTATGGGATCATTGTTCTTCATTGATGAATCTAGGCTAAGGTTTGGTGATTTGAGATCTTTTGATCTCGAGGTAGGTGGTTCTGTTACAATGCCTAATTTATATTAACCTTGAATTGACTTGTTTAATTTAAATTTTTTAATTAAATTTAACTGAGTGATTTAAATTAAATTGCTCTAAATTTTTTCATTAATAATCAAATTCCATTGAATTATGGTTTTTGGAAATTTGTTTTAGCATTAAATTTGGAAAACCCCCAATTCAATTGAATTGGGGTCTGTTTATCGAAATTTTTCAATTAGATTGTTGAATTTATTTATGGAAATTGATTTGATGGAAAATTTTGAAAAAAACACCAATTAAATTGAATTAGGGATTTTTTGTGAAATTGATGGAATATTGTGAAAATTAAATTGTTGAATTTAATTGTGAGAGTTTATTGTTATATTTAATTCTGTATTGATTTTAAATTCTTATATTTTGAATATGGCTTAAAAATGATTTAGATAGGCACCATAGGGTATCTCAGAAAAGGAACTTTTTTTATTTAATTCCTATTTTTGTTTTTAAGCAGAAAATTGAAACTTTTGAAATGGATAATGGGATGGATTGTATTTTAAGGATTATAAAATTAAATTTCCCATCAATGATTTGTAAATTAGATCACATCTAAGAGTTAGATAATTAGTGAGTTGTTGTACAACAATCTATGATTTAAAACATTCCAAAAACGTAATGTAGCATATCATGTCTTATAGGCAATGGTGATGATCAAACTTTGACCTAAAATAAAAGGGATATATGTACATATTTCCATATCACCTTGAGTGTGTGGAGTCCCTTAGCCTATAACTATCACATGTTTTTTGTCATATGACCTTGTTTCTCGTTCGTTTGTATTTTAAATGAATATATTCCATCATAGTAAATTGTTTTACATGCCTTTTGATTTGTATAACTATTTTATATAAATGTGTTTATTTAATCCATTTGTTAAAAGCACCATTTTTTTTGAAATATTCAATAAATTGAAATGTGAAGCTTTTATTTAAAAGTGATTTTATCATTTAAAATGTAAAGTATGAATTATTTTAATTATGTTTTTGAAATTCCATACCTGTTGTTTTTAAATTGAAATATCTATTTGGTTAATTTAGTTTTAGCATTTGTTAGGGAATCCTTGGTGAGACCCTATTGGGATTTTTAACTCACACCCTACATGTGCCTTTAGGTGTTTGTAGATTATCTCCTTCCAGTTTCGAGCAGTGGTAAAGCACCTCATTGAGGTGGTTATAACTGTTGATCTATAAGCTTTTTCAGTTTCATTTGAGTTGGGACTTGAGTTATTTTACTTGTTTTTATGGTACTTTTTATAGTAATTTGGGTTGTTAGGCCTGTTTGAGTTTTGGTACTCTACTCCCAGTAGAGATTATTTTGAATGCAAACTGTCTTGTTTCTTTTACTTCCACAATTTTTGTGGAAAAATCATTCGCACTAACATTTTTAATGATTCCAGGTTATTGTTTCTAACCCATGGGGATCAGGAATGCCCTTCAATATATTTCAATACCATCTTGGTTATCAGGTTACCGGGGTACCCAGGGTGTTTCATGACAATGAAATTTGATTATGTCTATTCAACATCCCTAAGAAATGAAATGTATTCTAGAATTTATAGTTTACCCAATATTCTATATTTTCATCTCCAGTGAAAGTAGATAAATATTTCTCCAAGATTATATAATTTTCTATCATCATAAGAATGTTATAAAATCTAGTGTTGATAAAAAAGTCTTCATTCATTCACAACAATATTCATAGTCTTCACCATAAAACAATTGATGTTTATCTTGGGTTTATATTCTCTAAGATTCTCATTGGAATTTCAATGATCTAAAAATGAAAATACAATTCCTCTTATTAAAAATTAGTATAACAAAACTATTATAAATTATAATATAATAAATAGATAGAATTAAATAAGATACTTGGGAAAAACCTTCTATTGATACTAAGTGTACCAGACAAAAAAGAGATAGGATCTGACAGTATATGTTGGTCCCAAATGGGTTGACTGATAAGCCAGGTAAACGCTACAAATGTAGGGGTGAATTGTAGTTAATAACTAGATATAAAATTTCCTCATAGTTAATGTGTAAGTTTATCATATGATATATATTCCAATCAAATCAGAGTTAAACAAATTATAATAGTAGAATAAATAAACTAGTGGTAATAAAACTATGGTTTGATAAATGTAATAGGCATGCTGGAAATTATAAATTCAATAAAAAGTAAACAAAATACATAGAGTACTGAGTAACAACTCAAATATCCCTTAAAGATATTATTCAAAAAATTACTCCCAATCCATAGGGCTCCTTCACTTTTATCCAAAGAAGTTGTGGTATATTTAACATAATCTTAGGTATCCTTATTCCAAGACCAAAACAACCAATACTATAAACTCATTATAATGTATATATATTATTATCCTTGAAATCCCAAAATCATACTAATTGGACTAAGAAAGTTGAAGAATCCTAGGCTTTATCAAATGTAACCCTGTTATAAGTGATCTATCTTTATATCCTTGAAATCCATTAATCAACCAAATAAAAATAACTAAATTCCATATAAAAATATCTTTGTTCATAAAGTACAAAACAAATAATAATTAAAATAATAAAATCATAGATTAATTTAAATTAAAACCACACATGTGGATTCTCTTAGAATATATCTCTAAGAGAATAAAATTGGAATAACTCTAGGAAGAAAGGTATCTAGACATCAAAATGATTGAAAACACTTTGTGTCCTCAAGTAGCTACTTCACTATAGAAATTCACTTTTGATCCATGAAGCCTTGGTTCGAATTTATAGACATATAAGAAAAAAACTATAATGGTTAGATTTTTAATTCTTTGGGATTAGTTGAAATGGTATTGAATGTTGTACTCCATTATTCATTGTATGTGACTCTACTAAGATCATTTTATGTGTTCAAATACATCCTAACATAATAATATCTGAAATATTTATAAAACAATTTAGTTTAATAGATAAAACATTAAATTTTTACTCAACCAAAACTTAATCAATAAAAAATATATGTTAAAAACTTCAATTAAGTGTATTTTGAATAATCCAAACTAAGGGTATTAAGAATCATTAGCTCAACATAGAACCCCTATAGGGTTCATGATAAATGGCACCCGAGTGGTGCTCCTTGGAGGGTTATTCATCCTAGCTGTGGTAATACAATGGTGAATTGGTATCTCATACAATTTTTTTTCAAAAAAAATAGGTGGTGAAAATACTTTTTACCAACATTCCTTTTCCCAAAGGTTTTGTTATGAAATTCACCTGAAGGAAGTTTTCAGAAGTCGAGGGGTATAGGATATTACTATCTATACTGATGTGTTATGGGTTTTATATATTACATGGAAATGGGAGGATAGATTACTTATACATTAAAATAAAGAATGGATTGTTAGTTTAGTAGTGTAACCACTCATAGCCACTCTAGTCTCCCTAGAATGGTAAGCGAGGCATGTTGAAATGTGAGAACCATTAATAAGGGATTTCATAAATTTTGTATGAGGGAACTGGGAAGACATTATTGTTTTTAGTATAATGATCCATGAGCATGTGTGGTGAGGTAAGTGTGTTAGGGGTTCATATAGGCTTGGATTGCATGGCTATATGGATACAGAGCACCAAAATGAGGCAAGGAACCTTTCATCCTTTAAAAATATAAAAACCTTCGTTTACTCACCTTCCTTAGAAAATTTTTAGTAAAAAATCAATGTTGAATTATAATTATTATATAAAGGTAATTAACAATGTTACACTGTGTTGGTTTTAAAATTTTAGGACTTAATAAATATCCTTGTCTTCTGTATTCATTTACATGAAATATTTATATTTGTTTATGTTTTCTTCTATAATTTATTTTTAGTATCTAAGAAGTGTATTCCTAAATTAAAATATTGTTTTATGTGACTATATATTACCAAATTATTATCTTTTTAACTTAATTATGTTATATAACGTTAATGATTTGTTTCCCCTTTAACCTAAAAGATATATAAGTCAGTGATCCATCTATAACCTCGATTAAGATTTCCCATTAGTGGAAAAATTATGGTTATATTAACTTAAGTGGAAAATAATTTTAGTTTTTATAGATATATTAGTTTCCTTTAATAGGTTTATTAATTAAAAAAATATTTTAAATAGAAAATATTTTCTTGATGTAAGTTAGAGGATTGAATTTGGTTTTATATCAAATTCTTGATTTGTAAAATGAATTTATGAGACTACCTCTTAACTAAAACTTATTATTTATTGTGTTATAATTGATGTATTAATTTAAAAATAACTAAAATGAATTTATATATATTTGGTATAATGTGTAGTGTAAAACGTTTAGTTATCAAGAACTATTTCTTTTAGAGTAAATGTTTTCTTTAATAATGGTTTCTTTAAGTGTGAGTTTCTATTTTTAAAATATATCTTGAAAAATAAACATAATTCTATATAAATTAGTTATTACCTCTATATAACCAACACGCGATCAGCATATTGGTAGTTAGATTGAATTGTTATTCATTATATACATTATACACCATATGAACTGTTATTAAAATTCATTGAAATAATAGTCACATAATTACATATATAATAAGAAAATGATTTTTATATGAGGTATATATACTTTATTTTTCTGTTTAACTCCTTGGTTTTGATCTAATATGAATTCATAGCGAGGTTATAGAAGAAACGAGGGTTTCTGGTGCTTTTTCAGAGCCCAAAACCCTATGGATAAAACAACTGAGCCACAAGATTAGTAGAAACAGTGTTGCCAAATCAACATGGTTTCTCCTAAATGTGTGGGGTGTTAAGTGAGAAGAAGTAGGCGACACAATTTTCCCTAACCATATGACCTAGGTTTTATGCCCATGTAGAGGCTCTGTAATTTGTTTTAGTAGAAAAAAATAGTTTGTGCATGATTTCCCAAACCGCGTGCATAAAACATTAGGTCCACTCTTTGGATGGTAGGCCAGGAAAATTTGCTTCAAGGTTTTTCCAACCATGTGTCAAAACTATGCAACCCAGTCTTAAATGGGTAAATTACTATTTTTATGTTATGAATTATAATTTTAACATAACTTATTTCTTTCTTTATTCTAGTGGATAGAACCTCCACCCTGCTCTTTATTGAGCTCCCAAGATTCTTATTCCAGGATATAATCCTATTTCATTTTCTGACCCTTGACTTGATATCCGACATCTCGTTGGATTCCTCTTAGTAAGTGTTCCAATCCTTAGGCTCTTTTCATCATTACTTTTCATATATATTGTTTTATTCTGATGTAGGATCATATTCCCTATTTTCAAGGCATTAATCCAATATTCTATTTTTTATACAAGAAAAACTAATGGTAGATATTGGATGATTCATATACTATAGGAGTAAGGTTGGTGCTCTATGACTCATCCGTTAAATTCATTCCATTTATATGTTTTTTATGTTGTGTACATGCTGGATTCACCAATAATTTCTTTTTAAATTCATCAGTATAGATTTAATTTTTCTAGATTGTATTATATGAAACTATTAATGTAATTTTATACTATTCTATGTTGAGACCTCAATGTGTACCACTCCATTAGGCCATGTTCTTCCTAATTTCCTTGGTGACCGATGTTGGATTTATCTACGGCACTGTTCAGTTCTATTTAAATTGACCTATAATTAGGTAAGTGTTCTTTCATAATTTATAAAACATTAATTTCATGTTATGGAATGTATATTTATAGATATCACTTATACTAGTTAAATTATAATTTGAATTGACATTGGTTGCATGTCATTGACATATCAAATCACACTTAATAAAAGGAGTATCGAATGAACATAATAAATGATTATAAATTGAATTGATAATAGTTGCATGTTTATAATTTCCCTTTTCATGTTTAATTAATAGTAATGGAATGAAACTATTAAGTGAATATATGGAGTGAGTATTAAATTTTTGTGATTATGTATTATATAAATGGAATGAGTATAATGTGCTTATTTCTTTGTAACCTTTTCATCTTTATAGGGATGGTCAAACTTGAACATTCTTTGGATTCCAAAGGTAATGGCTTGAGCACTCAGATGAATCTATTCTAATTCATTAATCCAGTTATCATGGGAGATATACACCATGGAATACAGTCATTGTCTTATTCTATGAATTCCTCATAATACTATTGATGACTCACTAACATCTTTTCTGGGTATTAGAATTCCTTGGATACACTACTTGGATTCAGATTGATGTCTTTAGGCATGGGGTTCCATGGATTCATCCCATTGGTCCTAGTAATGCTTAGCCTTGGATTATAATGGATGAGATCGAGGGACTAGATTAGAATCATATACAGTGTAATTCCTTGCACATACCCTTGGATTACACTCAAACTCTTTATAGCCAAACTGTAGTTGATACTACTATGACTTAGCAGACCCCTAAGTTCAAGGATGCCTTGGTTTCACCTTGAATATTCATTTATTATTATTATGATCTATTATAGTGTTGTTGAAAACTTCACATGATTTTTCTATATAAACTAAATCATAATTAATTAATCATACATGTTCAGACACCAGTTGCGGTTGAAATATGTATGAGTAGTTTAATTTTACTACTTTAAAATATTATATACTTTCACACTGTACATTTTATATTCAAAGATTGGATTTTATATACTTCATTGGTGGTGGCCAACTGATATTTATCACACACCCAATCTAGTTCTCTATTGTTACCCATTCAGATTATATGATCACATGTATGGACAAGGGGAAACATCCTACTTTACACACCTAGCTTTCTTGCATTAGGATGAGATCTTGGGGGTAGATAACGAGGACAATGCTCGGGACACTTGGATATTTTTGTGATGTTTTATTCTTTTTTATAGAATGTGTTACATTTATTACCATATGCAATATATGAATACTTTACCCTTTGTAGATACATGACATTATATAATTATTTTGTATATGATACAGTTTCTAGATATAGAGATGGTTATTTAATACATGCTTGATTATTCTTATTTTTACTTCCATATTTATTATACCGCTTATTATTTTTATTTATTTATTTACTTCACCTCTATGATGCACTCTGACCATAGGGAATTGTCTCCCCACTGACACACCCAAGTCCCTCACTGCTTTTCAGCTGCCTTTGGTGTGCGGGGAGGTGCACATGATGCTATGTGGCAGCGGGAGTGAAAAAGGTCTGAGAGGTTATAAAGTGGCATCATAACTTTTATTTTCATATATTATTATTTGAGAATTTGGAAAAGAGATCAGGAACTTATAGTAACTTATTCATATGTCATTCATGGGAGTATCTAAACCATGTTCAGGGTAAATACCAAGTCTCTTGGGAATGGAAGAATTGTTATTATATTATTAACTTACTATATATGATATACTATCGCCATTGGGTGATGAACATGAATTTTATCATTTGATATGATTTATATAGACTTTAACATGGACCATTACGTTAAGGAGTGTAATGACCCAAGCTTTTGGAATTATATTTTTTTTCCTAAAAAATTCATGTTATATTATTTTTTTACACAACAAAACTATATCACATTAATAATTAAGTGAGAATAATTTGAAATGTGACCATCGAGTTTCAAACATTATATGATCGTCAGTCAATTATGTCCATTAGTGAATTATAACCATTATCCAATATTATCATTGTAAACAATACTATAATAATATTTTTAACATTATAATTACTGTTATAAGTAGAAATGATAATGGATAATTAATGAATAAAGGAGAAATGATGGCCTAAACTAGTAGAGTTTTGTCATACAAATCCCATTTTTCAGAGCTTGAGAGGGAGGTAGCGTCACTAGGCTTTTCTTGTGATCAACCCCAAGATGAGCTTCAACATGTTAATCATGAAAACAAATCTCTTACGGGAGAATTTCAAGTTAGCGGAAATTACCACTCAGGTGATATTATCCAAGTTTCCCCATGGTTCTATCACCATTACACACCATAACCTTAGGTATTATGAAGGTGTTATAAGGGGTTATGTGTAAAGGACATAGCTACATAATGTATAATCCTTATGTATAAATATAATTTTGGTTCCATCAATTGTGTTGTGAGATTAGTTTTTCTTAAAAATACGATGAATGTGATAAATTGATTTTCGGTTAGAAATTGTACTTCCCAAAAAATATATAATTATTATAGTAAACTAAGTTATTATGAATAATGTTTATTTTAATGAAATATTATTATAAAAAATTACTTATTTAAATAAAACTGATAAAATAATTTTATTTTATTTCAATTGTTAGATATTTCACTATGCATTTTCAATCCGCTTTTATTTTTAATAATAATGATTTTTTAAATAAAAAAAGGAAATAATAATATTTAAAAAATCATATGATAAAATAAATATCATTTTTGAAATCAAAACATTGAAATAAGGTTAGGGTGAATTTATTAGAATTTTAAAAAAATACTTTCATTTTGCATGAATAGTAAAAATACATTTTGAGTTTTTTGGCGAGTTTAATGACATCATAATTATGTAATAATGATGAAATAAGTAATATTAATTGGTTTTTGACACTTTTGGATTAAAATAACATTATTTTTTCCCAAGTGTCCAATACCATGGGAAATCCCATGGTTTTTCATTTATCACTACCTAGGTGTCCAAAGAAAATAATAAACAAATCCTCCTCTTTTGCTATAAATACCCCTCATTTCTTCATTTACTTTCACACTAAATTATTACTCTACTAATATAAAATAGTTTTACCTCCTAAGGAGTCCTTCCAAGGTTTCCTCAATCCCCCAAGGTCCCAATCAATGATTTTTAGGAGTTACTCTTTGAGGTAAGGGAAATCTCAACTTCTCTTTTCCTTTCACATTCCCTTTTTATGTTGTATGACTTTAATGTTTCTAAAATATGTTATTATATCCATTTTATTATATAACTTTACTTTATTAAGATTATTTTATGAATGGGAGACCATTTTACACTCTATTTTTACAAATTTTTAAAAACCATATTTCATTCTGTTATGCTGCCGAATTTTCTTCTTAAAATGTATTTTTTTTTTCTCGAGAAAATTATATTTTTTTATCTTTTGTGAATACTGAAACCTCATTATTTTATAGATTTAGTCACCAATATTTTAAAATTATCTATTTTATTTAAGTATTAACATACAATTGACCCACTTTCCCTTTCTGTGGGTTTAAAAATACATAAAGAACTTGTTTTAAGAAGTTCTTTAAAACATCATAATTTTGATATAAAACCTGTTTATTTCATTCTCCATAGGTTATTTGTAAAAAAGTTTCTTATGATATATTTATATCACAATAATTAATAAATATGAAGGTTTCACCCTTATTTCACTCAAATTCATTTGTTAAAGAATTGAATATCTAGATATGACATGTTATATGATACCTTGGTGAATAACCTTGGTAATTTTTATGACATCTCAGTGACAAACCATGGTGATATTATTATGAATAAATAAATTAAATGTTGTAGCCACATTTAAAATTTATTATTAATGTTCTTATAATTATTATATGCTTCTTTATCATGACTTTATGATATTCCTAAATTTATTATTTATATTTATCAAGATTACGTGTAAATTATTTCCCTCACTTTCACTTTTTGAGACTTATGCTCACCCTTTCCTTTGATGTGTGTCCCCAGGTTATGCTATGCAATAAATTTACTTGGGATAAACCTATTATGAATCCATTCAAGTGAATTATAAGAATTTTTTATGTTTTCATGCATTATGTACCCTTTTTCCAATATACTAAACTTTAAAAGATCATTGGTTTTGTACATTGTAATAAAAAGTTATGTAATAAAAAGTTGGGATTCTATAGTTGGTATCAAATAGTGGTTTAGTTATTTGTGTAAATTAGGATTTGAAAACATTAGTAAAAACATTGGTAACATGTTAAAATATAGTAAAACATCCTGTCATTTTTGTAGAGTATTACGTAAGTGGTTTCCAAACAATGAAATCATTGTTTGGATATGAACAAGTGGACTGGCTTCTGACAAAGATGTACGTAGGAATAAAAACCCTAACAAGGTGTGTTGGTCTTGACTCAGTGTAACCTAGTACACAAAAATAGGCCTTACTATTCACCTGGTTTGACACTCTTGGGGAATATGTTTGTTTTATCACAAGCTTTTTAGGAACCAATATGAAGGATTTATAGAAAATGTGATTATTGTTAATGAATAACATATTTATGTTTTAAGATATAAAATATTTCTGGAATTATAATATTATTAAAAGAACATGTTTCTTACTAAGGTTATATTATTTTAGAAAATGGGGGGGAAATAGGAGGAACCATGTAAATGGTGAGCATAATGGACCAAGCGTGAAGACCCTCTGATCAAAGATGGAATGGAAAACATCATGAGAATTATGAATCAGCTAACATGAATTATGATCAATAACTTGAATCAAGCTAAGATATAGGATTATCCTCAAAGGGGGAATTTTTTATTGAGTCCTTTATGAGTCAATGGCCACCTTATTTTAGTGGATCTACCAACCCACTAATTTCGGGACAATTTATAAGTTCTATAGAAATGATATTTTTTGTACACCATTGTTCTTAATAGGGTAAAGTCCCCCTAGAGTGTACCACTTAGATGGAGAAGCTGATCGGTGGTGGAAACTGATTAAAAACATGAATACAATAAGGTATATTGAATCTAAGGAGTGTAACGAGTTCAGGGGAAATTTTTCAAAAAGTATTTCCCCCATTTGATGTGAACATAAATTGAGAAGGAATTAGGTGAGATGAAGAAGAAGGAATTAATCTATGGGAAGCTATGAGATGAAATTTATATGAATTTTTCTTTATACCTCTTGATTTTTCATGGATCCTAATGGAATTGTTGATTGGTTATTAGCTGGAATAAAACCCCATCTATGAAAGTCTCTATTCAATAGAGACTATTACAACTATGAGGAGATAGTGAAAAGTGAAATGAAGGTTAAACTATAGTTCAAAGATAAAAATTGGTCCCATAGATCAAATGAAAATAAGAGATCAATGGAGGTAAGATTAGGGAGTAACTTTGATCATGGAAGTGGAGGAAATAAAGAAAAATTTCCACATAAAACAAAGTTTGTAAGAAGCATTTAGGGAACTGCTTTCTCAGGAGTGTGAAATGTTGCATGTGTGTAAGAGATAGCCATATTACTCAAAACTGTCATAGTGATTTGAAACCTAAACTTATCAACACTAAAGAAAAAGGGAATATAGTACATGACCTACCTAAAATCCAATTATTCAAGTGTGGATAGCTTTTTCACTTCCCCAATCACTATCCAAATCCAAAGATAATGGAGGAAAATCCCCATCAACCTCAACATAGGAAAAGACAGAAAGTTTGGAATTTTTCTATCATGATAGCTGGTTTTGAAGCTCCAAATGATGTGGTGATAGGTACTCATGTTATTCTATAAAAGAGAGCAAGTACTTTTTATGATTTAGGTTCTACACATTACTTTATTTCCTCTAATTTTTCAAATAATATAGAATCAATCCTCGAACTTCTAGAAGTAGAGTTTTCTATCAAAACTTTTGAATGGATTATCCAAGAATCAACAGTGTAAAGAAACTATAGTATTAAATTTTGAGATAAAAATCTCATTGCAAATATATTAGTCATTCCCATGTGTGAATTTGAACTTATACTAGGTGTGGACTAGTTCTCAAAGTATAATGCTATGATCAACTGTAGAAGCAAGTAAATATCAATGGTCTTGAATAGATAACCTGTAGTTGTTTTCAAAGGATATTTATATAGACCTGATCTTTTTATAGAATCACCTCTTGTATCCTTCTTTATGAATATCATAGATGAAGATGAAGAAGGAAATTAAAGTATACAAATAAAGAGTATCCCCATAGTTCAAAAAATACATTAAAATATTTCATGAGGAGTTTTTTGGACCTCCCCCTGAAATTGAGGTAGAGTTATCCATTGACCACATTCAGGGATCTAAGATGTTATCAAAGACCCTCTATAGAATGGATGTTGAGCTAATGTAATTAAAGAAACAACTCCAAGAACATTTTGAGAAGTGGATTATCCGACCAAGTTTGTCTCCTTAAGGAGAACACGTTCTCTATTTGAAGAAGAAGGATGGATCACTGTGTTTTTGCATTGATTATAGAGAACTTAATAGGATCACATTGAAGAACACATACCCTTTTCCAAATACTGATGATTTATTTGACTAGATTTGTAGGGCTCAATTCTTCTCCAAGATTGGTATTTGATCTAGTTTTCATTAATTGAGGATGAGGAAAGAATATATTCCAAATACCTCCTTTTGATCAAGATATGGGCATTATGAATTTTTATTCCCTTAAGCATGAATAATTCACCTTTTATATTTATTAATATTAAGAATAGAGTCTTTAATGAATACCTTGATAACTTTGTGGTATTTTTTATTGATTATATTTTGATATATTCTAAAAGTCACAAGGAGCATTAAGATCATTTAAGGTTTATATTACAAACACTATAAAAATAGAGGTCATTTGGAAAGTTTAGTAAATGTGAATTTTGGTTACAAAAATTTTCTTTCTTGGGGAAAATTGTATCCAATGATAGAATCTCAGTTTACCCTGCTAAGAAAAAGGTTGTGGAGGAGTTCCCTCATCCTACAACAGTAACTAAGATTTGTAGTTTCCTTGGTTTAGAAGGATATTATAAGAGGTTTTGGAAAAACATTTCAGGATTTTCTAATCCACGACCATGTTAAATTGAAATAGGGTCATATTAATTTGGAAAAATTAGTGTGAAGAAATTATCCAAGAGATGAAGAAGTGATTGGTTACTTTACCTGTGTTAAATATACCCTCAATCCAAGAATGTCTCATTATTTTTAGCGATGAATCTCTAAAAAGGATTAGGTGAATACTCATGAAAAATGACAAGGTAATTTATTATCCATCTCTATATTTGATGCCTCATAAGCAGAATTATCCTACGCATGACCAAGAGTTGGATGCAGTTGTTTTTAATCTGAAGATATGGAGGTACTATTTTTATGTGGAGGAATTTGATATATACCTAGACCACCAAAGTTTGAAGTATATTTTCATGAAAAAATAATTTAACATGAGACATATGAGATAAATGGAACATCTTAGATACTATGAGTTTTCAATTCATTATCATCCTATAAGATTAAACAAAGGCATTAATTCATTAAGTAGCAAAGACCCTATTGTTCTAGAAAAGATTAGGATTCAAGGAGATCCATTGATCAAAGACCTAATAAAGTAAGACATGGGAATCATTAGAGAAGGTACATCATCAACCCTACCCCAAATGATCTCTTAACCATAAATACTAGATAATATCAAAAAAATATCAAAGAAAATAACATTTGTTACAAAATACGTTAGAGGTTGTGCATAATGGGATGTTTCCTAAGTTCAATATTGATCAAGAAGGTGTACTAAAATATCATACAAGGCTATTTCTTCCATATATTCTAGAAATAAAGGAGCTGATGGATGAATCACATAGTTCTACATTATCTATAAATCATGGAATCACTAAAATGTATAAGGAGCTTCATGATCATTATTGGTGGGATAACATGAAAAGGGAGATTGTTGACTACACTACAGGGTTCCTGGTGTGTCAACAAGTGAATGCAGAGTGAAAAAATCATTAAGGAGTATTACAAACACTACCCATACCTACATGGAAGTGGGACAATATCACTATGGACATTTTCATTGGTCTCCCAATTATAACCAAAGGAAAAAATGTGATATTTATTACAATGGATCATCTTACCAAGACTACCCACTTCATCACTATTTGGGAAGATTTCTCCCTTGACCATCTATACAGGATTTACGTTAAGTGGTAAGTTTGTATGAAGTTCCAATTTATATTTTTTATAATCATGATTCAAGGTACACATAAATTTTTTTGATAAGTCTTCAGCATGCTCTGAATACTTAATTGAATTTCAGTAAGTCATGTCACCAAAAAATTGAGGGATAATCTAAAAAGACTATATAAACCCTTGATGACATTTTGATAACATGCTCAATGGAATTTAAAGGTTTATGGGATCAACACCTCCCATTAGTAGAGTTATCATAAAACTACATCCTCCATTCAAGTATTTAAATGGAACCCTATAAAGATCTATATGGGAAGCGATGTATAACTAAAACATGTTGGGATGAAGCGGGTGAGAGAAAGATTCTTGGGCTCAATCTTTTACAAGAGATGATAAAAAATGTTTATTACATCCAACAACACATAAAGGCATCTGAAAGTCGGCAGAAGAGCTATGTTGACAACCATATAAGGGGCTTGGAGTTTGATGTTTGTGACAAAGTATTCCTCTTAACTACACCATAGAAGAGAGCCATGTGGTATGGGAAGAAATGAATCTTATCCCCAAGTACATTGGGCCCTAGGAAATATTTTATCGCATAAGAGCAGTGTCTTATCTACTTTCACTTCCTTCAAATATATCTCAAGTTCATGATGTTTTTCATGTATTCCTCTCAAGAAAGTACATACCATACCCTTCACATGTACTAAATCGAGATGTGTTACAACTGGAATATGACCTCTCTTATGAGGAGTATATGATGGAGATATTGGATAGTAGAGAAAAGGCTATATGCAACAGGACTACCCACCTTGTCAAATTGTTGTGTAGGAACTATAAATATGATGAAGCAATTTGGTAACCATAGGGGAAAATGAGAAAAAAGTACCCACACCTTTTCTACACCTAGGAAACAAGTTGAAATTCTGGGGATGAATTTTATTAAGGGGGAAGAATGTAATAAACTAGAATTTCTGAATCATATTTGTATCTTGAAATTTTATCGTTATATTATTTTGTACTCAAAAAAACTATATCCCATTAATAATGAAGTGAGTATAATTTACAATGTGACTATCAGGTTCCAACCGTTATATGAGTATTGGTCAAATATAACCATTGGTCAATTATAAACATTGGTTAATAGGACCACTAGAAACAATAATATAATAATATTTTTAATGCTATAATTAGTGTTATAAGTAGAAATGATAATTGATAATTATTGTAAAAAAGAGATACAATGGCCTTAACTAGTAGAGTCTTATTGTATGAAGCCCATTTCTCAAAGATTTAGAGGGAGGTAGTTTCACTAGGCTTCATTATTGATCAATCCCAATCTGAGATGAAATATATTAATCTTGAATGAAATCACTTAAGGGAGAAGTTCAAGTTAGTGAAAATTACTACTCAGGCAATGTTAGTCTAGCCTCCCCCATGAATCTATCACCAATGCACACCTTAAACTTAGGTCATATGCAGGTATTATAAGTGTTTCTGTTTCAAGTACTTAATTAATTTATAATCACATTGTATTGATAAAATCATTGTTCCATCAATTCCATTTGGATATAGTTTTTTCTTAAAAATGTGATGAATTTGAAAAATAGATATTTTAGATAGAAATTTTATTTTTAGAAAAGATATAATTATTATAATAAACTAAGGTATTATGAATAATGTTTATTTTGATGAAATAGTATTATAAAACACTCTTCATTAAATATAAATGATAAAATAATGTTATTTTATTTTCAAGTGTCAGAAATCTAACTATGCATTTTCAATCGACTATTATTTTTAATAATAAGGATTTTATATATTTGAATGTTAAAATAATCATCTTTAGGGAACTAATATGAAAAAATAAATATCATTTTTTAAGTCATGAGGTCAAAATAAGGATATGGCGAATATATGATAATTTTCTAAAAAAAATTATTTTTTCATGAATAGTACAAATATAGTTTGGGTTTTTTGTTTAGTTTAATGACTTTATAATTATGTCATAATTATGTGATAAGTAATATTAAATTATGGTATACTAATGTATATTAAAATAACATAATATGTTTCTCATGTTTCCAATACCATGGGAAAATACCTTGGGGAAGCCCATAGTTTTGCATTTATTACTACCTGGGGGTCCAAGGAAATTAATAAACCAATCCTCCTCTTTTGCTATAAATACCCAACTACTTATCCATTTCCTTTAACTCCAAATAATCCCTCCATGAATATATGATTGTTTTATCTCCCATAGAGTTATCCCAAGGTTTCCTCAGGCCTCCAAGGTCTCAATCTTTATGTTTTAAGAGTTACTCTTCAAGGTAAGGGAAACCTCAACTTCCCTTTTCCATTAAAGTTCCTTTTTCATGTGGTATATCATTCATATTTTGAAAAATAATTTATTATATACATTAAATTCTATCCTTTTAATTTATTAATATTATATTATGAATTTGATACTCTTTTCTCTTCTCTTTTTATAGGTTTTAAAAACCATGTTTCATAGCATTATGCTTCCAAATTTTCTTCTTAAAATTTATTTCCTTATCTTAAGAAATATCACTTTTGTTTTCTTTTTTTGAAAACCAAAACAACATTATTTCCCAAGGGTGTTCACCTAGATTTCAAAATTATATATTTTATTTATACATTAACAAACATGAGACCCT
Organism: Viscum album; assembly: GCA_963277665.1. Classification (NCBI taxonomy): domain Eukaryota; kingdom Viridiplantae; phylum Streptophyta; class Magnoliopsida; order Santalales; family Viscaceae; genus Viscum; species Viscum album. Next base: position 719,610,290 of record OY728125.1, on the reverse strand, counting down.
ATTTTACTTTTCCTGGGTTTAGATAGACATAATGAACTTGTCTTTAAGAACTTCTTTAAAATGTCATGATTTTGATATGAAACCCATTTCTTTTATTCTCTGTGTGTACTTTTTGAAATTTTTTATTATGATATATGTGTATCAAATTAATTAATACATATGAATGGTGCTCCCTTATATAGATCTAATGCATTCAGTAAATAATTTTACCTTTAGAGATGGAATGTTTTATGATACCTTGGTTAATAACCTTGGTAATATTTATGACACATCGGTGTCAAACCATGTTGATATGCTTATGAATGAATCAAGGAAATTTTGTATCCACATTTCCTAGTTATTATGCATGATCTTATTATTATGATATTCCTCATGTTCTTATTGATATTTCTCAAGATCACGTGTAAATAGTTTCCCTTGCTTTCCCTTACTGGGGACTATGCTCACCCTTTCCTTTTATATATGTCCCTAGGTTATGAGATGCAGTAAATATACTGAGGATAAACCAATGAAGAATCATTTAAAGTGGATTAAAATAATGTTTTATGTTTTTAGGTATTATGTACCTTTTCTCCATGACACTAAACTTTAAAATATCCTCTGTTTTGTGCAATTTAATAAAAGGTGTTGTAATAAAAAGGCAGGATTCTATAATAAACATTGTTCTGTACAAAATTATAGGAATATAAAGTTCACATTCCATGGAAATTCTATTACATATAGGTGCATTTTATTTCTTTCATTACTTATTTTTCTTATGATTGTTGAGTGAGCCATTGTTTTTATATATTTTGGTGCTATTAACATCTTCTATAGGGAAAATAAATAGGTTTTATAAAATTTCATCATAAACCAAAATTATGTTTTCCTAAATAGATTGATGGTGTCATCTTAAATATCAATTTCCAACCCTTAATAACATTGTACCCCTGGTTACATGAGTTTTACTTTGGATTCAATTACTTAACAACCAATTTAAATTATAATGTGAATGGGACCTTATAGATTAGAATAGGAAATTCAGTGAAATTGAGTCATCATATTTTTTACCTGTTACATTCTGAGACAAAATGTACAGGGGATAATTGGAATTAAATAGGTGTACATTTCATTTATAAAGTGTATGAGTCATTATTAATTGGGAATTAAAATCCATTTAATCAAACCATGTTATATGAATATAATCACATAAAAAATTAAAATATAAATTTTGATTTATAAATAAAACTATTTCCGGTAATTGAAGAGGAAAAGTTCAATTTAAGTAGTCTTTACCTCCTGGAATTGTTATTGACCCTCCATATACTGGAACCCTCATTAATCAAATTTGAACACTTACCAATACCATAAACTTCTATATAAATAGTTGGATTTTTATTTTGGGTAGTGAGCCCTTATTATTTTTATCTTCTTCTATTAGATATTTTATCCGCTTCCCAATATTATTGTAAGTTGTGTACAAGGTATTTTCAGAGTGATTACACCATGAAATCCTTTACTTGTTTTCCAAGAGGGTGTCAATGATCATACTTCAGAGGTGGTGGTCCCTAATCTACCAAGGATAACTCTAGTAGTTCCACCTACAACACATCTTGTTATTCCAAAACTGGGCACTAACACTAACCTTCAAGAGGGTTTTCTACTCCTGTTGTAGTCTATGCAGGGTGATCCATGAAATTTACCTATGATGATTGATCTGAATCCTAAGTTCTAGTACTAACATCCTAACATCTTTTTATGGTAAGTAAGTCCTTAGGTTGTTGAGTCTTTGATAGAGGCCATTATTTCTATCTTCATGAATCTGTAGATTCCTTTAGAGATGAGGTCTATGCTTTCCACCTATATGTTGTGTGATTCATCCAAACACTACCGGCATGTGATTAAATTGGCTGGTCATCATCAGGGCATGGTCTGAGGAGACATCTAGAATGCCTTCTATGATCACTTTTTCCCTCAGATGTGGATATTTTTTCGAGCTATGGAGTTCATTCACCTGGAGTATTGTGTTATGTCTGTCATGGACTATTTATTGCATTTTACCTAGTTGAAACATTTTTCACCACTTCTAGATGAGGATTGAAAATCATGAGTGAGATTCTTCGAGGATGGGATCAAGTATTCCTTCCACTTATAGGTGAATGTCTTTCACTTTTTTACCTTTTTGAGATCATTAATCATGATCATATCACTATGTAAAACCTGATAGAAGATGATAGTTCCAATCACAAAGTTTCTATGTCAAGATAGGGCAGTGGTTCTTCTGGTAGCAGGAACGTAGTCTTAAGGTTTCTCATAAGAGGAGTGGAGGCAAGATAATGGGCATTAGAATCTGTATTATATCCCATCGGGGTGGATAATAGAGTAATTTGAAGCCTCAGTGTGATAGAGACCAACTTCAGTATCATGATTTCAACCAGATGGTCATCATTATAGGTTCTACGGGACCTTTCCACCTACTTTAGGTGGAAGAGGATCCATATCATATCCACCTTCAATAGTGGGATTATTTATCTTTCATCAAGATGGATGTTGGAGTAGAAATATCTGAATAGTCCATGGAGGAGGTCATGGTCAAGGTAGCCAGACTTCTGATTATCTACACCCGTAGATTAGACCTACTCAAGGTAGAATAGTTATAGATCAGGGTTGTGGATCAGGCCAATTGCATTCTTTATAGAAGATACCCGAGTATCTGAGTGCAGGACCCTCTACTATACAATGTATTATCATAGTAGCCTATACTATCATGTCTGGTTTATTCGATATATGTTTTTGTCACTCCTTTATCTCTATCAACCATGGAAATTCTTAGGATATAAATTCAATTCTTTTATGGTGCGATGACCTTGTACATACGATCTTTTGTATGGTCAAAGGGTATATTCCAATGAAAATTTTCTCCCCTTGAGGTAGTAAATTTTCATTTCTTATGAGACCTCTTCCTCCTCAAGATGAGGGGTTTAGATTTCATTATTGGGATGGATCGGTTGGCACCCTATCATGCCTATGTGGAATCCTGTCACCGAAATCTATTATGTACATCACCATGGGGTGATATTTATCTTTACAATGGTGAGTGGAATATATAGGCAACTAGATCTGTACAAGAGAATCATGGGATAAGTGGAGTGACATCCCAGAATTCTATTATTTATATGTAGGACCAAGGTTTAAATCAGGATGACTTCCCCCTGATAGTAAATATTTTCAAGGATATTTCTCTAGATGATTTTTTTGGATTACCTCCAAAGAGAGAGGTAGAGTTTATAATTAAAATTGTTCCAAGAGAATCTCCAGTATTTATTCCTTTTTATAGGATGGAACCTACATAACTCTAGGATCTTAAGAGGCAATTAGAGGATTTTGAATCTAAGAGTTTTATCTATCCCAGAACATCATATCAGGTTTCACCTATGATTTTCACTAATAAAGAGAATGGGACCCTTAGGATATGAGTGTTTTAATGATGGTTGAAATGACTTATAGTTAAGAATCAGTATCCATTTCTTAAAATTTATTATCTCTTTGACCATCTCTATGGAGCTATAGAGTTCTCAAAGATCAACCTAAGATTGGAAAATCTTCATGTGTGAGTTAGGAATTCAGATATTCCACATATAGATTTTTGAAGTTGGTATGGTCTGTATGAGTATCTTTTTGTATTGTTCGATCTCAAAAAAACATGTTGTTTTCATGGGCTTGATGAATAGTGTTTTTCACCCCTATTAAGATTCTTTTGACATGGTTTTTGTGGAAGAAATATTTTTTTATTATCATAATCTATGTTACCATGCCCATCATATTGAGATCATTTTGATTACACCGAGGGATAATAATTTATGTTCTAATCTCATCAAGTGTCACTTCTAGATAGAAAAAATTCACTTCTTGTGTCATATTATCTCAAAATCAGGTGTATCATTTGACCTAGAGAAGGTGAGTATTATTGTTTCCTGGGAGTATCCCAAGAAATTTTTTGATATAGAAGTTTCTTAGGGGTGTGTCGATATGATAGTAATTTCATACAGGACTTCTCAAGCATTTTTTTACCTATTACTAGTATTACTAAGAAGGGTGTGAAGTTCTTGTGGTACGAAGAATAAGAGATGTCCTTTAAGAAGCTGAAAGGAAGGCTTAATTCGACACCAATTCTGATTTTTACTGAGTGTAAAAGTGGTAATATAGTGTTCAGTGATTCAAAATGAATTAGGATGGGTTCAATATTGATGTAGTAGGATTGAGTCATTGCATACATCTCTCTTCAATTGAGACATCATGATCATAATTACTCAACACATGACCTCGATCTAGTAGTCTTTGTCCATTATTTACATTTCTAGAGATACGATCTATTGTGTGATAAAATTATAGTTTATATGGACCACAAGAGACGAAAATATATCTTTATACATCATATCCTGAATTTTAGAGAGTGAAAATAGGTTTAATACCTCCATTATTTTGACTTTGTTCATAACTATATATCTGGAGAGGGAAATATGCTAGCAGATGCGATGAGCCAAAAAACATAGGCACAAGCTGTTCAGGAAGCCAGTGATGAATGGAAATTGATGTAAATTATGTTTAACCTATTCGTAGAGTTTTAAGAGAGTCAAGAGTATATTTTTATTATAGTATTTGAAATTACATTTTCACTCCTCGATAGGGGGAAGAGATGTAAAATCTCAAACCCTGAATTTTTGGTCCTATGGGAGAGTATCTCAGGTGAGGAATTGCCTTCAGATTGGTATGTCAATGGAGACAACATCTAAAATATACATGGCCATATCTAGGTACTATAGAAATCAAAGAGGAACTGATACAAGAGTAACATGCTTCTCAATGAGCAGTTCATCTAGGAATCTCCAAGGTGTATCATGATATATGTCTCAAATATTATTGGCCTGGGATGAAATGTCAGATTGCATATTTTATCACCAGGTGTTCCACCTTTCAGCATATGAAGGTGAAACACAAATGTCATGATAGGTTTTTATAGCTGTTAACTGGGATAACATCATGATGGATCTTATAGTTGTCTTACCAAGGTTTCCTCAAGGTAGTGATATGGTTTGGGTAGTTATGGATCAACTAAAGAATCTAGCTCACATCCTTCTAATCCAAGATACTTTCTTAGTTTATGAGATGGGAATACTATATGTTGGTAAGATTATACAGCTGCATACGGTACCTCATTCTATTGTTTCATACAAGGATTCCAGTTTCACATTTAGTTTCTCACTAGAGTTATAGCATATTAAAGAACATAAGAACTTTTGATCATATATTATCACCCTCAAACCAATGGATAGTCAGAACTGACTATACAGGTGATGAAGGACGTGTTTTGAACAGGTGTCCTTTATTTTAGTGGTTCTTGGGAGAATCATGTCCTTCTCGTTGAGTATGCCTAAAATAATATCTTTCATGAAATTATTTATATGAATTTGTATGATATCTTTTATGGTAGGTTTTTCTGTTCACCCCTGTACTGGATAGAGGTGGGAGAGACAGTTCTAGTAGGTCCTCATCTCATGTAAGAAACTTTAGATTAAGTGCAGTTGATCCGAAAAAATATGTATGCTACTTTTTCTAGACATAAATATTATTCCAATCATCATTGATGACCTCTATTGTTTGAGGTTTGGGATCGTTTTTTCTTGAGGGTATCAACCAAACCTGGCTATAGATGGATATAGTGGAATGGGAATATATCACACTATTTTTTCAAGCCATTAAAGATCTTGGATATATTTGAGAAGGTATCCTATCAATTATTATTAAATCATAGGTATTTTACCATGCATGAAATCTTAAATTTTTCACATCTTCATAAATACCATGATGACTCATCACATAATTTTTATCCTGATGATATTGAGTTAGATGTTTATTCTTGTTCTGATTAGTATAACATAGGCATCATTGTTCAGATCAAAAAGGCTCTAGAAGGAAAATATTTACCTTTAGGAATGGTTATATGGAATCTTGACCATGTATAGGATGATAATTGGTAGTTGTATGACAAATTATGTGCTCAGTGGTTTGAGTAGTTCTCAGACATCGTTCTACCACCCTTGGAAGGGAAACTCAGGGAATAGTTCCTTCAAGGGGCATAAATGTAAGAACCTTTTTTTTTAGGTATGGATCCTTTAGTTTTTTTTAAAATATTTTAGTTTCAACTAATATGAATTCCCAGTGAGTCTATGGTGGAAACAAGGGATTACGGGGCTTGTTCAAAGCTCGGAACCCTAACTAGTGGAAGAAACAATTGGGTCGAATGGTTAGTAGAAACCATGCGACCATGTCCGCGTGGTTTATCCAAATAGTGTGGGGGTGTTTATTGATTAGAAGTGTGCCACATGATTTTCCCTAACCATGTGACCCAATCCACACGACTATTCAGAGGCTCTACAATTTTTAGTATAAGAAAAACAAACGGTTTCCCAAACAGTGCACATGAACTGTACGGGTCCCCTATTTGGATAGTAGGCCATGCATGATTGAAGAATGGTTTGGATAAACATGAATCCAAACTATTAATCCAATTTTTATGTGGTAAATTACATTTTTTCCATTTGTACTCTAATTTAAATACCCCTTTTTTATCATTCTAATATATAGAACCTCCACCCTTATCTTGGTTGATCTCATAGGCCTCTTCTTCTAGTATTTGACCCAATTTCATCATACAACCTCTGATTCAAGATCTAATTATCTAGTTAGATTACTATTGGAAAGTTCTCTAGTCTTTAGACACATTTTACTATTCTTTTTATAATGAATGATTTTTTATGCAATATAATATGCCCAATTTTAGGGTCATCATCTATTCTTCTTTTTTCTTCCATTCCATGGAAAACTAAGGGTCGATAATGGATGAGTCATAAACTAAAGACATAAGGTAGTTGATCTATGAATCATCCATTAAATTGTTTTCATCTATGAATTTTTTAGCTATATGAACACTGGTTTCATCAGGTATTGCTTATTAAATTCATCAATATTTATTTAATTTTTCTAGATTTTATTCTATGGACCTATTAATTTCACTTGATACCATTGGATGTTGGGAACCCAATGTGGGAAACCCCTTTATTATTTTATATTTTCTATTTCCTTGGTGACCCATGTTCTTCTTATCTATGGCATTGTTCTTGTGTGTATGAATAGACCTTTAATAAGGCAAGTGTTACTTAATAATTTAAAAAACCTTAAATTCATTTTATGGAAAATATATTTATATATATCACTTATCACAGTAAAATTATAAACTTAATTTACATTTGTTTAATTTCCTTGGCTTACCATATCATTCTTAATGAAAGTAGTATTAAATGAACCTAATAAATGATTATAAATTGAAATGAAATGGTTTAATGATCTAAATTTACCTTGCCATTTTAAGGAAAGGTAATGAAATGAACCAATTAAATGATTATATGTAATTATTATTACATGGTCATGATTATGTTTGATATAAATTGAATGATTATAAGGTTCCTATTTCTTTTTAACTTTTTCAACTTTATAGGGATGTTCATACTGGATCTAGACTTGGATTCTTGAGGGAATTCCATGAACACTTAGAGAACACCATTCGAACTTATTGAGCCAATTGTTGTGGGAGATACCCAATATGGAATCTACCCATTGTATTGTTACAAGAATTCATCTACATGGTACTAATGATTAAATGACATATTTTTTGTTTATTATAATGTCTTGGATACACTCCTTGTATTCATCTTGATGTCTTCATACATGTGGCTCCATGGATTGACCCCACTGGGTCCAGTCATGATCAGCTCAGTATTACCATGTATGAGATCCATAGAATTTTTTAGACACATATAAAGTGGAATTACTTGGGCATGCCCCTTGTATTACACTCAGAACCCTTATAGACAGACTCCATATGATACTATTATGAGTTCATCGTCCCTTGAGGTGAATTATTCATTAGTTTCACTTTATATCCTATTTTATTATAATTATGATCTATTATAGGTTTGTTGTAACATTCACAAAATTTATCTATATAAACTAAATAATAATTAATTAATGATGCGTATTTAGACACCATCTGAGGTTTAAATAGGTATGAGTTTTTTATTTCTACCACTTTACTTTATTATATTCATGTAAAATGTACAGTTTATAATCATAGACTGGATTATATAGATGTTTTTGGTGGTAAAATACTAATATTTATCTCACACCTTATCTTGGACACCATTAGTACCTGGGAATATTATATGATCATGGTTATAGACAAGGGTAAGAATCCTACTTTCGAAACCGAACTTTCTTTCTTTAGGATGAAAGATTGGTAGAAGATTATTGGGCCAGTTCTTGGGATGCTTAGATAGTTTGGGTTTTTTATTATTTTATATAGCATGTATTGAATTTAATTCCTATTTCCATGTATGATTGATTTCCCTTTTGAAGATAAATGACATTATATCATCATTTTTTAAATGATACAGTTTCTAGTTGTTGATATGGATATTTATTACATGGTTGATTATGCTATTTTCCACTACCATATTTATTATATTGATTCCACATATTATTTATCTATTTACTTCACCACAGTGATCCACTCAGACTAAAGGGAATTGTATCCCCATAAACACACCATAGGTCCTCGTTACTAGTCAGTAGCCTCTGGATTTCAGGGAGGCATGCCTGAGGCCCATTAGCTGAATGGGTTAGGTTACTCTAGAGTGAACCGGGTCCAAGACGTCACATATATAATATTTAAATTAATATTGGTATGATTGGTTAGTATCTTATTGTGTTTCCTCTATTTATTAATTTTAAAATGGGTCATGTTATATGTTTCATTTATTTTTATGAAGCTAAAATTATTATTTAAGTTGTATATAAGATCATTTCATTTTTCTAATAAAAATCATGGTAAATGATATGGTCCATTTTGTTGTTTGATATTATTTATTTTATAAAGTTGTTTTAATCATTTTAATAGTGGTGTATTTATATTATATAAACTATGAATAAAAAAATAAAAAAATTGGTAAATGATTAATGGTATTGGCTCTCAATTCCTCACCTTAGTATGCACCATCCCCTTTCATAAGGGATGGTCCAATATGGCCTCGATTTCTTATAAACCATCACATTATTATGGAATGATATTCTTATTTGAATCTATTATATACCAATATCTAAATGGTTGTTAATTCAACCATGGAATCACACTAAGGGTTGGGTTAGACCTTGGTGTGTCAGATGTTCGATGGACGCCTTGGATGATCGAGTCATCTTTCCCTGATAGTGTACATGTATGCCAGTGGTGGAAGATGAGTGTTCTTGTAGAGGGTGGGGCAAAGGATTTTTGACCAATATTTTTGTTTGGTATTTGATACAGTGGGTTCAGAACCACACTGAGTATAACGACCCAAAGTTTCATTAATGAAAATCCCTCTTGATCTAATTAAAGGTCTCTTTATGTTTATATAAAATGTCAACTTCTTTGGTTTTATGTTAAGAATTTTGACAGTTACTAATATAGCCATTGAACAGTGATCACATGATTAGTATAAATATAGGGCTTTAACAAATCCAATTTACTCAGAAAAAAGAAGCGATGGCCTCATCCAGTAGAATTTCTCCATACGAAGCCCATTTTTCAGATCTTGGAAAAGAGGTAGCATCCTTGGGCTTCTCTCTTGACCAAGCCCAAGCTAAGCTTCATCATGTCAAGCTCAAACGGGACCGTCTACATGAAAAGTGGAATTTTATAGAGATTACTACTCGAGCGATGTTATCTGAGCCACCCCAAGAGTCTGTCACCATCGCACACCTTACCCTTAGGTCTTATGTGGTTGTTTTAATGGGTTATGTAAAAATAAATAGTACTATGTTCATGTACATTATTTTTTTGTATATAATAATGAATATACTTTTTTGCCATTATTGATACATTGTAAATAGTTTTTAAAGTACAAATAATGTTTTTAGTTATTATTTAATTAAGAATTATATTTTATTAAATTAAGGGATTTTTTAATTAAATAATATTTTAATAAAATATTATTATTATTAAATTAATTTTTATTAAATATAAATTATCTTATAATTTTATGAATGCAATTGTAATTTTTATTAAGGTTTGAAAGCCATTTCTGTCAAAACCCGTGAATTTTCGATAAATGTCGGTTTTTATATTAAAAGTGAAAATTAACATATTTAGAAAATTATTTAGATAAAATAAATGATATTTTTCCAATCAGGACGTCGAAATTATCCAATGGTGAATTTTTCATAATTTTCTGAGATAGTCAAAAATTTTAGTAAAAATTAAATACCCTTTAAATATATAGGGTGTTTTATGACATCAAAATGACCCAATAGTGATGTAATAAAATGATATAATCTTTATTTTATGCCAATATATGTTTTAACATTAAAATAATGTGAGTTTGGGTTTGTTTGACTTACTTTTCAAAGCATTAATGGACCCCTCAAGACTTATTAAACACCTTGTCTTTTTAAATTAATTTCCATAGGAATGTGACTCACCTCCACATAAGCAACCCTATTATTTTAATAAGTTCAGACTTTGGCCTTATAAAATATTTTTTTCCTCTTCACTTTTCCAAAAACCATGGGAAAAACCCATGGGTTGGTTTGTGGTTTGGATTAATTTAATATAAGGGGTCCCCAACCTAAATAATAAAGAATTCCCTCACCTTTCCTATATAAACCCAACCAAGCTCCCAATTCCTCCTCACTCAAAACCCTTGTAGTTCGTCCAACCTCTGCCCTACTCTCTCTAGAATCTTCCCAATGTTCCCCAAGATCCCAAGAAGCCTCTCACAAGCCTCTCTCTATCCTTTGGAAGCACACTTCCAATTAAGGGTTTTTTCTTCCTTTCTCATTTTTGTCCAATTTTCTTTACGTTGTTTTGCCTTTTCATTTCGATTATGAATGTTGGGTATGGTTTAGAACCTCCCTCATACTTCCCTATTTATGTTTTAATGATGTGAGACCCCTTTCTCTCTCATTAAATTCCTCCCATGTACACCCGTTACTATGCTGAAATTCCGTAAGGAACTCTCTCTCCTCTTTTACATTCAAGAAATAATTTTGTATCATGAGTCTAAATTCCATTACAATTGTTGGGAAATGTATCTACATAACCTCATTACTTTCCATTACATTTAAATATTATGAGAAACCCCTTTCTCTCTCATCAACCATTTTTATGAATTCTTATGTCACGCCGTTACGTTGCCGAAATCGCACAAATTTTCTAAGCCAATGTCATTGTGTAGTGAATACCATGCCCATTTCTCCATCAAGGGTATTCACCTTTATTCACATTTACATATTGATTATAAAGTTTCATGTATGAGTTCCACATTCCTTTATCATGGAATAAATGATTATGTTTTATGAATCCATGTTTTATGATCCATGTGTCACACTTATGCATGAAATGAAATGTTTAAGAAGGGTGCGCCCTTATAGCGCTCCAATGCATTGGGTAAAGTATAGTATCATGATAAGTCATGTGCAATGAGTGTTGACTCATTCTAATTCAAGTGAAACGAGGGTTTACTCTTTATTTATGTGCAATGAGAATTTACTCATGCTCCATGTGTAATGAGCCTTGGCTCATGCTAATTCCATGTTAAGTGTTGTTGCCACATTTCCATGTTATGATTATCATGATTTATCATGCCTTTATTTTCATGTTTCTCTTATTCTATATTGATATGCATATTGTCTAACATGTATTGTACTCCTCATGTTATTCCATGTGTACACCCTTACTGGGCTTTATAGCTCACCCTTTTCTTATGCATATCCTCAGGTTATCCCATGCAATGCTAAGTACGAGGGAATGTAGTGGTCATGTAAAGGAAGTTTTCAATAAAGATGTTATATTTCATGTTTTAAGTTTCTATGTAATGATCCTAAGCCTCAAAGAAACTAAACCTATCGATCTTATTTATTGTATCAAGTGAAGTTTTATGTAATAAATCATGTTTAAGTTTGTAATAAAAGCAGGGTTTTCATACTGAGCAAGTCTATGGAGGTGAAAAAAACCTTTTTCAGGAGTTGGTTGGTAATTTTCAATGAATATATAGTGCATTCAGGATGTGGTTGGATAATATAAGCATGTTGATTTTGGATATCGAGATGAAAATTTATATTTATTGCAATAATTGACTATTTATCTCATGTATTTTGTGTTGTGATGCATTGGAAATTATGTTGAGGGAGTTAGTGGACCACAGAGAACATGCTTTAGTAGGAAACTTCTAATGGTAGTGGATTTCAAGGTTCAAAATCATCCTTATAAGATAATACATATGGTGGAAACACAATATTCTAGTAAAAGATCTATACGGAATGACATGGGTGTGTATGGGTTAACAGACATCATAAAGAACCATCTTGTGTTACAATGACAAGTACAAACATTATCTCAGGATTAGTGGCCTTGGGTATTACGTTTAACGTTGTTATTTGGAAGTACCTTGAGAATTCAAGGATGGAACATGGATATGGAATGGAGAACTAGTCACCCATATAGGTTGGTTTTTATGGTTGGATGAAAACCAAGACTTATTGGGAATGAGAAGTGTTATGGTGGGGATTTTTAAATTCCTTGATCACTTGGTAATTTGAATTTTTGAGGTGGAACTTGAACATTGAATTGGTTGAGGTGTTGGATTTTAAAGCGATAATCATAAGGAGGTTCTAAATATTGTAACCTCCAAAAATAGGTGTTTTGAATTTTGTTTAAGGCACAATAGGTGCCTCATGTGCTCATATAAGTCTTTGGAGCATCGAAGTTTTAACTTCTTATTTTTGGGAGTGTTTTCGGGGGTGCACAATTTATGTATAGTTAGTTCAAATAGTGGAACCCAGCCACAAAACATAAGATTTTATGGGATCATGGTTTGTTTAAACCGTGAAATTGGATTTAGGAGACCATGTTATCCTCTATAAAAAAATATTGGGATATTTTTCATGAGTTTCACAAATTTTGGTAAACTGTGTACACTAACTATGTAGAATGGTCTGTCCCAAAGAGTGAGGTTTGCATGGTTGGTGTACAGTTTGGCCAACCATGCAGCTAAACCATGTTCCCATCAGGATTATAATTTTACCTTTATTAAATTATGATTTCATAATACAAACCACCCTTTCCTATCCCATTTCAAACCAGCATCCCCTACATGACACCCTCTTCCCCCTCTATTCCTCCATGAGAGATCTACCTTATTCATTCTCTAACATTTCTTTCACTTGGTGATATTAATATCCTATGGTAAAGATAAAACTCCTCCTTAATTATTTATTTTCTTGTTACAGTATCTCAATATCTTATTCTATTTATTTCTACTATTATCTACTTTCAAGAAGTTGTTATGCTTTTCCATTTTCTTTGGATTCTGGTAGAATCGGTGGCCAATACTCAACATGCATACTCAACTAACATTGAGGTAGGTGGTCCATTTCAATTAAACCATAGTCCCAATTATTTCTCTAAGTTATATGGATCTGTGGTCATTTCATACTTTTCGTCAGTGACTTAATTTAAATTTGTTGTGTTAAAATGTTTTTTTGATAATGTTAAACACCCATTTAACGAGATTTGATCCCTAAAAAAGAGACTTCAGAGAATCACATAGGTAATAAAATTGATATTAAAATTTTAGAGAGAATATATGACTATCATGACTTATTAAATAACACATAAATATGCTTGAACCACAAAATTATGGTTAAAACCTATGTTACTAAGGGTGTATGGGTGTTCAAACTAAGAGTTATATGTATGGTAAGGTATTGTTTGAGGTGTATCAAAATAGAATTTGTTGAAAACATAGAATGGAGGATATAATACTCAGTCTAGATAAACTCCTTGCATTGATTCGTGCATCATACACTCTATTGAAACATTAAGACATGTGAATTTCATGTTTTTCATTATAATCAATATATGTTATTAGACTTAATTAATTAAATAATAACTAATAAATTAAACAATATTTTCCTTTACACGTTATTATTTTATATATAATTAAATAAATTCATGATTGATTGATTATTTAATCATTATTATATAGTATATTGCATAATTAAAAAATGATTTTAAATTTTGATCATACTCATATTTCTTTGATTAGTGTTTCCTTGTAGAGTGTGTAACTTTTTGTTTTTCTAGAAAGGTATTATATTAACTATTTTTATTTATCCAATTATTATATTTTATATTGATTTTATGTCATTTTTATAATTATTTATTATCAATTATGTAGAACTTGTTAGTATTTTAAAATTTATTTTAATCGATATTATGTTCTTGTGTCTTAAAACCAAAAAATGTAGGTTTTGAAAAGTGTTGATTTATTTGAAGTGGTTATTTTTTGGTTAAAAATCATGAAAGAACTTTCTAAAATAAAACTTTTTAAATAAAATGATTTTAGGAGTCAATAGTTTTTTAAAATGTTTACTTTTTTATAATATTGTTTTGGAAAACACATTATACTTAGAAACGTAGTTGGTATTTTATTTTGGAAGGAATTTGTTTTCTATTGAAACATTTTTTAAAAGTAAAAGTTTTTAATAAAATAATAGGTAGTGGTAGGATAGGCAAGGATATATCCTAGACGATTCTTATGGGTGGAGAACTATATAAGTGAGAAAATCTTAGTTGATGATGTTTTCATGGTTATATTAATTTAGTAAACCTTCCTTATATTAGGATTTCAATGTATATAGGGGTTTATGTTTATTTTATAGATGAATATTGGATAATATTCACAATTATTTTATAAATTATAATTTATTATAATTTATAAATTTTTATTCAATTAGAGGGTTTTTCTTTGTTGACATGATAATGATTTGGGAGTCAAAATGGTGTGTTAGTAGTCCGTATGCCTTCGGGTAATAGGATTTTATTGTAACGACCCAAAATTTTATTAATAGAAATTCCTCTTGATCAAATGAAATGTTTTATTATGTAAAATAGTTATATAACATATGCACTTCCTTGGTTTTATGTTTTTAAATTTTAAAATACCATTTAGAATTTTTACCATTGCTAATATATTCATTGAACAGTGACCACATGATTAGTATAAATATAGGGCTTTAAGAAATCCAATTTACTCAGCCAAAGGAATTGATGGCCTAATCCAGTAGAATTTATCCATACAAAGGCCATATTTCAATCTTATAAAGTAGGTAGCCTCATTGGTCTTCACTTTTGACCAAGCCCAAGACGAGCTTCAACACGTTTAGCTTGAACGGAAGTGCCTACATGAGAAGTGGAAGTTAATAGAGATTACCACCAGAGCAATGTTATCTGAGCCTCTCCAATAGTCTATCACCATCACTCACCTTACCCTTAGGTATTATGTGGGTTTTATAAGGGGTTATGTAAAAATACCTTATCACTATGATTATATTCATTATTTTTTTATAAAGAATATACATTAATTTCATTATTGTTACTTTGTAAATGGTTTTTAATACACAAATAGTATTTTTAGTTAATATTAAATTAAGAAATCAATTTTGATGAATTCATGTATTTTTTTATTAAATATTATTTTAATAAAATATTTTTACTAAATTGTGTTTTATTGGATGTAAATGATCGTATAATATTTATGAATACAATTATGATTTTTATTAAGGTTTGAAAGTTGTTTTTGTCAAAACCTATAATTTTTTTAATAAATATTGGTCTTTATTTTAAAAGTAAAAATTCACATATTTATAAAATATTTAGATAAAATGAATTTTATTTTTTTAATCATGACTTTGAAATTATCCAATGGTGAATTTTTCATAATTTTCGGAGACAATCGATTTTTTGGGTAAAATTTAATTACTATTTAAATATATAATGTGTTTTATGACATCCTGATGACCCAAGAGTGATGTAATAAAACAATATAAAATATTTTTTATGCCAATAAATGTTTTACCTTTAAAATAATGTGATTTTAAAGTTTTTTTGATTAATTTAATGGTGCCTTAGTGCACCCTCCAATACTTATAAAACATTTTAACTTTTCAAAATGATTTACCTAAGAGTGTGACTCACCTCCACATAAGAAAGCCTAATATTTAATAGTTTGGCAATTGTCCTAGTAAAATAATTTTTTCCACTCCCCTTTGGGAAAAACCTTGGGAAAAAACCATGTGTTGGTTTGTGTTTTTTGATTAGTTTAATGTTTGATTTCCAAAACATAAATAATAAATAATTCCCTCTCTTTTTCTATATAAACCCACCCAAGGTCCCACTTCTCATCACTCAGAACCCGTGGAGCACGTCCCTACTATTCCCTCTTATCTCTATAATCCTATAAAGGTTCCCCAATCTCCAAATAAGCCTCTATCAAGACTATACCAAGACTTTGGGATCACAATTCAAGTAAGGGATTTCTTCCTTTCTCATTTTTGTAAAAATATCATTATGTTGTTATGTACTTTTGTTTAAAATTAAAAAATGTTAGGGTATGATTTCTCACCTCCCATATACATAACTTCTTATATTTTGATGATGATATACCCCTTTATCTCTCATTAATGTCTCCCATGTACAACTCTTACCTTGTTAAAATTCTATAAGGGATTTCCCTCTCCTCATTTAATTCAAACAATTATTTTTTATTATGCATAAAAATTCCATTACATATGTTGGGACATGTATATATATGACCCTATTAAATTCAAATTAATTTAAATATAATGAGATATGCCTTTCTCCCTCATCAACCATTTTTTGAAATCTTATGTTACACTGTTATGCTGCCGAAATTGCACAGGGATTTTTCAAGCCAAAGTCATTGTGTAGTGAATACCATGCCCATTTATCTATCAAGGGTATTAAAATTTATGCACATTTAGTTGTTGATTATATAGTTTCATGTATATATTTCATATTCCTTTGTCATGTAAAAAATTTTGATGTGGAATGATTACATGTTGTATGATTCATGTGGCACACTTATGCATGAAATGAAATGATTAAGAAGGGTGTGCCATGATAGCACTCCAATGAATTGGGTAAAGATTAGCATCATGATATGTCGAGTTAAAGAAGGTTTTACTAAATATCCATGTGCAATGAGCCTTGGCTCATTCTAATATAATGTTAAATGTTTTTTCCACATTTCCAAGTTATGATAATCCCTATATCATGCATTTATGTTCATGTTTCTATTGCGCTCCATTGATATGACAAAGGCCTAACATGTACTATTTTATACATGTTATGCCTTGATTCAATAGTGCAGAAAACGTTTTTTACGGTGGTTATTGTTTAGTTTTTATGTCAGTTTTTGGTCAATGTTATTATAGAAGATGTTATAAATATAGTTTTTTACGTTGGTTATTTTAAAACCAATGTAAAAAAACAAAAAACTGAAGCATTTTTCACATTGGTTACTAAAAAACCGATGCATAAAATGATTCGGAGTTGTGATGTATTACATCATTTATTTAAAAATCGACATTGAATATACTTTATCACGTCAGATATTATATAAATGACATCTTAAATCATGCCTTTGAGGAATTTATCACGTCGGTTATGCAAATAACTGATGTGATAAAGCAGTCCACCAAGCGGTTTTCCACGTCCGTAAAATAATAACCGATGTGAGAACATATCTACTACGTCAGTTATTTTATAACTGACGTAAAAAACAATTATGTTCCATTAATTAAGTTGGTTATGAAATAACTGATGTAAAACCCATTCCCATGCATATGTTACTTCGGTTTTCAAATAACCGACGTTAAAACCAATTCTCATGCATTTTTTACGTCAGTTATAAAATAACTAACGTAAAAACCAAATTTTTCTAATTAAATCATTCAACAAAAATTATTCCCAGCCAAAATAATACATGAATCATAACAAAACAGACCAACCCTCCCCCCCACTGGACTACCCACCCCCACC
Organism: Viscum album; assembly: GCA_963277665.1. Taxonomy (NCBI): domain Eukaryota; kingdom Viridiplantae; phylum Streptophyta; class Magnoliopsida; order Santalales; family Viscaceae; genus Viscum; species Viscum album. The sequence goes on along the minus strand of OY728125.1, from coordinate 719,592,319 downwards.
CCTTGGACAACCCTCCCACACCCCTGAACCCCCCCCCCCACCCCACTAAATAGCATACCCACAGCCCGAGACACCCCCACCCTCCTGGATAGCCCCCACCCCATGGACATCCCTCCCACCCTCTGGGACACCCCCACACCCCCATGGACACACTGGACACCCCTACACGCCTGTACTTCCCTCCCACACTCATAGACCCCCCCCCCACACCCTTGGACACCCCCTGGACTACCCCCACCTTCATGGACACCCTGGACAACCCCAACCCACTGGACAGCCCTCCCACACCCCTAGAAAGCCCCCACCCCATAGGACAGCCCTCCCTAGACACCTGGACTACCATCCCACACCCCTATAAATCCCCCACACACCTAGACACACCCTGGACTGCCCCCCACCATCATGGACACCCTGGAAAATCCCTACCCCCCTGAACAGCCCTCCCACAACCTAGAAAAGCCCCCTGACCCCACTGGGAACCCCCACACCCTTGGACTGCCCCCACCCACCTAGCTGGTCCCCCACACCCCTGGACATGCCCACAACTATTCCCAACCAAAATAATACTTGCAATAGAACAAAAATAACCCCCCCCCCACCACCCACCCACCCACCCACTAAACATCCCTCACACACCCCTAAACCCCCCCACTAAACAGCCTACCAACATCCCTAGACACCTCCACACTCCTGGACAGCCCCCACCCCCTGGAAAACCCTCCCACCCTATTGGACACCCCCACACCAATGGACACCCTAGACACCCCCACACACCCCAAGACTGCCCTCCCACACCCCTAGAAACCCCCCACACCCCTGGACTTCCACCCACCCTCATGGACACCTTGGACACCTGCACCCCCTAGACAGCCCTCCCACAGCCATAGAAAGTTCCCACCCCATGGGAAAACCCTCCCCAGACCCATGGATAGCCATCCCACGCCCCTAGAAACCCCACACACCTCTGGACACACCTTAGACTACCCCCACCCTCATGGACACCCTGGACACCCCGCCCCCACCCCTTGGACAGCCCTCCCTCACCCTTGGAAAGCCCCCTGACTCCACTAGGCACCACCCACACCCCTGGACAGCCCTCCCACACAGCTGTACACCCCCTACCCCACTGGACTGCCCTCCCCCATCCCCGGGTCAACCCTACCACATCCCCTGGATAGCCTAGTCCACCCCCTAGATAGCACTCCCACACCCCTCGAAACCCTCCCCACCCCTTAGACAGGCTTCCCAAAACCCTGGACAACCCCCACCCTCATAGACAGCCCCCACCCCTAGAGATCCCTCCAACCCTCCTGGACACCCCCACCCCCATGGACATCATGGACACCCCCTCGACTCCCCCCACCCTCAGGGACACCCAGGACCCCCCCCCCCCACTGGACAGCCCTCCCGAGACCCTTGGATAGCTATCCTAGACCACTAGACCCCTCCCCCCCCCCACCCCTGGACACACCCTAGATTGACCCCCACCCTCATGGACACCCTAGACACCCCCACCCCCTGTACAGCCCTCCCACACCCCTGGATAGCCCCCTGACCCCACTAAGAACCCCCCACACCACTGGACCCCCCCGGGATAGCCCTCCCACCCTCCTTGAAACCCACACCCCACTGGAAAACCCTCCCCAACCCCCTGGACAACCCTCCCACACCCCCTGGACAACCCTCCCACAACCCTGGAAACCCTCCCACACCCCCTGGATAGAATGCCCACAACCTTGGACACCCCCACCCTCTAGGACAGCCTCACCCCTGGATATCCCTCCCACCCTCCTGGACATCCTGGACACCCCCACACCCCTGGACAACCCTCCCACACCCCTAGAAACCCCCCACACCACTAGACACCCCCTGGACTGCCCCCACCCTCAGGGACACCCCACACCCCTTGGACAGCTGTCCCACACCCCTGGAAAGCCCCATGGCCCCATTGGGAACCCCCCTAGACACCCCCTAGACAGCCCTCCCACCCTCCTGGACACCCCCACCCCACTGGACAGCCCTCCCCCACCGCCTGGATAGCCGTCCCACACCCTTGGAAATCCCCCCACCCCACTAAATAGCCTTCCCACAACCCAGGACACCCCCACCCTCTTGGACAGCCCCCACCCCCTGGACATCCCTCCCACCCTCTTAGACACCCCCACCCCCATGGACCCCCTGGACACCCCCCCTAGACATCCCCTGAACTACCCCCACCCTCATGGACACCTTGGACACCCCCACCCCACTGGACAGCCCTCCCACACCCCTGGACCCCCCCCCCACCCCACTAGACACCTCCCCACATGCTTGGAAACCCCCAGACCAGAATCCATACTAGAAAAACCATCAGAACTAGACCAAAACCTAAAGTAGCGCAAAATTAAACTGTCACATATATTACATTCATAACTTACAATGCCCAAAAAAAACCTAAATCCAACCTAAACGACTACCAAATACACAATTATAATGACAATATTCAAAATTACATTTTACACTATAAAAAAACTAAAATCCAATCAAACCTGTAAAATAATTTTACCATTCCACTTGTAAGTGTTTGACATCTTGAGCACTATAGGGTTGAGGTTCATCAAATAACTACAAATTAAAAGGATACTAGTTAACATGTATATTGAATAAATCAAATGAAATATTATGGAAAAGTTTAAAAGAAAATCTTATAATGTCAAAGTTTAAAAGGAAATATAACCATGTCAAAGTTCACAAGTATTCCAGTTGTAATTATTTCATACATAAATCTTTACATATAATATCCACATTCGACAGTGTCTTGTTTTTCATGAAAATTATGTTTGAATTATTTTAAATTCAAAATATTATTTTTATGTAATACATCAAAATGTACAACTTATAAATGAATATTTACCTTTACTTCTACATATTTGATCTTGGCGCTCCATTGCTTTGTGTTTTCTCGAAAGTATACCCATCCCCTATTAAAAAATAATACGAACAAAATAAATTTATAATTCATTATAATATATAAAACTATTATGAAATTCAAACTTAATTTTCCAACATATTCTCAAAACTTTCCCACACATCGCCATAGATAGAGCATATCCAATAAAGTGTTTTCTACCTTCAGAAAAAACAACACCTAACATCCAATGATCACTGATAAAAGATAATTTATGGTTAGTGGTTTATTATGTTAAAATATAATGAACACTTTTACATAGATATGTTTCATACCTCTCACAAAAAGGCATCATCCAACACTGTGTGATTATATTCTGTTCAAATCTTTCAGTAATATAAAGCACTCTTTGTTCCTCATCCAATCCATGTGCTTCAAGGGAAATCAAATGTGGGTTCATGAATCCATATACATTTTTCCGCTCATTCTTCTCACACATGTTATAAATATTCCTAATACAAAACAGACATAAGTGTACATTTTTAATAAATATAACGTAGGGAAAAGGTGTTAACACTTGAATGAAAAACATTTGCACCATGTTGATGCCCAACTTATCTCTAGTAACAAGCTCCATGGTATCAGTTTTCACAATCCCCATAGTTATTGCATGTCCACAAACATGATCTTCCATTCGAAACTCATAATGATCCCCCAAAAAATTTGAATATCTTGAGAATTTGTCAAGACTACTAGAATCTGTATCTGATGTCATATCCATTTTTCTTTTTTTTGTCTATATAGTATTTATTTACCTTTGAAGTATTCCTATAAAAATAAATAGAAAAGTATATTAGTTTTCAGATGTTAAAACAAATTTAATAAAAAAATAAAATAGAAGATTTAACATACATACCTCTATGGTAATGAGTCGCAGAAGTCTAGATGGACAAATTAAAAAATGGTCGATATTATGTCCAACTGTCATCACCTCATCTGTAGGTAATGGTACTCGAGCTGATATATCTATAATATCCTATACAGTGACCTTATGATGCTCTACCTCTAACAATTGATGATGAACTCTATCTTCTATACAATATACCATCCCATATGCATCTATATGATGTTAAGGATCATCGAAATACAACTCAAAATAAGTAGGAATCTGTGGCGAAGGAGTAAGATAAGAAATGGGGTCTGTAGGATGAGGTGGGGGAATGGGGGCTACTGGAAGAGGTTGAGGATAGATAATGGGGTCTGCAGGCGGAGGTGGAGGAGTGGGAGATATAGTCTGAAATTTTCATTGCATGTTTACAAACAAAGACTGTACCGACACTCTAATCTTTTCCTCTATCATCACATTAATATTATGAACTTCAGCTTCCAATGATTATATTTTTTTATAAACACCCTAAATGGAAGAAGTATAAGAATGTGGAAACACTTTTATTACCGATACACCCGTCAGATATCCTCATACATGGCTAGGATGTTCGGGCTTTCCCAATGTTGCAGATAAAATATCTTGACTCCCAGCAGCTGTAAATACCCCATGTGTGCTCTACTCCTCAATAGAATCCTGTATTAATTAATTGAACATTTCTGTAATGATTCAAATTATATGAAGAATATAGTTAACTTAAATAAATAAAATAAATATCTTACAATCCTCTCGTCTATGATTCTCGAATCATTCGAAAGATATTTCCCCTTTTTTCTTATCTGATCTCTCTTCCATTTTTCATGTCTAGATGGAGGGGATGGAGGGGCAACCTCTCTAGATATTAAAGACTCAGCTCTTAGTTTTTGTAATTTTTCCACCATCATTTGTTCTTCCAATAATGTATACCCTTCCTGAGATAAACTATGAGGGTATACATTTTTAGATTGGATCTCCTAATGAGATTTCCCTATTTTCTATAAATTCAGAATAATAAATCATTAACAAAACATTAATAAGATCATTTATATAAGAAATCTTATAAAATTTTACATTTCCTTTACCAAAAAATGAGTCTTTTCTTCTACTTTCAAAAAACTGTCTCCATGTGTCTTCATATATGAAAGGATATATATGAAATGGATTTTCATGACTCCTATGACCAAAAATGAAATCAAATGTGAGGGTTGATTTGAAATCCCTCCATCTCCTAGCATCCATCGCTAAGCATTTCTTCCTGACTCCTCCAATGTCTGGAATATCAAATGTCATCTGATAAAGAAGAGTTAAAACATATTATACTAGTACCATTTAAAGAATAGGCACACAATAGAAAAAGAACTTACCAAAATCGTCTCCCACAACTGAGATATTATCGCTTTGTCCACACTTCTCCAATCATCATACCAAATTTTTACTTTGCATTTACCCTGAGTTGATACAAAACTCTTAAAATATTTTTCATTTAGACCTTTAGGAATATCATTCTCATCAAACTCAATGAGTATCCTCTGGTCCTGCAATGGGCAAGTGATAATTTTGGTAAACATGTGCACCCAAGTTTTCCAACTCTTAAACTCTTTGTCATTATGGGAGCACATGAGGAAGATTAGGGAACATCAAGAAGAGCATGTGAATGTTCCTCCCCATAGGTATGATCATTATGCTCATTTCCAGAATCATGTGGTTGATCAACTGATTGATCTGTCATTATCCTTCAAATAAAAAAACAAACATTAGTTCACAAATATACCAATTCAAATAGTAAAATACGGATGTAAAGAGAAAATAGATAATTAAACTAAGTTATGTAATAGTAAACATGGTTAATATGGTAAGCATGTTAAACAATGGTAAAGATGGTAAATGTAGCACCTCTAGTTTGAGGTATGTGACCCTTTTTCAGTTCTCTTGTGCTTTTTGAAGTGGTTGGTGGAAGTTTGGACAGTTCTGGGAAAAAAATTAAGTTGTGGAGGTTGTGTAGGGGCACACATTTGGTGCATGGTCTGGACAAACCATGCGGCCAGCCCATGAAACCGTGCACCCTTGATAGTGGGCTCCGCACGGGCAGCACACGATTTGTTAGACCATGCATTCAAGCCCTGTAAAGTCCCAGGGTGAGACAGTGGAAACCGCACGGTTAGCGCACGGTTAGCGCATGGTTTGCCAAACCTTGTGGGGTAACTGTGCGGCCACTTAATGTTTGGGTTTTTAAGTCCGGGACCACTCTAGATTTCCTATTTTTCCCTCATTCTTCCCCCCACTCATGGATCACATGGGATTTCCAGTTTTTAGAGGTTGGGGGAGCTCCTTATCTCATTTTGGAGGCAAATCGAAGGGGTTTCTTGGTGGATCAAAGGCGGTTCTCCTCGGGTAAGTCCCTATTTTGGTTCTTTGAGGTTTTGGTTAGGTTTATCCCTCTCCCTCTCTTTGTTTCCTAGATCTACAAGGGTTTCATGTAGATCTAGGGTTGTGTTGCTTTTGAGTGTTAAAGGTTGATCTTTTTTATGTTTGGGAAGGGGTTTTGAGGTGGTTTCAAGGAGGCGTTCACACGGTTTGGAGTGCATTTGGTTGAAGGGTTGATTTTGCCAAAACCCTAAGAGGTAGGTGGATTCTATCTCAACTCCACTAGGTGGAAATTCGAAGTTAATTTACAATTAAATTGGTTGGTTTAATTTAATTGTAAGCATGTCATGTGAATTTTGTTGGAAAATCAAATGGGTAATGATTTGGGGGTTTTGGCATGAAATTGGGGTTTTGTTGAAATGGGATCAATTTTTTATTTTAAATTGGTGATTTTAATATGGTAATTATTGTGAGCATGAGTATTGATTTCAATAAACGGGTGATATTGAAATGTGTTTGGCATTGAAATGGTATTTTTTGGTATTGACAATAATGCATGATTATTGTTGTGGCTTGTGTGGAAATGGGTGATATCAATGGGTGGATGATGTTGGGACGTGGTGGAGTGGACGAGAAAGTGCCACTATAAAAAGGGGATGGATAGTGGATGGAACGGTCACCATCAATAGCAAGTGGGCAGAAATTACCACTTGAGTGGAATGGTAATGAATGGGTTGGACGGGAAGTGCCACCATGGTTTGTTGTGTTCTTTGTTGGTGATGCTTGTAGATGGGGCTTGTGAATGAAATATGAAAATGGTAATCGGCTTGTGGCATGGTTGATTTGGCTTCCTTGCATGGCATGGTTGATTTGGATTCCTTGTATGGCATGTTTGGCTTATGGCATGTTTGGATCATAAACAATTGGTAGCTTGGTTTTTATTTATAAAAAATGTTTTCTATAAATGTGACAACAATTTTATCCTAGTGGCGTGTATAGGGAAGTCAGTTGGGGAAATCCTACTGAGTAGTTGTACTCACCCCCTGCTTTATCACATTGGTGTCTTTGTAGATGTCGTGTACTGTGACGTGGGAAAAGGTAAGGCATCACCCACATTTAGTGGTGCATTGTGGTGTTTTGGTGGAGCTTGGAGCTTGGAGCTTGGTGTGGAGTTTTGTTGGTGTCATGGCTCGTGGTGTTTTTTTTTATTTTCCTCTTTTTAATTTGATGTTTTGTGGATATGTTTAGTTGAATGGTTTTGGGGTTTGTGATGGAATTGTTAGTGTCACATGGTTGGGTTTGATAGTGCATGCATCTTTAGTTGTTGGTTAGTTGAGTTGGGTTATCTTCTTAAGGGAAAATCGTTCCCCAATGTTCCATGAAGCACTCGGCATTTATGGCCAGCCTTTGGCACCTTAGGAACATCTCTTAAGGCCAAGTAATACTCACTGCCTCCTCAAGCCAATGAGGTGGGGGCAGGGTGCTACATTAAACATGGAAAACATGGTAGTTTAATTGTCGTTCAACAAAAATTATAAATATATAAAATTATGTAACGGTAAACTATGGAAAACAATGGTAAACTATGGTAAACATGGTAAACGAAACTAAACAAAATTAAAGTAAACAAAAACATCTGCTTATTTGCTTTAATACCCATTTTAATAAAGAAAAAAATTACAATATATAACATTTTATGAAAATAATAAATGTAAACAAGAAATAAACATATGTTACCAGTAATATTAGGAATGTAAAAATGGATTGTTTTCCCAAATTCCTTCATCTTGATCATTCCTTATGGCACAAACCATGTCTTCAACATTATAATCATTATGTTCTGCTAATCTTTCAATGGAAGTAGGGATCTCACATAAATCAACATCTTCAAAAAGTTGATCCTTACCAACATATTATTTTTTCCCATGAAAAAAACAAACCACTGCATATCTGATTGATCAACTAAATAGAAAATCTATTTTTCATGTGTTTCCATTATAAAAGAATTAGAAGTTCCTTCCAATATATTCAGATTAACAACTATCATTCCTAATTCATCGTGTCGGACACTATTGTTACCGATAAACCATTTACAGTAAAAGATAAGAACTTTAATTTTAAAGTAATTGACCTCCCATATTTCTTCAATAACTCCTTAATATGCACTTGATACAAAAATTGGGTATTTGTCTTTAAAACTTGAAAAATGCATGACTTCTTCAAACAACAATATACCACTATTCTAAACTACACTTCTGTTGTCCTGATATTTCGTATAAAATTTATAGACATTAATGTCATAATCGGACCATGTTATTATATTTAAACATGGACCACCCACTCTCTATCCTAATGTCTCTGATACATCTGATCTACCAAGCAAGGTCTTTTTAATCCATGACAAAAATGTTTTGTTGTGCTCATTCCAAATCCACATTTCTTTCTTCTTTGGATGACATTGTTTCAACTCATTAATATACAATGTGATATATGGTTTAGAATCATCTATGTTATTCAAGATGTATAATTCTAACTTCTTTATCTATTCAGTTGAAAACAATTTGACTTTCAAGCCATGAATCCCCTTTCCCGCATAATTAACTCATTCATGACGAGATGGAGGCAAACCTACATGCTCCACCGCAACCAAGTAGCTCGTACAAAACTCCACAACCACCTCATAAATATACTTTTCAATAATGTAGGCTTTAGGTCTATATGGATTCTTAACATACCCCTTCAATATTTTAATATACCTTTCAAAAGGATACATCCAATGAAGATATAAAGGTCCACAAATCATTATTTCTTGAACCAGATGAATCATTAAATGCACCATTATATCATAAAAAGATTGAAGAAAATACATTTCCAATTGACAAAGTATAGAAATTTCATCCTTTTCCAAAATGTTCAAAGTGTTCACATCAATCACATTATTAAAAATCGAATTAAAAAATTACACAACTTCATTATAGTCATTCTGACCTGGATGGAAAATATTCCAAGCAATGCAATTGGTAGAAGTTGTTGCATCATGACTTGAAAATCATGAGATTTCATACCTATGAACATCAAATCCTTCAATGAGACAAAAGTTTTTACATTTAAAGAATAACCTTGAGGAACTTTGATATCATGTAGAAACTGAAAAAATCTAATTTTATCCCTCTTGGATAATGTATGAAAAGCCAGGGGAAGAAATTTTCATCTTCAATTAGGAGTGGGATCTTACTCCAAACGTATTCCAATTTATCGTAAGTCTAATCTTGCATTCAACCCATCTTTATTCTTTCCTTTAATATCTAACAATGTTCCAATGAAACTATCGTAGATATTCTTCTCCACATGCATGATATCAATATTATTTTTAACTTCATGATATCTCCAATATGGTAGCTCAAAAAATATTTACCTTTTCTTCCAAATAATTCTATCCTTGCCAGATTTATGTGTCTTTCCTAATTTCACATCAAGGTTTTCCACCCTCTCAAAATACACATCAAGGGATAATGGTTTTGGAGAAATATCAAATTCTTGTGAGCCATTGAATGCCTTTTTTAGTCTTCTATAAGAGTGATCCATAGGAAAAAACTTTCGATGACCCATGTACACTGTTATCATCCCATGATTCAATTAACAATATGAAGTTTGTTGTTTTCAAATTGGACATGCTTTATGCCCCTTAACACTATATGCAAACAAATTTCCATATGCTGGGAAGTCATTTATAGTGAACATAAGCATTGCATGTAGCTGAAAATATTCCATTTTATAAGAATCATACACCCTAATACCATCCTCCCATAAAAGTTTCAAATCATCAATCAATGGTGACAAGAAAACATCAATATCATTTCTGGGTTGCTTCAGACCCGAGATCATTATACTGAACATGACATATTTTCACTTCATACAATTTTCAAGAGAGAGGTTGTAAATTACCAATAAAACAGGCCATGAACTTTGTGTTCTTCTGAGGGTTCGGTATGGATTCATTCCATCTATGAAAAACCCAAGTATGAGATTTCTAATTTCATTTCCAAATGTAGGATAATGGTCGTCAATTTTCTTCCATTGTGGACAATCTTTTGGATGACGCGTTTTTCCATCACATATTTGCTCAACAACATGCCATATTGACCTTTTTTCATCATGTGAATTAGAAAATAAACGTTTTAAACAATAAATTATTGGAATATACTAAAATAACTTGGAAGGGATCTTTGTAATCTCTACATCCGCTTGTGATTTTTCTTTCAACTTATACTGTGATGTCCCACATTTTGGACACTCTGACAGAAATTCATATTCCTTCCTATATATCATACCATCATTTGTATAGGAATGTATTTTCATCTATCCCAATCCCATCGGGCTTAATAGATTCTTGGCCTTATAATGTAAATCTGGAAGATTTTTATCTTTTGGAAGAATACCTTTCATCAATTGTAGCAGCTCTATAAAACTTCTGTCACTCCATTCATGTTTCACCTTTAGGTTAATCAATTTTAACACCACTGAGAAAACTATAAAATCCATACAACTAGGACACCGTGGTTTTTCAGCATCACCATATAGACGCGCAACTGTCGGTTCTATCTCAATTTCTTCTGCTGCAATATCACAAAACATTTCTTCAATTCCATCAGAGTTACCATATTTTGAATTGTCATCACCAATATATCTGAAATTCTGTCCAGTTTCACCATGTCAAATCCAAGGGTTATAACTCAGATTAAAACCATGACAAATTAGATGATCTTTTATCTCTCTATTTTTCAACTTCTTCATATACAAACATTTCATGCATAGACAGAAAAAATTGTCACTTCTTGGAACATTTCATTTAGAAAATTCCAAAAAGGAATTAACACCATCCTCATATTCATTACTCATTAGATGTGCTATAATCCAACATCAACTCATTATTAACCTATAACAAATATCAAAATTATACATCTTGTTAAGATAAGACAAATATATACTTATATGAAAAATATCATAAATTGAATGTAAAAACAATTTTGAAATATAAAACAAATCTATGTGTATTTGAAAAAAGTATACATCAAAATTATTTTAAAAGGAAAATATAGTTAGATATAACAGTTTTAAATTCAACTTGGATCCTTTCTTTTTAAGGTAGAAAAATAATACATCCTGGTGAAACTGGATACCAAATTTATCCTTTTGTAAAAAGGAAATATGAAGTATAAATCTTAAAATATGTATACATTCACTACTAAAAATTACACAGATCCCAATGATTTAAAACCATGGGGGTAACCCCTAAAACCGTTGGGGTACCCAACAGTTTCACAGGGGCTCTCCAGGGGGTCGGGGTTGTCCACGAGGGTAGGGGGCTGTCCAGGGTGTCCAGGGGCTGGGGGTGTCCATGGGGGTGGGGGCCTGTCCAGGGGGTGGGGGATTTTCATGGGGGTGGGGGGAGTCCAGGGGGTGGGGTGGTGGTGTCCAGGGGTGAGGGGCTGTCCAACCCCCTACACCATTGGACACCACCCCACCCCCTTGGACACCCCCTGGACACCACCACCCCCTGGATAGTCCCCCCACCCCCTAAACAGCACCCCACCCCTCTAGACAACCCCCACCCTCTGGACAACCCCTACCCCCTTGGACAACCCACTCACCCCCCTAGACACCACCCCCACCCCTGGATACCCTTACCCCCTTGGACAACCCCCTCACCCCCGAGACACCACCCCCACCCCCTTGGACACCCCAACCCCCTTGGACAGCCCCTGCACCCCCTAAACACCACCCCCACCCCCTTTGACATCCCCTGAACACCACCCCTCTGGACAGCCATCACCCCCTCGACAACCCCCACCCCTCTAGACAACCCCCACCCATTGGACACCCACACCCCTGGACACCCCTACCCCCTTGGATAGCTCACTCACCCCCATTGACACCACCCCCACCCCCTTGGACACCCCAAACCCCTTGGACACCCCCCACACCCCCTGGACACCACCCCCACCCCCTTTGACACCCCCTAGATACCCCCACCCCTCTGGATAGCCCCCACCCCCTAGACAGCCCCCTCCCCCCTGGACACCCCCCTGGAAACCCATACCCCCTTGGAGATACCACTCACCACCTGGACACCACCCCACCCCCTGGACACCCCTACCCACTTGGACAGCCCCCTCACCCACTAGACACCCCCACCCCCTTGGACATCCCCCTCACACCTGGACACCACCCCCACACACTTTAACACCCCATGGACACCCCCACCCCTCTGGACAACCCCCCCCCCCAGACATCCCCCAACACTCTAGACAGCCCCCACCCCCTGGACACCCCCACCCCCTGGACACCCCTACCCCCTTGGACATCCCACTCACCCCCAGGACACCACCCCCACCCCATGGATAGCCCCCACCCATATAGACAACCCCCACCCCCTTGACACCCCCACCCCACCCCCTGGAAACCCCCACCCCCTTGGACAACCCACTCACCCACCTAGACCCCACCCCCACCCCACTGGACACCCCTACCCCCTTGGACAACCCCCTCACCCCCTAGACACCATCTCCACCCCCTTGGACACCCCAACCCCCTTGTACATTCTTTGCACCCCCCCCCCCCCAGACACCACCCCCACCCCCCTTGATACCTTCTGGACACCCCCACCCCTCTGAACATACCCCACCCCTAGACATCCCCCACCCCTCTAGAAACCCCCACCCCCTGGACACCCCCTACCCATGTAGACAGCCCACTCACCCCCCTGGACACCCCCACCCCCTAGACACCCCTACCCCCTTGGACAGCCCCCTCACACACCTAGACACCACCCCACCCACCCCCTTGAACACCCCAACCCCCTTGGACAGCCCCCCCTGGACACCACCCCCAGCCCCTTTGACACCCCCTAGACACCCCCACCCCCTGGATAACCCCCCCCCCCCACCCCCTAGACAGCCCCCACCCCTCTAGATAGCCCCACCCCCTTCAACACCCCCTGTACGCGCACACACACATGATGAAACACACAAAAAGCATAAAGTTGCATGATATCACTTCCATGGTTTCTTTTACCAGAAAAGCATTTAGCATGGTATAAATGAACACTATGAAACTTACCAAGATATCAGGAACAATGATAGAAAAATAACATCTCAAAAAATTAGTTTAGGGCATCATGACAAATAAAAACTGAAACAGAGTCGTGTGAAGATTACTTGAGTGTTTCGAGTCGACCTGATAGATCTGGTGATAATAAAGATGATGAATGATGTTGGAAAAATGAGGATGGAGGTCACGAATTTGAAGAATCTTTTCTAGGTTTTCCACATGAGAGAGACAAGTCCCAGGTTTCCAAATCAAAGAAAACAGAATGATTGAATATTGGGCATGATAAATCATTTAAAAGGTTTATCACATCGGTTATTTTATAACCGACGTGATAAACTATTTTTTTATGTTTATAACATCGATTATTTAATAACCGACATAGAAAATAATTTATCAGGTCATTTATTTTATAACTGATGTGATAAATGGTGTTTTATCATGTCAGTTATTTTGATAACCAACATGATAATTTTCTGAGATATCCTTTATCACATCGGTTATGTTATAACCAATGTGATAAAGTGGCCAGATTTGATTTTCACAGAGGTTATAAAATAACCCCCATGATAAAGTTAATCTTAGTATTTTTTATGTCGTTAATAAAATAACAGTTGTAAAAAATGGATTCTTATCTATTTATTAGGTCGGTTATAAAAAACCGACGTGATAAATCAATTTTTATAGCTTTTCACTTTGGTTATATAGAACCGATGTGAAAAATACCGACGTGTTAATCATTTTTTCCACTAGTGATTACTCCTTTACTGGGATTTATAGCTCACCTTTTTCATATTCTTGTCCTTAGGATATCCTGTGCAATGCTAAGTATATAGGAATGTAGTGGTCATGTAAAATAAGTTTTAATTATAGATGTTGTGTTCTATTGTTTAAGTTGTTATATAGTGTTCCAAATCCCCAAAGACACTAGACCAATAGATATTATGTTTTATCATATGAATATTTTATGTAATAAATTATGTTTATGTGTGTAATAAAGAGAGGGGTTGTTGTAGTTGGTATCATAGGATAGGTTTAGTTATTATTGGGATTAGGATTAGAAAACCCTAGTGAAAGCCTTAGGTTTGAGACTAAGTATAATAAAAACATCCCTAAATTTTTTAGAGTATTTATTATGTGTTTTATCATGAAAATAAATCCATGTATAAATATGAGTAGGTAGGGGTGGCTTTGTCACATATGTATCTAAGGGTAAAACCTAAAAACACCGCTTTGAGCTAGCCTCAAACAAGAACTGGTTCATGATAATGGGCCTTGATACACTCTTGGTTACAAAATTCCCAAAGGATATGCTTTAGTAAATTCATAATCTTAGTATGAACCATTATTAAGGGAATTAAAAAATTCCCCTAGGAATATATGTTTGTATGTATATCATAGAAAAAATATATTGAAGCCTATAAATTTATAAGTTATGGAAATAAAAGTAATTTATAAGTTATCCATTTTTTTTATTTGGATTACCCGTTATGTGTTACCCCTAACTTTTCTTTTCTTCCAACCAATAGCTGGTAATAAGAGGACTCGGGCTAACAAATGATGTGAAGATCAATGCGATGAGTATTCTAATTAGATTCCCAATCCAATGGTAGTGGGAATCGCAAAATTTGTCATGATACTCTCTTAGTTAACTCATGTTTGAATAGAGACATGGGTAAAGAGGATCGTCTAAACCCCCTATGAATGATCAAGATGCAATCGAGAGCTTCATGAGACAAAGGACTCCTACTTTTAATGGATCATCTGATCCCTTAGTCACCGAACAATGGATCAACTCCATTGAAAAGATCTTCACTATCCTTTAATGTTCCAAACAAGAGAAGGTTCTTCTAGTTTCTTATCATATGGAGGGTGAAGCTGGTCAATGGTAGACATTGATAAAAAAATACGAATCCTGAGGAAGAGATCAAGGCGTTATAATAGAAAGATTTCCAAAAAATGTTTTTTGAAATTTTTTTTCTTTTCACCCTTTGGATTCAGATGGAAAGGGACTTCATTGACCTCATGCAAAAAATATGAATAATCCATCGGAGCTTACAATGAAAACATCACATGTCGTGCACGATACACCTTTGTCTTTTTCATCACCCTCGAATTCAAGGTTGAACACTTCTTTGGTCGGCTAAAACCTAACCTATGGAAATACCTAGGGATCCATGACTTAGATAGCTATGAGGAAATTGTCTGATGTGCCCTCGAAGTCAAAATGTATATCAGCGAATCTAAGGGGTATCATGTGGAAAATAATCATAAGGTAGACTTTAATTCTGGTGGTTCGATGGATAAATCCAATGCTGCTAAGAAAATCCAGCACCCCACTTGACAAAGGTGAAGAAAGAAGCACCCTAGAAATTTCATGAAGGGGATGAGGAAATAATTTAGATGTGGAAGAGAAGGGTACCTAGCCATTAACTACCAACAAGAAAAACCTGCTACTGTGATTGAGGAGAGGAACAATCTTTTCAACCCTCAACACATTGTTCTTTTCTTCCATTGCAATGAACAAGGGCACTTGGAAAACCAGTGCCCTAAGCCAGGGGTTTTTGGAGGAAACCAATAACCTCCACAGTAGCAAGGGAAATCTTTTTCCATCACTACTACCAAAGTGAAGCCCAAAAACAAAGTGGTGACAGGTATGGTAGTTATTTATTCATGAATAGTGAACATACTTTTTGATTATTGTTCTACATATTATTTCATATCCCAAAAGTCTAGTAGAACAATCTCAACACCACCACAAATAATATAAGTAAAGATGTTGATGAGATATGAAAATTGGGAAATTATTGCATCCCATGAATATAACTCCCCCTCTATGATAATCTGTGGATTGAAATTCTTGGAGAACCTCAGCATACTCCCTTTGGTGGAATTTTATGCAATTCTTCGCATAGATTGTATTTATTTATATAGAGCCAACATAAATTGTCATGAGAAGGAAATCACTCTATGTATGGTGAATCGACACCTAATTCAGTACATGTGCAAGGATGAAGATGAATATTCTTTATCATCAACATCTCAAGCATGGATATTATTTCCCTATGGGCACGTGTATCTTACTCAGATGATTTATTCTAAGTAAGAAACCATCCTTGAAGACATGCCTATTGGGAGGGAATTCGGTGAAGTGTTTCCTAAGGAATTTTATGGTCTTCCTCCTAGAATAGATATTTAATTCTCAATTCATATTATTATTAGGGCACTTCCAATATCCAAGACTATGTATATAATGACTTTTGTGGAGCTTGAGGAGATAAAGAAACAACTACAAGAGAATCTGGATAAATGGTTTATATGCCCAAGTGCTTAACCATGGGGTGCACCAGTCCTCTTCATCAAGAAGAAGGATGGATCAATTCACCTTTGAATTGATTATCGTGATATCAATAAAATCCTAATAAAGAACAAGTATCCTCATCTATGAATTGATGAATTGTTCAACCAGCTATGTACATCACAATACTTCTCCAAGGTGGATCTGTGGTCGGGTTATTATCAAGTATGGGTTAAGAAGAAAGACATCCCCATGACTAATTTTCATACAAGATACAGGCACTATGAATTCATAGTATTGCATTTTGGACTCACAAATGCTCTAACAATCTTTAGGTACTTAATGAATAGAGTCTTTAGAGATTACCTTGAAAAAAAATTTGTAGTCATTCTAGAAGATATTCTAATATACTCCAAAATAAAGGAGGATCATGAGGAGCATCTAAGCACTCTACTAGAGGCCTTCTGAATGGAGAATATCTATGAAAAAATAAACCAAGTGTGAGTTCTGGTTTAAGGAGGTCCCATTCTTCAGTCATATCATCACAATCAATGGGATATCTATGGATCCCTCCAAGACAACTGCAATTGAGGGGTGACCAACACCAACATTGGTGATGGATATCCGTAGCTTCTTGGGGTTACCTAGATATTATCAAAGATTTGTGAGAAATTTCTCATGATTTTCCGACCCTATAACCAAGCTAACTCTAAAGGGAGTAAATTTTTCTTGGATTGATGAATGCAAAAAGAGCTTCAAGGAGTTGAAAAGGATGCTTATCTCTGTATCTGTGCTCACACTACACACAAGTGGAGATATTTTTGTGGTATTTAGTTATGCTTTGAAGAGGGGTCTGGGATATGTGTTGATGAAAAAGGACAAAGTCATTTCATATGATTCAATGAAATTGATATTTCATGATAAGAACAATCCAACACCTGATCTGGAGTTGGCTGCAGTAATATTTTCTTTATAAATTTGGCGACATTACCTCATTGGGGAGAAGTGTGAAATATATACATATCGTAAAAGCCTCAAGTATATATTCATGTATAAAGAGTTGAACATGTGCCAACAAATATGGTCAAAGCTGATCAATGACTATGACTGCTCAATCTATTACCACCCTAGGAAAGCAAACAAGGTGGAATATTCTCTATGTAGAAAGAACCTAGCGATTCTATCATTGATGAGAATTGAAAAGTAACCAATCTTATTAGATTTGATGAATATGGATATGGGTATCATAAATAATGTTACATCATCAATCCTTTCAGAAATTATTGGTCAATCGTCTCTTTTGGAGAGGTTAAAGGATGCTCAAAAGGATGATGCAGGAATTCAAGCGAAAGTAAAAACTATCATAAAAGAAAATTCATCAGAGTTCAATGTTAATGAAGAAGGAATTTTACGATTTGGGGAAATACTATGTGTTCCATCAAGTTTGGAGTTGAAGAAATGACTTTTGATGATGCATATAGTTCAAATTTCTCTATTCACCCAGGAAACACAAAGATGTATCGAGATCTCCGAGAGCATTATTGGTGGGATAACATGAAGAAGGAGATCACTGAGTATACATCAAGGTGTCTGGTATGTCAGAAAGTGATGGCTAAGAGGTAGAATCCTAAGGGTATGATGCAAACTTTACCCATACAAGCATGGAAATGGGAGAACATCGCCATGGTATTTTTCACTGGACTTCTGATGATATCCAAAGGAAAAAATGTTGTCTAGGTTGTTGCAGATCATCTTAGAAAGACTGCACACTTCTTTGAAATTTGATAGTATTTCTCATTGGATCAACTAGCATTGATATATATCATAGAACTGGTAAAGATACTTGGAGTGCCACTATTTATTGTTTCTGATCGAGATCCATTATTTGCCTCTATGTTCTAGAAGAGTCTTCAACATGCTCTGAATACTACACCAGACTTCAATACACCTTATCATCCTCAAACTAATGACCAATCTGAATGGACTATCCATGAACATGAGGACATGTTGAGAGAATTCTCAATGGAATTCAAAGGATGATGGGATTAACATATTCCTATGGTTGAGTTCTCTTACAATAACAGTTTCCACTCAATAATCCAAATGGATCCTTATAATGTCCTGTATGAGAAGATGTTCAGAACACCAGAATATTAAGATGAAGTTGTAGAGCGAAAAATCCTAGGTCCAAAAATGGTCGAAGAAATGGTGGAGAAGGTTAAAACCATTCAGTAGCACATTAAATATTCTTAGAGTCGACAAAAGTGTTATATTGATAATCATCTATGAGACCTAGAGTTTTATGTCGGATACATGGTATTCCTCCACATATCACCGTGTAATAGAGTTATGGGATTTGGGAAGAAGGGAAAGCTTAGTCCTAAGTACATTGACCCTTTTGAGATCCTTGATCGCATTAGAGCAGTGGCCTATCCACTAGCACTCCATCCAAACCTATCTCAAGTACATGATGTATTCCATGTATCACTCTTAAGGAAGAACATATTGGACCAAACACATGTACTCAATCCAGAGGTGGTACCATTGGAGAATAACCTCTCCTATGAAGAGAATCCTGTGAAGATATTATATTGTAGGGAAACGTTCTACGAAATAAGACAATGCCCATCTTTAAGGTGTTGTGGAGAAACCACAAGATTGAAGAGGAAACGTTTGAATCATAGGAAGTGATGAACAAAAGTTACCTGCATCTATTTAATGTGTGAAAAAGAAATTTTGAGGGATAAATTTCGTAAGGGGGGAAGATTGTAACAACCCAAACTTTTATTAATGGAAGTTCCTCTTGATCAAATTAAATGTCTAATTATATAAAATGGTTATATAACATATGAACTTCCTTTAGTTTATGTTTTTGGATTTTGAAATTATATTAAATTTTTTTACCATTTCTATTATAGTTGTTTAATAGTGACCACATGATTAGTATAAATATAGGGCTTTAACAAATCCAATTTATTTAGATAAAGGAGGTGATGACCTCATCCAGTAGAGTTTCTCCAAACAAAGCCCATTTTTCGGAGCTCGGAAAGGTGGTAGTGTCATTGGGATTCACTCTTGGCCAAGCTCAAGCCGAGCTTCAACACGTTAAGCTTGAACGAAACCACCGAAAAAAGAAATGGAAGTTAATAGAGATTACCACCCAAGATATGTTATCTGAGTAGCCCCAAGAGTGTGTCACCATCACACACCTTACCCTTAGGTTTTATGTGAGTCTTATATGGGGTTATGTAACAAGAACCTAGCAGTAGGATTATGTGCTTTATTTTTTTATAAAGAATATACATTCATTTCATTATTGTTACTTTGTAAATGGGTTTTAAAGAACAAATAGTATTTTTAGTTAATATTCAATTAGGAAAAAAATTATGAATTAATGGATTTTTTAATTAAATAATATTTTAATAAAATATTATTAATAAATTAATTTTTATTTGATATAAATGATCGTATATTTTTTGGGAATACAATTGTGATTTTTATTAAGGTATGAAACCTTTTTTATCAAAACCCATGATTTTTTTATAAATCTTGGTATTTATTTTAAAAGTAAAAATTCACATATTTATAAAATTATTTACATAAAATGAATGTTATTTTGGAATCAGTACATATAAATTATCCAATGGCGAATTTTTCATAATTTTCTTAGACAATCAAATTTTTGGGTAAAAATTAATTACAATTTAAATATATAATGTGTTTTATGATATTATAATGACTCAATAGTGATGTAATAAAATACTATAAAATGGTTGTTCATCCAATATATGTTTTACCTTTAAAATAATGTGATTTTATGTTTTTTTGATTAATTTTATGGCGCCTTAGTGGACCCTCCAAGACTTGTAAAACATTGTAACTTTTTAAAATGATTTCCTTGATATTGTAACTCACTTCCACATAAAAAATCCTAAAATTTTAATAATTTCGTCCATTGGAATTATAAAATAATTTTTTCCACTCCACTTTTTCAAAAACCATGGGTTGGTATGTGGTTTTGATTAGTTTAACGTGTGGTGTCAAAAACAGAAATAATAATGAATTCCCTCTCTTTTCCTATACAAACCCAACCAATATCACACTACTCATCAAAAAAACCTTTTATCACGTCCCTACTCTAACCTAATCTCTATATAATCCTCTCAAGGTGACACAAGCTCCCATGAAGCCTCTCCCAAGCCTCCCTCGAACCTTTGTGATCACACTTCCAAGTAAGGGATTTCTTCCTTTCTCATTTTTGTACAAATTTATTTATGTCATATGACCTTTAATTTTCAATTAAAAATGTTAGGGTATGATTTAAAACCACCCCTATACTACCATACTTATGGTTTGATTATGAGATACACCTTTATCTCTCATTAATTCCTCCCTTGTATACTCGTTACCATAATGAAATTTCGTAAGAGATTTATCTCTCCTCATTAACATTCAAGCAATTCTTTTTTATTATGCATCCAAATTTCATTACATATGTTGTTAAAGTATATATATGACCCTATAACTTTCCATTTCATGTAAATATGATGATATACTCATTTATCTCTCATAAAACATTTTTATGAATTCTTATTTCACACTGTTATGCTACCGAAATTGCACCGTGATTTTCCAAGCTGAAGTCATTGTGTAGTGAATACCATACCCATTTCACTATTAAGTGTATTCACCTTTACAAACATTTACTTA
Source organism: Viscum album (assembly GCA_963277665.1). Taxonomy (NCBI): domain Eukaryota; kingdom Viridiplantae; phylum Streptophyta; class Magnoliopsida; order Santalales; family Viscaceae; genus Viscum; species Viscum album. Next base: position 719,571,028 of record OY728125.1, on the reverse strand, counting down.
TAGATTATATATTTTCATGTGTTTATTTCACATTCCTTTATCATGGAATAAATGATTCTGTTGAATGATTCCATGTTGTATGATCCATGTGGCCCACTTATGCATGAAATGAAATGATTAAGAAGGGTGTGCCCTTATAGCGCTCCAATGCATTGGGTAAAGATTAGTATCATGAAAAATCAATTGAAATGAGTGTTTACTCATGATACATGTTCAATGAGCCTTGGATCATGCTAATATCATGTTAAATGTTGTTTTCACATTTCCATGTTATGATTATCATGCTATATCATGCCTTTATGTTCATGTTTCTCTTGTGCTCCATTGATATATATATTTCATAACCTATACTATATTATTAATGTTATACCTTTATTAATCTCTTATTAGGCTTTATATATCACCATTTTCTTATTCATGACATCATTTTATCTAGTGTAATGCTACATACAATGGAATTTTGTGGTCATGTAAAAGAGGTTTTCAATAAAGATGTTGTGTCTTATGATCTAAGTTGTTATGTAATGTTCCTATGACCCAATGACACTAGACCTATCAATATTCTATGTTGTATCAAGTGAATATTTTATGTAATAAATTATGTTTAAGTGTGAAATAAAGATCTGGTTTGATATTTTTATAATTTTAGGAGATTGATTTGAATTCAAGATTTGTACATCAGAAGTGTGGTGAGTTATTTAATTTATGTATTACAAAAAAATTTATGACATGAGGATTTAACATCGTCATGATATCATGAATGAATGGTTGGTTTGGAATTTTAGGCATGAAAATTTTTATGGTTGGGGATTTTAAAATACACTTGTCCTTATTGATTTAATTAATATGAAGTTGGATAATGAAAACACATGTTTGACTGATATTTTTGGTTCTATAAGAGAGGTCATTAAATATTTTGGAATTAATTCTTAAATTTTGATGATTTATGATCTAAGTAGTTGTGTTTTTAATTATAGATTGATTTTCAATGGGTGGTTCATGAGTTTATTTTATTATCACATTGGTAACACCTATATTCTTAGTACTAAAAGTGATATTAGGTTTCTGATGGGAGGTACCAGGCACCTGATGATCCTAGTAGAATTGTGGGTTCCCTCGAGTGCCACTGGGTACCTGGTAGCCCTTGGTTGCCTACCTGATAGACCCAAAGTTATTTTCTTTTAAAATATAGCTATTTGTGTCATTTTTTCCCTCTTATTTACCCCTATTTTTAGTTCCTTTAACTTTATTTATTCAAAATATCCAAGAGTCCCTCTATTACTCCTCTTTGTTCTTCTCCCTCTTCATTTATTTTATAATTTAATGTGTATTCAAGGGGGTTTTCCAAAATAAACAAAAGGTAAACCTACTCTAATCTAACCTTATTCCATCCTCATACCTATTATTTTATTTCTCATGATTTTTTAGATAATTTAATTTTAACTACTATAAATAATGGTTGAATTCATCTTAATCATTATAGATTCTTTAACTATTATCTCAACCAAGAATAAATGGGTCGTTTTCCTTCCAAATATCACTATTTTGGTTAGATGAAATTAGGGTATGATTTATTATATGGTTTTTCTATTTTTTGGTTTAAATTATATTATTATTAGTTTGTTTTATTTTTATATCTAGGTTTTCTTGTATTCTATAAATTTTAGGAGTGATTCATATATGTTTTATTTAAGGTTCAGTTTTCTTTGATTATAATAATTGATTTATTAGGATTATGTCTCTATGAATTATTAGTTAATGGGTTTTAGGGGATACTCCAAGATCATTTGAATTGGGAAATATCACTAATGGTTAGGGTATAAGGACTCAACACCTTAGGTGAATTTATAGACTATGCGAGGGAAATTCATTCCAGTCATTTTCTAAATGAAGAATAAAACTAAACCATTATTTTTAGAATTATAAATTAATGGTTTTTAGAAATATTTTTACATATCAAATAAAAAGGTTTTCAATGAGTTTTTAATGAAATTATCTAATGATTTTGATTTGTTATCCACTTATCTAATGACCTGGGTTTTGTGCCTTTGTATAAATTGAATTTTAATAAAGCCTTTCTCTTTAATTTTAGGATTAATTTTAAGTAAGTTATGTTATAGATACCTTATAGATTGTTTAATTGGTCACCTTATATATTATTTTGTATTCTTATAAGTTAGATAAAATTTGGTAGAAATATGTTTATTTTTGTGTAAATTGTTAAAATTTGATGTTATGTCCATATTATTTTATAATGTCAATTAATTATGTTAAATTATTTTGGTTTTAATGTTTCATGACTTAAGAAATATACATGTATTAGTTAGTCATTTACATTCCTTTTTAATATGATTTCTTGGTTTTTTTATTAAATCTTATTTTCATCTAAGAAGTTCATTCCTAAATTAATATATTGTGTGGTGTTACTATGTTTGAAAACATAATTCTTCTTATAAAATTTTCATGTTTTAAAAAGGTAATTATTTATTTTCACTTTTACTTTAATGATAAATAATCAATAAATACATAAATAACCTCCACTAAGAGTTGGAATCAACAGTGACATGATAGCTAGGTTAGATTACATGAAAACAATGGTGTGTTTTATAAACACATTGGTTTCCTTTAACTAGTTTACTAATTAAAAAATATAATGTATTGAAACTTAAAACTATTTATTATCATAAGGTCTATGATTTATTTTACTTTTTTATTTAATTTAATATTTTTTAAATCAATTAAAAGGGATTATTATTATCTAAAACTTATTCATTATTATTTTTTAATTAAAGTATAGATATCAAAATAACTCAAATAAACTTATTTATATTTCATAAAAGTTTGAAGGGTAAATATATCTAGAAAATTAAACTTCTTTATATATATATAATTTAATATTTATTCTCTAACTAGTCCATTAATATCCTATTGCTAGTTGTCTTGAATTTTTATTCATTTCATACCATATAATCCATATATACTATTAATAAAATCTCTTGAAATAATAGTTACATCATGAATTATATAATTTTTAAGTATATATTGGTACAACTGGTTATTATAATATTATGGTTTCTGAAAATATTTGTTTTATAATGTGTCATGTTATGTGTGTTTCGGTTTGGTATTAATTTAAAATTATTTTTCAGGTTATGTGTAGGAGTATTTTGTTTCTTTTTTATAACATGAATGATGAATGAAATGGATGATTTTTATGATTGAGTTTAGTTATTATCTAAAAAGATATTAATAATTCTAGTATTAGTAGTATATATTTATCATATAAACAATGAGAAGGTATAACTCATATGAATAATGATGAATGAGATGGGGTTAAAATTCCCTAACTTAGTATACTGATTCCTATTTCCTACAATATGGGACAATAGTGACTAACTTAATAACTGTATTGACTTCACACATGGTGGGATTATTCCCTATATATTGCATATGTTAATTTATTGATGGAATGTGTTTTAAGATATCCCTTTCCCTAGTTGTGTTACTAACACAAGACTTGACTTTAAGTAGGTGAATGTAGGTATAGACCCTCTTGGTATTGTAGGTAACATTATTATATCCTTTTATACAACTACCTACAACATACATGTTATTCATTCCATATTTTTCTAATTATTATATGTAAAAATATTTCCCTATATATTTATGTAAATGAATAGAAATTTTATACATATTATATTTTATTCACCATTGTGTTGAGTCACATTGGTGGTGTCATACTAAGTTTGTCTATGATCACAACCTGTATAGACAATTTAGTGGACATGAAGCTCCACTTATTGTATTTTAGGTATTATAGGTACATGGATAGTTATTGAATATTTTTTTTGTTTGATGTGTGTTATCATAGATTCATCTATGGATTCTCTGCATGGTGTGAGATAAGGAGGCCATATTTAGAAGAAGTAATGCTGGAACATCAACTTCCATATTTGGTTATATAAATTAATCCCACTTGTTGTATTTTAGGTACTATAAGTATGTGGATATTAATTGGATGTTGTGTTGGAAGGTTAGGTGTTATCGAAGATTCATTTATTAACACTCCACTTGGGGTTAGAGTTGGAGGCTATATTCTGAATAAGTAGTGTTGAAACATCATGTTTTATATTTAGTTATATTTTTAGGGTCTTGGGCCACCTTCTGGTAACACAATAGAAGATACACCATGAAAACATCACTAGGATAAAAATATCTATAATGATTCACATGATATAAAACCTATAACACAGAATAAAAGTGTACTCAATTCACCACGTCATAACGTAAAAACCTAGGAATTCACATGAAAGAAATATCGGATGAAATGACCTTAAATAAAATGAGGCAGAATACTGGAACAATATATTATATGGTTTATAATTTCATCATAATCTATGGAGGAATTCTCTATATCTTTGATTTAGATTAAAGTAGTACAATTAAATTCCTTCCCACTTTCATCACAATATGATTACACCCTACTAATATAGAATATCCCAGGTAGTTATTTTGGTTTCCATCATATTTTATCTTTACTAGCCATAATACACTTAATTAAATCATCAGGGAAAAAATTATGATTGAAAAAAGGATCCCACTTCTATAACTTACTTATCTAGTGCATTATTCCACTCTTTTGATGATTTTATTAGATATCCATTCTATATTATCATATGATGAATGATCTTATGGTGAAAACCCTTATTGTGACATTCAGGTGGCATATTTCTATAGCTTTTGGGGATTTGAACCTTATCTATTTCTTCTTCCATCATCCCCTTCAGGAAATCAAAAATTATGCCTCTTAATTTCTGCATGGTGGTCTTGGTTTCCTAATCTATAAAATGATTCTCAAATGGCTAGCCCAATAATCTACCACTTTAGGCTTATTATCTAGGGTCCATAACTAAGTCCTTTTGTCACTTTCCATAGACTAACATCATTTCTATGGAACTCCAGTTATATTGCTACATGATTCCCCAAAAATAATTTTTTTGTAATTCCATTCCCAATGAGGCACAACGTTGCCTTAATACTTCATTGAAAATAACATTTTCCAAAATGTATATTGGATTCCAAACTCCCTATATCATTCATATTTCTAAAAAAATTTCCTCCAAAAACATCTGGATGAAAGGATATTTTAGTTGAATGTGGTTTTTCTTGAGTGAAACACTAGGTTTTTTCTTAGTGAATCAAAATTTTTGAATCACAATTGATAATCCCATCACCATGATTTCACCTGAGATCCTCCAAAAGCCCTTTCAACCAAATCATCTCCTTACATGATTCTGTTAAGGTATAATAGTCCGCATCTAATGTAAAGACTTCTACAACCAGTTAAATATTTTACATTTAGAATAATTTTATTCTGCTAAAAGTAAACACATATTTGGAGGTGCTCTTCCATGCATCCAAATCTACACTAAAATATGATTCTTTAAAACTATTTAATGTTTTATCTTTTCAAAAAAAATTTATCCAAATTTATAAACTTTTAAGTAATGAAGAATCAAATTTAAATCTTCCCAATTCTCTTATTTTAGGTTTCACAAAAACCTTCTTACAAATCCCACTACTTGAGAAATGTCTAAGAATGTACATACTATGGAATATATCAAACCTAAAATAACTAATTCATATGGAACATTCATCGTGAACTTGATATCAACTTCAATTATCAACAATTTCTCCTTTCTAATATTAAAGTGTCTGACTAAGGGTACAGACACTAATTTTTCTTCAAATATGACAAATTCTCCAGTATAATCCAAATGTAGTGTTCTTGAGTCATGTAAATCATACCAAAACATAGTTTCCAAAATATACTTTTCCTTAAAATATTCTTTGTGAGACCAAACTTCATCTCAAAACTTCTATAAAATCCAATCTTTAGCTCACAAATACTTTCCTTCAACAAACCGAAAATCTGTATTTCAATAAGGTAGGGAACTATAATGATAAAAATTGCATCACTAAAATCGTTGTGGTAATATAAATGGTTAAAATCTCTTCAAAAAAACTTCTACTCCTTCATAAAGTCATTGAACTTATTTTTATAATTTATCATTGTTTTATTCAAACCATAAATGATATTTTTGAGTCAGTAAAAAATTCCCTGGTCTTGGTGAACATAAAAACCAACTTGATACTCTATATAAATATCTTCACTATGTCATCATGAAGGAATGTTTTCTTTAAATCCAACTATTATAGGTGAATTACTTTTATGAAACTATACATAATATTGTCTGAATAGTCATATGTTTAACGAGTGAAGAAAAGATTATATGAAATCTACTCTGTTTATTTTATAAAATCATTTCACAATTTTCATGGATTTGTACCTCCTTCTACTATCTACTACATTCTTCATCCGATAATCCCACATTTTTTAAGAGATTATCCTAAGTAGGCCTTTGTATTAGCTCCCATGTTCTGGATATATAGAGGGAATAAAGTTAATCCACCATGGACAACTCCCAATGTTTTGAGTCCTTATAAATCTTTTCCTCCTCTAAGATCTTGGTTCACCATCATATTTAATAAGTGAGTAGGGAAAACTATCACTATAACTTTACACTAGACCTCTAACCCTGGTATATCTTTATAGATATTTGTATGGTTTAGTTCCTTTTAGTACTAAAAAATCTGAAGTTTTAACATCCTATGATTGAGCTTCCATGGTCTTTTATCTCATAGGTACATTTGTCTTGGAAAACAATAACAAAACCTAACATCCTTCTTTAGGTAACTCCCCTAGATAGTCTATTTTTTCTAGTATTGATGTTCTTGCTAAAATTTATAGAGAATTGATAACTTTTGAATGTTCATCCAACTAAAAATTATCTTATCATAATACTTTTATTTCATCTTATCATTCCATTATGATATGATCCTTTCATAGATTCACTTTATCAATTATCACATTTCAACATCTAATGACTTTCGGAGAGTTCTTATCTCAAATTTGAAATTCAAAATCTTCATCTTATCCAATAGAGTAACTTACAGTTAAAATTTTTATTTGTTTTATAAAAAGAAATTCAACCTAGGTTAAATTCAGTTTTAGTAGTAAAGCTAAGGTAGTCTCCAAAGAGGAATGATCTGCATATATTTTCACTTTAGTAAGAAAGAAGGGGTTTTTTAAAAATTGTTTGATTTTGAAAATAAAATAAATTTATTAAGAAATAGATTGAGATAAATGAGATGAGAAAGATGGTAAAGTCAGGTTTGGCTATCTTATTGCAATTATTTCTTATTCTTAAAGTTACTCCTCCTTTCTTTTAGTTTTCTGGTGAGTGATAGGATTCATAATCGCTTACCCTCTTATCCCTGGTTTAATGGTGATGGCCATAATAATCCTAATTGAAATCTCAAATTGGTCTATCCTCCTTCTTATATGTGAAAATGTTGTAGTGAACCCTCCTAGTTGACTTACGGAATTATCAATCAGGTCATGTTTTTCCTAAATAACAGTGAGTTCCCACTATAACTTCCACACATATTAATTATAACCAAGCACTTCACCACTCATATCTAGCCTATTCCATTATATATATTCCCAAACGAACTAGAGGGAGGTAATATATCATTGACCAAACCAATAATCAATAAAAAATTAAAATAAAATACTATCTCTCTTGATAATAATCATTGATATTTGAATATCGAAACTAGTTAACAGAAGAAAGATAATTTTACTAAATGACGTGAAAAGACTCATGTATTACAAAAGGTGTTTCTATCCCTTACCCATTAACTAAAAATTTATCACTCCATGAGAATGCAATAAAAAATAAATGGATAATATAATAAAATTGAAAAACTATGAAAACCAGAAACACATAAATCCAAAGAAGTAAATTGTAATGTGGATCTCCAGTGTAAACTCTCCAGATATCAGCTTAGTTTTTTATCATGTACTATCACTAATACTTTATATATAAAAACCTACTTATACTCAATTAAAATTTCCTTTAAAAATATTACCTTAATAAATGTGAGGATATAAATGGTTAAACTTTCCAAATTTATAAACAACTCCCATGGTCGAAGTAGGCTCTCACTTCTCTTAATTGCTTCCTCCTATAGATTCTAGGTGATTTCAATTTTTAAACTTATAAGTAAATTTCTTTAATAAATCCATAATCATGGAGTTCTGATCACATGGGGTATTCTACTTTAAAAATATTAATCGGCCCATGTGATATACTCCTTGTAATGAAACATCCAAAAATGGAATGAAATATTTTCTATGGCCATTTCAACCTTCCATTTTATATAGATTTACCCTCCTCTATCTTTCATCTATCACCATTCTCCTCTCAAAACATAAATCTATCATGTTTAAAATTTATAATTACCTTTTGAAACATAGGTAATTCTCTACATCATCGTAGATCTCATTTCTGTACCACACACCTCAACTTGTTCCTATGTTATGAACTCTCCATGATGGCACAAGGTCATTTATATTGGAGTTTTACTACCATTTCCCTATTATTGAACACATGTAGTGGCCTAAATCCTTAGATAGAAGTATAAATGATCCTTATGAAGACATGTCCTCAACCAACTTGATGCTTACTCTGAGGTGTCTGAGGATTCTCTCTTACTTACGTGGACATTTTGTGGCTAGTTTGATACTTACATAAGGAAAAGTGATGTATTAGGTTATGAAGGATTGTATCATGTTTACATAAAACTATATTCATGAGTACATAAGCTATGAATGAATTTTATGAAATATTTTCTAGTACTTTTCTGATATATATGCTAGGAAAATGATCCCTATAGATTCAATCATTGATTTTTATGCAATAATTTCCTTTCTCATTTCTTTAACCTTTATTTGAGGAGTTTAATCCAAAATAATCCTCCTAGTTTCCACAATTTCTTTAATAGTCATATTATAAATAATAACATCCAATTTTACTTTCAAGGATACCATTATTTACCAATAACAAGATAAATGATAATCCATATAAATCCATTCATATCACTTCAGAAATCAAGAAAGTAAATTAAACACTTAATTTTTCCATTTTAAGAATATTCACACTGTCAAATAATTTGACACATAAATTTCAAAACTCATTATAACCCTATTGATTGATAAATATAGGGGAATAAAATAAATATAATATCAATAAAATATCATGTATTTATAAACTATTTAAATCCACTACACTTATTTCTTGGAATCCTAGACAATTGAACTTCAATATAATACCAAAGAAAAATTCAAACACAGGACAATTTGATTTTATTTTTCAATATGAAGCTCCTAAATTTATCATACCTAATTAATAATATTAATTGCATTACCTTTATCAAATACATTATATTAATATTCACATACTTTATTATTTTATTCCAACTTATACGTACCTTTCTTGGAAAACTTTACTCCACACTCAATTATGAATTTGTAGACGAGTTTTTCTCATTCCATAATAATATAAGATTCATTCTTGGATTGATGGGTTTGTTTATATTTATCCAATTATTCATGTGTTTTTCATATCAAGAGGGACTCTCAAGTTTATTCTATGGATTTGAACTGGTGGTTTATATGTAGAATACCCTGAGGCAGAATAGCGGTTTGGAACTATTTCAAAAAACAATACTTGATTTTCAGTTTTATTTAAGAATGGTTTCTTCCTTATTATTCTTATTCCACTAATGCAACTCTATATCTATGATTTATTTAAAATTTTCCAACATCTATTATCATTTTAGTGGTATAAATCATTCCTCCTTCTATTTCCTTTAATAAGTTTCAAAAAAAAACATTTTTTTCTCTTGAAGGCAGAGAGTGGTTTTAAAATCTCCATGTTAGGTGGGTTATATGTCTTACCTAAAGTTATAAAGTATTTTTCCTTAATTTTTATGTTTATAGGGACTTCTTAAAACTTCTATATCTTTGGTACTTATTTCCTAAATAGATTCTCCAAAACAAACATCGCCAACTCTAGAATTTTCAAATTGATTTCATCTCCAAATAGACTCAAACATTTTCTTAAATTTCATGGTCATACCACCTTAGATATATTAATAATCAATTACTTGTTTCTTGCCTCTTTTTATCTTTTCCAATAGCATTATTTCATCTCTTTAAATGTAATTTCTATATAGAATTGAATTTTCAAAGGGAAATAGAGAAACTTTTCTATTGAAGTTATTGATAGACTTCCATGCCTATATTTTCATGATATATAATGAATTTTTCATTATATCCTTCATTACATAAATAAAAAAACAAAAATAATCCAGCACTTATCTATTTATCACAAACAAATTCTGCAAAATTGTTTGTTCTAGCTCAATTTTTCACTTCTCCCACACTTGAATTAAACCTAGATCGTGCATTAGTTTGTAGACAAAGGTAGAATGGTATTTTTTTTATTGTAATGTGTCTACATAACATATTTATTCATGGATTATAAGGGATATAAGGATTAAATTTCAAGGTAGTCCAAAAAAATTGAGTTCATTGAAAAGGGGGATTTAAAATCAAAATAATTACTCAAACATTTATAACCCAAGTACTTGAATTCTCTAATGATTTAACTATATTACTCACAAGTTATAGTTATTAAATAATGTATTGGTTCTCTCAATAAAAATATAATTTTAATGAATATTTCTAAATGGGTTCAATATCCTCTTAGGTGAGTAATTAAAAATATTAGATGGTATGGTGAGGCATGAGATTCCAAAAATTGTAGTCCTAACATGAATTTCCATAACAAAGAATTTAAAAACTAATTCATTTAAATATTCATATAATGTAGGAACATGGTTCAAGTTAGTTTCTCAATATTTTAAAATATTCAAAAGATTCAAGGGAATTCAATTTAAACAGATAAAATTGAAAATGTGATATATAAAAAAGATTAATAAGTCATAATAATTTTAAAAGAAAACCAAAAACTTTAAAATAACTAAGCTAAAATTCCTAAAATACATGGTTCCATCCCCCACAGTTAAATGATACAATGTCCTAAATGAATTAAAATAGTTAAAACAAGAAAAATATTTCAATTAGGGTCACAATAACATATAAGTGTTATGTAAAGGTACAACCTGATGCTATTAAGTTATAAATGAGTTATAGGAGTGTGATCTCCTCTACTATCTCTTTAAGAAAATATCCACATAATCTCTTCAATCTATTCCCATTTACTATGAATGGATTATATTATCTTTATTTTACAATATTCATAATACCAAAAGGAAATACCAGAGATACAAATTATGGACCTTCCCATAATGAAATAATTTTACCTAGCATCAACTTCAATATTGAGTTCTGAGGCATTGATTTATTTCTAGTATATAAGACTTTTTATTAATTAACTTTTCATGATACGCTCTTTTCCTTTATTTTAAAATTATAAAATTTTCAAATTCTTATCTTGTTTCCTATATTTCTTAAAACCACAATATTCTCTCTTTTCCAACATTATCCTTGTCTTGGTTGACTTCTCTCACTTTAAAATATGTTTTGTGCTTCATCTACATAGGTAGGTGATCACATTATCCATAAATCAGCTAATAAGGACTCATTCTAGTGGGAGTTTAACTATATATTATATAATCCAATTGAGTTTCTTCTAACCTTTGGCTCTAATATTTTTGGATTATTTTAACAGTATTCTCTAAAATTACTTTGATTTCTCACTTTCAAACTCTATATTTTTCCATTTTTTGAGGATGGTATAGTGTGGATGTTTTGTGGTTTATACCATACTTACTCATTAAATATTTTATGATACTATTGAAAAAGTGGGTCCCTTGATCATTAATTATGCATATTATAACTCCAAACCTAAAAAATTCCACCTCTGACAAAAATAACACATAATATAATAATCATCAGATTTAGTGGCTTTATATTCTACCCATTTTGAAAGAAAATAAACTACTAAAATAATGTAGATATTGTTGAACTACATGGAAAATGGTTCCGTAAAATATTTTCCCTTTACTTCAATAATCGCAAAAAAACAATTGATTGGTTTTTTGGGGCATATCTTTTATTTTGGACATATTTCTGGAAAATTGAAATTTTTCACATTTTTTTACAAAATTAATTTAAAACTCTCAAAAAGGTGGGTAAATAAATTATAGAATCTAAAACATTGAGGAAAAATTAAAAAATATATTTTTTCACTTCTATTTTTGTATCTTTTTATCTCATAGTCGTTCAAAATTTTCTAAAGAGATAGATTTTTATCAAATGTAAAATATGGGTTCAAATTTAAGACTTTGAATTTATTTGTGGATAATGTGATATGGGGCATGACATGTTACGAAATTATTTAAATCATTATTATATAATGGAACTTATCCATCAATAAATTATAATTTCAATCCTGGAATATGATAATTTAGTGGTTATTAGTCAATAATTTCTACATCAAACATTTTAGAAAACCTACATAGGTGATCAGCCACTTTTTTAGTTATTTTTTGATATTTGATCTCTCAAATGAATTCCTAATATAATACCCATCATCTAACTAATCTTGGTTTGGATTTAGTCTTCATCATAAAGTACTTAAGGGTTGTGTGATCATAAAATATTGTAACTTTAGTTCCAAGAAAGTAGGATCTAAATTTATCTTAAGAAAAGACAATGGTAATAAATTATTTTTATGTGGTTGTATAGTTTATTTTGGTAGTATCAATTGTTCTTGAAGCATGATTAATGACTTTTCCCTTTAATTCTTTATGAAATAGTATCTCCCATGTGTTTTTTGTAAGAACCATAATATAAATCAAGGGGGTTCTATCAGTTGGGTGGAATCATCACCGGTGTAGTGATTAATCAATTCTTTAACTAATCAAAATATTTCATATATTCATCATCTCGCTCAAAGTTTTCATCTTTAAAAAGTGACCAATATATTGTTAATGTAATTTTATTAATATCATTTATTACCCTCCTTTAGAAACCTACATGTCCTAAAAAGATTTAACATGTTTCAGAAAAATGGGTATGGAAAAAATCTTATCACTACAATTTTTGAATCATCTATCTCAATTTTTTTAAATAACGTTCCCAATGAATATTAAATTTTACACCATGAATTGAAATTTCTCAAAAACAAAATAAAGATTATTTTTTATGATATTTTTCAAAAAAATATCCAAAAAATTCAAGCAATGTCCAAATAAATATACAAATATTATGAAATCATCTAAAAATACCTCTACCTGATCCTTAATGTGGACAAAAAATATACTTACCATGAACCTATAAAATATTCATAGATAATTAAATAGTCCAAATAGAATCCTTTTTTAGGAAAGGTTCCAAAGAGACATGTAAAGGTTGTCTTACCTTGGTCCTCTGGAGCGATGGGTACCGAAAAATGTCCTAAAAACCCATCCAAGAGACACTATTGAGTAATTTCTAAAAATCTATCTAGGATTTTTTAAATAAAGGGGAATGAAAAAGGATCTTCACTAGTGACCTAATTCAATCTTATATAGTCTATACCAATTATCCAACTATTTAAAATTCTTACAGGGATTAACTCGTTATTTACATTTCTTACAATGGTTAGGTCAATTTTCATGGGGACCTCATGAATAGGGATGACCCATTATGAGTTAGAGATGGGGAAGATGATTTATACCTATAAAGTTTTTTTATTTCCTTCTTTAGTACATCCATCATTGTGGGATTTATCCTTTATTAGGGTTTCCTAATATGTTTGGAATCTCCCTCAATGGAAATTATATGTGAGAATATTTTAGGATTAATTCTTGGATTGTCACCTAAAATCTACCCTATTTATTGCAAATTTTCATAATTGTTTTAATAAACTTATGTTATTGATTTGGGTAAATGTTATTAGAAATGATCATTGGTTTTTTACCTTCTTCTATTAAATATACATATTTTTAACTAGTGGGCAGTGGAATTAATTTCATATATGTGGGTCGTTCAAGAGGTGAAATGAAATTTTGGTTCCTCAATAATCAATATTTAATTTCCTATACAAAGAGATATATATCAATTTCTTCTTGAAAAAATAAATAATAAAATTCATTATAAAATACAAATTTTCCTTTTCCACCAATCGAGAAATTATGTTTCTGGAATTCTGGATAGATTCATCTTCCATGGAATTTCCTAATATAAATTTCTTTCTTAGGGATAAAAATTAATGTTGTGTACCTAGATCGTCCATTTTTTTAGTATCTTCAACATGTTAATGTTTAGGGAGTAAATTTTTATCTAGAGGGTGTATCATGGAGTAAAAAATGTTGAGGAGGACATTATTATATCTAAACTCCATGGTGAGGGTTCCATCAAGTATATTGATATTGGTCTTGGATATCTTCAAGAAGGGTCTCCCTATAATTATGGGTGTGTGTGATGGGAACCTATATTCCTCCATATTCATCACATAAAAGGCTAATGGGAAAATCATCTCTTGAACTCTAATAAGAACATATTCCAACACTCCATTAGAAAATGATGTAGATCTATTTACAAGTGAGGATTCCACTCTAGTGGGATTAATTTTTCCAATATATAATGAAGTGAAAAATATGTGAGTAATTACATCTAAATAAGAACATAAATCACATAAATCTTCTAAAAATGATATGTGACTAATAGTACAATGGATATAAAATGTCCCTGACTCTTGAATGTTGGTGGTTAAATAGAGTTTGATAAGGTTTTATTCACTTCTTCTTAGACTAATCCAGTCATTCCCATGAAGAAATATTTTATTAGTGAAACTTTCATTTGAGGATGTTATCAGACATTGAAGATTTCTTGAGATCTTATAAAAGGGGGTATTAATCTACAAATTTTAGAAAGTTTCCAAAAAAAATTTGAAGTGATTCCTCATAAATGTTATTTTATTACATCAATATAGATGAAAATTGGAGTGTAACATCTCATTACATTTTTATCAAGTATGTTTAAATATTTTTCACTCTTTTCCTTTTTATTGTCATGGTAGGGCTGAGAATGAATTGGGAAGATACCTGTAATGGTGAATTCAGTGAGTTTTTATAATTTTCTACCTAAAATCTTTAGCTTCTACAGTTTTTTAGGGATCTACATGCTATGTAATGTGGTTAAAAAGTGTGTAATCATCACCCAGAATATTCTTTAAAACTGATAAATGGTTTGAAAGGATACATGTTCTGTAAAATTTACACATTTTTTATAAATTAAATATTGGGTTTTTAATAAAAGGTTGTGGGTTTTTCAGAGTATTGGGGGCTTTAAAATTACACAATGTGACATTATGTTACACACTGTGTAAAGTCATTAAATTTAGTTTTAAATAAAAATATCAGATGAAAATATTGTTTTTGTTCCTCTGGGTTTTCTATTCACTTAACCTAGATCAATCCTTGGGTGATTTTTAAGCCCTCCGAACTTTTCAGATCATTTAATTTTGTGATTTATCATTGTAGCGGTTGTAGTGCATCTCTCCAAGTAAGAGATATCCTTATCTCGCTTTCTCTTTCTCTTCCCCTCCTTAGAGTTTGTTATATCATATTGGGATTGAACAAACTAAACTTTATGTTGTTGAATATTATTTCTAGGTTGAGTTCCAAGATCTCCTACACCCTCATTCCTATTGGTGGGTTCTGTTGTGGGTGTTGTGTTTCTATGAAAAAGGTATGTGGTTTGGTATAAAATGTCCAATTGATTAAACCTTGATTTTCTAAATGTTTAAAATTTCATTCAAATTGAATTATGAAACCCAAGATGATGAAAATTGGAAATTAAATTTCCATGGTATGTATTTTGAAAAAAACCCATTTCTAATAGTATTTGAATCTGGGACATAGGTGGAAATTGATGGAAATTGTGAAATGATTTGAATTGATTCATTTTTTTTTAGAAAATGGTTCAAATTAAAATGATGAAAAATTATAACTGGTTTTATTTGAATAGATATGAATTTATGAAATGAAAACAATTGTTTGGTTTTGGAATGAAAATGTAATATTGAAACTAGAAATGGGGAAATTTTTATTTGTAACTATTTTGAAATAATTTTCCCATTATGAAATGATATATTGATCACATGTGAGCCAAGGTAGTCTGTAAGTTATCTTAGAAAAACTTGTTAGGATGGAATTCCCTAAAAATTTATTGACTCTTTAAAACATTAATAGAAAATTAGTTCATTAGATCTTATCACTAGTGGAATATTCATGGGTCTTATTTAGCATGATCCTAAAGTAAATGTGTGAATATTTTCATGATCACAGATATATGTGTGTAAGTATCTCATCACTAGAAACTATCGTACCCATTGGCAGATGACCATGTTGATTTTTGTGATTTTTTTGGTTATATATATGCGATTTTTTGTGAAACTAATTTTTCTCATTCTTATTGATTTATATAAACTTTATTATATAAACACACTTATTCCAAGTTTGAAATGTTTTCCATCATTTGAAATTAAAAACATGTTTTGTTTTAAATATAAAAATGTTCTACAATACCCATTTTGTCTAAAAATGAAAGCATGATTTGGTTTATTTATTATGGTATCTTATTATGGAACACCTGGTGAGACTCTACTATGATTTTAACTCACACTATATCTTTGTCTTTGGGTGTTTTTTGACCTCCTCCATTCATGATAGAGTAAGGGAAAGTGAAACTTGGAGGTGGCCGTTTTTTATCTTCTAGTCTTGTATTGTTGTGTCCATTCAGTCATAGGCTAATTTATCTTGTATTTTTGGATATTTGTGGTTGTAACTTGGGTTTATATACCTATTTAACTTCTGTTACTATTCTCTCTATGAAGTTTTATTTTGAACATAACGACTTTTGTCTATTTCTTCTACATTTATGTGATAAAAAACATTCTTAGTTTTATCTTTTATGATGTCAGGTGCTAGTAACCAAAATACAGGGATTGGTAAAGCCCTTCGGGATATGGAATTTTTGAATCGGGTATAAGGGTACTGGAGTATCTAGGTTGGTTCATGAAAAATTGATATCAAATGTGTGGGTTAAGAATCTTTCCTTGATGTTAGTTTTTGGTTTGTAATCTGGTCAAGACTTAGGAGGTGGTTGTGGGTGTGTATTAAGAAAAATCTCATTTTATGATCCTTAAGTCACTAGGGGTGGTTTTTAAAAGTCACATTGAGGATTATTTCTAGTCATTTCTATAATTATTATTTGGATATATTAAAATCCAAAACTTTTTTATCTATTAGATAGAATTAATTTCTCTATTTATCTGGTTTGAGTGTTGACCTATGTAACATTATGAAATATTCAATATTTCTTTAATGTTATATAGAAACATGAATATAAAAAGATGTGTTAATAGTATCTTACAGGTAGAATCTGATGAAATAAAGTGATAAAATCTTCCCTTGGACCAGAATCTAGTTTAGGTTGTTGTGTGTGTCGTCCAAGCTCTGGGCCAAGAACCCACACCTATTCTTATTCAGACTACAGTTGTGGAATCTTGGAGGGATAAATCTCATAATCGTGATCAAGAGTCCCTTAATCAAAATACACCTATATTCTTTATCTATAATAATCCCCAAGAGGATTAGGATTAGTTGATAAATATTGAGCTTATCATTGATTTCTTGGAAACACTTGAAGCTATTAAGGTGAAGTATGCCACCTTTAAGCTTGAGGTACCTAGAAGGAGATGGTGGGATAGAATGGTGGTGGTAAAGAAGTATGACAGTTAAGAGTGAAAGGAATTAAAGTTTATTTTCATTAACCAGTTCTATCCAAAGTCCATGTTTTTGGATAATGTTATGATGTTTTCCATACTCATGCAAGAAAATAGGATTGTGAATGGATACATAAATATCCTTATTGATCTTATTCACTTTTCACTAGATATTATATTGAATGAGAAGATAATGGCTTGATGTTTCGATATGAGACTTTGATATGACATTCATTCTCATGTTTTCTTATTGAATCTATCTTCTTACATTGGCATGCTAGATAGGGAGTTAATGTTTGAACATGACCTAGATGGTAATTTAGGGTTGACAAGATGTCCTTTTTCTCGCAATGGTAGTTATGTGAGTCTCTATAAAGGGAAGAGAAACTATAATGAGTCTCATGGCGTCTCTTGTTAGTAGGGTTATTCTAGATCTCCTGTAGTTCCTAGTAGAGGACCTTTAATTTTCTTCCAATGTTTCATGCCTAGAAACTTGAAATGGGTTTTTACTGAGATAACCCATGATATGTGGTTCCTACAGATGCTCAGGTCACTTACAAAAGTTCTATCATGTCTATTTTTCTCCATATAGTGTAACTAGATCATCATCACTAAAAATAAAAATGGTTGAATTATTTTCTTCAAGATCTAAGTGGTTCCATCCATAGGAATCTAGAATAAATCTTATTGATGCATTGGAAGAGTCTCTAGAGGAGGAAAATATGGTTCTAGTGAATGTCAGATGTACCATCACTATATCTTCATCAACAGTGACTACTTTATTTAATACTAGTTAATCTGATTCATTTATATCAACTCATATTTTTTAATCTACCAAATCTTTATAAGGATTTTTTATCGTATTTTATGGATATTACTACACCCCTCAGAACAAAGAGAGAGTAGTTTCATCATTGTCCTACATGTGTGTTCTCTTTATTATAGATTGATCTCACATGGGGTTTTCTGGTTCTTGATATGAAGCCTCTTGATGTCATTTTTGGGGTGGATTGTCTCATTCCTAATAAATAGTAAATTGATTGTTATATTTGATGGTTTTTCTTTACTATGCCCGATGGGGTGTGTCGTGTCTTTTTTAGGGAATGGGACCTGAGTTCAAGTAGAGCTAGACCTTCTTATCCAGAGTTGGTAAAAGTGATATCAGTGTTTTCTTTTGATCTAGAGCAGTAATATTTGAGGGATTATCTCCCTCCATTTCTCATTGAGTTTCATAATGTTTTTCAATAATACTTATATAGTTAACCACTAATAATGGAGCTAGGCTTTTATATTGATTTAGTGCCTAGTACTCAACCAGTATCTATTCCCTCTTACTGCATGGAACCATCTGAAATTGAAGAGTTTGAAACTTAGCTAGATGATGTTTTAAATAAATTTATTATATTTTTAAGTGTGTAATCTTAGGCAGTGTCTATTTACTTTTCTAAGAAATATGATTGGTCGCATTTACTTTATGTTTATTATCGAAAACTCAATTGAGTCACGATAAAGAACATGTGTCCATTAACATTGATTGATGATCTATTTGACCAATTTAAATGGGTGAATTGATATTTGAGTATTGATATTCGATCTAGTTATCACCAATTGAGAATAAAATAATATGATATTTAGAAAACCACCTTTTGGAGTAGGTATTTCCATTATGAATATCTTTTCATTCCATTTGGTCTAACAAATTCTCTTTTAGTCATTATACCCTTGATGAATATGATTTTTTATGGGTATCTTGGTACGTTCATGGTAGCCACTGTAGATAAAATCGTTATTAACTCTATGTCTGGGTAGGATCTTGTGTGTCCTCTAAGGTAAAATCTATAACTGTTGATAAATCACTGACTTTAAGGCAAGTTATTGAAATGTAATTTCTGGATTTGGGAAGGGATGTTTTTGGGACATGTGGTGTGGAAACATGCTTACTCAATTGATCTTGAGAAGGTGAAATCTATTATGACATGGGAGAAACCAAAGAATTTTTTTATATTCATATATTTTTGGGTTTATCTATATATTTCCATATGTTAATAAGTATTTTTTCTCTGATGACTGCTCTAACTCAGAATAGGGTAATGTTTCATTGGGGTAAAAACTTTTAGAATTATTTTGTTTATCTAAAATTTCTTTTGACTACTACGCTAGTGTTGACTCTTCTAGTTGTCAAACATGGATATTTAGTATTATATGATTCATTCGGTTCATGTTTGGGATATGTTCTTATATAGTGTTATCATTTTATGGCCTATGGATCTTGGTAGCTTAGGCCACACGATAATAATTATCTAACCTTTGAACTTGAACATTAAGTTGTGATGCATGCACTTAAGATTTGGTGGTATTGCCTTTTCAAAGAAAGGTTTACCTTTTTTGAATAAAAAATATTGAGTTATATATTAGGTTAAAATGATTTGAATCTATTCCATATCCATTGGGTGGAATACCTAATATATTTTGACTTTGGCATTGTCTATACCACGAGTAAACAGATTGTGATTGCAGATGATTTAAGTATGAAACTTCTAACCAAAGTGGTGAAAGAATCATCAAAATAGTAGAAATTGATGGCTCTTTTTGAAAAATTTTATATTGGAGTTCTAGAAATAGGGGATAAGGTTGTATTATAAAGTGTTTAGTTGACATCCTCTATTCTCAAGATGATTCTTCAGAGACAAAATCTGGATGGTGAGTTCTCTAGAATTAGAGACATTATTTATGGTGGAGATACCATTTCTAAGTGTTCACTATCCATATAGGATATTCTATGTTTTTTCAGCCGGTATGTTGTACTATTTCTAGTGATAAAATTTGTAATGTAGGACTTCCATAATTCCCAATGGGAAATTCACCAAATAACCATGAAAATATTCTATGATATACGTTGAAGATTTTGGTGGCCAGGTATGAGATGGGGCACTGCTGATTTTTCTCTCTCATTTTTATACATGCCAATAGGATAAGGAAAGGAACCAGAGGCCTTCATATTTTCTTCACCCACTTCCAATTCCAATATGAAACTGTGGTGAGAT
This sequence comes from Viscum album, assembly GCA_963277665.1. Classification (NCBI taxonomy): domain Eukaryota; kingdom Viridiplantae; phylum Streptophyta; class Magnoliopsida; order Santalales; family Viscaceae; genus Viscum; species Viscum album. The sequence goes on along the minus strand of OY728125.1, from coordinate 719,550,276 downwards.
CTCTATGGGCTTTGTGGTTGGGCTTCCACATACCCAGTGAAAGAAGAATGTGATATGTTTTATGATCGATAATCTAACTAAATCAGTTCACTTCTTACCCATTTGGTGTAAAAACAATGTTAAGGAGTTGAGAAGTATCTACATCAATGAGATTGTTCATTTTCACAGAGTTATGTCTTCTATAGTATCCGTTAAGGATCACAATTTTACTTCATACTTTTGGAGAGACCTTCAGGAGGCATTGGGATCTGAGTTTCATTTGTGTATGGCCTACCATGCACATATGGATGGCTAGAATGAGAGGACTATACAGATTATTGAGGATATTCATCATGCCTACATCCTTGAAATTAGTGGATCTTGCGGTGAATATTTGGGGATGTTTTTTTCCTATAGAAACACTTACAAGTCTGTGATCAGAGTTGATCATTTTGAAGCCTTGTATGGAAGCCCATGAAAATCTATGTTGTATTGGTCATATATCAGTGAAAGTTCATTTGTTGGACCGAGATTAGTTTGAGAGATGAAAAAAAGGGTCAATTAAGTTTTCAGAGGTTGTTTACGGCACAGAGCTGGTACAAATCTTATGTTTATCATTGGTGTTGAACATTGGAATATTCAGTTGGTGATTAGGTGTTCTTGAAAGTTTAAACTTTTTTGGTCATTAAAAGCTTGGGATGCAAGGTAATCTTCCTCCTCATTTTGTATAAACTTTTTAGGGTTTTTAGAATGTGAGGAAAGTTGTTGTCGTTTATCATTTCCTGCATAGTTGATGTCAATACATGATATGTTTAATGTATCATAGCTATGAAAATATCTTTTTTATCGATATCATGTTCTGATTTGGAGTAATATAATTGTTGAGACTAATTTATATGTGAATGAGAATCTGTTCAATGTGATTGATTCTAAGACCAAGGAACTTTTTGGGAGGATGATACCTTTGGTCTGAGTGTTATGGCATCACGGTTCTGATTTTCAATATACATTGGAGCATGGGGCACTAATGAGAGAGAAGTGGCCTCAACTTTTTGACATAGAAGCATCTTGATATACTTTATGGGACATAAATATTCTATGGTGGAGAATTTTTAACAACTCATTACCTTTGTACCAGGTACAATTTATGATTTTTCATTTTTTTTCCTTTTTTTACTGTCTGGGTAGGGATGATAAAGAATGTGGAGGATACCTATAATGGTGAAGTCATTGATTTTTTTGAATTTTCAACATAAAATCAAAGGGTTCTTTGGTCTATTGGGGATTTATACACCATGTAATGTGGATACATTATGTGTAATCATCACTTAGCATATTACATGAAACCAGTACTTATCATGAAAGTATATAAATCATGTACAATTTACACATCATATAATAATTAAAAATAGGGTTTAAATAAAAGGTGATAGTTTTTACGACATATCAGGGAATTTAAAATTAAACGATCTAAAATCAGGTGAAATTTCATGTAAAGTCCTAATTGTTCATTTTAAACATGCATCTCAGCTTAAAATTTTATTTATATTCCTCTAGGTTTTCTTTGTGAATGACCTAGATCCATCCCAAAGAGAATGTTAAGCCCTCCAACCCTTTCAGATAATTTTTTTTATGATTGATAATTTTTTCAAAATTGGTGTGTCTCTCTAGGTAAGTGGTTTGCCTATCCAAACATATTTTTTATTTAATATGTTATACTTTAATATAGGATCTTCATATTTATGGATATAAAATTTGTTTTGTTGAATCTTGTTTCTACGTTGAGTTCCTAGATCTTCTACGCCCTGGTTCCTGTTGGCGGGTTTAGTTGTGGGGATTGTGTTTTCATTAAAAAAAGGTAGGTGGTTCTATTTAAGATGGAAAATTAATTAAAAAATTATTTTCTTTTTGTTTTATAGTGCATTCAAATTGAATTATGAAAACTCAATTGATGTAAATTGTAAATTGAAAATATATAGTATGAATTTTGGTGAAAACCCCCCCAATTCTAATGGAATTAGAAGTTAGGGTGTAATTTGAAATTGATTGAAATATTTAAATGATTTTAATTGATTCATTTTTTTGGAAATTGACTTCAAATAAAATTTTGAAAACCTATGGCTAGTTTTATTTGAAAATTCATGAATTTCTTAAAGAAATACCTATGTTTGGTTTTGGAATCAAAATAGCATATTGAAACTAGAAATGGGAAATTTTAATTTGTAACTTTTTTTAAATGATTTTCCCATTGTTGATTGATTTATTGAGAACATGTGATCCTATGTAGTTAGTAAGTTATTTCATACAAACATGATAGTATAGTAATTCCATATCAATGGATTGACACTTTACAACTCTAACAAAAACATAACACTGTGGATCTTATCCCCAATAAGATATTGATGGGTCATATTTGGCCTGAAACCTAAGGAAATGTGTAAACATTTTCATGATCATATATATTAGTGTGTGAGGATATCCTAACTAGAAACTATAATACCTATTGTAATATAACCATGTTTTTTATTGTGATTGTTTTGACTATATGTATTTCACTGTTTGTGAAACTAATTTTTCTCATGCCTAATTATTTATGTAAATTATTTTATGTAAATGTTTTTTTAGGGAATCTTTGAAACTTTTTACATCATTTGAAATGAAAATAATGTTTTGTTTTAAATATTAAAACATACTATTATACCTTTTTTTTAAAAATGATTGTATGATTAGGTTTATTTATTATGTCATATTATTATGGAACACTCAGTGAGACCCTACTGGGATATTATTTCACACCCTACCTTTTCCATTGTGTATTCTTAGATTTCCTACTTCAATGTTTAGGCAATGGGAAAATCCCACTTGGAGGTGGTAGTTTTTGTTGATATTATGGTCTTGGAGTGTTGTGTCTGTTGGGATTTGGGATGTCTTATCTTATCTTTCTGGTACACTGTGTTTGTACCTTGGGTTTATATACCTGATTGACATCTAGTATTGCTCACGCTATAGAGTTTTCTTTGGATCATATCAACTTGTTTCTATTTCTTCTCTGTTTATGTTGAAAAACTATTTCACAGATTTATCTTGAACGATGTCAGGTGCTAGTTGTCAACCCATGGGGATCAGGAACACCCTTTAGTCTATATCAGTGTTGGCTCAATTATCAGGTTATAAAGGTATCTGGTCCAGTTAATGACATGAATTGATAATTATTCCATCTCCTTTTTATGTCTTTCAATGTTTTTTCTCATTTATTTCTTCTATTCTTAGCCGTATCATCCTCTGTCTGTTCATCTCCTGGTGGCTGGTTGTTATGAATTTTCCTGGAATCTCCAACATTTTTCTCTTCCATTTATGGTGGTATTTTATCATGTTCATGAGTAGAATTGGAATGAATCTCATTTCCCAATTAATATATTTATTATACTCACAATATCATTTAGTTTGGGGATATTTTGTTTGAAATATTTCTTGGGTTTGTTGAAAAAATATCCTCAAGACTTTCTATTTTTTTGTTAACTCTTCCACTTTATTTCTAAGGTCCTCAACCTCGGGTTCTGATTATTATTGTACAAGAGGTTTTATACTAGTGTATATATATTTATAGGGTCTCTTTTTATAGAAAGGGGCTTCTAGTATACATGTTCATTATTATACTACCTGTAAGGATGTTGAAAAAGGGGTGGGTTTTGGAACTCTTGGTTTCTTTATTGGTAAGGGATCTATTGTTAGTACTGATTGTGATGGGATAACCTAATTTTCTCTTGTTTATTTCCAAATCCATACTATAATTGTGGGTTTCTACTCTATCCTTGATTTTTTTCAGAATTATCCTTATCTAAAAGGTTTTTTCACGACTTTTTGTGCCCTAAGCTTCAAAACGTTGGTCGACAAAAAGGCTTGGTGATTAGCATATACCATGTAAATTGGATAGTGTTTATATCTCACTCCTCTATTTAAAATCCATTTTTCTCATAAGTATTAGTATATTTTTAATTATATATTCCAGTAATGGAGATAAATCAGAAGGCATTACCAAAGGAATACCTCGTTTTCTTATAATTTTGGTGATAAACTATAGTGCTTTCTAAGAAACCTTCTCAATTAGTACCTTGGATTCAACTAGTGATTTTCCTATCATGGATCCTCTAGATGATGAATATAAAATATTTCTATCATTTTCAAGTGGATTTTGGTAAAAGTATAAAAGGAAATGATTCTTCTCTATTAATCGATGTGGGTAGTTAGCACGCAGCTTCTCCCGGTACTCATAGAGAGTCTCTCTATAATCTTGTTTGATGGAATATAAATATTTCCTAATTTATATTATCTTAGTGTTAGGTAATAATATTTTCAAAAATATTCTTTTTAGATCATACCAGTCTTAGATCTCCCCTATTTTTAGGTTTTACAATAATTCATTTATTTTTCCTTTAAGTTAAAAGGTGAATGTTCTCTAATTCAATTGTTTCTTAGCTGCCCCTCAAGGTTTTAAGGTATAGAAGACATGCATGAACCGCTAGATATGTTTATTTGGTCCTTAACCTAAAAATTCATGGAACATTGATAGTAATTTTATTAGACTGGTTTTATGTTCAAATTAATTTTTACAATTATGTATTGAAATGTGATTATTTCGATTGATGAATTGGGGTGTATAAATATCTCTCAATATTTGGTTAGGATTTCTAGACATGGTGATAGGATATAAGTGAATACTAGAATTTTTTCCAAGGTTTGTGAGAGAAATAACTATAAAATCAGAGTGTAATTTAAGATTCCTAATCCTAGCTAATAAATTTATTTCAATTTCATGATAGAAATTAAACAATTGGTTATTTGAAGAGAGGTTCATTCAATTTTATATATATATATATATATATATAACTAAATCCCTAGAAATGGATCCATGTTTTGACACTTGAATGAATCCTGTGGTGTGGCCAAATAAATTATTTCTAGGTTAAATATAGTAGTGGTGGTCACCTTAGGGTAGTCTCTTGAGAGGAGTTCTCTAAATCAATTATCACTTTAGTTAGAAAAAAGGTTTGTTCATAAATTTTTTGATATTGAAAATAAAATAAAGAAATTAATAAATATTTTAAAAACAATGAGATTAAAATATTCCAGGGTTGTTTATCCTATTAAAATGGTTTCTTAGTATAAAAGTTACCCCTCCCTTCTTCTAGTTGATTGTTAAGTGAGAGGATTCATGATCGCTTACCCAATCACCCCAACTTTAATGGAAATGGTGAGAATATTACTTATTAATATTTTAGCTTATTATACCCTCATTTCTATGTGTGTATGTATTTTATTAAACCCTCCTAGTTAACTCTATCAATTCCCAATCAGGTCTTTTTCTTCCTAAACAACCTAGACTTTCAACTTTTGCATCCGCATTTTTCAACTTTCACTAAGAATTTGACCACATAGTTATATCCTATTCCATCATATATATAATTATAATAAGTGGAGAAATATTATATATCATAAAACAAATAAATAATCAAGAAATATAATTAAAATAAAATACAACTTCACTTGACAGTAAATACTTCTATTGGAATACCAAAACTAGTTAACAGAATAAAGACAATTGTATTTAATAAAGTGCAGCGACTCAAGAATTAAAAAACTTTCCTCCTTCCCTTCCCATATAAATCATAATTTAAAACTCCATATGAAAGGTAGAAAAGGTATAATGATAATAAAACTTCATTACAAAACTAAGAAAACAAAAAATAGTAAACACCAGTATGGGTCTCAAATATAAACTCTCCATCTTTCATCTTCTCATTTTTTTCATGTGAAACCATCGATCCTATATATATAGAAACCTCTTTATTTAAAATTAAATTTACATTAAAAATATTCCCTTAATTTATTCAAGGATAATGATGGTCAAACCCAAAAAATTTATTCATAAATCTCATGGTCAAAGTATGCTTTTAATCCTCTTCCTTGCTTCTTCATGAAGATCATAGGGGGTCTTTATATTTTAAATTTCCATAAAAATTTCCTTTTATCATCCTATGTAATGTAATTTCAATCACACAAGGACTTATCCTTACTAAATTTATATCAACATGTACAACATAGTCCTCAACATAAAATTTCCAAATCTACATGAAATATTTGCTATAGGAATTTCAATATTCTATTTATTATGGTTCTTTTAATTATCTTGATTTCATTCATCACCATAATTATCTCCCTATTAAAATCTATCTTTTTTTTAATTTATATTTTTCTTATTTAACATCGGGACTTATTTATATCATAGTACATCACATTTCTATTCTTTACACCTAAAATTAATCTTATATTGTGTAGTGTCCACTAGGTGCAGGGTCATTTCTATTGGCATTTCATTGGTCATTTTCCCTATTATTAAACCAATGTAGTATCTTGAAGCCTTAGGTTAAAGTGTATATGATCCTTAAAATAATATTTCGTCAGCCTACCTAATGTTTACACTAAGTTTTTTGAGTCTTGTTCAATACTTATTCAGACATATTTGGGACTATTATAAAGATTTGATGGGGAAAAGTGATGTATGATGGTTACAAAGGGCTACAACATGGTTATAAAGTACTATATTCATGATTACATAGGCTATGAATTGTGGTCAGATAGGATTTTACCTGTCTGATTCATATGTGGGGGGAAAAGATCCCTACATAGCCCCTCAATAATACATATGTACCTAACGCCTTTACTATTTCTTTATTCATCCATCAAAGGGGTGATTTCATAACAATCCCCCAAACATAACTACTTCTATTAATAGTATTCATATCAATAATGACATCTAATGTCACCTTCTATGATCCTAATCCTTCACAATAGCTATATAAAGGATGATTATAAGCTATATATTCATATCACATCAAAATACAAGAATGTAAATTAAACACTCAATTTGGACACTTTAAACAGTATTCACACAATCAAAGCATTTGACATATAAATTAAAATTCTAATTAAAACCCAATGTTTTGATAAATATAGGGGGATAAAATGAATCAAATATCAATAAATGTCATGATTTTATACACTGGGTTTGTAACATGCTGAAGACTTAGCCTCCATATTATCTCATTCCTTGACATTAACATTGCAATAGGCAAGTACATTGAATAATTTGAGGTGGTTAAAATATACCTTACTTCTGGACCAACATATCTTTATATGTTATTCTCTAATTATCAAGGATGGACACTGAATTATTAATTATACCAAAAAAATTCATAGTTTCCTCCCAAAATATCTTGAGAAACCCTACATGAATTCGCATACTTATAATGGTTTCCACTATAGTCCTATTCAAACTCTCTACAAGTATGTTATGTTTTGGAGTCCCTATAATAGTCTTCTCAAATGAAATCCCCTTCCTCCAATAAAAATCTATGTAAATCCATGCTTCTATACTCACCATAATTGTATAATTGAAAGAATTTAACCACACAGTTAGACCGCTTCTCCACCATGGACTTCCATCAGACAAAATTCCCAACGACCTCAAACTAGTTCCTTAGAAAGTACACCCATACATTTTTTATGGAATGATCAATGGATGTAGAATAATAGAGTGACCCTCCATAAGATTGCAGTAGAGCTAGATCCCAAATATCTATATGAAAAAACTCCATCTATTGGTGCTTTTATGTTTTTCCTTCTATCTAGAAAAATTCCTCCTTGTTTTTGTAGATTCAATCCTCACACATTATATTCTATATGCTTCAATAACCCTTTAGTGTCTAGGATATTCATTCATTTATCACTGAGTTTACCTAGATGGTCCTTCCATAACTTCATAGAAGTTAAATCCTTCACATGTATCTATCCTTCCAGTGATCCCATGTTGTAGATCATCCATTCATTCACTCCTCTTCTGATAAAAATAGTGACACATGAAATTTTACATGCACCATCTATAAATAAAGTATAGAAACTTTCATCATAAAGTTATCTGATATAAAGTAAGTTATTCCTTAAACATAGAATGTGTCACATGTTCTTCAACTTCAAGGCCATTATGATCCTTGTCCAAACTAAAATGTCGCCATTCCCTATGATCTGTTAATCCTTTTCATCCACTATATGAGCCTTTAAAAGTCTTATGGAGGTATAATTTCATATGATTCTTATCTCTTGTTTTAAATGGAATGATGTTATGGGGTTTATCACCCAAGACCCTACAGGGTCTATTACCCAAGACCCTAATGAAATAGTAGAACGTAGGATAAAACACTCTGGTATTCTGATTCATGATTCAATTTCCCACTTCCATAAGTATAATTTATGTAATTATCCCACCATTAATTATAATATATCATTATGTGGCCTTTCATCCCACAATTCTAGTACAATAGAGTATCATACATCGATCCGCTCTTGATGATTCACCTTCATCCTTTTCCCTTCTAGTGACTTTTCTAAACACAAAAATATCCTCTTCCTTATACATTGTATGAGTTCCTAGAAGATACTTGGATTACCTTTTGATTAATATACTTATTTAGGATCATCACTCTAATGTACATGAACATTAATTTTACATTTATTCTCCAGTTACTCACAGAAATCACTATCATGTGCCATGATTTAAAAAGAGAAGAGAGTAACAATAGTTCCCAAACTAGGTCTTTGAATCTTATCTTCACTAAGTTCTAGTTACTTCTAATGACATTGAAATTTTTATATATGATCAAAGGACAACATAAAATTCCACATTCTAATGTAAAACAGTCTTCTTAGTAATAGAATTTTGTTCATCATCATGGGATTCTCATATATGTTAGTGAGGGGATTCGTGAGATTTGATGTTGTGTTTAATTACTATATATTTTACACCATGTTCTGAGGAGGTGTCATGTGCATCATCAAGAATTATTTCTTATCCATCCTCTCTCAATTTTCCTCATTCATCACTTTAGTCTTGAATAAAATTAATGGAAGGTCACGATCCATATACAACTATAAATCCACCATTTCTATCTTACAGAACCCAAAATTAATTTCATCAAACTTCTCTAATTGGGAATTACTCTCATCTGAATCCATCCCTATGGAACCTATAAACTTCCACTAATTTTTTAAACCATACAGAGAGAGGTTAGGAACTGCATATCGATATTCTTATGTAAAACTAAGGGAAGAATATTACAATTAATCTGAGATCTGAATCACCTTGTTTAGGGCCTAATCATAAAAAAACACTTCAACCTTGAGATTTGATACTTCATTTTGGGTCTACATATGTTGTAAAGACCGAGACCTCAGTAGCCTAAGGTCAATTTCTTACATTATTACATTGGAATGATTACAAATAATCACATCTCAAAAAACTAAATAGTTTAGTTGTCTTAGAAAACAAGATACATATTTGAAATTCAAAATAAATTTTAGACATAAAACATGTAAAGTATTTTTTTAAGGACACCATTATTCCCCTTAGGGTAACAAAATATATTAAACATAATAAACTTCTTGGAATCCCCAGAAAGAATAAAACATAAGAAGGGTATGAACTCAGATGATCAATACAGGTACGCATACAATGGAATCTATAATAAGCATTAACAATAAGTAAATTTTAATATCTAAAAACTCATGCCATTAAAACATAATCTAGAGAATAATATGGAAGGAATAAAATCTGATCAAATAATTCCATATAAAAAATCACATGATAATGAAACTCAAACAAGGATATTCTACAAGTCAAATAATCACATGTATTATCAATAAGTTATCTCATAACGATGGAATGCATAATGAGGGACATCATAAACATACCATCAAGGCCTCATTCAAGAATTCTACATAAATGGGTAAGGCCTTGGAAAAAAACCAGTCTAGTTTGTCTCATGAGACCTACCAATTCATCAAGGGGATATAGCGGCTCCTGCGCAACACTTACTAAGTCCAATTCATTCCTCGTATGAATGGGGTGAAACTTAATAAACATATACATTCATATTAAAACTATAATATGAAATGTAAATAATTTACCCAATCAAATAACATAATCATAAACTATCCAGAGTAATATGGTTAATGGTATCAAGGTAGTGCATCCTCTGTCAAAGTGATCATAAACCATTCCTTAAAATATGGTAGACTGTATATTTGGATATAAACCTCAATTAAAAATAAGATTCATTATAGAGTGTTGAAATATATGAAAATACTCTATAAATAATTGATAATTTCTTGAGATACATACTTTTTTTACTTTGGAATCATTAATTAAAAAATCCATTCAATTATAAAAGAAAACATTTTCTTTGGAAATAACCTTATAAACATGTTAATGATTCCTAAAAACACTAAGGAATCATCAAAGTGGTAAAATATTATCATTCCATATAAAAATAATTTCTTTTAAATTATGAAAAAAATATTTAAATAGTATTTTTAAAATAAAGTGTGAGTGTTAACCAAATGAACCAATTATCTATATTAGCTATAAATCCACATAAAACATGGGTAAATACAACTTAAATTGATCAAAATTCATTTGAAACATATTCAAAGTATTAAATAATAATTGTATTATATGTTTAACTCAAATAATGAAAATTGGGTAAATAATTCCCTTACAACTATGCAAATAGTTGAACCGTATGCCCTGAAAGATTAATGATTGTCAAATGGAACATTGAATACCATAAAGAAAAATAGATTCATGATATGATATATAAAATGGTAGTATACAAAAAATAAATAAGTGGGGAATAAATCATATCTCAGATAAATAAATGTGAGATGTGAAACCCTTACCTTATGTCTGAATCTGTTCTGCACTTATAATTAATGTCCTCTTGAGTGTCGTCTCTTTGGGAACCTCCTTAAAGAACTTGGAAATAACCTTTTGGTAAGACCATAATGAATAGAATGTGGGGAATAGTTTTGTGAGAAGAATTGGGAATAATATAATCAAGATCTAAATAATAGAATGTGTGATGATCAGGGGTTCTGAGGGGTGACATTTATAGTGGTGGAGAGGAGTGTTTTTTTATTATTTTATTCATTAGTTTATTATATTAGCTCATGATTATCAATAGTATTGATTCATCTGACTAAATATAATAACTAGGGAATATTTGTTTGATATAATTTCCACCTAAATCATATATGACTCAACCATGACTCAAACATTCATTTATTTGCATATAATGTTAAATACTATAAATTACCATATTTCACTATTCACTAAAATTCAAATATTTTAGAAAAATCCCATAAATTCACCCTAACCATTTTTTAACATGTAGATTAAAAAAATAGGCTATATTTTATTAATATAATTTTAAAAATATTTTAAAAATATTTTTTTATAAAAATAATCTTTTATTTAATTCTTTCATTATTAAAATAATTGTTTCATCATCATCGTATAATTATTTATGTAATGCAATGGCACATTAAGGAGGCCCTCAGACAAGGGATAAATCTCTTAAGAAATAAGGATGATTTATTGGAATTTTCAAGGGCTGGGGAATCCCCTAATGACCAAAGCCCTCAGACACATTATTTTGGACTATAAAACTTTTCTTGTTGGCATTATTAAACCAATGATCATTTTTGAGAATTGTAAAATTTTCAAATGTGTCTCTTTTGGATACCAATTTATCTCAAATAATCTACATACCTCCAACAAGTATCATCATTGGGTTTTATCTCATGCATGTTTTGACACCACTTCATGAATCAGGAGGCCTTAGAGCATATCAGTATCATGCATCATTGAAGGGAATAATTTTTTCATCTTATTTCTATATGCTTTCACTTCTTATATAAAGAGGAGAAATCTTTTGGATGATCTTATAGGTACTTATGAAAGTATGGATCTCAAATGGATAATCTATGGTGAATTTTATACTATTTTAAAGCCTAAAGTGAAAACTAAACTTCACTTCAATAGAATTTCATCCCTAGAATTCTCTTGTTGTATTAGTCAGTGAAATATTGTGGAGTTCCTTTTTCAAGAGATAAATTCACATGGTATTGGTATTCCCTAAATGGCATACATGAAATAAAATTTGATAGATTCTTTATTCAAATGGGTGATATATGTGGTGCACCTGTTGTCTCTAGTTTTACCCATCCCATGCATTATTCAGATTATAATCCCATCCTAGTGGATGTTTCTTCATGTTTGTTTTTGTAAAATCCTATCCTTTTCATATTTAATAACATATGGATTATTTCTCCAGGATGTAGAGAAATTGTGATTGAATCATGGAGAATTGAGCCCATTGGTATCCCCTTTATAGTTTTTCTGCCAAATTAAAGAATACTAAAAATTTACCAAAACAATGGAGTAAGAAATATTTCTCCATGCTTGATATGGAGTTAAAGAGTGTTGAATATTATCCTTCCTACTATCAAGTTAGAAACCAACATTAGAACTCACCAACAAGGTAATAAATTCAAGCCCATAACTAGCTTGATGACCTTCTAATGATAAAGTAAAGTTTGTTAAAAATCATATGAACATGAAATGGTTAAAGGATGGTGATAAGAACTTTAAGTTCTTTCACATATAACACAAAGAGAATAGAGAAAAGGATGGTCTTAAGGCCATTAGTATTAATAGAAATCATCATAGTTCTAAAGATGATATCTCTCAAGCTGGTGTGGACTACTTCATCGTTATATACTCTGATAATGGACAGGATGGATCACATAAAATAGTTGATAATATTTCTCCCTACATTGAAGATCATCAAAACAGTGTCCTTGTCATGGCTCCCTCGATAGAATAAATCAAAGCAACCCTATTCTCTCTCAACATGGATAATCCACCTATCCCTGTTGAGTTTACTAACAAGTTTTTTATGTTTTATTAGGAAATTTTGAAGAAGAAAATTACTTATGAAATCAAGGAATTATTCACTCACTGGTCAATAATATATGGGGTTAATAAAAGCTTCATTTCCTTACTCCCTAAGAAATAAAATGAACTTAATATTAAGAACTTTAGGATGATTTCTCTTTGGAACACAATTCCCAAGTTTATCTGAAAAATAATTATCACATGAGTAGGGAGATCAAGAAGAACAAAATTTCTCCAAACTAGTTTGGTTTTTTCCTGGGTAGTAAAATTCATAATCATCACTTCATTTCTTCATAAAGAATTAATATTATGAAGAAGAAAAGATTTCTATTATCATTAACGTCACTCCTAGAGGATTTTTTCATGTTTGAGGGGTGTGTGGCCTGGTGAACCACTCTCTGGGATCTTGTTTTCCACTAATGATGATTATTTGAGCAGATGTCTAAATTACCTCACTCAAGATGGTATTTGTAATCAAATCGAAGCAAGTAGATATAATTTTTATCCCTCACATATTCTCTGACATCCTCCTTATTGGGAAATCTTCAAATAAGACTATTTTCTCCATAAAATTTCTCTTTTCACATCAGGAAAAGGTTTCAAGCCAAGAAATAAGCTCAGAGAAATATTTTATGGACTTTGGTAATGGGATTATGGTTATTAAAAAAATAGGATAGCCAAAAATCTTGGTGTTCAGAGATGATCTCTTCTATTTTATTATCTTAGTGTTCCTCTATTTTGGGGTAAAGTGTGGAGATATCATCTTGAAGTAATATCCAATAGAATTGTTAAAAAAATGATGAGATGAAGAGGGAAAGAAATTTACCTTGAAATAAAGGTATGCCTTGTTAACTAGGTGATAACTTCAAAATTAATTTACTCATTTTCACTCTAAAGATGTCCTAGAGGTTTGATTATGGAGATTCAAGGAATGATTAGTAACTTTATTTGGTTTGGGTCAATTTATGAAAAAATTGTAATAGTTAGATGGATGGAGTGCTTTAATCCCATTGAAATCGGAGGTATTGGGATTAAAGATCTTAGATTATTCAATGATGGCCTCATTGGGAAATTTACATGGCATCTTCTTACTAATGACACACCCTATGATTTTTTATCAAATGGATTCAAAGAGAAATTATTGAATGGATATAAATTTTATCTTGCATTTTATGTTTTTTTAGCTCTTAATAAGTCTTTTACTACTATCTCTCTTGATATTCAATGGTTGGTGAGCATTAATTCTACTCTCAACTGTTGGACCAACAATTAGCTTGACAGCCCACTGGAGAACCTTTACACTATACCTCCTGGTCTTATGAACACGCAGATTGATGATTTTATCACACATTACCAAAACCATAGTCACATTCTACCCTCTTAGGTTCATATGGACATTAATTATTAATTCTTCATGAACCGTGATACCCTTATATAGAGAAAAAATAGGTTTGGTAACTTCAACACCAAAGATTACTATAACTTTCATTATTGGGCATTCCACTGGCTGCCATCATGGATTATGAAATTCACAAAACCTTTTATACAACCTTCCCGATTTCTTCTTTTTGGGAGGACATGGAAGAATAGTATCCCTACTCATGACCAAATTCAAAAGACTAGACAACATAGGGTTTTAGTCTATCTCTTATGTCTCAAGGTTGAGGAAGATGCCCATCATCATTTCTTTACTTGTAGTTTTTTATAGCATTTGTGGGAATATGTTGGATTTGTATTTGGAATGAATTTTAACACTAAACCGTAGGTTCTTGAGTTCATGGAGATGCTCACCAACTCATGTCGAAGTGACCAGATTAGGCAATGTCTTCTTGCAGCTGTTGCAGCCACTTTTTTAGTAGCCTGGATTGTGAGTAATACGAGGAACTTTGATGAAAAATAGTCATCCCTTTGTGTGGGAAAGATGGTGATACATACGGAGTTTTACACTTCTTTGTTTATGAAGACCAAAATCATGCCAAATAGACTTGATAACCTTGACCTCCTTCAACAGTTGGGTGTTGCAGGCATGCCAAGAGAACACAAAGTGCTGAAATTTATAAGATGGATCCTACCTATCATTTCATGGATCAAGGTTAATGTTGAGGGCGCGCCCTCTGGAATTCCAAGACCCTCAGGTTGTGGTGGTGTTTTTTCTCACTTACTTTGGATTTTTCAAGGTATTATTTTATCATTACACTAGCATTGGAGTGGCATATGAGGCATAATTGTGGGCTATTGTGGACGTAGTTAGGTACACCATTCAGTATAATTGAAACTTCTTGTGGATTGAATCTAATTCTGAAGTTGTTGTTCAAGCTTTGAAAACTAGAATAAGGAATGTGGACTAGAAAATCCTACCCTATTGGATTGACCATCTTAGTAATATTGATCATCTCAATTTTTTTATCTCACATGCTTATCAAGAAGAAAATCAAGTAGCATATGCCTTATCGTAGAAGGCAGTCTTGGATATGGGTATGATGTGGTAATTTAGAACCCATTATTTTTCTATTTGCATGGTGGTTGTAAACATGTGTAGTACCCTGCATACCTGAATTTGTAATAACCCATTATAACACTTGTCATTCCTTGTTCATTTTTATATAATATTTTCTTAGGTCCGGATTACCATACCCTAGACCTTTTGGATAATTATTTAAGATAATTATTTCATCATTAAAAATTTAAAATTAAATACCATGATGTAGAAAAATATTTTAAATTTAAAAATAATATATATATAGTTGAATATATCATTTTAATAACACCATATTAATAATAATATAGTTATTAAAAATATGAATGTGACATTTTGTGATTTTCTATAATTTAAATAATATCAAAGTCATTTTCATGGAAAAGATTCTATTAAACAACTCAAATTAGAACCTTATCTGTTAAGGGTAAAATAAAATTTATCAATTAATATTTGGGAATGTTTTAGGATAATTTTCAAGTTCTTATCATTTTATTTTTAACCTAAATTACCAAATTTACTCTTTACTATTGAAATAAAAATTACTAAGGTTACTATTCATATTTGTAAAATATAGAAGGGACATGTTTACTAAATTATGAAATTATGAATCCAAATATAGAATATATCATTCAATTTTTAAAACATTTATTTTTTAGAATTTAATTTAAAATTAATCTTGAAAAATTTAATGAAAAACAATTTTATTGAAAAATGTATTTTTAAACCCAAAAATTTACTTACACAAAAATAAGGTATAATAATGATTAAAATAAAATAAATTATATTATATATATATACGGTTTAATTTATATTGAGATAAAATTAAAATCATAAATAGACTTTTAATATAATGAAATTTACATTTATATAAAATTAATATTTTTCACTACTTACTATAAAATAAATATTTTCAGAAAAGTACCAAAAATTAATTCTAATTTAATTTTGAATTAAATATTTTTAAAATGAATTTTTTTCAAATATAATTTATAAAAGTTTTAAAATGTATATTTAAAATAAGTTCTCCATTAAAAGGTGGTAAAATTACCTTTTAGAAAATATATTTGTTCATAATTAAAATTTAGTTTATTCTAATCTTAAGCCTATGAAAATTATTGGTTAAATTTAAAAAATATTATTGATTATGTAATATATAAATTTAATCAATATATTTCACAAATATTTATTAATTTAATTTATTAAGATTAAATTCTATTGTGGTCATAAAAATAGTTTTTTAAACTTCCTGTTTGTTCAATCAGTTCTTTATTTTCATTTATAATTAATTGGTAACCAACTAATTTATTTTATATACATGTGTAAACTATATTTTCATAAAATACTTAATCCCATCCATTCCCTCCATTCCAATGGTTATGTGATAACTATCACAATTATATAAAAATATTGAATCATTTTTTTAAGCTCGGTGTTTGGTGTAACGTAAGTTACTGAAGAAGTTAAATTTATAAAGATACATACCATAAAATATGAAAGTGTTACATTATACCCCCTAAAAAATTATATCCTTACAATTTATAAATTGCACCAATGTTTGATACTTGAAAATTATTTTATGGGAAACCCACATCATAAAATAGGATAATAAAACTTTCACTTAAATGTAGAGAAAATACAATGTGGTGGTCACCACAAAACTAGGTTTCCCTATAATAGAACATTAGTGGAAAGTGAAAACATGGGAATAGAAAATAATACTAACAATCATGTTCAGATGGAGATTGATATAGAACATGGTCATTAGTAATTCTACCATCACAAATCCATAAATTTTTGATCATTTAAAATACAATTGATTTCTCACAAAGAAAAGTAAAGAGATAATGTTTTTGTTTTAAAATCTTTTTCCCTATATTTGGAGGATTATTTTACTATTCATATAATCATTTTAGATTTAACACCCCAAGATTTCGTAGTACGTTATTTTTTCAAAGTAATGCAATAACTTGCACTACATGCAACAATGAGTTTAAGCGCACCCCGACTTACCAAACGAGCCGTTCAAAAGCGGTTATGAATAGTATTAACTGAATTTTGAACTTTATATAATTCTTATAATTTTAGAATCCATATTATGAGTTTCTTATACATAATGTAAGAAAAATTCATTTTTTCAAATAAAAGAATTATTTTTAAAAAAATGCAATTTTACCGCCTTTTAATGGAGAACCCTTTCTAAATATAACATTTAAAACTTTTATATATTCAATTTGAAAAAATAAACTTCTTCTTTAGAATCTGGACATAAGAATTTAGTTAAAATAAATTTTTGGTGTTTTTCTGATAAATTTCTTATTTGGGTGAATAGTGAAAAATACTATATTTTAACTGAAAACAACTTTTTTAATCAAAATAATTATAGTGTTGAATTATACATTTTAATGGTTTGGAATTATAATTATATTATCGTTTTACCATTTAATCCAATGATGGTCATCATATGCAATTTTACTTTAAAATGGGACATAAATAAGTGTCAATCTTTTGATAGTTATTATTTCTTAAAAATACACTTTTTGGTTTTGACAACGGGAATTAATTTTAAATTAATTAATGCAACTTCTATAATTTGAAATTGGTAAAATAGAATTCATTTTTGAATTCGGAATATCAAAATTATCTTAGTTTGAATTTTTGGTATTTTTCTGAAAACTTTTAATTTTTGATGAATAGTGAAGAACACTGAGTTATAGTTTAAAACCAAATTTTTATTTAAATAATTATTTATTTTATTTAAATTTATTTTAGGAAAAAATAGATACATAACACCTATATAAGTTCAATGTAATTCATTAGAGTCAATTTATAATAATTTAAATATATAAAAAATTTGTTGAACTTTTCACTGTCTTTTACCCACCTCTTAGGAAAATTTGCAAATTCACATAAAACTTAATTTAACCACTTTGGTGAGTGGAATTTTAAAAATACAAGAGACATGGTTCATATCAGTCAGAAAAATGTGGTTCAATATGATGAAAATAATTTTTGGTGAATAGTAACTTTTTTACTTTTATTTACAATGGTTAAAAGTAAATTGGGTATTTAAGGGTAAAAATGATATTATTATTACTCTAACACATGTCCTAATTCTATTAGATAAGTATAATTAGAACCAAAAAAACCTTAGGAATAAAATATGAACCTATTTGTCCACTTGGATTAGATTAGGACACTTATAATTATTTTATTTAAAGAAGAGTTAAAAGATTTAAAATCAAAGTTTAATAAATAAAACATTTTTAATATAGGGTTATACATAAGATAAATTCGAATATAAATATTATTTAGAAATATAAATATATTTCCTACATAATGGTATTTTATTTATATTTTTTAGACATTATATAATTAAATTTATTTATGACACAATGATGATGGATTAATTACCTAATTAATGAAATATTAAAATAATTGATATTATAAATATAAAAATAAATTTAATTTGAGACTATTTATGAATTCCACTACTTTTATAGGTTAATATGACATGTTAGGGTTGGTTAGATGAATTGTTTTTGAAGTAATAATGCTGTTATGAATTTAGAAAAAATAAAATACCAAATAGTGTCAAAATTGACATAAAAGAGTTTTAAAAACAAATATTATATTATTAATTGATATTATATTCCTAAAAATCTAAGGTTCAGTAAAAGGACATATATAATGATATATGTGTCATTAATTAACCACTTGGGGTTCTCTTGGAAGTATATAGTATGTTTATTAACCATATATTATAAAAATACAAAGAGGCATGATAAATGTCAAACTATTTAACTAAAAGTTAAATCTAAAAGATAAAGTTAATATAGTGACCCAAAACTGTCTAAAACCTATTAGTTGAGTGTTTTCAGACCCATCCCCACCTTAGACTTTAAATAATTCATTTTTTATCCATAAAAAAACCTAAAATTATTTTGTTATAAATTAATAAATCTTGCTTTCCTAAGGTGCCCCTCACCCCTCTTATAAAAGGGCACTCCCCCTTCTTTCTAATTCACACCTTCAAAGCCATTTGGATTGGCAAACCCCTGCCCAGATACCCTCTAAACTGTCCTCCCTTCATCCTAGAGGCCTTCCTTTAGTCATAAATCCAACCTAAAAATCCCTTTTGATCAAATGAAAAGGAAGAACCCGAAGAAGAGGTAAATACTTCATCACCTCTTTCATGTTCCTTTCTTATTCCACTTCCTTTTTCATTGTTGTTTCCATTATAAAATAATAACTCCAGTATCTTATATATACTATGATGTTATTATAAATATGGTACAACCAAATTCATTATTATATCCATCTTTTTAATGACATGTCACCATACGTGCGTGCGTACGGCTTACCGTCTCCATGTCGTGGTGTAATTGTTATTCAATACATTATTATTGGTATGGGTATAATAATAATGTGTAATTGATGTAAATAATAAATATAACATAATAATTATTCTGCATATATGATATACCATCCAATTATATATTATTTTAATATCAAAAGAATGATATTGTCACTCGTGTGTACATACGGATTACCATCTCCAAGAACGCGATGAGATTCATTCACCATCATATTCATTCAAGACTATTTTTCATTTGATGATTAAAAATAATTTTTAAAGACTTGATATCATTATAGATATGAATAAACTAGATCACATCAATAAAAAATATGACTTAATAACAAAAATATATAAAGTAAAACAAATCTATTAACACCTGAAACAACGATAATACTAAGCTATTATTAACAAAGCAATGTTAAAAATCATATATGATATCATAATAATGTATATAATTCTTGTATAATTTAATAAAAATTATTTCACTATTATACAGGAGGTTAACCTACCCTCGACCAAGGAAAAGTACAAGGTAAGGGTTAATTTAACAATCTCTTTATTATCCGAGGTTGTTTTAAATAAGTATCAACTGGGACCTCTTTATCATCCACATCCATGTTTCTTAAAAATGTTTTTAAAACATTATTACTATTTACTACACTATGGGTTAAAGTCATTTATACCCTTATTTGACTTTTATAAGATGTTTATAAAGAAATCTTTCCATCATTTTCCAAACAAGTTCCTTTATAACCTTTTCGACAAAATTAAGGTAAGAATGTTTTTTTAACTTATACAGCGGGTGCGGATATTTTCCACCGTTATAACATTTTCAAATATTCCCTTACAAGATTATAAGAATATTTTCAAAATAAATTTTTTCTTTATAAATAATGTGAATCTTAAATGATTTCAAAATAGAATGCGATATTTCTCTAAAAAATGGTTTTGATTTCATCGATATCAACAACCTTTGATGGATTTTAATCTTTTTTGAAGTTGATTTATTATGATACAAAACTTCCATATTTTAATGAAGGTTTTGTGATACATTTGACTGTGGATGTGTTATTTTTATACAATTCAGGGTTTATGGATAAAGTATTGACATTTAATATGATAGTTTTAATTCGAATGTTTATGTTATGTTTAAACCTTTTCATATGAAGAATGAATTGGACTTAGTATGTGACAGGTGGAGCCTGGTATAGGTCCTCGATGCATAGGTAGGTCTCATGAGACAAACTAGTGTCATGGTACAAGGCCTTGACAAAATATTATTTGAAGTATTGGCATAAGGCCTTGACTATTTGGTTATGAAAGTCTGGCATTATGAATTCCATCATTATGAAAGTGGCTATTGATATTGCATTTGATTATTCGACTAGTAGAATATCCATGTGAGTAAGTAAATGAAATTATTTGATTTTAACATTTCTATATTATGTTGAAGTTCATGTTAAAAAGGATTTTTTTAGTCTTATACATTTCCTTAAATGTTTATACTTATTTATGAATGTTTCCACTATATTGTTATCCTTACTAAGCATCTGAGATCACCCCTTTCTATGTTTTATTTTTCCCAGGATGCGAAGAAATATTTTATGACTGACCTATAGGGATAGTTTGAGGGGATATGAGTGTGGTATATGGAAACAATGTTGTTGTAGTTTTTCATTTTATGATGTAATGTAAACCTTATGAATGTATCAAGTACTTCCAAGGCTACTAAACTAATCGTTCTTTCGAGACTTGGTATTTTGTGATCATGACAATGTTATGTAATAATGCACTGACTCTAGGTAACTGGGGTTGGTTTGTTGTAGTTGGTATCAGAGGAATTTTAGTACAAATCTTGGAATCTAGATTTAGATAAACTCTGATTAGATCACATTACCCTAAGATAGGCTTCGAGGATTAGTATATAAGAACTTCTTAGAATTTTGTTAATGTAGAGATTTTGTGAGTTTTCCAAGAAATACATATCTGTCTGGATACGAGTAGGTAGAGGTGGATCTGGCACAAATGTACCTAGGGGTAAAACCCGAAAACACCGCTTTGAGCTAGACTCGAATGGGAACTGGTGCACGACAACGGGGCTTTCTGCACTCTTGGTTATGACACCCCCGGGATATATTCTTAGGATAATTATCATTTTCATTACAAATAATTATGAAGGATTTACTATTATATACCTCCTCAAAGAATTTTTTTTATGATTATGGATTACATTCATAAAATGTTCAATTTACGTTAGGTATTTTACAAGTTTGGAATTATTAATTGCATTTCATAAACTGACCTAGTGTATGCCATTGTATAGAAATGGCACCTAGTAGAAGGAATGTGAACTCCAGTAATATGTATGATCCAAATAGTAAGAATCGTCATATCTTTCACAGTATTAATCCAACATTTAGAAGGGAAATAGTCTCCCATGTTTTCTCAACATATGAAGAAATATTGTCATGTGTTAATAAGATAAGTAAAGAATTATCTGAGTCTTATGGCTTTGAAGGGAAGCAAGAGAAGAAAATGATGGAAGAGAGAAAGATGGATAAAGGGAAGAGGGAAAAGAATGATTTTACCATATGTGATAACTGTGGAAATAATCACCTTGGTAAATTATTGAAGGGAATGGGAGTTTGTTATAAGTGTGGATAAAAAGGACCACAAGTATGTGACTGCAAGGGTTAGAAAAAGGTTCCAAATGTACAATGCTTCATCTGTAAGGAGTTGGGACACTACGCGAATCAATGTCCAAATCATCAGAGTATACCCCAAATGCTGCTATTGGATAATAATAAAGTTATGATATACCGAAGATGAAGACGAATGATTAGATTTCTTACGTTGTTATTAAAGTATTTTTTCATTTGAGTATTGTATTAATGATGTACATGTTATAATAATTATAGAGTATATAAGGATTGTACTATAGTACCATTTCATTAAAGACTTGAGATTGTGTGGAACCAAGAAAAGTGACTCAATAGCAGGTTAATTTTTTGGAAAATATATCATTGAGTGAAAGATAAACCATAATATGGTTCTGATACTGAGGTAGTGATTTTTGAATAATACATGATTGATATGGATAAATTATAATTGATATTCTTGACTACCTTGAAACTGATTTATGATTTGTATATTCCAATATTGTTGAAGTTTACAAAATTTTTGGATAGAAGGAGTATATCCAATATTCTATAAGGAATAAGGGAGCATGAATGTAATCAATAAGGTTTTATGGTAATTTAGGACGTTGCAGTGTTGTAAAAGAATACATGATGAAGGGGTACACATGTTATTACGTGGAAAAAAGGATCTTCATTGTGTTTACCTTCATTAAAAATTTTGGACTGTGAGTTTGGAAAGAAGTATTTTGGATAATTCTAGTTTGAGATTATTTTGGGATTTCCATAAAAGGACAACCCGGAGGTCGGGCGGCAACCCGTCGCGTCCGGTAAGGCCGCGAGACTTGAACCCGTAACCGAAGGGCGGCAAGGGTGTATCACCTACCACTAGCCCACGTGATGTCCTGGATTGAATAATGTAGTTTTTTTTAAAAGGTATGGTAGATGAGTTATAAATTCATTTTTTTGGAACCATAAACGAATAAGATAAATATAATATTTTTTAAGTTCTATTATCTATTAGAGTGAAAGATGAATTTGTGGTAGAAATTAGTTAAAGGATGGAACTCTACTTGCCAAGTATATATATTTATATGTCTTCTCTTATTCTATGAATAAATTAATTATTAAACATTAGGTAAGGGGTCTTAAAACTAAAAATGTGTTATCCTAATACCTTTTGTTTATTTTGAACCGATGATATTTT
Source organism: Viscum album (assembly GCA_963277665.1). NCBI lineage: Eukaryota > Viridiplantae > Streptophyta > Magnoliopsida > Santalales > Viscaceae > Viscum > Viscum album. The sequence goes on along the minus strand of OY728125.1, from coordinate 719,526,768 downwards.
AAATCATCATAGATTGATAGCTTTGAGGTCCTCAATTCTACAATTGTTTGTGACTGATGACCTCGATCACTCCCTAATAATATTTACATTTTCCCCCAATTATGTGTCTCTAATTTCCACCAATGTTCTTCTAATCGAAATCATTATTTTGTGGTGACTTTTTCATTCCCCTTTTCCTCTTATTAAGACTAAATTTTATTAACCCAATTTACAATGTGGGTTTTCCAACAAAGATATTTTATATTTTCAACCTTTTATTTTGGAAGAAAAATTTCAAATTGCGAGGATGCAATTTATTAAAGTAGGGAAGAATGTAACACCCAAAGATTTCATAGTGTGTTATTTTTTCAATGTAATGCAATAACTTGCACTACATGCAACACTGAGTTCAAGCGCACCCCGACTTACCAAACTAGCCGTTCAAAAGTGGTTATGAATAGTATTAACTGAATTTTGAACATTATATAATTATTATGATTTTATAATCCATATTATGAGTTTCTTAGACATAATGTAAGAACAAATACATTTTTTCAGATAAAAGAATTATTTTTCAAAAAATGAAATTTTACCACTTTTTAATGGTGAACCCTTTTTAAATTCAATATATGAAACTTTTATATATTCAATTTTACAAAATAAACTTATTATTTATAATAGGGACATAATAATTTAGTTTTAATAAATTTTTGGGGTTTTTTGGATAACTTTCCTATTTAGGTGAATAGTGAAAGATACTAAATTTTAACTGAAAACAACTTTTTTAACCAAAATAATTTATAGTTTTGAATTATACATTTTAATGGTTTGGAAGTATAATTAGATTATATTTTTACCCTTTAATCCAATTATGGTCATTGTAAGTAATTTCACTTTAAAATTGGACATAAATAAGTGTCAATCTTTTGATAGTTATTATTTCTTAAAAATACGCTTTTTGGTTTTTACAACGGGAATTAATATTAAATTAATTAATGAAACTTATATGTTTTTAAATTGGTAAAATAGAATTCATTTTTTAATTTGGAATTTAAAAATTATCTTAGGATGAATTTTTGGCATTTTTCTGAAAACTTTCAATTTTTGATGAATAGTGAAAAACACTCAGTTATAGTTTAAAACTGAATTTTTATTTAAATAATTATTTATTTTATTTAAATTTATTTTATGTCAAAATATATACATAATACCTATATAATTTCAATGTAATTCGTTGGAGTCAGTTTATAATAATTTTCCATATATAAAAATTTTATTGAACTTTTCACCGTCTTTTACCCACCTCTGAGAAAAATTCGCAAATTCTCATAATACTTAATTTTACCGCTTCTATGAGTGGAATTTCAAAAATCGTAGAGACGTGGTTGATATCAGTATGAAAAATATGGTTCCATAAGATGAAAATAATTTTTGATTAATAGTAACTTTTTACTTTTATTTACCACGGTTAAAAGTAAATAGGGTATTTAAGGGTAGAAATGATATTATTATTACACTAACAAATGTACTAATTCCATTGGATAAGTATAATTCGACAAAAAAACCTTAGGAATGAAATATGAACCACTTTGGTCCACTTGGATTAGATTAGGACACTTGTTATTATTTTATTTAAAGAAGAGTTAAAAGAGTTAAAATGAAAGTTTAATCACTAAAACATTTTTAATATTAGGTTATACATAAGAGAAATTATACTATTAATATTAATTAGAAAGATAAAGATATTTCCTATATAATGGTATTTTATTTATATTTTTTAGACCTTAAATAATTTAATTTATTTATGACACAATGATGTTGCAGTAATTACCTAATTAATGAAATATTAAAATAATTGATATTATAAATATCCAAATAAATGTAATTTGAGACTTTTTATGAATTAAAATATTTTTATAGGTTATTATGACATGTTAGGGTTGGTTAGATAAACATTTATTTATGTAATAATTCTGTTATGAATTTATAAAAAATAAAATACCAAATAGTGTCAAAATTGACAAAAAAGTGTTTTTAAAACAAATATTATATTAATAATTGATATTCTATTCCTAAAAATATATGGTTTGGCCAAACGACTTATATAATGATAGGTGTATCATTAATAAACCACTTGGGGTTCTCATGGAAGTATATAGTATGTTTATTAACCATATAATATAAAAATACAAAGAGACATTGTAAATTTCAAACAATTTAACTAAGAGTTAAATCTAAAAGATAAAGTTAATATAGTGACCCAAACCTGTCTAAAACCTATTGGTTGAGTGTTTTTCGACCCATCCCCACCTCATAATTTAAATAATTCATTTTTTAGCCATTAGAAACAAAAAATTATTTTATTATAAAATAATATTTCTAGCTTTCCAAACGTGCCCCTCACCCCTCTTATAAAAGGTCACTCTCCCTTCTCTCTAATTCACACCTTCAAAGCCATTTGGCTCAGCCAACCCCTAACCAAATACCCTCTCAACTATACTCCCTTCATCCTAGAGGCTTTCATTTAGTCAGAAAGCCAACCTAATAATCCCTTTTGATCAAATCAAAAGGAAGAAACCAAAGAAGAGGTAAATATTTCATCACCTCTTTCAAGTTCCTTTCTTCTTACACATCCTTTTTCTTTGTTGTTTCCATTATAAAATAATAACTCCAGTATATTTTTTATAATGTGATGTTATTATAAATATGTTACAACCAAATTAATTATTCTATCCATCCTTTGAATGACATGTCACCATAAGTGGGTACGTATGGCTTACAGTCTCCACGTCGTGATGTAATTGTTATTCAATACATTATTATTTGGATGGGTATAATAATGAAGTTTAATTGATGTAAATAATAACTATAAAATGATAATTATTCTCTATATATGATATACCATCAAATTATATATTATTTTAATATCAAAATAATTATATTGTCACTCATGCTTACGTACAGATTACCGTCTCCACGAACGCGATGAGATTCATTCCCCATCATATCCATTAAAGATTATTTTTAATTAGATGATTAAAAATAATGTTTAAAGACTTGAAATAATTCTTGATAGGAATAAGATACATCCCATCCATAACAAATATGATTCACATAACAAATAATATAAAGGAAAATGAATCTGTTAACATCCGAAACAACGATAATACTAAGATATTATTAACAAAACATTGCTAAAAGATCATATATTATATCATAATAATGTATATGATTCTTGTATAATTTAATAACAATTATTTAACCATTATAAAGAAGTTTAACCTACCCTCAACCAAGGAAATGTACAAGGTAAGGGTTAATTTCACAATCTCTTTATTATTTGAGGTTTTTTTACGTAAGTGTCTACTAGGACTCTTTGTCATCTACATCCATGTTTATTAAAAATGTTTTTCAAAACATTCTTACTATTTACTAGAATATGGGTTAAAGTCATATATACCCTTTTTTTAATTTTTTAAGATTTTTATAAAGGAATCTTTCCTTCATTTTCCAAACAAGGTCCTTTATAACCTTTTCGTCAAAATTACGGTAAGAATTTTTTTTTAACTTCTACGGTGGGTGCGGCTATTTTTCACCGTTATAACATCATCAAAGCTTCCCTTAAAAGCTTATAATAATATTTTCAAAATAAATGTTTTCTTTATAAATTATGTGACTCTTAAATTATTTCAAAATAGAAATATATATTTCTCTAAAAAAGGTTTGGATTTTATCTATGTCAACATCCTTTGATGAATTTTAAGCTTATTTGAAGTAGATTTATTATGATACAAAACTTACATATTGTATTGAAGGTTTTATGATATTTTTGACTATGGATGTGTTATTTTTATACCATTCATGGTTTATGGATAAAGTATTGACATTTCATATGCTAGTTTTAATACCAATGTTTATGTTATGTTAAACCTTTTCATATGAGGAATGCATTGGACTTAGTATGTGATGGGTGGAGCCCGCTATAGCTCCTCGATGCATCGGTTGGTCTCATGAGACAAACTAGTGTCCTAAGACAAGGCCTTGAAAAAATCATATTTGTAGTCTTCGAACAAGGCCTTGAATATGTAGTTATGAATGTTCAGCATTATGTATTCCATCGTTATGAAAGTGGCTATTGATATTGCATGTGATTATTCGACTAGTAGAATATCAATGTGAGTATGTAAATTGAATTATTTGATTTTATCTTTTCCATATTATACTGAAGTTCAAGTTTAAAAGGATATTATTTTAGTCATATACATTTCCTTAAATGTTTATTCTTATTTATGAAAGTTTCCACAATATTTTTATCCTTACTGAGCATCTGAGCTCACCCATTTCTATGTTTTATTTTTCCGAGGATGCGAAGAAATATTTTATGGAAAACCTGTTGGGATAGTCTGAGGGGATATGAGTGTGGTCTATGGAAACAAATGTTGATGTAGTTTTTTATTTTATGATGTAATGTAAACCTTATAAATGTATCTAGTACTTCCAAGGATACTAAACTAATCGGTCTTTCGAGACTTGATCGTTTGTGATCATGCCAATGTTATGTAATAATGCACCGACTCTGGGTAACTGGGGTCAGGGCGTTACATTAGAAAATAAATTTACTTGATTTCTTCCCTTGTCATAAGCATAATATCATCTTTTTTTTTCTTTAGATCCATTTCCACTTAATTTCATATACCTGAAGATGGATATTCAAGATGAATTTTATCATACATGAAGTACTTTTAATGAATCAAAATATCTATAAGTAATTTCCTCATCCTCTAAATATTTACCAAAATAAAAATGGTTAGCATATATTATTCAATATGATAAATCATAATTTAACCATGAACAATAATATCCAAGGTTCAACTTAATCTATACATTAAGTAGTGACCTTAAGACTCAACCAAAATATGTGTGCCCTAAGTCAAAGACCAAAACTTTAGATAGAAGGTAACTAAATTTTCAAAATCACCTTAACATAAGATTGCACCAAAAAATAATATACCTTTATATACTTTAAACCATTATTAAACATGAATGCTTCCATGAGTAAAATTTCAGGTTTCTATATATATTCCTTAAATCCCAATATCTAATAATTACAGCATAACATAAACCATCAAATCACTAACCACCTTCATGGTCACCAATATATCCCATAAAAATCTATTTATTATTATCTCAACATCAAATATGTATTTAGGGTTAAATTTCCCATGTCATTTGTTTTCAAAAAGATAAACATACAATAGAATTACTTCCCTTGATTACCATTTTTATTTATAGCATGCTTCCAATTCCTTAAAGAAGAAGTTCTGCAGTCAAATCCTTATATATCTCATGATTCTTATAACCAAATAATTATTGATAAAATAATCGCATAAAATAATTCATTAATCCAAAAACATGAATATTAATCATTCCTCTTATTATTATGTTATAGTATTATAATCTTTACCATGATCAATTATACTCATTTGGGGTATATTCCTTCGACACTTAAGACATTTATTTGTATAATGTCTCATCTCCTTGAAGTTCTAACATTAAAAATACAATAACTAGGGAATATTAGTGTGATATAATGTCCACTAAAATCATATATGACTCAACCATGACTCAAACAATTTTTTTATTTACATATAATGTTAAATACTGTAAATTACTGTATTTCACTATTCACTAAAATTAAAATATTTTAGAAAAATCCCAGAAATTCACCCTAACCATTTTTTAACATTTAGATTAAAAAAATAGACTATATTTTGTTAAAATAATTTTAATAATATTTTAAATTTAATTTTTTATAAAAATAATCTTTTATTTTATTCTTTCATTATTAAAATAATTATTGCATCATCATCGTATAATTATTTAAGTAGTGCAATGGAAAATCAAGGAGGCCCTCATACAAGGGATAAATATCATAAAAAAATAAGGCTGCTTTATTGGAATTTTCAAGGGCTGGGGAATTCCCTAATGACCAAATCCCTTAGACACATTATTTTGGCCTATAAAACCTTGCTTGTTGGCATTGCTGAACCAAAAATTGTATTTGAGAATTGGAAAATTTTCAAATGTGTCTCTCTTGGATACCAATTTATCTCGAATAATCTACATACCTCCAACAAGTATCATCATTGAGTTTTCTCTCATACATGTTTTGACACCACTTCATGCATCAGGAAGCCTTAGAGCATATCAGTATCATACAGCAATGAAGGGAATGATTTTTTCATCTCATTTCTATATTCTTCCACTTCTTATATCAAGGAGAGAACGCTTTTGGGTGATCTTATAGGTACTTATGAAATTATGGATCTCAAATGCATAATCTGTGGTGAATATTATACAATTTTAAAGCCTAAAGGTAAAACTGAACTTCACTTCAATAGAATTTCATCCCCAGAATTCTCTTGTTGTATTAGTCATTGAAATCTTGTGTCGTTCCTATTACATGATCTAAATTCACATGGGATTGGTATTCCCTGAATGGAAGACATGAAAGAAAATTTGAGAGATTATTTATTAAAATGGATGATATACGTGGTGTACATGGTGTCTCTAGTTTTACCCATCCCAAGCATTATTCAAATCATAATCCCATCCTCATGGATGTTTCTTCATGTTTTTTTGGTCAACTCCTATCCCTTTCAGATTTAATAACAGATGGCTTATTGCTCCTGGATGTAGAGAAATTGTGATTTAATCATAGAGAATTGAACCCATTGGTAGCCCCTTTTATAGTATTGCTTCCAAATTAAAGCATATAAAAAATTTACCCAAACAATGGAGTAAGAAATATTTCTCCATGCTTGATATGGAGTTAAAGAGTGTTGAAGATGATCCTTCCTACTATCAAGTTAGAAACCAACATTAGAACTCACCATCAAGGGAATAAATTTAAGCCCATAACCATCTTGATGACCTTGTAATGATAAAGGAAAGGTTGTTAAAAAACATCTGAACATAAAATGGTTAAAGGATGGTGACAAAAACTTTAATTTCTTTCACATATTAAACAAAGATAATAGAGAAAAGGATGGTCTTAAAGACATTGGTATTAATAGACATCATCATAGTTCTAAATATTATATCTCTCAAGCTGGTGTGAACTTCTACATAGTTATATACTCTGATAATGGGAAGAATGGAACGCATAAAATAGTTGATAATATTGCTCCCTACATTTAAGATCATCAAAACAGTGTCCTTATCATGGCTTCCTCTATGGAATAAATCAAATCAACCCTATTCTCTCTCAACATGGATAGTCTACCTATCCCTATTGGGTTTAATAACAAGTTTTTTATGTTTTATTAGGACATTTTGAAGGAGGAAATTACTTCTGAAATCAAGGAATTATTTACTCACTGGTCAATACCTTGTGCTGTGTATGAAAGCTTCATTTCCGTATTCCCTAAGAAATAAAATGAACTAGATATTAAGGACTTTATGATGATTTCTCATTGGAACCCAATTCCCAAGTTTATCTGAAAAATCATCATGATAAGAGTAGGGGAGATCATGAAGAACTAAATTTCTCCAAACCAGTTTGGTTTTTTCCTGGGTAGTAACATTCATAATTATCTCTTCATTTCCTCAGAAAGAATTAATCTTATGAAGAAGAAAACATGTCTATTATCATTAACTTCACTCCTAGAGGATTTTTTTCTTATTTGAGGGGTGTGTGGCCGGGTGAAACACTCTCTAGGATCTTGTTTTCCACTGATGATGACTATTTGAGAAAATGTCTAAATGACCTCACTCAAGATGGTATTTATAATAAAATCGAAGAAGGTGGATATAATTTTTCTCCATCACATATTCTCTATACTAATGACACCATCCTTCTTAGGAAAGCTTCAAATAAGACTATTTTCTCCATCAAATCTCTCTTTTCACATCAGGAAAAGGTTACAGGCCAAGCAATAAGCTCAGAGAAATCTTTTATGGTCTTTGGTAATTGTATTATGGTTAGTAAAAAAATAGGATAGCCAAAAATCTTGGTGTTCGGAGATGATCTCTTCTATTTTATTATCTTAGTGTTCCTCTATTTTGCAGTAATTTGGGGAGATATAATCTTAAATAAATATGAAATTGAATTGTTAACAAAATGATGAGATGAAAAGGGAACGAAATTTACCTTGAAATATGGGTATTCCTTGTTAACTAGGTGATAAATTCAAAATTAATTTACTCTTTTTCCTTCTATAGATGGCCTAGAGGTTCGATAATGGAGCTTCAAGGAATGATTAGGAACTTCATTTGTTCTGGGTCAATTTACGAAAAAAATGGTAATAGTTGGATGGATGGAGTGCTTTAGTCCCATTGAAATTGGAGGCATTGGGATTAAAGATCTTTGATTATTCAATGATGGCCTTATTGGGAAATTTACATGGCATCTTCTTACTAATGATGCACCCTATGATTTTCTATCTGATAGATTCAAAGAGAAATTATTGAACAGATATAAATTTTATATTGCATTTTCTATTTGACTAGCTCTTAAGAAGTCTTTTACTACTATCTTTCTTGATATTCAATGGTTGGTGAGCAGTAATTCTACTCTCAACTGTTGGACCAACAATTGGCTTGGCAGCCCACTGGAGAACATTTTCACTATACCTCCAGGTCTTATAAACACGCACATTGATTATTATATCACACATTACCAAAACCATAGTCATATTCTACCTGCTTAGGTTCAGATGGACATTCAGTATTACTTCTTCATGAACTATGATACCCTTATATAGAGAAAAAACAGGTTTGGTCACTTCAAACCAACTATTACTATAACTTTCATTATAGGTCATTCCACCGTCCACCATCATGGATTATGAAATTCAAAAAACCCTTTATACAACCTTCCCGATTTCTTCTTTTTGGGAGGACATGGAATCATAGGCTCCCTAATCATGACCAAATTCAAAATAGTAGACAACAAATGGTTTCAGTCTGTCTCCTATGTCTCAAGGTTGAGGAAGATTCCCATCATCATTTCTTTACTTGTAGTTTTTCATAGCAGTTGTTGGAATATGTTGGATTTATATTTGGAATGAATTTTAACACTCAACTATAGGTTCTTGAGTTCATGTAGATGCTCACTAACTCATGTCGGAGTGACCAGATTAGGTAATGACTTCTTGCAGCTGTTGCAGCAACTTTTTTAGTAGTCTGTATTGTGAGGAATATGAGGAACTTTGATGACCAATAGTCGTCCCTTTGTGTGGGAAAGATGGCGATACATATATAGGTGTACACTTCTTTGGTTATGCCGACCAAAATCATGTCAAATAGCCTTGATAACCTTGAACTCCTTCAACGGTTGGGTGTTGTAGGCAGGCCAAGAAAACACAAAGTGATGAAATTTATAAGATGGATCCTACCTATCATTTGATGGATCAAGGTTGATGTTGAGGGCGCACCCTCTGGAATTCCAAGACCCTCAAGTTATGGTGGTGTTTTTCCTCACTTATTTAGGCTTTGTCAAGGTATTATTTTATCATTTCACTAGCATTGGAGTGGCCTATGAGTCATTGTTGTGGGATATTGTGCACATAGTTAGGTACACCATTCAGTATAATTGAAACCTCTTATGGATTGAATCTAATTCTGAAGTTTTTGTTCAAGCTATAAAAACTAGAATAAGGAATGTGCCCTAGAAAATCCTACCCCATTGGATTTACCATCTTAGTATTATTGATCAACTCAATTTTTTTATCTCACATGCTTATCGAGAGGAAAATCAAGTAGTGTATGCCTTATCGTAGAAGGTGGTCTTGGATATAGGTATGATGTGGTAATTTAGAACCCCTTATTTTTTATTCCCATGGTATATGTAGACATGTGTAGTACCCTGCATACCCGAATTTGTAATAACCCCTTATAACTCTTGACTTTCCTTGTTCATTTTTATATAATATTTTCTCAGGGCTGGATGACTAGACCCTAGACCTTTTGGATAATTATTTAAGGTAATTATTTCATCATTAACAATTTAAAATTAAATACAATGATGTAGATATATATTTTAAATTTAAAAATAATATATATATAGTTGAATATATCATTTTAATAACACGATATTAAAAATAATATTGTTATTAAAAATATGAATGACGTTTTGTAATTGTCAATAATTCAAATAATATCAAAGTCATTTTCATGGAAAAGAGTCTATTAAACAACTCAAATTAAAACCTTATCTGATAAGGGTAAAATAAAAATTATCAATTAATATTTGGTAATGTTTTAGGATAATTTTCAAGTTATTATCATTTTATTTTTAACCTAAATTACCAAGTTTACTCTTTACTGTTCAAAAAAAATTAGCAAGGTTACTATTCATATTGGTAAAAAATAAAAGGGACATGTTTACTAAATTATGAAATTATGAGTCCAAATACAGAATATATTTTTCAACTTTTAAAACATGGATGTTTTAGAATTCAATTTAAAATTAATCTTGCAAAACATAATGAAAAATAGTTTTTTTGAAAAATGTATTTTTAAACCCAAAAATGTACTTACAAAAAATAAGGTATAATGATGACTAAAATAAATTATATTATATTATATATATAAATACTGTTTAATTTACATTGAGATAAAATTCAAATAATAAATATACTTTTAATATAATGAAATTTAAATTTATATAAAATTGATATTTTTAACTATTTACTAGAAAATAAATATATTCAGAAAAATACCAAAAATTAATTCTAATACAATTTTGAATTACATATTTTTAAAATGTATTTTTTTCAAATATAATTTATAAAATTGTTAAAATGTATATTTAAAATAAGTGCACTATTAAAAGGTGGTAAAATTACCTTTTATAAAATATATCTATTCACAATTAAAATTTAATTTATTCTAATCTTAAGCCTATGCAAATTATTGGTTAAATTTAAAAAAATATTATTGATTATGTAAAATATAAATTTAATAAATATATTTCACAAATATTTATTAATTAAATTTATTAAGATTAAATTTTATTATGGTCAAAAAAAATAGTTTTTTTAAACATCCTTTTTGTTCAATTGGTTCTTTATTTTCATTTATAATTAATTGGTAACCAATGAATTTATTTTATAAACATGTGTAAACTATATTTTCATAAAATAATTAATCCCATCCATTCCCTCCATTCCAACGGTTATGTGATAACTACCACAATTAAATAAAAATATTTAATCATTTGTTTAAGCTCGGTGTTTTGTGTAACGTAAGTTACCGAAGAAGTTAAATTTATAAAGATACATACGATAAAATATGGAAGTGTTACATTATCCCCTCTAAAAAATTACATCCTCGGAATTTGGAAATTGCACCAATGGTTGATACTTGAAAATTCTTTTATGGGAAACCCACATCATAAAATAGGATAAAAAACATTCACTTAAATGAAGAGAAAATACAATGTGGTGATCACCACAAAACTAGGTTTCCCTATAATAGAACATTAGTGGAAAGTGAAAACATGGAAATAGAAAATACAACTAACAATCATGTTCATATAGAGATTGATATAGAACATGGTCATTAGTAATTCTGCCATCACAAATCCATAAATTTGAGATCATTTAAAATACAATTGATTTCTCATAAAGAAAAGTAAAGATATAATGTTTTTGTTTCAAATTCTTTTTCCCAATATTTGGTGGAATATTTTACTATTCAGATAATCACTTTAGATATAACACCCCAAGATTTCATAGTACGTTATTTTTTCAAAATAATTCAATAACTTGCACTACATGCAACACTGAGTTCAAGCACACCCCGACTTACCAAACCAGCCGTTCAAAAGTGGTTATGAATAGTATTAACTAAATTTTAGACTTTATATAATTCTTATAATTTTATAATCCATATTATGAGTTTCTTAGACATAATGTAAGAAAAAATTCATTTTTTCAGATAAAAGAATTATTTTTTAAAAAATGAAATTTCACCGCCTTTTAATGGAGAACCCTTTTTAAATATAACATTTGAAACTTTTATATATTAAATTTGAAAAAATAAAGTTCTTCTTTAGAATTTGTACATAAGAATTTAGTTTCAATAAATTTTTGGTGTTTTTCTGATAACTTTTATATTTGGGTGAATAGTGAAAATACTATATTTTAACTGAAAAAAAAAATTATAATCAAAATAATTTATAGTCTTAAATTATACATTTTAATGGTTTGGAAATATAATTAGATAATGTTTTTACCATTTAATCTAATTATGGTCATTGTAAGTAATTTTACCTTAAAATTGGACATAAATAAGTGTCAATCTTTTGATAGTTATTATTTCTTAAAAATACGCTTTTAGGTTTTGACAATGGGAATTAATTTTAAATTAATTAATGAAACTTTTATGTTTTTAAATTTTTAAAATACAATTCATTTTTGAATTCGGAATATCAAAAATATCATAGGTTGAATTTTTGGTATTTTTCTGAAAACTTTCAATTTTTGATGAATAGTGAAGAACACTGAGTTATAGTTTAAAATCGAATTTTTATTTAAATAATTATTTATTTTATTTAAATTTATTTTAGGTCAAAATAGATACATAAGACCTAAATAAGTTCAATGTAATTCATTGGAGTCAGTTTATAATAATTTAAATATATAAAAAGTTTATTAAACTTTTCACTGTCTTTTACCCACCTCCTAGGAGAATTTGCAAATTAAAATAAAACATAATTTAACCACTTCTGTGAATGGAATTTCAAAAATCTGAGAGACATGGTTGATATCAGTAAGAAAAATGTGGTTCGATAAGATGAAAATAATTTTTGATGAATAGTAACTTTTTACTTTTATTTACCATGGTTAAAAGTAAATTGGATATTTAAGGGTAAAATTGATATTATTATTACCCTAAAACATGTCATAATTCTATTGGATAAGTATAATTCGACCAAAAATAACCTTAGGAATAAAATATGAACCTTTTTGGTCCACTTGGATTAGATTAGGACACTTATTATTATTTTATTTAAAGAAGATATAAAAGAGTTAAAATCAAAGTTTAATAACTAAAACATTTTTAATATAGGGTTATACATAAGATAAATTCGACTATAAATATTAATTATAAATATAAATATATTTACTACATAATGGTATTTTATTTATATTTTTATACATTAAATAATTCAATTTATTTATGACACATTGATGATGCGGTAATTACCTAATTAATGAAATGTTAAAATAATTGATATTATAAATATAAAAATAAATGTAATTTGAGACTTTTTATGAATTACACTAATTTTATAGGTTAATATGAAATGTTAGGGTTGGTTATATTAATTTCTTTTGAAGTAATAATGCTGTTATGAATTTAGAAAAAACAAAATACCAAATAGTGTCAAAATTGACATAAAAGAGTTGTAAAAAAATATTATATTATTAATTGATATTCTATTCCTAAAAAACTAAGGTTCAGTAAAAGACTTATATAATGATATATGTATCATTAATGAACCACTTGGGGTTTTCTTGGAAGTATATAATAAGTTTATTAACCATATAATATAAAAATACAATGAGACATGGTAAATGTCAAACTATTTAACTAAGAGTTAAATCTAAAAGATAAAGTTAATATAGTAACCCAAATCTGTCTAAAAATTATTTGTTGAGTGGTTTTCGACCCATCCTCACCTTAGACTTTAAATAATTCATTTTGGATCTATTAGAAAAAGAAAATTATTTTATTATAAAATAATATTTCTAGCTTTCCTAAGGTGCCCCTCACCCCTCTTATAAAAGGGAACTCCCCCTTCTTTCTAATTCACACCTTCAAAGCCATTTGGATCAGAAAACCCCTGGCCAAATACCCTCTCAATTGTCCTCCCTTCATCCTAGAGGCATTCCTTTAGTCAGAAATCCAACTTAAGGAGCCCTTTTGATCAAATCAAAAGGAAGAACCCAATAAAGAGGAAAATATTTCATCACCTCTTTCAAGTTCTTTTCTTCTTCCACTTCCTTTTTCTTTGTTGTTCCAATTCTAAAATAATAACTCTAGTATATTCTATATACTGTGATTTTATTAAAAATATGGTGCAACCAAATTCATTATTCTATCCATCTTTTGAATGACATTTCACCATACGTGTGTACGTATGGCTTACCGTCTCTACGTCGTGGTGTAATTGTTATTCAATACATTATTATTTGGATGGGTATAATAATGATGTGTAATTGATGTAAATAATAAATATAACATGATAATGATTTTGTATATATTATATAACATCCAATTATATATTATTTTAATATCAAAATAATGATATTGTCGCTCGTGCGTACGTACGGATTATCATCTCCACGAACATGATGAGATTCGTTCACCATCATATCCATTCAAGAATATTTTTTATTTGATGATTAAAAATAATTTTTAAAGACTTGATATCATTCTGGATATTAATAATATACATATCATCCATAAAAAATATGACTCAATAACAAAAAATATAAGGGAAAACGAATCTATTAACACCCAAAACAATGATAATACTAAGATATTATTAACAAAGCAATGTAAAAAGATCATATATGATATCATAATAATGTATATGATTCTTTCATAATTTAATAACAATTATTTCTCCATTATGAAGGAGATTAACCTACCCTTAACCAAGGAAAAGTACAAGGTAAGGGTTAATTTCACAATCTCTTTATTATCCGAGGTTGTTTTTACATAAGTATCTACTGGGACCTCTTTATCATCCACATCCATGTTTCTTAAAAATGTTTTTCAAAACATTATTGCTATTTACTAGACAATGGGTTAAATTCATTTATACCCTTTTTTTAATTTTATAAGATGTTTATAAAGGAATCTTTCTTTCATTTTCCAAAAAAGGTCCTTTATAACGTTTTTGACAAAATTAAGGTAAGAATGTTTTTTTAACTTATACAGTGGGTGAGGCTATTTTCTGCTGTTATAACATCTTTGAATCTTCCCCTACAAGCTTATAAGAATATTTTCAAAATACATTTTTTCTTTATAAATTATGTGACTCTTAAATTATTTCAAAATAAAAAAGCGATATTTCTCTAAAAAAAGGTTTTGATTTCATCTATGTCAACAACCTTTGATGGATTTTAAGCTTTTTTGAAGTTGATTTATTATTATACAAAACATTCATATTGTATTGAAGGTTTTGTGATATTTTTGACTATGGATGTGTTATTTTTATACCATTCATGGTTTATGGATAAAGTATTTACATTTTATATGCTAGTTTTAATTTGAATGTTTATGTTATGTTTAAACCTTTTCATATGAGGAATGCATTGGACTTAGTATGTGACAGGTGGAGCCTGCTATTGCTCCTCGATGCATCGGTAGGTCTCATGAGGAAAACTAGTGTCTTGGCACAAGTCCTTGACAGAATCTTATTTGTAGTCTTGGCATAAGTCCTTGACTATGTGGTTATGAAAGTCCTGGTATTATGCATTCCATCATTATGAAAGTGGCTATTGATATTGCATGTGATTATTCGAGTAGTAGAATATCTATATGAGTAAGTAAATGAAATTATTTGATTTTATCTTTGCCATATTATACTGAAGTTCTTGTTTAAAAGGATTTTGTTTTAGTCTTATACATTGCCTTAAATGTTTATGCTTATTTATGAAAGTTTCTGCTATATTGTTATCCTTACTGAGCATCTGACCTCACCCCTTTCCATGTCTTATTTTTCCATGATGTGAAGAAGTATTTTATGACTGACCTATAGGGATAGTTTGATGGGATTTGAGTGTGGTCTATGGAAACAATGTTGTTGTAGTTTTTCATTTTATGATGTAATGTAAACCTTATGAATGTATCTAGTACTTCCAAGGCTACTAAACTAATTTGTATTTCAAGACATGAACTTTTGTGATCATGCCAATGTTATGTATTAATGAACCCACTCTAGGTAACTGGGGTTGGGGCGTTATAGTTGGTATCAAAGGAAGTTTTGTACAAACCTTGGAATCTAGATTTAGATAAACTCTTATTAGAGCACATTACCCTAAGATAGGCTATGAGGATTAGTATAGAAGAACTTCGTAGAATTTTGGTAATGTAGATATTTTGTGAGTTTTAAAATAAATACATCTCTGTCTGGATACGAGCAGGTAGAGGCGGATCTTGTACAGATGTACCTAGGGGTAAAACCTGAAAACACCGCTTTGATTTAGAATTAAACGGGAACTAGTGCATGACAATGGGCCTTGTTTTACTCTTGGTTATGACACCCCTGAGGGATATTCTTAGGATAATTATCATTTTCTTTACAAATCATTATGAAGAATTTACTAGTATATACCTCCTCAAAGAAAATATTTTTATGATTATGGATTATATCCATAAACTGTTCAATTTACGTTAGGTATTTTACAAGTTTTGATTTATTCATTACATTTCATAAACTGACCTAGTGTATTCCATTGTATTGAAATGGCACCCAGTAGAAGGAATGTGAACTCCAACAATACGTATGATCCAATGAATAATAAGGATCATATCTTTCACAGTAATAATCCAACATTTAGAAGGGAAATAGTCTCCCATGTTTTCTCAACATATAAAGAAATAGTGTCATGTGTTAATAAGATAAGTAAATAATTCTCTGAGTCCTATGGATTTGAATGGAATCAAGAGAATAAAAGGATGGAAGAGAGAAATATGGATAAAGGGAAGAGGGAAAAGAAGGATTTTCCCATATGTGATAAATGTAGAAATAATCACCTTGGTAAATGCTTGAAGGGAATGTGAGTTTGTTATAAGTGTGGACAAAAAGGAAACCAAGTATGTGATTGCAAGGGTATGAAAAAGGTTTCAAATGTAGAATTCTTCATCTAAAATGAGTTGGGACACTATGAAAATCAATCTCCAAATCATCAAAGTATACCCCAAATGCTTCTATTGGATAATAATAAAGTTATGATACTACTGAAGTTGAAGAGGAATGATTAGATTTCTTACATTTTTATTAAAGTATTGATTCATTTGAGTATTGTATTAATTATATACATGTTATAAGAATTATAGAGTATATAAGGATTGTACTGTAGTACTATTTCATTAAGGACTTGAGATAGTGTGGAACCAAGAAAAGTGACTCAATAGCAGGTTAAATTTTTGGAAAATATATGATTGAGAGAAAGATAAATCATGATATGGTTCTGATACCAAGGTAGTGATTTTGGAATAATACATGATTGATATGGATAAATTATATTGGATATTCTTGACTACCTTGAAACTGATATATGATTTGTATATTCCATTATTCTTGAAGTTTACAACATTTTTTATAGAAGGATTATATCCAGTATTCTAAAAAGAATAAGGGAGCATGAATGTAATCAATAATATTTTATGGTAATTCGGGATGTTGTAGTGTTTTAAAAGAATACATGATGAAGGTGTTAACATGTTATTACGTGGAAAAAAGGATCTTCATTGTGTTTACCTTCCTTATAAATTTTGGACTGTGAGTTTAGACAGAATTATTTTGGATAATTCTAGTTTGAGATTATTTTTTGATTGCCATAAAAGGAAAACCCGGATGTCGGGCAGCAACCAGTCGCGTCCGGCAAGGCCGAAGGTGTTAACATGTTATTACGTGGAAAAAAGGATCTTCATTGTGTTTAACTTCCTTATAAATTTTGGACTGTGAGTTTAGACAGAATTATTTTGGATAATTCTAGTTTGAGATTATTTTTTGATTTCCATAAAAGGAAAACCCGGATGTCGGGCAGCAACCAGTCACGTTCGGCAAGGCCGCGAGACTTGAACCCAAAACCGAAGGGCGACAAAGGAGTATCACCTACCACTGTCCCACATGATGTCCTAGATTGAATAATTTAGTTTTTTTAAAAGGTTTGGTAGATAAATTATAAATTCATTTTTTTGGAACCCCATACGAATAGGATAAATTGAATATTTATTTAAGTTCTATTATCTTTTAGAGTGAAATATGAGTTTATGGTAGAAATTAGTTAAAGGATAGAACTCTACTTGTCAAGTATATATATATATATATATATATATATCTTCACTTATTATATGAAGAAATTAATTCTTAAACTTTAGGTAAGGGGTCTTAAAACTAAAAATGTGTTATCCTAATACCTTGTGTTTTTTTGAACTGATGATATTTTAAATCATCATAGATTGATAGCTTTGAGGCCCTCAATTCTACAATTGTTTGTGACTGATGACCTCAATCACTCCCTAATAATATTTACATTTTTCCCCCAATTTTTTGTCTCTAATTTCCACCAAAGTTCTCTTAATCGAGATCAGAATTTGGTGGTGACTTCTTCATTCTTCTTTTTGTCTTATTAAGACTAAATTTTATTAACCCAATTTCCAATGTGGGTTTTCCTACTAAGATATTTTATATTTTCAACCTTTTATTTTTAAAGAATAATTTCAAATTGTGAGGATGCAATTTATTGAAGGAGGAAAGAATGTAACACCCAAAGATTTCATAGTACGTTATTTTTTCAAAGTAATGCAATAACTTGTACTACACGCAACACTGAGTTCAAGCACACCCCGACTTACCAAACTAGCCATTAAAAAGTGGTTATGAATAGTATTAACTGAATTTTGAACAATATATAATTCTTTTAATTTTATAATCCATATTATGAGTTTCTTAGACATAATGTAAGAAAAAATTCATTTTTTTCAGATAAAAGAATTATTTTTCAAAAAATGCAATTTTACCGCCTTTTAATGGTGAACCCTTTTTAAATCCAATATTTGAAACTTTTATATATTCAATTTGACAAAATAAACTTCTTATTTAGAATCAGGACATAATAATTTAGTTTTAATAAATTTTGGGTTTTTTTCTGATAACATTCATATTTGGGTGAATAGTGAAAATACTATATTTTAACTGAAAACAACTTTTTCAATAAAAATAATTTATAGTGTTTAATTATACATTTTAATGTTTTGGAAGTATAATTATATTATATTGGTACCATTTAATCCAATTATGGTCATTTTAAGTAATTTCACTTTAAAATTGGACATAAATAAGTGTCAATCTTTTGATAGTTATTATTTCTTAAAAATACGCTTTTTGGTTTTTACAATGGGAATTAATTTTAAATTAATTAATGCAACTTCTATGTTTTGAAATTAGTAAAATTTAATCCATTTTTTCATTTTTAATATCAAAATTATCTTAGGTTGAATTTTTGGTATTTTTTTTGAAAACTTTCTATTTTTGATGAATAGTGAAAAACACTGAGTTATTGTTTAAAACCGAATTTTTATTTAAATAATAATTTATATTATTTAAGTTTATTTTAGGTCAAAATAGATACATAATACCTATATAAGTTAAATGTAATTCATTGGATTCAGTTTATAATAATTTTACATATATAAAAATTTTATTGAACTTTTCACCATCTTTTACCCACCTCCTAGGAGAATTTGAAAATTCTCATAAAACTTAATTTTACCGCTTATGTGAGTGGAATTTAAAAAATATGAGAGAGAAAGTTGGTATTAGTAAGAAAAATATGGTTCAATATGATGAAAATAATTGTTTATAAATAGTATCTTTTTACTTTTGTTTACCACGATTAAAAGTAAATAGGTTATTTAAGGGTTAAAATGATATTATTATTACCCTAACACATGTCCTAATTCTTTTGGATAAGTAAAATTAGATGAAACCAAAATTAGGAATAAAATATGAACCACTTTGGTCAACTTGGATTAGATTAGGACACTTATTATTATTTTATTTAAAGAAGAGTTAAAAGAGTTAAAATCAAAGTTTAATCGCTAAAACATTTTTAATATTGGGTTATAAATACGATAAATTAGACTATAAATATTAATTAGAAATATAAAAATATTTCATATATAATGGTATTTTATTTATATTTTTTAGACATTAAATAATTTAATTTATTTATGACACAATGATGATGTAGTAATTACCTAATTAATGAAATATTAAAATAAATGATATTATAAATAACCAAATAAATTTAATTTGAGACTTTTTATGAATTAAAATAATTTTCTATGTTACTATGACATGATAGGGTCGGTTATATGAATTTATTTTTGAAGTAATAATGTTGTTATGAATTTAGAAAAAACAAAATACCAAATAGTGGCAAAATTTACATAAAAGAGTTTTTAAAACAAATATTATATTATTAATTGATATTCTATTCCTAGAAATCTAAGGTTCAGCCAAAGGACTTATATAATGATATTTGTATCATTAATGAACCAACTGGGGTTCTCTTGTAAGTATATAGTATGTTTATTAACCATATAATATAAAAAATACAAAGAGACATGGTAAATGTCAAACTATTTAACTAAGATTTAAATCTAAAAGAAAAAGTTAATATAGTGACCCAAACCAGTCTAAAACCTATTGGTTGAGTGGTTTTTGACCCATCCCCACCTTATAATTTAAATAATTCATTTTCTATCCATTAGAAACCGAAAATTATTTTATTATAAAATAATATTTCTAGCTTTCCTAGCGTGCCCCTCACCCCTCTTATAAAAGGGTACTCCCCCTCCTCTATAATTCACACCTTCAAAGCCATTTGGATCAGTCAAAACCTACCCAAATACCCTCTAAACTATCCTCCATTCATCCTATATGCCTTCCTTTAGTTATAAATCCAACCTAAGGAGCCCTTTTGATCTAATCAAAAGGAATAACCCAAAGAAGAGGTAAATATTTCATCACCTCTTTCAAGTTCCTTTCTTCTTCCACTTCCTTTTTATTTGGTGTTTCCATTATAAAATAATAACTCCAGTATCTTTTATTTATGTGATGTTATAATAAATATGTTACAACCAAATTCATTATTATATCCATCCTTTGAATGACATGTCACCATAAGTGCGTACGTACGACTTACCGTCTCCACGTCGTGGTGTAATTGTTATTCAATACATTATTATTTGGATGGGTATAATAATGATGTTTAATTTATGTAAATAATAAATATAAAATGATAATGATTCTATATATATGTTATACCATCCAATTATATATTATTTTAATTTCAGAATATTGATATTGTCGCTCGTGCGTATGTACGAATTATTGTCTCCACGAACGCGATGAGATTCATACCCCATCATATCCTTTCAAGACTATTTTTCATTAGATTATTAAAAATAATGTTTAAAGGCTTCATATAATTATGGATATGAATAAGATACAACCCATCCATAACAAATTTGACTCACATAACAAAGAATATAAAGGAAAATAAATCTTTTAACACCCGAAACAACGATAATACTAGGATATTATTAACAATGAAATGTTAAAAGATCATATATGATATCATAATAATGTATATGATTATTTTATAATTTAATAAAAATTATTTCACCATTATACAGGAGGTTAACCTACTCTCGAACAAGGAAAATTAGAAGGTGAGGGTTAATTTTACAATCTATTTATTATCCGAGGTTTTTTTATGTAAGTATCTACGAGGACCTCTTTATCATCCACATCCATGTTTCTTTAAAATGTTTTTCAAAACATTATTACTATTTACAAGACTATGGGTTAAAGTCATTTATAACCTTGTTTGACTTTTATAAGATGTTTATAAATTAATCTTT
Source organism: Viscum album (assembly GCA_963277665.1). Lineage (NCBI taxonomy): Eukaryota > Viridiplantae > Streptophyta > Magnoliopsida > Santalales > Viscaceae > Viscum > Viscum album. The sequence continues at coordinate 719,505,108 of OY728125.1, read as the reverse complement.
CCTTCATTTTCAAAACAAGGTCCTTTATAACCTTTTCGAAAAAAATTAAGGTAAGAATGTTTTTTTAACTTATACGGCAGGTGCGACTATTTTTCACCGTTATAACATCGTTGAAGCTTCCCTTACAATCTTATAAGAATATTCTCAAAATAAATGTTTTCTTTATAAATTATGTGACTCTTAAATTATTTCAAAATAGAAAGTCATATTTCTCTAAAAAAAGGTTTTGATTTAATCTATGTCAACATCCTTTGATGAATTTTATGCTTATTTGAAGTTGATTTATTATGATACAAAACTTCCATATTGTATTGAAGGTTTTATGATATGTTTGACTTTGGATGTGTTATTTTTATATAATTCAATGTTTATGGATAAAGTATTGACATTTAGTATGCTAGTTTTAATATGAATGTTTATGTTATGTTTAAACCTTTTCATATGAGGAATGCATTAGACTTAGTATGTGATGGGTGGAGCCCGCTATAGCTCCTCGATGCATCGGTAGGTATCATGAGTCAAACTAGTGTCATGGAACAGGGCCTTGACAAAATATTATTTGTAGTCTTGGCACAAGGCCTTGAATATGTGGTTATGAATGTCTGGAATTATGCATTCCATCATTATAAAAGTGGCTATTAATATTTCATGTGATTATTCGACTAGTAGAATATCAATGTGAGTAAGTAAATGAAATTATTTGATTTTATCTTTGCCATATTATGCAGAATTTCAAGTTTAAAAGGCTTTTGTTTTAGTCTTATACATTGCCTTAAATATTAATGCTTATTTATGAAAGTTTCCACAATATAGTTATCCTTACTGAGCATCTGAGCTCACCCCTTTCTGTGTTTTATTTTTCCCAGGATGCGAAGAAGTATTTTATGACTAACCTGTAGGGATATTCTGAGGGGATATGAGTGTGGTCTATGGAAAAAATTTTGTTGTAGTTTTTTATTTTATGATGTAATGTAAACCTCATGAATGTATCTAGTTCTTCCAAATCTACTAAACTAATCGGTCTTTCGAGACTTGATCTTTTGTGATCATGCCATTGTTATGTATTAATGCACCGACTCTGGGTAATTGGGGTCCGGGAGTTACATTAGAAAATTAACTTACATGATTTATTCCCTTTTCATAAGCATAATATCATCTTTTTGTTTTTTTTTCGATCCATTTCCACTTCATTTTATATACCTGGAGATGGATATTCAAGATGAATTTTATCATACATGAAGTGATTTTAATGAATCAAAATATCTATAAGTTATTTCCTCATCCTCTAAATATTTACCAAAATAAAAATGGTTAGAATATGTTATCCAATATGATAAATCATAATTTAACCATGAAAAATAATATCCAAGGTTCAACTTAATCCATTCATTAAGTAGTGACCTTAAGACTCAACGAAAATATGTGTGCCCAAATTCAAAGACCAAAACATTAGATAGAAGGTAACTAAATTTTCAAATTCATCTTAACATAAGATTCCACCAAAAAATAATATACCTTTATATCCTTTAAACCTTTATTAAAAATTCATGCTTCCTTGAGTAAAATCTCAAGTTTTTATATATATTCCTTAAATCCCAATATCTAATAATTTCAGCATAACATAAACCATCAAATCACTAACCACCTTCACCGTCACCAATATATCCCATAAAAATCTATTTATTATTATCTCAACATCAAATATGTATTTAGGGTTATCTTTCCCAGGTCATGTGTTTTCAAAAAGATCAACATACAATAGAATTACTTACCTTGATTACTGTTTTTAATTATAGCATGCTTCTAATTCCTTAAAGAAGAAGTTCTGCAGTCAAATCCTTATATATCTCATGATTCTTATAACCAAATAATTATTGATAAAATAATCACATAAAATTATTCATTAATCCAAAAACATGAATATTAATCATTCCTATTAGTATTTTATAGTATTATAATCTTTACCATGATCAATTATACTCTTTTAGGGTATATTCCTTTGACGCTTAAGACATTGATTTGCATAATGTCTCATCTCCTTGAAGTTTCAACATTGTAAATTGGAAAACTTTTTCTTACCATTTAAATATCAATAATGGAGTCCTTTCTATACACACTTTTACCAAAATTTCACACACGGTTTTTATTTTTTTCATCATATATTTCGGTTCAATTGGGTATCTCAGTTTCTCTCTTGAGTTCCAAGTGCGACGATGTTTGAACTTTTGAGGTGTATCTTGTTTATTTTTGACCTCATGGTTATTATTTTGTTTTTTTGGGAGTTCTTGGAGAAAATTTCGGTTTTTGAGATTGATATAACTCTGAGCACAGTTTTCACATGGTTATAGGAAACTGTGCGACATACTCTAGGTAACCATGCGGTTGAGCTTTGGAGGCAGTGGCATAGCACACGACCTGTGCATGGTTTGTCAAGCCATGCCAAAATAGTGAGGGAAGCTACTAGTTTTAGACAAAGATGTTTTTCATGGTTGGAACAAATTTTTTTAAATATTGAATACAAAACATGTAAGTGCTCTAGTGTTTCCAGTGAGGGGCACATGGTTGGTGCACTATTTGGTAAACCATGTGGGAAAACCAAGCAAGCTGCCCAGATCTTAAAACATGTAAATTTTCTCTTTTTTCCTATGAGGAATTTAGACCCAATATTCCCCTTTATCACTTATTCTTGTTCTTTTGACCCAAAGGAGGATCCTCCTTTATTCTTTAAGCCTCATCCTCCCTGTATCTGTGTGGATATTCTCTTTCTTCATGGATTTGGGGTGCGTTCTCAAGGTAATATCATCTCCTCTCCTACCTATTCATTCTAATTTAATTTTTTTGTGTTTTTTTCAAATATGGTCATGTGGACCAAGGGTTTTGTTTCTCCTTGATTTATATTTTGGGTATCATTTGTTTATGTTTTCTTGGGAATGTTTTTACTTCTTCGGTCCCTTGTAGCATGGTCTCAGGCATGCGTTTTTTAATGGGCCAAGATATCGAGGTAGGTTTCCCTTTTCAATTTGCATTAAAATTTAATTTTTTTGGTTTCTTACTTTTCAAACCTTCAATAAATGTTAAATATTTTTGTGTGATATCTTAATATATTTTTTGGTGTACAAAGTGGTTATTTATCCTTTGGTTTGTGATAAATTCCATTTTTTGTTACTTATTATACACCATGTTTTTGATGAAATGTACGGTCGTATTTTGTGGATATTTTGTGACATTTAAATCATGGAATAGATTTCTAAATATATTTTTGACATCTTAATAGTGTTTTTGGGTTTCTAAAATGAATTTATAAATTTTTTTGTCTCTTGAAAATAGAATAGCATGTGATAACAGTGTGTGGCCCGATTGGCACTTTGATAAAAATGCTTTTAGTTTATGTATGTGTTGAGATTACTTGAAAGAGATTTGTAAAATTATTTTTTATGTGAATGGTTTGTTTTTACCTTTTTGGAAATATTATTTTGTTATTTTATAAATAATTGTCTTTGTGAAATGATCTTGAGGCCCGTTTGGCACTTTTATGAAAGTGGTGAAATGTTTATCATGAAAAACCTCCATGGATAATCTTCATTCCTTGTATATATTTAATGGGTGGGATTTCATTCATGTGGAATCCTCATGACCCATTTAACTTGAGTAGAATGGGAGATCCTAGGTATGGAACCCTTGAGATCTAATTATACTATGGAAAGAGATTTATCCTTAGGGTTGCTTGGGGTGATTCCTGTTGTTGAATTATTGTTATATAATAATGTTATTGGATGATATGTTGGAATCAGTTGTCTCACCCCATTTATATAGGAGACATGGGAACCAGGCATATTAAGAAAAAATTTTGAGAATTATTTCTACACTGGCTATATTATGAACTAGCTGGTGGCCTATAGTAGGTGGATTTAATAGGTTTATTTCTATGGGATTTTCCCCTTGGTTTATCCTGAGTTTGGGAGGCGAAGAGTATTTAGGGTTCTTCTGATTTCATTATGTGTGTATTTATTTTAGGGATGAGTCTCAATTATTAGTATGTTCTAGATTATTCATGATCTCCTAGGTTCACCCAAGTCTATTGGCACTTGTAGTATTTAATTTTGGAACATATTTCTTGGTTATCCTTATGTGATTACTTACATTTCCCTTATTGTATTATTATTATAATTTTATCCATCAGAAAGAAGGTTTCCTACTAAAACCTATAAAATATTTTAAAGTGTCTTGTGAAAGGATTTGGAAATTTTTTTGAAATACATATGGATCCTCTTTCGAAAACAAGTGTGTGTTTAGTTGTAAAAGGAAGGAAATGTACCGTGTTTGATTTTTTTTGGAAAATGTTTTAAAATGATATCTTCATATATTTTATGTCAAAATTGGAGTTTATGTATATTTTATTTTAAATTGTGTGCATTGGGTGTATATTATTTGGGCTAGACTACTAAGATTTAATATTAACACCTATAGACTCTTCTTGTTTTTCAATTGAGGTGGAGTTTACAGCTTGGTATCGGTAATTGTGGTAGATGGTTGGTTTTAGTATCAAAGAGTGACCTTTGGGGTCACTTGGAGATGATGTTGTGATCATGTTTAGTCTAGTCATTGTATAGTTTGGTAGTATTTTAATATTTTTGTATATAGGATGTTCCGTTTGTATATTGTTATATCTATTGGGATGGTTTGTTTATTTCATTTGTCTTATTTATTTAATATTGGGAGAAATAATTCGATTTTTATTATTCTTTTGATTCCAATCACTTGTTTCTATCCCATCAGGATCGGGAATGCCCTTCGGGCCATGTCACAGATCAGCTCAAGTGACTGGTTCGGGGTTGACCCAGGTTGGTTCATGAAAAAATTTGATCAAAAGATGATGGCTCTTTAGAGGACCTTGATTTTCAAAGCTCTATTTTGTTACATTGGGATGTCAAGGTAGATGGAATAGGACTTTCAGTACTTGAGAGGTAGGAATGAGAAGGTGGAAATAAACCCTCACTCATTCTGAGCCTCAAGTTTACATGGGAAGCCTAGTTTTGTTGGTTTATTTTTGGTTCTTATAGATTTTTTTCTATTTGGGATATCAAAAGGGAGTTTGGATATTGGTCTTTGGGAGCTCGTAGGGCCAATAAAATCATCTAGAGTATGAGGAATGGTCCTTGAAGGCTCTCTGTGTGGGTGGTTTGTTTGGAATATTCCCACAAACCATATGGCCAAGTTACTCATCGACATGAGTTTCCCTTGTGAGTTTTTTTGAGTCTTCTTTGATCCTGAAATTTATTTTGATAGATCTAATTGTAGAAATGTAAAAAATTGGATTTTTTTTAAAATGAAAATGCTTTGATTATATTGTAAATTTAGAATCAAAACATGGGGTTTATGGAAAATGGCTTTTCGAAAGTGGATGTCTACTTTCTAATTTGTTCTATATGAAAAGGGGTGGGTTTTGATCAAATGATTTTGATGAGATGAAATTTTTTGAGTTACTGAAAAATGTCTCGAGTGAGATGAAATGGATTTTTCAATGGAAATACATAGAATTTAATTTTTGACCTTGAAAAAATGGATATAATTGAGGAATTTTAAAAAGGGTTTAGACTTAGTGGTTGGTGTAATTTGAAAAGTTTTGTAAAATTTGAAATGGAATGATTTTTGTGGGATTTGGTATTCTCATTGGTGCTCACATGCATGATTATATATAGACTTGTAGACAAGTGTTGGTATGGCATGGTTGATGGGTGTCTGTGGTGGTTTGAGAATGTACATGTGAGTGAGACTCTAAGGATTACCATTGGTGAGTGTTCAACCCACGAAGTTTGTTTTCATTCAAAAATGTTTTTGAGAAGTAAATTTATGATTTTTTCTTGAAAAATAGTGGTTGTGTGATACTTATTTTTATGATTTCGAAGTATTTTTTATGTGGTGTTTTGAGTTTGATAACTCTAAGTGATTATTTGGTTTTGATAACGATCATGGTTTTCTTGTTTCTCTTTGTTCACCTCCATAGATATTTGATTAAAATGTGTGGGGTGGATACAGGTGGTTCCCCATTAGTAGGCCTTCCATTTGAATATCCTAAGTATTTCATCCTTGAGTTTTATAAGTTAAATCCACCTATTTTTTATGGTCAAGAGGATCCACTCGAAGCGGAAGCGTGGATGTAGAAAATGGAAAGGATCTTCCATTCCCTTGTATTTCTTGAGTCATTGAATGTAAATATTGATACCTTCGTGCTTGAATGTTAACCAGGTAAGTTGTGGAAGTCGGTGTCTTGGAACAAACCTTATGATGATCTTAAATGGGAGTTCTTCAAGGCTATGTTAATTCATTAGTATTTCTCTAAAATGAAAAATGTGTGAAAGGGGATGGAGATGTATTTCTTTCAGCAGGGTAATGGATTGGTGTTAGAATGGTTTTTTCATTTTCTAGACCTAGGCCCTTACCTTTTAGAGTATGTTGTTGATGATTTCATGAAGGCTCGGTGTTTTGAGTGTGTACTTCATCTTGATCTGCAATTTAAGGTGTCAAATCTAAAACTAACTTATTTTTCTGAAGTGGTGAAGCAAGATCTCTATGCTGAAGTTGTTCTAGTATGATTTATTGATGCAAATGAACTTCCTTTAGTCACTATGAGTGGTGATTGGAGTTCAAGTAATGAAATGTGGAAGTGACCTGAAGCTATTGGTGCTGGTCATGGAATCAAAATTCATTGGGATCATTCATCAACCTCTTATGGGCATGATGTCCTTGTGTGTTATCAATGAGGAAAGAAGGGTCTCAAGAAGTCATCATTCCCATGTTCTCCAAGTCCCTTCCATGCTTGTGTATTCTTAGTTTACTTGCAATGGTTTTATTGGGGTGTTTCTAGAAAGAATCATGGAACCAATTTATATAAGTGATGTGCTATTTTGGGACTTGTTTAAAGTTCATTTATTGTAATTTTCCTTCTATTTTAAGGTTTATTTTTTACGGTGGTTGTATCAATGTTGTTTTCATTTATTGGAAATGTAAGGGGATGTTGAAAGAATTTTAATAAACTCCTATTTTTAATGGAAGTATGGTTTTCCTATTCAAAATTATAGTTTTTATATTAATATAACAATATGATGTATGTCCCTTGTTGGGGTTATCAACTCATGACTATATTTTAGTAGATGATTCAAAAATCAATTATTCATCCATAGGTCTCAGAGTGAAGCTTTTCACACAGTTAAAAAACTGTCGGGGTGTGGGGATCTTTGGATCAGTTCTTATCCCCTCCGTTCATGAGTGAGAGGTCTAAATGTTATTATTGTGTTCTTATAAACCATGGTTGTTAGTCTGGTATGGAAGTTTTTTGGTTGGAATATATGGTAAAGTCCATGTGTTGTATCGCATTGAATTTTTGATTGGTTAGTTCTAGTTGGTTCTTAATGGTGGGGAGACCCACCACGAGGCTCATTAAGAATTATAATAAAATAATAAATGTTAGTTGGTTTCTTATGATGGGGATTCTATTCAGGATGACCCTTGTTGACAAATGTTTTGTGGTTCCTAGTTTTAACTGTGATGCATGTGGTTCTATTTGAGGTTGTCTAAATTTCAAGTTCATTTATCTAAGGTATGTAGGTTTTGATCACAGGAAAAGTGTGGTTAGGTCGGCACCCAGCTATCAATTTTACCATGATCAATGATTATTCTGGGATCAATATGACTACAAACACCAATATCCACAAAATAAAATCAAATATTTTTATTAATAAGAAAGGATCCTGGAACCTTAAGAGAGGATCAACGTATTTTTTTTATAATTAATTTAATAAAATTAAAGAATTACCTCCAAGGTGATTCATTCTTTATTGAAGCATTAAAACACTCATCCAAGGACCGACTTCATTTTGATGTAGAATCCAAGGATATGATTCCTCTGTTGGTAATCCAAATATGCTCTATGTATCTTGGGACTTCTCCGAAGGGGTCTATGGATGCTAGCACGGAAGATCCTTTCACTTGTGATGTCCACCTTTGATCACCTTTAGAATCACTTCCAATGTGTTATCCTAGATCAAGTGGGGGAGGATGTCTCTCATTCTTGAGATAATTCATAGATGGGAAAGATCTATCTAGGATCGAGATCTTTTCTCTAAGGATGTTAAACATAGAACCATTGTCTAGCTGGTGAAATGACCCCTTGGAAAATTAGAGAATAATAACATAACAATAAATTTAAGTCACCAGGTAATAATAAATAATTAGAAAAAGTGTCCTTACCTGTTTTATTATTCCATGTGAAGCCTCGTGTGAAATAATAATAGAAATGCTTTTATTTCCATGACATGTAATTAACTTGCATGTTATATTTAAATATTATTTAACAAAATAATATTTAATATTATTTCTCATTGGACCAATAACTTGTTCCACCAATCCTTCTCAATATTTATTTGTCCATGAATAATGACAAATCAATTATTAAATAAATATAACTACATTATTCACTGATAAATAATTATTCTTTATGCAATATATTCTCTCGAATAACTAGTGACGAAATAAATGTGATCAGACATACTTGAATAATTATTAAACCACAACCAAGAATAATATTTATTCAACTTGTTAAATAATGAATTATTTAACTGAGATACTAGCTACACTTAGTGTGTGACCCTCTAGGACTCTTTCTCATTGGCATTAGGTGGGCTTAACTAAAGTCCAAGATTACTATCTAGAAATGGGTCAAGTCACCCAAGAGAAATAAATTGATGTCACAACAACATATAACATCATACAAACGCTTACCATGAAATATAATTCCTTTGTCTTTATATCTCCAATCAAGCGGGTTACATGAATGTTCCATTAACCCATGTGCTCGATTTCTCATTCTTTGACTTCACAGAATTGGGAATTCCTAGAGAACAATATGGACATGGATTTAGTTAGGATATATCATTTCCATCAATGTTCCTGATAAATCTAATTCCATATAATTGAAAAATTCATTCTTGCATTATTCATTAATGTAATATTACTCGTGACACACCAAAAATATCCTACCTCACCACAAACGTCTATCATCTCGATTTTGTTCCATACATCTAAGTACGCAAGTTATAATACCCATTAGTAATAATATTAAAGTCTAAGTACCAATACACACATCCATATATAGGAACATCCATTGACACTGATGAATGTGGATTTTCTATTGGAGGGTCTTTTTCTCATAATATCATCCCTGATATTACTAAGGGCACACACTATGAGAAGGTGCTTCAATGTTTCATGATTCTCCACCCCTAATAGCCTGTATCATTTGTGTCCCTTCAAATTATATCATACATCCATAGAACATATATTCAAGAATAGTGTCATGGCAGTTTTGGGTTCTTATCATAACAAGGATCCGCTATGACCTTTTAGTGTGATAGCTATTCATAGGACATTATTACATACTATGTAACAGAGAAGAACAATCATGATGTGATAAGGAGTTTATTAATATTTATCCAATGAATACATGTTTACCATAAAGTACAATGATATTGTTTTATAGGGAACCAACTCTAACATACTTTCACTTGAACTAGATCCATCTACTAACAACCTTCAGTCTTCTAGCTCTCACAAGATATTCATGCTTCTACTGAGATAGGACTTTTGTCAAGGGGTCCACCACATTCTCTTCCATGGATACTCTTCTCACTACAAATTCACCTCATTTATATAAATATCCCATTAGGTGATACTTTAGGAGTATATTCTTTGTCCTTTGATGTGACCTTGGTTCCTTTACAAGATCCACCACTGTAGTATTATCACAATACAATGTAATAGGATCCTTACTGTTGGTTACCACATTAAACTCTTGGAAAATTTTATGAATCCATATGGCTTCTTTGGATACATAAAAAGATACTATATTTTCAAACTCCACTATAGAATATACAAAAAATAGATACTTTTAAATCTTTCAGCTCACAACTCCTTCATCAAGATAGAAAACATATCCTCATTGTGACTTCAGATCATTTTGATCCATCTGAAACCCAGTACCAGCATACCCTCTGATTGCAATATCCTCTTCTCCTCCATACACATGGAACATATCCTTTGTTATTCTTAGATACATAAGGATGGTTCTGACATCATTCCAATGCTGTTCTCTGGGATCTACATGATATCTTCCTACCATGATCAGTGCATAGGTAACATCAAATCTATTACATAACAAGGCATACATGGTAGATCCTATCACTAGAGCATATGGAATATTACTCATCCTATCTTTCCCATGTTGTGTCTCGTGACACATTTTCTTGGAATGATGTATACCAGGAGACACTGGAACCAATCCCCTCTTGGATTGTTCCATACTAAATCTATTTAGTATATAGTCAAAGTATATACTTTGACTTAGTCCAAGACGCCTCTTAGATCTATCACAAATGATCTTGATCCCTAGAATTTATGATGCTTCACCTAATTCTTTCTTGTGGAAGAACTTTTTCAACCATACCTTGACTAACTGCAAGACGAGTATGTCATTCCCAATAATAAATATTTCATCTACATACACTATTAAGGTAATGACCTCATTCCCATTAAACCAATTGTAAACACATGGATCACATTCAATATTAACGAAACCAGATTCTCTTATGGATCCATGGAATCAAATATTCTATGAACTGGATGCTTAATTTAATCCATAAATGGATCTCTGCAACTTTCATACCCTTTTAGCATCACCTGGTGTCCAAAACCCTTCTGGTTGTGTTATATGAACATCTTCCTGAAGGTTCCCTTTAAGGAATACAGTTTTGACATCCATTTGTCAAATCTCATTGTCATGGAAAGATACTATGGAAGGTATGATTCTTATGTATTTAAACATGGAAACTGGTGAAAAGGTTTCATCATAGTCAATTCCTTGATGTTGTTTAAAACCTTTAGCCACTAGCCTTTCTTTATAGTTACTAACTTGACCTTCCATGTCCAGTTTCTTCTTGAATACCCATTTACACCAAACAGACTTTACATCAACGGGTGCATTAATGAGAACCCAAACATGGTTCTGATACATGGAACCCCTCTCAGAATTCATAACTTATTGCCATCTTGTGTCTTCTTATCTTTCTACCACTTCCTTGTAGGATAGAGGTTCATCATTGTCTAATAATAACGAGTCACCATCCTCTGTGACAAGTAAGCCATATCTATCTGGTTCCCTTACCTCTTTTGTACTCCTACATAGTACATGTGTTTCAGGAACTACCTCTTCCTTGGAGACCTATGGAACTTGTTCCTATACCAACTCCATTGTATCTTGAGCATCAACTTCATTGAATTAATTATTTCTCCCACTATCATTTTATTGGATGTACTCCCACTCAAGAAATTCGACATGTCTGGAAAAAGTCACTTTCATTTCTGAGGGGTTATATAGGTATTATCCCTTTGTTTCCTTTGGATACCTAATAAAGATACACTTCGTTCACTAGGTTGCTAGTTTTTTCAGAGAAAGCCTTAACAAACACCTATCACCCCCATATATGTGTATGCGAAAAAGTGGGTTTCTTTCTAATCCATAGATCAAAGGGAATCCCATTTTCCTCCTTATTTGGTAATTGATTTAATGTGTACGTATCAATTTGAAATGAATATACCCAAAAAAGATAAATGGAAGATCTATATGAATTATCATCAACCTTACCATGTCCAATAATGTTTGGTTCTGAATTTTACCAAGACCATTCCATTATGGTGTATAAGTTGGAGTGAGTTGTGATAGAATCCTAGAATCCTGTAAATGGTTGATGAACTCTTGGTTAAGATATTCTCTAACTCGATCTGACTAAAGATTCTTTATCATCTTACCAATATGATTTTCTACTTCATTCTTGAATTCCTTGAGTTTATTAAGGGACTCTAACTTATAACTCATTAAGTAAATATATCCATATCTACTCAAGTCATCTATAAAAGTTATGAAGTAAGAATATCAACCTTTAACTTATACTAGAAATGGTCAACACATGTTAGTGTGTAACAATCTTAGAAACTCTATGTCCCTTTCACTTTGTCCACTAAATGGTGATTTTTTCATTTTCCCTTGTAAACAAGAATGACAACTAGAAAGTGGTTTTAGCTTAGAAGTTTCTAAATAATCATATTAATAGATCTTTGTCAATTGCTTCTTGTCTACAAGACCAAGATTCTGATTCCCCAACTGGGTGTGGTATGAGTCATGTGATGTTGATTCTTTATCACCTGCCAACACTTGGTTATCATAATTTATTACATACAGACTATTATTTAAATGTGACATACCGTAACATATGTTTTCTTTATAAAAGTAACAGCATTTATTTTGAAATATCAAAATAAATCCATCACCTATATCTAAACATGATACATAAATTATGTTCTTGGTAACACTAGGTACATAATAACAACCATGTAAAACCAAAATCATTCTCATCGACAATGTGAGGTGGTAGTAGCCAATGGAAGGAGTAGCCATCCTCGCACCATTGGTAGCTTGAAGATACACCTCTCCTATGGAAATACTCTGAAATCTACTTATTTTATGCATTTGAATATAGATATTATCCCCACAAGCTGTATCTTGAAACCAATTTCTAGAAATAGAAATATTGCACTCGATAATGAATGAACCTTTGGCTTCCCCCTACCTCTGGGTGCAGTTCCTCTTATAATGGCCTGACTTGACACATACAAAGCATACTGAATTCTTTTCCTTTCTTTTCTTTTGGATATTCTTCTTATTGGTCAAACAGTGCTCAAAGGATTTAGATTGTTTATAAATTTTTGGCCCCTTTTCCTTGTCCTTCCACTTCATGTTCTCTATAAAGGCAGTAGGATTTTCACTCCCCATGTCCTTATCAACTTAGAAAATCAGGGTAAAAATATTCAATAGAATCTTCTCATTATTTCTCATATTATAATTCACAAAAAAAATAGATAAGGTATTATAAAGCGATGATAGTATGAGATCTGTATGAAACTCATATGGGAATTTAATCCCTAGGATTTCCAGATGCTCAATGTAGCCAATAAGCTTGACTAAATCTAGTCTAGATGGCATAGACTCTCCAAGATTATTGGTCAACAAATAATTGGAGATCCCATACATATCTTGTCTCACCTTCTCTTTATAGAGATCTTGAAAGTGAGACATCATGATTTAAGCATCCATTTCATCATGTTGCTTCAAGAGCACATTGGTCATGGATGATAGAATGAGGAACTAAACATCTGTAGCATCATTTAGAATTTTCTTATACACGGAGTGTTCCTCATCACTCACATTATTTATAGGAAAAAATTGTAAAGGCTATTATAGCACATGAATTTTCCTCTCATGGCGAAGGATAACCTGAATTCACCTCTTCCACTCCTAGAAATTAGTGCATATAATAAGATTTTCCATCTCAAGTATGGATCACAATGATATGTTTGATGTTGATTTTTATGTTGTTTATAAAAATAATATGAAAAACGTTTTAGTACTTTATCATGATAAATATAGACAAATAAATAAAATAAACATTATGATTCTCCCACTATTTTGTTGAAACCCAATAGTCCTCACCATTGTTTTCAGAATATAATGTTTCTTGGACATTCTAGTGGAAAGGATCCATATTACCCTTCTAATTACCCCAAATAGGGTTGTTCAAGAATCATGAAAGGTTTTTGGATGGAATTCCAAATTACAATTTCATTAACTCATAGGTCCTTTATTTGTTGAGTGGACCCCTCAATCCAAAAACATTAATTTTGGATTTTCCCAATATTTTCCTCTCTGCTGCAACAAGTCCTGCTAGGGCAGTCAACCCTCAATGTATATAACAATCATTGTATTTATTACACATTTAAACATGCTTTATTACATAAACATTCACTTAACACAACCCAAAAGACTAATAGTTCTAGTGTATTTTGGGATTAGGAACATTACATGACAACTTAAGAAAAAAATACAACATGCTTATTGAAAACTTCTTTTACATGACCACAACATTTGTTTGTACTTAACATTGCATGGGATAACCTGAGAACATACATAAGAAAAGGGTGACCTATAAATCTTATTAAGGGATTAAACAAGAAATAACATGAAGAATACAATACATGTTTTGAAAAACATTACCCAATGCATTGGAGTTCTATTAGGGAGCACCCTTCATGAATATTTTAATCTCATGCTTAAGTGTGACACATAGATCATATAAAATGGATTCATTCAACATCATTATTTATTCCATGATATAGGAATGTAGAATAAATATTTGAAATTATATAATCAATAAGTATATGCGTATAAAGCTGAATACCCTAGATAGATAAATGGGCATTCTATTCACTACATGATGATTTTGGCAAGGAAAATCGCGGTGCAATTTCACCAGCATAACAAAATCACATTGGGATTAATAAAATGGGTTTATGAGAGATAAAGGGGTATCTCATAATTTAGACATGAAATTTTAAGTATTTGGATCACGGAGAATAATATCTCAACATATGGAATGGAATTTGAGATGCATAATATATGAGAAATGCTTGATTGGAAATGAGGAGTCATAAATACCTTATGAAATTTTTCCCTGGTAATGGGTGTACATGGGATGGATTAATGAGTGTGAAAGGGGTATATAATCATTCAAACGTAATAAAAGAGTTATGGGGGAGTTGGGAAAACATACCCCATCATTTTTATTTGAAAAATAAAATGGTATAACAATATAAGTAAACATTGAAAAAAATGGGAAAGGAAGAAACCCTTACTTGGATGTGTGATCTCAAAGGATTGGGAGAGGCTTGTTGGGAGCTTGGGGGAACCATGGGAGGACTCTAGGGAGTGGAGAGAAGATTGAGGACGATAATGAAGGAGTATGAGTGAATATAAATGGGTTATTGGGTGGGTTTATATTGGAAATGAGGATTAATTCTTTATTATTTGGGTTTTAGACACTACACACTAAAGTATTCAAACCCACAAACCAACCCATGGTTTTTTCCCATAATTTATATCCAAGGGATGTGGAAAACATTATTTTATAAGTACAAGGGACTAATTAATTATTATATTATATTTTCTTATGTGGAGGTGATTCATGCCCTCAAGAAAACGAATTTAAAATCATAAAATATATTATAAATTTTGGAGGATTCATTAAGGAATCATAAAATAACTAAAATAAATATAAAATCACATTATTTTAATTTTAAAAAAATAGATTTTTTCTAATATCTATTTTATGGTATTTATCACATCACTGTTGGGTCATTATGATGTCATAAAACACACTATATATTTATATATCATTTGATTTTTACCCAAAAAATTGACTGTCTCAAAAAATTAAGAGAAATTCACCATTGGATAATTTCAAAACCCTAATTCCAAAAAATAATATTCATTTTATCTAAATAATTTTATAAATATGTTTATTTTTTCTTTTAAAATGAGAACCAACATTTATTGAAAATGGACAGGTTTTGACAAAAACAGTTTTTAAACATTAATAAAAATTACTCTTGAATTCATAAAAATTATATAATCATTTATTATTAATAAAATTAATTTGATAGTAATATTTTTTTAAAATATTAATTATTTAAATAATTCATTAATTCCTTAAAATAAATTAAGTAATTAAAAAAAATACACTTTTTTATTTGATAAAATTATAACTCTTATCAAACTAATTTCTTAATTATTTATAGATAAAGAATTTATATAATAAATATTTATAAGAAATTTTTTTATAATATTATTAATAAAACTTTAATGTATATATTTCTCAAAAGTACTAATTTTACCCAAAAATATATTTATCAAATTCTCCATTTTTTAAAGAAATGCTATTCTCACAATGGAATTGGTGGAATAAGACTTTTATTTATAAAAAGTGATTACAAAAAAAGTAACTAATACCTTATTACATAACCACTTATAACTCCCGCATAAGACCTAAGGGTAAGGTGTTCAATGGTGACTGAATCTTGGGGAGGCTCAGATAATTTCACCTAGGTGGTAATCTCTATTAACTTGAACTTCTCCTATATGAAATTTCGTTCAAGCTTAACGTGTTGAATCTCTACTTGGGCTTGGTCAATAGCAAATCCCAGTGATGTTACCTCCTTTCTGATATCTAACAAATGAGCTTCGTATGGCCAGAGTCTACTAGATGAGCCCATTATCTCATTTTTATATGTCGAAAGGATTTGTTAAAACCTTTTATTTATATTAGTTGTGTGATCACTTTTCAACGTCTATATCATCAATGGTAATGATACTTAACGGTCATTTAAACCCAATTAAAATAGTGCATGTGTTTTCTATATCTATAAGACATTAAAAGAAATGGAATTTTATTCATAAATATTTGGGTCATTACAACCTTCCCCCCTTAAGAAATTTCACCCTCAATATTTCCTTTTCCCGCACTAAAATAGATGAGGGTAACTCTTCCTCGCCGCTTCCTTCGGTTTACATGTTTCTTCTTCAAACTTTTGGTTTCACCAAAACTCCTTGATGAGGGGAATCATCTTATTTCATAGAACATTTTCTCTAAAATCTAAGATATTCACTATATTCTCTTCATAGGAGAGGTCATTCTCCAATGGTACCACCGCTGGATTGAGTTTATGTGATAGGTCAGGTATTTACTTCCTCAAGAGTGATACATGGAATACATCAAGTACTTGTGATAGGTTCGGTGGGAGTGTCAGTCTATAGTCCACTACTCTAGTGTGATCAAGGATCTCAAAAGGAATGATGTACCTTGGAAAAAGCATTCCATTCTTCCCAAATCTCATAAATCTCTTCCATGGAGATATATTGAGGATTATTATACCTCCAACATCAAACTCTAGGTCTTTTCAATGATTGTTAGCATAGCTCTTTTGTCAACTCTGAGCAGTTTTAATGTGTTGTTGTATGGTCTTAACCTTCTCCACAATTTATTAGACAATTTCGGGACCTTAAATTTTTAATTCGCCAACTTCATCCCAACATGCATGTATTCTGCACCTCTTCCCATAAATGGATTCATAAGGATCCATTTGGATGCTTTAGTAGAAACTATTGTTTCAAGAGAACTCCACCAAAGGAAGATGTTAGTGTCATCTACCTTTTAAGTCCATTGAGCATGCTCTCAAAATCTCCTAAAGTGTATATATAGTCCATTCATATTTTCCATTAGTTTTAGGGTGATAGGCCATGCTGAAGTTCAACTCAGTGTTTAGAGCATATTGGAGACTCTTCCAAAACATAGAGGTGAATCTTGGATCTCGATCAGACACAATCGATAGTGGTACTTCATGCAGCCTTACCACTTCTCTAATGTATATACATTCCAGTTGATCCAGTGATAAATCCTCTCAAATTGAAGTGAATTGTGCAATATTTGTAAGATGATCCACAACAACCCAGATAGCATTGTTTCTTTTGGATGTCTTTGGAAGTCAGGTGAAAAAATCCATGGTGATGTTCTCCCATTTCTATGTTGGTATGGATAATGGTTGCATCATCCCCTTAGACTTATGCCTCTTAGAATTAACTTGATGAAATACCATGCTCTTTGATGTATATTCAATGATCTCCTTATACATGTTATCCTTCCAATAATGATCTCAGAGATCCTGATTCATCTTTTTGTTTCCTAGGTGAATGGAGAAATTTGAATCATGTGCATCATTCAAAAGTTACTTCTTTAACTCCAGTTTTGATGGAACACATAGTCTTGACCCAAATCACACAATTCATTCTCCATTAACATTTAACTCCAAGTATTTACCTTTTTTGATATCTTCCACTTTTTTCTAAATTCCCTCATAAACTTTTTGAGCATCCTTTATCCTTTCCAAAAGAGATGGTTGAGAAATAATTTGAGAAAGGATTCATGATGTTCCATTATTTATGATTCCCATGTCCATCTTCATCAAATCTAATAATATTGGATCCTTCTCAATTCTCATAAATGATATAATTGTAGGTCCCTTTATACTTAGAGAATCCGCCACCTTATTCACTTTCCTAGGGTGGTAATGGATTGATAAATCAAAATCCTTGATGAGATCTAACTGTCATAATTGGTGCATGTTCATCTTTTTCTGTGTGAATATATATTTGAGACTTCTGTTATCCGTATATATTTCAAACATTTCCCTAAAGAGATAATGCCTCCGTATTTTCAACACAAATATCATAGCTTCCAACTCCAGATCATGCATGGGATATTTTTCCTTATGAATTTTCAACTGCCTTGAGGCGTAGGCATTGAATTTGTTATTATGCATTAATACACAACCTAGGTCCTTATTCAAAGCATTGTTAAAGATTACAAAATTCTCCCTACTTATGGGTAGTGTGAGCACGGGGGAAGTGATAAGCCTCTTCTTAAACTCTATAAAGCGTTCTTCATAATCATAATTCTATACAAACCCTACTCTGTTCTGAGTTATCTTGTTAAGAGGGTTTGACAATCATGAGGAACTTGTCACAAATCGGTGATAATATCAAGCTAACCATGGGAAGATATAGATATATGTCATAGATGTTGGCCTTGGCCATCCCAAAATTTATTTTATTTTGGTAGGATCCACAAATATTACATTTCTTGTGATGATATGCCCCAATAATGAGACTTCCTTCAACCAGCACTCCCACATTCTATAATTTACATAGAGCTTATCCTTTCACATGGTCTATAG
The DNA here is from genome assembly GCA_963277665.1 of Viscum album. NCBI lineage: Eukaryota > Viridiplantae > Streptophyta > Magnoliopsida > Santalales > Viscaceae > Viscum > Viscum album. The sequence goes on along the minus strand of OY728125.1, from coordinate 719,486,379 downwards.
TATATTGCTTAGATGATCCTCATGATCCTCCTTGGTTTTTGAGTATATTCTAATATCATCTATAAATACTACCAAATTTTTTTTGATGTAATCTCTAAAGACTCTATTAATCAAGTCTATATAGATTGATGGATCATTTGCGAGTCTGAACGGTATTACTATTAATTCATTGTGCCAGTACATTGTAAGAAAAGTAGTCTTTAGGATATCCTTCTTCTTCATCCTTACATGGTAATATCCTGACCATAGATCCACATTTGATAAGTATTTCTCTTCATGTGGTAGATCGAATAAGTCATCGATTTTTGGAAAAAGATACATTTTTTTATCGTAATTTTGTTGAGCTCCTGATAATCAATGAAAATGAGCATTGAATCATCTTTCTTCTTGATTAAGTGGACAGGTTCACCCCATGGTAAAGCACTTGATCATATAAACCCTTTATCTAGATTATCTTGTAGTTTTTTTCTTTTGCTTCTTAAGCTCCATAACAACCATTCTATATGGATTCTTGGATATTGGAAATTCCCCATGTATACGATCAATCGATAATTCAAAATATCTTATAGGAGTAAGACCATGAAATTTCTTGGTAAATACATCAGTGAATTCCTTCATAATAAAAATGTCTTTGAGGTTGTTTCCTTCCTTAGACTTAATCAACTGAGAAAGAAAGGTGTGCTCATATGGTATTAATATCCATGCTTGAGATAATGGTGCTAAAGAAGATTCATCCTCCTCCTTGCACTGGTATAGAATCAGGGGTCAATTTAGAAAATAGATAGTTATTTCCCTCTCATGATAATTTATGTTGGCTCTAAATAGTGAAATTCAATTCATGCTAATAATTACTTCAAATTCCACCAAGGGAAGTATGATGAGTTTATTTGGGAATTTTGTTCCACAAATTTTGATAGGGGAGGAGTTATATGCATCAAATTCTATAATTTCCCCATTTTTTGTTCTCACCGACATCTCTACTTCCATGATTTTTTGTGGTGTTTGTATTTTTATACTAAACATTTAGGATATTGAATAAAGTTTAGAACCAGAATCCCAAAGTACACTCGCTATTCTTTAATGAATAACTAGTGTACCTATCACCACTTCATTGTCAGGATTCACTTCGGCAGTAGTGATAGAAAAATCTCACCCTTGCTGCCTTGGAGGTTGTTGGTTGCATCCAAAAACCCTTGTCTTAGGTCATTAGTTTTCAAATTTATGTGGTTCTTTATAGTTTTAGTGAAGAACAATGCATTGAGGATAGAACAGATCATTCCTTTCCTCTGTCGTAGTAGTGGGTTTTTCTTATTCGTAATCACTGGCTTTGTTCCCTACCTTCCCGTACCTAAAGCATTTCTTTATACCCTTCAGGAAATTTCTAGGGTGCTTATTTCCACACCTTTGGAAAGTGGGATGTTGGAATTTATTATCACCATTGGATTTATCCATCGGACCAACAAGATTAATGTCTACATTACTCTTATTATCCCCATGATACCCTTGAGATTCACCGATCTCCATTTCAACTTTGAGGTCACATCAAACAATCTTCTCATAGTTTTTAATGTTGAGGATTGCTAAAGATTTTTGTAGGAAAGGTTTTAGCCTGCCAAAGAAGTGGTAAAAATTACATTTGGAGGTAACGACAATACCAGAGGTGTATCATGCATGTCTCATGAATTTTTCCATTTACACCCCAATATAGTTTTCTTCCTTTTTCTTGAGTGCAAGGAAATCTCATTCCATATTAAGACAGAGGGTGAGGGGAAAATATTTATCAAAAAACATTTTCTAGAAATCCTTCCATCCCATCACCCGGATCTCTTCATTAGGATTTTTATTTTTAATCAATTTCCAACATTGATCTGCTTCACCCTCCATACAATAAAAATCTAGAAGAACCTTTTCTTGTTCAGAACATTGAAGGATGGAGAAGATCTTCTCAATAAAGATCATCCATTGTTCATAGAATGGTTGATCAGAAGATCCATTGAAAGAAGGATTCATTTATCTCATTAAACTCTCGATTGTGACTTGTTATTTCTTAAGGGGGTTGGACGTTCCTCTTGACCCATGTTTTTATTTAAATATTGAGTTAACTTAGAGAGTATCATGACAAATTTTGTGATTCCTACTCCCTTCAGATTTGGAATCTCATTAGAATAGTAATCACATTGATCCTGATATCGAGTGTTAGCTCAAGTCCTCCTATTACCATCCACTGGATAGAATAAAAGGAAATTTAGGGGTAAGTATTTTAAACTATTAAACACATAAAGGGGAATCTAATAACCAAAAGGGATAACATATAAATTACATTTATTTCCTTAACTTATGAATTTATATGCTTTAATCTAAGTTACCCGTGATATATTTTCTAAATTATGGTCTTATTTTCTTACTCCCTTAATAATAGATCATACTAAGCCTATGAATTTACTAAATTATATACCTTGGGAGTTTCAAACCAATAGTGCATCAAGGCCTGTTTTCATGCACCGGTTCTTGTTCGAGTCTAGATTAATGTGGTGTTTTTAGGTTTTACCACTTGATACATCTATTCCAGAGCCACCACTACTTGTTCTTATCTAGACAGGGATTTATTTACTTCATAAACCACTTACTCTACACTCACCAAAAATTTAGGGATGTTTTTCTTATACTTAGTCTTATCTCTAAGGATTTAAATTGGGTTTTCTAATTCTAATCCCAAAAATAACCAAACTTATCCTTTGATACCAACTATAACAACCCCAGTCTTTACTACAAATTTAAAAATTGTTTATTACATAAACTATCACTTAATACAACCCAAAATATCGAGAGGTCTAGTATATTTGGGGATTAGAAACATTATATGAAAACTTAAGACATAAAATACGACATCTTTATTGAAAATATATTTTATGTGAACACAATATTTCATTATACATTGCATGGCATGGCATAACCTGAGGAAACACATAAGAAAAGGTTGAGTAATAAATCCCAGGAAGGGAGTAAACAAGTAATAACATGAATAATATAATACATGTTAGGAAATAGGCATATCAATAGAGCACAAGAGAAACGTGAACATAAAGGCATGATGTAGCATGATTATCGTAACATGTAAATGTGGAAACAACATAAAACATTGAATCATAAACATAAATTAATTAGGTAAACCTTTGTCCCAATATGATGAATCATGACACTAAACATTTCACAATGCATTGTAGTGTTATCAGGGCACACCTGTCATGAACATTTTAATCTCATGCTTAAGTTTTCCACATAGATCATATAATATGGATTCATTAAACATCATAATTTATTCCATGATAAAGGAATTTTAAATAAATATATGAAAGAATATAATCAATAAGTATATGTGCTTAAAGGTGAATATCCTTGATAGAGAAATGTGCATGGTATTCACTACATGATGATTTTGGCATGGAAAATTGAGGTGCAATTTCAGTAACATAACAGCATCACATGGGGATTCCTAAACTGGGTTAATGAGAGAAAAGGGGGTATCACATCATTTAGACATGAAATGGTAAGTAATGGGGTCGTGGATCATAATATCCAAACATATTAAATGGAATTTTAGTTTCATAATATAATAGAAATTCTTGAATAGAAGTGATGAGAGAGAAGTCCCTTACGGAATTTTCGCATGGTAATGGGTGTACATGAGAGAGATTAATGAGATTGAAAGGGGTATATCATAATTAAAACATAATAAGGTAATTTTTGGGTAGGTTTGAAAATATACTTCATCATTTATAATTGAAAAATTAAAGGGTATAACAATATAAGGAAACTTAGACAAAAATGAGAAAGGAAGGAACTCTTACTTGGATGTGTGATCCCAAAGGAATGGGAAAGGCCTATTGGGAGCTTGGGGGAAGCTTGGGAGGACTCTAGAGAGTGTATAGTAGAGTGAGTACGAGCTTAAAAGGATTTTTAGTGAAGAGTAATGGGTTCTTGGGTGGGTTTATATAGGAAAGGAGGGGGAATTATTTATTATTTAGGTTTTAGACACTACACACTAAAATATTCCAAACCACAAACCAACCCATGATTTTTCCCATGTTTTTTGGTAAAGTGGAGTGGAAAATATTATTTTATAATGAAAATGGATTAAGGAATTGAAATATTATCCTTTATTATGTGTACATGAGTCACACCCTCAAGGAAATAAATTTAAAATCATAAAATATATTATACATTTTGGAGGATTCACTAAGGCATTATAAAATAAGTAAAATAAATCTAAAATTACATTATTTTAAAGTTAAAACATATATTTAGTAAAATATCCATTTTATGGTATTTATTACATCACTATTGGGTCATTATGATGTCATAAAACACAATATATATTTATATATTATTAAATTTTTACACAAAAATTCGATTGTCTTAGAAAATTATGAAAACTTCACCATTGGATAATTTCGACATCTTGATTCAAAAAATAATATTCATTTTATCTAAATAATTTTTAAATATGTGAATTTTCATTTTTAAAATAATTACCAACATTTATTGAAAATTGATGGCTTTTGAATAAAACAGTTTTTAAACCTTAATAAAAACCACACTTGACTTCATAAAAATTATATACTCCTTTACTATTAATAAAAGTAATTTGATAAAAATGTTTTATTAAAATATTAATTATTTCAAAAATTCATTATTTCTCTAAAATAAATTCTTTAATTAAAAGATAAAATTTCTTTTTATCGTATAAAAATATAACTCTTATCAAATTGATTTCCTAATAATTTGTAGATAAATAACTGATATAATCACAATTTATAAGAATTGTTTTTATAATATTATTAATAAAAACCATAATGTATATATTTCTCAAAAGTAACATTTTTACCCAAAAAATCAATTTATTACATTCTTTATTTTTTTAAGAAATACTATTCTCATAAAGGAATCAGTGGAATAATACTTTTATTTATAAAAATTTATTACACAATAAGTAACTAATACCTTGTTACATGACCCCTTATAATACCCAAATAAGACCTAAGGGTAAGGTGTGCGATGGTGACAGACTCTTGGGGCAGCTCAGATAACATTTCCTGGGTGGTAATCTCTATTAACTTGAACTTATACCATATGATATTCCATTCTAGCTAAATCCATTGAAGCCTGGATTGGGCTTGGTCAAGAGTGAAGCCCAGAGATGCTACCTCCTTTCCAATCTCCAAAAAATGAGCTTTGTACGGCCTGAGTCTAATGGATGAGGCTGTTATCTACTTTTTCTATCTCAAAAGGATTTGTTCAAACCATATATTTATATTAGTTGTCTGATCACCATTCAATGCATATATCATTAATAGTAATGACACATAACAGTCATTTAAACCCAATAATAAAAAAATTTCATGTGTTTTCTATATCCATAAGACATTAAAATAAATTTAATTTTATTCATAAATTTTCAGGTTGATATAATCTAAACTAGTTTAAGTCAACCCAAAACCTCAAATTACAATTCTTCCAAAATTCAAAGCACCCCAACTAGGGTTGGTCAAGAACTTTGAAATATGGTTCAATTCTAACCAACATAATGGAAGGATATACCGACTTAATATTTAATTGAGGGATTGTATCCTTTATGTGTAAATTTACACTTATTATATTTTCACATGATTTTCAATATTAAGTGAGATATACATAAGTGACTAACCTTGTATAGATAATATTTATTCATAAGACAATTTATTTTAGGTCCATCTTGTATGCTTGTTAGTTCATTAATTATTTCATCACATCAAACATCCATAATGAATCACCATAAAACTGAAATAAATAAATAAAGGGTATGATCATTAGATTTACTATTGGTTAGTTTATCTAGTGGTTGATAAAGTATCCCTGATCTAGGGTAGAAACACCTTCAACCATTTAAGGATCATGTTTACAGCTTTCCACATGTCCACATTTGAATCTCCTTGGATTGGTTTCACCTCGACTCCTAACTTGAACTGCCTCCACTATCTTGGGATCTCCATCCATTACATATGCCTTTAACTGAAATTTATGAGAGGGTTAAAAGGGGGTTTACATAAAAGAAACCATGGTCATGTGGTACCTATATATTCTTGAGGAGAATTCACACATGACAACAATTTTAATTTAATAAAAAAAATTAAAGGGATCCAATCACATACAAAGTTCTGGCCTAGCTCATGATCATAAATATACATGAAATGAATTATGCATTTAATAAAACTATCATTAAATTATTTAATAATTATTATTAAGATAAATTATGCTCGAATCAATTAATCATTATCTTTAATTAATCAATCATTTTTATCTTAATCCTTTTTTGAATTTCCTTTAGATTCTCATCAATAGCCTTATACATAACTTGTACCTTGGAGGAAACCCAATGAATACCCATCCAAAACTACCCAGCACGTATTATACTTTTATACACTTTACTCTTTGTGACATGTAGCATGAATGCAAAATTATAATTGTAAAAAAAACTCATACATGATGTGCAGATATTTGAACATTATGTAGATATTAATTAAACATTTATATATATATATATATATATTAAACACATATCACATGTTGTGTCCCATATTTACACCCACAATAAGGTACATGTCTCAAGGGTTATATAATATAATAATAAAAAAATAAAATGTGTCTTATCTGGATACAGTACAAGGTGTGTAGATCAAACTATATGGCATGTACCCTAATCACCATCCATCCAAAGTACACACATGGGGAAACAATGTGTGAGGTGTACTTTGAAAATATTTGGAGTACACAGCGTTTCTAGTTGTCCACATGCTTGGTAGACTCTGTGTTACATGATCTCCAGATGGGAAAGCCGTGTATGGGATACAAGACTTGACCCTTTCCGGAAGGGACTACATGTCGTGTCCAGTGGGGCACATGGCGTGTAATCCGAATGACCATGCATCGGTCAGTCCTAGTCAACATGCAGTGAAATAATTGACTACACCTCATTTAATTAATTCATATACCTTAAGTAATTTCCACGTTACTCCAGGTGTGTTGAACACAACAACACGGTGTGCAATTCAGATTACACGGTGTGTGTGGCAGATTACATGGCATGTAATTCTAAATAAACTTTGAGTACTATCATGTTATATGGACAGAATCCTTGGCACCTCCTGATGATATCATCGATGTAATTTTAATTCAAAATTTATTCATTTCTATTAGATCTATGAGAAACGAAAGAGGGAGAATAGATCTCAAAATTCAGATTTCAAGATTGATTAAACATGAATTCACAAACTAAATTATTAAAGAGTAAATCATGAATGAATAATTTAAATAATTATAAACAAAAATATGACCCATATAATACCACTTGTAGGTTCTGGGAATAGCGTATGTACAGTTGAGCCGGTTCCTAACTATAAATTTTACTGTTATCAATGATTATTCTAGGATCAATACGACATTGAACGCCAGTATCCACAAAATAAAATCAAAGATTATGAAAAATAAGAAAGATTCCCAGAACCTTGAGAGAGGATCGACATATTTTGTTTATAATTAATTTAGTTAAATTAAATAATTAACTTGAAGGTGATTCTTTTTTCAGTGATGCGTTTGACCACAGGTTCAATCTGTGGATTCATTGCGATGTAGAACACAATGATAGGATTCATCTAGCGGTGATCCACACATGCTCCATGTATCTTTGGATGTCGCTGAAGGAGTATCCATGTGCTAGCACATAAGATCCTTTTTCGTATGATGTATACCTTTAATTTCCTTAATAATCACTTCCAAAGCGTTCTCCTAGATTCGGTGGAAGATTTTGTCTCTTATTCTCTAGAACACTCTTCGAAAGGTAAGAGTTATCTAGGCTCGAGATATTTTCTCTGAGGATGTTGTGGACACAATGACTGGTCAGCTGGTGGAATGAACCCTTGTCTAATTAGAGAATAATAACATAATAGGGAATTTAATTCACCTCATATTAATAAATAATTAGCATAATTATCATTACTTATTTTATTATTCCATGTAAAACCCCATGTAAAATAATAATAGAAATACTATTATTTCCACGGCACGTTCCTAAATTGTAAATTATATTTAAATATTATTTAATTAAATAATATTTAATATTATTTATCATTGGACAAATAACTTTTTCCACTAATCTTCCTCAATATTTACTGGTCCTTGAATAATGACTATTGATTTATTAAATAAATATAACCGCATTATTCGGTGATAAATAAATATTATATCCATAATAAATTATCTTGAATAACTAGAGAAGAAATAAATGTGAATAGGAATAAATAAATAATTAATAGACTACAAATGGGATTAATATTTATTCAACTTGTTAAATAATATATTATTTAACTGAGATACTAGATACACTTAGTGTGTGACCCTCTAGGACTCTTTCTCATAGGCATTAGATGGGATTGCCTAAAGTCCAAGATTATTGTCTAGTAATGGGCTAATGCACCCAAGATAAATAAGTCGATATCTCAAGGACATTTCTTCTTATACAAATGTTTACCATATAATATAATCCCTTTGTCCTGATATCTCCAATCAAGCGGGTTTCATGCAAGTTCCATCAACCCATGTGCTCGATTTCTCATTCTTTTACTTCTCTGAATTGAACTTGACTAGAGAACACCATGACCATGGATTTTGTTAGGCTATATCATTTACATCCAAGGGCCTGAGATATCTACTTCCATAGAAGTTACAAATCCTTTCTATCATTATTAATTAATGCAGTATTACTCGTGACGTACTCAACATATCCTACCTTACTGTGAACATTTGTTGTCACAGTTTTCATCAATACATCTAAGTGCATGAGTCATAATACCAATTAATAATAATCATAAAGTCTAAGGACCAATACAAACATCTGCAGATAGGAACATCCAATGACACTTATGAATGTATATTTCCTACTTACAGATCTTGTTCTCATAAAATTCTCTTGGATATTACCAAGGGCACACACCATGAGAAGGTTCCTTAAAGTTTCATGAGTCCCCACCCTAATAGCCTATATCATTTTTTCCGTTCAAATAATATCTTCCATTTGTAGACCATATTTTCCAGAATAGTTTCATGTCACTTCCAGGTTCTCATCATAGTAGGGATACACTATGACCTTTTAGTGTGACATCTATTCATAGTACATTACCACATACTATGTCACATAGAAGAACAATCATGATGTGACAATAATTTTATTGATATTAATCCAATGAATACAGATATATCATAATGTACAAAGAACTTGTTTTCTAGGGCACCAAATCCAATAGACACCTACTAGCATTAGAGCCAACTGATAACAACCTTCATTCCCCTAGATCTCTTATGTTATTCATGCTTCTGCAGAGATGGGCCTTTAATCAAGGGGTATTCGATGTTCTATTCCATTGAAACTATGATCACTACAAATTCACCCCTTTTATAGAAATCCCTCAAGAGGTGATACTTTTAGAGTATGTTATTTTTCTATTAATTTGACATTGGCTCCTTTGCAAGAGCCAACACTGTAGTATTATCACAATACAATGTAATAGGATCCTTACTACTGGGTACCACATCAAGATCCTAGAAAATGTTCCGAATCTAAATGGATTTCTTGGGAGCATCAGATGCCTCTATATATTCAGAATCCATTGTAGAGTCAGAAAAAACTAGTTTATTTGAACTCTTTTATATCACATATCATCTATTGATATAGAAAACTTAGCTTGATTTAGACTTCATATCATTCTGGTCTGTCTAAAAACCAGCATCGACATACCCTCTGATGACAAGATCCTCATCTCCTCTACACACTAGGAACATATCCTTAGTTCTTCTCAGATACATTAGGATAGTCTTGAAAGCAGTCCAATGTTGTTCTCCTAGATCTTCTTAATATATTCCTACCATGCTAAGTGCATAGGAAACATCATGTCTGGTACATAACATGGAATATACGATAGATCATATTGCTGAAGTGTATGGAATATTACTCATCCTATCTTTCTCATGTTTTTTATGGGGAAAATTTTTATTTGAAACTTGTATAACCTGTGACACTAGAACCAATCCCCTCTTGGATTGTTCCATACTAAATCTCTTTAGTATCTGGTCTATATATGTACTTTGACATAGTCCAAGAAGCCTATTGGATCTATCATAATTGATATTAATCCCTATAATATTGGATGCTTCACCTAAGTACTTTATGTATAAGCACTTGTCCAACCAGTCCTTGACTGAATACAAGACTAGAATGTTGTTTCCAATGAAAAATATGTCTTAAACATACAATACTTGGATAACGACCACATTCCCATTAAACTGCTTGTAAACACATGGCTCACATTCATTCTTAAAGAAACAAAATTCTATTATGGCTTCATCGAATTGAATGTTCCATGACCTAGATGCTTTCTTTAATCGATAAATGGATCTTTATAATTTGAATACCCTTTTAGCATCCCCTGGTGTCACAAATCCTTCTAGTTGTGTCATATAGATATCTTATTGAAGGTTCCCATTATGGAATTCAGTTTTGACATCCATCTTCTAAATATCATAGTCATGTAAAGCTATTATGGAAAGTATGATTCCTGTGAATTTAAACATAGAAACTAGAGAAATGGTTTCATCATAGTGATTTCTTTGATACTGTTTAAAACCTTTATCTATTGTCCTTTCTTTAAAGGTACTAACTTGACCTTCATGTAATGTTTCTTCTTCAATACCCATTTACACCCAACATTATTTACATCAATTGGAACTGCGAGCAGAACCCATATATGGTTCGGATATATGGAATTCATCTTAGAATTAATAGCTTCTAGCCATCTTGTAACTTCTAATATCTCTATGTCTTCTATGTAGGAGAGAGTTTCATCATTATAAAATAATAATGAGTCACTATCCCTAGTTATAAGGAAACCATATCTCTATGGTTCCCTTACCTCTCATGTACTCCTACACGGTACTAGTGTTTCAGGAACTACCTCTTCCATAGGGACCTGTGGAACTTGTTCATGTACCAACTCCTGTATATCTTGAGCATCAACATCATCGAAGTCAATCTTCATTCTATTATCCTTTTTTAGGATCTTTTCCCTCTAAAAAAATATGGCCTATCTGGAAACAATCACTTTCCTATCTGAGGGGTTGTAAGGTATTATCACTTTTTTCCTCAGGATACCCTATAAAGATACACTTTGTGCCCCGGGGTGCTATTTTTTTATCTGATAAACCCTTAAAAAATACCTCTCATCCCCATACATGTGTATGCGATAAAGTGGGATTCTTTCCACTCCATAGATTGAAGGGGATCACATTTACTACCTTAGTTGTTACATGGTTTTATTTTTCTATTGTAGTTTGCAATGCATATCCCCAAAAATATAATTGAAGATATGTATGACTCATCATTGACCTTACCATGTCCAATAAGGTATGGTTTCATGTTTCACTAACACCATTCCATTGTGGTGTATAAGGTGGAGTTATTTGAGATAGAATCCCAGACTTCTGTAAAAGTTAGATGAACTCTTGTTAAGATACTCTCCACCTCAATCTGATTAATGATTATTTATCTTCTTACCAACATGATTCTCTACTTCATTCTTGAATTCCTTGAATTTCTCAAGGGGCTCTAACTTATACCTCATTAAGTAAATATAGACATATATACTCAAGTTATCAATAAAAGTTATGAACTAAGAGTATCCACCTCTAGATTCTACTAGAAATGGTCCACACATGTCATTTTGTACCAATCATAGAAGCTTTGTGGCCCTTTAACCATGTCCACCAAATGGTGGTTTAGTCATTTTCCCTTGTAAACAATTGTGACATCTATCAAGTGGTTTTAGCTTAAAAAATTATAAATACCCATCTTGATATATATTTTTCAAACGCTTCTCATTTACATATTTGATATGGTGATTCCATAACTAGGTGTTGTATGAGTCATGAGAACTTGGTTTTTTATCCATTTCAAACACTTGGTCATTGTAATTTAATACATACAGGTTGTTATTTAAATGTGTCGTACCATAAAATATGTTTTCACTAGAAAAGTAACAACATTTATTTTTGATCTTGAAAATAAATCCATCTGTATCTAAAATTGATTCAGAAATTATGTTCTTGGTAACACTAGGTACATAATAACATCCATGTAAAACCAAAATCATTTTTGTTGTCAATGTGAGGTGTTAGTCGCCAATGGAAAGTGCTTCTATCCTCACACCATTGTCAGCTTGCAGATCCACCTCTCCTATAGAAATTTTATATAATCTACTTTGTTCTTACATTTGAATACATATATGAGCCCCACACTCTATATCTAATACCCAATGTGTGGAAATGGAATGATTGCACTCGATAACGAACACACCTTTGGCTTCTATGTGCCTCTGGGTGCAGTTCCTTTTCTAGTGGCCTGATTTGCCGCATGCAAAGAATACTACCTTATTTTCCTTGTCTTGCATCTGGATCTTCTTCTTCTTGGTTGAACAATGCTCTAAGGTTTTAGATTATTTATAAATTTTATTCCCCTTTATTATTCACCATAAGTACTATGGGTTTTTCACTCCCCTTGTCCTTATCAACTTGGTAAATCAAGGTAAGAATTTTTGAGAGACTCTTCCCATTATTTCTCATATTATAATTCACAATAAAACTAGATAATGTATTTAAAAGCAATGATAGTATGAGATCTATACACAACTCGTCTGGGAATTTAATCCCTAAGGTTTCCAGATGCTCAATTTTTCCAATAATCTTGACTACTTGTGGTTCAGTTGGCATAGACACTCCAATATTATTGGTGAACAAAGAATTAGAGATCTCATACCTCTCTTATTTTTCCTTCTCTTGATAGAGATCTTGAAGGTGATAAATCATGCTATAAGCATCCATTTATTTATTTTTCTTAAATATCTCATTGGTCATTGATGATAAAATGTGTTACTGAACATCTGTAGCATCATTTAGATGTTTCTCACACATAGAGAGTTCCTCATCACTCTCCCCACTTTCAGGCGCAACTGGTAAAGGCTCTTCCCTCACCTAAATTTTCCTCTCATGGAGAAGGATAACCTGAAGGCGCCTTTTCCACTCCAAGAAATTAGTGTCGGTGAGTAGTTTTTCCTTCTCAAGTATGGATCAGAATGGTATATTAGATATCATTTTTGATATTGTTTCTACAAATTAGATGAAAGAGGTTTCAGTACTTTATCTTGATAAATATAGACAAATAAATAAATTAATATTTATTTGTCTCCCACTTTTTTGTTGAAACCCAATAGACCTCACCATTGGATTCAGAATATCATGATTCTTGGACATTCTAGCAGTTAGGATACATATTAAAATTCTATTACCCCAACTATGGTTGGTCAAGTAACTTGGAAAGTTTTAGGTAGGCATTCTAAATGCCAACTGCATTAACTCACAACTCCTTGATCTGTTGAGTGGACTCCACAATCCTAAAATACTTAATTTTGTATTTCCTCAACCTTTGCCTCTTAGTTGAACCAAGTCCTTCTAGGGGAGTGAAACCTTAATTTAAACTATGTTAATTCAACACACAATCTCAAATTAGAATTCCTAGATAATTGAAAGAACCTAAACTAGGGTTGGTTAGCCACTTTGAATTGTTGTTCGATTCTAACTGAAGTAATTGAAGGCTATACCAAGATAATATTAAATTGAGGGATTTTATCCTATATGAATAAATTCCCTCTTATTATATTTACACATGATTGTTAATATTAAGTGGGATATACATAATTCATTAACCATGAATAGATAATATGTATTCATAAGACATTTTATTTTAGTTTCATATTATATTCTTATTAGTTCATTAATTATGTGATCACGTCAAACATTCGTAATGAATTATCACACAACTGATAGAAATAAATAAAGGTTATGATCAGAAGCATTACTATTGTTTAGTTTATCTTGCAGTTTATAAACTAACCATGTCCTAGGGGAGAAGCACCTTCAACCATTTAATGGTTGTGTTTATAGCTTTCCACTTGTCCACAATTGTATCTCCTTGGATTGATTTCACCTGGGCTCCTAACTTGAACTGCCTCCACTATTTTGGGAGATCCATCCATTAAATATGCTTTTAACTCACATGAAAGTGAGGGTAAAAGGAGGTTTACAAAAAAGAAACCATGGGAACACATGCCTTATATATTATTGAAGTGAAGGCACACAATCTAGTAATTTTAATTTAAAAAATTAATTAAAATGAAATAAATAACATGCAAAGGTCTAGTCTAGATCATGATCATCCATATCGAATTATGTATTTAATAAAACTATAATTAAATTAATTAATCATTCATATTAAGATAAATTATGCTCACATCTATTAATCATTATCTTTAATTAATAAATCCTTTTTATCTTAATCATTTACTTAATTTCCTTGATATTCTCATCCATAACCTTGTACATAACTTGTAAGATGGAGGAAACTTGGTGAATACCCATCCAAAACTACTTAGTGTGTATTATACTTGTATACACAATATTCATTGTGACATGTAGCATGCACATAGAATTATACTTGTAATACAACTCATACATGATGTGAAGATCATTGAACATTATGTAGATGTTAATGAAACACACACACACACACAGATATATATATATATATATATATATATATATCAAAAACCTATCACATGTTGTTCCCCAACTTTATAACCATGCGAAGGTACATGTCTAAAAGGTTACATAATATAATAATATTTTTTTAAATCTTCATAATCTTGAAACAGTACCTGGCGTGTAGATCTGAATACATGGCGTGTACCCTCCTCACCATCTATCCAAAGTAAACTCTTGGGGAAATGGTGTGTGAGGTGTACTTTAGAAATCTTCTAAATACACGGCATGTCTAGTGAGCCACATGCCGTGTAGACTCTGTGTTACATGGTCACCTGTCAAGAAAGTTGTGTATGAGATACATGATATGACCCTGACCCGAAGGCACTACATGTCATGTCCAGTGGGGCACACATCATGTAGTCTCAAAGATCGTGAGACAGTCGGTCCTGATCAACATGCAGTGTAAGAATTAACTACCCCACATGTCATTAATACACTCATCTTTAGGATGAATTACTTTGGGCGCATTGAATACAACTACATGGTGTGTAATCCAGATTACATGACATTTTTGGCAGATTACATGACATGTAATTTCGAATACATGAATTTTATTGTCATGTTACATGGAAAAAATTATCATCACATCCTGATGATATCCTTGATGTGATTTTAATCAAAAAATTATTCATTTCTATTAGATCAGCGAGAAATGAAAGAGGAAAAATAGATCTCGAAATTCATATTAGAAGAATGATTAAACATGAATTGAAAAACTAAATTATTAAAGAGTAAACCATCAAAAAATTACTTAAATCGTTATTAAAAAAAATATGACCCCTCTGATACATCTTGTGGGTTCTAAGAATAGTAAAAGAATGGCTGGGCCGACACCAAACTATAAATTTTACTGTGATCAATGATTATTAGTATCCACGAAATAAAATCAAAGATATAGATAAAGAAGAAATAGGCTCCGAACCTTGAGAGAGGATCTACATATTTTTTATAATTAATTTAATTAAATTAAAGAATTACCTCCAAGGTGATTATTTATTCATTTATGTGTTTGACCATGGTTTTGCGGTTCGAATTCATTGTAATGTATAATCCAAGGATAGGATTCCTCTAGTGGTTATCCACACGTGCTCCATATATCTCCATATGTCGCTTAAGGAGTCTATGGGTGCTAGCAAGAAATATCCTTTCACTTGTGATTACGACATTTGATTGTGTTTAGAATCACTTCCAAAGCACTCTCTTAGATCTGGTAGAAGTGGATGTATCTCCTTTATAAGAGTGTTCTTAGAGAGGGAAGAGTTGTCTAGGATTTGAGAGCTTTTCTCCAAGTATGTTGTACACACAACCATTAGTAAGTCAGTGTAATGACCCCTTATCTAATTAGAGAATAATCACATAATGGGGAATTTAATTCACTAGGTAAGGATAAATAATTAGCACATGTATTGTAACTTATTTTATTATTCCATGTGAAACCCCATGTCAAATAATAATAGTAATGCTATTATTTCCATGACATGTGCTTAACTTGCACATTATATTTAAATATTATTTAACAAAATAATATTTAATATTATTTCTCACCGGACCAATAACTAGGTTTGTAAATCCTCCTCAATATTTACTAAGCTTTGAATAATTACTATTTATTTATTAAATAAATATATCTGCATTATTTACCGATAAATAAATATTTTATCTGCAATATATTCTCTCAAATAACTAGTGAAAAAATAAATGTGATCAGGCATACTTGAATCATTATTAAACCACAATCGAGAATTATATTTATTTAACTTGTTAAATAATAAATTATTTAACTGAGATACTAGCTACACTTAGTGTGTCACCCTCTAGGCCTCTTTTTCATTTACATTAGGTGGGATTTCCCAATTTCCAAGATTACTATCTCGCAATGGGTCAAGGAACCCAAGAGAACTAAGTTGATGTCGCAATTCCATGTCACGTCATTCCAACTCTTTCAGTGTAATATAATCCCTTTGTCCTAATATCTCAAATCAAGCAGGTTACAGGCATGTTCCATCAACTCGTGTGCTTGATTTTTAATTCTTTGACTTCCCATAATTGAGATTCCATAGAGAACACCCTGGAAATGGATTTATTTAGGCTATATCATTTCCATAAAAGGGCCTAAGATATCTACTTCCATAGAAGTGACAAATCCTTTCTCGAATTATTCATTAATGCAGTATTACTCATGGCGCACCCAACATATCCTACCACATCGTGAACATTTTTCATCATAGTTTTCATAAATAAATCTAAGTTCTAGAGTCATCATTCCCATTAATAATAATCTTTAAGTCTAAGGACCAATACACATTTTCGTGGATAGTAACATCCATTGACACTTATGAATGTGGATTTCCTACCAGCGGATTTTGTTCTCATAATATCCTCCTGGATATTACCAAGGGTGAACACCATGATAAGGTTCCTATAAGTTTCATGAGTCCCCACCCATGATATCATATTTTATTTGTGTCCCTTCAAATAATACATATATCCATATAACATATATTCAATAATAGTGTCATGGAATTTCTAGGTTCTCATCATAACAGGGATCCGCTATAACCTTTTAGTGTGACATCTATTAAAAGTACATTATCTCATATTATGTCACAAAAAATAAAAATCATGATGTGATGAGAAGTTTATTAATATTAATCCAACCAATATAGGTTTATCATAATGTACAATGAACTTGGTTTCTTGGGAACCATCTCTAACAAGTAAAACGTTGGGATTTTTATAGTGTTCCCAGTAAATCTATTCAAAGCATGGTTATAAGGGTTGTGGATTGAATTTCACATTGTTTCTTAGAAATTAGTGTCCATTATTGTTTTGTTTCATGAAACATTTTTGAGTTCCATTTGTAAGTGGTTGTGGTGTTCAGGGTTCAAGAGGTCGGATCATGTGGTTGTAGAATCCTTACTCAATGATCGATCAACTATAAATGTTGTGATTTTATGGGGGCGGAAAGAATTAATGGTGGGGAGAATTATCAAACTTAGTTTTAATTTTTTTCATTATCTATTCTGATTCATTTGGGGATCTCAATTGCTCATTCTAGTTCTTTGTGTGATTGTGTTTAAAGTTTTGAGGTGTATTTAGTTTAGTTTTGACCTCATGGTTATTCCTTTGTTTGTTTTGGTGTTCTTGGAGAAAAGTTAGGTTTTTGATATTGACATTATCTTATGCACGGTTTGCCCATGGGTAGGGGAAACCATGATCAATGCTCTAGGTAATCATACGGTTGATCATTGGAAATAGTGACATAGTGCACGCCTGACACACAGTTTTTCAAACCATGCGGAAATCGTGCGAGAAGCTACTGATTTTGGACTAAACCGATTTTCATGGTTGGTAAACGTTTTTTAAACCTTATAGCCAAACCATTCAGGTTCCTAGGTGTTTCTAGTGAGGGGTTCATGGTTGGAACACTATTTGGTAAATAGTGTGATCAAATATTGTGAGCTACCCATATCTTAAAAAGTGTAAAATTACTATTTTACCTCTTAGGATTTTAGACACAATCCACCCATATATCCCTTTTCCTAGTTCATATTACCCAAAGGAGGATCCCCTTTGGTTATTCATGCCTCATACCCTATCTATTGGTGTGGATACAGGGTTTCTTCAAGGATTTGGGATGATTTCTCATGGTAATCACTTCTCTTATCCACCCTCTTAATTATGCTTCCACTTTCTTTTGATTTATTCTCCTTATATAGTTATGTAGACAAAGTTTTTTTTCCCCCTGATCTATTTTTGGGGTTTCTTTGGTTTAACTTTCTTTGGGATTGATATTTCTTTCTTGGTCTCTTGTGGAATGGTCTCGGGCAAGAATTGTTGAAGCTGCAAGATATTGAGGTCGGTTCCCCATTTCACATGCCTTTATAATTAAATATTCGTTAGTTTCTTTCTTTTTTCACCTTCCATACATTTTAAATAAGGTTTGGTGATCTTTTTATAATTTTTTTGGTGTGAAAAGTGGTGATTTATTTTTTATTTAGTGATAAATTCAATTGTTTTGTTACTTATTTCACACCAAGTGTTCGATGAAATGAACAGTTGGATTTTGTGGATATTTTGTGACATTTAAATCATGGATTGGCTTTGAAAATATATTTTTGACATCCAAAAGGTGGTTTGGGTTTCTCGAAATTAATTTATAAATGGTTTTGGCTCTTGAAAATATAATGGTACGTGATAACAGCGTGTGGAACGATTGTCACTTTGATTGAAATGGTTTTAATTTTTATATGTTGTGTGAGTACTTGGATGAGATTTTTAAAATGATTTTAGAAAAATTGAATGGTTTTTTTGTACCTTTTTAGAAATATGATGTGGTTTTTTGATAAAAGCGGTCTTTGTGAAAATATCTTGAGGCTGATTTGGTACTTTTATGAAAGTGGTGAAATTTTTATCATGAAAACCCTCCATGGATAATCTAATTTCCTTGATTATATTTAATGCGTGAAATGACCTCATTGTGGAATTTTCATGAACCATTTAAATTGAGAATAATTAGAGATCATTGGGATGGACTCCTTGAGATCTATGTGTTATATGGTAAGATATTGATCCTTGGGGTGGCTCGGGGTGAGGGTTGTTATTGGATTATTATTATCATATCATCATGTGATTGGATTCTCAGTGAGCATCCATTAGCTCACCAACTTTATACATGAGACATGGGAACCTATCATAGTGAGGGAATTTTCTTATAATGATTGTTGAACTAGTTAGATTATACTCTAGCTGTTGTCCCATAATAGGTGGATACGTAGGGTTTATTATTATGGGATTTCCACTAGGTTTGTCCTGAGTTAGGGTGGTCAGAAGTATTTAGGGAACTTTTGATTTCATCATGTGATGCATACTTATATGGATGGGTATTATTTATTATAATATTCTAGATTATTTATCATCTCCTAGTTTCACCCATATCTATTGTCACTAAGTTTCTTGTAGTGTTTAATTGTGACACATGTTTCTTGGTTATCCTTATGTGCATACTTCCATTACCCTTATTATATGATTTTTCTACTTGTCTCCTTGAGTATTATGTTTTCCTAATAAAAACATATAAAATGTTTTAAATTGTTTTGGAAAAGGTTTTGGAAAAGTTTCAAAAATGCATATGGCTCTTATTTTGAAAAGGAGTTTGGATTTAAATGGAAAAGGAGGGAAATGGACCCTGTTTGGTTTTCTTTGGAAAATTTCCTAAAATATTATCTTCATATAATATATCTCAAAATTGAAGTTGATATTTCTTTTATTTTAAAGAATGTGCATTGAGAAAAGACTATTTAGGCTAGCCTACTAATTTTTAATACTCATGCATATAGTTTCTTATTGTTTTTCTCTTTTTTGTATAGGTTTAAACTTGGTATCAATCATCGTAGTCGATGGTTGGTTTTGGTATCTGAGAGTGACCTTTGGGGTCACATTGAGATAATATAGTCATCAGGATCAATTTTTTTGTTGTATAGTTTGGTTGTATTTTCTGATTCTTTTATAACGGATGTTCAATTTGGATATTGTTATATCTATTGGGATGTTTTGTTTCTTTCCACTATTTGGTTTATTTATTCTTGGGATGAATCATTACCTTTTTGTTACTTTTTTATGCCTGGAACTAGTTTTTATCCTATGGGGATCGGGATCACCCTTCGGTCCATGTCGTAGATTTGCTTGGGTGACCGGTTTGTGGTCGACCCAGGATGGTTCATGACACAAACTCCCATTCCTTTTAAGCATGTCCCAGGTTTTTTATTTCCATAATTATAACATGTGGTAAAATAATTATTTATCTTATTTCCTTTATCTATCTTTTTCCTAGTTTTACTCTTGTCCTTGCGCTTCCCTCCCATGCCATAATTCATATATAATTATTTATTTGTCTTTATAGCACGTGATATTATATCCTTATATGATGAGAATTTCTGGGAGCCTTGTTCTATTTGAAAGACTGGTATAAGACCATAAAATATATTATCATTCTTACTCTTTGGATCATGTTAATTGGTGAGGTTACCATTCCTTCTATGAGGTTCCATTTCTAAATGAATTCATACATTAGATTATATCATATCATTGTGAAACATAATGTATAATCCCAAAACTAGTGAAATAAATAACATTAATTTAAAATTTTATGAATATCTAATCTCATGAACATGGTTTTTTTGGGATTTTATTCTATAGTTATACTCCAAGTTTATTTTAGGGTTATATTCCATAATCTTAGATTTCCTAAATCTAGTTCCCAAGGTTTCTACTAAACTTCCTCTAATACCAAATATAAAGACCCCAACCCCAATATCCGAGAGCTTGTTCCTAAATTTATTACATTATCATGATTACAAGGAAATGAATCCTAAAGGACTAAATAGTTTTGTAGTCTTCGAAAACTAAATAAAAATTTAAAATATAAAATAGATTTTACACATAAAACTCAAAAATTATTTTCTTTGAGAACACCATTATTCATCTTAGAAAAACCATGCATATCAAACATAATAAACTTCTTGGAAACCTGGGGAAGAATAAAACATTATAAAGGGGTGAGATCAGATTCTAATTAAGGGTAAGAATACATTGAAAGATATCATAAACATAAAAATAACAGAATTTGATTATCTAAAAATACATTCCATTAAAACATAATCTTAAGCATAATATGGTAGGAATAAAAGATGATCAAATAATTCCATATAAATAATCAAATGAAAATGAAACTTAATAATGGATATTCTACTAGTCTAATAATCACATGGATTATCAATTAATTATCTTTTAATGAGGATATGCATAATTCATGATATTATAAACATACCATCAAGTCCTCGGCTAAGAAGTCAATGTAAATGGGTAAGGCCTCATCCAAAACCCAGTATAGTTTTTCTCATGTGACCTATTGATGCATCAAGGGGTTATAGCGAGCCCTACTTAACACTGAAAAATTCTAATGCATTGCTCATATAAAAGGGGTGAAACATTATCAACTTGAACATTAATATTGAAACTAACATATGAAATATAAATAATTTCCCCAATTATTAAACATAATCATAAATTATCCAGAGTAATATGGTGAATGGTATTAAGGTAGTACAAACCTAGTCAAAATAATCATAAATCATTCAATAAAATATTATAGATGGTATCAAAAGTGATCAACCTCAATTAAAAATCAGATTAAACGGGGGGTGTTGACATAGATGGAAATAATCTAACAAAATCATTGAAAATTTCTTGATAAAAATACACTTTAATTTGGAACCATTTATTTAAAAATCCACACAATTATAAAATAAAAAAATTTATTTGAGAATAACCTTATAAACATGAAAAGGATTCCTAAAAATATTAGGGAGTAATAAAATCATGAAAATCCTCTCATGATATATAAAAAAACTTGTCTTTTGAATTTTAAAAAATAAAACATTTAAATGATTATTTTTAAAAGAAAGTGTGAGGGTTAACCAAATAAATCATTTGTGTGAATTAGTTGTAAATCCACATAAAAAAGTTTAAATATAATTTAAGATAATAAAAAATCATTTGAAACATAATAATAGCCTAAAATAAATAATTGGAGTATAATTTTAACCCCAAAAATAAAAAATTTGTTAAGAATTCCCTTACCACTATGTGAACAGTTAAACCGTATGCCCAATGATTATCAAATGAAACATTGAATACCATGAAGATTAAGAGATTCATGATGTGATATATAAAAGGGTAAGTATAAATTCAGCACACATAATAAATAAGTAATGAATATTTAATATATCATAGAAATAAAATTGATATGAGAACCCCTTACCTTATGTATGAAAGCATTCTGCACTTGTACTCAATGCCCTCTTGAATGTTGTCTCCTTGAGAACCTCCTAAAGGAACTTGAAAATAGTATTTTAGTGAGACCAGAATAAAAAAAACATGGGGAAGAGATTTGGAAGAGGAATTGGGAAGAATATAACCAAACTCAAAATCATAGAAGGTGTGATGAGAAGGGTTTCTGAGGGTTCGTATTTATAATGGAAGAGAGGAATGTTTTTTGATTATTTTATTCATTAGTTTATTATTTTGTCTTAAGACTCTCAATAGTATTGATTCCTATGACTAAATATAAAAAATAGAGAATTATTATTCAATATAATGTCTACATACATCATCCATGAATCAACCATGACTCAAAAAGTCATTTATTCACTTATAATGTTAAATACGTTAAATTTCTCTATTTCACTATTCACCAAAAAATCAATTATTTTGGAAAAATCTATAAAATTCACCCAAACGTTTTTTGAATGTGTGGATTTAAAAAATAGTCTCCATTTTATGAAAATAATATTCTAAATTTGATAAATCTAATTTTTAATTAAAATCAGGATTCATTTGATTTTTTTCATTAATAAAAAATTATTGTGTCATCATCGTATAATTATTTAAGATAATTATTTTTTAAATAAAAAAATAAAAATAAAATAACATGATTTAGATAAATATTTTAGATTTAAAAGGAAAATATATATTTTATTATATCTTCTGAATAACACCATATTAAAAATAATATAAGTATTAAAAATATGAATGTGACATTTTGTGATTTTGTTTAATTTAAATAATATCAAAGACATTTTCATGGAAAAGTGTACATTAAATAACTCAAATTTAAACCTCAGGTGTTAAGAGAATAATATAAATTATCAAATAATATTTGGGAATTTTTTAGGGTAATTTTTTAGTTGTTATCATTTTTTAACATAAATTACTCAAATTTTCATTTACCATGTTAACAAAAATTACCAAGGTTACTATTCATATTGGTAAAAAATAAGAGACATTTTTTCTAAATTTGAAATTATAAATAATAATATTATATCTATTTCTCAATATTCAAACTAGATAAGTCTCCAAAATTAATTTAAAATTAATCTCATAAAACACAATGAAAAAGAGTTCTATTGAAAAATGTATTTTTAAGACCAAAATGTACTTATATCAAAATAATTTATAATGAAGATTAAAATAAAATAAATAATATTATTTATATATAAATATTTTTTATATTACATTGTGATCAAATTAAAATCATAAATAAACTTTTAATATAATTAAATTGATAGTTATATAAAAATTGATATTTTTCACTATTCACTAGAAAATATAAATTTTCAGAAAAATAACAAAAATTCATTCTAATATAATTTTTAAATTATGTTTTTAAAAATAAAGTTTATTTTTTTTTTAATATAATTTATAAAAGTGTCAAAATTTATATTTAAAATAAGTGTGTCATTAAAAGGCGGTAAAATTTCCTTTTAGAAAAAATATACTTTTATACATAAAATTTGATTAATTCTTATCTTAAGCCTAAAAAATTATTGGTGGAATTAAAAAACATTTTATTGAATATTTAATATATATATTTCATTAATATATTTCACTAATAGTGATTCATTTAACTTATTAAGATGAAATTCCATTGTATTCATAAAAATTATTTTATATAAAAACACATCATTTATGTTTGATTGGTTTTTTAATTTAATTTTTAAATATTAGATAACCAATTAAATTTTTTTATAAACATGTGTAAACTATATTTTCATAATATTCTTTATCTCATTCATTCCCTCCATTCCAATGGCTAAGTGATATCTCTCACAATTAAATAATAATATTTAACCATTTGTTTAAGCTTCGTGTTTTGTATAACATAAGCTAACAAAGAAGTTAAATTTAAAAAGATATATAATATAAAATCTTGGGGTGTTATAGAAAACTTCTAGTAAACCACTTAAATATACACCATCGAAACTTAACTAAGAAGAAAAAATCCTCTTGAATAAACTCCACACCAAAACGCATGAAACATGGAAGAAAAGTGAACCTAAGTCACCAAAAAAACAATATAAAACCTCCTAAAGACATAGAAAAGAACTATAAAATACAATGATCAGAAAGTAAATGAGGCACAAGAATAACATAAAAGATTATGTGGTTTGGATATGCATCTTAATCCATGGCAGAATACTTCTTCACTATGATTTAGTTTAAAGGAAGATTATTTTAATAATTAGTACTTGATTCAAAATGTTATTACACCCTAATAATATAGTAGATCCCATACAATTATTCTACTTACCCCAACATTCTTATCTTTATGAGATTAAATTCACATAATACAATCCTTTGATTGATCAAAGGCTTCGAGCACCTTAATTGGATCATCGGGTGCACTATTCCTCACTTTTGGTGATTTCTTAAGATATTAATGTAACAACTTATGTAATGAAAGAATAAATCATTTTAATATTTTTATTCTTAATTATATAGTTTTATTATTTGTAAAAATATCATGTAATTTTTAATAAAAAATAAACTTAGTTTAATTAAACACTTTTCTTATAAGTTTTTATTTAAAAGATTGTTTTATAAATTTTATAATTTCATTTTGATAAAATTTATATAATTTTTGAAATAAAAATATCAAAATTTACTTTGGGTTGAATTTTAAGATTTTTTGGAAAATATTTATTTTTCATTGAATATTGAAAAAATATTAATTTTTGTAAAAAAGTCATTTCTTTTAATAAATTTTGTAATTTAAGAGTCAAAATATGTTTTGAATATGATTTTAAGTAACCTAATAATTATTTATTATATATTTAATATAGTTAGTTTATTTTGAATCAAATTTATATTTGTTTTTAATATATGTTTTTTTAGGGTTTAAAGACAGATTTTTATAAAAATTATTTTAAAATGAATAATGTTTCTCATTTTTAATTTATTAAAATAATACCAAATTAGAAATTTTTTAATAAAATGACTACATTATATATAATAAAATATTATTTTAGTTTCATATAATGATTAATATTTTTCGTAGAGTTAATATAAAATCATCTTTTTTAAAAAAAATACACTTCTTAAAAACTCACACTACTATAAATGTGGGATATACCCACAGGGATATACCAACGGTTTGAAAAACCTATTTGTATAGCTAGATATATTCCAATAGTTTGGCCAAAATGTTGGGATAGGATATTTATATGCAGTATATCCTGACAATTTTAAAAACTGTTGGGATAGTTGATATCTTTTCCTACAGTTTTAAAAAACAATTGGCATAGCTCTACCCTAAATACACATTATGAAAGAATCCATTTTTATGGGAATTTAATTTCTTTTTAGCCTGATTAATATGGTTTGAGTTATGATTCTTAAATTCAGTTCATGTTTTTTTGGGTTAGTTTTGACCAGTTTGGTTCAGTTTTGGTTTGTTCTATTCAATTTTGGATTGGCCCATTATTGTTTGATTTTCTTCATTTTGGTTTAGTTTAGTTCTAGTTAGTTTATTCCAATATATATATTTCTATTTTAAATTCATATAGTTATAACATTATTAGGTATGGAACATCCCCTTATAGCATTAAATCATCCAAAAATTTAATACAGAATTAATCTTATGTCTATAAAACATAGATAACATCTCAACATACTTCTATTTTATTTTCAACTATGATCAAAAAATAATTTTTATATTTAACTCACTTAAGAACTACACAATAATA
This sequence comes from Viscum album, assembly GCA_963277665.1. NCBI lineage: Eukaryota > Viridiplantae > Streptophyta > Magnoliopsida > Santalales > Viscaceae > Viscum > Viscum album. The sequence goes on along the minus strand of OY728125.1, from coordinate 719,460,058 downwards.
ATCATATTTAATTTTTAGATTCAAATTATCAATAATTTATTAATTTTAAGCTTTATATATTTCTAAATTGTTCATCCTACATTGATCCTCATTTACTCCAGGTGAAGATACTCTTTATCATTCTTCTAGATCGAATCAAATACTATTTTGTGATATTAAAAACACTTGAGAACATATCGTGAATTGACTAAATTATTATATACATTGTTTACAAATGTTGTTTTTTATATATTATCATTTTAAAACCCGAGTTTAATAAAATGAAGACATCATACTACTCATATCATGTCAAATTCATTGAATCATAGATTAAATAATAGATATGAAAGGAATAATGATATCTTGATATTGGAAGCACAACAGAAGAATCATTTGAAATGAATTTTATATTTGGAATATCAATTATAGATACTTGGTCATTCAACGTTATAATTAAGAAAATTTCTTAATGGGATGAATCGTATGGAAGTTTAGATAAATCATATAAAACATTAAATAATATGTACACATATTAATCAAATGTAACATTAATGGATCATATGCAACATGAAATAAATCAAACGTAGATGACCCATTGAGTCCAACTATCTCTTTTGAAAATACCTAATGACTTGTACATTAAGTCATATAACTCATACACATCTCCAATATTATCCAAATTTTATCCATCCTCATTATAAATATTATAGATTTAAATAAAACCAACCTATTCCACAAAACTAAAAAAGAAAATATTTAAAATAAACCAAAGCAAAATGAAATAACTTGAATAGAACCAAGTTGTACCGAATTGAACTGAACCATGTAAAATAACACCAAACCAAACCAAATAGAATTGATTTGAACCAAACCAAATATAATTGATTTGAAGAAAAAAAAATTGAACTAATTTGAACCAAACTAACCCACTTTGAATCAAAATTTCCCTAATTGAAATAAAAGAAATTAAACCAAACCATATTATCTTAAATTAAAGATACACAATCCCAACTGAATCAATCTAGTCCAAACCAATAATAACAGACGTAACCTAACTGGACTAAAACTAAATTTAAATAAACCTAATTAATTTTAATTAACCAATATAAAATTAATCAGAATCAACTAAACTTGAACCTTACTAAATTGAATCGGGGATTCAATAAGGTGCCTATCTGAAGGTACTTTAGGACTCTTCAATTTATTTACTCAATTACATCTCATTTAAATAACACCCCTGTATATTTATATTTTTTCAGACACATTATCATAATTTAATCCTTTACCCTTGATGTATTTGGAACAATATTTGATTCAACACTATATATATCATCATAAAATATATAATTCATTAATTTTAAAAAGGGTCAACTACATAATTTGGAGATACCACACATATCACAATCAATATAAAAGCATTAATAATTCTATGGGGTAGGTTTTAAGGACCGATTATCTTACAAGTGAATAAATTCACTCTTCAATAACCACCTTGTCCTCGCTTCGTAGTTTTTTCTAACTGTACTAGTTATTTACCTCAAACATGGATCCTTATATCATTCTAGAAACTGCTAAGAGACAAACTAGAACACCTATAATAACAAATAAATTTATTTTCAATTTTTATAAGTTCTTATTAAGTAACCTAGTTTCCATACTACATATATTATGGTTACTTATAAGTAGTAATCTTTTATGCAAGAATTTATAGAATAAGTATAGCATTATTTAAAAAGTTAATATAACAAGAGAGAAAATAGAAATAACAATTATAAACACAATTTTGTGTAGTGTTATGTATAGTTATTACTCATTGATATAATTGAATTAAATATTTTGGTTTTATATTTATAGTATTTATATATATAGTATTTTTCTTTCATTTATATTATTACTCTCATATAGACTAGTGTGTCAGTTATGGTTTCATATAAAGTGAACAATTATCATTTCCTTAAATATATTTATGATTTAACATCAATATTATTTCATTGATTTTACTACATGACATATAAATTATTTTACAAAAAATATATAATTTTTATCTATGCAAGTGATTGGATATCAATTGATTTTCAAAATATGTTGGATAGATTTTTAGATTTTTCATTCAACAATACTTTTGATAGTGGTCACATTCACTTCCCAAGTTATAATTGTGTTGTAAGACCATGGTTGAGTACCTGTTCAAGTTATCTATCATATAAACAAATATGATTTTTTTAAAAACTACAATGTTTTGTATCACAATGGGTCGAAAATGAAATCTCAAAATGGTCATGATCCAAATGAGAGGATTGGATTGGATAATTTATTAGATGACTGGTTTATTTTTATTCCTCATCATGATAAGGAAGTGAGACTGACCTAAGAAGTCTTCGATCTGAGAAAAAGGATGCATGTAATGAAAATGATGATTTGGACAGACTTATTTCCTTCAGCGGCCATATTACGCTTTTGAATCATGTTCTTGTTTTCATCCCCATGCATGTGCTCTCCGCCCTAAAGGTTTCTAAAGCCGTTATTTACAATCTGGAAAGAATCATGGTTTCCATTGTTTCGGATGGGAAAATGGAGGGTCGTTTTCACTGGGCTTCCAGGGACCGCATGTCGAGATCTATCCAGGAAGGCTGTATCAACCTGAGGAGTGTTCACAACACAATACAGGGGATTTATTCCAAGTTTGCGTGGGATGATTTGGTTGGTCATTCTTTATGGGGAAGGTCCATGCATGCTCGATACAGTCGTGACTTGAATTTGTAGAGGCCTCACCCTTTCGTGCTTTGGAAGTTGGTTCACCCTCACGTCGATCTGTTGCATTGCCACTCAAAGTGGATCATGGGTAGAGGTGATCTGAACTTTCGACTCTTTGATTGGGGTGTCGGCTGACTGTGGTTCCCAGGCTGCCCTATTCCTTTATGTTCTTTTCGAGAGGCAGTTCAATACCCACTTTTTCTCCAGGTGGTTCTGAATGAAAGCCAGCGTGAATCTTATAATAACATCATGTTCAGCGAGGAGCTGGACGACCTGATCTTCACTGCTTCACCTTCAGGCTCGTTTGTTGTTAAGGACTTCTGGTGGCTGAGAGCGGTTCCAAACAGGAGTGATCAGTTGGGGGAGATACTGTTGTGTAAGGATGTGTCATCAAAGACCATTTTTTTTGCTTTGGCGGGTGCGTCACAATGTCTTTCCCACTAATGATAGGATTCAACGCCTCACCATTAGCTTGGCCTCATGGTGTTGTTGTTGCAACCATCCTCAACTTGAATCAGTAAGTCATATTTTTCTTGGCAGTGACTGGGCATGAAAAATCTATCATATTTATGGGCTCCCTCCTAGAGAACATCATGACAATGTTGTGCTCGAAAACACTCTCTCCTCTTGGATCATGGGTTTGGGTGTGCAAGGGCTAGAGAGGCTTTGATGAGTGTTGATTATTCTAGCAGGGTGTTGGATAATATGCGAGGCAAGGAATGACGCCCGTCATAGAAAATTTCCAGGTACGCTCACCAGTATTGTTTTCAAGATGAGGAACACTCTTCTGGACTTGGTTAGCATGTGTAATGGTTTCGTGGATTCACCTTCAATCACGAGGTTTAGGGTGGCTCCGGTGGTTTCCAACCAGGTTAGCACATAGGGGAAGGGGAATTGGGTGTGCTAGCCTCCTCCAAGAGAAGGTTTGAAACTCAATACGGATGGATCGCTTCTTAACAGAATGATGCGAGGAGGAGGTTTTTTTTGGGACCGGAGGGGTTCCATCATTGTTGCGTTCTCAGCCTACTTTGGAGAGGGTGATGTTCTTCAGGCTGAAATAATGTCCATGGTCACCAGGCTTGAATTATGTGAGCAAAGGTGCATCATCCTAGAAGAGGTGGAGACTGAGTCCCTTACCCTTTACAATTTTCTTTTAAGGAAGGTCAAGGGACCATGGAATATCACTTATTGCATCTGAAAATGAAACCTTCTCTTGGGTGCAAGGACTGGAATTTCTCACACGTGGTGGGAGGGGAACATGGTGGAAGACTTCTTGGCCTCTAAGGCTCATCTGGATTGAGGCACTTTCTACTTCTTGAGCATGGGTTCCTTTCCCATTGAGAGGATCCATTTCATGGTTAATGATGCTCTCGGCCTCCATTACTTTCAGCCCCCATGACTCTTCTTTTTTTTTGTCCTTTAGGTCTCTTGATAATCAATAAAAAAAATTATTTTCATGTCAGTATATCAGCATTGTGGTAAAATGAAAAATTTATAATTTTTAATATGACATTTTATGGGAAAACCATTTATGGAATTTCTAATAATTTTATCGATTAAATTATTACATTTTTAAAGGACATACTTATATATGATTCATATATTCCCTAAAAACATTATATAGAATGGAAGTCAGTTTAGTAACTTCGATTTTCAAAAAACAAAATTCATGCTTCTGTGAAATGTTAAAAATTATTCTGGGAGGAAACTAGTGAATGAAATGATTGTATAAATTATGGTGCATCCTAATAGAATCCAAATACTGATGGAACACCATATCTTATGCCACAAAAAGTAATGTGACATTTTACATTGATCCCATGACTCTAGAATAATTTTATATCTGATGAAATATCAATAAAAATTATATGTAATGATACCAAGAGAAATAAGGATATTGATGAGTTGGTTCATCCTGCAGATGGGTTTTCATTGTAGACATTGGATACTCAATATCCTAATTTTATAGCTATGTTCGTAATGTGAATTTGGTTCTTTCATGTGATGGTTTTAATCTATTTGGAAATATGATTACTTTATATAGCACATGGCTACTTTTTATACACATTTATAACATTCCTCCATAGATGTGTATGAAAAAGAATTTCATTTTCATGAGTATACTCATATCTCGACTAGCTAATCTAGATAATTATATAGATGTATAGATTCAACCTTTAATAAAAGATTTGAAATATATTTGGAATTCGATTGTGTGCACATATGATGCATATTCAAAAGAAATATTTCATATACGTGTTTCACTTGTGTGGATGATAAATTATATTCATGTTTATGCAATGATTCCTATATGGAGCACGAAATGAAAACTATCATGTCCTATTTTTATAAAGAATACATGATCTAGAAGACTTAACTATTTTTATAGTTTCGTTTTTGTGGGACATCGATGATTATTTCCAATGAACCATCCATATATGAATAATCTTCAATGGTTTGAAAATGATGAGTATACATAAAATACACCTCACTATATATATGTAATTGATGTGGTTAATGAATTGAAAGATTTTAGTTTTTCATTCATGAAGGGTCAGATGAAATATAGAACGAGGAAGAATGTTCCCACTAAAACCAATTACAATTAGAAGAAGAAAATTATCTTATTTGATTTGATTTATTGGTCAAAAAATTTTTTACGTCAATACTTAGATATAATTCACATTGAAAATAATATATGAGAAATGTTTCTTTCAATTATTCAAAATGTCAAGGGAAATTAAAAAGATGATTTATGATCTTAGTGTGACTTGGTGGATTGGGGTATCAGATCAGAATTGTATCTCATGTGTATTAGTGAAAATAAATGGAAAGTCATGTGTGCTTATTATGTGATGACACTTGCAAAAGAAATCAATTTCCAGAATAACTAGAGACTACTAAAGTTCATGAAGGCTATTCAAGTAACATATAAAAATGGTTCAACTGAAGGGAGTGAAGATAAAATATTTGAAGACTCGTGATTATCACATCCTTCAACATGAGTTGATTCTAAAATAAATCCATTATCTACTATCTAAAAATGTAAAGATTAAATTGATTCGGTTATGCCATTTTTATAAAGATCATTTTTCTAAAATTTTGTCCAAGTGTTTCTTGAAATGTTTTTTGGGAAATCTGCCATTAATTTTGTGTGAGTTATATAAAAACATTACTCCATCTTTTTTCACATGTATTATATATATAACTATTAATATTATAATCAAAATACTTCTTATGTACTGTTTCTATCCAACTGAAAGAAATATGTACACATTTAATTCTTATGTCTGGAAAAAGAATCATCCCAAAGGTTCTATCACGAAGTCTTACTTGGCTCAAGAATATATATATTTTTTATCAATGTATTTTTATGATGCGAGTACGAGACAGAACATACCAATGAGAAATAAAGAATAACGATATGAGAAAATGAAACCCATGTTTCTACCACTTCCCCAAACAGAGAGAATTCCCAAATTATATACACTAACCACATTAATCCTTAAATAGTGGGAGATGGAACATCACAAAATTTTATTAACTGTGATTCATTTGATGACTACGTCAAGTAAGTAAATGGAACATGTATATCTTATATCTTCACATGTAATTGTACTTATCTGTTAAACTATTTATATTTTTCGGTAACTAACATGAAAAATGATAAATATAAATCATCATTATTTATATTTGATAATGAGAGAGACTTTTCATAAAAAAGAGTTTTCTTATCAGTTTAAATTGAATGTAGAAGTATTTATGTAATAAATTAATAAAATTAATATTTAATTAATTTTAGTATTCCTTAATATTTTAAGTATTGATATTGTCTGCCAACTCTGTCTCTGAGGAAATAAGAGTTTTGGATTTTTCCCCTATTTCCATTATTTGTGAATGAATATCAATTGTGTTCAATGGGTATAGATTTATTATCACTTAATGAGAAATGAACATGAGAACACAATATGATAGGGTTTTGGTAACTTCCACAACATACTATTATTCTAGTGCATTAGACAGTATAACTCAATTTAAAATGTATCATATTATGGATTCATTGAGTAAATGCTAATATTGGAGTATTATTTTCATGTTCGAGTCACTATAATTAAATTCAAGTGATTTGATACGATGATGAGGTATGGGATATTTATTGATGATTTTGGATTTTGAGTTATTGACATGACTAAAAATCTTGAGCCATATCTATTGGAATCAATGGAGAAATAATTTTTTTATGTGAAAGATCATTTGTGACCTGAATTTGGTGTTATTATTAAAGTAATCCCCCAATACATATTTTTTATGATAGTAATGATGGAATTAACACCGTACCTACTCCCATTTCTCCCGATCAAATTATTACTTATGATGAATCTAATGGTTAAATTTTTAGAGTTTATTATAAACCTAATGATGTGGTGGGAAATAAATAGAATCATACATATGTGTTCTTAGTTCTTTTGGTTTAGCTCAACCTGGGTTGTTAAGAATGGTACTCTAAAAATTTCATTACTATTGATTTCAAATATCTTGTATGAAAATTGAAATTCATGTGAATTTTTAATATATACTATTTCCATTTTTCATTGAGTTGCATTTTATAATATTTAATTGAACTAAATTAGAACCTACCAAACTAAACAAAAATTAAAAAAAAATTGGAATAAGAAACAAGATGAATTTAATGGAAACATATTAAACTAATTAAAATGAAAATCAAATGAAATGAAAATAATAACCTAACAAAAAATGGAAAAATAAACTAACCCTAAATATTAACCAAATGACTTATGAGAGTTAAAATGAAAAAATAACCTAAGAAATTGAACAATATTAACTAAATGACCTAACTAAAATTGAATTGGACTGAATTGAAAATTAAATAAGACTATATCATACCCATGATAAAGAAGCTAATTTGACCGTATTTGTTTTTCTATGACATGTCTTCTATGTTTTGATATTCTTCCAACTAAATATAAAATGATTTTTTATATCACTATATTACCTTTATTTGGTTTGTCAATTAGTATTCCTTAATAAATTCATGTCTCATCTTATTTCTTGTTTTTATTAAAAATTAGTGATGGATTTATATTTAATTCCATATTTGTTTTCAAAGGGAGGAAATCAAAAAAAAATTGAATAGATAAAAGAAAAATTGATGAAAAACAATAATCGTTGAATGGAAGAATTGAGAATCCCTCCTTTATTGTGAGTATTTTATTTAAAATATATATATCAATAACCTAGAATTTTATTTTATTAATTTGGTTTTTAAATTTTATTCAGGATCCACCACCTAGGTTATAGTTATTCTCTGAATAACCTAGTGGTATCATTGGGTAGTCAGATGATACGACAAGGGTACAAGAGCTATGTGCACCACTCGGCGTACCTAATCTCACCTTATCTATTCCTCTGAAATAGAATCCGGAACACCTTCTAATCTCGTAGTGTATTTAGAAGCACCTAGGATATTAAGGCCACCTATGTTTTTTCCACCATTTTCACTAGACCCTCGCCTATCTTTCCCCAATCCGATGATGGATACTACTCCCCATCCATATTTTTTATTTGTATATACATATATTAAATCTTATTTTCCTTATACATTCTTATCCTATACCTTTTATATTCATGCTCCACCAACTTCTTTTACGAAACATTCTTAGCCTCTAGAGAAAGTATTGGGTTTAACTCCTTCTGTATAGGTAAACATTCCTTCAGATCCAAGGGATCCATTTAAACCCACTGATCAGGATTCATCAATTATATTTATAAAACCCTAGTAAATTTTTTTACCATTATATTTTTATTATAAGATGTATTGATATAATATTTGTTTTTGTAATTTAATAACAAGATCTTTTAAGAGGTGGTGTGGGCATAAATTCATGCATATGGTGTGGAACCACCACACATAGCTGTTGGATGATTACAATGAGAATAATCAAATGATCGGAAAAAAAAGGAGAGAATTTAGGGTTCTTTTGAGATGTCTTCCAAATACTATGACATAATTCCCGTCAGTCCACTCTCCTAGAAACATCTGCCAAATTAAGTAAAGGATAATGCTTGGGAGAAAATATGGGTAAGAAAATTCATTATATTTAATGTTATATTATTATTTTCTTTATATGAATTAATCCTCGTTATAATTTTTCCAATGGTGATACTGCGAGCACAACACGGCTCATGGAATTAAGTGATTTGTAGAGACATTATAAGCATGATTTGTATAGTGAAATGCATGCTAGAGTTGGTACAAATTTAGTGGCCACACATATCATGAATTATTGTCTAGTATAATATTATCGGGAAATGATTTCTCATTGGACGAGTACCTAGTTCATGGTATTAATCAAATTTGATGTTTTTGAATGAAAATTACCAAGATTATCATTAAAAAAATCATTATTGAAAATTACTTTTTAGGAGGCATTAGGAATAAATAAAAACAAGGATACTACGAAATACATCCACACTTTAGGGAATACTATGATGTTAGACCATGGGAGGAATCGGGTATGACACTTCTTTATAATATCTCATTAGGTTATACAATCTCATTTGTTTCCTCCATATTTATTTCCATTTCTAATTGGGCTAGATAAATGATAATGTATTATTTAGTTTATTATTTAAAGTATATAGTACGTATTGAAATTTCAAGATTAGTATTGTTATATTTGTGACCATATCATGAACCTATACAACCACTGATTATTTTATTATATGTATGTCATATTAATAGGTTTTATGTCCATTACCGTTGAGTAAATAATTATATGAATTTTTTGATATCGTTTTGATTTCTATGAATACACAAAGAATGGAATGTTTCGTATGAAATTTTATGAATTAAAATATGAATGATTTTAACAAAATTTTACATGATTACGTCAATCAACTGTATATACTTAACATGAAATTAAATTCCCAAAATCAAGTGTTGTGATAAAATTATAATTGGGAAAACATTTAATCCATATCAAAAATAAACCAATTGGAGGGACTAAAAGTTATCTTAGGTTTTTGAAACCTAGATGAGGTATCAGGAATGAGGGGTAATGGATCTATTATAGGATGCCCAGATATTGGAGATGTAATTTATTTAAATACCCAAAGAGGTGTTAAAACCTCTATGTAATGTCCATCCCATGTATTAATTTCATCGAAACCAATTGTTATATTTTTAATTTTATATAATCTCAACATTAGATTGAAGGATTTTTATGAATATATATAATATTTTTATATTAAGAAAACTATTGATGATTCTAAAATATATTATTTTTAAAAAATATATATTATTTTCTGATATAGAAATATCAAATAAAGAGGTTTACATCTAGTTTAGGTATTTTTAAATTATAAAAAATTATGTATATTTTATTCACATTTTATTAAATATTAAAATAGAATTATATTTCTTAACAATGTTTATTATTGACAAATGAGATGATGGTTTTGTTAAATTTAGTTAACAATTTGATCCATTCTATCATGTAACCAAAAAATAAAGGGTAAATGGACTATTTTCTGAGATAAATTTGTTTTATAAAAGTTTATATTAAAATATGAAGGAAGGATTTCCAAAAAAATACTAGTAGTATATGTTAATAAATAAGGATTACCTTTTCAAGGATATCACTCTAAATATATTAATTTATATATGAAATACAATTTTAAATTATTTATGTGTTGATTATTCTCAATAAATAAAATAAGTATTATTTTCTATACAAAATGTCTCATGTATCTTTATATTATATTTTTGGGAAATATACTTTTTATAAGGTGTGTGGAAGTATATATGAACTTAAATATGATTAAAATTAGAAAAACAAAAGACTATTCTCATTTAATTAAATGTAAAATCCACTTTCTATTTTATTTGTGTTTAGGATATATTTTTAATGATGGAACTTAATATAAATAGTTACATTTATAAATATTCCCAAATTATTTGAAATAAAATTTTTATTTTTTTGAAATATTATAAGGGGTGATGTTTTAAATCATAGAAATGTTCTAAGTAATGAAAACAGTTAATGTTAATAGCATTATTAAATTTTATGCTATAAAGAAAATGAGTTTCAATAAATTATTCAAGTGTTCAATATAAGGATTATGATTCCAAAATCTAAACATTTTTTAAACAACCTTTCATTATAGATATTTTCTAATTAAAGGAATTTAATGGGGATTCTATTACAGTTCTGTATTGACATATATTTGGTTTTTCATAGGGATTAAACTAATGTTTCAAATGATATAATAGGTTAAATAATAAATATATTTGGTTTTACATAGGGATTAACTATTTGGTAACAAATTCTCAACCTTTCCATTCCTTTCTAGAATCCATCACTCTTAAAGCCCATTATATATTACATTAGTCCCTACCTTTTCTTAGATCCTAAAAATTATAAAATAAAACACCTCGTAGTTACCAAAATCTATGACATGATGGATCTTTTTAAAGATTATCCAGATTTCATTTGGATTGATATCATAGTAAATTTATGATTCAAAGTACATATAGTTTTTTAATCCCAAATTAACTATTTTAATTTATATTATTTCTGAAGTCATAAAATGGATAAATGTCAAAAATATGAAGCTTATGATGGATGTTCTAATTTTTATTATCCCTAATATGTAGTTACAGATGATAAAATTGTATTTTAAAAACTTATATTAATTATCTTATAATAGTAATGAGTAAATTATCGGTAGTTGATATTATTATTTCTCCTCATGTTAACCTGACTACAGAGGTGATAGGTAATACACTAATTAAAAAAATTATCATTGGTATGAATTTATAATAAGATCATGATATTTAGATTTACTATTAAAATACTCAAGAAACATGTGTTATTTTAGGAATTCTAATCCCATATTTGTACACTTAAATGACTTTGTCTACTTTTGGCGATAATGTTGAAGCCCAAATATGACTATTTTGAAAAATGATAACGTAAAAACCTATATGGATTAAAATCCAAAATGGGTTATAAGTTTTATCTAAACATTCATAAATTAATAAAAAATTATTAAGTGTATGGTATGTTTTACTTGGGGTATGAGGATAGAGAAAATATGCATAAAGATAAGCACTGTGAAAACACATAGAATAAACATGTGGGTCTCTATTGATCATCTATAATGGTAGCTAGTCAAATTAATTATTAGTCTCATTTCACCTCCCATTTAAAAATAGGTATTTTAATTCTTAATGTTTTCTAAGATTTATTTTAAAAATTATGCAAGGGGATAAGAGTAAGGAAGTGTCCTCAAATGTTGGTGAAAAGAGGGTGGTCTTCTTGACTATCAAAAATTAATCATGTTCTTTATTTATAAATTTTAGTATATTTTGGTGTGTTTTCTTTTTAAATATAATTAATATAGTATGTAATATAATTTTTGATATATATTAATATTTTTATAGTTTGATAAGTATATATTATTGAGTTTTATAAGGGAGAAAATAAGTTTTAAATTTTTATTATAATTCATCTACCATATGATTTTATTTTAAAAATATTTTTGAATTAATATCAAATTGATTTTAGTTATAAAATTCATTATTTATAACATATTTTCAATTATTTTTTTCTAAATAAAATATCATTATCGAGGAAGATTTTGAATATTTAAGGTGTGTGCCTTGAGAAAAATTATTTTGATCAACCATAATGAAAAAGATAGAAGTGCGTTAAATGAACAAACATAGTTGTATATTATAAGATTTACTTTATTGGTTTCAAATTTTAATATCTATTTTTTAATTCAACATTCCATTTATATTTTTAATGGTGTACTTTTAAGGCCCTTAATCAGTAGGAAGTTGGCTAATTTGGGCCAAATAATCACATAAATTGTGTTTTGGGGGATGAGAACCATGATAGAGTACACTGTCAACTAGAGAATAGTATATTCCTAATTTGATATTGTACCACTTCATGAACAAGTTCTAGTAGCACCATGTTGAAAAAATCTAATGCATGGGCAATACATGCTCGGGCCAAGGTAGAAGAGGAAAAAAATGGTCATACAGGAGTGTGAAAGGAATCAAAGGGACAATGATAAATTTATAAAATTTATGGAAGTATTGTGTCCAACACTTCCACTAGATATTTCTAGGACTTGTGATGAATATATATCGATGATGCATACAATATATAGTTCACTGGGAAGTGGTCCTAACGGTGGTTAGGATGATGATGTTCATGGTGATGGTGATGGCAAGGATAACGGTGAGGAAGAGGGTGAGGAAGAGGTCGAGGGTGAGGGAGTGGATGAGGATGATGACGAGGATTATAGTGACGATAGTGATGGTGATTATGGATAGATTTAGCCTTTATAATTTTACTAATTTTTATGACATTTTATGTTTGATGATTTGTTCTGAATGAATAAATGTCATGCTTTGAATTTTTTATCACCTATTAAATGAATGAATTTGTTTATTTGGTTTTCAATATTTTTATATCGATTGGTGATATCTGTTTGTAAGTAAATGAATCTACTGGGGAGATGGTGTGTCTTTTGGTGGCTTGTTCCAACAGTTCAACAAACATTTGTATAGGTCTCTTCCAATAGTTGGTATAGGCATGTTCCAACAGTTCAATACCATTGGTATAGGTTTTTGACAATGTTTCAAACCATTTGTAGAGGTATATTCCAATAGTTAAATCTGTTGGTATACGTTTATACCCATATTTTTCAACAATTGTCATAGATCTACACAAATGTTTCATGTAAATGGTTGGATCAACCAAAATTATTTTGAACCTATACCAATGGTTCACATAAAACCATTAGTATAGACCTTTACCGATAGGAATATAACCAATGGTTTGGAGAACCATTGTTATATCCTGTACCAACGGTTCTCTATCCTATAACAAAGGTTTTAAACCATTTTTATAGGCTAGAATTCCACCAGTGTTGTTTCCTCACCACGACTGGAGGATTAATATTAAATTAAAATTTCCACTTATGTTAATTGGATTTAAAAAAATTGATTTTTTATTTTGAATCATAAATATTTATAATATCTAACAATTTCAACTTTATTTTTGACCAAAGTGATTAGTGAAAACGATTAAAATTAATCACATCGATTAACATAAAAATAAGTTTACTAAGTTACTAATATTTAAACATAAGGGAGAAAATGACATATAAACTTGTCAAGAACCCATTGGATGGAAAAATTTTGAACTTATCCCTTATAGGATCTATTTTTTGCGTTATTGGAGCCACTTGACATGGATGAACATGGGTAGAATTCCCTCTTTCAAAAATTTACAAGTTTTCCACTGACCTTCTTTATAAAAGACCTCCCCCTCTCCCCCTCTCTTCGCACCTCTAAAACACATTGTCTTAGAAAATACCTTCCCAAATAACATCTCTTATTCCATAAAATCTTCATATAATTCTTACTTTGGGAATAAATTGAACCATAGAAGTACATTGGTTAAAACCAGGAGGAGTTACCCTAAGAAGAGGCAATGTTCATCGACCAGTGTTTTTGTTTTATTTATTTATCACCCCATTAAATTATTATTATAAAATGATTATATAGAAACCTCAGTATCTTTAATGTACTTATATTTTTTTATTTTGATGTTATGACCTACACCCACACACACTTCCATCAAATGGGTCACAAAATCATCATTCATGTGTATGATAGACTACCACCTCGTGAAATGGTGTCATTCATTTTTCCATTACCACCTCTCATGGTTGGGAATAATTATATACATACTATTTATATATTATATTTATGATATTTATAACATAATTATACCTTTTGATTCATTATATCATATAAACCCTTTTTACATTTCATATTGTAAGAGATACGATAACATCTCTCATGTGTATGGTTGGCTACGACCTCATGAAGCGATATGAAGCATTTTCACTAACATGTCACATGGAAGGTAGTAAGGGTAACTATAATGAATAAATATTGTATTAATGAAATCATTATGATATTCATTAAATAATTATCTTTCTGTAAATATAATATTTAATTTTTTTTCATACCTTTTCGCACACTGAAAAATTAATAACATCATTCATGGACGTGTGGAAAACCTCCTCCTCAAAGCACTGTGATTCCTTTTACATCACAAAAATGATACATGTAAGTATATATAACTAAATATAATTTTATTTATTATATAATTATAATTCTAAAAAGATAAAATTTACCTTCTTTCCTTCCATAATGATCATTGGAAAAATAGAAATGTTACTCAGGCATACGTATGGAATATTGTCTCCATGATCATAATGTTAGTTCATTTTCCATAACCATATTTAATAATTTCTTTCTAAATATAATTGATTTATAAATACGATGATTATATCATTATTATTATTATGTCTATGTTTATGTAATGAACTCTTTGACCATATTTGACCTACCAAAGTCATTTTTGATACATGAACCGAATATGTAAAAACATACAACATAAACTTAATTGATTAAGTAATTTTATATAGCTTGTTAATAATTGAGATAAAATTAATAATAAAAAATAGAAAGTTTATTAAGAAATTAAATAATTAACATACTTTTATTTTTCATGAATATAAAGACATATGTGAAAAGTCAGACTCAAGATAAGGTACTTTGTCTCAATTTCCATTTTTTGAGGCATTTCTTGATGATATGCACCTTTATTATTTTAGATTGTTCATATATATCCCCTTTTACATTATATATAATAACTTTGTATATTGTAATTATATAAAATGTTTTCCAATGTAATTATTTAATGGGGTTTATGATTCACAAGTTTCTTAGGTGATGAGGGGATTTTCTTTGAAAAAAATAATCTTTTATGGTTTTCCTTAAAAATATATTTCTCTTTCATGTCCATGTTTTTAAAATGATAATTATAATGGTTTAATATAGGAATAAAAGTTTTATAATGTTCATTTTATACCACTTTTACTTTATATCAAAGGTTTTCAAAATGAATCTTTTTATGTTTTTTAAATATAACCTTCTAAAAATGACAAATGAAATGTCATATTTGTAATGTATAATGATAATGAACATTAATGTTTTCATGGATTTTATTTTATTTACATCTTTTTTTTCAAGATTACATGTATTATTAAATAAAAAACCCTCATTCAACTTTTTTGGGGTATTATGGTATTGAAAATTGTTTTTCAAAATAAATGCGAATTTTATATTAGAAATGGGATTTTGAAAGAAAATGGTATTTTAATATCGGAATGTGATTTTCATACAGGTTTAAAATATTTTTTCAAATGATGAAAATTTTTTAGTTCATGTTTCCATTCTTAGAAATTATATACGATGGTTTCTCCTAGATAGTGTTGGGTGATCCTATTATAGCTTAAATTATGAGTGTTCCTAGATATCACTCTAATGCATTGGGTAATGATTATATTCTCTAGATAATTATATTTGAAGTTGTATGTATAGTTATTCCAATTTTTAAGTGGTCTATAAGGGTTATGCAAGTGTTATATGAGATGATTTCCTAAGATAACTACATGAAGTTTTTATGATTTCTAATTAGTTCTCATAGAATTAATTTGTTTTCAAGGGTTAAAACAAATAATCTTTTTAAAACAATGATATAGACCTTTATGGGTATAATTTTAGGTTTAAAAGACATAATTTTTCAAGGGTTTTAATTTTTTCACTGGAATAATGGTTTTCTTCTTTTTTTATATCCATTACTAAGTTTCTGTGCTCATGATATGTTTTTAAAAATATTTTTACTGGATTTAAGGGTGGGTGGGAGAAAGAAAGATTTCAATTTTAATGTTTTTAAGAGATTTCATGGACAATGATCATTTTTTATTTAAAATGTTTATATTGTTGTAAAAATGGATTCTAATCAGAAGTTTTCAATTAGTATTTTATAGTTTTGTTATGTATGAGTTATGGACTAATTCTCTAAAACTCTAAAACTGAAATGATCCTCAATGTGAAAGAAAGTAATATTCTTGAATTAATCATAATATTATGTCATGTTTATGTTTGGGGCCTTATAGTTGGTATCAAAGGAAAGGTTTTGATAACATTAGAGGTTATGGTAATATTAATATCATTCCCTTGAATGATTTTACCTTATGATTAAATTAAAATGTTATATAATTTGAAGATTACCATGCTACTTCATCTATACTATGTCTTCTCAGAATGGTTTTTTATAGTGTAAATAGGGAAGATGTAGTGGAAAGGAACTGAGAGGAATACATCCTTCCAAATTAGCATCCCAAGATGGTTGGAATCATAATGGAACAATTTTTTATAGTGATGGATTAGTTGAAACAAGCAGTAAATGGTGGTGGCATCCATGCCAGAGAGGAACCTGATTTACCATAAATTAAGATTTCTATTTTGGATAATTTCATGATGAAAAATCCCCCATATTTATGTAGATCATATAAAACCATGATAGTCGATGGATGAATCAGTTCTCTTGAGAAGATATTTGATGTCATGGGATGTTTGGAATGTAAAAAAGTTAACCCTTTCCAATTATAATTTTGAAGGTTAAGATAATGGATGGTGGTATTTGGTTGATAACACTAAATATAAAGATTATTTTTATACCATGTAATTAGAAACATTAAATTATGGTTTCCTTGAGAAATATTTCTCTATGGTTTTTCGAATCCAAATGATAAAACAATTCATGTAATTAAGGCAAACATATGAATATTATATAGAAAAATATGAGGTAAACTTCACAAGATTTTCCAGGTATGTGAAATATTTTATTTTATACATAGATTTAAATATTAATAGGTTTTACTCAGGATTGAAACCAATTCTAAGAAGAGAACTGGCCAAATGATAATTTAAAATCTATAAGAAATCTTTTTTTTGTGCAGAAAAGGTTGATATGGATTTTTATGACTCTAACGTTCCTCGTGATAATGAAATTAAGAAGCGGTCGGGATATCAGGTGATGGGAAAACATACATCAATGAAATATGGAGGTAAGAAATTGAAGTTATAAACTTGTGGCAAGTTTGGGAAAAAGAACCCTGGAGAATGTATTATGAAGTCATGTAAGTGTTATCGATGTGTAATGTTTTTCTATATGGCATGAAAGTTAAAGGAAAATAAACCTAAAGAATTAAAGAATGGGTTAACTGATAGACATCCCATTTTAATATTTTTTAATTGCAATGAGATGGTTCGTTATGAAAATGCATGTCTGAAGGTAGTTACACAGGATGAAAATCCTGATGATCGAAAACATAAGGGTGTGGTGATGTCATATTCTATTACTATAGTTGATGTTGGGACATTAAATGAAGTGGTGGAAGGTATGTTACTTTTGTATTATAATTTTACCAATACCCTTTTTGACTCTAGAGTTTCACATTCCTTCATTTGTGATAAATTTTTATCTAAATTTGGAATATCACTTAATGAAAGTATGATAGATATTTTTGTGAGAACTCTAGGTGGAAGTATTAAAGCAACCTTGATTTATAGGAATCTACCTATTTTTATCAGTGGGATGGTATTTCCAATAAATCTTGTTGAACGGTCCATAGTATAGTTTCATATTATACTTGATATGGATTTCATTTTTGTTTATCAACCTGATATAGATTATAATTCTATGAAAGTTGTGTACTATGACTTCATGCCATTGATAAATTACCATGAAAATAAAAAATTTATTAAAGATGGCAGTGAATTTTACCTAGATAACATTATAGAAAATAAAGAAACTATTTTAATTAGTGATGTTATAGTAATAAATGAATACATGTATGTTTTTTGAAATTATTTTCCTGGTGTTATTATTGATCGAGAGGTACGGTTTACTATTAACTTAGTTCCTAGTGTTAAGCATATTTCTAAACACCCTTATCTAATTTATCAAGTATATGTTTTAGAATTTAAAAATAAATTACAAGAGTAATAAGATAATGGTTTCATTCAAAAAAATAACATCACCATGGGGTGATCCTTTCTTGTTTGTTAAAAATAAAGATAGTTTAATGTTACTTTTCATTGATTATAGATCCTTGAATAACATCACTATTAATAACATGTATCATTTACCTCGTATCAATGATTTGTTTGATCATATCTAGGGAGCACAATATTTTTTGAAGGTTTTACTAAGGTTGGGGTAACATCAATTGAAATTGAAGGAAGTATACATTCTGAAGATAGTGTTTCAGACTATATATGGGCACTATGAATTTTTTGTTTTTCTTGTTTGGGATTTCTAATACACTGAATGTATTTATTAACCTTGTAAATAGAATTTTTCATGACTTATTGGATAAGTTTTTGGTTATGTTTACTGATAATATCTTGGTATATAATAAAAATATAGAGGAATATAAAAGGAACCTAAGGGTTTTTTCCACACATTAAATGAAAATAAATTGTATGGGAAGTTTAGAAATTGATAATTTTGGTTGAAAATTTGTTTTCCTTGGTCATATTGTTTATAAGTATGACATAACTATTGACCCTACTAAAACAATGTTGTTGAAGAATGGACAATACCCAAAATGTCACTAAAATATGTAGTTTCCTTAGATTAGTAGGTTGCTACTATAATTTTGTTGAAAACATTTCTCGATTGTCTCTCACTAACTAATTTAACTCAAGAAAGAGTTTATTTCATCTAGATAAAAGAATTTGATGATTGTTTTCAGGGACTAAAAAGGAGATTGGTGAATTCTATTGTTTTTTTCCTGAATTCTGGAAATAGTGAAGTGGTAATCTACTCTAAAACTTTGTTGAAAGGACTTGGTTGTGTCCTAATGAAAAATGATCATGTAATTTCTTATGCTTCGTGTTAGTTTAAACCTCAATAGTTGAATTACCTTACACATGATTTCAAATTAGATATTGTTGTTTTTTATTTAAAATATTGTATGTATCATTTATATGGAGTAAAGTGTGAAATATTAACTGATCAAAAATGATTGAAGTATATATTCACTTAAGAGGAATTGAACATGAGATATAAAAGATCGATAGGACTAATCAGGGATTATGATTACATGATTCATTAACATATGGGAAAAAAAGTGGATGGTGATTTGAGTTGAAAAAGTAATGCTACATTAACCATGTTACATTTGGAATGTGCCCCTTTAGTTAAATATATTTAGAACTTTTCCCTTATGTTTTGGATGTAGGGACATCCTCTATTTTGTTTCAGTTTTCAGTACAGTCAACTTTTTTATAAAGAATTAATCAAGTTTAGAAAGAGGATTGATCTTTGCATGAAAAGGTAGAATCTATTAAGGAGGGTATGTTACCTGATTTTTCTATTGATGAAGATAGGATTTTATGATTTGGAAAAAGATTATGTGTGAATTTTTATTCCTATTTGATGAAAGATTTGTTGAATCAACCTCATAGTTCTCCATTTTTATTCATCTATACAACACTGAGATGTACAAAGACCTTTGGGAGTATTAGAGGCGAGATGGAATAAAAAGAGATATTGATGACTTTATTGTGAATTTTTTGACTTTTCAGTAAGTTAAAGAGGAATGATAGTTACTGAATGGGACGCTTCAACATTTTCAAGTGACGGAGTGGAAATGGGATAATATAAAAATGGATTTCATGGAAGTATTTCCAAATACCTCTCAATGTGATGATGTAATTTGGGTTATTATTGATCAAGTGATTAAATCTATACCTTTATTTACCATTTGATATACCATTTCTTTATATTATCTATCTAGACTATATGTAAAGGATATTTTTAGGTTATATGGAGTTCCCCTCTCTATCCTATGTTTACATCCAATTTTTTTAAAGGACTTCAGATGTTGTTGGGTTCTAAATTAAATTTTAGTAAAGTTTTTCATCTTTAATCTAATAGATAGTCTGACTGGATGATTCATACCTTTTAAGATATGACTATATTTCTCAATTTATTACTAGGGATGTTGGGATCTAAATCTTTATTTTATTGAGTTTCTAAATAATAAGATTTTTCATTATAGTATATATATGGAACCATTTGAGGTGTTATATGGAAAGCAATGTTGGAAATCATCTTTTTTGATAAAGTAGGGGAAAGGAAGTTGATGGGACCCTAGTTGGTATATTAAATGGCTGAGAATAGGTATTTTATTCAGTGACACATGAGGATAGATCGAAGTAAGCATAAAATTTATGGGGATAACTCGAGAAAAGATATTTCTTTCGAAGTATTTGATCATGTCTATCTAAAAGTTTTTTAATAGAAAATATTATTTGTTTTGGTATGAAGTGGAAACTAAGTCCATTTTTCAATGGACAAAATGAAATCCTAGATAATGTTGGATCAATTTCGTACCGTGTGGACCTACCTTCGAGTTTATCTTAGGTACACAATTTATTTCATGTTTCAATGTTAAGGAAATATGTACTAGACTCATCTCATGTTCTAATATCTCTAGTACTTCAGTTTGGAAGAGAATATTTCTTATGAGAAATATCTGGTTTAGTTTATTGACTAGATAGATAAATTTTTTGGTAATTAGTTGATTCATCATGTTAAGGTTTTATAAAAAACCTTATGGTTTAGGAGGCAACATGAGAATCTAAAAATGCTATGAGGGAAAGATATACCCACTTGTTTAATGAGTGAATAAAATTAAAAGGATTCAATTTCTAAAATGGGGGGAGGATATAAAAATCTAGGTAATTATAGAATAAATAATTTTCATATTTATTAATATTAATTAGATAGTTATGGTAGTTATAAAAATATCAAGTAATTTTTAAACAAAAAGAAAATTATATTAATTAAACACTTTTCTTATATGGTTTTATTTAAAATATTAATTTAAAAATTTAAGAAATTTAATTTTATAAAATTAAAATAATTTTTGAAATCATCATATCAAAATTTAAATTGGGTGAATTTTTTTAATTTTTTGGAAAATATTTTTTTTTTCACTGAATATTGAAAAATACCGATTTTTGTAAAAGAAAAGTCATTTCTTTTAGTAAATTATGTAATTTAAGAGTCCAAATATGTTTTGAATATGATTTTAAGTAACATAAGTTTTATTTATTATATATTTAATCCACATAATTACTTTTTAATCAAATTTATTTTGGTTTTTAATATAATCCTTTTCAGGATTAAAGATGGGTTTTTTCTAAAAACTGTTTCAAAATGCGTAATGTATCTACTTTTAAATTAATTAAAATAATCCCTAATAGTTAATATTTTAAATTAAATTTATATACTATATATCATTAAATTTTATTCAATTTTCATATAATTATTATTATTACTCATATATTTAATATAGAATCACCATTTTCTAAAAACATACTCCTCTTAAAAACTGGATGTCTCGCCGTGACTATGAGATTAAAATTAAATTAAAATTTTCATCTTATGTGTATGGAATTAGGAAAAATGTATTCCAAATTTGGAATAAAAAAATTAAAATTTATAATAATAGTAAATTTTATTCTTTACCAAATTAATTAGTGAAAATGATTACAATTAATCACAATGATTAAGGTAAAAATAAGTTTACTAAGTGACTAAAAGTTAAACATACGGATTTAAATGACATAGAAACTTGTATACAACCCATTTTATAGACATATTTATACCTTATAACTTATAGTATCATGTTTTTTTATTATTATATTCACATTACATGGGAAAATGTCAGTGGAATTCCCTCTTTTAAAACATTACCAGTTTTCCACTCACCTCCCTTATAAAAGCCCTCCCTCCTCTCTTCGCACTTATCAATCCATTTGGATTGGAAAATACCTACCCAATTCACTTATAATATTTCCTTATATTGTTCTAGAAGCCATAATTATTTCATAAATACATCAAAGTAAGTCCTTTTATGCAAACCAAAAGGAGTTACCCAGAGAGGAGGTAATGTTCATCAATATGTGTTTTTGTTTTATTTCTTTCTCCACCCCATTAAATTCTACTTATACCATTATTATATAATAAAATCAATATAAAAATATATATTGAGATGTTTTTATGTTATTTTTGTGATCAAACCCCACAAAAACAACCCTCAAATGGGTTATCAAATCATTATTCATGTGTACGGTGGACTACCGTATCACGAAATGATATTGTTCGTTTTTCCATTACCACATCTCATGGTTGGGAATAATGATGGGAATACTATTTATATATGATAATTATTAAATTTATTACATATTTATAATTATTTATTTATTATATCATATACATCCTTTTTACATTTCATATTGTAGGTGATACGATAATATTTCCTGTGTGTACGGTGGACTACCGCCTCGTGAAGCGATGTGAATCGTTTTTCACTAATGTGTTATATGGAAGGTAATAAGGGTAATTGTGATGAATATATATGATATAAATTAAATTATTATTATATTAATGATATAATTATATTTATTTAAATATAATATATAATTTTATTCTTACATTTTCACACACTGAAAAAGTGATACCGTCTTTCGTGGACGTATGGACTAATGCCTCCTCGAAGAGATGTGATTCCTTTTACATCAACAGAATGATATATGTAAGTATATATTATTAGATATTATTTTATTTATGATATAATTATAATTATTTAAATATAAATGTTAATTACATTCTTTTCATAATGATCATTGGAAAAATGGACACCTTACACATGCATACGTATGGCCTACCACCTCCATGATCGTAAAGTTAGTTCATTTTTCATAACCATATTTCATAATGGGTTTCAAAAATATAATTTATGTATAAATATGATAATTATTTATTTATTATTATTCTATATATGTTTAATTAATGACCACTTTGACCATAGTTGACCTACCAAAGTCATTTTTGACATATGGACCGAATATGGTCAAAACACCCGACTCAAACATAATTGATTAGGTAATTGTATATACCTTGCTAATAAGTGAGATAAAAATAATAATGAATTTTCAAAAAGTTATCAATAAAGTAAATAATTATCATAATTTTATTATTCAGTAATATATTGACACATGTGACAAGTCGAACTCAAGGTATGGCACTTTGTCCTGATTTCCTTTCATTGAGGAATTTCTTGAGGATATGCACCTTTATTCTTTTAGAAGGTGTATATACAGAACCATTTACATTATATATCAAAAATCTGTCTAATATAATTATATATAATGTGTTTTTAAATTTTATTATTTAATAGGGTTTGTTATTCTTGTGTTTCTCTAGTGATAAAGGGATTTTCTTAGAAAACCCATCTTTTATGGTTTTCTTTCAAAATATATTTCTCTTGAATGTTCATGCTTTTAAAATGATATTTTGAATAATTTTAAAATGGAATAAAATATTTATAAATTTAATTTTACACCTTTTTTACTTTATTTCAAAGAATTTCAAAAGTAATATTTTTACATGTTTTAAATAGAACATTTTGACAAAGAAAAATGAAATGTCTTATTCTAAATGTACAATCAAAAAGACATTTCATGTAATTGTGAATTTTATTTTATTTATATATTAAATTTAAATATTAAATTTTTTCATAAATTAAAAACCCTCTTTCCCATTTTTGAGTTATTTTGGTATTGAAAATGGGTTTTCAAAAGAAAGGTGTATTTTTTATTGAAAATTTGATTTTGAAAGAAAAATTTATCTAATATCGGAAAGTGATTTTCATATAGGTTTAAAAGAATTTTTCAAGTGATGAAAATGTTTTATTTCATGTTTTGGTTCCTAGAAATTATATACAATTGGTGCACCCCAATAGCATCGGATGAGCACGTTATAGCTTAAATTATGGATACACCCATATAACACTCAAATTCATTAAGTAATGATAATATTATCTATAGAATTATATTGTAAGTTATTCATATAGTTATTTCAATTTTTAAGGGTTCTATAAGGGAACTATAAGGGTTCTGTAAGTGTTCTATGAGATAATGTCCCAAGATACCTACATGAAATTTCTTTTCATTCTAATAAAATTTTATGGGAATAATTTGTTTTAAACAGGTAAAATAAATTGTCTTTTTAAAATAATGATATTTACCTTTGTTGATAAAATTTCATGTTTTCAAGAAAGTTATTTTCATGATTTTTAATTTCTTTCACTGAACTAAAGGTTTTCTTATTTTTTATATCCATTATTGAGATTCTATTCTCATCTGGTGTTTTTTAAAATGTTTTTAGAGGATATAAGGATGGGTAAGGGAAAAGAAGGGGGAAAGTTTAAAGTCATGAAGTGTTTTCAGGAAAATTGATTATACTTCACTTTACAAGTTTTATATTATGGAAAAAATGGATACTAATCAGAATTGTTCACTTTATATTTTATGGTTTTGTTATTTATGAGTTATGGCCTAATTCTATAAAACTATAAACCTAAAAAGATCCTAAATTTTAATGAAAGTAAAATTATACACAAAAACTAAATATTATATGATTTTTAGGTATGGGGACTTATAATCAATGATAGTCCAAGATCCGCACCCCTATATCTAGTTCTAAAAGTAATGTATAATTTTTTCATAAAAAGTTGTTGGAAATATACATTCCCTTACAAAAGTGAGGATCTTTTTTGGTCACGATTTTGGAAGAAAACAAAAAACCATTACTCTATATAATTTTTTTAATATGAATTATCTATAAACAGTTATTATGATTCACTATGGTTTTCTCCTTAATAAATTAATAATCCTTTAAAACTTCTAATCAGCTTGTGAAAAACATTTTAGAATATAGAGTGAGCAAAAAATTTCTCAGTAACGGGTTATAAAAACTGGTGAAAATACTTTTATAAATAAGGCTTAAAAACACTTTTGAAGACCTTTTATTTGTCATCAAATAGAAAAAATTTGATAAATTCATTTTCTAAAATATAATTCTAGTGTTATAAAATATATAACCATAAAATATATTTTTCAAAAACCTTTGAAATTAAATTTTTGTTGAATTTTTTCTACATTTATATCAAAAAATTTGATATAATATATATTTTTCAAAAATATAAAACTAAGATTTTCAAAATTAATAACCATAGAAAATAAGTTTCAAAAACCTTGGAAAATACATGTTCTTTGAAAACATTATTTTGAAAACATTTTCCATTTATATAAAAATATTGTTATAATAAATATTTTTCCAAAAATATAAAATAATGGTTTTAAAAATATATAACCATAGAAAAATAATTTTCAAAAACTATTAAAAATGAATTTTCATTGAAAATTCATTTTCATTGAAAATACATTTCCATTGAAATATAAATTTCATTTCAAAATATAATAACCTTTTGAAAATTCCTAGATTTATCCATTAAGTTTTAAAAACATTATTTTGAAAATAATAACTTTTTATATAGATAAACTATACTTGGAATCCTTTATGAAATTATTGTGGCCACTTGCAGTATCACTCTCTAGACAACGTTTACTTGAGGTTGTGGGTTCACTCCATATTCCTTATGATCATGTTTGATACCAAAGTACCTAGTTTTAAAAAAATATAGGGTTTATTTTCCTCATATCAAATTGATTCAAACATTTTTTAAAAACTACTTAAATTAATTTCTAAAATTAAAATAATATTATAAGTTCTAAAACTCTGACAAAAGTTGTTTTTAAGAAAACACCTCAAAGATAAGGAGAAATCCATGATTTTTAAACTATTTTATAAAATAATTCCCATAATGGAACAAATTAATTTTTACATATTCTGGTATACACATACATGAAATGTTAAGAATGTCTATATTTTATTTCCATAATTATGATCATGAATTACATTCGTATATTTTAATGAATAGTTCATGCATAAAATAATAACTTTAAAATACATTTTTTAAGTAAAATTCTATAAATGAAGATTTAAACATAAAATTATAAATTTTAAAACATGGGAGTTTGAAAATAATAAATTTCACTTTAAAAATATAATTTTGAAAATATAGATCTCTTTACACCTATAAAACATGGAAAAAGATTGTGCGAAATAAAGAAGAATGATGGAGGTTCACTTGGAGTTTTCTAACTAGTGAAGAGAGAGTTCCTATATATATATATGGGTTCAGATATTTGTATAGATTAAACAAGGGGAGGAAGTTATGATACTTGAATGAGGACAACCATTGATGTTTAAATTATATATAAATTACTCTATGAAGATCCAAGCATGAAGCTTCGTAGGGAACAATTACTTCATTTTTCAAATATATATTTCATCGTAGTTGATATAACCTAAGGTGGAAATGAAAACAATGTCACTAGGTTATTAAAAATAAGTTGGAGATGATCTTAGATTTAAAATTATTTCTTTGTTTCATACTGTATATATATACATATAACTATGTAACTCACCAAAAAACTAGCATAACACAATTTAAATTCAATTATTTATATATATTCATGTGCATTAATGATTATTCTAAGTATTTATATGATTATATAGGGATTAAAATTTCTATTTATGTTTGACGTAGTAAGATATTTTACATATATAGGTTGTTGGTAACGTGTTTGTCACCATAGGGTAGTGATAGTGGGGTTGGGGTTTCGGGGTACACTATGTGTAGGTCTTCTAAACTGGGGTTTCCTTACGATGGAATGAGATGGAAAATTATAACATAAAAAATAATGGTTGATAGTGCTTTGGTATAGTGTGAAAAAGAATGATGAGGAACAATTATGTTTGGTGATGTGAATAAGGTGATGAACTGTGGGATGATCGAATGGTTGAGGATGATATGATCGGATGGCCAATGTTATTTTGTGGATGTTTTTAATATGGTTGAAAACTAATTGAGTACCATATCCCACATATATTTTGATCTCATCTTAGGTATGATTAATAAACAATCACATGCCACCAAACATTTGATTTATCATTGGGGTTGGCACCTGGAACACTTCACCCATGCCCCTCACCAGTCATGTCACACCTGTGCGACCCACATAGGGCACCCTTATGCATGCTATGCATGCACCATTCACACCTATTGATTGAATCATGGTTGTTATTCATGTCTAATACCTAACCCTAAACTTCTATGGATGGTCGAGGGTCAACCTTCCCACCTAATCAATAGTCACAGGTCCTCTTGGATGGCTAGGTAGTAGGATAATTTTTTAATCACTTGATGTGTTTAAAATTACATTAAAATACAAACTATATAATATAGTATGATTATTTTATAAGTATTTATTTACACCTTCAAGTATATTTTTCACATTTTCATTATGGTACTTATATATTTTTTATTATCATTTTATCATAATGTTTTAAAACTAATTATTATAAGGTAACTATATTTTGTAAATATAAAATAAAAATTACAATCAAGAAATAAAATTATTTTAAACTAAAAATTAGTTACTCCAAATTAAAAATATAACAAATAAAATATTTTGAAAACTATAAATTTTACATATCAATATAAATTAGCTTAAAATAATTAATAATTACATTTTTTTTATTTTATCAAAAATATTTATAATTAAGGGAAAAAATTTCAAAGAGGTTATTATATAAAATTTTGCAATTGTATTATTAATTAAAAATATAAATTTCGGTTAGTTTTAAGAAAAAATAATTTAAATAAATATATATAAATTAATGTATTTTTATTAAAATTGGATTTATATTTTTTTATAAAAATAGTATTTATTGAAAAATAATACAAAAGCCGAATTTTATAAAAATCGAAAATTTAAAAATCAAAACTTATTTGGATTTAAAAAAATCATTTCATAACAATTTCCTTGTAGTAAAACACTTTTTAGTTAGTTTTATTTATAAAACAAATCATTTGATAAACACTTATTAAAAAGAAAATTATGCATATAATTTCATGAATGTCACATTCTACGCCCTTAAGAGGAATTATGGCCTTTAAATTCCTTTTACCTTCAATTCTTAACATTATAAATCTATAATATCTCGACATTTGGCATCTCAACTCCTTAGTCAAAGTATCCAATTTTTTCCATTATTCTATCATTCGTGAAGGTAGATGGTCCAGGAATTACAAAAATTTATTAGAACTTTTTCATAGTCCTTTACTTATTTTATCCAAAATCATCTCGTACAACATTGGTTTTATTAATGGTCATAATGAAATGTTTTTTAAAATTCATTTTTATTCACATAAAATTGTAGAACATCCAATAGAACTTGATCTTTATAAAACACCAGGACCAAATTTTTATTGAAACATTCAGTCAAAGGTCCTTCTAAAAATAGAAATTATATGAATGAAAATATTTTAAGTTGTTATTAAATACATGTAGGCTTCTCGAGGTCCCCATTACTATATAGATATTCTAGAATCATATTGTTCCTCAAGATCTTGTGTAAATATAAAATATTTGAAAGTTCCTTGATGATACCTCCCCTTTTAGGATGGGTGAGAAAGTTAGGAATTTTGGATTTGATTTAAAAAAATCCATTATCCATAGTGATAATTGGGTATGAAGGACGGGATTCATACTTCATAGAACTACTTTTAGGAGATTTGTATATTATAAAAAGTTTCAAAAATAAGGGAGTATTAATTTTCAATAATAATAGAAAGCATGTTGTAAGGAAGTGGTGGAGCTTTTTCTGTGATCCTCTCCCTTCCATTTGTAACTAATTTCCCAAATCTTAAAAAAGTTAAAAATTTAAAAAAAAGTACTTAGAATCTTAACTTGTTTTAACCATATCATCACAATCTTCAAAAATATCTGAATAATTTCTCCAATTCCAAGTGTGAGATCTCAAGACCTGCACTCCCATATTTGGTTCTCAAAATATTGTATAATTTTTATACAATATAACTGAAAAATATACATTCCTTTACAAAAATAAGGATCTTTTCTGTTTTAGTTATTAGAGGAAATTGAAAAACCATTAAAATATATCAAATTTTAATATGAATTATTTAAAAAGAAGTATTTTACTTCACATGTGCTAGCTCTTTAATGAAGTCCAACTCCGTTAGAACTTATAATGGGCCTCTAAAAGAAATTTTAAAACATATGGTGAGAATACAATTTCCTAGAAAGGGGTTTTAAAAACTAGTAAAACCCCTTTTATAAATAATGTTTTAAGATACTTTATAAAAAATATTTTATATCAAATATGAAAAATTTGATAAAATAATTTTCAAAAATATAATTCTAGGGTTTTCAAAACATATAACCTTATAAAATATTTTTCAAAACCCTTCAATAATATATTTTCTATGATAAAACTATTTTGAAAACATTTTCTATTTATATCAAAACATTTTATATAATAAATATTTTTACAAAAATATGAAACTTGGGTTTTCAAAATATATAACCATAGAAAATAATTTTCAAAAAACTTGGAAAATATATTTTCTTTGAAAACATTATTTTAAAAATATTTTCCATTTATATCAAAACATTTGATATAATAAATGTATTTCCAAAAATATAAAACTAGGTATTTCAAAATACATAACCATAGAAAATAGTTTTCAAAAACCTTTGAAAATAAATAATCTTTGAAACCCCAATTTCATTTAAAAAAATAAATTACCTTGGAAAATACCTGAATTTTTCATTTATGTTTTACAAATATTCTTTTATAAAAAATTACATTTTATGGAAAAAAACAATGTTTGGATACCCTTAATAAATCCTTGTGGCCACTTGTAGTATTACTCTTTGTAAAACATCTGCTTGAGGTCATCGGTTCACTCCTTATTCCACTTTATCATGTTTGATACCTAGGTGTTGAGTTTTAAAAAAATTATAGGGATTTATTTTCTCATATCAACTCTATTAAAATATGTTTTTTAAAAACTAATTAAGTTATTTTCTAAGAAGAAAATATTTTTATATCTTATAAATCTTCGGTAAAATCTATTTTTAATAAAACACCAAAAATATTATGAGAAATCCACGATTTATAAACAAACATTTTTAAATAATTTCCATAAAGTAATAATTCAATTTATACATATTCTACTATATAATTTGATGAATTTCCAAGAATATCTATAATGTATGAACATAACTATGATCATGAATAACATTTATTTGTTTTAATTAACAATTCATGCATAAAATGACAACTTTAAAATATACATTCAATGTAAAATAATTTCAATAATGATTTATGAATAAAATTGTATTTTTTGAAATATGGGATTTTGAAAATAAAAACTTTCCCATTCAAAATATAATTTTGAAAATAAATATCCCTTTCATAAATGTATTTTTTCATAAAATAAATTATATCTTTGAAAATTTTAATTCCTTGAAAATAATTATTTACATAACATAATATTTTTGAAAATATAATCATATATACTTTAATAAAAAATTACCCTTAAAAATATTTAAATTAAAAATGGATCTTTGAAATCCAAATTTTTTAAAACAAACCACCCTTACAAAATTAAATGTTTTAAAAAATAAATAATCATATAATTTGAAAATATGATATCCCCTTTCCTAAACTATAAACCAAATTAGTTTTATCCACTACTAGGCTTAGAAAAATAAGGTGAAAACAAATAATAATGAGGGAGGTTCAATAGGGGTTTTCTAGAACATGAGCCTTAGACCAATTGGTAAGGACTCTGTAAGTGAATCCAAGTGACCAGGGATCAAAACCAGGCGGAGGCAGAATTTCCGAGGTACTGTAGCAGTACTGTAGCAGTGTTGTAGCAGGTACTGTAGTGGGAACTGTAGCAGGCACTGTTTGACACTATAGTAGCCGGTAATATGCCCCGGTTTGGGCATTTGGGCCACCGATTTGGTCCCTCAGTCCTTTAAGGCCTTCGGGCCACCTAGGCCTTCGAGTTAGTAAGGCCTTAGGGCCACCTCAAGGCCTTCGGGCCACCTTAATTGCAAATGCAAACCAGACAACCTATAAGGAACAAGCTCTAAAAGGAGGATGAGCAAGGAGCTTTCACCACAGCAGAAGCTAAACGGATTTCAAGAATGAGAGGGTATGGCACCTACCATCGGGTCAAGCCTGTGCATGCATGGGAATGCCTAGCCGAACAGCCATGCGAAGGTGGAGAGCTGATTTCATGATGAAGATAATGGGGAGGAGCAGTTCCAAATAGTTAGTCTGGGTTGTATGTAATGTTTGAATCCTACGGGCAATGAATTCGTCTAAGGCCTATAGGCCATGTAATACTTTTGCCTACGAGCCTTGTAAGGGTTCCACCTAACCCCTTGAAAGTTGGATTATCAAAAATCAATAAAAAAAAGAAGGCCTTCGGGCCATTGGAGGAGGATAGGGGTTTTCTAACCAGTAATGAGAGATTTCCTTCTACATATATATATATATATATATATGTGTGTGTGTGTGGGCTAGGGTTCGGATATCTGCATGGCTTAAAATTGGAGTTAAAGTCATGATGCTTGATTGTGGATGGCCATTAAAGTTGAAATAGTATACCTATTACACTATGAATATCCATGCATTAAGCTTCATTGTGATCGAGTCCCAAACTAAAAAAATGGAAATTCCATTTCTTCAGTTAGAATATATATATTTCATCATAGTTGATATAACCTAAGGTAGAAATAAAAATTATGTTACTGGTTGATTTAAAAATAAGCTAGAGTTGATCTTGGGTTTAAAATGATTGCTTTGTTTCATATTGTATATATATATATGTAATTAGATACTGAAATGATATAATCCAATTTAAATTTTATTAGTAATATATATTCATATACATTTATTCTTATTCTCAGTGTTTCTAAGCTTATTAAGGAATAAAACTCACTATTGGTTTTGATATAGGCATATAACGTATGGAGATAGTTTTTTGGTTATAGGTTTTTCACCATAGGGTAGTGACAGGGTAGGGGTTTTGTGGTACACTATCTGTAGGTATTTTACACTAGTGTTTCATTATGGTGGAAGGAGATAGAAAGCAATGAATTTAAAGTTGATGGTTAGAAAAACATCAGTCTGGTGTGCAGAAGAAGATGGAATAGTGATGTTTTGTGCTATAAAGAATAAAATGAATCGTGGAATGATTGGATGGTTGAGGATGATATAACCAGATGGTTGATGTTATATACAGACATTTTTTATGTAGGTGAATAATACCTAATTACTATATCCCATATTTATTTCTAGCTCTCCCTAGGTGTTCTTAATAAACACTCTTGTGACACCAAACATTCAATCTGACACTGGGGTCGGCACCCAAAACACTTCACATGCTCCCCTTGTCGACCATGTCACTCCTGCATGAAAAACATAGGGCACCCATATGCACACTTTGTTTGCACCATGAGGACCTTGTTCTTGATTTACGGGTGTTATGAACACCTAATACTTCACATTCCACTGCCATGGTTGGTCGATGGTTGATCTACCCACCTAAGTAGTGGTCGTGAGTCCTCTTGGATGGCTCGGTAGTATGATAATATTTTTATTACTTAATGTGTTTAAAATTACTTTAAAAGAAAAATTATATAATATATTATTATTAATTTATAAATATTCATTTCCACCTTCTAGTATATTTTTCTCATTAACATTATGGTACTCATGTATTTTTTATTATCATGTTATCCTAAAGTTTTAATAATAATTATTATTCTAGTGTAATTATATTTTGTAAATATAAAATCAATATTAGAATTAAGGCTTAAAATAATTTTAAATTGAAAATAAGTTACTAAAAAGTAACAATATAATAAAAAAAAATTGAAAATTATATATATAAAAATAAATTAGTTTAAAATAATTAATAATTAAATTTTTTTCTTTTAATAAAAATATTTATAATTAAGGAAATAAATTTCAAAGTGATTATAGTGACCTAGGATTAACATATTTGGATATTACATCATTTTAGATGAATATTAAGTACATTACAAAAATAAATGCCAGTGGGCCATAATATTTTAATGACTTTGAAAACATGGAAACAAAATCTTATATCCTCATTAAAGATCTTCAACATCTCCCAAAAAGATCTCCACCTTTAGTACCTCTACCTAAAACCATTCTTCATTACCTAGAGAAAGTGAATATAAGAAAGGGGTGAGCTCAAATTCTCAGTAAGGGTAAACAAGGGAGTCATGTAAGCATAAACATGAACATAACGGGTATGAGAACATGA
The DNA here is from genome assembly GCA_963277665.1 of Viscum album. NCBI lineage: Eukaryota > Viridiplantae > Streptophyta > Magnoliopsida > Santalales > Viscaceae > Viscum > Viscum album. The sequence goes on along the minus strand of OY728125.1, from coordinate 719,426,197 downwards.
TCATGAAGATAGAAGATCATACCCTAAATATCAAATATCATAACAAAGATCATGGTTTAAATATTGGCAGTTCATAAGACATAAATCATAATGAAATAAAGAGCGTAGGCCCTAAAAGCATAACATAAGAATAAGGCATGGAATTGTGGCATATATAAACATGTGATATCATTCCATATAAGTCAAAACGCATTTCTAGAACTTATCAGGGCACTTCATGGGAACTGCACCCACTAGTTGGGACACACCACCATCCCCAGTCATAGTTCATTACTTATAAGGGATCAGGATTCTCCATCTTCCCATAATGTATTTGATTTCCCCATTTTCCATAATCATGGTTACCACACCTTCGTTTTGGGACAAACCACCATCCCCAACGGAAGTCCTTTTTTATAAGGGACTGAGTTTCTTCATCTTCCCATATTGTACCAAGTCCGTCAACTTGATCCTCGTCATTATCTCATGAGATATAAATCATTACCCAATGCATTGAAGAGAGATATAGGTCCCACCCATCACATAATGAAATCATACACATGTGACACAAGATCATAAATAATCATATCATTACCCATGACATGAAATGGGTACCATAAACATGAAAACATATCATAACCTATGAAAATATATAGGTTTCATAATAATTTCATCATAAACATAACCCATAAAAAGTAGTGGGTTTCAAAATCATATAACCCATAAAAGAGAAATGGGTTTCATAAACATATAACTCGTGAATAGGAAATGGGTTTCATAAAGACTATGACATTAATCATAACATATTCGTAGAAAGGATATAAATGGAACCTTTAAATAATTTCCTAGATAGGCATGAGTAACATTAACAGATATCATCTTAGATGGAAAATAATTTTGAAATATACTCTAAAAATATTTCTTGAGGAAAATATCCATTATTATTTGGAAAATAATTTTCTTCTAAAATAGCTTTGAAATCTTATAAATAAGACTAGAAATCGTTTTGAAAACATCTTTCCTTGAAAACTTATAAAATAAGCTTTAAAAACTTTTAAAAACTGCTTTCTTTGAAAAAACATGAAAACTTTTAAATAAATCTTGAAATTTTTTTGAAAACCATTAATTTGAAAATAATTTGAAAAATTATAAATAATTATTTAAATCATTTTGAAAATCATTTTTCTTGAAAACTTATAAAAGAATATTGAAAACATTTTTAAAACTATTTCTTTGAAAATACTTTGAAAACTTATAAATAAAACATTTTGAAAATAGTTTTCCATGAAAACATATAAATGAAGTTTAAAGCCAATTTGAAAATAATTTTCCTTGAAATTTTCTTTTGGAAACATTTTCTTAAAGATTAACCATTTTAACGATGTTGAGGGAGCTTCGAAGAAATAATGGTGGGTAAATCTGTACATGCCGTACGAGGTCAAAAGAACATTCCTTTTTCATGATAAAAAGGATAAAAAGGTGAATTTTTCAGAAAGAGACAAGAATATACCCTTGAATATTTTGTTAAAAGATAAAATGGGTAAAAAAATATTTTATATATTATAGGGTAATTGTATAATATTCTTGGAAAATCTTTTTAGAAAACAAAAATTTCTGACCGAAGAGAGGGTAAAGTTGGGCTTTCCTAAAAACACTTTCTTAACCATCTTTTGTACGAAAGAGTAGAAAATGGTACCAATACATGAGAATATCCTGAAATAATATATTATAAGGAAACTAATGAATATTTTTGAGATATAGATCCTAATATTTTATTAAAGGAAGCATAAACATAAATAATCTTAAAAGACAATGATATTGTCTCAATAAACTCTTATAATGTGGTATCTTGGGATTATGATCTGCATGTAAAGACATCAAATTATATAAATATTAATATACCATAAAAATAATTTGATTAATGATATAACATATAAAATGTATTTATATAAACCATGAAGAATAGTTTCAGTTCATAACAAAACATGAATCTCAAAGAAGGAAAATTGAGAAGAAAATATTTTACCGATTTGGTAAATTTTGAAAGATAAACCCCATGGAAGAAGGATCATCAAATGGGAATGTGAATACCAAAAATTTTAATTAAAATATCATTATAATAAAATTACGGTAAATACATACACCACAAAAAAGGAAAGAGTGATGAACATAGCTTGCATCTCATAGAAATTAAAAGTGAGATAAAATCCCCTTACCATGTGTCTTGACCCTCTCCATACTCGTACAGAATTCTGGTATAATAAATATAAGTTTATTATAAATATTTTACATAATAATATTCTTATATATATTACCATATATTATTTTATTATAACATTATATTACCCATTTGTTAAAGATCTTATGTTAAGGTTTCAGTTCAGGTAATATTCACTTTGTTCTTTGTATCTATTTTAATTTGTTATATTGTTGATACTTATACTTATATCAAGATTCTTGAATGTATAACATGATATAAATATCAGGTTTATCTAGTATAATTATATTATAATAATATATATCATAATTAAGTATGTAATGGAATACACCGTTCATGGAGACGGTACGTCGTACGTACACATGAATGTTGTTTTCCATTTTTATTATCGTATTGAAAGAAAGTATGAAAATGACATATGTATATATATGTAAGTATATATATATATATCATTATTAAGGTATCATTAATATATAATATATATCATATAAGTTCATTAAACCCATCCTTAATACATTCGATGTGGTGTGTTAATGAATCACATCGCTTTGAGGGTGCGGTAGTCCACCCTTCCTCAAACAATATTTTCGTATTAACACCAAATGGAAGGTAGAAATATTAGTGTTTTAAAAGAAATACATATGATTAAATACATAATAAATATAATATATTACATATATAAATATATTTCCCATCATAATAGCCACCATGATTTGTGGAAAAGGAAAAATGAACAATCATCATTTTGTGAGGCAGTAGTTCAATGTACACAGAAACAATATGTTCAACATCCATTAGATGGAGGTGTGTGTAAGTGTAGGAAAAACATTTAGATAAAAAATACTAGTATATGTAGGATACTGTTTTTTTTACATAATATGGTAATAAAGATATTTGAGGGGTGGAGAATGAAAATAAAGGAAAGGAGCTTGAGATAAGACGTTATCTCTTAATCGGGTAACTCCTTTTGGTTTGTGACAAAAGGATTCCTTGAGAAGGTTTATTCCCAAATGGAGGATTAAAGGTAGAAGGGAGGATTTTTGGGATTCTACTTTTAGAGATCATGTATTAAATTAAAAGGTTTTAGGGGTATGAGGAATGGGTATAGGTGGTGGCCTTTTATAGGGATGGAAAAGGAATCACATAGAATTTTTTGAAACAAATTAGGAGTGCACATGGTCTTACATAAAAAAAGTATTAAAAACAAGCCAAACACAAGAATAGAAGGTATGTGGACGAAATATGCATATAAATTGGATTTATTACAATTTCTTATGTCATTTGGGAGTAAGTTTTAAGGTTTACTCCCTAATTAAGTTTAATTTTGCCTTAACCGCTGTGATTAATTTTAATCACTTTTATTAAACATTTTAGTCCAATATTAACATGGTATTATTAGTCTCTAAAAATTAGTCTGAATACAATGGTTTATGTCAGATTTTTTAAATTTCAATTCCCAAAGCGGAAAAATTAATATTAGTGTTAATCCTGCAGACGGGACGAAATAACGGGGTTTTAAAGTAGGAAAAAGTTCAAAAACTTATTAAGATTTTATACTAGGTTTTAATGTGAAATTTATTCTATAGAATTAAATTGTATTAATATATTTAATATTAATATAATATGACCTTAAAAAATATTTATAATATCATTTAGAATTAATATTTAATTAGACAAAAATTTAGTTTTTAACTAAAAATTAGTATTTTTCATTATTCATCAAAAAATGACGTTTCTTAGAAAAAATACCAAAAATTCAACCTAGGATAATTTCAACATTATAAATTAAAAAATGAAGTTTGGTTTATCCAATACAATTTATAAATTTTTTTAAAGTTACTTTTATTATTAAAAGTGATTAATTCAGGAAAACGATATTTTTAAAATAAAAGGACTTTAGAAAAAATATTATCTTTAATTATCAGTATGTTTTATTTATATAAAACAACAATATTTGAAAATTATTTATTACTAAGTTTAATGTATAGGATATAATTATCTTATTTAAATAATTAAAATAATAAAAAGAGATGTTTGGTAGAAACTCAATGTTGCGTGCATCGTACGCCAAATCGGTGTTGCTTATAGCACAAGACAAGTTGGTATTGCATGTAGAAAAATCCAGGAAGGTATTTTGTGTGAAAGGAATGTTTTACGTAGTGTTTTAATATATATATATATATATATATAACTATTTCCTGTGTCATGTGAAATGAAAAATATTGAAAAGTTAAATTAATTCAGAAAAACAATTCCCAAAATCTCAAGGTGTTGCAGAGATTATTTTGTAAAATTTAACCTAGTAATATAAACTAAATTTTTTGTTTTTTGTTTTAGGAAAAATAAAATTATAAAAATATATAAATTAATTTATTTTCATTAAATATTAATTTATATTTTTCCATAAAAAATTTATTTCTCTAAAAATAATACAAAAATAAATTTAAAAAAAATTATAATTGAAACTTATTTATATTTAATAAAATCATATTATAAAAGGTTCCATGTCAAAAAAACAATTTTTAGTTGGTTTTATTTTATAAATTAAACAATTTGATTGAAACATATTAAAAAGAAAACTATGCTTAGAATTTCTGGGATGTCACAAAATCCCTCCTAGATTATCATCAAATGAATGGTCTTATGGAAAAATGCTCCCCTATACCTTATATATAACATCCTCCAATAGCTTATGTTAACCCAAAGCTCAACTACTACCACTTCCACCATCCCCTTATTGAAATTATAATTAATCATTTGATTTTCCCCCTTCTAGTGCTCTTAGTTTCCTTAATCAGAAAATAATTCTAACATGGTTATCCCAAAAAAATTGAGTGAGTCTATTTTATATGACCTTGTTAGTGTATCTGCAATTTTGTTGGTTTTATTTTTTTAATACATTCATATAAAGATATATTTATTTATTTTATGTCATTATTTAGTTGTAGAAGAGGTTCTGATCATCTGTATTAGAAACATACAACAGATAGACTAGTCATTCCATGTAATGATCAGACCCTTGAAATGCTATGATGATATTATTAAATATATTTCATGTGGCTAGATAACATACTATGATAGGAAACTTTGTATTTTGATTGTCAGGTATGATAACTCATAAGGGTATGAGTCTTCGTCTCGTGAAGTTTGAACTTCATAATCTCTAATAAGGTAGATAATGAGGGAAAACTCACCAATATAAATTCCATAAGTTTTCTTATTATTGGATATTCCTATTTATTATCATATGTAATAATTCTTAGACTTAAATATTATTATAAATTCATATCATGAACCATTTACTTAGATGTATTACCCTAAACTGTGATGTCAAATATTCAAAGCGATGTTGGATACTTTAGGTGTGCCACAAGTGATATGTTATTAATGAATAATTCAAGGAAGGATATTTCCCTTCTATCTTAATGGAATTTGATATCTCAATAATTTTATTGAAATGGATCTATCACATTAAATTATATGTTCATGGTGTATTTACATGTTTATTTCAGATAGTCATAGAAAGAATTATCAAGCATATTGGTCTATGACATGAGTATTCAACATTGTTGATGAGATATCAAGAAAAATGAATTATATTACATAGTGAGTATATATATGGTTTTTTTCATTGCAACATATCTTCCTCCTTTATGGGTGCCTTAAATAGTCTCTAGATGGTAATCTTGAACTTTATGAAAGCTCGCCTAAAGCCACTGAGGAAGAGACCTAGAGGGTTACATACATAGTGTTTTTCTATTATCCTTAGTGAAATATAATTTATATTTAACAATTGGAATGAATATATTCTCCAAATAGAGAAATAATATTTATTCAAAATTTATTGATCACCAATAGTAAATAAATATTAATTTTAAAGGTAATTATTTAATTACGTGGATATATAATATTTATTTATCTATTAATATTTGGCAGGTAATAAATAATTAATTTTTATTAAATATTATATTTAGTTATGTGAATATTGAATAAATATTTAGTTTTTGGACAATGAATATAATATTTATTTATTTATTTATTTATGGTATGAAAAAATTTTATTTAAATATTTATTTGATAATTAAATAAATGATGAGGAGGATGAATGGACTGAGTTTTGGGTTTGGTGATAAATATTTATTTAGAAATATGTTAAATAATATTGATCATTACATGAGTTTAGGAACACCATGAAATAAAATATTTTTATTATTATTTTATAAGGCATGGTGCTCTTTATAGATTTAATAAAATATTAATGTCTTATATGAAATTAATAAATATTTAACCCTAACTCTGAGTCTATAAATAAAGTGATATTCCATTTGTGAAGAGATTTATCATCATTTACAATATTCCCTACCCAGATAATTCTCTCCCAAAAAATAATTTATCTAAGGTTTTCTCTTAATCTTGAGATAACCTCATACACATCCTCTATTACACTCAATACTATGAAGAACAATAGTGATTCCTTTAATCTCAAAGGAATAAGAAGTGATCATGGTGAATAATGCAAGATGCTCAATCGTCCATGTGAGCATATGTTATTTCATTAGTGTTATCTAGATATTGAAGGAGCATGTGTGGATTGCTGCTAGAGGGGCTCTAATTTGGGTCCTCATACATTCAATGAATTTAAAACTCAAATTGAGTTTAGACAATCAATACCTGTATCAAAGAAATAAATCAAGATTGGGGTATTTCTTATTATTGTTAAATTAAATATAAATTAAATGTGAAAATTTCCCCTTTTGGTTCTAGAATTATTTTTCAACACTATTTGGTAAATTTTTATTGATCATGACATTAATCATCATACATAGTGTAAATTATCCATGGAATTTGATAAAATATGAGTTTTATATTTTCTAATAGACATGTTTGCTACATTTAGAATATTTAAATGGTATTAGAGGGGTCATGTGTAAATTTATAATTATATATTGATTGTTCATCATTTATGTGTTTAAAAGTTTGTTTTCATTTTAAAAAACTTGTTATTATAAATCTATTGTTGAAGAATCTTCCTCCCCTATTCTTTTCTCACTCATCTAATCCATATCTTGTTGAAAATAAGTGATGAAAATCCAAATAATTCATCTAGAGGTGCTGGAGAGTTTGGACAGATAGTTCAGGATTGCGTAGTGGGTATCCCACTTTTACATGCCATGAATCTCAGCACATTTCACCAGGATAAAACATGGATTCCATGGTACATTATGCCATAAAATCATGTGTATGTATTAAATACCCTTCATGTGTTGACTATAACACGTTGTAACATGGCTTTATAGACTACACGTCATGTAACTAGGTTACACACCATGTAACCCATGTGTTTTTGTAGTGGAAACACATTGTCCAATATGCATCGTATATGAATTAAACCCTGATAAGGATTGAAATTCATGTATCAAAGAGGTTACATAGTGTGTACCCACTATACATTTCATGTACTTTAGAAATTTCTAAGTAAAAATACTTCTTTTGTTCCTATACATTTATTGCGAACATGCGGAGAGTAACTGGATGTACAAGTTGTGCACCCAAAGTGTTTATGCTAAAAATTAAAAACAAATTTATTAAATAATTAAACATAATCATTAGGTGTCTATATAGAATTTATTTAAGGTACACACCATATGATATGTTTTATATGATATTAAATATTTAATTTAATTCAATATACTTTTCTTAACTACATGTTGTGTAAGCTCATTACATACTACATACTCTATGTGTATTAAATCAGTACATGCATCATAATTTTCTTGTATCATATGTGTTATTTATTAATAGTAGACACCATTAAATTTAACCACATATTGTATAAGATATATTTTGTATGGGTTCATTGTATGCAAAAAAGACAATGCTGAGTAGTTCAAAAAGGTACTCACTGAGTTGTTTCGAAGCATAAGTTGTGTACTTGTTTTATTAAATTTAAAATAAAATTAGTTTATTTAATTTATTTAAAATTACAACTTATGGGTATCTCTTGGATATATCAGATAGATATTAAGATAAAATGAAATATTTTAATAATTATATAGTTAATTAGATTAATTATTATGCATTTTTTCTTAATAAAAAATAAATTGAAATGATTTCTAGCTACATATTTTAAATGTGTATTTGTTGTAAGTATTTGATTGATCATGATCTCACATAAGGCCTATGTATGTGTTGGTTTTATTTAATTTAATACTAATTACATGTGTAGTCATTTCATATATTTGATTGATCATGGTTTTTGTAAGTATTTATTATTAAATTAAATTTGATTTCATATGCATCATCCCTCCCAATTTTATTATGTAGGACATGTGTGTCCTAGTTTGTTTTATGTAAATTATCCTTAAACTATCCCTCTAGTTACCCTCACCTATGTGTGAGTATAAAACTTATATAATGGAATCATTATCTAGGTAAATGAAGTCAGTTGAATATAGATCCAAGAATAAACCAACCTAAGTGATACATAGGAGGACATATGGAATGCTACAACTCATTACAAGATCATCATCACAAAAATTATTTTCCCATAGGTTCATAAGTTGATTTATTTTTCACTAAATAAATTAACTGGTTTATAATCTCATAATAAAGTAATTTTTTATTTTATTTTTATCTTTTTTATAGTTTATTTTATGGATTGCATACCTAGAGTAACCCTCCATAGGAATGCACCAGAGATAGACCCCAAATATCTATGTGAACCACCTCTAACATCTACTGCTTTTTTATTTTTTCCTTCTATTTATAAATATTCCTCTTCCATATTTTTGAAGATAAAATCCCCACAAATTTTGTACTTCGTGATTAAGTAACCCTTTTGAAGCTAGGATTTTTATGCATTTCTCAGTGAGGTAACTAAAATGGTCATTCCATAACTTCATAGAAGTGAACTCTCCAATATGCATATCTCTTTTCAGTGAACTCATGATATAGAGAATCACATCATTAACTCCTATTCCAATGAACATAGATACATGCGAAATTTTCCATGAACCATATATTAATTAATTATAGAAATTTTCATCATCAATTTATCCAATAGAAATTATTTTATTCATTAAACACAGGAAATTTCACATGTCCTTTAACATCGGGGTCCTCATGTTCCTTATCCAAATTAAAGCATTACCTTTCCCTATGATCTAGAGATCATTTTAATACTCAAGATGAACCTTTTCGAGTCTTTTTTAAGTATAATTTCACATTATTCCTCTCTCATATTTTATGAGTAGAATGAAGCAACAAATTCTATAACCTAAGACCCTAATCAACTATTAGATCTAGCAAAAAACTACTCCAATATTCTAATACATGATTCATAAACCCAATTCCAAAAGTATAATTTCTATAATTCTACCTCCATTCATTGTAATCCATATTTAGGTGTACTTTCCTCCCACAATTCTAGAACATAATAGTACCATCCTTTGAGCTACTCTTGTTACATCTACTTCTTCCTTTTCCCTTCTAGAGACTTTTCTGAACCCTATAATATCCTCTTCCTTATAGATTATATGAGTTCATGGAAGATACCTAGATCACTTTTTGATGAATACCCTCATTCAAGATTATGTTTCTAATGTAATGAACTTTAAATTTATGTTTCTGCTCGAGTTACTCACATTAATCACCCTCACATCCTATGATTCCCAAAGAAAATAGAGTAACAACAGTGCCCAAACTAGATATTTAAAGCTTACATTTGTTGAGTTCAATTGACATCTAATGACATTAAATTATTTTATTTTATCAGAATCCAACTTAAGTTTCAACATTAACATATCAAACAATCTTCTTAGAAAAAACATATCGTTCATCATCATGGGATTCTCATATATATCAGTGAGGGGATTCATGAGTTTTGATGTTATGTTCACTTCTTAAATATTTTACACCAAATTTTTGGAAAGTGAAATGTGTGTAAACCTTAATTCTTTCTTAACTAGACTCTCTCATTATTCCTCTTTCACCAATTTTAGATTGGATCCAATTAATTAATGATAATAGTCTTTCTATAGATGGAAATACAGGATTTATATCTTATAGAACAGAGAATTCATTTCATCAAACTTCTCCAACTGAGATTTACTCTCATCTAAAGACATCCCTCTGGAATTTATATACTCCCACTACATTTGTAAAACATATAGAGAGAGGTCTGGAACTCCTTGCTAATATTATTTTTTAAAACTAATGGAAAATATTTCTACAGAACTTATCTTTGGATCACTGTGGTTAGGGTCCAATCATCTAGAAACACTAAAACCTTGAGCTTCGATACCACTTGTTGGGTCCAAATATACATTTTAGTAAACCATAGAAATATAAACCGTAATAACATCACTAAGAAAAAGCAAAACCTATGGAATAAACTCCACACCGCAACACATGAAACATGGAAGAAAACAAAACTGAAGTCACCATACCATAATATAAAATCTCATTAAGACACAAAAAATAACTATCAAATGCAATGATCATAGATTAACTGAGGTATAAGAACAACATAAAATAATATGTGGTTCGGACATACATCCTACTCCATGGGGGAATACTTCTTTACTTTAATTCAGGGTAAAGGAAGATGATTTTAATTATTAGTACTTGTATTACAATTTGATTACATCCTACTAATAAAGTAGATCCCATCCAATGCTTCTGATGAACATCACCTTCTTATCTTCATGAGCCACAATCCATATAATCAAATCTTCATAGAAAATCCTTCGATTGATCAAAGGCTTCCACCACCTTAACTGGCCCATATGGTGTATTATTCCACACTTTTAATGATTTCCAAATATATCCCTTCTAGATTATCATCTGATGAATGTTATTCGATCATGATTATTCACTGCACCTTCTAGATGACAACCTCCTATATCTTCTGGGGACCCAAACTTTAGTTGCTACAACTTCAATTCATCCCCTTCTCAAAATTATAATTAAGCCTCTGAGTTTCCTCTCTCTAGTGGTATTAGTTTCCTCAATCAGAAAATTATTCTCACATGGCTATCCCAACGGTATTGATTTATTCAATTGAATATTACCTCTTCAGTGTGTCTGCATGTTTACTGGTTTTATGATTTTGACTACATTCATATAATGATATATTTGTTTTTTTATGCTATTATTAAATTATAGAAGAGGATTTGGTCATATTTATTAGAAAAATCCAACATATAGACAAGTCACATAATAATTTCAAAGGAACCTGATCATGGATTTTTATATAACCCTAAAGGGGGTAAATCATTAAATATTGGTGTATCAAGATCTACAGTGCTAGTCCTCATCCCTTGGGGATCAAGTAATTCCCATGGGGTTAGTGGTGATCTAGGTTTGATTTCTAATTAGGAATCCATGTTAGGTTTGTTATAAATAAGGTGTTTTACAATGATATAAATGAAATCTCTAAAACATTGAAATTTTAATAAAATGATTATTGTGATGTTTTTTCTTTTACAGTAAGTGAAAAAGGCCACTTATATGACATCAATTGATGTTAATATACGACGCATTATGAATTTTGTGTCATAAAACTAAATTTTTTATACTTTATATTGCATGTTTTTTCAACAAATAAATATTAATAAAATACTTTATTATATATTTTTCATTGTTCTATGTGAATTTAATATAATAATGTATTAGAGTGTATGTCAAATTGAAAATGTCCTAGTAATTCCTTACCATTATGAGAACCTTTAAATGCTATGATTATATTCTAAAATATATGTCTTATGGTCAGATAACATACTATGATAGGATACATAGTGTGTGGATTGTCAAATGTGTGTACTCATAAGAAGATGAGTCATCATATCATGAATTTCTCACTTCATAACCTCTAAGATGGTAGATTAAGAGGATAATAATGTATATAGAAATTCCACATGTTTTCATGTCATTGGATATTCCTATCTGTGATTGTATGTAATGGTTCTTAAACATCAAAATTATTATTAATGTGTATAATTAATCATATAATTAAATGTATTTCCCTAAAATTTGATGTCAATTTTTCATGGTGAAGTTGTCTATGTTGGGTATGTCACGAGTGATATGTTATTAATAAATGATTTAAGTAAGGATTTTTTGGTCCTATCTTAGTGGATGTAGATATCTCGACTATTTTATTGAAATGGAACTATCACATTAAATTTCCTAGTAATGGTGTATTAACGAATTCATTTCAGATAGTCAAAGAAATAGATATCAAGAATATTGGTTGATGACATGAGTATGAAACCTTCTTGATGAGATATCAATAAAAATGGATTATATTACATAATGAGTGCTCATGTATTTCTTATGTCATTGCAACATATCTTCTTCTTCTGTGGGATCCTTGATGAGTTTTCAAATGATAATCTTATACTTTAGGAAATCCTACCTAAGTCCACAGAGTAAGAGGCTTAGATGTTCACACACAAAGTGTTTTTCCATTGATCTGAGTTAAATATTATTTGAATTTAACAATTGGAATGAATTTTATTCTCCATAGAAAGAATTAATATTTATTATATATTTATTGATCACTAATAATAAATAAGTATTTATTTTCAAGGTAATTATTTAATTGTGTGGATATATAACATTTATTTATATCTTGTTACTTAAAAGGTAATAAATAATTATTTATTAATTAAATGTTTTATTTAGTTATATAAATATTAAATAAATAATTATTTGTCAGACTGTGGATAAAATATTTATTTATGGTATGAATAATATTTATTTAAGTATTCATTCAATAATTCAATAAATTATGAGGAGGACGAATATAATGAGTTTTGGGTTTGGTGATAAATATTTATTTACTAGACTATAAAATAATATTTATCATTACACGGGTATATGGACACCGTGAAAAAAATTTTATTATCATTATTATTTTACAAGGCATGGGGTTATTTATAGATTTAATATATTATTAAAATAATCTATGAATTTAATAAATATCTCAATCTATAAATAGACTTCTATGTCATTTATGAAGAGGTTTATCATTGTGAACAACATTTCCTGCCTAGAGAATTCACGCCCAATAAATAATTTCACTAAAGTTTTTTCTTAACAATAAGAGAACCTCTTATACCTCCTCTATTCCTCTAAATACTAAGAAGAATAATAGATATTCCTTTAAGGTCGAAGGAATGTGAAGTAATCAGGGAGAACAATTCAAGATAATCAATCAGCCATACGAGAATCGGACGTTTCATCGATGTTGTCTATAGATCGAAGGAGCATGTGTGGGTCACTACTAGAGGGGCTCTAATTTGGGTCCTCATCCATGCAATTAAGGTACAACTTGAACAGGATTTCGATGATCAACACTTTTATCAAAGAATGAAATCTAGAGTGGGGTATTCCTTCTTACTATTAAATTAATTATAAATTTAACATGAAAAGTTACCCTATTGGTTATGGAATTATTTATCAACATTCATTGGTAAATTTTAATTGATCATGGAATTCATCACCATACAAATTGTGAATTATCCATTAAATCTGAAAAAAATGAGTTCTATATATCTCAATAGTCACTTTCACTATGTTTAGAACCTTGAAGTGGTATCAGAGTGCTCATATTTAAATTTATAATTATTTAATAATTATTCATCATTTATGTGTTTAAAATTTAGTTTTAATTTTAATAAATTCATTATTATAATTATATTGTTGAAATATATTCTTCCACTCTTCATTTCTCACTCATATAATCCAAATATGGTCAATAGTCAATAAAGATCACCCAAATAGTACATCCAAAGGTGCTAGATATTTGGCTAGATAGTTCAAGAGTACACTGTGTGTATTCCAGTGGTACATATCATGCATCCCAATACATTACACTAGGATGAACCATGGATTACATGGGTCATCTTGGAATAAATGCATGTTGATATATTAAATACATGGTGTGTGTTCACTATAATAGGTTGGCACATGGCCTTCCAGACTATACACTGAGTTACTATGTTACACACCATGTAGTCCACGTGTTTTCATAGTGGAAATACTTAGTAAAATACACATTGTACATTAATTAAACCATGTTAAGGGCTGACAGTCATGTAATAAGGAGGTTGCAAAGCATGTACCCACTGTACACTTTGTTTACTTTATAAATTTCTGGGAAGAAATACATGCCCAGTCCCTATATGTGTATCATGAACATACGACGTGTAACTATATGTACACTCCATATGATTGGTTTTATATGATATTAAATATTTAATTTAATTTTTTAGAATATTTATAACTATAAGTCGTGTATGTCCATTACATTCTATGAACTTCACTTGTATTAAATTTGTACATGCAACATGATTTTCTTATGTCTTTTGTGTTATTTATTAATATTATATATCATGAAATTTATCGACATTTTCCATATGATATATGTTGTTTGGGTACATTGTATTCCACAAAGACAATGCCATGTAGTTCAAACAGGTACTCACCGAGTTGCTTCCAGGAATAAGTTGGGTACTTATTTTATTACATTTTAAATAAAATTAATTTATTTTATTTATTCAAAATCATAGTTTATGGGTATCACTAGGATATTTTATAAAGTGATTAAGATAATATGAATTAATTTTTTAATCATATAATTAATTAGATTAATTGGATTTCATTTTATCTTAATGAGGAATAAATTGAAATGATTTATAGCTAGTTATTTTAAAAGTGTAGACATTTCATATATTTTATTAATCATGAGCTTAGACCAAACCTATGTATATATTGGTTTTATTTAATTTAATATTAATTACCTGGGTTTTTTAAGTGTTTATTATTAAATTAAATTGTATGGATTGCTTATCATCCCTCCTTCTTTCATTTTATAAGACCTGTGTGTCCATAGTTATTTTATATAAATTTCCCTTAAAATAATTCTTTAGTTCTCCTCAAATATGTATGAGTATAAAACATATATATTGGGAGGATTATTTGGGGGCCTGAAGTAAGTTCAAGATATAGCTGAGAAGAAACCAACCTAAGTGATACAAAGGATGATTGTTAGAATGCTTCAATTCATTCTATGACCATCACAGGGAAATTTTCCCCTAGGTTCATGAGTTTATTTATTACCACCCAATAAATCAACCTATTGATTATCTCATAATCATGTAATATATTTAATTAATTTTTATCTTGTGTATAGTTTATTTTGTGGATGTCGTACCTACATCGCATAATAATAAATGGATTAACATTCAAATATGGAATTGAAATAAATGGATTATGAATGAATGTTTTATTAGTACATGGTTGATCACTTAAGTAAAATCCACTTAATATTAATAAGACATTTAAAAGAATAAAACCATAAAAACATACACATGATGAATTAAAATCCCTCAACTAAATATTAAGTCAGACTACGCCTTCCATTATATGAGTAATGATAAAACAATAGTTAATGTATCTTTGTAGGATTGTTCCAGGGGAACTTTTAATTATAATAGTCTTGACAAAGATGATGTTTCAACTTTACCAAGATTTTATTGAATTTAATGGACTTTTTCTGCTCAATAAAAATTCAGTGGAAAGTGTTGAGGAAATTCAAGTTACGATTTTGGGATTGGGGAGTTTACTCAATGGTTCAAAGAGATACAAACCCACAGTTAGAAAAAAAATAAGTACCTAAATAACTTCCCATAATTCACACGGCCTTTGTCTGGATTATATGTATAAGTCCCCAGCATTAAACATTACTTAATCTGGAGTTAAATTAATAATTCACATCGAGGATCTTTTTAGGTTTAAATCTTTAGAGAAATAGACCATAATAATTATAGTACATCTCAAAAATTACAAAGTAGACACTTCTACTCAGTTCCTATTTTTTCATAAAATATAAACTCTTAAAAAACATGTCTAGTTCCACATTTTATATAGCATAAATTTTCCTTGATCCCATCCTTGACCCTATTCATATTTAAGTCTTGTGAAAAAAACATTTCAAAACTTAGGGTGAGAATACAAAGCTCAGTAAGGGTTGTAAAATAAAGAATAAAAACATTAGCCCATCAATAAATAAAAAATCAATGAAACCATACTTTTCAATCATAACATTCCTTATGAAATCATAAGATTTATGAATAACACACATAAATCATAAATCATAATGGAAACCTATGGCATACATAACATACATACATTGTAGATTTTACAGCCACGTAGGGAGTTACATTTAGAATACCCATCACAGTATATTCCCTAAATCTCTTAGGAGAAACATTACTATTTATCTCTGGCATGTTACCCAATGCATTGGAGAGCTATCTCAGGCTCACCCACCCTAGGTTTATCACGGAACCACCCATATATGTAAACAATACCCAATATCCATAACCTATTTATAACACATAAAACAAGCATAAATGAAAGATAACATTTCCACATTGAAATCACAATATATCATTTCAAGATATTGACATAATCAATGCTTTATCAAACTATTTTCAAAACCATTTAAAACACTTTATAAAGAGACTTTTGAATCAAAGTGTCCCATACCACTTTGAATATTTTAAAGGAATTAACATTTTATAACATTAATGTCCATATAAATAAATATTTAAAACCATTTTTAAAACATGGTCATTATTGAGAAATATTTATATGAATAAATCTTTAAAATATTTAAAATAATGTTTTAGTTAAAGAGGCTCGTAACACTTGAGAAACACTTGACTTAAAATAATTAAAGAATAAAATGAAACAAAACTTATAATATCATGAGAATAAATATATTCATGATATAATATTTAAAAGGGCAGTATATACACCATATAAAATTGAATTGGTGCATAACAACAAATAAGTCTCAATATAATGAAAATTGAGATGAAATCCCTTACAAAGATCGTACCATTAGATTAAGGATAAATCAATGAAATTATTATGTGTGACAAATATAAATACACCCAATATAAGTGGATATTAAGTGTAAAACAATCATAGGTCACTCACACATATTTATAGCATGACATAATCAATAAGTACAAGTTTTACCCAAATAATTGAAATTGGGATAAGAATTTCCCTAACAAAAATTCGACAGCCTAACAGTGTCACTTAAATTTTCAGAAAAAGAGTTGATGAGAGAGAAAAGGGTATCTCATCACTTGGTCATAAAATTTACATCAATAATGATATATAATAACATATCCCCACAAAAGATAATGTAAATTAAAAGATATAACATAAAATAAGTCTTTGACAAAAAGAGGAGGGTGAAAGGTTCCCTTACCGATTTGGTAACTTATGAAACATACACCCCATGAAAGAAGGATCATACAATGAAGATGTAAATACCCATAAATTAAAGTATATTACAAAATTAATACAATCATGGGAATTACATACACCACACAAAAGGAAATAGTGGAAAATATACCATGAATCTCATTGGAATAAAAAGAGAGATGAAAACCCCTTACCTCAAGTCCAACTTGTCTTCTATATTACTTGTTCTTACTGAATAATAAACTTAAGTTAATTTCTAATTGATTAAGAACCTTTTTCAATTTTATTATTCCTTTTAAATAACTTACTTCCCGACTATAACAATTAATTAATTATTTGAGTTCATATCGAACATTTTGTCGATGTTTGAAACTTGAGTTAAAAATGAACTTGTTATAATTATAAATTGTCCATGTTGTCAAAATTAACTTATCTATATAATGATATTAATTATTTATATATCATATATATCCAGTATATATTTATTTATAATATTCCATATCATTTGGATATATGAAAATGAAATGCATCATTCATGGAAACGGTATGTCGTACGTACGCCTGAACACTACTTCCATTTCATTTTATTCATTTTAAAAGGAATGAAAACAAAATTATACATAGGTATATTATTATTCCAGTATAATATAATATTTTATATACATTACATAAGTTTATTAACACCATCCTTTATATGTTCCATGTATGGTATGAATGAGTCATATCACTTTGAGGGGGCAGTAATCCTCACTTCCTCAAATGAAATTATAGTATTTACCCATTATGGAAACCATAAAGGTATTATATAAATGAAAAATACAAAATCATAGAGAAAACATAATCATAATATATATCATATATAAATAAATTTCCATCATAATGGCCACTATGAGAGGTAGTTGGAGATATTTGAATAATCATCGTTTCGTGAGTCAGTAGTTCGCCATCTATAGAAACAGTATGTTCATATCCATTAGATGGAGGTGTGTGGATGTGTAGTTGGAATCCTACTCATGAAAACAACATATTATATTGAGAATACTGGTGTTTTTATAAAATAAAGGAATAAATATATTTTAGGTGGTTAGAGAAGTAAAATAAAATCTAACTTCAGAGAAGATGTTACCTTTAAATCGGGAAACTCCCTTTGGTTTAAACCAAAAGGCTTCCTTGAAGTACCTTCTACCTAAGGTAAGGCTTATAGGAGTAAAAGAGGTATGTAAGGAGATTAATTGGGTAGATTTTGTACAATCCAAGGCACATGAGTGGTGTGAGTAATGGGTTAGGGGTTATGGAGTTTATAAGGGAGAGGAGGGGCTCTTTCGGAAAGTTTGAAAATAGTATTTTATTATAAACTGATTTTCTCTTTCAAAAGGTCCAAAACTCATAAAATTTGAATATAAGATTACTATTGTTCAAAATAAAATTATCCAATAAGAATTGTAAAGGTTTAGGATAGTTTTTTAAATTTTATAATCTTATTTATTTAAATCATTTATTAATAAGGTAATCATTACATCATCATTGGGTCATAAATAATTTTATTTATTTGATATCTAAAAATTATAAATAAACTAAAATTATGTAGGAAATAATTTTATATTTAAAATTAATATTTATATTCGAATAGACAACTTATATAACACCATCTAAAAATTTATTTACTAAAAGATATATGTTTATGTAGTTTTTGTCTTTACTTTAAATTAATTAATACAATGTGTCATTATCACTCCTAAGTGGCTCCATGGGGTCCCAAAATCGACCCAAGGATTCCCATGGTCATACATGTATCTGAAAATATGATTAGGACACGTGTTAGGATAGTGTAATAATATTATAATATTATTTTTTTACCCTTATTTACCTGATTTACCCTTTAACCATAGTAAATAAAATATTTACTTAAGTAAATATTCATAATGTCTACAAATAAAAGTTACCTATTAAAAAAATTTAGACCTCTTAATTCCAAATATGGAATTCATTTTTCCAAATTCAAAACACATAAGTGGTAGATATTATTTTAAAATTAATTCTCGTTGTCAAAACAAAAAAAACATGTTTTTAAGAAATAATATCTATCAAAAGATTTACACTTGTTTATGTTCAATTTAAGAGTGAAATTAATTCCAATGACCAAAATTGGATTAAATGGTAAAAATATAATCCAATTACACTTTAAAACCAATTAAAATAATATTCTAACTATTTAAATAAATTATATTAAAAGGAATTTTTGAATTAAAATGCAGTATTTTTCACTATTCATTAAAAAAATAAACATTATCAGAAAAATACCAGACTTTCATACAAAGTATGTTTTGATGTCCTGATTCCAAAGAAGAATATTATTTTTTCAAATAGAACATATAAAATTGAAAAAAACTATTTTTAAAAATGGTTTGTCGCCAAAAGGTGGAATATTAACCTTTTGAAGAATATTAGAGTGTTTATGCTTAAAATTGGACTCATTAACATTTTAAGCTTATAACTTTTATTGGATAAAGGTAACAATAATTAAAGAAATGTATAATCATATTTTAGTTAGTACTATTCATTCCTTCAAATACAAAGACTATTCATTAACTACCTTTTAAAATATTAATAATATTATATTATTTTTTGGAATAACTTAACATTGTGTGTAACGTAAGATTTCAAAGAAACTCATTGTTACGAATCGAGTACGCCATCGAACATGGCATTCCATTTAAATAAAAATTATTATTTAATTCAAAAGTATTAATAAATATGGAAATTCCATATTATTTATTCATCTAGGATGTTACATCCTTCCCCCCTTTTGGGAATTGTGTGCTCGCAATTTTAAAATTAGGCTCAGAAACTTCATTAAAAGTCCTAAATCAAAAAAAAGGTCAATAAAAAATCACTTTAAAATAAATAAAGAGAAGTAAAAAGGTTACCCTAGATAACTCATACTAGGATTCCATGAAAACATAGATATATAGGAGAAACTAAATGTCCATTTCTGATGGAGAGTGATAGGAAACATGATCTGGAGAATGTTAACCACTAGAAAACCACAAACATGTGATAGGTTAAACGGCCATTGGTTTCCCAGTAGGAAAATTAAATAGAAAATGATTTTTTAAGTTTCATTTAATAATGTTGGAGAATTTATTTATGAGATTGAATAATTACATAAGGAAATATACATACTTTTCTAGTAGAGTTTCATCCTTTAACAAGTTTCTACCAAAAACTCATCTTTTCTACAAACTATGAGTATTCAAGATGACATGGTCACACCTAAAGTGCTAGAATCAACTTATAGAGAATCACATATTCTATAAAAGATGAACTATATATTTCCCTTTTCATTATACATTAACCAAAACCAAAACGGTTAGTACAAGATCAGATAATCCCCAAAAAAGTATAATACTTTATAAAAAATACTACTCTTAATACCCAAAATTCGACAAACAATACCCAAAGTTCGGCAAACACCATTCAATAAAAAAATGTCCTTAAAATTATTCAAAGTAACCTAAACTAATATTTTAACCCAAAACATGGAAGGTACTAATCACAAAGTCCTCTATAGTAAATCTTAACATTTATCTCCAAATAACATTGACTACTCTTAAAGTCTCATACTGAAGTGTAATTAAAAAAATCACATATTCTCTATGAGAGGTTATTCATTTCCATAAATAACCCAAATCTCCATATGTCCATAATAAAAACATAGATTCTTCTGAAATAAAATTCCACCATTACTCCTCAGTTGAAATACCAAACTATTCTATTTTCCTTAGGCGTATAGTTTCCCAAAAAGAGAAAACCTCTTCCAAAATTTCCTTTATCGCATAATCCCCAAATCATTCTCCTATACTAAGGATATCCATTTGATAAAACCTAAGATCCAAAATTAACTTATTCTTGATCAAAAAAATCATTTAACTAAAAATAATAGACATACTAACTAGGGTCTTCACATAGCCTAGTGGTAAGCGATTAATCCCAATCGCACTTTGGTTGTGGGTTCGATTTACGCAGCTTTGTCCGATGTGATGGGTTGTCACACAGTCTGCATGTTGTCCTTTTTCAAAAAATATAAAATTTTATAACATTACCAAAAATGAGATAAACTCTTCAAAAATAACCATAACATGATTTAACCTTAGTGGTTGTCTTATGCCTCTCATTTTCATCCCAACTCATAATGAACTCAATATCATAATTCATGAAGTCTTATATATATTGGTAAATTTTTTACCGCTATAAAATTACACTATTACCAAAGAAATAACATCATACCTTGATAATTGTGCCCACCTAGTTTCTTCTTCATCTAGTTCGCATAGATCGATGGTCCATGAATTGAAATGATTATTTAGATATCCTTCAAAACCATCTTCTTCCTTTATCCAAATACACCTCGTACAACTTGGGTCATATAGGTGATCACAGAAAAACAGTTTTGGAAAAAAATCATGTATGACATATAATTTCAAAACATCTAATAAAACATTCTTTTATTAAACAGTCATACCAAGTTTGAGTTGAAACATTCAATCAATGGTCCTTTTAAAATACCATAAGTATGTGTGGAAAGACTATAATTTAAAACAAAATATAAATAGGTTGTTCAAGGGTCTCCTTCTTTAGCACCTTTTTCAAAATCATAATATGCTTCATAATCTTGTGATAAGGTAATATATTTGAAAATGCATTGATAATATTTACCTTTATTGAAAATATTAGAATATTGAGAAAATGATATTTGATTAAATACAACCCATGATCCATGATGGTATCAAGGTATAGAAGATGTGTTTGATATCTTAAATGATTGCTTTCAAGAGATTTATATGTTTGAAAATGTTTTAGGGTCGTCTAGACATGACTTTGCAATAATTATTACAAGCAAGTCATCAAAAAAGATAGGAATATCATTTGAGATTCTCCTCCTTCCATTTATAACAAAATTTCCTTGATCTGAAAAATTTACAGAATAAGGATTTAACATAAATAATAGACATAGAGACTAACCATTTGTCTAATAAAAACTCATAATCCTTAAAGTTGTCTAAACCAACCTCTGATACCAACTATAAGGCCCCATACTTAAACATTACTTAATCTTGAATTAAATCAAGAATTTACATTGAGGATCTTTTCAGGCTTAGAGATTTAGAGAAATAATCCATAACAATTACATTATATTTCAAAAAATACAAAGTAGACACTTCTAATCAGTTTCCATTTTTTCATAAAATAATTTCTCTTAAAAAACAAGTCTAGTTCCATGTTTTAGACAACATGACTTTTCCTTGATCACATCCTTGGCCCTATTCATCTTTAAGTCATGTGAAAAACATTTCAAAACATGGGATGAGCATAAAAATCTCATTAAGGGTTATTAAATAAGGAATTAAAACATTAGTCCATCACTAAATAAAAATTAATGAAACCATACTTTTCAATTATAACATACCTTATAAAATCATTAGATTTATGAATAACATATAGAAATTATAAATCATAAAGGTAACTTATGGCATACATAACATACATACATTTCAGATTTCACAGCCACATAGGGAGTTACATTTGGAATACTCATCATAGTATATTCCTTAAATATCTTAGGAGAAACAGTAACGTTTATCTCTGTCTTGTTTTTCAATGCATTGAAGAACTATCTCAGGCTCACCCGTCCAAGGTTTATCACAGAACCACCCATATATGTAAAAAATGCCCAAGATACATAACATATTCATAACACATAAAAAAAGAATAAAGAAAAGATAACATTTCCTCATTGAAATCACAATATAACATTTCATGATATTGATATAATCAATACGTTATCAGACTATTTTCAAAACCATTTAAAACATTTAATAAAGAGATTTCTGAATCAAAGTGTCACATACCACTTTGAATAATTTAAAGGAATTAACATTTTAAAACATTAATGTCCATATAAATAAAGATTTAAAACCATTTTGAAATAATTTTCATTAATGATAAATATTTAGAAAAACAAATCTTTAAAATATTTAAAACAATGTTTTAGTTATAGAGTCTTGTCACACTTGGGAACCACTTGACTAAAAATAATTAAAAAATAAAATGAAATGAAACATATAATATCATTAAAATAATGATATTCATGATATAAAATTTCAAAGGGTAGTATATACACCATATAAAATTTAATTGGTTCATAACAACAAATAAGTCTCAATAGAATGTAAATTGAGACGAAATCCCTTACAAAGATTGTACCATTAGATTAAGGATAAATTAATGACATAATTATGTGTGACAAATATAAATACACAAAATATAAGTGGATATTATGTTTAAAAAGATTAGTGGTAATTCACACATATTTATAGCAAGACATAATCAAGAAGTAGAAGTTTAACCCAAAGAATTGAAATTGGGTTAAGAATTTCCCTAACAAAAATTCAGCAGCCTACCGGCGTCACATAAATTTTCAGAAAAATATTTGATGAGAAATAAAAGAGTATCTCATCACATGGACATAAAATTTATAGCAATAAGGATATATAAGAACATATCCCAACACAATATAATTGAAATTAAAATACATAACATAATAGAAGTCTTTGATTAATAGAGTAGGGTGAAAGGTAACCTTACCAGTTTGGTAACTTATGAAACATACACCCCATGAAAGAAGGATCATACAATGAAGATGTAAATACCCATAAATTAAATTATATTACACAATTAATACAATCATGGGCAGTACATACACCACACAAAAGAAAATAGTGGCAAATATAGCATGAATCTCACGGGAATAAAAAGTGAGATGAAAACGACTTACCTCAAGTCTGACTTATCTTGTATGTTCCTTGTTCATCCATAATAATAAATATTTGTTAATTTATACTTTTTTAAGAACATTTTTCATTTTTATTATTCCTTTTATATCACTTATTACCTTTATATAACAATTAGTTAATTATTTGAGTTCATATCGGACATTTTATCGATGTTCGAAACTTGAGTTAAAAATGAACTTATTATATTTATAAATTGTCCATGTGGTAAAAATTACATTATTTATTGAATGGTATTCATGATTTATATATCATATATATCATATATATCCATTATGTATGTATTTATAATATTCCATATCATTTGGATATATGAAAATGAAATGCACCATTTATGGAGACGGTAAGCCGTACGTACGCATGAACGCTACTTCCGTTTCATTTTTTCATTTTAAAAGGAAGGAAAACCAAATGATACATAGGTATATTTTTATTCCATTATAATATCATATTTTATATATGTTATGTATGTTCATTAACACCATCCTTTATACGTTCAATGTGTTGTATGAACGAGTCATATCACTTTGAGGGGCGATAGTCTGCACTTCCTCAAATGAAATTATCATATTTACCCATTATGGAAACCATAAAGGTATGATATAAATGAAAAATACATAATAATATAGAAAAAATAAACATAATATATATGATATATAAATACAGTTCCATCATAATGGCCACCATGAGAGGCGGTTGGAGATATTTGAACAATCATCATTTCGTGAGGCAGTAGTTCATCGTCCACAAAAACAGTATGTCCATATCCATTAAGTAAAGGTTTGTGGAAGTTTAGTTGGAATAATTCTCATAAAAACTACCTAGTATATTTAGGATATAGGTTTTGTTACAAAATAATGGAATTAAGAGAGTTTAGGGGGTTGGAGAAGGAAAATAAAAAAATAACTTAAGAGAAGATGTTACCTTTAAATCGGGTAACTCCCTTTGGTTTAAACCAAAAGGCTTCCTTGAAGTGCCTTCTTCCTAAGGTAAGGATTATAGGAGGAATACAGGGATATAGAGAGATTAATCGGACAGAGGTTGGATGATCCAAGGGGCTTGGGAGGTGTGAGTAATGGGTTAGATGTGATGGCTTTTATAAGGGGGAGGAGGGGAACTTTAGGAAAGATCGAAAACATTATTTTATTATAAACTGATTTTTGGTTTCAAAAGGTCCAAAACTAATTAAATTTGAAAATAAGATGACTCATGGTTGATATAAAATCATAAAATAATAATTTTATAGGTTTTTTATAGTTTTAAAAAAATTTAATCTCGTTTATTTAAATAATTTATTAATAAGGTAATCATTGCATCATCATTGTGTCATAAATAGTTTTATTTATTTGAATGTATAAAAATTATAAATAAAATAACATGATTTAGGAAATATTTTTATATTTCACATTAATATTTATAGTTGAATAGATAACTTATATAGCCTCACGTAAAAAATGATTTACTAAAAGATATATGTTTATGTAATTTTTTCCATTACTTTAAATTAATTAATATAAAGTGCCATTATCACTCATAAGTGGTTCCATGGGATCCCTAAATCGACCCAAGGATTACCATGGTCGGCCATGTATCATACAATAGGATTAGGACATGTGTTAGGCTAATTAAATATTATTATAATATTACTTTTTACCCTTATTTACCCGATTTACCCTTTAACCATGGTAAATAAAATATTTACTGAAGTAAATATTCATAACGTCTAAAAATAAAAGATACCTATTAACACAATTTGAAACTTATGATTCCAAATATGGAATTAATTTTTCCAAATTCAAAACACAGAAGTGGTAGAAATTAATTTAAAATTAATTCTCATTGTCAAAACAAAAAGCGTGTTTTTAAGAAATAATATCTAATAAAAGATTGACACTTGTTTATGTTCAATTTAGGTGGTAAATTACTTCCAATGACCAAAATTGGATTAAATGTTAAAAATATAACCCAATTACACTTTAAACCCAATTAAAATAATATTCTAACTATATAAATAAATTACATTAAAAGGCAGTTTTGAATTAAAATGCGTTATTTTTTACTATTCAATAAAAAATGAACATTATCTGAAAAATAACAAAATTTCATCCAAAGTAAATTTTTGTAAAAATGTTATTTTTTCAAATATAACATATAAAAGTGACAAAAACTATATTTAAAAAGGTTTATCTATCAAAAGGTGGTAAATCGGCCTTTTAAAGAATATTAGAGTGTTTATGCTTAAAATTGGACTCATTCACTTTTTAAGTTTCTAAATTTTATTTGATAAATGTAAATAAATTTAACAAAAATTTATAATCATATTTCATTTATTTTGGTTCATTCCCTCCAATACAACAACTATGCATTATCTACCATTTAAAATAATATTATTATTATATTATTTTTCGGAATAACTTAACGTTGTGTGTAACATAAGATTTCAAAGAAACCTATTGTTGCGTATCAGGTATGCCATCGAACATGGAATCCCCTTTAAAGTAAAATTAATATTAAATTGATTAATATTAATAAATATGAAAATGGCATATTCTTCATTCTCCTATGATGTTACAATAAGAAGGGAGATAGGGATCATTTCCACTAGAATTTCCATGTGATGGGACATTCTAAATCCAATTGTGAGGGTTATTGGATTTGGTAAAATAGTTGGAGACTAATAAAATATACTTTATTTTTTTACATTTATAGTAATAAATAAATTACAGATAATATACTCTTATATTATTATAGAAATTGTAAATTTTATCAACCACATTATCCATGAAAATAATTATTGAGAAAAACTATCTCCTAACTGGAAGTAACATTCCAGAATGGTTCAAATGATTACGGGTTCTGATGTTCCATTAACATAAGTATTATATTCTATAATTAATAATATTTGATCCTATTTATAAGGAGGATAATTATTAGTAGTTTTCTATCTATGAAAAACACTTCAAATATGTACTAGATGTTCAAGGTTTGATGTTTTCATCCATGTCTAGTGAACTTGTGAAATTGAAAGAGAACATGGATACTTATAGAATGATTAGGTATCCCAATGATCAATATCAGGAGTGATATATATAGAAATAGTTTTAGATTTCCATATCACTCTTCATGATAAAACATAAATAAGGTGCATTATATGAACCTTACATAGTCAAAATCATTGGCTATATTGAGAATCTATTAGTTCTTGGTTTTAAGTTACCTGGATAATTGTTCCCTAATATCATTCTTGCATCACTCCCTCATATATTTTCTATTTAAAAAAAATTAATATGAACAACATTTTGAAGTCTCTAGTAGATATATTTACTCTTCTCCACCAGTTACATAAGACATGAAGCATGAAAGGATTTTGGTTCTTATGTGAGGGAAAGTGAAAGGAAAAGACTGGGGGTCCTAAGATTAAGAATAACAACAAGGAACCTATGAATTTCCCAACCAAGAGGAAGAGAATCAAGGATAAATAAAGGTAATAAGATGTTTTATGCTTTACATGTGTCAAGAAAGTCCATGGGATAATGAATTATACTTAGACAAAGACGTAAGGGGAAGATTTTGGTGCATTTTTTTATCAAGTATAATCTATCTATTTACAAAAATTTGGAATTCAATAAATAATGTGGTGCACACATATTTATTCAAATATAGGAACCAAATAGATTCCAAAATATTTCTTGACGAGAGGTGGATCTATGAGTAGTCAACGGATTCATACTTACTACTATTTCTATTAGAGACTACTAAAAACATAATTCTTCCATACATTCTTGAAATAAAGGGATTTATTTTAAAATTTAGGAATAAATATTTATTATTTAATAAATATGGAATTTTTTATAGTATGGAACATTTAATTAATGGTCTTCATGTATTGGATTTCTCAAAAAAGTAATGGAAATCGATAACAAGACTAATTTTCTTGACTCATACCAAACCTAATTATGGAATCATCATCTAGGTCATGTAAATGAAAATTGTTTAACCAAATTACACTAACATGAATATTTAGATTCTTTTAAACTAAAACAACATGGTGTGTTTTATGCTTGTTTAATAGTAAAAATGACCAAATCCCTATTCAGTGGAAAATTTTAAAGGTATATAGAGCTTCTTGAGTTGGATCGTACATATGTTTGTATACCATTTCCAGTTGAGGCTACAGGTGTGTACTCATACATCATATCTTTTAATGATAACTTTCATAGATATAGATATGTTTACCTAATAAGGTATATGTAATATTCATTTGATAAATTAATGTAATAAAATCTGAAGTTGAGAACCATCATGGTAGGAATATTGAGAAACTCCTCTCATATTGTGGTGGAGAATATCTTAATCTGGTATTCATTAATTATTTGTGAGAGTATGAGATATTATCCTAACATACTCCTCCATATAAACCCTATTGGAATGGTGTTAGTGGGAGGAGGAACCACACATTGTTAGAAATGATGATATCAATGATGATTCATGCTAATATTTCGTTATCCTTTTAGGGATATGCACTGTTGATATTGGAACACATACTTATTAGTAAAAATACCTCAAGGTGACATTCAGTGTTTTTTTGTTTTTTTTTGTTTGTGGATGAATTCAGATAAAAAAATATAGGATCGTACATAACTTTAGACATTTCTAAATAAGGCATTTCGAAGCTTTGGATGGTGTTCAGAAGGTTTTTTGAATAAGATGGTAATGTTTCCCCATGTTTTCAAAACTTTTGGGTCCAAAAAATAGAGGAATATAAAAGAATATTTTGGGGTAAAGGAAAGTTTTCCACGCAAGTGAAAAGTTTCATGAACATGTGAAATGTTTTTAAAAATTAGTGATTTGGGGATTACCCATGAATTTATGTCTAAGGTGTGAGTTTTATAGAATTTTGGAAAATTCATGAAAGATAGATTTGTGTGAATTAGCTAGAGTTGTGTGAACACCGAACATACAAATAGGTAGTTACGTGAATACATTGTGTTACACGTTAAAATAAGGATAGAGGTGACATTTTTTTCAAGCATGAAAAGTTTCATGAAAGGAAGGTGGGGTGTAGAAGTTATGATAATATCTAATCATGGTGGTAAATAAGTCGCTAACCCATCATTTAGACTGTAGAAATACTTAGAAAAATATAAAGTACCTATTTTCAGATAATGTTTCTTGAATGAACTTATTGTTTAAAAAATTATATAAAAATTAGTTTTAAAAAATGGGATATGTGTCTATTTGAACAAGTGAGTTTCACTAAATTTTGATAGTTGTGTGAAAGTTAAAAGTTTCATGAAATTTTGAAAGTTGTGTGAATCATACCCCAAGGTTTCATAAAGGTGAACGTTATGTGAACAAAAATATAATTACCCATAATTTATATAGTAAATTTGTATTAATCATTTGTATGAAAGAAGAAATTCTTAACATAACAATTATGATGTAAAAAAATGATTGAAGACATCTAAGCATATTTACTGAAGGAATAATGAGTACACCTCAATAGAGTGATCGGTGAGCTTTCAACTCATGATTGGTAGAAAACAAAGAAGGACATTGAGTTCACTATAAACATTATAAAAAAGTGTACTATATTAAAATTTGATGCATCATAAAATCACCTTTGTATTCTCTTTATAATAACCCAATTATAGTAAACCAAGTAAAATTATTGAGTCTCTTACATGATTTTATTTCTATACATATATTCTGGTGTGGGAAGAATAGAGAACAAAGTTCTATTTTACTATGAAACAAGATCAATGGGGTCATTGTTTTTACCTTCCATAACCTAATTCACCCCCAACCCATGGTATTTATCCTTGTGGGTCCAACAATACAAAACTAAATTCCAAGTAAAGTGATAGACATTATCTCACACCATTTATAGACTGGAAAGAAACTCATTTTGTCAATATTATGAGTGTGGGGTTATGAAGCATTTTTTAGGGATTCCATAGGAAAAAAATTGAACCCTAATGAGTTAAGTGTTTATTTATGGGATTTCATAATAAAACTAGAGTATATTATCTATTCAACCCTTTAGGTAATCAAGTTGTGGTTGAAAATGTCCCATATTTCATGAGAATAATAATATCTATAAAAGAGGTAGTGGGGGTGAGAAATAGTTCAATGAAGCCATAGATCAAGATATGAAAGAGTTGTCACATGAATAAATTCAAAAAATATGCATGGAAGAGTATGTTCCATATATACAAGAACTAAATAGGAGGACAAGCGAGGTTAGAGAACCTAAAAGGTATATTTTTCTAGTCACTGAAGATGGTGACTCGTTTTTAGATGATAATAATGATCATATAATCTAGAAAGAAGTATTAAGTAGCATAAAATATACTAAAAGGAAAGAAGTCATGAATTATGAAAGGGGTTATATATACCAAAACCCAATATAAATTTTGGTAGATCTTTTAGTGAATGTAAAACCCATTGGTTATAAATGGATATTCAACAAGAAACTGGACATAGATAGAAAATTCAATACCTATAAGGAATAACCGGTTGCAAAAGGGTTTACACAACATCAATTCATAAACTATAATGAAATATTTTCACCAGTTTATATGATAAAATCCATTTTAAATCTATTATCCATGGATATATTCCAAGACTATTAGATTTAGAATATTGATTTCAAAACAACCTTCCATGATGGGGGCCTTTGGGAAGATGTTTATATGTCACAACCAAAAGGTTTTGTAACTCTAAAGGATACCAACAAGGTATAAAAGTTGTAGGGATCCATTTATGGATTAAATTAAGAATCCAAGTCATGGAATATTTAGATAGATAAATCCATAACAAAATTTGGTTTCATAAAGAACATGTATGATCCCCAGTTTAGTGGGATTATATTTTTTTTCTTGATAGTGTATGTATATGACATACTACTTATTAGAAATGAAATACCAGTATTAAAGTCCATTAAGAATTGTTTGAAAACATGATTATCCATAAAGGACTTAGGTGAAATAATGTACATTCTTGGTATCAAGATCTATCATGATAGATCTAAGAGGCTGCTTAGAATAAGTCAAAGTTTATACACTAATAAGATACCAAAGCGATTTGGTACAGAACAATCCAAGTGGGGATTGTTTCCATTGTCACATGGAATTCATCATTCTATGAAAATGTGTCCTTGGACACATTAGGAGACATGTAAGATAGAAATTATTCCATGTGCATCAGTAATTTGTTTATTCATTTAATGTATCCTTTGTACTAGGTTGGATCTTACCTATGCCTTAAGCGTGGTAGGAAGATATCAAGCTGACCCAGGTGACTGCCATTAGATGGTAGTTAGGACTATCCTGAAGTACCTGAGGTGTACCAAGGGTATATTCTTTATTTATGTTAGAGATGAGGAGTTTTTCATCATGGGATATATAGATTCTTATTTTAAAACTTATCAAGATGATTTTAAATCATATTCAGGTTACATATTCACTCTCACTAGAGGTATTGTGAGCTATAAGAGCTCAAACAAAGTCATAATTACTAATTTTATATAAAATTCCAAGTATATTACAGCTTCTAATGCAGCTAAAGAATCATTTTGGATACATAATTTCATCCAATATATTGATTTCATGCCTAGTATTAAAGATTATATCACCCTATACTATGATAAGATTGAATTGATAGACCTTACAAAGGATACTAGGTCAAATCAATGGATGAAGAACATACTATGAAAATATCATCTCTTAAGGGAATTTTCTCAGAGAGGTGAGTTCTTAGTAAATTTAATTTCCACAAATAAAAATGTAAAAATCCCCTTAATTAAATCCTTAATTCAATAGAAACATGATTATCATGTGAGAAATAGTAGACTAAGGGTCATTGGAAATTTTATATTGTCCATGTGGGAGTCTATTGAAGTTGGTTTCCTAGAGCCAAATGTGTTTACTTTATATTACATGTTTATTCAAAAAAAGTGAATATTAATAGAATATCTTATTACATATTGTTCATTATTCCATGTGACTTTAATGTAATAATTTCCTAGAGTACATGTCTCATTGAAAAGGTCATATTAGTTCCCCACTAGGATGAGAATCATGAAATGATAGGATGATATTCTTAAATATATATCATGTGGGAAGATAACATACTATGACTAGACACATAGTATGTTGAATATCAGGTATGAGTAATTATAAGAAGATGAGACTTTATCTCGTGAAGTTCTCACTTGATAATCTCTAAGATAGGAGATTATGAGGACATACCCACCAATCGGAATTCCCCATGTTTTTCATGTCATTGTATATCCTTGTATGTGGGCATGTGTAATGATATTAGACATTAAGATTATTATTAATGCATATTACGAGTTGTATACAAAGATTTATTGTCACAAACTATGATTCCATATGTGCATGGTGAAGTAGGGGATATTTGATGCATCATGAGTGATACATTATTAATGAATAATTCGAGGAAGGATTTCTCTACTCTATCATAATGCTTATTGATAGCATGCCTCTTTGATTGAAATGAAACTATCACAATAAATTCCATGGACATAGTGTATTGCTAAATTCATTTCAGGTAGTCCAAGAAATACATATCAAGCATATATTTTGATGGTATAAGTATTCAATTAACTTGGTGAGATATCGAGACAAATGGATTATACTACACAGTGATCATTCATAAGTGGTTTTTATCATTGCAAAATATATTCTTCCTTTATGGGTGTATTAACTCGTTGCTAGATAATAATCTCAGAATTTAGTTTATCCCACCAAATTCAACTAAGGAAGGGTCCTAAAGGGTCTCACTCAAAGTATGTTTCCATTAATCTTAGTTAAATAATATTTATATTTAACAATTGGAATTAATATTACTATCTAGATCAAGAATTAATCTTTATTATGGATTTATTGATCATAAATAATAAATAAATATTACTTCACAAGGTAAGTATTTAATTATGCAGATATAAAATATTTATTTATCTTTTTTTATTAATGATTTAATATGTCATGACCCTTGATTTTAGTGAATATTACTCCTTAAAATAAACATTGTGTAATATAGCTTGTTTCACAAGCAACATAGAACAAAAAATGAAATGTGACACATTTTATTAATATATATATATATATATATATATATATATCTAATTTTTGTAAATTATTCAGTCAACTATTAGTTATAAATAGAAGTAACCACTTTATGATATATATATATATAATCAATGTTCATTTTTAATGCTAATGCATTGAAAAAATCTGTTTAACATTTCTAAATAACTAATAAAATCGTCATAATCATTAAAAAATATTTTTCATAAATTTGAATCTATGTGCGGTTTATTTTAAGAAACTAAATTTATTATATTAATAATGGATTAAAATTCATTTAATTAGAGTGAAATAAGAATAAAAATAGTAAATATTTAAAGACTTTTTTTATAAAAAATGTTTTTCTTAATTATTATATTTACATTTAATTTTAAGATTTCTAAATTTAAGAATTTAAAGAAGAAAAAATAAACTTCATTTTTTGATTTATCATGTAAATGTTGACTTAATATGATTTGTTTGATATTTTTATGAAAATATTTATTTTTAGGAGAATAGTACAAATTACCATTTTTTAAAAAAATTGTAACTTTTATGACCATAAATTAAGTATGAATTTAAAACTTGTAAAACATTTTTCATGAAACAAATTAATGGGAAAAATTATTCATTTTAAAAAAAATACCATCTTGATTTTAGAAAACTAGTGTTTAAAATTTTGAAAATTAAGTAATATTTATTTTTAAAAAAAACTATTTATAGTCTTTTATATTAATTAAGATTTCTAATGGTGGAATTCGATTTTTGGTTACTTTAAGGACACAAATTTCACTTTACCTCTATTCAAATGAAAGATTTATCACTCTTTTTTGATGTGGGATTCAATAATGCTATTTTTAAAATAATTAAAATGGCTCTCCTTTTCTAATCGTAGATTTTATCTTTCACTCCACATTTTATTTGGAAAAAACATTTATATCTTTTTTAATGAATATTTTTTGAGATTTTTTGAAAAATAATGTTTAAAAATTCTTCATGAAAACATCCAAAAAATTATATTTTTAAAATTTTCTCATTACTTCTCCTTTTCAAAAAAAAAATCAAACATGTTTTCTAATGACTATTTTATTGTTTCTATTTTGTTTTCTTCTTCAACTCAAACAGAATTATCTCTTGGGAAAGTTATTTTTCATGAATCATCCTTTATTTTCTGTTGTAAAATGTTCCTTTTGGGTGATTGAAGTTTAGTATAAACTAATATATCTCTTGATTTCATTCCATTCAATACCAATTGAAAAATATATGATGCCCATTTTCTTTCCAAATATTCTTTATGATGTGGTGAAAGATTATTTTCAAGTGGAACACATATGTATGAATGATTGACGGGTGGGGTCTTATATCATCCTCAAGTGAATTTGTTAAAGGTTTATATATCTCATGAGATATTCATACATGGGTGAAATTAAATTTGATCACAAGCATGGGTGGATGTGTGTGTCTCATAAAGGTGATGACTAATGAGTTAAATATTCATGGACATGATAAATCATGTTTGAAATCATGGGTGAGAGTGAGTGACTCGTGAAAGTGATGTTTTCATATGCTTATAATTGAACCAAATTTCTTTACTATGGTATGTTTAAAATCAATGTTACCTTTAGATTCCATGTACATATGATTATGCTTCATGGATCACATTTATTATCTCATTAATCCATTCTATTTTTCCATGGTATATTATTTTTTTATTTTTTATTTCATGTCCCTTTATCATGAATTATAGATAACTCTTATTGTTCTATTTTATTTTTAGTAAGATATTTCCCCTTCTCAAGTTTTCTCATATGCATATAATCTAGACCTTTTATGATTTATTGGAAAGTTTTTTCCTTACTGAGTGTTTGAGCTCACCCCTTTCTTATGTTTCCATTCACTGAGTTATAAAGATGATTATAACTTATGAAAATTCTATGGAGGAATGTTCACAAGTATTTTGGAATAAGTGTCTTATGTAGATAGTTCTCAAATACACTAAACCTTCATTTCTTAAGGTATTTTTAATTATTTAATATGTAATGTTAAATATATGGAAATGATGTAAAATAAATATATGTTTATCTTGGGTCATGTTAGTGGGTATTAGAGTAGGTTTTAGTTATTTTTAGTATTATTTTAATTATTTTTTTTATTTGGTTGATAGAACATTAGTAAAAACCTTAAGAATAATTCTCAATATAGGATAAAATCTTAAAATATTGGTAAAGTAAGAATATATTATTTTCCTATCAATGACATAATTTTCTAGATACTAAAAGTGGATTTAGGTTCTAGTGTAGATATACCAAGGTTTGGTAACCCTAAAAGGGGTGTATTGGGTTTTAACTCAATCATCACATGGTCCGCGACAAAGTGAACTTACTACACACTT
The DNA here is from genome assembly GCA_963277665.1 of Viscum album. NCBI lineage: Eukaryota > Viridiplantae > Streptophyta > Magnoliopsida > Santalales > Viscaceae > Viscum > Viscum album. The sequence goes on along the minus strand of OY728125.1, from coordinate 719,390,377 downwards.
GGTTTGAAACTTATGAGTAATATGATTTGGTGATTCACAAGCTCTTTATAAAGAATTATAATGTATTTTAATATTTATTATGTTAAAGAACCTGGTAGGAAAAGACTATGGATAACCAAAATTGAGATTCATAAGTTAGGATAAGAGTGATATTTTGAGTTACTTCTTCTAATTTTATAGTTTCCCTTTATAAATTTATTAATTTTTTCATATATCAACTTTAATTTATTTAAATAAATGGTTGGATATAGGATAGATCAAGTTAAAAATAAGTTTGATGGACAATGTAGTGATTTTCCCCATGAGAAAAACAAATGGTATGGGACCTAGAGTACCAAACCTTATGGAAGTGCTCACCCAACTGTCACAAGATATAAATAATAACACCAATGGTGTTAAGATCCTGAAAATTCCAAGTTGGTATAACCTTATTATCAGTTATTTCATGTGTCAACATCCACCCATATTTAGTTTCTCTTAAAATTCAAATAATACTCAATAATGAATCAATGTGATGGAAAAGATATTTTTCATTCTCTAGTACTTCAAACATGAGAAGGTTATTTTGGATTTTTATCATTTGGAAGGTGTGCCTGATCAATTGTGTACTTTATTAATAATAAAATGAAAAATGATGAATTAAACTCTGTAGAATGGGATTAATTCAAGAAATTATTCTTCACTATGTATTTTCCTCAAACTCTTAACATGAAGATAGAGAGAGAATTATTAAAGTTTAAATAAAAAAAGGATTTATCCATTAGACCTTATGAATAAAACATCGTTAGGTACACCTCTGGTTTTATCTTTGACCCTGAGAGTAAAATTGATCTATTCTTTAGTGGCTTAAATCCCAGTATTTGAAAATCATTAGCAATAATAGACTTTGGAAACTATGAAAAAATCATTCCATGTGTGATAATGGTAGATATGGAAATGGGGAATCCCATTATTTTATAAAGGAAAAAAAGGAAATTAGAGTATCATGGAATCTTTGATTATAGGTCCCATGGGGTAAAGAAATTCTAAATACCTACACATTGAAAATTTGGGTGGAAGCTCTTGGGTGATTACCTCAAGGGATCCCAAAAGTGTTTTATGTGTAGTAAGGGATGTCACCTAGTTCACAACTATTGAAGTAATGTTCAGAGGAAAATTAACATAGAGGAGGGGTGAAAATCCCAACTAAAATGATATCCACACTTAAATTATTCAAATGAAAGGATTTTGGGAATTATGAAAATCAATTCCTTAACCTCATAGATAATAAATAAAATAAACCCCATAAACCTCCTAAACAAATTTAATAAGGAAGATTGCATTCTATCACTACCATTGTAGTGGATCAAAATAATGAATTTAAGAAATGTGAACTCATTCTCTACTCTATAACTAGGAATTCCTCATTTGATTCCAGTTGTATTAATTATTTCATATCATACAAGTTTTATAAGAGTGTTCATTTATTGCCTCAATGTTTGGATATTAAATTATCTATTAAAACACTTGGTGTCATGATGATTGTGTTTAATATATATAACTCTTCTATAATAAAAATATCTAGAAAGATACTCCCTACAAATCTATTTTCTCTTACCTTAATTGAATTTGACATATTTTGGGTATGGATTGGCCTTCCCTGCATAGAGTACATATCAATTGTTGAGAAAAGGAAGTCTCATTTCATATCCTGAATCATCCTGTTATAAAATTTCATTGTAAGGATGATCGTGAACTCCCTTCGGAAGAAAATTATGTTATATGGGTGTTGATACCCAAAAATAAGGTACTTTTAGTTAAAATTATTTGGGAGGAAGTCAACATTTATGACATGTTTTTGTGGGAATATATTGATGTATTTCTAGATGAACTATTTAGTCTTACCCCAGAGCATGAGGTTGATATTCTGATTGAACTCAGACCCAAATCCATGAAAATCCCAAAGAGTCCTTATAGAATACCCTCATTGAGTTGGAATAATTAAAGCATCATCTATAGGAGAATCTATACTAGGGTTTTATACTCTATAATGCTCCACCATAAGGTGCACTAGTCCTCTTTTTCAAAAAGAATGATGATTCAATGAATCTTTGCATTGATTTTCATGGGATTAATAAAATCATGATCAAGAATAAGTATCTTATACCCCATATTGATGATATATTCAATCAACTCAAAGGAGTGAAATAATTCTCAAATATTGACCTACGGTGTGGATATTATCAATTAAGGGTCACAAGGGAGGATATTTTAAAGACATCTTTCTGAAGATGTATTTCAAAATTACAAATTATCATGCAAGTTTTATGGATATAATGAATAGAGTCTTTAGAGACTTCCTTGATAAATTTTTGTTTGTATTAATAGATCATATTCTCATATATTCCCAAATAAAGGAAGAGCATGAAGATCATTTAAAAGTTATGTTGAATACCTAATGAAAAGAGATACTGTATTAAAAATTTACAAATAACAGATTTTGATTATAGGTTTATATAATCACAAGAAGAAGAATATATATATATATATTCTTTAAATAAGGAAGTAATTAAATAATAGCCCAAACATACCATAGTTACCGATATCCAAAGTCTTCTTGGATTATTTGGATACTACTGATAATTTGTGAGAAAGTTTTCATGATTGTACAATCCTCTAACCAAGTTAATATGGAAGGGATTAAAGTTCCTTCGGATAGAAGAATGTGAGGAATGCTTCAAGGAACTTAAGAAGAGATTGTTTACCACCCTTGGGCTTACAGTACCCTATAGTGAATAAGTGTTTGTAATATATAATGATAATTAATTAAAGGGTTTGTGATTTTTCCTCATAAATAATGATAAGGTAATTTTTTATGCCTCACATCAATTAAAAAATCATGAGAAAAATTACTGAACACGTGATTTGAAGCTGGCAGTAGTGATCTTTACATTAAATATTTGGAAGAATTGTATCTATAGTGAGAAGTATGATATCTATACTGACCATAAGAACTTTAAATATATATTCCCATTTAAAGAGTTAAAATTTTTTTAAAGGATATGGTTAGAACTGATCAAAGACTATGATTTCTCAATACATTACCACCTGAGGAAGTCAAACAAGGTGGTTGATTCTCTAAGAAGGAAAGATCATGTTACCTTTTCCATAATAAGGGTTGAAAGGGAAACAATTATCATGGATTTGAAAAGGTTGAACCTTGAAGTTATAAGGTAGGGAAGAAATCATATCTTACCAAAATTATTTCTCAACCATCCATCCACATAAAAATCAAAGAATCTTGAAAAGATAATATAAAGCTACAGAAAATGTTAGGGAATATTTTATTGTTCAACTTTGATAAATATGGAGTAATAAGTTTCGGAAATTGTATATGTGTCCCGAAAATACCAAAACTAACGAGCTAACTTTTGGATGATGAACATATAATATCCTTCTCTATTCATCTAGTAATAATGAAGATGTGTATAGATAAAAAGCAACAAATTTGGTGGGATAACATGAAGAGGGAGATCACATAATACTTATCTGGATGCATATCATGCCAGCAAGTTTATGAGGAATGATATAATTCTAAGTTCATGAAGTAACCACTATCCATACTAGTATAGAAATGGGAAACATCACTATGGATTGTATTGTAGTAATCCCCAAGATATCTAAATGTCATAATTTCATTTTTGGTTATAGTTGATCACCTTACAAAGTCAGCATAATTTATTATCATTAAAGAAGATTTCTCAGTTGACCAAATCACAAAAAATATATTTAGGGGAAGTGTTAAATATAAATGGAGTACCATTATCTATTATATCTAATCTATATTTCAGGTTTACCATGACTTTTTGTATAACTGTTCAATAATAATTGAATATAGATTTGAACTTCTACAATGTTTATCACCCTAAAAAAATGGTCAGACTGAGAAAACAATTCAAACTCTTAAGGATATGCTTAAATCCTATTTAATGGATTTTAAATGATGTTGGTATCAACACCTTCTCATAATAGAGTTATAATATAAAAATAGTTTCCATTCTAGCATTTATATGGTACCATATGAGGCTTTTTAGGGGAAGAGATACAAGTATCCAAAATGCTGGGATGAAGCTCGAGAGAGGAATCTTGTAGGACCTGACCCTATCCATGAAATGGTAGAGATGGTTCAAAACATTTATCGACATATAAAAGCGGCACAAATTTGACAGAAGAGTTATGAAGATAATCATCGATGAGATCTAGAGTTTGAAGTTAGTGATAAGGTGTTACTCTAGACATATTCTTGGAAGTGGGTCATGATATTTGGGGGAAAAGAAAGTTGATCCCTAGGTATATCACTTCCTTCAATATCCATGGTCATGTTGGGATTGTAGATTATCATTTATCACTCCCTCCAAACCTCTCCTAAGTCTATGATGCTTTCTATTTATTGGTTTTGAGGATGTATATACCTCACCCTTAACATGTACTAAACTCAGGTTCAGTGTTGCTAAAACGTGATCTCTCATTTGAGGAACACTTTGTGGAAATTCTAGATCTAAGGGATAAATTGTTTCATAACAAGACTGCTCATCTGGTCATAGTTTTACGTAGGAACCATAAGTCTGAGGAAGATATGTCGAAACTTAAATAAGTGATGAGAGAAAATTATCCTCACTTTTCATCCAAGTAATAAAATTTCAAGGATAAAATTATTTTTAGGGGGTTAAAATGTAACAACCCATGATTTTAGTGAATATTACTTTTTAAAATAAACATTGTGTTAAACATTTTGTTTCAGTTGCAACCATAAACCAAAAAATGGACCCTGACACATTTAATTAATATAAATATATCTGTGATAAATTTTTCATTGAACCAGTTGGTATAAATAGAGGAATCCCCTTTATGATATATATATATATATATGTGTGTGTGTGAATAAAAATAAAGGTCATATTTAATACCGATGCATTGATAAAATTCAATTAGTGTTGCTAAATAACTAATAAGATCACATTATTCTAAAAATGTATTTTTTTTATAAAAATATCTATTTATGTGCATTATTTTAAAAAATTAAATATATTATATGAATAATATATTAAAAGTAAAATAATTTGTAGGAAATAATAATAAAATAGTTAATATTTAAAAAGTATGTTTTCTATAAAAAACAATTTTTCATTATATCTTATATTCCCATTTAAAAATTAAATTCCTAAATTTTAGAATTAAAATTTGAAAAAATGAACTTTATTTTTTGATTTTATGTACCAATATCATCTTAAGATGAATTTTCAAGATGTTTTTAAAAATGAAAATTTTTAAATGAATGCTATTAAATACTGTTTTTACAAAAATTGTATCTTTTGTTACCATAAATTAAAATCACATTAAAATTTATAAAACATTTTTAATGTACTAAAATTTATTTATGGAATAAAATGATTCATTTAAAAAATAATATATTGAATTTATAAAATCCATGTTTAAAATTTAGAAACTTAAGTAATTTTTATTGTAATAAAAACTATTTTTTGTCTATTTCTTTTAATTAATTTTTATAAAGGTGGAATTAAATTTTGTGTTGATTTGAAATTCACATAAATATTATTTTTTTAATAACCAATAAATTTAATATAAATAAACAACACTATAATTTTACTATAAACTTAAATTTTATGCTTAAAATATATACTTTTTCTAAAAATGGTTTTTAGGTGTAATGTGAGCTAATATAAAAAAATCTCAACCTAATAAATTTTTTTGATAAAATAATTTACATATTTCAAATAAAAAATAAAAAATTATTTAATAATTTCCTTTTTATTTTTAGTCATAAAAATTAGTTATCGAGGTTAAAAATATAGTTTCCAAGTTAAAGGTAAATTGAGATAAAAAGATTTTAACCAACTATAAAAGACTTAAAACATTATAAAAACATGTCTTAAAATGATTTTTTGAGGTTTAGATCATAAATTCTTCTCTTATATCCATTATTTTTCAATTTTGATTCCATTTTCTATGTGAAACTTGGGTTCCTTTTATATTAAGATGTTATATTTATAGAAATCACATTCCCTTCACTTATAAAAGGGGTCTTCCACCACCCCTTAAATCCAATCTAAAATAAAATTTCCTCTTGAATTTATACCTATTTTATTCCCCTGGAACCCTATATCATGTTTGGTTTCCCCTTTATCAAATTAAAATTCCTAAATCCTCTATTTCCAAGAGTTACTCTAAGAGGAGGTTCAAACTCTCAATGTGAGTATTTATCACTTCATGCAATTTTTCTTCTATATATTTCTCCTATAATCTATTTTTTCCATTACAAGATAATTACATTAGTATTATTAATATATAGAGTTGTTATTATTTTAATGGAATAACTATTATCTACACTTTCCCCTTAGATAAATGAGAACATCATCGGTGTATACGTGTGGAATACTGCCTCTATGAAGCAACGTATTTCATTTTTCATAACCTTCTTACAAGGAAGGTTATAAAAGGGGCATTTAGTGAATAAATATATTATATATAACATGTAAAACATTATAAAATGATAAACCATTTTTCTACCTTTCTATCATTCTGATAAACATGAAAACATTAACTATATGTACGTGTAGACTACCACCTCCATGGAGTGATGTTATTAATTTTTCATCACAACCCTATATATTTGGTTCTAATAATATAATTAATGAATAAATATTATTTAATTATGAATCTATTTTTTTTTGATACAGTAAGTAGAAAATTTAATTCATTAATCATGATAACACATTTCGTTTCTTCAAAATAATTACTAAAACTTGCTTGCCCCTGATTTTATCCTCACAAATCATTACTAAAAATATCATGGGGTGAACATAGGAATTTGTAAATCATTATGGTACATATACTCTAGTACAATACATAATTTATTAATGATGAGATTTGTATCAAAGAATGAGGATCAACATCGACACTATAAAGCATGTGTGAAATAATCAAATCACAAACATCTAATTATGAAAATTAACAATAACTAAATATTAATATATAATAAATATTATCAATGAAGAGTATTTGGATTAATATATTTTAATGAGGTTATAAAATAGGTTCTTAATATTGTTATTTTTATTATACAGGATGATGAAGAGCTTTCATTGAAGTCAGGAGTAAAAGGTAAGGGTGTTTCTTAACTCAGTATCCTTTCATTGAGTTATAATGATTCTTCTTGAAATTTATTATTATATGTTGGATAAATTCAAGAATATTATTATATTATGATTTATTTCCTCTTTTTTGGTAATCTACACTTATCACTAATAAATTCCCTTTAAAATTATTCTCACTTCAAAAATATAATGTTTGTAAGGGTTTTTTTTCATAACTCAACTTATATCAAGAGTCATAATTATTTATCTTTGAATATAGTTTTTAATTATGGTTTTATATTCTATGATTATATTATTATATCTTTCCTACTTTATGGGGAATTACATTTATATATTTCTTTCTTCATAAAAGTTTATGATATTAATAATAATTATCATCCACTCCAAATGATCTCTTTTTTCTCCATGTCTATATTCACTCTTACTGATAATGTTCTCCTTCATTATTTTGAAATACAATTATTCTTTATTTCTGTTGATCTACCAAATTATTCCTTTCAAATTAAATATTTATCACACTTTTTTATGATGTGGGTTTCAATAAAGGTATTTTTAAAATGTTTAAAAGGTTTTTCTTTCTTAATCCTACATTTTTTCTTCGACTCCACATTTTCTTTGGAAAATACTTCATGGAATTTGTATGAATGATTTATTAATATTTATTCAAAAATAATAATTGAGATTTATTCATGAAAGCTTCAAAAAAATTGATATTTTCCAAGGTGGATCATAACCTCTTCTTTGTACGAAAAATTTTTAAAATGTTTTCTAAAGACACTTTTATGGTTTCACTTCCATTTTCAACTCCATATCAAAAGGACTTGGCTCGTTGGAAAGTTAGTTTTCATGAATTACTTTAAAATTTTATTTATGAAATATTCCTTTTGGGTGATTTAATTTTTGTATCAACCAATCAATCTCTTGATTTCATTCTATGCGATACCAATTGCAATAGATATGAAGCCTATTTTCTTTGAATGGATTATTTATGATGTGATAAATTATTGTTTCCAAGTGTCACACATATGTATAGATGATTGATAACTTGGGATCAATATCTCCATACAATTCATTGGTTAAAATTTTATATATCACAAAGAAATATATATATGTGGTTGCAATTAATTTTTCTTGTAAGAATGGGCACAAGTGTGTGGCTCATAAAAGTGAGGAATAATGATAGAAGTATTCGCGTACATGATTAATAATGTTCGTCAGCATGGGTGTGAGTGAGTGACTCATGAAAGTGATGTTTTCCATACTCTTTTTTTTTTGAAAAAGTTCTTTGTTATTCTATATTTTGAGGTCATGTTAAATTTCTATGCCATATGCCTATGATTATACTCCATTACTCATGTTTATTATCTCATGAATGCACACACTTTTTTATGGTATATGTTTGTTCATTTGATACTAGATGTCCCTCTATCATGAATTATGGAAAAATATTTTTTGTTGTTCTTTTTAATAATATATTTCTCCCCTTATCATGTTTTCTCATATGATTTTGATATAACCTTTTGATCACATATTGAAGATTTTTTCCCTTATTGAGAATTTGAACTCACGCTTTTCTTATATTTTAATTCCCTGATATATAAAGAGGGGTATAACTTATGAGAATTATATAAGGGAGTCTAGTGTGGCTCAATTACGGACGAATGTTCACAAGTATTGTAGAATAAGTTCCTCATATAGCTAGTCCTCGAAGACATTAAACATTAATTTCTTGAGATTTGTGAAATTATTTGACATATAATGTTAAATCTATGGAAATGATGGAAAATAAATATATATTTAGGTTTCGTCACCTCATAATAAATAATTATTTATTAAATAAATGATTTAGTTACTTACATGAATATTAAATAAATATTTATTCATCTGACTGAGAAAATTGTTATTTATTTATTTAATTATTGACTAATATTTTAAAAAATATTTATTCAAGAATTCAATAAATAATGTAGAGGATGAATAAACTTATTTTAATATTTGGTGATAAATATTTATTTGCCATACTATAAAATAATATTTATCTTTGTGTGAGTTTTAGTATTCCATGAGATAAAATGATAATACTATTATTTTAGAAGGAATGGGATTCTTTATGGGTTTAGTATAGAATTAAGGGACTATATACAATTAATAAATATTTAACTATACCATTAATAAATAGTTATTTGGATTGTGAAGAGGTTTATCATTGTGCACAACATTCCCTATCTAGATAGTTCTATCCCAATGAATAATTTCTCTAGGGTTTCTCTCAAACTTGAGAGAACCTCTTCCACCTACTCTCTTCCTCTCATGATTGAGAAAAACAAGACAGATTCCTTTAATCTCGAAGGAATGTGAAGTGGTCAAGGTGAAAAAACAATATGATCAATCAGTCATGATAGAACCCAACATTTCATTGGCATTGATCATAGATCAAAAAAGCATGTGTGGATCAAAACTAGAGGGGCTCTATATTGGGTCCTCATTCACGCAATGAATGTGCGACTCAAACCGGTTTTGGATAGTAAACACATGTATCTAAGAAATAAATCAAGAAAAAGGTATTTCTTCTAGTTGTTGAATTAATTATAAATTTAATGTGAAAAGATCTCCTCTTGGCCCTCGTATTATTTTTCAATATTCATTAGAAAAATCGTGTTGTTCTTGATGTTCATCGTCAAGCACATTGAGGATTGTCCATTGAATCTGAATAAAAGTTTATATGGTTGTTTCCCAATAGGTTTTTCCATAATGTTCAGAACTATTAACACATAGAGATCTTTGGTATGTGTTTTCATTAATTTTCTAAAGAATATTAATTTAATTAAGACAAAATTATGAAACTAATATGTGGCAGTGATGTTATTAAAACGAAAAAATTTTATAAAATCTATTCTAAATATAATTTTATTGAGAAATTTATTCAATAATAGATTGGTACAATGATAGGATACTTGAAAACATTGTATTTTAATATATTTATGTGATAAATTTTATGTTTTTTAATGGCCCTTTAAATTGGGTAAGATTTTGTTTGTGGTTGATTAATAATTTCATAGAAGAAAAAGGTATAGCTGAGAGACCATTAGTGTTTGAAAGAATCATTGATAAAATAATAGATTATATAAAAGTGACTTTAGATGAGAAAAATGTAAATATGTTAAGCGGATAAATTTATTAATGATCGTTATTTAGGAATTATGTATATCTCTTGGGACTCATAGACTAAAAACTTTATTGATGAAAATGTTTTTTTGTTTATAAAATTCACACTCAAATAACATTGTCCAGAGAAAATACCCATTAAAATAAATAGAGAAGAAGAAATAAAATTTATTTCATATAATATCTATAATAACAAAACTAAAGAAATAATAAGTATAAATTGGGAAGATATTCCAGAAATAAAGATAAACATTGATAAGTTGTATCAAAATTTAGTCAAATTAAAAGACAAGTAAAAATGTTCAAGTTCAATTTATATAGAATGCATAATCTATTGAGTAGAGGAATGTATAACATTGGAGGTTATATTTAATAATAACATAAAAATGGCAAGTCAATATAAGGTTTTACAGTATTTGAGAAGTAATTCATGAGTTTACTCCCTTGTGATAATTTAATATCCAAGGAAACTATCATTTTTAAATCATATAAATGTGAATGTTAAAAATCAAGAGGATGAATATTTTGTTGTAATGATTGAATTTAGGACCTGAAAATCAACCATAAAGGATTTACTAAAAATGAAAAGTATAAAGTAGCTCAAGTGGATAATGAAAGGGAGAAAATTGAGTTCTTGGATCCTATAATAAAAATTATATTTCATCTGATGATAGATTCCATATTGATTTATTTGCCTAGAAAATCGATGGAATACATATTTTTGGTATTTGGGGGGTTTGTACCGGTTTCGGATGAACTTATGGGGTCTGTGGGATACCTTTGGAAAAATTGATGTAGGTTGGCCCTTTGGAGGGTATTGGTATAGTTTTCTTAGATTTAGTGGGTGTGTGTGTGTTTCTTCCTTTTACTTATACCCCTAATAAAAATGTATAATTATAATTTAATGTCTAATATTTTTGAATTATATGTTTTACATATTTTTTATATTTACAAAGGGGAAGAGTTTTTATAATATTTTAGAGATGAATTCCAGGAGAGAAATGTAAAAGTAAAAGAATATTTTATTAAGGATATTCACTTTTAAAATAAATATATTTCCCATATTCTAGGGGAGCATAGTTTAAAACAAATTTCAAACTATGATAAATTATATTTTATTAAATTTGTGTAGATTTGAGTTTTCTTTACCAAAATGGTAAAAATTGCTGGATCCTTTATTATAGTAATCATATTTTTGGAAATTTCAACTAATCATATTTTTATTCAAATTATCATTGATATGTTTGGAATTAATATATTTACTTATTGGTTATATCATATAACTACTAGAATATATATATCACTATGTAGAGTATATTGATACCTTATTGAATGACATGTTGATGACCTTATTTGTAGTAAATAATATTGTTGTAAAAGGGTGTACCGTTTATATCACAAACTCCCAATTATGGGTATTTATGGATGCTAATGATTGATAGTTATGTTGATATATATATTCCATGACATTATCATTTATCATTACTTTTGTAAAACTATTTATGTTTCAGTTATATCTCTTAGTACGTACAATGCTATGGTTTTGGGATAGGTATCATCTCTAGTTAAACAATTTAATTGGAATATCTAGTATAGTGGGGATGATGTCACATCCATCGAAAAATAATTGGTCATTGGATTGAAAGGAGTTAAAAAATCAGATTGTTAGATTTTTTTTAAAAACACAATTATACCCTAACAGGTGTATAAATGTGATAAACATAAAACATAGTAATGAATTTATTTAAAAGATTTTAGAAAATTCAAAAACTTGAAAAAAAAATAAGTTGTTTATCCATACAATAACTATTACATATATTTGTAGTTTACTGTAAATTTTCTAAAACATTAAAATTTAAATAACATCTAATTATACTTTAAAAAAATTATAACTGAATTGATAAAAATGTGGAAAATATTTAGGAAAAAAATAAAAACATATAAATATTTTTAAAAATTATTTAATTTCTTATTATTCTAAAAAAATATTTTCCTCACTAGCATTGGATCATAATTTTTTAAAACCATATTAAATTAATAATTTGTAGTTTTATTTCTGAAATAATAATTTGAAATGAAATTACAAATGATGTAAATATTTATTCTTAAAAATAACAATTTTTAAATTGGTATAAAAAATAATTATAATAAAAAATTATCCATTTAAAAAATATTTTTTGATATTTAAAAATAATTACTAATTTTTTTTTCCTAGCAAGAAAATCTAATATGTATAGTTTAAAAAAATTAAATTGATAGAAATGCTTTAAAATAGAAAATTCAAATTAAAAAAAATAATTATAATTTTTTAATAAAAATTTTCATTGAAATTTTAAACTAGAAAATTTCATTTAAAAGGTGTACATAAAATTTTCAATAAATAAATTCAGAAAAACCCATATTATAAATATTCAATGTAATTTTATAGTATAATTTTCAACTAAAAAATCTAAATAATTACACCATAAAATTTCATTGTAAATTTCTAACTGCAAATTCACTTGAAATTTTTAGTAAATAATTCTTTTTGATTTTTTAACTAAACATTTACATGAAAATTTGAAATGAAAAAATAAAGTACATATGAATTTTTTTAAAGAAATGTTATAATTAAAATCATAATATTTCTTATAGAAATTTTTAGAGGAAAGATCAACTTCCTTTAAAAAATCATGTTGAACCATCCAATAGAAAATTCGAATTGAATCCTTCTATAGAAAATTTTAATTTCAATATTGAAGGGAAAATCCACTAAAAATATCCAATGGAAAATATAATTTGAAACCTATATTGGGAAATTACAATGTTTCTATTGAAATACAATCGAAAAATTCACTTGAATATTTTATTTGAAGTTTCCGCTAGAAAATTTCAGTAGAAACTTCCAAAGGAAAATTCTAGTGGAACATCCACTTAAAAATTTAAGTGTAACGTAAACCAAAAATTTACAATTGAAACTTTTGATGGAAAATTCTAGTCTAATGAATTTTTTTTGCAACCTTCTACTGAATATTTTTGTTAAAACCTTCACTTAAAAATTTTCAATTGAACCGTTTACTAAAAAAATTAGAGTTCAAACTTCCTTTAAAAAACTCTTGAAAATTCAATGAAAACTTTTTACATAAAATTTCTCTGGAAAATTATAATAAAAAAATATATTGAAAAAAAATCAGATAAATCTTTTACTGGATAATTATAGTCACAAAATTTTTTAGAAAATTCTAGTGGAAAGATTCATGAGAAATTTTTATTTGACACTTCCACAAGAAATATTCCACTAAAAAATTCAACTATAAATTTTCTGTGAAATGTAACACAAAATTTCATTTGAAGATTCCGTTGGATTATTAAATTGTAATTATCTAGTGTAAATTTTAAATTAATTTAAATTTTCTTGTTTGATCCAGCACTACAATACACTTTTATTTTTTATTAGACTGTTCCACTGAAATTTGAATTTAGATTTTTATTATAATTTTTTAGGAAAACATTCATTTTAATTTTTCACTAAAGCATTCAATAGAAATTTTAGAGAAACAACCTAAAATGTTTACCTAAATATTTTTAGTAAAAAAACATTTTTGGATTTTTATTACTTGAAAAACATTTTCTTATTTTTCTTAGAAACATATTTTTTATACATTTGAAAAAAAAATATGACAAATAATAAAAATATTATAAATTTAAAAGATATATTTTATTGAATTTTAGAGAAATAATAATTTGGTATGTTTATAAAAAATATTTTATATATCCTTTCATAAAAATAATTTATGGTTCTGTACAAATAGAATTTCTTTAAGATTAATAAAATCATAATAAATTTAGAAATTAATTTTCAATGGATTTTAAGAAAAATATGATTGCAAAAGAATTATAATTTTTTATACCCTTAAAAAATAATTTTATTTTTCTACAAAAAAAATTATAATTATTAAATAATTTCAATACTAATTTCATTATAAAATGTACCAAATTTTTTATTACTTAAAAAATCATTTAACTTTTTCAATTTAACTATTTTTTCCAAAAGATAAAAAAACTAAAAAAATCTATCATAAAAGAATTGATCATTTTTAAATATGAACCATGTAATTTTTTATAAATTTACAAAATTATTTGATGTGATATTATTTTTTTGAATGCTCAACTTTTTTAACAGTTTTTATAAATATGAAAAATTATTTTCCAAGCTTCCAATTTTTAGTCATTCAAAATTTTATTTGTTGGATTAAAAAACTCATTACCCACTATCATTCTTTGATTATGACACATTATAAAAATAACATGTGTCTGCATCCCAGGCTAGTACTGGAAGATATCATACATTGGGGAACTAGAGATGATAAAATCTATGCTTTCGGCACAATGAAACAAATATTTTTATTTTGGTTGATTTATTGATTAAAATTATTATAAAAAGAAAGGGTTGTTTTTTTAATAATGGTTTGAGAATTTATTTCATTATTATGAAACATTTTTAGTGTTTTTTATTTATTTTAAGGATTTGTGTTTAAAATGTTAGGAGATATCAAGCCTCGTAGATAAAATATGATTTATGCAGCATGATAACGAGTATATCATAGAGCATGACTTATGCTGCATGAAAAGATTATGATATATTGTTGTAAACAACATGTATAATTACACTTCATGTGGGAAAGAAAAATATATTGGAATTTTTTATATAAATTTATACTCATCTATGATAGGAAGTTAAATAGGTTCTTTTAAAATACCATCAAATCCATCAGGAAACTAAAATAGAGGAAAACAAAATATCATCATATGTGATGCACTTGAGAATTTTAGAAACACCCAAGAGCGTAGAATAATGGGATAACCTCAGGGATCATTATTGTAACAACCCAAGATTTTATGAGAATTATTCTTTTTAATTTCATTGATGTCTTGTGTTGTACAATACACCAAAATTAGATTGTGCTATACGCAACACCGTATTATCTTGAAGTATCAGCAACACTATTCTTGGCTTGTGTTAAACAAAATTTCATGTTCGTTTGATAGAAGTTATTATACGCAACATTGAGTGTATATATATATATATATATTCAATGTATAAATGAAATATGGTTGTATTCTATTACACGCAACAACAAAGGAATCTTGCACTACACGCAACCTTGACTTGGCTTGCATTACACTCAATCGCGACCTTCCATGATAGTGTGTGCTGTATGCAATACCGAGTTTCACTAAACAATATATTATTATAATATTATTATGAAGTAGTCATTATGAATAGTAATACCCACTTTTTGAAATTTTATAAATTTTATTTTTCAAAATGGACTTCATTTTTGGATTCAAAATATCAAAATTATCCTAGGGTGAAATTTTGGTATTTTTCTGAAAACTTTCGATTTTTGATGAATAGTGAAAACACTCGGTTACTATTTAAAAACCAACTTTTTATTTAAATAATTATTTTTTTTATTTAAATTTATTGTAGGTCAAAATTGATACATAATACCTATATAAGTTCAATGTAATTCTGTTGAGCCATTTTATAATAATTTTAGACATATAAAAATTTTATTGAACTTTTCACCGTCTTTTACCCACCTCCTAGGAGAATTTGAAAATTTACATAAAACTTAATTTTACTGCTTTTGTGAATGGAATATTGAAAATCCGAGAGACACAGTTAATATCAAGGAGTAAAATGTGGTTCAATAAGATAAAATTAATTTTTTGTGAATAGTAACTTTTTACTTTTATTTACAACGGTTAAAAGTAAATAGTGTAATTAAGGGTAAAAATGATATTATTATTACCCTAACTCAAGTCCTAATTCTATTGGATAAGTATAATTCGACCAAAAACAACCTTAGGAATATAATATTATCATTTAGGTCCACTTGGATTAGATAAGGACATTTATTATTATTTTACTTAAAGAAAAGTTAAAATAGTTAAAATCAAAGTTTAATAACTAAAAAAATTTTAATATAGGGTTATACATAAGATAAATTCGACTATAAATATTCATTAGAAAGATAAAAATATTTCCTACTTAATGGTACTTTATTTATAATTTTTAGAAATTAAATAATTTAATTTATTTATGACACAATGGTGATGCAGTAATTACCAAAATATTAAAATATTAAAATAATTGATATTATAAATACCCAAATAAAAGTAATTTGAGACTTTTTATGAATTCCACTAATTTTATAGGTTAACATTACATGTTATTATTAATTTAATTAACTTTTTTCGAACTAATAATGTTATAATTTTCACAAAAATCAAGTACCAAATAGTGTCAAAATTGACATAAAATAGTTTTTAAAAAAAATATTATATTATTAATTGTTATTTTATTCCTAAAAATATAATTTTCGGCCAACTGACTTAGATAAAGATATATATATTAATAATGAACCACTTGGGGTTCGTTTGGATTGATATAGTATGTTTATTAACCATATAGTGTAAGAAAACAAAAAGACATTGTAAAAGTTAAATTATTTAACTAAGAGTTAAATCTAAATGATAAGGTTAAAATAGTAACCTAAACTTGTATAAATCCTACTGGTTGAGATTATTTCTACCCATACCTACCTTATCTTTGAAATTAATCAATTTGGAGCTATTAAAAACCAAATATGACTTTAATATAAAATAATTTTTTAAGTTTTCCTAAGGTGCCCCTCTCCTCCCTTATAAAAAGGGCACCCCTTCCCTCTTTTCTTCACACCCTTTTGAGCCTTTAAGCTTGGACAACCTCTGTCAATTACTCTTCTCAACCTCTCTAGTTACATCATAGAGGTTCTGGTCTTCTAAAAAGACCAACTCTAGTGCCCTAAGAAGAAGTTTAAAGGAGGTGCGTCGAGGAAGAGGTAATCTATTCTACCAACTCTTTCAAGTTTCTTTCTTCTTATACTTCCTCTTCTTTAGTTGTTTAATTATAAAGTAATAACATAAGTATTACTTATATACTGATATGTTATTATAAATATTAAACATCCCTATTTCACCTTCTATCCATCCTACGGAAAACAAAATCACCGCGCGTGCGTACGTACGGAATATCGTCTCCACGCCGTGGTGTAATCTATTTTCGACCAACACCTTACTTGGATGGGTATAATGGTGTAAATAAATAACTATATATGATTATTGTAAAGTTATATTTATTCTGAAATATTATACATACACTTAAATACAATTCCACGATCATGGGAATGATATCATCGCTCGTGCGTACGTACGGACTACCGTCTCCACGACGTGATGAGATTCATTCTCCATGTTAACTATTAATGAATGATTACAAAGTATATATAATGAATAATAATGAAATATATGACATAATAATGATAATGGATTTATGTATATATATATTTATGTCATCTACTTTATCCCATTCAAGTTAATAAGGAAAGGAAAACAACGTTCATGCGTACGTACGGCCTGCCGTCTCCATGAACGGTGTGTTTCATTTCATTTATCTATCTATTATATATATATATACTGAATATATATGATATATAAATCATTATTTACATTCTGGTTGTAACTAAATCATGATATAAGTAATAATAATATCAAGAACAACAAGTCCAAACAAGTACGATAAATAAAACGATTTTACCCAAAACGTTGCTTTATCATAGAATTTACAAAAGAACGGGTAATATAAAGTCATAATTGAACTATATATGATATAATAACAATGAATATTATTATTTAATAAGTATATGACATTATGTAAATCATTATATAGGAGGTTCGGATACGTACAAAGCATATCGGACCTAAGGTAAGGGATAACTTTTCCAATATCATTTTTATCCGAGATTGTTTATTTGTAAGTATTTACTGGGGTTATATTTATCATCAATGTCCCTATTTTCTAAAAAAAAATCATGTTTTTTTAAAGTCCTTTTTACCCATTTTTTAATTTTACTACATGGTATGTAAGGAATCTTTCTTTTGTTTACGTTACGAGGTACTTTTTTTGACTTTTCCGGAAAAAGTAGGAGAAGAATGTTTTTTTAACTTATACGACATGAACGGATTTTTACAGTTTTATAACCCCTTATTTTCATGAAGCTTACTCTACAATATTTCATGAATATTTTCAACAAAATCCTTTTCTTTTAAAATTTCATGGAATTTTCTGAAAAGAAAATGATTTTGAAGAAGAAAGGATATTTTCCTCAAGAATTCATTTCAAGCGTTTTATCAAAAACCATTTTCCATCTAAGATGACATTTTTTTATATGTGTATGTTTCAAGTATAATGTCTCTATGATTTACATGGTTTCACTTTTCTTATGATGAAATGATATCCATTTGTTTTATATGGTTTATGTTATGATGGGATGATGTTTATGAAACTCATTTTATTCTTTAGGTTATGATGAATGATTTATGTTTATGTTGTGGCACAAGTAAGAATGATTTAATTATGAGATGGGTGGGACCTATATCTCCCTCCAATGCATTGGGTAAAGATTTATTTCTCATGAGATAGACATGGCTGGAATGGTAAGTTAATTCGATTCAGTGATACAGGACTGGAACGAGGAGTGAACTCGATTCAGAAAGGGACTTTGTCCACTAAGATGGTCTTGGAAGTAATGCATTGGCTACTATGGAAATCATATCATGTGCTTAATGGTTTTCCACAATTACATGTTTTTTTACCATGCTATTTTATCATTCTTGATGTTCCTTTATGATATATGCCTCACGTACTTCCAAGATTTATTTCTTTGCTCAAGATTTTGATGTTTATATTTTAGGTTTAAGTTTTTGCATTCAAATGTTTATGGATTGTTTTATGTTCTCTATGTTTACCCTTACTGAGCATTTGAGCTCACCCTTTATATGTTTTCTTTTCCCCATGATATAAATAAAGGTTTTAGGTAAGAAAACAAAACGGGGAAGATCGTTATGGGAGATGTTGAAGATATTTCACCATGATTAGAAGATTATGATTCGAGTTTCCAAAGACACTAAACTATTACGGTCCTTGTGCGTTTGTTTTTGTTATGTATTAAGTATTCCACAAAAGTAATGTAATTTCCATGTACATCAAGCTTTGGGTCTCTAAAATTGGTATCAGAGGAAAGGTTTAGTTAACCTTTGGAAACTAGGATGCAAAAACTTTAGTGAGATCCCTAGAGATATTTCTAAGCTATGTCTAGGTATGTCCCTAAGGTTAAGTATAAGTATAGGTTATAATCCTAGAATTACGGTAACAATCTTAGAATTAACCCTAATATGTTATATACTGAAGGTACTCCCCGTTTATTATGTTTTTTTTCCCTAGCATGATTGTTGCCTCTCACACTATTTTTTTTTGGGTTTTAGAAAATGGCTGGAAACAGGAAGATTCACGATAATGGAGGATATGATGGACAATGGAATGATATTCTTCATGAGCAGCCAAATGAGACGAGATTTGGAAGTCCAAAAATCGTTATTATGCCGAATCAGAAATATCATAATATGATCAATAATCTAAACTTTGGTAGGTTTCCCGACTCAGCTAATAAGAGAAAGATGGAGTTTCATGATGATCATAGAGGAAAGAAAGTTCAATTTCTCTCATGTGAATCATGTGGGAAGAGACATCAAGGAGAATGTTTCAAAGGAACTGGAAGATGCTTTGGGTGTGGAAATGAAGGACACAAATCCAGTAAGTGCAAATGAAAAGGTTCAGTTAACACCATGGAGAAGGATAATAGTATTACTATGACATCAACAATGATTAGATGTTTTAAATGTGGAATGTATGGGCATTATGCAAACCAATTCCCTAAGGGAAAATCTCATGAAGGGAATCAGCATGGTCATATGGGTAGTATTTATGTGGATGATGATGATGAGGAAACTACAAATGATATATGAGATGAAAGAAGTTTTAAAGCTTGGTCAATGGTTTAAGAAGGTAGTGGAATGATTGTATGTTTATCAAGGGCTATGTTGTATATGTAATTTAATGGTACTATGGAATAAAGAAACTTCTAAGTATTGTTACACTATTGTTTTTTCTTATGTTTTTGAAAGTATATGTTGAATGGTACCGGTAACCATGAAAGGTTATTCAAATATTTTTGGAAAGCACCTAATATGCGCATAAAGAAGGGATAAGGAGATAATGAAATGTTTGATAGTATTAATGATCTCATGACTGATATAAGGACAAAGTGATATCATGGTTTGAGTATATAGAATTTTTGGGATTTTGGTATGTGGAAAGAGTTGCATTTTGACAGAATTCATGTTTTCACTAAGGTTCTATGGTAATTTATGTTTCAAGAGAATACATGATTAAGGTATTCACATGTTTGGAATGAGATCAACAAGATATATCTTATGATATATGGGGGATAAACGATGGTATCTACATGCTTGTTATGTGACTTTTCAGTAATTTTTTTCTTTATACTATTAGATTGGACAGATATATTTTTGATAAGCCTAAAGATTGTAATGGATTATGTTAGACATTAGATAGTATTGTTTAAGGATAGAACCTGTTTTTTGATATTATTTTTGGAATGTTATAATATTGTAGTTTAAGAAAAGGGACAACCTACAGAATGGGTGACAACCCGTCATGTCGGACAAAGCTGTGGGAATCGAACCCACAACCAAAGTGCAACAGGCCTTTATCGCCTACCACTGGCCTACAAGAAGTCCCTGGTTAGTAGAAACTATTTTTATTTTATTAAGAAGTATGATAGATGAAGTATAAGTCCATTTTAGGAACCATATACGATTAATCTCACCATAGATAGACTTATGTATATAACTTTTTCTAACCTTATGTTTGAGACCGATGGAATGACCTATCATTCTATTGCATGATCTGCTAACACTTCACAGAAGACAAATTCAACTTCATTTCTATAAGAGATGAAGTGGAAATTGTTCAACGCACAAACAACAGTGAGATTGTACCAAAATCAAGTAAGTATTTCTTCTAATTCAAATTCTTCAACTTCAGGGAAATGATCTTGAAAACCAGAAATGTTGTCCTAGTGTCCTCATATCCAATGAATCAGATGGTACCTTAAACCATCACAAATTTTTGGCTTTGTGACTGTTGGATTTTTCATAGCCATGTCCTCTACCACTCTCCATCAGAACTTAATGGTTAGATTTCTCTTCCATGTCCATATTTTCACCAATGTTCTCCTATGTGGAAACCCAGTGATTAGTTAATTTGGATAACCATTATGTTTCATACTTTAGTTTTTAAAGTTAAGTTTTAGTATTCCTTTTTATGATGTGGGTTTCTAGGAAAGAAACTTTCAATTAGTAAACCATTTATAACCCCGACGAATTTCGAGGGCGAAATTCATTTTAAGGGGGGTAAAATGTAACAACCCGAGATTTTATGAGAATTATTCTTTTTAATTTCATTGATGTCTTGTGTTGTACGCTACACCAAAATTAGCTTGTGCTATACGCAACACCGTATTAGCTTGCAGTATAAGCAACACTATTCTTGGCTTGTGTTACACAAAATTTCAAGTTCGTTTGATAGAAGTTATTCTACGCAACATTGAGTGTGTATATATATATATATATATATATTCAATGTATAAATGAAATATGGTTGGATTATATTACATGCAACAACAAAGGAATCTTTCACTACACACAACCTTGACTTGGCTTGCATTACACACAATCGCGACCTTCCACGATAGCGTGTGTTGTATGCAATACCGAGTTTCACTAAACGATATATTATTATAATATTATAATGAACTAGCCATTATAAATAGTAATACCCACTTTTTAAAATTTTATAAATTTTATTTTTCAAAATGGACTTCATTTTTAGATTCAGAATATCGAAATTAGCCTAGGGTGAATTTTTGGTATTTTTCTGAAAACTTTCAATTTTTGATGAATAGTGAAAACACTGGGTTACTATTTAAAAACCGGCTTTTTATTTAAATAATTATTTATTTTATTTAAATTTATTTTAGGTCAAAATTGATACATAATACCTATATAAGTTCAATGTAATTCATTTGAGTCAATTTATAATAATTTTAGACATATAAAAATTTTATTGAACTTTTCACCGTCTTTTACCCACCTCCTAGGAGAATTTAAAAATTTACATAAAACATAATTTTACCACTTCTGTGAATGGAATTTAGAAAATCCGAGAGACACGGTTAATATCAAGGAGTAAAATGTGGTTTAATAAGATAAAAATAATTTTTTGTGAATAGTAACTTTTTACATTTATTTACCACGGTTAAAAGTAAATAGGGTAATTAAGGGTAAAAAAGGTATTATTATTACCCTAAAACATGTCTTAATTCTATTGGATAAGTATAATTAGACCAAAAACAACCTTATTAATATAATATTATCATTTAGGTCCACTTGGATTAGATTAGGACATTTATTATTATTTTATTTAAAAAAGAGTTAAAATAGTTAAAATCAAAGTTTAATAACTAAAACATTTTTAATATAGGGTTATACATAAGATAAATTTGACTATAAATATTCATTAGAAATCTAAAAATATTTCCTACCTAATGGTATTTTATTTATAATTTTTAGACATTAAATAATTTGATTTATTAATGACACAATGGTGATGCAGTAATTACCTAAATAATGAAATATTAAAATAATTGATATTATAAATACACAAATAAATGTAATTTGAGACTTTTTATGAATTCCACTAATTTTATAGGTTAATATGACACGTTATTATTTATTTAATTAACTTTTTTTGAACTAATAATGCTGTTATGATTTTCACAAAAATCAAGTACCAAATAATGTCAAAATTGACATAAAATAGTTTTTAAAACAAATATTATGTTATTAATTGTTATTTTATTCCTAAAAATCTAAGGTTAGGCCAAATTAATTATATAAGGATATATATATTAATAATTAACCACTTGGGGTTCGTTTGGCTTGTTATAGTAAGTTTATTAACCATATAGTGTAAGAAAACAAAAAGACACGGTAAAAGTTAAATTATTTAACTTAGAGTTAAATCTAAATGATAAGTTTAGAATAGTAACCTAAACTTGTCTAAATCCTATTGGTTGAGAGGATTTCAACCCATCCCCACCTTAGCTTCTAAATAAATCAATTTGGACCTATTAAAAACCGAATATGACTTTAATATAAAATAATATTTTAAGTTTTCCTAAGGTTCCCCTCTCCTCCCTTATAAAAAGGGCACCCCTTCCCTATTCTCTTCACACCCTTTTGAGCCTTGAATCTCGGACAAACCCTAACAATTACTCTTCTCAACCTCTCTAATTACATCATAGAGGTTCTTGTCTTCTCAAAAGACCAACTCTATTGCCCTAAGAAGAAGGTTAAAGGAGGTGCGTCAAGGAAGAGGTAATCTCTTCTACCGACTCTTTCAAGTTTATTTCTTCTTCTACTTCCTATTATTTAGTTGTTTCATTATAAATTAATAACATAAGTATTACTTATATACTGATATATTATTATAAATATGAAACAACCATATTTCACCTTCTATCCATCCTACAGAAAACGAAATCATCGCGCATGCGTACGTACAGAATACCGTCTCCACGCCGTGGTGTAATCTGTTTTCGACCACCACCTTACTTGGATGGGTATAATGGTTTAAATAAATAACTATATATGATTATTTTAAAGTGATATCGATTCTGAAATATTATACATACACTTCAATACAATTCCACGATCATGGGAATGATATCATCGCTCGTGCGTACGTACGGACTACCATCTCCACGATGCGATGAGATTCATTCTCCATGTTAACCATTAATGAATGATTATAAAGTATATATAATGAATAATAATGAAATATATGAAATAATAATGATACTGGATTTATGTATATATATATTTATGTCATCTACTTAATTCCATTCAAGTTAATAAGGAAAGGAAAACAACGTTCATGCGTACGTACGGCCTATCGTCTCCATGAACGGTGTCTTTCATTTCATTTATCTATCTATTATATATATATATATACTGAATATATATGATATATAAATCATGATTTAAATTATGTATGTAACTAAATCATGATATAATTAATAATAATATCAAGAACAACAAGTCCAAACAAGTACGATAAATAAAACGATTTTACCCAAAATGCTGCTTTATCATGGAATTTACAAAAGAAGGGGTAATATAAAGTCTTAAGTGAACTATATATGATATAATAACAATGAATATTATTATGTAATAAGTATATGACATTATTTAAATCATTATACAGGAGGTTCGGATATGTACGAAGCATATCGGACCTAAGGTAAGGGATAACTTTTCCAATCTCATTTTTATCCGAGATTGTTTATTCATAAGTATTTATTGGGGTTATATTTATCATCCATGTCCCTATTTTCTAAAAATTGTTTCATATATGTTTAAAGTCCTTTTTACCCATTTTTGACTTTTACTACATGGTATGTAAGGAATCTTTCTTTTGATTATGTTACGAGGTACTTTTTTTGACTTTTCCGGCAAAAGTACGAGAAGAATGTTTTTTAACTTATACAGCACGAATGGATTTTTACGGTTTTATAACGCCTTATTTTCATAAAGCTTACTCTACCAGATATCATGACTATTTTCAACAAAATCATTTTCTTTTAAAATTTCATGGCATTTTGTGAAAAGAAAATGATTTTGAAGAAGATAGGATATTTTCGTCAAGAATTCATTTCAAGTGTTTTATCAAAAACCATTTTCCATCTAAGATGACATTATTTCATATGTGTATGTTTCAAGTATAATGTCTCTATGATTTACATGGTTTCACTTTTCTTATGATGAAATTATATCCATTTGTTTTATATGGATTATGTTATGATGGGATGATGTTTATGAAACCCATTTTATTCTTTGGGTTATGATGAATGATTTATGTTTATGTTGTGGCACAAGTAAGAATGATTTAATTATGATATTGGTTGGACCTATATCTACCTCTAATGCATTGAGTAAAGATTTATATCTCATGATATAGACATGGATTGAATGGTAAGTTAATCTGGTTTAGTGATACAGAACTGGAACAAAGAGTGAACTCGATTCAGAAAGGGACTTTGTCCACTAAGATGGTCTTAGCAGCAATGCCTTGGATACTATGGAAATCATATCATGTGCTTAATGGTTTTACACAATTACATGTTTTGTTACCATGATATTTTATCATGATTGATGTTCCTTTATGATATATGCCTCATGTACTTCCAAGATTTATGTCTTTGATCAAGATTTTGATGTTTATATTTTATGTTCAAGTTTTTGCATTCAAATGTTTATGGATTGTTTTATGTTCTCTATGTTTACCCTTACTGAGCATTTGAGCTCACCCTTTATATGTTTTCTTTTCCCCAGGATATAAAGAAAGGTTTTAGGTAAGAAAACAAAAAGGAGAAGATCTTTATGGGAGATGTTGAATATCTTTCACCACGATTAGAAGATTATAATCCGAGTTTCCAAAGAAACTAAACTATTACGGTCTTTGTGTGTTTGTTTTTGTTATGTATTAAGTATTCTGAAAAAGTAATGTAATTTCCATGTACTTCAAGCTTTGGTTCTCTGTAATTATCTTAAGGATATTTTGTGTACAAACATGGTTTATGGAGACATTTGATAGATTCCTTGACACTTGGAGGAAGAAATCAACGAATGGGAGTTCTTGTGTTGTTCTTAAATTTATTTGATCCATCTGCTCAAATATTGAGTAGAATGAAAAAACAAAACAACAAAAAGGATGATGTTAACTTAATTTAATGTTCAACTCTCTCCCTTAAACATGTGAAGTAATCTATCCCTCTATTAATAGAAGGGAAAGGTCGCAACACAATAAGATAAGAAGGTGACATAAAATAGTGGAACAAAAGTGAAAACCACACACAACATATGAGGTAGACAGCCCACTATAAAGAGGAAGAAACTTCACATTAACACATATCTACAAGAAAAAAACTAAAATAGATTTGAAAATACGTATAAGATGATCAGGTAGCCTGA
Organism: Viscum album; assembly: GCA_963277665.1. Classification (NCBI taxonomy): domain Eukaryota; kingdom Viridiplantae; phylum Streptophyta; class Magnoliopsida; order Santalales; family Viscaceae; genus Viscum; species Viscum album. The sequence goes on along the minus strand of OY728125.1, from coordinate 719,364,017 downwards.
ATGAAGAGAAATTCATATTAATGTTGGATTGGTGTAGCCCAATCTAGTTTGGATAATGATTGGGATAATTGCTTCCAACCCATACTGCACACCAGGATGCAACCTTTGTTGCTCGAGCTCCATAGTGAGCTAATTGGGGGTTGCAGGGGGAAACACACCACTACTCTAGGGGTTGAAGGTCCCCGACCCAAATTTTGGGGGATTGTAGCAATGTTGACTACTATAGCATAGTTGAACGACTGACACCGATAGGGCACTGTAGTAAAGCTTACTTCCAGCTGCCATTCACTATAGCTCCTTGGATTTCCAGCCAGCATCCACTATAGCACTTTTGACTTGGGTGGATACCTTTAACTGTAGTAATATGAACTTCCTATACGGTTGGTGGAACAGTGGATCGTCTTCCTCCTTTTGTGTCCCATTTCAGGATAGGGTTCCTTAGTTAGAAACTCTGAGAAATCTCCCTGAAATTTGTGCTCTTAACATATAGTGAAATTATGCCTCTCCATAGATGTATAAATTATTCCCAAACCACATAAATCCTTATGTTATCATTCTTTTTTTTTCTTTTACTCTCTTCCAAATCATTTCTTTCGGCCACTGTGAATCTCGATGTTTCCACATAAACTGGTATCAAAGGTTGAGTTTGGGATTCTCCAATAATGGCTATAGAATAAGGCAAGGTGAAGATCAGTCACTTTGATAGAACTGACTCCAATTTCTAGAGGATGTAGATCGAGGATTGTCTTTATTAAAAAAATATGCACTTGTCACTTTTGGGTCTAAAGCCAATGGACATGGAACATTCAATGTGGGAGCTTCTAGATCGATAGGTTCTTGGTGTTGTGTTCCTTACGTTGGAAAAAATGTGGTGTTCAAAATCAGTTAGGATAAGATGATGATTGCAATGATGAAAGCTCTTTTGAATATGTATTAGAAACCTTCTGTGGAAAACAACGTTCACTTGATGTGATGATTGTTAAAACTGAAAATGTTTGAAGGGATTATTGTTTCAAATCACATCAATTAATTCAACACCATCATAAGTCAGCTAACATCTATGGACATTGATCATGGTGATGAGGTATGTGCACTGGTCTTACTATCCTTTTTACTTGATAGTTGGGAAGCAACTGTAACAGTTGTGAGCAATTATTCGGGGAATAAAAAGTTGGCTCTGAAATATGCACGAGACCTGATCCTCAATGAGGATATGCAAAGAAGATAATTAGGTAGATTGTATGGTCTTAATATAAATATGGATGGGATAAGAATCTACCCACAATGATATAATCATATAGGGCGATCAAATTCAATAGGTAAAATATGAGAAAAGGAAAAGGGGGGTGGTCTTACCTACTAAACTTGTGTGAAGAAAGTACATGTCAGGAAGGAGTGAAGAGATGAATGTAATGTTGTCACAACCCGCCCTCGGGGCCCGTTCCGTGACTACCCCAAGCCCGCCTTCCATAGGCCAGGGGCTGGCGACTAGCACCAAGGCGTAAATCCCGGTATAAGGGAAGGAATTGCCTTTGTAAAGTAAACAAGCATCACAGAGTAAGCAAGCAGAAAAGTAAACACTAAGTAAAAACAGAGTACAACAGTAAGTACGGAAAATAAAAGGGGCCGGAAATACAAGCCCAACTGTAAAGTACAACTCGAAAGGGAAAACAGCAACAGTAAAGTAAAGCCGCTACACCGAGCTGTCCACTGGAAAGCCCACCTGAAGGGTGGGTACAGATAGCTCCACTGCTTCTCAGGTCCTGTCGTCCGCTCCGAGCACGTCCCGCCCAGTGGTCCACCTCCAGGTACCGTCTTGCTCTGCAAGCCTCAACCACGATCAACGTTGTCCGTCGTCTGCAACCAACACAACGTAGTGCGAGCATAGCCCGTGCAGGGGTGAGTATAAGCTACTCAGTAGGGACCCCGAGACCCTGAAGGTCTCCCAAAATCCACAAAGGATAAACCACAAAAGAAAGATACAATCACGAAGAAACAACCAACACTGCTTAGGTATATGCCCATACATATACCTAAGTCATCAATTCCAATACGCTCCAACCTCCGAGCCCAAGCACAACTCAGTCCACACAGGAAAGTATACGTATTCCACACAGGAAAGCAAAACGTAATCCACACAGGATAGCACAACACAATCCACACAGGAAAGCAACAGGATTCAGCTCACACAGGTATACATCATCGATAAGGTGAAAGAGATGATCAGACATAGATACTAAATCATCTAAGCTGGGACCCACATAGGATACAAGACCAGTTGTCTTCATTGATTCATCTATACTGGGACCCACATAGGATACAAGACCAGTATTGAATCATCTAAGCTGGGACCCACATAGGATACAAGACCGGTTGTCTTCATTGTTTCATCTATGCTGGGACCCACATAGGATACAAGACCAGCACTGAACCATCAAAGTTGGGACCCACATAGTATACAAGACCAGCACAGCTAGGACCCACATAGGATACAAGACCAGCTGTCTTCATTGATTCATCTATACTGGGACCCACATAGGATACAAGACCAGTATTGAATCATCTAAGCTGGGACCCACATAGGATACAAGACCAGCACAGCTAGGACCCACATAGGATACAAGACCAGCTGTCTTCATTGATTCATCTATACTGGGACCCACATAGGATACAAGACCAGTATTGAATCATCTAAGTTGGGACCCACATAGGATACAAGACCAGCACAGCTAGGACCCACATAGGATACAAGACCAGCTGTCTTCATTGATTCATCTATACTGGGACCCACATAGGATACAAGACCAGTATTGAATCATCTAAGCTGGGACCCACATAGGATACAAGACCAGCACAGCTAGGACCCACATAGGATACAAGACCAGTTGTCTTCATCATCTCAGTCCACTGAGGATCCATGCACAATCGTCGTCGTCACAGTAGCAGTCGCAGCCAGCACTAGGGTTCCCGCACACAGCAAGCTCGTTCAGGAGGGTCCTCTCCACGAGCCGAGAGGCTGATACATCAACTGTCACATAGTCCAGAGTTGATGTATCCAAAAGTTCTATATCGTCAACATGAACTCAACGCAACAAACGGCGCGTCAATCGGACGCCCGGTCTGAGAGTTATTGGCTTTTTTGTCCCAGGGGCCCGGTTGGTTTTTAAGACAAAACCAACCCGACCGTACTCCACCTGCGTCCAAACCTCGGGCGGAGTATGCCAAAAGATCCGTCTCACTAAGAGGAACTCAACAAAGCTGACGGCACGTCAATCGGACGTCCGTAGCTCAAGATATGAGTGTTTCCGCTCCGAGGGCCCGGTTGGTTTCGTGTACGAACCAACCCGGCCGAACTCAAAGTATTCTGAAACCTTAAGTGCGATATACAGAAACGACCGTCTTGATCCAAGGATCGCATCTCCGCTGACGGCTCGTCGTTTGGAGGTCCTTAGCCCGAGTTATGGGCATTTGAACCTAAACAGTTCGATATCGGGGGTTTTGGGCCCGGGCCGACCCGGCCCGAGACCCCCCCGGCTGGCCCGAACCGGGTCGACCTGCCCCGGACAGGGTCGGCCCGGCCCGGCACGGCCCGGACCGGCTGGGCACGGTCCGGCTCAAGGCAGCGCGCTGGGCGCGCTGCCAGCTCGGCCTTCGGCCGAGCTGATTGAGAAAACGGGGGGCGCCTGCCCCCCTTTGTGAAACCCCCCCCCCTCATTATGGGGGGTCGTTTTGTGCTGGCCAGGGGAATTTAATTCCCCCGGCTTCCCCATTTCCGGCCGGCCCGACCTGGCCGGCTGGCTCCTCCTCAACGGGACCGGCAAGGGCCGGTCTCCTTCCAGCTTCCGACACCGGCGGCCCGGCTGGCCGCCGGTCACCTTGTTCCGCCGTGGCCAGGAACCGGCCGCGGCCTATGCCGTCCGGCGCGGTGCGATGGCACCGCTCCCCTCCGCCGCGGCCCCTCTCCGACCACGGCGCCTTCGACTTCCTTCGACGCGACGCGACGGCATCGCGTTCTTGGATTTCTTTCCACGGCGCCGCACAATACTTGTCGTAGGATACCCGCGTGGTGCGACGGCACCACACCATCTCGTTCCATCCACAAGAAACAATCATGAACAAAGGATGGGGGGTTCGGCCGTGTTTGTGCGGTCCGGCCCCCTCTCGTTAAATGATAGCATTTATTCGATTATCCACGAAGTTCGACATGCTAGAATCAAGAATGGAATAATTAAATAAATAACAAAATCCCCCTACCTCGGCTTCAAGAGCGGTGTTCGCCAACAAGCCGCGGAAGACAAGCGTCGCGGAGGTCGGGCGTCGCGGTAATCGAACGTCGATTCTGTTGACGTCAAGGTGCGTCCGAAGAGGTATCGTCGCTGGAGAAGCTTCGTAAGCTGACGAAGAAAGTCCGAGGAGGAAGCGGCGTCTCCTTTCATTGACACGGGAAGAAGATCGAAAGAAGCGGCGTCGTCGATCTTCGGAAACACACCGGCTGCGAAGAAGAGAAGAGATGGCACGTCTTTCTCTTCTTATGGTGACGGCGTTCTTCGTCGGAGCCTAACTGTTCTTCGTGTTCTTCGTCGTGGTTGAAGAAGAAGAAGAAAGCTTCCCAAATTCTCTCAAGGTGGCAAGAGAAAACTAACCAAAATAAAATAAGCTTAAGTCTTATTTTATTTACAGAATTTCACCTCTTTGAATTTCAAAGGTTTGAAATTAAGCAACTCAACTTAATTAATAACACAAGTTGTCAACATTAAATTGAGTGGAGTTATTGGGAGTTTAAAGGGGAGTTAAGGAGTTAGGGTTCGTGTGGGCCCCACCACACTTAATCCTCTCAAGGGAGGTTAAGTGGATGTGGGTCCCACCTCTAACTCCCTTTGGGAGGATATAACCAACATGGTTTAAAAAATAAAAAGTGTTTCCACAATTTATTTAATTTCATTTAAAATCCCCCAAAACTAACTCTCAACCCGCATAAAACGCAACCTCATAAAAGGTCTCCTTAAGAGAATATCGTCGCTGCGAGTTCATCGGTGCCCTCGGAATTCGATTCCGGGCACCGGTTCAAAAGTTAGAAAAACCCGCTCGTTCGTTCACTGAACGTACCCGAGCCAAACTTCGGAAATTGATTCCGGGCACACCGGGCCTCGGAATCAGGTGCCGTCAGAAACTGCGTTCTTGTAAAATCCCAAAGAAAATTTAGAAAAAAAATTTCCTTGAATTTTACGGGTATTTACAAATGTTTCTAAAACAAGTGAAGCAAACATAGTGGCTGAAGGAACCGATGATTTGTTGCTATTGATCATGGATAACCCAATGGACTCTTGGATTTTAGAATCAGGTGTGTCTTTCCATTCGACATCAGATAAGGGTTTCTTGAACAATTATATCTCTGGAAATTTATTAAAGGTACATCTTGCTGATGATGAACCCTTTTAGATTGTGGGTAAAGGAGATGCACGGATCAAGATCAATATTGGAAGTTTACTGGTTCTTGAAAGCGTGAGGTATATACCTAGTTAAAGAAGAAATATCATTTCTATTGGGAAACTTGATCATGTTGTCTTTATTACCTTGTTTACTGGTGGTTCTTGGAATATTACCAAGGGAACTATGGTCATAGATCAGGGAGAAAAAGTTGTACTTTTTACTATATGATAGATATTTTCATAAACATGGTGGAATTTTTAAATTCTACCGGTGATTCTCAATCATGGAACTATAGACTAGGCCACATTAGTGAGAAAGGGATGAAGGTGTTCTCAACAAAAGGGATGCTACCAAAGCTGATATTTGTGGAGGTTGGTTTATGTGAGGATTTCATCCTTGGAAATCATAAGAGTATATCATTTTCAAAAGGAGGAAGAACACCGAAGGCTGGGAAGATAGACCTACTGCACACTGATGTTTTGGGGCTTACACTAGTATATTCCCTTGGAGGGTAACAATATTATGAGACATTTATTGATGACTTGACAAGGAAGGTATGGGTTTACTTTCAGAAAAGGAAAACTGATGTGTTGAAGATGTTTCAAAAGTGGAAGGTTATAGTGGAGAACGAGTTAGGAGAAAAACTAAAATGATTGGGGTCATACAATGGTGGTGAGAGTGTCAACAATGAGTTTAGAGAATTCTGTTCTAATAATAGAATTTGGTTAGAGAAGACAATTCCAGGTACACCATAATAGAATTTTGTGGTAGAGAGGATGGATAGTATTTTTAATAAATGTTCCAAGAGTATGAGGCTACACTCAGGGTTACCCAATACATTCTAGGATGATGCATTGAACATGATAGTATATCTCATCAACAAGAGTCCATATATGCCAATGGTAGAATGTCTACCCAAGAAGATATAGTCTAGTAAGGAGGTAAGACTCTCACATTTATGAGTATTTGGAAGTTTGGATTATGTACATATTCATGCTAACGTATGGGAAAATCTTGATGCTAAGTCCAAGATAGGCTTCTTTATTGGCTATGGTGATGAGGAGTTTGGTTACCAAGTTTGGGATGATCTCAACAAGATGGTCATCAGGATCTCAAATGTGGTACATAATGAAGTTTTCATGTACAAGGATCTCCATACAGTTGAAGATGAAAATGGGAATAAAGAAGCATAGTTCAAAGAGCAAGTGGATCTTGAAGGTGTACTTGAGTATGAGACATCGAAACTGATGGAATAAACTACTCTAGTGGAGTCGAGGCGATAAACAAGGGTGATAAGGATTGTGAAGAGGTATTCACCATCCTTGAATTATCTATTATTGACAGACTATGGAGAAACAAAATTCTTTGAATAAGCATTGCAGCTGAAGGAATCGAGCAAGTATGAGCTGGCTATGAAGGAGGATATTTCCACATTGCATGATAACAATACATGGGAGATGACACCTCTACCACAAGGAAAGAGAGCATTGTAGAACAAATGGGTATACTGGGTCAAGGAAAAATGTGATGGAAAGAGGAGGTACAAGGAAAGGCTAGTGGTGAAAGGCTTCCAACGAAACAAGGGAGTGTATTTCACTGAAATATTCTCACCGGTAGTGAAGCTTACCACCATCTGTGTGGTTCTCAATATTGTGGCATCAGAAGATTTATATCTTGAGAAGCTTGATGTCAATACTTCTTCCCTTCATGAATATCTAGAGTAAAAAATCTACATGAAAAATATAGAGGGATATATAAATTATGGGAAGGAATACCTGGTTTGCAAACTCTAGAAGATCTTGTATGGGTTGATGTAGACACCCAGGCAGTGGAATAAACAAATTGATGAATTCATGACTAAAAATGCATAAAAATGAAGTGGCATGGATCAATGTTGCAACATAAAGTCTTTTGGTGATGAATATATTGTATTTCTTCTATATTTGGATGAAATTATCATTATAGGATCATGTATGAAGAGGATTGATGAGTTGAAAAGGAAATTGGATAAGGAGTTAAAGATGAAAGATCTTGGAGAAGCTAGCAAGATTTTTGGGATAAAGATCAAAAGAGACCGTGTGGCTGTAACCATAATGTTATCATAGGATAACTTCATTGGAAAGGTTCTGATATGATTAAGTATGCCAAAATAAATGGAAGTCTCTATTCTCCTGGAGGTGCATTTCAAACTCTCAAAAGAGTAATCACCGAAGATGACAGAAGATGTTGAGTACATGGAAAAGGTTCCATACGCATCAGTTGTTGGAAGCTTAATGTATGACATGTTATTCACTCAACATGACATCTCTCTTGTAGTTGGAGTGGTGAGAGAGTACATGTATGACCATGGAAAGCAACACGGTGAAGATGTAAAGTGGGTACTGAGGTATTTGAAGGGACGAAAGGAGGTATCTCTCTGCTTTGGGAAAGGGATTTCATTGCAGGGGTATGTGTAGGATGACCTTGGAGGTGAAATTTATAAAGGGAGTATCATAGGTTATTTATTTACATGTAGAGGAACTACAGTAAGCTGGATATCAAAATTTACCAAGTTGGTGGCTTTATCCACCACAGAGGCAGAATACATTGCTATAAAAAAGCTGGGAAGGAGATGTTTTGGCTAAAAAACTTATTGGATGAGTTGGGAAGAAAAAGAAAGGATAATGTATTTCACTATGACAGTAATAGTGCTATACATCTTTCAAAGAACCCATTTTTTCATGATCAGATGAAGAAAATTTAGTTGAAGTATCATTTCATTAGAGGTTTGATACAGGATGGGTTGCGAAAATTACATAAAATTTGTGGAACCAAAAATCCAGAAGACTTATTGACAAAGATTATTGTAATACAGAAGTTGTAACACCCCATGTTTCAGCACGTAAATTTAATATTGAATTCATGAAACATTGAGTCTCTAAAAAACACCACTTTGTTATAACCTAGCCGATAAACATAATTCTTCCACCTAGTGATTTGAATTTTAAAAAACTGATATACACGATTGCATTCCGTAGGATATTTAGAGTCTGGTAAGACAAACATGGTTTTAATCAATAGTAACATACCCTTATCAATAGTAACATACCCTTATGAATAGTAATTAATATTAAATCATCCAAAAAAATGCAAATTCACCCATGAGTGTATAAATACAATTTAGACATCTTTCAAGTGAAAAAACGATCATAGTATAAGTATTGGTATTTTTATATGTCATAAATATTTTAATTATAGTTTTGTGATTAATTTAATAATTTAAAATGGAAATGTATTTTCATAAAATTTAATCATAAATTGATACTTTATATTAGTATGGATATAATATAATTTTGTGGTACCTTGATTAAATTCTCAAGGTGTTATAAAACGAGTTGTAGCTTTAAAGTTATTTTTTGGAATAAATTTGGATTTTATTTAAAAAGTAAAATAAAAATATTTATAAAATTCTTTTCAATAAATGGATTTCATTTTTGAATTATATACATCAAAAAAATTAAGGGGTAAATATTTGGGATCTTTCTAAAATACTTGAATTTTGGGTTAATAGTAAAATACGATAATTTACAATAAATGTTAAATACATGATTTTTTAGGTCATAAGTGGTGTAAGGATGATGTAATTCTAGTGTAAGCCCATTAGGTTCGAACTCACATGAAATTATTACTATTATGGGTCATGTGAATCAACACTATTGGTTGGAATTAATAAAACGGTGAATAAAATATTCATTATTCACTCCACTCCTCCACTATAACCCCCCCCCCCACTCCCTCTTTTCTTCACTCCTCTAAAAATCCTTGATCCTTATGTAAGTTCTACCAAAATACCCTTACTTAGTCACTCCCCACATCCATGAGATATTTTTCTTTCCAAAAGGCCAAAACCCCTTCCCTTAAGGAGCTTCTCAATGAGGTTATTTCAGGAGGTAAAACATCTTTCTTTTTCATTTAGTTTCATTTAAATTTATCTTATTTTCTTATTCTATCCTAATCTCCTATATCCAATTGATTATTAAAATTCTATTATCATCTATATATTTTAATTATATCATGTTAATGTAATAACCACTATCAATCTTCTTACTCTCTCTCTCTCTCTCTTATAAATGAAATCATCGTCCATGAGGTTCCAATTTACAACCTTTCTGGATGACGAAGTTTCGTTCTTCAATTTCACCTTCAATAATAGTCATGAAACCATTTTTATGTTTCAACCAGGCTATAATATATTTATTATAACCTATTTAATATTTAATAACTAGTATATGTACATAATATTAAATCATATGACCAAACTAGTTCTTAATAATCAAAATACTGCTAAAATAATCTATGTGATTGTCATTAATATTTCATCTAATGATTCATCCTCATTATATGTAACCAAATGATATAAATGAAAATTAAAACCTGTATATTTTAATAAATAATATTTAAATTCAATTTTGTATATTTACATCTATTCCACAAGAACACCATTACTTAAAAACAAGTGAACTGATTATGAAAATCAAGAAAACGAACACTCAGGAACGACTGAATTCAATATTATAACTTATCAATAAGGACATAAATGAACTAAAAATTTATGATAAAATAAATAAATAGCTAATAGGTTCTGAATTATGTTATTAATAAGTATAATTTCATATTCCATTACCTTAAGTTCAAGAGCAGAACACATTCGGACTTAAGGTAAGGGTTTTATACCCAAACCTACATTTTCATTCAGGTTACTTTTATTATATATTTAACTTAATTAAATTATTATTAATTAATATGTAATACTCATAATTTATATGTGAATTTTCTATATATGTGTTCCAACCAGAGTCATACCTTCATTTTTGGGGTGTTATATGTTTTAAAAGGATCTTTCAAAAAACCTTCCCGATAAACAATCATGTTTCAAGGGAATTACTCAAATTCTTACCTATTTTCAAGGTCACTCTATATTCTAGTTTTGGAAAAAAAATTATAAAATCACACATTTTATTATGAAAATACTATCTTACTTAACTTCTGGTTTTATACAAAGTTTTTTCCAAAAGAGCTCTTCTTTTCCAAGTTAAAGAGTATTTATCTCAAGAATTACTCAAATATTTTATAGAGTATCTTCATCTATTTCGACACTCTTGTTGATTCTTAAGTATTATTGGGGTTAATATTTTATGATATCATCTAAAATATTTAATTTAATGGTTTATTATTATTTAGGATGTGGATGTGCTATATTAAAACCATTCACCAAATTATTCTGAACGGTTAGTGTTTATGCTTAATGTTCGGGGAAAGCTTCTTACATTTTATATATTAGTTTCAATATGAATGTACATATGGTTTATTTTTATCCAAATTAATATGAGGAATTAACAAGACATAGTAAGTGTCAGTTCGGGCCCGCTATAGCCCCTCGGTGCATCGGGAGGTCTCAAGAGACAAACTACGGTCTTAGCGCAAGGCCTTGACAAAATGATTATTTATACTCTTTGCATGAGGCCCTGGCGGTTTTGTTATGATGCCCCAAATTATGAATTATATTATTATGAAAATTGTATTGATGGTTCATGTGTTTATTTTACTAGTAGAATACCCATATTTCTGTTTTACTATGGAATTATTTATTCAACTCTTATTCCTTCCATAATGTCTTTATGTTTTTTGTTAAAGACATGTGTTTTTAGTTACTAAACATGTCTAATGTTTATGTTTATGATATATTCTATTGTATTGCCTGCCCTTACTGATCGTTTTACCTCACCCCTTTCTTAGGTTTCTTTTTCTTAGTACATGAAGATTCTTATTATGAATGACATGTAGAAATAACCTGGGAGTTGTGGATTTTGTCAAAGGAATTTCTATGTTGTTTTTTGTTTCAAGTTGTAATGATGAACTTATATATGTATCTTGTTTTAAAATGGTACTAAAATACTCGGTACTTTGGGATGCATATTCCTTATTTATATTCCAATGTAATGTATTAAGGCACCGGCTCGGGGCAACTGGGGTCAGGTCTTTACAGTTGGTATCAGAGGAAGTTTAGTAGATAACATGGAAACTAGATTTAGAAAATATAGATTAGGGGGAAAATCCTTAAGATACTCTTTGAGGATAAATATACAATAGCATCCTCATATTTTGGTAAGTAATAGATTATGTGGATATTTATAGCAAATATATCCCTATCTAGATGCTACAAGTTGATGTGGACCTGGCACAGATGTACCTAGGATTGAAAACTATGACAAGGAGTTTCAGGCTTGACCCAGCATATCCTGGTACATGAAAACGGGCCTTACTACGCACTTAGTTTGACACTCCAAGGGGATATGCTTATGATAATTTACATTTTCCTAATACGTCATTATGAAGGATTTAAAAGTAAATTTCTCCTCAAAGAAACCATGTTTATGATTATGATATTACTTACGTATAGAATTTCAATTTATGCTAAGTATTGTTATATGTTGAGATTATACATTATGAATCATAATCTAATATAGTGTATGCCATTATTTATAAATAGCACATAGTGGAAGTAATTGAAACCGCATTAATTCTTGCATCCCATGTAAATATTTCCCTCTGATGGAAGATAATGGTGTTGGATTAGGTGTTGTGACTAGTGCTAAGAAACTTATAACTATACTGGGACAGCTGACTCAAGTTATGAATAATGACCTTACCTGTATAGAGCTTCTAGATCCACAACATGGAAGAGCTATGTTAGATCGCTTTATACGACAACAGCATCCATCATTCAATGGGACTACAAACCCATTTACATTTGAGGAGTGGATAAGTTCCCTGTAGAAGATATTTCTCATTTTGGGATGTAATGAAAGAGAGAAGGTTTTCATGGCTGTTTATCTTTTATCGTGAGTTGTGGATCAGTGGTGGTCGTTAATCCCAAACACAGAGGAGAAAGAAATCGAAGAGATGGAATGGAGGGATTTTAAATAAATATTCCTAGAAAAATATTTTCCCTACACCAATGAGCATATATGGAAAGGAAATTCTCGAATCTAAGGTAGAAGGGGGATGAAAATGTTTCCATGTATGAATCCAACTTTACAAGGTTGGAAAGACATGTTGATTAATACATACGTAATCCAAGGAGAAATATTGATTGATTAATTGATGTTTTAAAACCATTACTCTAAAGGGATCCTATCTAAAAAAATTTCTCATCATATGAAGGTATAGTCTCAAGTTCTATCAAGACAGAAAATTAATTTTCTAAGTCTTATATATCCTTTTTTTTATTTTTCAAATAGGCACCTTTTGGAAATGTGAGAACCATACAAAAGGATCCACCTGTTCCCACATACCCCACATCCACACAACACATTTAAAATTAAAAATATCAACATTGAAATTTCAAAAATAAAGATTCATAAAAACCAAAAGTATCCACCTCAAGCCACGAGCTTACCCACCTCAATCTCATCCATCACAAGGAGGGGCCTCGAACCAAGAGGATATTCAGGTCACTTTCATCTTCTATTGTTAGTGTCATCATTTTCACCATCCTCACCACTAGATAAGATAACTTTTAACCTTCAATGTTGTCTAATTCATCAAGATCCATTACCACAACCACAGAGCCTCTAATCTTCAACATCATCTCCATCGCCGTCTGGCAGGAAATCATAATACCATTCTGAAAATCATAAATGGTATTCATCATAACCAGGAATGAATACAACCAAAAACCCGAGATGAAAATTGCATTACTGATAACACTAAGAAAGAAAAACTAGACAAAATCCATAGAACAAGAAACAAGCCCCGATTTTAAGCGATTACCACCACTAAAAAAATCCATCCACAAAGAGAGAGAACCAAATCCATCATTATAGGAGAAAACCACAAGGACAAATAAATTGGAGAAAACCATCACCATCTTCACCACTCGTAGACTCATACCGCTCCCCATACACATCCCAAAAACTCCATGGAATCTGTCTTACCTGACCGACCTAGAAGGAAGCAAAGGACCGATATTCCAGAGTAGGAAGGAGTAGAAGAGAAGGGGAAAGGGTGATTCTAAGTCTTATGAATTTAAAGGAAATAAATAGGAGAAGAGGGCTGATAAAAACTTGAGAAAAGGAAATAAGGAAATGGGTAAGAAGAAAATATTTGACCATATATCCTATAATAATTTTGAGAAGAAACATTGTTGCACTTACCTAAAGGGAATGGGAGTCGGTTACAAGTGTAGAGAAAATATCTACCAATCTTGGGATTGTAAGTGGAAGAAAGTAGCTACCAATTCTCAATGATACAATTGCAGGGAGTTGAGAAATTATGCACATGAATGTCCTAAGAGTTGGGGAAACATTCCCCAAAGAAGTAAAAGGGAGAAATTCCAAGCTTATGTGGTCACAACTACGGAGGTTGAAGTTCCTAACAATGTGGTGGCAGGTACATTAATTGTTTCCTCAAACTTAGTCATTGATTTATTTCATTATAGATCATCATATTCTTTCATATCTTCCCAATTTTCCAGGAAAATTACATGTTTCCAATTTGATTTAATAAGGGAGTTTTCGGTCAAAACTCCTAAGGGAAGTATCATTGCAACAAAGTTGTGTCAGGAAGTCCCTATTATGGAATATAAAGATGCATTATATAATGATTTTATTTTCATTCCCATGATTTAATTTGATATAATCCTCGGTATGTATTAGCTTCCAAACCATGATGTGAAAATTTATTTCCAGAAGAAGGATGTTAAAAAAATTTAGGAAGATGTGGAATCCCTTATCTTTAGGGCAGAAAAATCACCATCTGATTATCATCTAGATCCACCCCCAGTAGCTCTAATGAATTCAATTATTATGGAATAAGGGAATGCAATAACTATGGGTGTGGAAAAGAATGTACAAATAAAGGATGTACTTATTGTGTAAGAATATGTTGATGTCATTCCCGAGGATTTACCTGGATATCTTCTAGAGTGGGAAATTGAGATTTTCATTGACTTAATTCTTGATTCAAGGTCCATATCAGAGACCCCTTATAGAATGGACACTATGTAATTAATGGAATTTAAGAAACAACTATAAGAATTGAGTGATAAAGGATTTATTCACCCTAGTGTTTCTCCATGGGTATCCCCTATTCTTTTCATTAAGAAGAAAGATGGATCTATGAGGTTGTGCATTGACTAAAGGAAGATCAATACTATAAAAATAAATAAAATCTATTTGATACCTTTCATTGATGATTTATTTGATCAACTTCATGGAGCTCATTATTTTTCTATGATTGACCTTCGATTTGAATATCATCAGTTTCTTTTGAGGAAGGAAGACAATCCAAAACTAGCATTTCGAACCAGATATGTGAATTATTATTTTACAGAAATTATTTTTGGACTCACTAATGCACCCTCTTTTTTCATGGATCTAATTAATAGAGTTTTCAAGGAATATCTTTATGACATTGTGGTGGTATTTATTGATTATATCTTAGTATACTCCAAAATCTATGAAGATCATGAAAATCACTTGTGCACTATTCTGAAGATACATAGAAGAAATAAATTATATGGGAAGTTTAAAAAGTGTGAATTTTTACTTCAATCAATTTCCTTTCTTGGACACATTATCTCTAAGGATGGAATTTATGTTGATCCTATGAAGACAAAGGCTATTCAAGAATGGCATACTCCAACAAACATAAGTGAGGTATGTAGTTTTATTGGTTTATATGGTTATTATCAGCATTTCGTTCAGAACTTCTCCCATTTAGACAACCCAATTACAAAGATAACATGTAAAGGGGTTATTTTCATATAGACAAAAGAATGTGAGGACTATTTCAAAGAATTTAATAGGATACTAGTGAATGATATAATCCTAACCCTACCATTGAGAATAATGAGTTTGTGATCTATAGTGATGCATCAAAGAAAGGACTCGGTTGGGTCCTTATGCAGAATGATAGAGTTATTGCTTATGCATCAAGGTAGATAAAAATTCATGAATGAAACTATCCTACTCATGATATTGAGTTAGCTTCTGTGATATTTTCTCTAAATATATGGATACACTATCTCTATGGTGAAATATGTGAGATATATACGAATCACAAGAGTCTGAAGTATATATTCTCACAAAATAAACTCAACATGAAGAAATGGTTATGGATAGAACTACTCATGGATTATGATTGTACCATACACTACCACCTAAGAAATGAAAATAAGGTAGTTCATTCATTGAGCAGGAAGGATCATGGAGTTCTCAACAAAATGAGGATTGACAAGGATCCTTTGTACATGGAATAGGTGAGGATGGCTATAGGAATTATCAAAAAAGGTGAAACATCACTAATTTTTTATTTGGTTTCCCATACATATTTATTAGAAAGAATTAAAATCTCTCAGCCTAATTATGAGAACCTTCAAAGGAAAATTAATGCTGTGAAAGATGGGAAGTTGGATGACTTCATGTGTGAAGTTAGAATTCATAAAATTGGGATGAGGCAATGTGTTCCCTCATTTCTTGAGCTTAAAAGGGAGTTATTGGATGATTCTTATAGCTAAAATTTCTCTATACATCCTAGTAACACTAAGATGTATAGTGATTTTAAGGAACATTTTTGGTGGGACAATATGAAGAGGGAAATTGTTGATTATGTATCAAGATGTTTATTCTGTCAACAAGTGAAGGTTGGCCGACAACATCCTAGAGGAGTCATGCAACCTCTACCTATTACTAAATGGAAATGGGATGACATCACCATGTATTTTATCACTGGATTACCCAAAACTCCAAGAAAGAATGATGTATTATAGGTAATTGTTGATCGACTTCTAAATCCTCACATCTCCTCGCTATAAGGGAGGATTTCCCACTGAAGCGTCTTGCACGACTCTATATTAATGAAGATGTAAGACTTCATGGAGCACCCCTTTTAATAGTATTTGACCAAAATACTCGATTTATATAAAAATTATGGAAAATTATAAAGAAATATTTGGATATTGAGCTTCATTTGAGTACTTCTTATCATCCTTAAACTGATGGGAAATCATAAAGGATGATCCAAACATTAGAAGAAAGGTTGAGATCATGATCTCTTGAATTTCAAGGTATGTGGGATCATTATTTACCCTTGGTGGAGTTTTCCTATAATAATAGTTTCCATTATAGTATTTAAATGGCACCATATGAAGCATTGTACAGAAGGAGATGTCGTACACCAACATGTTGGGATGAAGTTGGTGAAAGGAAGCTAGTGGGCCCAGAGCTTGTGGAGGATACAACAGTGAAGGTAAAGACTATTCAAGGCCATATCAAAGTATCTCAAAGAAGTCAAAAAAGTTATACTGATAATCGAAGTAAGGATTTAGAATATCAAGTGGGAGATCATTTTTTCTTAAAAGTATCTCCAAGGAAGAGAGTTACATGATTTGGGAAGAAAGGGAAATTGAGCCCTCTGTACATAAGCCCTTTTGAAATTTTGGAGAGAATTGGAGCTGTTTCAAATCGTTTGGCTATGCCACCTTGCTTTCCTTAAGTAAACAATTTGTTTCATGTCTCATTGTTGAGAAATTATATGCCAGAACCAATGCATGTCCTCACTTCTGTAGGTATAGAATTGGAACCTGACCTATCTTACTCTGAAGAGACTATCCGAATTCTGCACACTAAATTACATGTGTTGAGGAATAAAAAAATTCAACTTGTAAAGATACTTTGTAAAATCATAAAATTGAAGAGGCAACATGGGATCTGGAGGAGCTTATGATGAAGAACTACCCAAATATTTTTGTGAGGTAACATTCTGGTAATTTCAAGGACGAAATATTTGTAAGGTGGGGATAATGTAACACCCTAATTTTTAGCACATAAATTTAATATTGAATGCATGAAACACGAAGTCTCTACAAAACACCACTTTTTTATAACCTAGATGGTAAACATAATTTTACCACCCCTGTGATTTTTATTTTGAAAAATTGACATACACGGTTGCATTCAGTGGGATATTTAGAGTCTGATAAGACAAACTTAGTTTTTAATGAATAATAACATACACTTATGAATATTAACATACCCTTATGTGTAGTAATGAATATTAAATTTTCCAAAAAAATAGAAACTTCACCCATTAGTGTATAAATACAATTTAGACATCTTATAAGTGAAAAAAAGATCATAGTTTAAGTATTGGTATTTTTTATGTCAAAAATATTTTAATTGCAATTTTCTGATTAATATAAAAATTTAAAATGAACATTTATTTTCATAAAATGTGGTCATAAATTGTTACTTTATTTTCTTATGGATATAAGATAATTATATGATACCTTGATTAAATTCTCAATGTATTATAAAACAAGTTATAGTTTTAAAGTTTTTTTATAAATTATGATTTTATTTAAAAATTAAATTAAAAATATTTAAAAAATTATTTTTAAAAATGGGTTTCACTTATCAATTATATAAGTTTAAAAATGGTTGGGGTAAATTTTTTATATTTTTCTAAATTACTTGAATTTTGGTTGAGTAGTAAAATACAATAATTTACAATAAATGTTAAATACATGATTTATTGGGTCATAAGTGATGTAAGGATGATGTAGACCCACTAGGTTAGAACTCAAATGCACTTATTACTATTATGGGTCATAGTAATCAAAAATATTTGTTGTATTTATGGAATTAATAAAATAATGAATAAAATATTCAAAATTCACTCCTCTCCTCCACTATAAACCCCCCCTCACTCCCTCTTCTATTCAATCCTATCTATCCTTTTTCCTTGTCTAATTTATACCCAAATACCCTTCCTTATTCACTCTCTACGTACATGAACTCTTGGTCTTTCCAAAGGACAAAAATCCCTTCCTTTAAAGAGGTTCTCAAGAGGGTTATTTCAAGAGGTAAAACATAATTCTTTTTCATTTAGTTTCATTTCAATTTATCTTCTCTTTTATTCTCTCCTAACCTCCTATTTCCAATTGATTCTTATAACTTCAGTATCATCTATATACTGGAATTATACCATGTTAATTTAATAACCATTACCAATCTTCTTACTCTCTCTCTCTCTCTCTTTTATAAATGTAATCATCATCCGTGAAGTTCCAATTTACAACCTTCACGGATGACGATATTTCATTCTTAAATTTATCCTTCAGTACTGGTCATGCAACCATTTTTATTATTGAAACAGGCTATAATATATCTATTATAACTTATTTAATATTCAAGAACTATTATATGAACATAATATTAAATCATATTACCAAACTAGTTCCTATTAATCAAAATACCTCTAAAATAATCTATTTGATTGTCATTAATATTTTATCTAATGATTCATCCTCATTCCATGTAACCAAATGATATAAAAGACCTTTAAAACCTATGTATTTTTATAAATAATATTTAAATACAATTCTAGATATTTACATCCATTCCACATGAACTCCATTACTTAAAATCTAGTGAAAAAATTATGAAAATCAAGAAAATAAACACTCCGGGACATCGAAATTCAATATTATAAATTGTCAATGAGGACATAAATGAACTAAAAAAATTTATGATAAACTAAATAAATATCTCATAGTTTCTTAATTAAGTTATTAATAATAAGCCTAATTTCATATTCCAAATCCTTATGTTCAAGAGCGGAACACATTCATACTTAAGGTAAGGGTTTTCTACCCGAACCTCCATTTTCATTCAGGTTACTTTTATTATCTACTAACATTAATTAAATTGTTATTAATTCATATGAAATCCTCAGAATTTATATGTGAATTTTATATATATTTTTTCCAACCAGAATCATACCTTCATTTTTGGGGAGTTATATGTTTTAAAAGGATCTTTCAAAAAACCTTCTCAATAAACAATCTTTTTTCAAGGGAATTCCTCAAATTCTTACCTATTTTGAAGCGCACTATATAATCTGTTTTTGGAAAACATTATCATTATAAAATCACCCATTTTATTAGTAAAATAATATCTTACTTCACTTTTGGTTTATACAATTATTTTTCTAAAATAACCCTTCTTGTCAAAGTAAAAGAGTATTTATCTCAATAATTGCTCAAAGATTTTATAAGAGTATCTTCATCTATTTCATAACTCTTGTTGATTATTATGTATTATTGGGGTTAATATTTTATGATATCATCTACCATATTAAATTTAATGTTTTATTATTAGTTTGTCTGTGGATGTGCTATCTTAAAACTATTCACCAATTTACTCCGAATGGTGAGTGTTTATGCCTAATGTTCAGGGAAAGCTATTTACATGTCATATATTAGTTTCTATATGAATGTACATGTTATTTATTTTTATACTCATTTATATGAGGAGTAAATTGGATATATTAAGTGTTGGTTAGGGCCCTCTATATCCCCTTGGTGCATTAGTAGGTCGCATGAGACAAACTACGGTCTTGGAACAAGGCCTTGACAAAATGATTATTTATGGTCTTGGTAAGAGGCCTTAACATTATGGTTACGATGACTCGCATTATTAATTCACTCATTATGAAAATATTATTGATGGTTCATGTGATTATTTGACTATTATAATACCCATTATTATGTTTTACTATGGAATTATTTATTCGTTTCTTATTCTTTCCATAATGTGTTCATGTTTTTTGTTAAAGGCATGTGTTTTTACTTATTCAACATGCATAATGTTTATGTTTATGATATATTCTGTTGTATTTATTACCCTTAATGATCATTTGAGATCACCCCTTTCTTATGTTTCATTTTATTAGGACATGAATATATTTATTATGAATGGCATAGAAAAATATATTAGGAGTTATGTATATTGTTGAAGGAATTTCTTTGTTGTTTTTCATTTCAAGTTATAATGTTGAACTTATGTATTTATATTGTTTCCAATTATACTAAAATAATTAGTCCTTTGGGATTCATATTCATTTTTTATATTCCAATGTAATGTAATAAGGCACTGGCTCTGGGAAATTGGGGTCGGGTCCTTATAGAAGTTGAGGCACTTTTGTGCCTTTGTTGGTCTCCACTTATGAATGAATGATGAGAGGTAGAACAAGGGAGGACATAATGGGAGCACAAGAGAAAAAAACTTGTATTTAATGAATTGAAAGTTTTAAATTGATGTTGTGAATGTAATTCACATTCCCTATTTAGTGAAGAGGAGGAAGTGTTCAGATAAAATAAGTTGTCTTAGTCAGTTGCATTGAAGTAGAGTAGCGTAGTGGATCAGGCTCCATCTGGGATATTGTTGGATTGGTGTATCCTAATCCGGTTTTGATAATGTTGGGTTTGAATGCTTGTGGCCCGTAATGCACACTATTCTGTAACCTTCATGGGTCATGCTTCAGGGTGAGATTATTGGGGGTTGTAGGGGGAAACGCGCCCCGGTTCTAGGGGCTGAAGGCCCCTTACCCAAATTTTAGGGCACTTTAGTAATTCTAACCACTATAGTAGAGATGACCGACCGACACCAACAAGGCAATGTAGCGATGTGGACTTTTATCCACCATTCACTATAGCTCCTTGGACTTCTATCCACCATTCATTATAGCTCCTTAGACTTCCAGCTGATAGCCACTATAGTACTTTTGACTTGGGTGGCTACCTTTCACTATAGCATTGTAGACTTCCTATATGGTTAGTGGAATAATGAATCATCTTCCTCCTTTGGTATCCTATTACATGCTAGGGTTCCTTAGTGAGAAATTCCAAGAAATATATCTCTAATTTGTTCTCCCAACATATAGTGAAATTCTACCTCTCCGTGGATGTAAGGATTATTCCCAAACCACATAAATCATTATGTTCTCATTCTATTTTTTTTCTTTTACTCTTCTCTAAATCATTTCTTTATGTATTTTCCACTCTCAACTTTTCCACATCAATTAACACTAAATGAAAGGAGAGAACAGGGGATAATATGCACAACATAATTATTCAGCATATGGTTAACATGGAATTAAAGGTGGAATCATCAAATAAGAATAATGGAATGTTGAATAGTTATGAATTGAAATAGAAATTTATCCCACTAAGTGGGGTAGTGTTTATTCTAGAGCCGCATTGGAGAAGATTCTCCAAAGGGGGATGAGAGGAGAGTCTTGTTTATTTTTTACAGTAAAAACATTCTATAATTTATAGAAAGAAGATAATAATTTGGATACCTCTGATGGCTAGAATCAAATCCAGGTGGCTGCATCTTGGATTTTCTCTTGAAACAGCCTCATCATCCTATAACAGATTCCACATGATGGCTCTCCCCTCAAAGAGATATCAGGTATCCTTTGTTGGATGAAGTTTGGGATTGAATTTAATGTGATTCTCTTATTTTTGAAGTGGAACTAGGCCTTGAAATTTTATTTTTCGTCTTCAAACACTTCCTGAAAACATACAGGCTTGGCCCCCCATCCAAGCTCAAGGCAATGGGTGATTAGGTTGGGCTATTCTTTACACCCTCATCTGAAAACAAACAGACATCAACATGGTAGGTAGACTCAAATAACACTACAACAAAGTATCAATCCCAAAGACAATATACGCGAATTAAATAGAAACATATTAAAATGATTATTCAATTCCAAAAAAAATATTCAAATTGTTTAAATGAAAATATAAAAAAATTAAATAAAATTATTTCACCAATAAATTTCAAAATTAATTTCGAGAAAAAATAGTTTCATTTTCAATTTATTATTATCATGAGTATATTTGGGATTTCCAAAAAATAAAATAGGTGCTTCCAGATTATAAAAAGAAAACAAATCCATCCCAGTATCAAAATTAAATTAGACTGAATAAGTTTAAATTTTCGATGAATTTTCAAAAAAAATAACACAGGTGTATTTAAACACATAAATTTCCCAAGTATGAATGAAATTATGATCTAGACTAAAAACACATGTGCATTTCTGAACAGATGTTTAATAAAATTTTCAATTAACTCTTATTGGTTTTCTAAAAAAACTCATGCATTTTTTATGATTATATTTAGAAATATATTTTAAATGATCATAAATTTTTTTGGTTAATTTATATAGTAACGTCTAAAAATTGAAGCCAGTTTTATTTTTCTACATAAAAGGCACAAAAAACCTGAAAAAAATAAAAAGGTGAATTGACTTGTATTTTAACATCAAAAAATGAGATATTATCAATTAATTCCACAAAAAAATTCTACAAAAAAACCTATTAACTCTCCTTTACACTTAATTTTTATACTTCTGGGTAAATCATAATATTTCAACCATAATTGACCTGAAAATAAAAAATTAGAGGCCCTCCAATAAGTTTTCAAAATTTATCCATATTGTTTCATCAATGAGATCAATTCTTCTATTCTAATCCTCTCTCACTGTCAAATTCACTCAACCTCAAGAATCCACCCATTCTCACTTCGCAACCTACATCACTTGGAATTGTATCAATCTTTTCTCAATTGTAAATGATTAATGGAGTAATACTCAAATAAATAATATTCATATACATCCATATGCCTGATGAAGTTATAACTTCTCTAAAAAAGAGACAAAGGTGGTACACTAATCATGAGGATTTCAAACAAGGTTGAAATGTTGTCTTAGGAATGGGGGTATCAAAACTAAAATCAAAGGCCAAGAAGAGGAAGTTAGGATATCAATACAATGCATGGTTATTCAATAATGTTTGATGAAATTGTTGTACCCCAAAGTGTAGATGATCGCAAACACTCTATTGTTTTTCTAACTTGTTGCATGTTGTTTGAAGTGTATTTTGGTTGATTCAATTAAATATTAATAAAAGGATGGAAATCGGCCATAAATCTTATTAGAAGTGGGTTCAAAGGGAATGATTCAAAGTTTTTGCAACACTTTCTAGCCGATAGCATATGTTAGTGGCTCTAAAACTTTATAAGGCCTATTGGATAGCCAATGGGAGCTGGAATCAAGAAGGTGGTTCTAGTAGCATCACCAGATACTCGATGGAGGATATTGAGTATCTGGTGGCATTGGGACTACTATCCCAAGGTAGCATTTATGGAAATAAAAAAGTGTGAGTTTCATGTCTTAATTTCCTTGGCTCAATTCATTGGACCTCGGGCATCCATGGAGGATATAAATGGAGGCTTGAGGATTCTTCAATCTTCCAAAAAACCTTGTGTTCTTCAAATGGAACAATCCTCACTCTTACAAAGAATCTTAATCTCTAAAAAGGCTTGAAAGTTCCATCTTCCTCTTCCAATTTCAAATAGGAACAAAAATGTGATCATTCAACATGGGAATTGTGAACATTAAAGGTAGCATCCTAAGGCGTGATGTTCATCAATTATCATCAAAATGTCATCTAGATTCATTTTATTCATTCTTTATTTGTGACCTCTTATTCTTTCTTCATATTCTCTTGAGACTTTGTACTTTCATATATAACGCCTTGGTTCTCTAATTTGAAAATTATCTCCCTCTCTCTCTCTCAAATTATCTATATTTATTATATTTTAGTGAGAGTAGAGACCACGTTGTAATGGGTTTTCCAAAAAGGAAAACCACAAATTTTCTCTCACTTTAGAATTATTGGTTTCATTCTTTATTCATTCAAAAGCAAGGTTTTGTTGGCACTCTTACTTTTCCATTCAAAAGAGATTCTTTTTTTGTTATTAGTTCCCTTTAAAATCAAGGTCTCTTGATTTCATTCTTTTTATATTCCAAAGTTGGGGGATTCTTTGGTTCTTGAATACCGTTAAAATTAAGGGGTTATTTACCTTCTCAAGTCTTCTTGAGGGGAGGAGACGTAGGTGTACATTCAAGTACTATTTTCAAACTCCATATTTTCTAATTACATTCTATATTTATTTTCCACATTGCTTTCACATTATTTTCTTCATTTAATTTTTTCTACACTTTACTTCGATATTATTGATTAGTTGTTTTATATCTCTATATCTTTTATAGCATCGGTTTATTTATTCATGTTAATTTTTAAAAATTCAATCCCCCCTTGTCATTTCTCCAACATGATAGTTGGTATTAATGTTTACTTTTGACCATATTTCAAAAACTCTTTTTGAAATTCTTTTATATTCCTCAATACCAAAATTTGGTAAAAGACAAGAGGAAAGGAAATAAATCTATTAAAGTTTCAACTTTGAGTAATTCATCAACATCAAGAGATGAAGGTCCTAAATGCCTCATGGCGTATCTCGATGAATGTAATGAGGTTAGTACTCCAATGTCTCACTCTTGTTTTACCACCTCATATTATTTCTATTCTTCTTCAAAACCCTCAATTTATGAAGAACTAGAATAAACTTGTGAGAAATTCCAAAATAGTTATCTTTAACTTGATTCTTTTTATAAAGATCTTAATAAAAAAATATAAAGTTTAAAATGAAAAATATCATTTAAAAGAAAATAATGATTTGATTTTGAAATTAAAAAATCAACTCGATGTTGAAGTTTTCCAAACTGAAATCGAGGATCTCAAAACCTCTCTTTCAAAATGTACCCAAGGTGGAAAACTCTCAATATGATATTTAGTTCTCAATGTATTAAAAGAAACATCCATCTTGTTCTTTCTTCATCTTCTCTTGATCCTTTTTACTTTTTTATATAACCCTTTGGATCTCTTATTTGTAATTTATCTCTTCCATCTTCTCTCTATTTCTTATTTTTTAATGATAGTACATACCGCATTGTAATGGGTTTTCCAAAAAATACATCTATCCCTTTTATCCCTATTTATCAATATTGGTTTCTTTCTTTATCTTTTATGAAAAAATGGTTTATTGGGTTTCTTAATTTCCTGTTCAAACCCAAGGAATTCATTGTTTGGTTCTTAATTCCAATTAAAACCAAGATTTATGGTCCTCTATCTTTTTTCATTCAAAAGAAAGATACTTATTTGGTTATTGATTCATGTTAAAATAAAACTCTCCCAAGAATTCTTAAGGTGAGGATGCCTAAGAGTACATTCGGGTACCATTTTTGAACTCTATCACCAAAGTGTTTCCTATCTATTTACTTTCTAAATTTATTTTTGGCATTGCTTTCACGTTATTTACTTGTTTTAATTTTTGCTACGCTTTAATATTATCGATTTCTTGCTTTATATCTCTCTATCATTGATAGAATCAATTTATTTATTCATGTTAATTTCTAAAAAGACAATTTACCCCTTCCATTTATCCAACCCAAAAAAAGTGGGAGTCACTAAATCTCCCTTTCAAATTGTTACCCATCACAATTCCCTTTTGTTTTCATTCAAAATTTGACCATGAGTGATGAAATGATCCAACTGAAAGATACTGAAATCCTTGTTCTCCCAGTAGTTTCTTTTTTTTATTTTATATAAATTTTTTATACGTACATTTTTTTATGTACATTTTTTCATCTTTATTTTTTAGGAGAATAAGATTCCAAGTGCACTAAAATAAAGAATGACCTGAGCCTGTTTGAAAATTGAACAAGATGAATGACGACACCAATGATCTTACCCCACTCTAATCCATGAAAGAACCATGAGATGAATCTATAGAAAGAGGTTAGGTAATGATAATTTTTTAATGAGTTTTGAACCTATAAGGTGTCCATGGACACTACGGGTTGAAAAAAGGTTATGTAAAGGGGCGTGTCAAGTTGATAAAAGGGATTTATAAAAAATTATCTACAATTTTATTACTAGTATACTTTTGGATCAAAAGTACTCGGATTATATAATTAAGTTATAGAAAAAATCACTACTCAATTTTACACAAGAAAAGGTGATACTAAGAATAAGTATTCAAATTGTTTGAGTACCTCATTAAAACATTAAAATTTTTAAAGACAAATGCTAATGAGATTAAATTTCAAATATTGGTCAAACTCCTAAGAATGATTGAAATTAAAAATCAAGGGAGAAGATCACATATTAACAGTCACATACACATTGTTCCAAATTCAAGGTGATTCATAAATGTGAACTCAGGTGTAAAAAATGATCAAAAAATTTCATTTCCACTCAAAAAGGAAAAAAGAACAAATAGAACAAATAAAAAAGATACAAAGATCTTAAACTAAACACATGGAAGTCTCCCAAGTTGAATTGGTGTGGCCCTATCCTCTTTGGATGATGTTGGGCTGAATGCTTGTGGCCTATACTACGCACCAGGCCACAAGCATTCAACCATCACCAACAGGGAACTATATTAGTGAGAACTTTTAGCATGACTACTATAGCAAGTCGGACTTTGGAGTCAATAGTACTTTAGTGACGTGGACTTCTAGTTACTATCCATTGTACCATATTTGAATTAGGTGGTCACAAAACTATATCATTACAAGAATCTTACCACCTATCACTATAGCACAACAAACCTCTTATCAGGTTGGTCAAATAGTAATTTTTCCTCTTTATTATCCCATTTCAGACTAGGGTTTTGTGTTTACTTGAGAACATTGAAAATCCTTATAATTATATGCTCCCAAATATATTGAAATTTCTACCACTTTGCGGATATAGGGATAATTTCCCAAACCATGTAAATATAGGTGTCTTGTTTGTGATTTTTATTCTATTTTTCCTTCCTCTATAAACCCTATCTGTCATTGTGACTGTCAGCATTTGCATGAAAACTAGTATGAGAGGATTGTGTTCAGAATTCTTGAATTGAATGATGGGTATGGAAAAATTCAAGGTGAATATTGACTGCTTCGAAATAATTGAATTCAGCTACTAGAGGATGTAAAGAGAACACAATCATTACTAGAAGCAAATGAATTTTCTGCTATTGGGTTTAAATCCAATGGACATGGAGTAGTCGGAGGGGGAGTTTCTAGATCGACATTTTCTAGGATTTGTGCACCTTACATTTTCCAAAAACACAGCGTTAAACATTAGAGAGGAGAATATGATGATTTGGATGATGAATTATCTTATGTATATGTATGAGAATCATTTTACTGAAAACAAAATGTACTTGATGTGATGATTGTTCAATATAAAAATGCTTGAAGGGAAAATTGTTGCAGATCGCATCAATGAATTCAACACCATCATAAGTCAGGTAACTCTAGTGGAGATTGCACTTGGCGATGAGGTATGTGCAATTTTCTTATTATCTTCAATACTCGATAGTTAGGAATCAACACTAATATCTATGAGTAGTTCTTCAAGGAAAACAATGTTGGTTCAGAAGGATGTGTGGGACCTAATCCTCAGTGAGGATATTTGAAGAAGAGAATCATAAATATTCTCTTATTATTCTTTGAATGTAGAAGGAATAGGAATATATACACAGTAAGACAATTATAGAGGATTATCAAAGTCAAGTGGAAAGAGACAAGACAAGGAATAGGGGGCGGGTCTTACCTACTAAACTTGTAGGAAAAAAGGCATGTCAAGAATAACTACAGAGAAAAATTGAAGGGACCTAAAACCAGAGGAGAGAACACGGTGGCTAAAGTAACTGATGATGTGTTTTTTTAGCATTGATATCCCTATGGATTCTTGGATTTTAGACTTGGGGAATCCTTCCATTCCATATTGGAGAGGAAATTCCTAAACAATTTTGTTTCTAACAATTTTGGCAAGGTACATCTTGTTGATGATGAACCCTTGAAAATTATGTGGATGGATGATGCACGGATCAATACCAATAGTGGGAGTCTCCAGATTCTGGAAAATGTTAGGTATATCCTTGGTTTAAGAAGAAATATTATTTTGGTTGGGCATCTTGATGATGCAGGCTTCAGTATCATGTTTACTGGTGGTGCTTGGATGATTTCCAAGGGAGCTATGGTCATAGCTTGGGGAGTAAATATGGGTACCCAGTATAACATGAGAGAGAATTTCATGGAAATGGTTTCATTAGTAAATTATTTCGGGGATTCACGATGGTGGCACTATAGGCTAGACCACAAGAGAGATGAGGGGATGAAGGTTATGACAATAAAAGAGATATTACCAGAGCAAAAGTCAATGGAAGATGGACTATGTGAAGATTTTATCTTCATGAAGTAGAATAATGTGTCTTTTATAAAAGGAGGTAGAATACCAAAGGATGAGAAGTTGAACCTGGTGCACACTAAAATTCGGGGGGTCTCCACTAGTACACTCCCTTGGAGGGTTACAATATTAAGTGACATTTACTAATGATTAAAGAAGGAAGGTATGTGTTTAATTTATGAAAAGAAAATATTATGTGTTTAAAGTGTTTTAGAAATGGAAGTCAATTATGGAGAAAGAGTTGGTAACTAAGCTGAAGTGTTTGGTGTTTGACAATGGTGGAGAGTATGATTGGTAAGAGTTGAGAGAGTTTTGTTCCAATAATGGAATTTGAGGGGAGAAGACTATTCCTAGTACACCATAATAGAACATTGTGTCAAATAGGATGAATAAGATGTTGATTGAATGTTCCAATAGCATGAGGCTGCACTCGGGGTTACCCAATACTTTTTTTGTTGATGCAGTGAACATGGAAGCATATCTCATTAACAGGATTCAAACAATACCAATGGTATAATGTCTACCTGAGGAGCTCTGGTATGGTTATGAGGTAAGACTCTCATATTTACAAGTCTTTGGTAGTTTGGAATATGTTCATATTGATTCTAATACAAGGGAAAATCTTGATACTAAATTCCAAACCATGTTTATTCAGTGGTTATGGTGCTAAGGAGTTTGGTTACCACTTTTGGGATGATCTCAACAATATAGTCATTAGGATCCAAAACATGGTATTTAATGAAGGTTTCATGTATAAGGATCACCATTCATTAGAAGATGAAAATGGGAACAAAGAATCAGGTTGTAAAGAGCAAGTGGATCTTGAAGGTGAACCTGAGAATGAGAAATTGGAACCAGTGGAGCCTACTCCTCAAGTGGAGATGAGGAGATAAAAATGGTTAGAATACCTATGAAGAGGTAATCACAATCATTACACTATTTACTATTGACTGTTGGTGGAGAACCAAAATATTTTGAAGAGGAAATGCAGTTGAAGGAGTCGAGGAAGTGGGAATTATCCATGAAGTAAGAAATTTCTCCACTACATGACAACAATACATGGGAGTTGACACATATGCCACAAGGGAAGAAATAATCTCATAACAAATGGTTGTATCGGGTTGAGGAGAACATGATGGAAAAGTAGGTTAAAGACAAGGTTGGTGGTGAAAGGCTTTCAATCGAAGGAGGGAGGGGATTTCAATGAAATTTTCTCACATGTAGTAAAGCTTACTTTCATTTGGGTGGTTCTCAGCATTGTGGAATTCTAAGACCTATATATTGAGAAGCATGATGTGAAGATGGCTTTCCTTCATGAAGATCTAGAGGAGGTCATCTATATGCAGTATCCAGAGGGATATGTTGTGTATGGGAAGAAAGACCTTATGTGCAAACTCTAGAAGAGATTGTATGGGTTGAAGTAGGAACCCAAGAAGTGGAACAAAAATTTTGATGCACTCATGGATAAAAAATCATAAAAATGGTGTGGCATGGATCAATGTTTCTAAATCAATTATTTTGGTGAATGAATATATTATATTAATTCTGTATGTGGATGAAATTCTCATTGTATGATCATGTATGCATAGGATTGATGAGTTGAAAGGGAACTTGGATGAGGAGTATAAAATGAAGGATCTTGGAGAAACTAGAAAGATTCTGGGGATGAAAATCAAGAGATACCGTGCAGCTGGAACCTTAATGTTATCATAGGATGACTAAATTGGGAAGGTTCTAAGAAGATTCATTATGCTGGAAGAAAATATAGTCCCTATTCTCTCGTTGTACCATTTCAAACTATAAAATGAGCAATCACTGAAGATGGAAGAAGAGTTTGAGTACATGGAAAAGGTTCCATAGGTATTAGTTGTTGGAATTATAATGTATGTCATGGTATGTACTCGACCTTACATTTCTCATGAAGTGGAAGTTTGGAGAAGGAACATGGATAACTCTGCAAAGAAACATTGTGAAGCTGTGAAATGGATACTGAGGTTTTTTAAGGGAATAAAGGAGGTATTTCATTGCATGGGTATGTGGATGCAGACCTTTGAGGTGACTTTGACAGTAGGAGGAGTACTATAGGTTATGTATTTACCTATAGAGGAACTTTGGTAAGTTAGATATCACAATTGCAGGAGGTGGTGGACTTATCCACCTCAGAGGTGGAATACATTATTATAATAGAAGCTGAGAAGGATATGGTTTGGATTAAGAACTTCTTGGATGATTTGGTATGAAAGTTAGATGATAATGTATTGCACTCTAATAGTTAGAGTGTTATACATTTTGCAAAGAACCTTCTGTCTCATTCTTGAATGAAGCACATTTATTTGAAGTACCATTTCATCAGAGGTTTGATACAGGATGGGTTACTAACATTGTAGTATATTTTTGGAACCAACAATCTGGAATACATGTTGTTGATGCCAATGGTAATAAAGAATTTGGGGCACCGTTGTGCCTCTATTAGTATCCACTGATGAAAAAAAGGATGAGATGCAGAACATGGGAGAACACTATTTATAAGGACTCGACCTTATTACATACATAATCTTGAATTTAGTGAAGAAAAAACTTCCTTTTACATTGAGGATATTTTCAAGTTTATAGATTTAGAGAATTAGGACAATACATTCATAACA
The DNA here is from genome assembly GCA_963277665.1 of Viscum album. Classification (NCBI taxonomy): domain Eukaryota; kingdom Viridiplantae; phylum Streptophyta; class Magnoliopsida; order Santalales; family Viscaceae; genus Viscum; species Viscum album. The sequence goes on along the minus strand of OY728125.1, from coordinate 719,332,967 downwards.
TTACACATTATTACAGAGTGGATACCATAAAAACAGTTTCCATTTTTTTTAAATATAAAACATTAAAACATAAAACAAGACTCCTTGACAAGTCTTCAACATTTAACATGTCTTAATTCCTTGTCTTACATAACCATTATCCTGTGAAAATCATTTAAAAAATTGGGATGTGTACAAAAGCTCAGTAAGGGATGGAAAAGAAGGAAATATCACATTAGTCCATGAATACTTATAACATATGAAAGCATTTTCAAAAGATATTCTTGTCACCCATATATACTTTGTGTAACATGAGATTTACACAAGATCCACACAAAACATGAGAACATAAATATAATCATAAAGGTATCTTGGGACATTACTTACATAATCTTGTAACCATTCTTGGCTACCTTATAATCTGTAACCCTCACGGCTACCTTACTTTGTGTAACCATCGCAGTTACACTTGGAGTAACCATACGGCCGACCTCCAACATACACATACCCAATACATTGGAGGGAGATATAGGTCCCACCCTTCATCATAAATAATTTCCAAGAACCAAAACATAATCATACAACATGAATAATTCCATAAAAATGTTTCTTTGGAATTTCGTAAAACCGAATTTAAAAAGAGGATTTTTAAAGAAAAGCCCCTTATAAATGTCATAAAATTGAAGAGAGACATAATATAGTGGATGGAGTATGTATATATATTGTAAATACACATAATAAAACATAATATAAACAGAACCCATCACACAAAAAATTTAAATAGCACATAAATAATGAAGTAGAAGGTTAACCCAGTGAATGGAAATCGGGTTAAGAATTCCCTTACCTCGGGTCTGTCTTGCTTCAAACTTGTTTAAAATTCCTGTATAATGGTTAAAAGAGTGTTTATTAGTATTTTTAAGAAACATTTTCATGTTAATAAAATCTTATATTATCATTTAATAACATCATTTCAACCTTTAATTGTTAGTATTTTTCTCATTGCATAGTTTTTGGGTGAGTACTTAACATGATTTCCATGATTTGTTGATGGTGGATGTTCTTGTCAATTGGAAGTGAAATTCCATAATTTGAATGGAAAGGTATTTACATACTTCCAGTACCATAATTTATACCATTTATCATTTTGATTTTTAATATGAGGATGATTCATAAGTTAAAACATTAATGATGTTCGTTTAGATCATTTTAGTGGTTCTTTGATAATAACAACCTCATTTTGTCTTATAAATTAGAAACATGAGTAAAAAATAATTCCAGAACCATGGGTGAGTCATAAAACATATATTATAACATGTTTCAACCATATAAATGGTTTCATGACCAGAATTGAAAGAATTAATGGAAATTGAAATCACATCGTCCACGATGTCGGTAATTCGACACGAACGGACAATGTTCTTATTCTTTAAAAAAGTGGGAGAGGAGAAGAATAATGATGAGTAATTTTCCATAAACATGATAACATCCAGAATATAAATGATTTCTGGAGATTTAATGACTCTTGGGTAAGGATATATGAAGAAATAATAAGGAAGGAACTCAAAATAAAAGAATGAGTGAGAGATCTCTTACAAAAATTCGGCAGCCCAACGGCTATCAGATAGGGTTTTAGAAAACATTAAGAAGAGAGGGGACAAGTGTCACCCATCCAGAAATGAATCATAATACAGAATACATCAAGAATAAGAATGAAATAAGAACATGGTATGGAAACTTGAAAATTATACCACATAAAAGAGAACTTGAAAGGAAAAAAGAAAGAAATTGAGAATTTTCTTACCTTGTAGAGTAACCCTTAGAACATGAAGGTTGGGACCTTGGGGGATTGAAGAAACCTTGAGAGGACTACTATGAAGGTAAGGAGGCTAGATATTTATTCAGAAGGAATTGTTAATGAAGTTAATGAAATATTGGGTTGGTATTTATAGGAAAAGTGAGGGAATATTTTAATAATTTTCAAAGGACACCTCATGAGTGGTATTTGCAAAACCGTAGGCTTTCCCATGGTATTTTCCCATGTTATAAGCCACTTGGGACACCTCACATCTTATTTAACTATACACAAGTATAGCAGATTTATGACATCATTATTATATCATTAATGATGTCATTAACACATCGAAACTAAAAACTGTATTTTTTACTATTCACCAAAAAATCAACTGTTTCAGAAAAATTCCCAAAATTTACCCTAACAATTTATTGACATGTAGATTTCAAAAATGAAGTCCATTTTTTGAAAATAATTTTCTAAATATTATTAAATTAATTTTTAAATAAAATCATACTTAATTCAAAAATTAACAATTCTAATTCTGTAACTACTTCTATATCACAATGAAAAATTAACCTAAATGTTATTATCTTAAAGCCTTAATAAAATAAAATAATAATAAAATTTACTATTCATTAGGTTCATATCACTATTCATATTAATATTCATAAGGGTATGTTACTATTCACCAAAAAAACAAGTTGGTTCCAATAGACTCCAAATAACATACTGAACACAATTATAGATGACAGTTTCTTGAAATTCAAAACATATAAGTGGAAAAGTTATGTTTTAAAGGATAGTTAAAAATAAATACTTAAAAACAAAGTTCCATGAATTTCTATTTATTTTTAGAAAAACTTGGGGTGTTACACTATTAGAGAAAAAAAGAGAAAAAACTAGTATTTCATGAATCATTAGCTAGAAATTGATGTTGTGAATGGAAATTGTGCCACTAGTGAGTGAAGAAGAGGGGGATCTTCGGTTAAGTAAGTTATATTAGTTAGTGGAATTGAAGAATGTCACCAAAGAGTAATACGCTTCAAGTGGGAGATTTTTGGATTGGTGTAACCTGATCCTCTTTAGATGACGTTGGGCCAAATGCTTGTGGGCCATACTGTGCACCAGGCTGCAACACCACAGTGACCTTGTTGGGGGTTGCAGTGGAAACTCACCCCATTTCTAGGGGGTCTAGGGGCTGAAGGCCACTGACCAAAATTTAGGGCACTGTAGAAACTCTGACCACTATGGAAGAGCTGACCAAATGACACTGACATGGCACTATTGCAGTGCAAATGTTTGGCATGACTACTACAGCATGTTGGAAGTTGGAGTCAAAAGTACTTCAACGACACAGACTTCTAGCCACCGACCACTGTAGCATCTTGGACATGGGTGGTCACAGCACTGTGGCAATGCATACTTCTTTCCACCATTCACTGTAGCACAATGGACTTCATGTGGGGTTTGCAAAATAGTAGTTCATCCTCCTCATTAGCACATTTCATTCTAGGGTTTTTTTTGTTCTTGAGAACCTTGAAACTCCTTGTAATTCTATGCTCATGACTATAGTGAAATTTCTACCTCTCCATGGATGTCGGTATCATTTCTTGAACCCCATAAATATCTATATCTTGTGTGTGATTTTTTATTCTGTTAATCCTTTCTCTACAAACCATGTCTCTCATTGTAACTCTCGGCATTTTTGCAACATCCCCCGCACATATTCCATGCCTACCCACATGTAAATTTTAAAAGGAATTTTTCAATTCTACTTGAAAAGATATAATTAAATCATAAAGATCAAGTTATGGGAAAACACAACCTAGATTTATTCTTGAAGAATTGATCAACCACAACCTATTTGTGTTGTCCCAGTATGGTACCTTCAATATTGGAAAGTGAATTGAAGTTGAAACCAAACTTATAATTTTCTCCCATTCAATTAAACTTTTCAGAAGTTCAAAATTTCGAATATATTAGAGAGAGACAAAAAAGTACACATCATAAATAAAAAACATGTAAGTTGACACTTAACCAAGGTATACAATCCAATCAAAAATACAAAAAATATACAAACAATAATGCACGATGTTTTGGATAATAATCTATAAATTCATTCAAAATATATTATAAAGGATATAAACCTGTTTTTTTCGAGGGAACTCTTCTCTTTTATCTCCAAGTGGAAGGAGGATAAGTACCAAATCCAAGGGATACAAGTTCTATTACCCTATAACTTCATCGATCAAACCAATAGAAAGATACAACATCAATCATGTACTTCTTCAACCAACATTGAAAGTAGTAGTTTAATCCCCAAGCTCTTCTTCAATCAACTTGATCAGAAACTGTTCCTCCCAAAGACTTCATCAAAAAATCACTTTGAAAGATACAAATTCTAAGCCTCATAATTTTTGGATCATGATGGATCGGAAGAAAATTATTAAACTAAGAAAAATATAAATATTTTATAATAAAAAACTTAATAGAAGAATCTATAAGCACACATAGAAAACTATAAAAATGAAACCTCTCAGAAGCATCGAGGTAGTGTGAAGCTCAAATGAAACTTTTCAGCATTAACAATAATTTTGGTTTCTTTTATTTCTTGAATCCTTTTTCTTCATTTATAAGTGTCGTTGTAACAAAATTCTCTAAGTTCTTCGGGTACAGTTGTAAATAAATAGAAAACACCTCTATCTTACATTGAAATGATTTTGTGTGATTTCATAGAGCTCCATTAATTATATGGTTCAAATTCTTCTCATCATAACATGTTAATTATAAGTTAATCTTTTAAAAAATAAGTAACAGAACTTTAAGCACGTGTAAAACAAGGAATGTGTTGTGATTCATTAAAATAACGGATCTGGAAAAAAGAAATTCAGGAAAATGACTCAACGGTCTAAATTTTTTTGATAATCACAAAACACTATGAAAACCATGAAAAACAGGTAAATCCAAATGAAAAAAGTAAAGTAGAAAACTATATATTCTTCTGTATAACTTATTCCCCCTTGTGACATGCAATGAATGTTTGGAAAAAATTTCTCTCCAATGATTTTCTTCTAACTTCTCCCCTTAACTTCATAGTTCTCTCATTTTCATGTCTCCCCTTGTAATGTACTTTCGCCCCCTTATTTTATCAAAAGAAAAACAAACTTCCTCTTGATACATCTCCCCCTTAGGGATTATTGAAAAGGAAAACAATAAAAGAAAAAAGTAGCAAACAGAAACTAGGTGAGTTAAGAAAGAATAAAAATAAAAGGATAATATCATACATAAGAATATTTCAATACATAATATTAAACCAAATAAGGGTTTATGATATGTAAGAGTAAACTAAAAATGATATGTAATAGTAAAAATAAACTGCAGAGAGGGGGTCTTTACGAAAGAGTAAAACATATGAAGTCAAAGGTAGATTTCAAAAGATAACTGCCAATATATACTCTTAAGTATAATATTGAGATCAGGATAATTAGAGAGGAAACATAGTATGTTATTATTTCATATAATTAGGATATAAAAGAGAGATAATTGTAGTCAGGGTAAAAGAGATAAGTAGAGGAAGGAGTGGAAGGAGAACTGCTAGGAGAAGACCACTCCCTTAGAGGCTAGACTGAGACCACCTATCGACTTCCCCACTGCCAAGCTATAGAATAACTCTCAAAGTAATATTATGCCTCCCCTCTATGAACCAATCCCCTTTAGATAATATTTTACCACCCCCTTCTGATATATCTAGAAATAACATACTAACATGAGAAAGTAACAAAATAATAAAAGGAAAAATACCAAACTGCCCCTAAATTGCTAATGCCCCACATGCCCTCAACTTCTGGGTAGCATCGCCCACCAACTGATAGGCTCAGTTTTTTCAAGAATGAATGGAGAGGGAGGGAAAAATTCCATTTCGTATATACTATTAGGTTTAAAAATTACAAATGAAAAACCAATGAATACCTTCTATTACATGAGAGATCCTTCACCCCCTGTCCAAGCTGTAAGCTGACTTCTAAAATAGAAAACTATGTTTAGTTGACTCACCCTAAGTCACCCCCTTATATACACCAGTAATTCATTAATATCACTAACTGGTCCTATTTATATTGACTATATTACCCTTATTCCTCCTAGTATATACAACTCGATCCCATGACTGATCTTGCACCCTATCACTCCTCCCATCTTGAGAAATAGGCTTGTCCCCAAGACTAAAATCTGGGAATTGGTTTAGAAGAATGTATTCATCTTCCCAAGTAGCCTCATCCATTGGTTGGGCATGCCAATGTACCAAATATTAAGGTATTGAGGTGTTATCTTACTAAAACAAGTGACAGGAAAGAATGCTCTCTGGTTCCGGGTGATAATAATAATCAGTTTCCATGTCAACAAGTAAAGTGGGTTGTACAGAATGGTCAACAATTTCCCATTTCAACTAGGAAACATAAAAAATAAGGTGAATCTTGGAGTGAGGAGGAAAATTAGGCTGATAAGTGACATGTCCAATCCATTTGACAATAGGAAAAGGTCCAAAAAATTTAGGAGAAATCTTGAGATTGATCCGATGAGTGATTGAAGACTGTCGATGAGGCTGAAGTTTGAGGGAAACTTGGTCTCCTGGTTGAAACTTCACTACCAACTAATGAAGATCAGAATGTCGCTTCATTGCACACTAATAATGGTCTAAATGATGTCGAAGTTGGCGCAAAGCTTCATCCCGATTGGACAAAGCTAAATCTACAGCTTCTACCTAAATTTCAGATGGTAAATAAGAGATTATTGAGGGTGGAAGACGACCATAGATGACTTCAAATGTAGTAGTGATGATAGATTCATTCCAAGTAATATTTTAGTTCAATTATTCCTAAAAAATCTAAAAAGACCAACTGGTACGCTACTCTCCCACAAAACACAGAATGTAAGTTTCCAAACAACAATTAAGGACCTTCGTTTGTAGATGATAAGATAAAAAAAATTTAACTTGGTACCACTAAAATGAAATAGAACTTTCCAAAAAATACCAAGAAATAACAGATCCATATCACTAACAATATAGGCAGGAATCCTGTGGACATGAACCACCTCCTGGAAAAAATCAATGCCCTTGTTAGCAAAATAATGATGCTTTAAAAGAATAAAACAAGCATATTTGGACAACTGGTATACAAAAAAAATAACATCATATACACAAGAGCACGGTAACCCAGAGATAAATTCCATAGAAATATCTGTCCAAATAAATGAAGGAATCTCTAAGGGCTGTAAAAGACTAGTAGGTTAGAGATTAGAATACTTTGAACGTTGACAAACATCACATTTCTGTACATATTCTAGCACCTACCGCTTAATCCCAAAAAAATAAAAATTTGATTCCAATCAGAAATAGGTACATTAAAAATCAAAATTTCCCCCTTGGGGAGAATTAAAATACTTATCAAGCAGTTTTGGAATCAAAGGAGAGGCTGTAGGTATTACCAAATGACAATGATACTGTAAAACACCATGAGAATGGGAATAACTAGAATGGGTTGGATGACCAGTGGATAGATTCTATAAAATATCATTTAAAATGGTCTAAATGAATATCCTCAGTGAGGCCACGCATATTGTCCCAAACAATAAATGATTTAATGTGTTAATAGGATGAATATTCCTCTTGAGGGTACAATGAATATCCATTAGTGTTTTCATGTCCAGGTTTGAATTTAACATCAAAACGATATCCTAACTGCTTTGCAATCCAATTCTGTAGATCATAAGAATCAATATGCTTATGTAATAGTCATTTTAGACTTCTCTGGTCTGAAAAAATAGTGAAATTTCATCTCGAAAAATAGGGTCACCAATGTTGAATGTACATTACCAAGGCCATTATCTCATTTTTCATAAGTAGATTTCATTAAAGTCTTAGGTTCTATGTATTTTATAATATAAGAAATGGGAGGATGACATTTCATTAGAACAACTCTAACCCCTCATCCCGAAGCATAACATTCAACCTCAAAATCCTTGGAAAAAATCAGGTAAACCTAAGATTAGTGCCTTTGTAATAAACTATTTTAAATGGTAAAAACCTTCTTGAGCATCTACTGTCCAAGATAAACCCTCCTTGTGAGTTAAAATAGAAAGGGGTTCAGCTATTTGGCCATAACCTTGAATAAACTTTCGGTAATAACCCGTAAGGACCAAAAAACCATGAATATTTTTCACCGTTTGAGGACAAGGCCAATCCAAAATATCCAAAACCTTAAGTGGGTTCATAGAAACTCCCAAATGATAAACAATATGTCCAATATATTCAACCTATTTTTGATTAAAAAAAATAAACTTCTAATTATTGGAAAAGAAACAAATTTCATAAAGAACCTATAAAATAGTCTATAAATGCTCAAGGTGAGCTTCCTAATAACTATTATATACCAAAATATCATCAAAGAAGATCAAAACAAACTTGAAAATTAGAGGGTAGAATAATTTATTCATTGTAGCCTAAAAAGTTGAGGGAGCATTGATGAGCCCAAACGGCATAACCAAGTATTCATAATGAAAACTATGAGTATGAAAAGATTTATTCTTCATATCTATTGGTGCCATTCATATTTGATGATAACCTGATTTGAAGTCCAATGTAGAAAATAAAATAGCGGCACACACCTCATCCAATAATTCTTCAACAATATGAATAAGAAATTTATTAGGTATAGTAACCTGGTTAAGCGGCCTATAGTCCACACACATTCACCAAGTACAATCCTTCTTTTTAACTAAAATAACTAGACTTGAATAAGCACTCAAACTAGGATGAATATGGTATAATGAAGAAATTACTCTACTTTCCATTCTATTTCATTCTTCTAAAAATAAGGATATCGATAGGGATGGACAGAAACACTACCTTTCCCTGGCTGTAAGAGAATATGATGGACATGCTTCCGAGAAGGAGGTAAACCGTCCCATAGAGCAAATACTAACTTCCATGAATCCAACACCTCCTAAAAGCTATTTTTCTACTCAAAATACAGTGAAATAGTAGTTTTACTTCGTTTTCCACCTAAAAGAAACCAAAAACAGCCCGAAATAGGTGGTTTTTTCATCTAATCCTCCAAAGGAGAAGGTAGCCACTCTTTGGGAGACACCCCACAGAGTGTAAATTCATTACCATCTGACATAAAACACATTGTTAGTGTAGCCCAATTTATTATGAAATCTTCTAAAGTCCGTAAACAAGTCACACTAATAATGAGATCCATAACACCCAATTCCAGAACACATGCATCAATAAAACAAGAATAATTGGCCAAAGTGATCTAAAAATGCATACAAACTCCTGGAGTAAAAATTGTATGTCCATAACCTTGTTTCACCATCATTGTAGTAGACTTTTGAAATGGAAAACTAATTGAATTAACCAAAGTATGAGAAATAAAGTTTTGAGTAACACCACTATCGAGAATAAGTAGCACTACTAACTAGCCAATGTAACCCTCTACCTTCATAATTGTATTGTTTTGACAGAGTAGGTGCAAAAATAGATAAAAAAAATCTAGTCCCTACAGCTCTAGTATCAAACACTCATCCAGAACAGATTTAGATACACCAGATGAAGGTATGACCTCAAGAAAAAATGGACTATCGTTAGTGTAATTGACATCATCATCCTCACCCAAACTGAAAATTTGATGCTTAGGATCAGAAAATGTATGTAAAGGATTATATGGAAAGCCACACTGAAAACAAAGACCCGTATTTCATTTATCTCCCCATTCTTGGGTTTTAAGATGTCATATTCAATGACTACTGAATCCAATTGATGAAGAAACATCATAGTGAATAGCAGGTATAGGAACATCACCGCGTCAGATCGGACAATTACTAATTCCTAGATAAGTTTGAGACAGTGGATGAGATAATGGCTATGAGAACTCCCTATAATGAAAACTACTAGAAACTTGAGACACACTAGCTCAAAAAGAAACCCCAACCCCAAGGGTAAAGGCCATCTCAACATGATGAGCCAACTGAATCGCTTCCAAACGATTAGTGAGATTATGAATCTGTACCCAATTTAGAAAATCATCATGCAAACTATGCATAAAATAACCAATATATTGTTTTTCTGGGTGATGAGGAATCATAGAACCCAAATATTCAAACGGTTCTATGTATTTGGATATAGAACACTGGTGTTCAAGAGCAGCCAACTCTTCATATGGATTCAAAACATCTAGTCCACAAAAACGTTCTAGTAACTCAAGCTTAAAATCATGCCACTAAATAGTTGTACATACCTCCACTAAAATTATTAATCAATGAATCATTGTTCCTTCCATACTGAGTTGAGCTAATGATAACCTCATAGAATCTGGATTTTCATATAGCTGAAAATAATGACCAGCTCGAACTATCTAACCTTGAGGATCAGTACCATCAAATGGTGGTAATTCAAATCGATGATTAGGAGGAATCAAACTATCAATAGGAAATGATGTTCATGTGTCCCCAACTGCAATTCTACCACCATAACCACCATTGGAAGTAGCAAGCCCACCCAAAATAGGAAATATCTATTGGTGCAGTTCATTCTTCAATCATCACAGTGCACAAGTAATATAACCACGAAATTCCTTAGAATCATTTGTTAGATTTTTTTGACTAGCATAAAGAGTATTCATCACCTAGAAAATCGTAGCTGACTAATCTTCATTTCTTCCCACTCGTTGTTCAACTCCATCGAGTTGGTCTTGATGATGACTTTTCATGAGAGATCAGAGCTCAAAGTGTCATATCAGACCAATTGATAGGCTCGAATTTTCCAAGAATAAATGGAGAGGGGGATAAAAATTATAGTCCATATCTTCTATTAGGTTTAAATAAAAATTACAAAATAAAAACCAATGAATAATTTATATTATATGATAGCTCCTTCTCCCCCTGCCCAAGCTGTAAGCTGACTTCTAAAATAGAAAACTATGTTCCCTTGACTCACCCTAAGCCACCCCTTTATATAACTCAGTAATTCATTAATATCACTAACTACTCCAATTTATATTGACCATATTACCCTTATTCCTCCTAGTATATACAACAAAATCCTCTGATAGATTCCACACCCTATCACCAACCAACACCTATTCCTAAAAATTCCCTCCCACCTAAAGCCCACCTTGCCCTCACGGATCCCTCTAGGAGAAACCCTCTTGTCCTTCCACCGGTGCTTCCTTCCCCACACTCCTAGTGGCGTCCCAACTTCCACTGGCCCCACCCTCCCTTTGGTTTCCCAGTGTCATATAGCTATGCCCCTCTAAAACATATCCCAACCCGCCTCCGACGTAGATTCTTGGCCCCACCCTCTTACGACGATCTCTTGGAACCGCCCTCTCGCGGCCACCCGACTTCACAACAGACCCTCACCCTCACGTGGAGATATCCCAATACCACCCACCTGCAGCCTCCTGACTTCTTGATCGGCCCCCACCCTCTTGTAGCCTCCTGACACCCACCTCCTCGGTGACCTACCGACATCTGCCTCCCTTGCGACATCTTAGTCCCACCTCCGTTACGGCTTCAGGGTACCGCCCTCCTCATAAATTCCCAACACTGCCTCCCACATGACCTCTCGGTCTAGCCCTCCTCAAAGAGTCTTGACATCAACTCTCTCTACGCCTCCTGGTCCTGCCCTCCTCGGTGAGTCTCAGCCCCGCCTCCAACACGGCCTCTCAAAACTACTCTCCTCAGCAACTTCAAACCCTACCTCCTCGCAGCTTCCTGGCCTCCCCTCCCATGATGCTTTTCATCCTTACCTCTCTCAGAAACTCCCAACATCTCATATGAATAGTTCTCCCTCACCGGACAGCACGCCGACTCCAGGAAGGGTCTGAAACCTCCGGGTGCACTTTTTATCATTACCTCATCTACGGATTTCATCCTATCCAATGGTTGAGTCTTTTTTATTGCCTCCACAGATCACTGCCTCCACTCACCTGGTTTATGAGTGTCTTGGATCAACCAATATTTCAGTCTGACGAAAGATGTTTCTAATGTCACTCATTGACATATATCGTGACTCAAACCTCAAAGACCCTCTGCCACCACCATGATATCCCAAATACAGGCCATGGAATCTTGCTGACAGCAAGATCTTTTCATTACTTCTCAATTACATGGATCGCTCAGTCAAAGATGTCACTCGGACAACAAATATGGTTAAAAAACTCTTGGATTCCTTAAACATTATGTATTCCGAGACAAATAATTTGGCTCAGGTGTCAGAAATTATTTAGAACCTTTCAATCGTCCTTCAACAAACCCAACCATTTATGACGTACTTCATGGAATGGAAATATATTTGAGATTAATTACTTGAGATATGGCCCATTCCTTAAACACCAGAGGCAGCCTTGGCCTAGAGGCACCAATTATGCCTTTTTATCCTTCTCTGTGGCCTCGATCATAAATATGCGACCACAGCCATAGAGATTCTCATCATCCCCTCTTTGTTAGAGATTATATGGGTTTATCATCACCTTGGAAAGGATCATCTGGCACTTCCCCAACCCACTCCTAGCATCGATCCTACTGCCCTTGTGGGTCGTGGCAGAGGACGCTTCTCGAGAACTCATGGACGTGGTCATGGGGAGGGTCATCCTCGTCCTTTCTGTCTGCACAATGGAAAGAATGATCACCTCATCAACCGTTGTTGAGTTCTCCATGGATGCCCATATCAGCAACCTCATCAAGGTCATATTTCAATCCATGATGATTTCCCATCAGACGTTACTCTTCCTCCCACCATGGACCTATCCCTGGCTTAGCTCCATCTAATTCACGATCATCAGACAACCTCTCTATCAAGTTCTTCTTCATCATCTATTTTCTACACTGGTGGTTAAGCTGCTTGTGTCACCGATCACCCACCTACCTGGATGTTTGACTCTGGTGAATCTGATCATCTCACCGGTGATGCATGTATTTTATCAAACTACCATCCATATACTGGCTACTCATCCATCAATAGTGTTGATTTATCCAATATCTCAATTGTGGGGTTTTTCACATGCTCCTTGAATTCATATATTCACTTGTAGTCTGTAGAACATGTGCCTAGAAGACCATTTAACCTTCTCTCTACCAGTAAGCTTACAAAGGAAATCAACTATAATTTCTTATTTACATATTTTTCTATTGTGTTTTAGGTGCCGATGATGAATCTGGAACTTGGTAGAGACCAGCTTCGGGATAGAGTGTACATGTTTGACGGACCGACGTCAGTAGCCTATATGACTCTCTGTTCTCATGCATTAGACCTTCATTCTCAGTTGGAACATCCACCTTCCTCCTCCCTTCATTATCTCTTCACCAAAATTATTCCTCATGTTTCTTTTCACTGTGAGTCATGTAAATTTTTGAAAAATCGTCATAGATTCATCGAGTGGTTCCACGGGCCTCCAAACCTTTTGATTTGGTTCATTATGATGTATGGGGTCCCTGGGCCATCTCGAGTCATTTAGGATAACGTTATTATGTATCCTTCATTGATTATTTCTCATGTATGACATGGTTGTAATTTCTTCATGATCGGTATGAGGTGTTTACTACTTTTCAGACCTTTTATCATGAAATTTTGACTCAGTTCTCCACCCCTGTCAGATGTCTCCGCTTGAAAAATGGATGAAAATATTTTTCCACTTTCTTTTAGTAGTTTCTCAAGGATAAACGAATCATTCATCAGACATCCTACCCTGATACACTTTAGCAGAATAGTGTTTATAAGTGTAAACATCATTATATTTTAGAGACTTCTCATGCCCTCATATTCCACATGAAGGTTCCTCTCCTTTTTTGGGGTGATTCCATCCTAACTGCTACCAACCTTCTAAAATGACTCTCTTATTATATCCTTTAATGGGAGACTCTATTTCGGACTCTATTATCCTCTCTCCTACCTCACTCACTTTTACTCTGTGTGTTTGGGTGTCTATGTTATGTTTGTGACACTCATCCCAACCTCTCTAAGCTATCTCCCAAATCCATTTGTTGCATATTCCTCGGATATTCCCGCACTAAGCACGGATACCGATGCTTATCTCTAGACTTATGGTGATACATAATCTCTATTGATGTATCATTTTTTGAGAGCACTCCTTTCACTCTTCCATCTCCCCATCCAGACACTTACATCAATGATTGTCTTCCTCTCATTATCTCCTCATATATGGGTCTTTCCGCTCTGGAGATGATATTTATTCCCTGTACAGTTGGTGATCCCAAATCATACCCTAGATGGATTAAAGAAATGTGGGACAAATTGTACACTCTGGACGACAATCATACGTGGGATCTGGTCCTCCTTCTGATAGAAAAACATGCATTCGATGGAAAATTGATTTATATTGTCTGCCTTAATGCAGATGGCACCCTTTATCTCCTAAAATCTAGACTTGGGGTGAAGGGATTTTGTCAATCATATGGTATCAATAGTTTTAACACCTTCTCTATTGTAGAAAATATGGCATTTGTCCGATTATCCATCTCCCTAACTGCTCATCATCATTGGCCCCTTCATCAAGTTGATGTCAAAAATGTCTTTCTTGATGGCTTTCTTTAAGAAAAGGTGTATCTACAGCGACCTCCAGGATTTTGTGCCTCAGGATCTAACTCCCATGTCTATCGACTTCGTCACTCTCTATATAGCATCAAGAATTCTTTTTATTCTTGGTTTGGCAGATTCAGCACCATCATCACTACATTTGGGCTCTCTAAGAGTATGAAGGACCACACTGTCTTCTATCGTACGACATCCTCCAGTTACATCCTGCTAGTAGTATATGTTGATGATATCATCATCACTAAAAGCATCTCAATTGGAATTTCCCAACTAAAAAGAATCTTCACCACCACTTTCACACCAAATATCTTGGTCCACTAACATACTTCCTTGGCATTGAGGTCTCCCATTCTACAGCACCATCTTTCTTTGTCAACAGAAATATACCTTGGATATCTTACAGGATACTGGTTTGACTGTGACCGATTCCATTGACACTCCTCTTAAGCCTCGAGAACGGTCTCTCTATGACAACACAAAACTCTATTCTCACCCAGAGAGAAATCGTCATCTTATGGGAAAACTAAATTATATCACCATGACGTGTCTGAAAATTTCCTACATTGTTGTAAAAGTTATCCAATTCATAGAGCATCCGAAAAAATCACAGTGGGATTCTATCCTCCACATTGCCAAATATGTGGAGAAATATCCTACTTGTGGTTTTCTCTACTCACATCATGATCATCAAAATGTTGAGGCATTCTGTGATGATGAATATGTTGGTTTTCTTACTACCTAAATGTCTACTTCTAGGTTTTCCATTTTCTTGGAAGGTAACCTCATCTCCTGGTGCAGCAAGAAATAGACTGTTATCTCTAGATCTAGTCTAAAGTCTGAATATCATGTTATGGTCACAGTCACTACTGAGATTCTTTAGCTTTGCAATATCCTCCAGGATTTTGGAATCTCATCGAAGACATCTACTCATATTTGGTGTGATGACCAGTCAATCATAAAGATTTCTTCAAATCCCATCTTACATGAATGAACAAATCATATCAAGGTGGACTACCACTTTCTTCTCTATCAACTCGAGCAGCACCATGTCATTTTCGGCCACATACCGACGGTATTTCATTTTCCAACATCTTCACCAAAGGCCTCCCGAGAGCTCTTTTGGACTCTCTTAGTACCAAGCTAGGTATCCACAGCATCAGTGACCCAGCTTGAGGGGGAGTGTGTATGGTATTGTTTGATGCTGCCTTTCTTTTTTATGGGTCTCTTGGTCCAAGCTTGGAATGTCCTTCTTGAGGGGGAGTGTTGAACCCGATTTATTATGTTTCTGGGTAAAGGGTATTTCCAAGTCTCACGTCAAATTACTTCACCTTGTAATCCTTTTAATCTATCTATAAAATAATGTCTCAACCTCACTTTGAGGTTAAGGAGAATTCACCTTCTACCAAATATAATCCATTTTCCTCATATATTAAATCTATCATCCATTATACCATCGTTTCCTATTTTTAAAGCATGAGCTGTCAGAAAATAATATTTTTCTTGCAATTATTTCTCAACAGCCTCGAACAATTCTTTATCAAATTTGTGCTCTTCAATTTCCAGTGTAGAAGCTGGGATAGGAGGAAAACCAAAATCTTAAATCAAAGACAATGTTGTTCCCTGCCCCTTGGATACCACTTCCAGTGGAGGGTTCTGTATGCAGAAAGTTAGTGGTGAAATATCTAATTCATGATTACCCTTCATAAGTACTATCCTGGAACACCTTATTACCAACACCTTGCACTGTTGTTTCAGCTTGTTTTCCAAACTTCCCCATCTCAAATCAGGAATATTTGCCCCTGTTGTAACCTTTCTATTTTCACCACTTCTAGGATCAGAACTTCTCCTTTCATATGTTTCAAGAATATATCCTAGAAGCTCAAAATCTGCAGCAAGGGGCTTAAAAAGCATAACAATAATTAACATGTCCTCTTTAGCATTCATAGTACCTGCCTCTTTTCGAACACCATGAATCAGAGTATCCGGAACATCTAGTTTGAACTCTAATTTATATTCTTCCATAGATCATGTTTGTCACAAATCACCAGGCTGTTTTGGACTAAATATCAACTGATTCTCCAGTACTTCACAGCTGAACCTTTCCTATCCAGTCGAGAAACTCCTCAAGCTTACTGACATTTCTTTTAGCGCGAAGTTTTCCTCTTCTGCATACCCATCTTGTATATCCACACCTGAACTAGGAGAAAACATTTCCCCCCCAAGTAGAGATAGTCTAGTCCCAGGCTACTACTCTTTGTATCCATATTTCTACAACAACACTGATTTAAATATTTTCCATTATTAGTTTGGGGTTGCACTGTACAGGATAAAAACCAATATAGAGTGGTTCCAACCATGAAAAGTTGGGCCCAGTATAATTTTATGTCATCTGTCATCTGAAAAAATTCAAAATACCCTTATTCCTTGATGATACAGCCATACAGATCCTCTCCCGTAAAATCTGGAAGCACTACTCGCAGCTCAATTCTTTATGGATGTCTACTGCACAATAGTTTTTTTTCAACATAGTTCAGCTACATAGTAAGCATGCTTACCCGACGATGTGCCTTCCTCTGACGTGATAGTTATTTCTCCAACATCCTTCGTGCGAGTAGTTTTCTAAATCAAGTTCACTGAAAAACGACCAGTACTTGCATTCTTCCTGCTCGAAAGTGTCTGTTTTTCATTCTACTTGACCATCCCATACATAATGAACACAAATCGCATACAGGTGACTATTTTACCCATCATCATCTTTCCCAGTGTTGGCGGCTCTCTCCAGTGAACGTGATTCCTCAAGCGAGCATCCACTGTACTGGAACGTCTCTCCAACAATCTTCCTACTTGTGCGATCATTTCTACTCAAGCAGCATTACAAGACTGGGGATGGAAAGATTGGCTTCCTTAAGTTGTTCCTCTGTATTGTGTTCTATGTTACCTTTGTTTCTTAGCTACAGACGATCCTCCAATAGTAGACGCTGCAGACTTCTCTCTGTAAAGCCTCTCCACAGCGATCACAAATGTTATCTCCAACTATATTCCTCTCAGAAACAGACGATCTCAGATCATCCACTTAGCTTGCGCGACTTCCCTAGCTTCTTCCGTTTATTCCTCAATAGTCGCGACACATCCGCTCAATGTTTCCCTACCTGGTGCACCAACTTCCTAGTATCCAAACTCGCACAACATCTCGATTCAGGAATTCCCCCACAAGTGCACAACGATATTCCAATTGTTGTGCAGCAACAACAAGCATTCACAGTAACAATAAACTCGCACAAAAACTCGATTTTCCCCAGCATCTACTCCCCTATTCTCTTCAATCAACTTCGACCACATAGTTTCCACTAGTTGTATACAGATCCCTTGCAGCATCTAAACAGCTCTATAACTGCATACCATTTTTTTAAGAAAGTAGCAACTTACAAAGTAGCGATCATCTTTTCACGGCCTCTCTCTCCAACTATCATCTCCTCCAATGGATTTTGTACCTCTCGCACGACATTCCCTAGTGGAGTTGCCAAAATGTTTTGTATAATTTTAAGATCGGGATAATTAGAGAGGAAACACAGTATGTTGTTATTTCATATAATAAGGATACAAAAGATAGAGAATTACAGTCAGGGAAAAAGAGAGAAGTAGAGGAAGAAAAAGGAGTGGAAGGAGAACCGCTATGAGAAGATCACTCCCCTTAGAGGTTAGACTGAGACCACCGGTTGACTTCCCAGCTACCAAGCTATAGAAGAACTCTCAAAGTAATATCCTACCTCCCCTATACGAACCAACCCCCTTTAAATAATCTATTTCTTCCCCCTCTTGATATAGGTGGCAGTAACAAACTAACAGCAGCAAGCAGTAACAAACTAACAACAAAAAGTAACAAACTAATAAAATGAAAAATACCAAACTTCCCCTAAACTGCTAATGCCCACACGCCCCCAACTTATGGGAAAAATCCCAAACCAACCAACACATATTCCTAACATGTACATTGAAGAAAATGTAACTTCCATAAGGTGTAGTTCTAAAAGATCCTTAAGATACATCTTATAACTCGTGTTCAAAATTCTTTCAGAAAATATAAAATACCAGCACAAATAGTTAGCATGATTTTATATAAACAACCCCCCCCCCTCTTAAGGAGTTTTTCAATGTCAAGAGAATGTAAAACAAAAAGCGAAAAATGAACACTCAACACAGATCATAGTCATATTTTATTTAATGTACTTGAATCTCTTGGAATGTAAAGGTTTAATAAAAATGTTAGCAAGTAGATCTTCAGTTCCAATAAATTCAAGAAGAATCACTCTTTTCAGTGTGTGATCCTTGAGAAAATGGTGTCTTATATCTATGTGTTTAGCTCGTGAGTGATGTGTTGTGTTCTTATAAAAATAAATAGCACTAGTTCAATCATAAAGAATTAGAGTCTGAATAAAACTCCTTCTGAAATCAGTGAGAGCTCATTTCATCCACAACAATTGAGCGTCACAACTTCTAGTTTCCATATATTCTGCTTCAGTAGTGGAAAGTAAAACTAAATGTTATTTCTTACCATACTAAGAAACTAAAGTTTCACCAAAGAAATGATAAGTTTTGGAAGTACTCCCCTAATCCATTCTACAACCTCTGAAATATCTGAATAACTCTTAAGAGTAAACTTCGATCCATAAGAATAAAATAGTCCATACATTGAAGTTCCTTTGAGGTAACAGAAGATCCATTTAACTTCCTTAAGATAATATTCTTTCATTTTGGTTTGGAATCTTACACACAAGAAGATAGAGTACATAATGTTCAATCGACTAGCTGTCAATTAAACTTCTGATCATTCCTCTAAACAATTTTTGATATAATGGTTTCCTATATTCATTAAGGTCAATGTTACATGAGGTATCTATTAGAGTAATTATACAAGAAGCATTATCAAAACTAAAATGTTTGAATTTATAATATACTTTTGTTGAGTTAAAATAATTCCTTCCAGTTTCTGAGTAATATGAAATCCAAGAAAGTAGTGAATTTCACCCATCATACTCATCTCAAATTCAAGATGCATAAGATTCAAAAAACCATCTACGAGTGTTTTTTAGGTTGAATAAAAAATAATGTCACCGACATAGATTTTTATGGTCATGGTATCATTAAAAACTCTCCTGATAAAAAATTAGGATCTGTTGTTCCTTAAACAAATTCATTTTTAAGTAAACAAATCTAGAGAATCTATCATATCAGGCTCTCAGGTATTTTTTTAAGCCTGTATAGAACCATAGAAAGTTTAAGTACATGTTCTTGAAAATTAATATCTTCAAAACCATAAGTTTTTTCAATATAAACTTCCTTCTTAAAATAACCATAAAGAATTCTTTACATCCATTTGAAATAGAGTGAAATTCAAATGAGTTGCAAAGGAAAATAGAATACGGATAGATTTGAGTGTATCTATCAAAGAAAAAGTTCCTCCGTAGTCTATGCCCTCTTCCATATTATAACCCTTAACAATATTTTGGGCCTTATTCTGAACAATTATTTCATTCTCACCGCACTTATTTCAAACGTACAATTTCACTCCTATGGGCATATGATCACTTGGATGTTCAACCAAATTCTAAACCTTGTTTCATTCGAATTGATTAATCTCTTCTTGTATAGAAATTATCCAACTCTCATTACTCAAGGAATCATCTACTATTTTAGGTTAAAATTGAGATAAGAATACAAAATGCTCAAATTAATTTCATAAAGAACTTTTGGTTCTAACTAATCAATCTACATCACCAAGGATATTATCAGTGGGATGTTTACTTAAGATCATTTGGTTCTTAAGTAAAAAAGGAAATTTGTTCCTCATCTACTAGATAAGTATCTTTTGTTAGACTACCTTCCTAAATGATAGTTTCGGATATATGTGGTTCAACATTCAGAAGTAAATCAGAAGGGGTTTTAAAAACATAGTCTATATTATTTTCATAATCTAGACGTTTTAACATCGTATAAGGATCAACTTCACCAAACATGAAATGTACCATTTCATGAATAGTATGGGTCTGTCTATCGCAAATACAATATTTCTTATTTGTTATAGAGTAACCAAGAAAAATTCATTCATCAGACTTCAAATCAAATGTATGAAAATTATGGTTAGTATTCAAGATGAGTAATTTATATCCGAAGGTGTTTTATAAAGTTTTTTTATCCTTAGGTTAAATAATTTGTAAGGTGTTTTATTTAAAACTGAGCGAAGTAAAACAAGATTTTTAAAGTAATAAGTTGTGCTAATGGCTTCAGCCCAAAAATATTTAGCAATAAAATATTCACACAACACAGGCCGAGCAATTTCATGGAGTGATGAAGTTCCAAGGATCAAATGACAACTGAGAAGGGGGGGTTGAATCAGTTGTTTAACTTTTATAAGTTTCAAGACTTTAAGAAACTTAACCCTTGCAACCTTTAAGATTTATTTCCTTATCAACCTTTAGAAATATACTCAGGCATGCAAGAAAGAAAAATCAAGAAAGGCACACAAGATTTACAAGGTTCGGTCTCAATAAGAGAACCTACGTCCTTGCCATAGCCACTCTCGTGGGTCTATGGAAATCCACTATAATGAAGAAGTGAATACAACTTGTGCCAACTCCCGTTGGACACCTTCTATCTCCTGATAGGAAAGATTATACTGACTCCCGTAAGTTTACAATGATTCCTTAAAGAAAAAATGAGTCAAACACAAGAATAAGAACTTTGTTAAGCTGCTCCACAAACACTTACTCCGAATCTTCAATCCAATTTCTTGAATCTAAATTTCTGAAACCAGTCTTCTCAGCAAGGAAATATGATTCCACACAAATGCTCACTCTGAATTCTCAATCCGGTTTCCTTGAATCTGATATTCTGAAAACGGTTTTCTCAACAAGATAATGATGGTCTCGCACAAATGCTCACTCCGAATATTCAATCCGGATTCTCTTGGATTCGATCTTCTGAATCCGAACTTCTCAGCAAGTAAATAATGGCTCTGATTCTCTTCTTCTCAAACACTCAAGAAAACTTCTTCAAGATGGTAGGTGTTTTTCACTTTGAATTCTCCAACGCTCTGTCTTTTCCGCGTGTGTAAAAAGTTGTAAATGAGCGAATGATCTGAGCACATATTTATAGGCAACTCAGAAAACAAAGGCGGGAAACCTGAAAATCAAAACTCAAAAACTCCACAAATCTCTCGCATTTAATCTTCAATCATTGACTTCATCAAATCTCTTTAAATTTATATGAGATTTAAGAAAAGTTGAAATTATGGTTTTCTTGAACTCAGAATTGTCATTCCGAATTTCTCAGCATGTTGCTCAGGATTTTCATTCCTAATTTCTCAGCATGTTGCTCAGGATTGTCATTCTGAAATTCTTAGCATGTTTCTCAGGATTGTCATTCTGAATTTCTCATCATGTTTCTCAGGATTATCATTACGAATTCTCAGCATGTTGATCAGGATTGTCATTCCGGATTTCTCAGCAAGTAGACTCCGAACTTCAGGCTCAGCAAGTAGACTCTGAACATTAGGTTTAGCAAGTAGACTTTAAACTTCAGGATCAGCAAGTAGACTACGAATTTCTAGCTCAGGAGGAAGACTCTGAACTTCAGGCTTAGCAGGTAGACTCTGAACTTCAGGCTCAGCAAGTAGACTACGAATTTCTAGCTCAGGAGGTAGACTTCGAACTTCAGGCTCATCAAGTAGACTCCGAACTTCAGGCTCAGCAAGCAGACTCCGAACTTCAGGTTTAGCAAGTAGACTCCGAACATCAAGCTCAGCAAGTAGACTGCGAATTTTTGGCTCAGGAGGTAGACTCTGAATTTCTGGCTCAGGAAGTAGACTTCGAATTTCTGGATTAGGAAGTAGACTCCGAATTTCTGGTTCAGGAGGTAGACTCCGAATTTTTGGTTCCGTAGGTAGACTCCGAAATTATGGCTCAGGAAGTAGAAACTGAATTTCTGGCTTAGGAAGTAGACTCCAAATTTCTGGCTCAAGAAGTAGACTCCGAATTTCTGAATCAGAAAGCAGACTCCGAATTTCTGGTTCATGAAGTAGACTCTGAATTTCTGGATCAGGAAGTAGACTCTGAATTTCTGGTTCATGAAGTAGACTCTGAACTTCTTGCTTCGGGCAGTAGACACCGAACATCTGGATCAGGAAGTAGACTCCGAATATCTAGCTCTGAACTTTCTCAGAATTTTTCTTAGAGAAAAAACACCAATCTTCTTCACCATTTCTTCAACCAGCTGTTATCATGAAATTTTCATGATTTGTGAGAACTTTAAGATCAGCAAAGCATATTCTGATTTAGTTTAGAAAGTTTGAGACACTTTCTTAACTTCTGAATTCTTATTCTTCAACATAATCTTCTTTAAGGAAATCTTCCACAACCAACAACTTCAACTTTCTGTAACTCAAAAACATTCTTCAACAAAAATGTTAGTTGTCAACAAATACAAAACTTTGTTAAACAAAACACCACAAAGGTTCTTCAATCTCCCCCTTTGGATTTGTTGGCAACCCTTGGTAATAATTTTTCACCTCTCAAAAATTTTACATCTCATGTTCTTGAATTTTACCAAAACATAGCCTTTCTCATAAAGAGTGTCTTGACACCACATTACTGGATAAAGTAATGTTTTTGAAGGATTTTCATCCCTCAGTGACAAGAAAAAATTTGCGGCCATGTAAAGATAAACTTCACCTTACTCAAACTCCCCCTCAACTTTTATCTTTTTCTTTCTCACTTTTCTTTTCTTCTCTCATTTTTCTTTCTCTCTCATTTTTATTTCTCTCTCTCCCATTATATGATAACCACATCTTTAGATTCATAAAAGAAGGCTTACTCTCCCCCTTTGGAAACATAATCCAAAGCACGGTGGGGGATTCTTCCTTATGATTTTTAGGAAGTCTTGGGAGGAGGTTGAACATGGAGTTGCAGCCTCAGTTCAACAAACCTCTCCTTTGACATTGCTTTTGTGAAAATATCGGCAATTTGATACTTTGTTGAAATATATTTCAGCAAGACTTCTCCAGTAGCAGCTTTCTCTTTTAAAAAATGATACTTTATATCAATATGCTTTGATCTTGAATGTTGAACAAGATTCTTGGAAAGATTAATGGCACTTTGATTATCACAGAGTATTTTAAAAGGTTTAGAAACTTTCACTTTCAAATCTTCCAGCTGAACTTTCATCCACATCATTTGAGTACAAGCCTGAGTAGCTCCAACATATTTAGATTCAGCTGTACTTAAAGTTGCTGAACTTTGATTCTTACTGTGCGAACTCACACAACATTCCCCTAAGAAAAATGTTCCTCCTGATGTTGATTTTATATCATTACAATCACCAGCCCAATCAGCATCAGTATAACCATGAAACTTCATCTCATTGTTTCTCTTGTATAAAAACCCATGTGAAGTTATTCCTTTAACATATCTCAGAATCCTCTTAATTTCCAACATATGTGATTCTTTTGGATTACTTTGATATCGGGAACAGAGAGTCACAGCATAAGAAATATCAGGCCTTGAGGCTGTAAGATAAAGAAGACTTCCTATTAACTTTTGAAAGTCTTTTTGATTCACATTGTTCCCTAACTCATCTTTGCTCAATTTTGTGCTCATTGAGATAGGGGTTGAAACTTCTTTTGATTCTTCCATCCCAAACTTCTTTAACAGTTCCTTGGCATACATTTCTTGGGATAATAAAATTTAGTTTTCTTGTTGTTGAACTTGTAAGCCAAGGAAGAAAGTTAATTCTCCCAACATTGAAATTTCAAAATTTTCCTTCATCTCTTCAGCGAACTCTTCAGAAACTTTTTCTTCATCTCCATCAAAAATTATATCATCTACATAAATTATTACAATTAAAGTTCCAGAGTCAACATCTTTAACATACAAGTTGCTATCAACCTTTCATTTAGAAAAGTTCATCTTTCTTAGAGAATTGTCAAGCTTCGAATACCATGCTCGTGGAACTTGTTTCAACCCATACAAGGCCTTCTTCAATTTTCAAACTTTGTTTTCATCCTCATCAAGAAAAAACCCACAAGGTTGTTCAATGTAAACTTCTTCCTCAATCTCACCATTTAAGAAAGTTGACTTTACATCCATCTGATAAACCTTGTAATTCCAATGAGTAGCCACTGCAAGAAACATTCGAATAGTTTCCAACCTTGCAATAGGGGAAAAGGTTTCATCAAAATCCACATCTTCCACTTATACATACCCTTTACACACCAGCCTTGCTTTGTTTCTTGTAACTTCTCCATGCTCATTCAATTTATTTCTGTAAACCCACTTGGTTTTGATAACATTGTTATTTTCTGGCCTTGGAATAAGTTCCCATGTTTCATTATTCTCAATCTAATCCAGTTCTTCATTCATAGCATCCACCCATTTTTTATGTTGAATAGCTTCTGAAACTGATTCTGGTTCAACTTTTGAGAAAAGGGAAGTCTGATTTTCTAATCTTAACTTCCTTCTTGTCTGAACTGGAGCCTTCTGATCCCCAATAATATTTTCAGATTCAACATGTTTTTGTAATGTAAGAAAACTCACATTTATTTTCCCAGCATCACTTTCTTCCCCATGTGACTTATCTGAGTCACTCTCACTCTGGTGGTGATTCTCTGATTTATATTCCTCAGTATTCTTAATAAATTTTGTGAAAGAACTTGGATTTTCAATTACCTTCACATCATATGAATCCACCAACTTCTATAAACGTTTGTTCCAGCATTTGTAACTTCTTCTATTTGGTGAATAACTCATAAATATTCCTTCTTCAGCTTTCTCATCAAACTTTCCTAAGTCCGGATTTTTGATTTTGAGCAAGCATGGACTTCCAAAAACTTTGAAGTAATTAAAAGAAGGTTTTTTGTTATACCACATCTCGTAAGGATTCATATAGGTTTATGGTCTCAACAAGCATCTATTTTTAACATGTACAGCAGTGCTAACAGCTTCTCTCCAAAAGAATTTTGAAAGTTTGTATTCTGATAACATACTTCTTCCCATTTCCACCAAGCTTCTATTTTTCCTTTCTGTAACTCCATTTTATTGTGGTGTATAGGGAGCACTATACTGATGTTTGATACCATTCTTCCTTAGATAAGTTTCAAAATCATTGCTTGTGAATTCGGTACCGTTGTTTTTTCTCAATTTCTTTATGGAAGCCCCCAATTCTTTCTCGACATCTCTTCTGAAGAATTTAAACATTTCAATAGCCTCTGACTTATGCTTCATGAACATGATGTTTTTCATCCTAGTGAAGTCATCAATAAAAGTGATAAAGTATAAATCTCCTTTTGTTGATTGATGTCTCATCAGCCCTCACAGATCAGAATGAATAAGCTCAAGTGGTTTGTTAGATTGAATCTCAACTCTTTTATGGCCTTTGTTAGTCATCTTTCCTTTCTGGAATGTAATAAAAACATCTTCATCTCTTCTTTTCAGTTCTGGAAAGTTTCGAACAGCATCAACTTTAGAAATCTTACTCATTTTCTTCTGCCCAAGGTGGCCAAGTCTTTGATGCCACAACTTATTTTCATCTTCAGCACTCAAATAATAAGAGTTATTGGATTCTCCAATTTGAAAGAGATTCCCACTGGTTCTTTCTCCTTTTGTAATCACTTTTCCATTTTTTACACTTTTAATGATACAAGAATCCTTTCTGAAGATAACTTCTTTTTCATCATTACAAAGTTGACTTACACTAAGTAAGTTATGTTTTAGCCATCAACAAGCAATACTTCCTTAGATTTCAGTTTCTCTACTTCAATCTCTGTCATTCTGATTCCCTTAATTTGTAGGGAACTATCATTGCCAAACGTAACCGCTCCTCCATCATGACTTTCAACATGTTTCAAGATTTTTATATCACCTGTCATGTGTGAAGAACAACCACTATCAAGAATCCATGGTTTGTTCCTCTTACTTGCTTTCAAAGCTGTCTTAACAACAAAAGCTCTCTCATCAGCCTTTTTATTTTCAGCATTCTTTTTTTTCTTATCATAAGAAACTTGTTCTGGAAGGAGTGTCATACATGGTTCGGCATGATGACCAAACTGATCACATCTTCCACAAACTTCTTCCAAACATTCAAATTGATTCTTTGTTGGAATGTTTCTAACATCTTGATAATTCACCTTTTCAACTTTCTGTGAGTACGGAGAGTCACTCATCCTTCTTTCACTATTTCTTCCACTTTTCTCAAACCTTCTTCCAGGTAGAGATAAATTGTGCCAACAATTATAAGCTCTATGCCCATATATTCCACAACACCCGCAAAATCCCTCAAATCTTGATTTTATATTAATGAATGATCTTTCATTATAGAAACTTTGTTAAGATTGATAACTTCTTTCAACTCTAGAAAACTCAGGATGTAGTCCATATCTTCTTTTGAGCGAGTCTTCTACTTTTATAGGATTTATAGATTTCTTACATACTTTCTCCACCTAAGATTTACTAACACTTCTTCCAAAACCTAAAATGTTAGAAGAATCAGATGAAACATTATTTTTAGTAAGAGAATATTTCACCTGATTCTCGTAATGAGCCTTCACATCATTTTTAGAGGTCTCAACTTTTACTTCTTTAGCTTTGTTGAAGTTTTCTTTCATATTCCTCAGGGTATTTTCGGAATCAAGGAGTTTTGATTTCACATTGTTTGCTTCTTCTTCCTTAGCTTCCAGCTTCTTGCTAAGATCTTCAATCATCTTTCCTTGTTCAGCAATTCTAAGTTTGTAACTTAAAATTTCTTGAATGTATTCATCTTCCTTCTTGGTGACATCTTTACTTCCATCATAAACTTCTTCATGATTTTTCTTCATCACGCTAATTTCTTTCTTAAGAGATTTGTTTTTCTCAAGACATGCAAGGAGTTCGGATCTTAGTTGATATTCTTTGTAAGATTTTTCACCACCTTCTTCACTTTCTGCGGAAACATTTTTTTTCTCCACTTTTGCAATGAAGGTTCTGAATCTTTCTTTACTTTCATCTTCTGAGGAATCATTGTCAGATGATTCCAATTCAACCTTTTTGCTCAACATACTTCTTTTCTTTCCTGAAAACTTCTTCTTGAATTCTTTTGAAGTCTTCTCTTCTTTTTCATTCTTGTTATAATTCTTCCACTGAGAATTCTCATTAGAAACATCTTGATATTCTCCAACTTTCTTCTTAGGGCAATTCATAGCAAAGTGTCCAATTCCACCACACTCAAAACATTTGAGAGAAAGTTTCCCTCCATACTTTCCTCTTCCTCTTTGATAGTTCTTGGATATGAGAGCCATGATTTTTTCATTCAACTCTTCATCTTCCTTATCAACAGACTCACAAGGGTCAGCTTCTTCATCATCTTGGATTTTCATCTTTCTCATAGCTTCAAAATCCATTTCATCTTTCATCTTCTTATTAAATATTGGAGCTTTCCTCATTTCATAGGCAATAAGAAAGTTATGCAGTTCATCAAGAGATAAATCATCCTTATCTTCTAAAGCTGAAATTTTAGAATCAAACCTATCTGGAAAGTTTCTCATAAGTTTCTTCACAATTGTAGAATCTTCCAAGTTTTCTCTGAATCCCTTGATGTTGCATACAATTTCATTAACTCTGGTGAAGTATTCATAAATTGTTTCATCATATCTCATCTTGATGTCTTCAAATTTACTACGCCATATTTGCAGCTTGGCCTCCTTGACTTTTGTGTTTCCTTCAAAAACACTTTTCAGCTTATCCCACATGCTTTTTGATGTTGTGAGACTCATCACCTTCTGATAAACATTTTCTGATAAGGACATGAGAATAGAATTTCTAGACTTTCCATCAACTTCTATGTTTCTCTTTTCAGCAAATGTCATAGGAGAATTTTTCTCAATAGGTGGAAATCCAATAGTATCAGCATCAACAACTTCAAGGACAAGAGATAGGAGATAAGGAATCATCCTATTTTTCCATCCATAATAATTCTTTCCATTGAATGTAGAAATTCCTCTACTGTTGAAAGAATTGATATTCTCCATGATAAGGATTAAACAAGGGAACTTCCCTCTGATACCACTTGAAGTTTCAAGGATCGAATGACAACTGAGAAGGGGGGTTGAATCAGTTGTTTAACTTTTATAAGTTTCAAGACTTTAAGAAACTTAACCCTTGCAACCTGTTAATATTTATTTCCTTATCAACCTTTAGCAAGATACTCAAGCATGCAAGAAAGGAAAATCAAGAAAGTCACACAAGATTTACAAGTTTCGGTCTCAATAAGAGAACCTACGTCATTGACATAGCCACTCCTATGGGTCTATGGAAATCCACTATAACGAAGAAGTGAATACAACTTGTGCGAACTCCCGTTGGACACCTTCTATCTCCTGATAGGAAAGACTATACTGACTCCTGTCAGTTTACAATGATTCCTTAAAGAAAAAATGAGCCAAACGTAAAAATAAGAACTTTGTTAAGCTGCTCCACAAATACTCACTCTGAATCTTTAATCCGATTTCTTGAATCCGAATTTCTGAAACCAGTCTTCTCAGCAAGGAAATATGATTCCGCACAAATGCTCACTCCAAATTCTCAATCTGGTTTCCTTGAATCCAATATTCTAAAATTGGTTTTCTCAGCAAGATAATGATGGATCTGCATAAATGCTCACTCTGAATATTCAATCAGGATTCTCTTGGATCCAATCTTATGAATCCAAACATCTCAGTAAGTAAATAATGACTCTAATTCTCTTCTTCTCAAACAATCAAGAAAACTTCTTCAAGATGGTAGGTGATTTTCACTTTGAATTCTCCAGAACTCCGCCTTTTCCGCGTGTATAAAAAGTTGTGAATGAGCGAGTGATCTGAGCACATATTTATAGGAAAATCAGAAAACAAAGGCGAAAAACTTGAAAATCTTTCTCGCTTCCTCAAATCTCAAAAACTCCACAAATCTCTCGCATTTAATCTTCAATCTTTAACTTCTTCAAATCTCCTTAAATTTCTATGAGATTTAAGAAAAGTTGATATTCTGATTTTCTTGAACTCGGAATTGTCATTACGAATTTCTCAGAATGTTGCTCAGGATTGTCATTCTGAATTTCTCATCATGTTGCTCAGGATTGTCATTCCGAAATTCTCAGCAAGTTGCTCAGAATTGTCATTCCTAATTTCTCAGCATGTTGCTCAGGATTGTCATTAAGAATTCCCAGCATGTTGATCAGGATTTTCATTCCGGATTTCTCAGCAAGTAGACTCCGAACTTCAGGCTCAGCAAGTAGACTTTGAACTTCAGGTTTAGCAAGTAGACTCTGAACTTCAGGATCAGCAAGTAGACTACGAATTTCTGGCTCAGGAGGTAGAATCTGAACTTCAGGCTCAGTAGGTAGACTCTGAACTTCAGGCTCAACAAGTAGACTATGAATTTTTGGCTCAGGAGGTAGACTTCAAACTTCAGGCTCAACAAGTAGACTCTGAACTTCAGGCTCAGCAAGCAGACTCTGAACTTTAGGTTTAGCAAGTAAACTCTGAACTTCAAGCTCAGCAAGTAGACTACGAATTTCTGGCTCAGGAGGTAGGCTCCGAATTTCTGGATCATGATGTAGACTCCAGATTTCTGGCTCAAAAAGTAGACTCTGAATTTCTTGTTCCGGAGGTAGACTCCGAATTTCTGGTTCAGGAGGTAGACTCCGAAATTATGGCTCAGGAAGTAGACTCTGAATTTCTGGATCAGGAAGTAGACTCCGATTTTCTAGCTCAGGAAGTAGACTCTGAATTTCTAGATCAGGAAGAAGACTCCAAATTTCTGGTTCATGAAGTAGACTCCGAATTTCTGGATCAGGAAGTAGACTCCGAATTTCTGGTTCATGAAGTAGACTCCGAACTTCTGGCTTTAGGCAGTAAACACCGAACATCTGGATCAGGAAGTAGACTCTGGATATCTAGCTCCAAACTTTCTCAGAATTTTTCTTAGAGAAAAAAACACCAATCTTCTTCACCATTTCTTCAACCAGCTGTTATCATGAAATTTTCATGATTTGTGAGAACTTTAAGATCAGTAAAGCATCTTCTGATTTAGTTTAGAAAGTTTGAGACACTTTCTTAATTTCTGAATTTATATTCTTCAACATAATCTTCTTTAAGGAAATCTTCAGCAACCAACAACTTCAACTTTCTATAACACAAAAACATTCTTCAACAAAAAGGTTAGTTGTCAACAAATAAAAAACTTTGTTAAACAAAACACCACAAAGGTTCTTCAAGTGATTTATTCCTCCTTTTAACTACATTGTTCTATTTTGGATTTTAGTGCTGAGAAATTATGTGAGATGTTTTTCTCACTCCAAATAGTGACAATTGAAAGGTTTTTATCATTTTGATCAGAAGCAGAAACCCTTTTATAAAATGATATTGTTTCTGATTTAAGTGTAAGAAAATAACCTCATGTATATATGGTATAACCATCAATTGATACATACACATTTTTTGCCTTTGATACTTGTGATTTTCATAGGTCTAAAAAAGGTTCATGTGCACTAGTTGTAGTGGTTCAGAAGATAAAACTTCACCAGTAGCTCTAAAGGTTGACATATATTGTTTACTGCATTTACCAGGGTCACAAAATCTAGAAGAATTAAACTTATTTTTTGGAATATCCTTCACAAGTCCTCTCCTATAAAGTTTAGCTAAGGTCTGAACATTGTAGTGTTTTAAACTCTTATTTCAAGGCCAATAATTATCATCAACCGCATTGAGACATGGAATGTTTTAGAATTAAAGTCTTCTGAGTCAATAATGAAAACATTGTCATGTTTATTAGTAGATAAAATTTTAACTCCTTTGGAACTGGTGATGGAACATCTCTCATTTAGAAAGTTCACGGAGTAACCCTCGTAACATAATTAACGTATAATGATAAGGTTGTGCTTAAATATTAAAACGTAAAGAACATTCTAAATCAAAGTCTCACTGAGAAAAGGAACATCACCAATACTAATAATTTGTCGCTATGAATTGTCTCCAAAAGAACATGTTCGCCCATCACTTTTTGTAAGTTTCCGAAATTGCACTTGTTTCTGATCATGTGTCAAGAACAACCATTATCCAAGTACCAAATGTTCCGATTGTTGGTACTCACCCTTTTATCATAAAATAAACAAGGCAAAAATTTTAGTAACCAAACATTTTTGGGTCCAAAAATGTTGGAAAATAAATCATTTAGAACCTACGTCCATCCAAAATAAATTACTTGTCTACCAAATATAAAAATTATTAAATAATTTCAAGACTGATTTCATTATAAACTGTAGAAATTTTTTTATAACTTAAAAAATTCATATAACCTTTTCAAATAATCTTTTTTTCTAAATGATGATAAAATTAAAAAACGATAATATAAAATAATTAATCATTTTTAAATATGAACCATGTTATTTTTTATAAATATACAAAATTATTCAATGTGATATCATTTTCTGGATGCTCAAAATCTTTGATAGTTTTTATAAATATGAAAAATTATTTTCCACGCTATCAATTTTTTCTCATTAAAAATTTAGACCAAATTAATCATTACCCATCCTCAATCTATGATTATGACATGTCATAATCATACCATGTGTCCACATCTGAGACTAGTACTAGAATATCTCATACAATGGGGAACTAGAGAGGATAAAATCCAATGGTTTTGGCACAATGTAACAATTGTATTTATTTTGGTTGATTTATTGGTTAAAATGATAATAAAATTAAATAGTTGTTTTTTAAAAAATATTTTTGGAATTTATTTCATTATTATGAATCATTTTTATTTATTTTTTGGAATTTATTAAGGATTTATGATTAAAATTCTGGGAGATAACAATAATCATGGAAGAAATATGAGTTATGCTACAAAATAATAAGAGTATATCATATAGTGGGACTTATGATGCATGATATGATTATCATATACTATGGTAAACAACAAGTATAATTCTACTTCATGCAGGGAAGAAATAGATATTGAAATCTGTGATATTAATATATGCTCATCTATGGTAGGAAGTGAAACATGTGATTAAAATACTGTTGAATCAACCAAGAACCCTATGGTGCGATATGAAGATGTCACAAACTAAAACACATAGAAAAATGAGATATCATCATATGAGACGGGATGTGGCACACCATGACATTGTCTAAGGGCTTCTGACGAACTTCCTAATTTTAGAAACACCCAAGAGCATAGAATAGGGGGATAACCTCAGGGATCGTTCTCTTAGTGAGTTTTTGTGTTCAAACACGCTTTACGGAGACATCTTGGAGATTCGATGATAAGGAATAAGTCAGAAAATGTGAGTTCTTGGGTTGTTCTAACATTTCTTTGATCCATCCACTGAAATATAAGGTAGAATGAAGAAACCAAAAAACAAAAGGGGTGATTATACCTCAATT
Organism: Viscum album; assembly: GCA_963277665.1. Classification (NCBI taxonomy): domain Eukaryota; kingdom Viridiplantae; phylum Streptophyta; class Magnoliopsida; order Santalales; family Viscaceae; genus Viscum; species Viscum album. The sequence continues at coordinate 719,300,126 of OY728125.1, read as the reverse complement.
TCAAGTTCATCTCTCTCCCTTGGACGTGACAATCAACATAGCACTCCATTAATAGATGTAGTTAGGAGAAATAAGAATAGGAGAACGTTTGGGGAAGTAGCATCTGAATAACATGTAATTCTATATAAGATTCAGTACCTGTGTTGTTCTATTATGAGGATTGGAAAAGAGAAAAACAACTTGCAACAGAACCTGGATGATCTGGATCCCTTCATTTGAAGATGTACCAGACCATTTTAGCGAGAGGCCCACCTCCCTCACTTTCCCTCGACTGAACCCTCAATCGGTTCTAATAGAATGATTCCACCAGGATTACCCCTCAACATAACGGCCAGAACTTATTTAAAGTAGTTCTTTTCCGAACTGCCTAACCACTTCCCTACTCTTTATTTTCCATCTTCCCCCTCCACTGGTAATTTTTTAATAGGGGTGGTTTTGAAAATATTTTAATAAAATTCTCCCCTCATCAAAAGAAACCTTGTCCCCAAGGTAAATATCAGTAATTCGCGAACCAAACAACATCGCATATTCCCAATTTTCATCTTATCAAGGCCTCCCTTTCCATTGTATTAGCCACAATCCCTGTGGAAGTCGGGTTTCTGGCTTGGTGGCCCCCATATTTTCTGGTTTAACTCCTACTAGAAAAATAGAATATTGAATATTCAGTAAGTTAGTCTGCACGTCTGAATTTCCCACTGCTCTTTTGAGCTGAAACACATGGAACACCGGTTGAATTCAAGTAGAAGTGGGCAGGTTGTGCTTGTATGTTATATTTACCAGTTGTGCTAGAATCAGGTATGGGCTATAATATTTTTCTGCGATTTTGGGATTGGGATTAGTAACATTAGAAGTTTGAACGTTTGGCCTTAGCTTGACATATACAGATTCCCCTACTTCAAAAGATACATCTCATTGGTTTTTGTTGGAATAATATGTCATTCTCTGCTATACACGAGCCATATTCTTCCAGATCTAGAGTAAAATCTGGTCCCTCTCTTCTATGGTCGTAGTGACAGTATAAGGCCCCAGCCTTAAACCTTACTTAATCTTGAGTTATTACAAGATTACACATTGATGATCTTTTCAGGTTTAGAGTTTTAGAGAATTAGATCATGAAACTTGCATTACATTCCACATTTAAACAAAGTGGTTACATAAAAGACAGTATTCATTCTTCCCATCAACGGAAACATATTTAAAATATAACACGGATTCTTTCTTGACACATCCTTGACACTATCATCACATCATGTACCTTTCCCTTGACCTGTGAAAAACATTTCAAAAACTTGGGATGAGCATAAAAAGCTCAGTAAGGGTTACAAAAAATATGGAAAGGAAACATGAGTTCATATATACATGAGAATGAAATCATACTTTACCCATAAAACATAGGCACTTTAACATACCTCATCAAACCATGAATAAATCATAGAAAACATAAGACATAAAGGTAACTTGAGGCATTCATAACATTCTTACGTAGGGAGTAACCCTCTTGGTTACGTTTGGAATACCCATCACAGTATATTCCCTAAATCTCTTCGGAGAAACCTTAACGTTTCACTCCTTCACGTTACCCAATGCATTGGAGAGCTATATCGGGCTCACCCGCCCTTAGTTTATCACGGAACCACCCGTTCTTCATAACAATGCCCAAGAACCATAACATAATCGTATCACATAAACATGAATAAAGGAAACATAACATTTCCACATTTCAATCACAATATAACATTTTAGGATATTGAAATAATGAATCCATTCAAAAAGAAACCATTTCCAAAACCATTTAAAACATTTAATAAAGAGATTTTTGAATCAAAGTGTCCCATACCACCTTGAAGATTTTAACATTTTAAACCATTAATATCCATATAAATAAATCCTTAAAACCATTTTGAAAACATGGATATTAATAAGAACAAATAATTAAAACATTTAAAATGATATTTTGGTTAAAGGGGTTTTACCAAAATTAGAGACACTTGAATACAATAATCGAGGAATAACATTTAGTCAGAACTTTATAATATCATGAGAATAAAAGGATTAATGATATAATACTCCAAAGGACAGTATATACACCATATAAGAGTGAATTGGTGCATAACAACAATGAACCCTCAATAGAAAAGTCAAATGTGATGAAATCCCTTATAAAGAAGGTATCCTTAAATTAAGGACAAATAAATCTCAAAAAATATGTGTGACAAATATATATACACCCAATATAAGTGGATATTAATTGTAAAACAATAAAAGGTCAATCACACATATTCAATGGATGACATATTCAATGACTACAAGTTGAACCCAAAGAAATCGAAATTGGCTTAAAAAGTCCCCTTGACAGCCTAACGGCATCACATCAAAATGAGTTGATGAGAGATAAAAAGTGTATCTCATCACTTGGACATAAAATTTACATCAATAAGGATGTATGAGAACATATCCCAACATAAAAATATGTAAATTAAAAGACCCAATAAAAGAAGTCTTTTAAAAAAGAGGAGGGTGAAAGGTTCCCTTACCGACTTGGGTATCTTTCAAAACATACACCCCATGAAAGAAAGACAATAGGTCATTGATGTAAATACTCATAAACGAAATTATATTACACAAAGAATAGAATAATGGGCAGTACATACACCACTCAATGTAATTTGTGGCGAATGTAGCATAAATCTCACGGGAATAAAAGTGAGATGAAAAATCCCTTACGAAAATTCGGCAGCCTAACGACGCCACTCAAAACTTCCAAAATGGATTGATGAGAGGAAATAGGGTCTCTCATCATATGACCATAATAAGTACAGTAGGAGTAATATAAAAGAACATCCCAATCATAAGAAATATGAGCTTAAAAGGAATGACATAAAAGAGTGTACTTAAAAAGAAAGAGAGTTGTAGGATCCCTTACCTCGGGTCCGACTTGACTCGATCGTTCTTTAATCTCCTGAATAATAAACTTGAGTTAATTTCTAATTCCTTAAGAACCTTTTTCAAGTTAATTATTACTTTTATACCACTTATTACCATGTCATAAACATTATGTAATCATTTAAGTTAATAATATTTGTTTTGCCGATATTTGTTTCTTAAGTCGAAAGTGGACTTCTTACAATTACATGTTTTTCGTGTGGCCAAATGTTTATTATATCCATAATTGTATTCATTATGTATATATCATATATGTCATATATATCCAGTACATGAATGCATTTATAACATTACATAATCATTTAGAGGTAAGAAATGAAATGCACCGTTCATGGAGACGGTAAGCCGTACGTACGCATGAACGCTACTTTCATTTCTATTTCATATTTTATAGAATGGAATAATAACGATATAAAGGTATATTATAATTCCAGTATAATATCATATATGATATCATATTTCCATCCTTTATACATCCCACATATGGTATTTAACGAATCAAATCACTTTGAGGGGGCGGTAGTCCGCACTTCCTTAAATGAAGATATCGCGTATACCCATAATGGAAGCCATAAAGGTAAGACAAAAATGAAAAATACAGAAGCATAAATAAAACATAAACATATTATATATCATATATAAAAATAGTGACATCATAATGGCCACCTTTGAAGGTGTTAAATGAGTATTGAACAATCATCGTTTCGGGAGGCGGAATTTCACCATCCACGGAAACCGTATGTTCTTTAACCATTTGATGGAGTTGTGTGAGAGTGTAGCTCGAATAAATATTATAACAACATCCTAGTATATTGAAGATACTGGTGTTGTTACAAAAGAAGTAAATAAAAAGAGTTTAGGGGGTTGGAGAAGCAAAATAAAACAAATAAACATGAGAGAAAGAATTACCTTTAAAAGTGTAACTCCTTTTGATTTGAGCCTAAAGGCTTCCTTTGAAAGGATTCTGCCAAAAGGTAATCCTCTAGGATGAGGAGAGGGATGTGGAGAGAGTAAATGGGCAGGGGTTGGCCGAGCCAAAGGCTTGAGGAGTGTGTGAAATGAGGTATAGGTGGGGGCCTTTTATAAGAGGAGAGGAGGGGTACTTTTGGAAAGTAAAGAAATATTACTTTATTTGAAAATGTGTTTCAGTTTCAAAAGGTCCCACATTGATATAATTCATGTATAAGGTGATAAGGCTTCGAAATCCACTCATCCAATAAGTTTTGGACATGTGTAGTTCATAGATTTTACATTATCTTTCCATTTTATTTAAATCGTCAAATAATGATGTCATCGCTGCATCATTATTATGTCATAAATAATTTAATTTATTTAATGTCTAAAAATTATAAAAAAAATACTATGATGTAGGAAATCTTTTTAGCTTTCCAATGAATATTTATAATCAAAAATATGACTTGTATAACCCCACTTAAAAATTGTTTTAGTAAAACATATCATGTTTGTGTCAATTTTACTTTTACATTAAATAAAATGTTATTTATGTCATTTCCCAACCAAAGTGGATCCATGGGGTCCCCAAGTTGACCCATGGCTTGTCTTGGTCGGCCATGATACAACCAATAGGTGTATGACAAGTGTCATGGTGTTTTCACATTCTTATAATATCATTTTTACCTTAAACTACACTAATTACCTCTAATCGCGATTAAAAACTTAATAAGTTACTATTCACCAAAAAATTATTTTAATCTCATTGAACCACATTTTACTTCTTAATGACAACCATGTATGTCGGATTTTTGAAAATCGAAACACAATGATGGCAAAATTTCATTTAAGCGGAAAATCAGTTTTTATAAGTACCACTTAGTGGTTTCACTATTCATCAAAAATTGAAGTTTTTCAGAAAAATCCCAAAAATTCACCCTAAGCTATATTTGATATTCTGAATTCAAAAATGAAGTCCGTTTTACAAAATTCAAAACATATAAGTTGCATTAATTAATTTAATAATTAATTCCCGCTGTCATGACAAATAGCGTGTTTTTATGAAACCATAAGTATCAAAAGATTGGCACTAGTTTAAGTCCGATTTCAAAGTGAAATCAATTCCAACGACCACTATTGGATTTAATGGTAAAAATATTTTCTAATTTCACTTTAAAACCAATTCAAAATATTATCTAATCATATAAATAAATTAGTTTAAAAAGAGGTTTTGAATTAGAACACAACATTTTACACTATTCATTAAAAAATGAACTTTACCGGAAAAATACCAAAAAAATTACACAAAGTAAAATTTGATGTCCCGATTCTTAATAAGAGTTTTATTTGGTCCAAAAGAATGTATAAGAGTGATCAAAACTATATTTAATGATGGTTCTCCATCAAAAGGCGACAAGTGAAACTTTAGTGAAAACTAGGGCATATACGCCTAAAATTGAATTCTTTCCGTATTTTAAGCCTTTATCCTTTATTGGATAAATGTATAAACATTTAAAAACATATATAATCATATTTTAGTTATTTCTATCCATTCCCGCCATTACAACGGCTACATGTTAACTAACATTTAAAATTTATTATTAGAGTGCAACGTAAGATTCCGAAGAAACTCGTTGTTGCGTGTTGGGTACGCCATCGAGCATAGCGTCCCCTTTAAAGTCATATCAATATTTTATTCACAAATATGGATAAATATGAAAATTTCATATTCTTTATTTACCTGAGGTGTTACATCCTTCCCCCCTTTTGGGAATTGCGTCCTCGCAATTTTAAAAAAATTTGAACTCGGAAACATCCTTGAAAGTCCCACATCGGAACAAGAGTCGGTAAAACAATCACTTTAAAATAAAGAAAGATAAGCACAGAGGTCACCCGAGTTAACCCATACTAGGATTCCAAGTATGAAAATATGGACATGGAGGAGAAAACATAGGGTCATGTTCTGATGGAGAGTGATAGAAAACATGTTTAGGAGAAAGTTAACAATAAGAAAATCACAAACTTGTGATGGGTTAAACGGTGTTGGGTTCCCCAGTAGGAAAAGTTAATAGACAAAATTTTTGTATTAAGTTACTTTTTATTGAGGAATTTATTCATAAGGAAGCATAATCACTTATCATGTTGACTTTCAACTTTTACTAGATTCCTTAGTCAAACTCATATTTTTTCCAAAAGACGAGTATTTAGGGAGACTTTTTCGCATTAAGAGTACTATAATGAACTTCTAGAGAATAACCTAATCCCCAAAAGAGAACTATATACATCCCATGTATTTAGGCTTTAACCAAAACCAAAACCAAAAAGGTTAGTACAAGATCAGATAATCCAGAAAAGGATAACCCCTTATAAAAAGAAAATCTATTCTTAATCTCCAAAATTTGTCCAACAAAACCCAAAGTTCAACGAGGACCATCCGATAAATAATTTGTCTATAAAATTCTTGAAGGTAAACCAATATAAGATTGAAACCCAAATATTTTAAGGATATAGTCACATAGTCTTCCAAGTTAAATTGTAACATTTATCTCCAAACAACATTAGTCGCTCCTAAAGTCTCGCATTGAAAAGTAATTATCCTAATCACATATCCTCCATGATAGGTTAATCATTTTCATAAATAACCCAAAATCAACTTACTCTTAATTCATAAAATCATATAACTAGAAATAATTAGTCAAACTAACCAGGGACTTCACGTAGTCCAGTGGTAGGCGATAAATACCAGTCGCACTTTGGTTGTGGGTTCGATTCCCGCAGCATTGTCCGACGCGACGGGTTGTCACACGGTCTGCGTGTTGTCCTTTTTCCAAAACTATATAATTCTCAAATCATTACCCAAAAAGGGATAAAATCATCAAAAATAACCATAACATAATTTAACCTCAATTTTATCTCATGCCTTTCACTTCAATCATAACATATGGTAACCCATAATTACCTCAAAAGTAAGGATCATATAAACCCAAATGGTTCTTTATAACTATGTCCACAAAAGAAAAGATAACTATTACTTGAATAAAATTTGCCTATATTAAACATCATGGTTACACATAATATAAAAAGTCTTCTAATGTAACCCCATCATCAAAAGAGACTTAATACTCTTAAGAATTTCACCCTAACTCTTGAAGCCCTTATATGTTGACATCTTACTCATTCAACATTCTTCATGATCCATTATCCATTCCTTTCCAACTTATTCCGAAATACCTCTTTCCTACAAACAAAATCATGAATCATATCCTAAGATTCCAAAATAAGAAAACAATAGTCATGAAATAGTACATACCTTTGATTGGTCATTGTCAGTTTCTTCATCCTCAATCGGAATGGCATTAGGTATTGGTAAACGAATATTGGTACGCTCTTGGTGACCCCATTCACGAAACATCTTCATAGGACATGTGTTTGCATAATGACCATGCACACCACATTTAAAACATTCAATTGATCCCTCAGAAAGAACTTCTTTCCCTTTCCTCGAGTCAACTGGATGCTTCCTTTTTCCATGGCAGGTTCTTGCTTTATGACCTTCATTTCCACATCTATAGCATATTTCTGTCCCTTTGAAACATTTTCCTAGGTGTTTCTTTCCACATCTTTGACACATAGGTTTTTGAACACACTTACCTTTATGATTATTACCTGTACTTCCGTAGGGATTTGTTTCTTGCATATATGATGTCTTAGAGAAATCTCCAAGGTTTAGGTGGTCAATCATGACTCCAGATAGTTGGTTCAGGATAATCACAAGAGTTCTCATTGCAGCTCCCATATCATTCAGTTGCTTGCTCAAAACACTGTCACAGTTTCCTTCACATCCACTGTTACTTTGGTGCCTGCTAGATCCAGCCATTTACTAAAACCAAAAAGGTCAGTGTGAGTATATCAACAAAACCATCATGTACTAATGAATAAGATAAACAATAAGATATACTTACTCATTCACTTTATCTAAAACTAAGACTCTTGTCTGAAATCCTAACCATTATGGTAATGTCAGTTATGCTTAAAGAATACCCTACCCTCTAAAGTTATCTAAACCGACCTTTGATACCAACTATAAGGCCCCAGCCTTAAACCTTACTTAATCTTGAGTTATTACAAGATTACACATTGATGATCTTTTCAGGTTTAGAGTTTTAGAGAATTAGATCATGAAACTTGCATTACATTCCACATTTAAACAAAGTGGTTACATAAAAGACAGTATTCATTCTTCCCATCAACGGAAACATATTTAAAATATAACACGGATTCTTTCTTGACACATCCTTGACACTATCATCACATCATGTACCTTTCCCTTGACCTGTGAAAAACATTTCAAAAACTTGGGATGAGCATAAAAAGCTCAGTAAGGGTTACAAAAAATATGGAAAGGAAACATGAGTTCATATATACATGATAATGAAATCATACTTTACCCATAAAACATAGGCACTTTAACATACCTCATCAAACCATAAATCATAGAAAACATAAGACATAAAGGTAACTTGAGGCATTCATAACATTCTTACGTAGGGAGTAACCCTCTTGGTTACGTTTGGAATACCCATCACAGTATATTCCCTAAATCTCTTCGGAGAAACCTTAACGTTTCACTCCTTCGCGTTACCCAATGCATTGGAGAGCTATATCGGGCTCACCCGCCCTTAGTTTATCACGGAACCACCCGTTCTTCATAACAATGCCCAAGAACCATAACATAATCGTATCACATAAACATGAATAAAGGAAACATAACATTTCCACATTTCAATCACAATATAACATTTTAGGATATTGAAATAATGAATCCATTCAAAAAGAAACCATTTCCAAAACCATTTAAAACATTTAATAAAGAGATTTTTGAATCAAAGTGTCCCATACCACCTTAAAGATTTTAACATTTTAAACCATTAATATCCATATAAATAAATCCTTAAAACCATTTTGAAAACATGGATATTAATAAGAACAAATAATTAAAACATTTAAAACGATATTTTGGTTAAAGGGGTTTTACCAAAATTAGAGACACTTGAATACAATAATCGAGGAATAACATTTAGTCAGAACTTTATAATATCATGAGAATAAAAAGATTCATGATATAATACTCCAAAGGACAGTATATACACCATATAAGAGTGAATTGGTGCATAACAACAATGAACCCTCAATAGAAAAGTCAAATGTGATGAAATCCCTTATAAAGAAGGTATCCTTAAATTAAGGACAAATAAATCTCAAAAAATATGTGTGACAAATATATATACACCCAATATAAGTGGATATTAATTGTAAAACAATAAAAGGTCAATCACACATATTCAATGGATGACATATTCAATGACTACAAGTTGAACCCAAAGAAATCGAAATTGGCTTAAAAAGTCCCCTTGACAGCCTAACGGCATCACATCAAAATGAGTTGATGAGAGATAAAAAGTGTATCTCATCACTTGGACATAAAATTTACATCAATAAGGATGTATGAGAACATATCCCAACATAAAAATATGTAAATTAAAAGACCCAATAAAAGAAGTCTTTTAAAAAAGAGGAGGTTGAAAGGTTCCCTTACCGACTTGGGCATCTTTCAAAACATACACCCCATGAAAGAAAGACAATAGGTCATTGATGTAAATACTCATAAACGAAAGTATATTACACAAAGAGTAGAATAATGGGCAGTACATACACCACTCAATGGAATTTGTGGCGAATGTAGCATAAATCTCACGGGAATAAAAGTGAGATGAAAAATCCCTTACGAAAATTCGGCAGCCTAACGACGCCACTCAAAACTTCCAAAATGGATTGATGAGAGGAAATAGGGTCTCTCATCATATGACCATAATAAGTACAGTAGGAGTAATATAAAAGAACATCCCAATCATAAGAAATATGAGCTTAAAAGGAATGACATAAAAGAGTGTACTTAAAAAGAAAGAGAGTTGTAGGATCCCTTACCTCGTGTCCGACTTGACTCGATCGTTCTTTAATCTCCTGAATAATAAACTTGAGTTAATTTCTAATTCCTTAAGAACCTTTTTCAAGTTAATTATTACTTTTATACCACTTATTACCATGTCATAAACATTATGTAATCATTTAAGTTAATAATATTTGTTTTGCCGATATTTGTTTCTTAAGTCGAAAGTGGACTTCTTACAATTACATGTTTTTCGTGTGGCCAAATGTTTATTATATCCAGAATTGTATTCATTATGTAGATATCATATATGTCATATATATCCAGTACATGAATGCATTTATAACATTACATAATCATTTAGAGTTAAGAAATGAAATGCACCGTTCATGGAGACGGTAAGCCGTACGTACGCATGAACGCTACTTTCATTTCTATTTCGTATTTTATAGAATGGAATAATAACGATATAAAGGTATATTATAATTCCAGTATAATATCATATATAATATCATATTTCCATCCTTTATACATCCCACATATGGTATTTAACGAATCAAATCACTTTGAGGGGGCGGTAGTCCGCACTTCCTTAAATGAAGATATCGCGTATACCCATAATGGAAGCCATAAAGGTAAGACAAAAATGAAAAATACAGAAGCATAAATAAAACATAAACATATTATATATCATATATAAAAATATTGACATCATAATGGCCACCTTTGAAGGTGTTAAATGAGTATTGAACAATCATCGTTTCGGGAGGCGGAATTTCACCATCCACGGAAACCGTATGTTCTTTAACCATTTGATGGAGTTGTGTGAGAGTGTAGCTCGAATAAATCTTATAACAACATCCTAGTATATTGAAGATACTTTTTTTGTTACAAAAGAAGTAAATAAAAAGAGTTTAGGGGGTTGGAGAAGCAAAATAAAACAAATAAACATGAGAGAAAGAATTACCTTTAAAAGTGTAACTCCTTTTGATTTGAGCCTAAAGGCTTCCTTTGAAAGGATTCTGCCCAAAGGGAATCTTCTAGGATGAGGATAGGGATGTGGAGATAGTAAATGGGCAGGGGTTGGCCGAGCCAAAGGCTTGAGGAGTGTGTGAAATGAGGTAGAGGTGGGGGACTTTTATAAGAGGAGAGGAGGGGTACTTTTGGAAAGTAAAGAAATATTACTTTATTTGAAAATGTTCTTCGGTTTCAAAAGGTCCCACATTGATATAATTCGTGGATAAGGTGATAAGGCTTCGAAATCCACTCATCCAATAAGTTTTGGACATGTTTAGTTCATAGATTTTACATTATCTTTCCATTTTATTTAAATCGTCAAATAATGATGTCATCGCTGCATCATTATTATGTCATAAATAATTTAATTTATTTAATGTCTAAAAATTATAAAAAAACTACTATGATTTAGGAAATCTTTTTAGCTTTCCAATGAATATTTATAATCAAAAAGATGACTTGTATAACCCCACTTAAAAATTGTTTTAGTAAAACATATCATGTTTGTGTCAATTTTACTTTTACATTAAATAAAATGTTATTTATGTCATTTCCCAACCAAAGTGGATCCATGGGGTCCCCAAGTTGACCCATGGCTTGTCTTGGTCGGCCATGATACAACCAATAGGTGTAGGACAAGTGTCATGGTGTTTTCACATTCTTATAATATCATTTTTACCTTAAACTACACTAATTACCTCTAATCGCGATTAAAAACTTAATAAGTTACTATTCACCAAAAAATTATTTTAATCTCATTGAACCACATTTTACTTCTTAATGACAACCATGTATGTCGGATTTTTGAAAATCGAAACACAATGATGGCAAAATTTCATTTAAGCGGAAAATCAGTTTTTATAAGTACCACTTAGTGGTTTCACTATTCATCAAAAATTGAAGTTTTTCAGAAAAATCCCAAAAATTCACCCTAAGCTATATTTGATATTCTGAATTCAAAAATGAAGTCCGTTTTACAAAATTCAAAACATATAAGTTGCATTAATTAATTTAATAATTAATTCCCGCTGTCATGACAAATAGCGTGTTTTTATGAAACCATAAGTATCAAAAGATTGGCACTAGTTTAAGTCCGATTTCAAAGTGAAATCAATTCCAACGACCACTATTGGATTTAATGGTAAAAATATTTTCTAATTTCACTTTAAAAGCAATTCAAAATATTATCTAATCATATAAATAAATTAGTTTAAAAAGAGGTTTTGAATTAGAACACAACATTTTACACTATTCATTAAAAAATGAACTTTACCGGAAAAATACCAAAAAAATTACACAAAGTAAAATTTTATGTCCCGATTCTTAATAAGAGTTTTATTTGGTCCAAAAGAATGTATAAAAGTGATCAAAACTATATTTAATGATGGTTCTCCATCAAAAGGCGACAAGTGAAACTTTAGTGAAAACTAGGGCATATACGCCTAAAATTGAATTCTTTCCGTATTTTAAGCCTTTATCTTTTATTGGATAAATGTATAAACATTTAAAAACATATATAATCATATTTTAGTTATTTCTATCCATTCCCGCCATTACAACGGCTACATGTTAACTAACATTTAAAATTTATTATTAGAGTGCAACGTAAGATTCCGAAGAAACTCGTTGTTGCGTGTTGGGTACGCCATCGAGCATAGCGTCCCCTTTAAAGTCATATCAATATTTTATTCAAAAATATGGATAAATATGAAAATTTCATATTCTTTATTTACCTGGGGTGTTACAGACAACATCTACTGGTGTTTTTTATCTAGCAAAGCACAGAACTAGTGGGGGATCTCTGCCATACATTGCCTCAAAGGGGTTGATTTTATTGGATTTATGGGAAATTCTATTATTACAAAGCTCCGCCCAAGGTACCCATCATTCCCAAGAAAGGGTGTATTCTGAATCAAAGCATCAGAGATATGTTTCCAAATATTTATTGACTATTTCTGTCTATAAATCTATTTGGGGGTGGTATGAATAACTCATTTTCATCTTGGTCCCCTCCATACGGAAAAATTCCTTCCAAAAATTACTTATTAATATGGGGTCCTAGTCACTAATTATGGAGCTAGGAATTCCATGAAATCAGACCACATCTCGAACAAATACCTCTGCTACTGATCTTGTTGTATATGGATGTCTTAATAGGAAAAAAGTGAATATTTCGAAATAATTTCCTCCACAAAAAATATAACAGAGTACCCTTGTGATTTTGGAAGCTCGAAAATGAAATCCATTGATAAATCTTTACAGAATTGTTTTGGTATCGGTAGGGGTTGTAAAATCCCTGAATGAGACATGATGTTATTTTTTTGTCATTGAAAAGTCTCACATTCTTGGACATATTGCATTATTTATTGTGACATTCACATCCAAAATATTCCTACTGGTAATCGCTTGTAATTTTAATGGAATCCCACATGTCCCCCAACTACTAACGAATGATAATAATGTTTGAATTTTGGTATGAGACTTGATTGGCTAGAAAAACTAGCTGCCCCTTGTTCAATAACATCCCTTAATAGAAGTTGTACCCTGAGTATGCTTCAGGATTCTTCTCAATAGTGTCCATGATTTTTTGAAGGGCTAGATCCTGCTATATTTCTCTTTTTACAACCTCTTTTTTATCCAAAATGGCTCTAAAACTACAATTCCTGGGTTCTTTTCCACTGCACTATTTTCCCCCACATTTTCTGCCATACGGGAAAGAGAATATACTGCCTGATTCTCCTATACTAGCTTGTATACTGCCTCAAAATGGAGCTCGAGCAATTTTTCCTGCCAGTCTTGTTGATTTTCCATATGATGCCGCTAGCTCATGAGGTGTTTGAGAACTTTTTGGTCCGTGTAAATCACAAAATTTCTCCCAATTAAGTATTGTTTCCAGTGGCTCACAGCAAGGACGAGCGCCATTATTTCTTTTTCATAGACTAACTTAGAGATTTTATTTTCTACCAAGGCCTTTATGAAATATGAAACTAGCTGACAATTTTTCATTAACACTACTTCAAATTGTTTCCTGAAGGCATCACATTCAATGAAAAAGGTCTTCTGAGAATCTTCCAGTGTTGGCAACGGGGCTGTCATTATAAACTTTTTTTATTTCCTCGAAGGCTTGTTCTGCTATGTCATTCTAGATAAAATTATCTTTTTTGGTTAATTCAGTGAGGGGCTTTCAAATTCTCTTATATCCCTAAATAAATTTTCTATGGTAACCCGTAAGAACCAAAATCCCCCATACTTATTTCATGTTTTTTGGGTGTGGCCAGCCCTGAACACACTAAACCTTCCTCGGGACCTAGGATACCCCTTGGCAAGAGATGATGTTCCCCAGGTACTCCAGTGACTTCTGTGAAAATGAGCACTTTTTCCTATTTATCGGCAGTCGGTTTGATTCTAATATTGTGAAGGCAGATTCTAGGTGGCTTAGGTGTTGGGCCCTAGTTTTATATAAACAAGTATGTCATTAAGAGACACCAATATGAACTTTCATAAGACCCCATAAAATACCCTATTCATGGTATATTGGAAGGTGGTATGGGCATTCATAGTCCCAACAACATGACAAGGAATTCATAATGTCCCTCATGCATCTTAAAAGCAATCTTACAGACATCCTCTTCTCTTACCCAAATCTGATGGAACCCGGACTTCAAATCAATATTGGAGAAAAACTGAGTTCCATGTAGCTCATCCAAAATATTTTCTATGATTGGGATTGGGAATTTTTCGAGTATTTTCAACTTGTTAAATTCCCTATAGTCCACACACATCCACCAAATATCATATTTTTTAGAATAGAATTATAGGTCTAGAATATGGGCTACTACTATGCTGAATCACCCCACTTGACAACATTTCTGTAATCTATTTTTCAACTTCATATTTTATGTAGTGTGCCAATTTGTAAGGCCTGATATTAACAGGTGTTTCCCCTGATATAAAGTTAATTGAATGGTCTATTTTTCTAGTGGGTTGAAGTCCCCAAGACACTTCAAATAGCCTCTGGAATTTCTATAGCAACACATCTAACTAATACCCGCTGGTCCTCTCTTGATTTTTTCCTGCAACTGAGAATTGTAGCTTTTTATGCCAATACTAACCTTATAACTACAAGAACATTACTTGTATTCGCTTTTTCACACCCTCCAATTGTCCCAAGTTTCATATTTCCCCTTGGAGTTTAATTTACTCTCATTTTTAAGTAGAATACATAGTATTTTGGCTCTAATTGGTTAGAACATTTCCCAAACTCCATAACCACTTCATACCCAAAACCAAATTTGGTCCCTATATCAAAGACATAGGATTCAAAAATAAATGTTACCTTTTCCAAATTCACCTCCACATGACATCATACCCCTTGATAGATTACTTGGTGTCCATCTCCTAGCTTGATACCATACGATAGGGTTGGGCTCACAACCATATTTGTTATCTTTGCAAGAGTTTTTTAAATAAAATTGTGGCTCTCTATCCATAAGTATCGTGATTGGAACCCTTGCTAATTTTCCATAAAACACCATAGATTCTACTCCAACATGCCCCAAACTGTAGAATTCAATTGGACCACTATCCTACTCTTTTGCAAGCCATTCCACACTCATTTTCCTTGTTTCATCCATATTAAGCTCATGATCATGCTATGGATCGGCTTCAAATTCTTCACACTCTCATACCAATATCCTTAAATGTTTTTATGGGAATTTATGCATTGGATTAAATGGTTTTACACTACTACTAATCTTTTTTTTCATTTTCTAAAGCCGGTTTATGGGTTCCCGGTACCCCACTACATGATTCCAATACAACCACTTTCACCATTACACAAAAACATCAAAAACCAATAGAAATTTCCAAGAAACCACGAACCAGAGCATAAGAACATCATAAATGCTGGCCAAACCTCATATAGGGTTACCTTGAACGTCCCCCGGCACGACCATCGACACCGGCCCAAATCCTCCCGTCGGCAAACTCCAGCGGAATTCACCCAGCCTTCAAGTGAAATGAAATGGAGAATCCATCCACAATGAACATCAAAGAAACCAAAATGAAGATACCAGATCCTGACGCTGTTAGCACCCTGATCCGCAGTTAACTCAGAAGATCCACCTTGCCCTTCCCGCCTCGAGGATCAAAAAAAAACAATTCCGCCAAACTCATAAAATTCCACCCGCAAGAAAAATCGCTATTAGACCCAGAAAACAAACTAATGGGTAGACCAAAGTAGAACTCTCCCTCAGCAATCGCCGTTGTAACCGAAACAAGAAGAGCCTCATCTCAACCACGTCACCCTTCAAACACATCCTCACCAACCCAAATAGGAGGACAAACCAAGGAGTATGAAGCCACATCTTCGTCACCCAGGACTGGAAGATCCAACACCACGTCCATGGAGCATCGTCGTTGAGGGGATTCAAGCAGGTATGAATAGACAACGCCACCCTGGACTGAAGCCGAACAAGACCAAGCCGTGAAATAACCCACACCGACTTCAAATTCGGAGAACTGCAGGAGAAAGATGAAGAAGGAACCGATGAAAAGATGAGGGCCCCTCCGGCGTCGACACCACGGAAGTAACACCAATAGTTCACAGAAATTAAAAACAACCAAATTGCAAACAAACCTCCCCCCCCCCCTCCAAATTTCGTCGGAGCTGCAGTTGAGTCGCACTGGGTCACACCCGAAGCTGAAGTAAGCCCAGGCCAAATCTGGAGACCAGAATCCATCGCCTGTTGACGTGCACTGAATCCAAGTCGAGACCCCGGAGCCGGAAAGCATCGTCGCACGGCGCCGACACGAAACCTGTTGGAATCCGACTCCGAGATCCAGACCACCAGAACCCACCTCACTGAGATCCATACCATGCCAAAGACCGCGAACCTGAAACATCAACGAACCACTCCGACGCCGAACCGAGATCCGAGCGATGACTCCAAGCCAACCGACGAAATGGTTTTACACAGCAAAAACAAAGCCCCTTCTATTTTCACTCCTCACATTTATGTTGGCTAATAGTTCGGGTTCCATTCCAATGGTTTTCCCATACTTCCCTCTTTAGTTCTTCCTCCCTCCGGTTACACTACACATTGACTCAGCTGAGAGGAATGCTAGTCGACTAGTTCCAAGCTCCCCAAGATAATGGTAAAGGAATTGGTTTCCCTCGATTCTCTTTGAGGAATCCTTCTCATATCAAATCCCTTTCGATTTTCCTTGCCAAAACTAGCATTATAATTTTGTTTTGTGGTTCATGAGTTGAAATGATGTTTTCAATCTCATTTCTCAGTCACCCCCCCCCCCCATGAACATGCTCATATACCATGATTCTAGAAAATCAGGAACCTTCAGTGCCACTTATTCAAATTCCACAATGTATTAATCCACTGTACCAGTTTACCGGAGTGTTTTTAAGTACCTTAATGGGTATTCCTCTATAGTCTTACTATATATTTCCATAAGAAAAATTCTAAACTTTTCCCATGTTGGTTCCATAATTTCACGATGCCAAGAGAGGAACCAATAGAGCGTCATTCCTTCCATATAGATTTGATCATAATGCAACTTCTGTTCTTTAGGAATTCGATTAATTAGGAAGTATGTGTCTACCTTAGAAGCCCATATGAATGGGTATTCACAAGAAAATTATGGTAAATCTACATTTCTAACTGCATTACACATATATTCAGAGAGAAAAACTTCCTCGGGCACTTACCCCCCCCCCCCTCCGGTTTTTCTCCTGCTGCCACACTCTCCTGTCTACTACCTCAAGACTTCTATGGCGCAGCCCTGCTTTGTCTTCCCATTTCTGCCCCCCTTTCTATATGTAACCTTATCTCCTTCATTATTTCTATGGTCTGTTCCACCATGTCTCTCATTCAAATCATGGAATGCTCCTCATACTGCTTGTCTAGGGTTTGAGCTACTAGCTGACTATAATTTTGTCCAAACATCAATTTCTCTATGTTCTCTTACCTATCGTAATACTTACAAAGTCATATCAATACCCTAGACTTGGTTCTCCATATCCTGATGTTCAATAGAATTTTACTCTTATTTTCTAAATCATAGTTCCCATAGTAATCTCATGTGCTGCAATCGCCTCCCTCAACTAAGACTGCTTCTACTTCTTTCAATCCTGTCACTCGACCATCCTCATCTCCCCTTGTTCATGCATAAAGAAATTTCACCTTAGAGGTACCATTATTCCTCTCCAACAATTTTTGTATATCTTTCATAGCCTGTCCTCACCAGTAGAGTCGCCAAAGTTGTTAGGAGAAATATGAGCAGAAGAACTATTAGAGAAATAGCAGCCAAATAACATGTAATTCTATATTAGATTCAATATATATGTTTTTCTGTTACAAGGAATGAAGAAGAGAAAAGTAACATTCAATAGAACATAGAAGATCATGATCCCTTTGGTTGAAGATGTACCAGACCAGTTCGGTGAGAATCACACCTCTCTCTCTTTCCCTCAACTGAACCCTCAGTCAATTCTAAAAAAATGATTCCACCTGGATGCCCGCTCAATAGAAAGTAATCACTTATTTAAATTATTTCTCCACCTAACCTCTTAACCACTTCCCTACTCTTTATTTACCATCTTTATCCTCTTCTGGTAAGTGTGTAATAGGTGTGGTTTTGGCATGATGTTACTAACAGAAGTGCAAGGTCGCAATATGACAAGAGAAGAAGGTGACATGAAATAGTGGAGGAAACATGAAGAAAAGTGAAAACCGCACGCAGATGATGAGGTGGACAACCCACTACATAGAGGATGAAACTTCACTTTTACACATATCTATGAGAAAAAAACTAAAACAGAGTTGACAATATGAATAAGAGGATCAGATATCCCATTGAAGAGAAACAGTCATATTAATACAAAATAAAAGGATACAATAGGGTATAATAAGCACAACAACACAAACTAGTATCCATCATATGGTTAACATGGAATTAAAGGTGGTAGTAACAAACAAGAAGAATAAAAAGTTGAATAGTTAAGAATGGAGGCAGAAACTTATCCCACTATGTGGGGTAGTGTTTATTCTAGAGTCGCATCAGAGAAGAGTCCTAGAAGGGGGAATAATAGGAG
This sequence comes from Viscum album, assembly GCA_963277665.1. Taxonomy (NCBI): domain Eukaryota; kingdom Viridiplantae; phylum Streptophyta; class Magnoliopsida; order Santalales; family Viscaceae; genus Viscum; species Viscum album. The sequence goes on along the minus strand of OY728125.1, from coordinate 719,281,158 downwards.
AGTCTTGTTTTTTTACAGTGAAAATAGACTGTAATTTATAGAAAGGAGATAAGAATTTGGATACCTCTGATGGCTAGGATCAAATCCAAGTGTCTACATCTTGGATTTTCTCTTGCAATGGCGTAATCATCCTGTAACATATTCCACATGATGCCTCTCTCCTCAAAGAGCTACCAGATATCCTTTGTTTGATGAATGTTGGTCTTGAATTTGAAGTGATTCTCTGGTTTTGAAGTGGAATTGGGCCTTGAAATTTTATGTTGGGCTTCAAACACTTAATGGGTAAGTCTGGTTCATTGTCCCCATCCAATCGTACATAATTTTCCCTCCATCAAAGCTCGAGGCAATGGGTAATTAGGATTGGTTTTTCTTTATATCCTTATCTGACAAATCAAAAGACAACTTGTCAGGTAGAAACAAATAACACTGCAACAAAGCATCAAGCCCATAGACAATAGATGCAAATTAGGTAGAAACATATTCAAATCAGTATTCAATTCCACAAACAATATTTAAATTGTTTAAATGAAAATCCAAAAAAATGATTTCACCAATCAATTTAAAAATGAATTTCTAGAAAACACAGTTGTATTTCTGAGCTTTCCACAAAATGAAATAGGTACCTCCAAATTATAAAAATAAAACACAAGAAACCTGGTTTCAAAATCCAATTAGATTGTATAAGTTTACATTTCCCATGAATTTTCAAAAAAATAATAATAATAACACAGGTGTATTTAAACACATAAATTCCACAAGTATGAATGAAATGAAGTTCCAGGCGAAAAACACATGTTCATTTCTGAATAGATGTTTAATAATATTTTAATTAACTCATGTGAATTTTTAAGAAAGAAACATGCATTTGTAGGATTAAATTCAGAAATATTTTTTAAATGAGAATCATAAATTTTTCCTATGAATTTATAGATTAAAGTCTAAAAAATGAATCCAATTTTATTTATTTACATAAAAGGAACTAAAAAATAAAAAAAATGAAAAGGTAAAATTGACTGGTATTTTAACATAAAAAAGGAGGTATTCTCAATTGATTCCACCAAAAACTTTTCTACAAATAAACCTATTATTACTCCTTCACACTTAATTTTTACACTTACAGGTAAAACATAATATTTCAACCATAATTTACATGAAAATAAAAAATGTGATACCCTCCAATCATTTGTCAAAAATATATCCATCAATGTTCATTAATGAGATCAATTCCTCTCTTCTTATCCTCTCTCACACTGAAATTCACTCAACCTCAAGAATCCACCCATGCTCATTTTGCAACCTACCATACATGGAATTGTATCACTATTTTCTAAATTGTAATTGATAAATTGATTTATGCTCATATCAAGAAAATGCATGTGGATCCATATGATTGATTAAGTTCTAACTTCTCCACAAAAGACACAAATGGGGTGCACTAATCATGAGGATTTGAAACAAGATTATAATGTTGGATTAGGGATGCTGGGTATGAAAAAGAGAATAAAAGGCCAAGGAGAGGAAGTTAGGCTCTCAATACAATGAATGGTTATTCAAGAATGTTTGATTAAGTTATTGTACCGCAAAGCATAGATGATCGAAAACTCTCTAATGTTGTTCTAACTTTTTTCAAGTTATTTCAAGTGTATTTTGGTTATTTTTATTAAAGTTTAATGGAAGGGTGAAAATCAGCCCTATGTAGTCTTGGAAGTGGGTTCAAAGGGAATATTTCAAAGTTTGTGAAACCCTGGCTAGCCGATAGGATATAAAAATGGCTCCAGGTCAGCATAAGGCCCACCGACCAACCAGTGGGAGCAGGCAGCAAGAAAGTAGTTCCAGCAGCAGCACCGGATACCCAGCGGGGGCTACTAGGTATACAGTGGCATTGGGACTACTAGTACAAGGGAGCATTTATGGAAGTCAAAAAGTTTTTTTTTAGGGTCTGAATTGCATTGGCTCAATTCATTAGACCTCAGGTATCCTTGGAGGCTATAAATGGAGGCTTAAGGATGCTTCAATATTTATCCAAAACTTGTGTTCTTCTAGAGGAATGATCCTCGATCTTCCAAGCCATCTTAATCTAAAAAAAATATTCAAAGTTACATTTTATTCTTCCAATTCAAAAGAGGAACAATGTGAACATTCAATATGGGAATTTTGGACATTGAAGGAACCATCCTAAGGTGTGATCTTCATCGAATATCATCAAGCACCATCGAGATTCATTTGATTCATTATTTCTTTGTGTCCTATTGTTCTTTCTTCATCTTCTCTTGAGACTTTATACTTTCTTATATAACACCTTGGCTCTCAAATTTGGAAATTCCCTCCCCCTCTATCACCTTCTCTATATTTCTTATCTTTTATTGAGAGTAGAGACCACATCATAATGGGTTTTCCAAAAAGGAAAACCACATATTTTCTATCACTTTATCATGATTGGTTTCTTTCTTTATCCAATCAAAATCAAGGGTTTGTTTTGTTTCTTAATTTACCATTCAAAATGGATTCTTTGTTTGGTTCTTAGTTCCCATTAAAACCAAGGTTTTGTGGTTTCTTTCTTTTTTCATTCAAAAGTAGGGGACTTCTTTGGTTCTTGATTCTCATTAAAATCATGGGGTTGTTTACCCTCTCAAATCTTCTTGATGGGAGGAGACATAGGGGGACCTTCGAGTAGTATTTCCAAACTCCGTTTTCAATGTGTGTCTTGTCTAATTACATTCTTCATTTATTTTCCGCATCGCTTTTTTATTATTGCCTTGTTTTAATTTTATCTATGCTTTACTTTGATATTATCAATTTATTACATTATATTGCTCTATATTTTATAGCATCAATTTTTTTATTCGTGTTAATTTTTAAGAAGACAATTCACCCCCCCCCCCACCATTTATCAAACCCAACCGAAGTGGGCCTCACTCAATCTCCCTTTCAAATAGAGACCATCATAATCCCCTTTTATTTTCATTATGTTGGATTATGTGTCTCACATCGGACTTGGGTGTTTTGTTATCATTATAATTCTCTATAAATAAACTTCAAGGCCTCTCTTAAGAGGAATATAGGGTATTGGGTTCAATCTCCTTCTATTTATGCATGGTATCAAAAGAGGTCTAACCTAAAAAACCTCCCTCCATTATATTCTCTTTTGTCCTAGGCTTTCAAGGGATTTCCCCCATTGGGGGAGGCGAATCCAGGCCTTTGGCCACTGTCACAGCATTGTCGCACCTTGCCTCTCCTAGTGAGACCTCTCTTGTTGGTCACGACATCCCCAGCGCCCCACTCCTAACGTTGTTTCCCATCCTCTATTGGCCGTAACATCCCCCGACACCCAACTCCTAGCACCCCATCCATCCTCGACGACCCCCTCTAGATGTGGATCCCCTCCAGACATAACTCCCCTATTGTGCACCACCCTGCCAATCGATGTCCCTCCTGCCTACTCATTTGTACCCCCTGTGCGATGGCCCTCCCTATGCGAGAGACCACCCCCGCACATCTCATCTCCCTCCTTGGGATCCCCCACAATCGGTTCTCATCCCTTCACTCCAAAGCAGCACCTCCGAACGCAAATCCCATCCTGCGCGACAACCCTCGATGATGCGCCGCCCCTCCACCCATCTCGACAACACACCATCATCTCCCAACCCCTTTGTCACCCCCTTTCTTATGTCGGTTGTGCATCCCTCCGGTCGCCCCATCTTAACGTGACAACTACTGTTGTGCACAACTCCCTCGCCAACTCCCACATCTTCCAGGTCCTCGTCTAGGTACGCCCAACCTTACCTTGTTCCTGCAACTGATGTGTGGTGCCCCTCCATCCTATGAAGTAGGTCACAACCCCATGGATTGGTGACATCACCCAATTCCTCTGTGCGCACGCCACCCTGCGCGTTGTAGTCCCTTTTTTGTCTGATATGGCTATCTGTCCCTCTCCTCTGCTCGTTGATTCAATCTCATTGTCCTTGTTGGACATTAGAATAGTGTCCTGTCATGTGCTCCTAACTTTACCATTCCTTTCGAGGATTAATCTAGTTATTCCTTCCATTGTAATCAATTTCTAGCTATTCCTACTAGTTTCGAATGATGGTCATTATATTATCCATCATTTTTCTTCATGGGGTAGAATTCATGGTTGTTTATCTTTTATTATATTTGGTCTTTTTTATGTCATCAAGATGGGTATGTGATTGAGGGGGAGTTCTGGAAGTTTCTGTGATTTCTTTTTCATTGACTTGTTTTTTTAATTATGTATTCAAACTTGGTATTCCTAGATTGAGGGGAAGTGTTGGAGTCTGTGTCCCACATAGAAATTGGTTTTTTTATCATTATAATTCTCTATAAATAAACTATATGACCTCTATTAAAAGGCATCTTAGGTATTGGATTTAATCTCCTTCTATTTATACACATTTTAAATTGGACCATGAGTGATTAAATGATCCCATTGAAAGATATTTCAATATTTGTTCTCCCTTCCTTTTTTTTCTTTTATATACTTTTTTTATATTTACAATTTTTTATTTTTATTTTTTAGGAGAATAGGATTTCAAGTGCACTGCAATAAAGAATGAATCGAACCCATTTGAAAACCACACTAGATGAATGGCGCTTCCTGTAGAAACCTCAACCCCAGAAACCCAGGAGTCGGTGCCTTCTGAACATGATGTGTTATCTTAAACTAAAATACACTTTGTTAACAACACATCATGTCCCGTACAGAGGATCATGTGCGGTTCGGGTTCTGAGAAACCGGCAACTTCTGAAACAATTCATCTTTCAAAAGCTGATACCTGAAAATTTTAAATCAAAACGTGGGGTGAGCATTAAAATACTCAGTAAGGGGTTTTTAAAAACATTGTAATATTTGAAAACATTCCTTTTTAAAGAGATCGAACACTTACAAAAGGGAAATTACAGCACATAACATACAAATGCTCAAACAAGGTTTTCAAGAAGAATATGAAACAATTATGTCAATTCTTGAAGGAGTGATAATGGTTATTACGAACAAGTACTACATATGATTTACTTAGACATAAATTTAAAGTAATACATAATCAGAGTTGCGCACAAGGAAATAACTAAATTTTCAGATGTTGGTTACCATTCTATTAAGTGATGACACTAGTCATGCTTCAAGCTTAAAGCTAGGGAAATAAGAACTTTATGAAAACTTTAAAGGCATCGGTCGTGTAATAATTTTATCTTGGAAAGAACTTGTTACATAACTTAAATTATGTGGCATCAACATTTAACTTAGACAATCATGAACATATCACCAAGGTCCATCCCCAAGGTGTCGTTAAAAAATTTACCAAGGTTATTCACCAAGGTATCAGTCTAAAAGTCATCTCTAGAGATTAAGTCTTTACCCAATGCATTGGAGCGCTATCAGGACGCACCCTTAAATTTGCCTTTATTATCATGTGAGCCACATCGTTCATGCTTTACTGAAATGGTTATGTATATTCAAGATGTCCCATACCACCTTGAATATCTCATTCATTTTAATTTTACCCAAGGTGTCCCATACCACTTTGGGTAAATCCAATTTCTTAGTTCATTTAGTGATATGTCATAAAAATGCATTATGTAAATAATAACTAACATAATTAATGAATCATTACACACTTTACTAATACATGATGTGACAGTTCACACAAAAAAGGCAAGGACAAATTAATGACATACATATTTTAGTACAACATCCTTTTCACTAAGGCATATAAAACAGCGATATACTAATGATGAATCTTTGTCATTATAAATCTTTGGAAAAGGGGAAATCTTAAGAAAAACACATGAAATCAATTACGGTGGTAAACGGGCCCTTGAACCCAAAATACATATTTTATCATAAAACTCATCAGGGCAATGTTAGATAAGCCTTTTTAATAAAACATGCCCATTTGTGTGTATTTTAAAAAAACATGTTGGTTTAGCAATCACACAATTCATAGCTTAATAAAATCATCCCAGCATCCAAGAATAGTTTAAGTCCTGCTATTTATAAAAGAAAATATTCTTATAAATATATACACACGTGCACATATATATACCCGAAGTGTATATATGGGTTTTACACAATTCAAAACAAAGTTTATTAAATTCCTTAGGTAACTCAAAGTTTCCAACCATAATTCAATTACATGGTTGAAACTAAATCCATATAAGGTTTGTTATAAATGTAACCATGTGTATAAAAATTAAGGTTTTACAAACATAACTTCACTTAAACCAAAAGAGCATAGTTTGCAAATATATATCTAAAAATTTCATCTAAATATTGATGCCAAAAACAGGTCGGGTTAAGTTAGGAGAAAACATTCACGAACTATATATATATATACATACCATATACATTAAATACGAGGTTGAGATAATTTTTTTTTTTAGAAAACCGAAATATAAAATCGTAAAATAAACAACCTGGGGAATTTGTAAACGTGCTTATACAAAGTGTATATACCGTTCACATATATATGAAACCATATATACAAAATATATAATAACCGATGGACTTGTATATACACATGTGAGCAGTATATACCGGTTTTGAAAAAAAAACTGGAAACAAGGTATATACGCACCCTCACATATACAACCACTGGAAACACGAATGCCAACTCCTTGAAGGCAGAACCGAGGGGTATATATATATCAAGTGTATATATGTAAATATGAGTTGTGTTTAAACCGAATGTTTCTTTAAAGGAAGACAAGCATGTAGGAACCCTTACCGAGTTTGAGGAGGAAGCTTGGACAGGTGCACCGTGCTGGGTTGCTGGGAGTTCGAGGTAGATGAAGGAGGAAGAAGAAGAAGCTGCCGGAACTTCAAAAAGCGGGGGGGCTTAAGTACAGCCTCGGTGCAGGAAGGGTGTCTCGGCCCATGGGTAGGCCGTCGTGGGAGAAGGACGAGAGCACAGTGAGCTAGGAGGGGGAGTGTTCGGGGGTCAGCGGTGCAGTGCGAAGGGAGGGGCCTGGCGTCCTTGGTGCAGGTATACAGGCGCAGGACCTCGATGCTAGGAAGAAGACGATGGGGCGACACGGACTGCTTGGCGCGAAAAGAAACGGACGGCGCCGATTCGTTCTTGGTGCGATCGAACGGCTGGAGCGTGGAAGATGTGATGATCGTTTAAAAGAATCTGAGGGTCGAGATCGAATCTCGGGAGAGATCGGGCGGCTACGGAGACGTGGGAGAGGTCTCACATTAAAAAAACGGGCTGGACGGCTGAGATCTACACGGGAGTTGATCGGACGGTCCCGGTCGTAGGGGGCTCGTCCCACATCGAAACGGAAGGATTTTGAGGCGCGGCTTATAAACCAAAGTGTGCGGCCTTCGGTTCAATAACACCAACACACACGCACCCGGGGCCTTACACACGGGTCCCTCCCCCCCCCCCCCCCCCCCGCGGGCCTTGGCCCAACCTCACGCATCGCGCGCCGTGGCCTCATACACGGGCCCGCACGTGCGACCTGGGTAACCTACGCTCGGCCCACCCCGAGCCTCTACTCTGGCTGACTCCTTACACGCGCACCTGGGGGCCCGATGGCGGTACCTCGGGTCCCTACGGGTTCTCGGCCGTGGCTTGAGGGCTTGTCCCTTGAGGATGCCCTTGGCTTGCCGGGTCCCACTCAATTTTTTATAAAAAATTAATTTTATTATATACTTAGAGTGAAATGTAGGAATTTAGTAAAAACAAATAGTTTTAACTCAAAATGTTAAAACCAATTTCAAGTTTAGATAAAATATTTTAACTCTTGGTATAAAAAAAACATGCCTTTTGTATAATACTATTATAATCACTAGTATTTTTAAAATACTCTACTATTTGTTTTAAAAAATTCTTTTAAAGATCAAAAGTTTCCCACAAATTTCATAATTTATGAGATCAAAAGATAAAATTATTACCAATTCCCTCTAAACATATATATTTTTTTTATAAAAAGAATACCAAGTTTTCAACTACCTAGGTATTCATCGGGATTTTGTAAAAACGAGGAGATTTACTTCTAAGAATACTCTTTATTTTAAAACGAAGGATCTTCTATGAAAGAATGTTTTTAAGAATGAGGGAATAAAAATCGAGTTCTCTTTTAAAGTAAACTTTATTAGTGGAAACGCAACGATCGTTTTGAAAACCCAACGGATATATAAACATAACGGTCATAACTCAAAGAACTAATATAAATGCAGGGGTGTGGGGTACCTCTTAAAACAGAACACTTTAACAGGAAGGATGGCTATCCTCATACCATTGGTATAAGGCCCCAGCCTTAAACCTTACTTAATATTGAATTAAAAGAATAATTCACGTTGAGGATCTTTTCGGGTTTAGAGTTTTAGAGAATTAGATCATAAAACTTGCATTACATTCCACATATAAACAAGGTGGTTACATAAAGATAGTATTCTTCATTCCCATCAAAGGAAACATATTTAAAATAAAACATGGATTCATTTTTGACACTTCCTTGACACTATCATCATATCATGTACCTTTTCCTTGACCTGTGAAAAACATTTCAAAAAACTTGGGATGAGAATAAAAAGCTCAGTATGGGTTATAAAAATATGGAAAGGAAACATGGGTACATATGTACATAAGGATGAGATCATACTTTACCCATAAAACATAAGCACTTTAACATACCTCATCAAATCATTAATAAATCATAGAAATCATAAGACATAAAGGTAACTTGAGGCATTCATAACATTCTTACGTAGGGAGTAACCCTCTTGGTTACATTTGGAATACCCATCACAGTATATTCCCTAAATCTCTTCGGAGAAACCTTAATGTTTCACTCCTTCGCGTTACCCAATGCATTGGAGAGCTATATCGGGCTCACCCGCCCTTAGTTTATCACGGAACCACCCGTCTTCATAATAATGCCCAAGAACCATAACATAATCGTATCACATAAAACATGCATAAAGGAAACATAACATTTCCACATTTCAATCACAAGATATCAATACAACACAAAAACATTGTGAAAACCATTTTCAATACCAAAATAAAAGAAAAGTAAAACATGGTATTTATTTTTCTTTTAAAAAGAAGGTATGGCTTGTAGAGGAAGCCGAAACTCAAATAACGGTCATGACGGCGGAGAAGTCGTTGTCGCCGCATACGTACGACAAAAACATTCCCTTTTGTCATTTAGTAAACGCTTCGTATAAAAAATATTCCTTTTGAATAAACAGAAAAGTCAAAGGGGTTTATACACCGTATAAAAGAAAGTTGTGTATAAAATAAAATATGCCTCAATGAAAGGAGATTGAGACGAAGTCCCATACCTCGTATCCGACTTGACCCGACCGTTCTTTAATTTCCTGAATAATAAACTTGAGTTAATCTCTACTTGCTTATGAACCTTTTTCAAGTTCATTATTCCTTTTATACCATGTTATGAACATCATGTAATCATTTAAGTTAATAATGTTCATTTTTTCGGTATTTGGTTCTTAAGTCAAAAATAGACTTCTTACACTTACATGTTGTTAATTTGGTCAAAGGTTCATTATATCCAGAATGATATTAATGATTTGGATAACATATATATCATATATATTCATCATATACATGTATTTATAATATTACATCACATTTAGAGGTAAGAAATGAAATGCACTGTTCATGGAGACGGTAAGCCGTACGTACGCATGAACGCTACTTCCATTTCTATTTCGTATTTTCTGGAATGGAATCATAATGATATAAGAGTATATTATAATTCTAGTATAATAACATATATAATATCATTAACTTTATCCTTTACACATCCCACATATGGTATTAACGAATCAAATCACTTTCAGGGGGCGGTAGTCCGCACTTCTTAAAATGAAGATATCGTGTTTACCCATAATGGGAACCATAAAGGTATGCCCAAAATGAAAAAAAAACAGAAGCTTAAGGAAAACATAAAAATATTATATATCATATATAAAAATAGTGACATCATAATGGCCACCTTTAAAGGTGTTAAATGAGTATTGAACAATCATCGTTTCGGGAGGCAGAATTTCGCCATCCACGGAAACCGTATGTTCTTTAACCATTTGATGTAGTTGTGTGAGATTTTAGCTCAAATAAATATTATAACAACATCCTAGTATATTGAAGATACTGGTGTTGTTACAAAGGAAGTAAATAAAAAGAGTTTAGGGGGTTGGAGAAACAAAATAAAACAAATGAACATGAGAGAATGAATTACCTTTAAAAGTGTAACTCCTTTTGATTTGAGCCTAAAGGCTTCCTTTGAAAGGATTCTGCCCAAAGGGAATCCTCTAGGATGAGGAGAGGGATGTGGAGAGAGTAAATGGGCAGGGGTTGGCCGATCCAAAGGCTTGAGGAGTGTGTGAAATGAGGTAGAGGTGGGGGCCTTTTATAAGAGGAGAGGAGGGGCACTTTTGGAAAGTAAAGAAATATTACTTTATTTGAAAATGTGTTTCGGTTTTAAAAGGTCCCACATTGATATAATTCGTGGATAAGGTGATAAGGGTTCTAAATACACTCATCCAATTGGTTTTGTACATGTGTAGTTCATAGATTTGACATTATCTTTCCATTTTATTTAAATCGTCAAATAATGATGTCATCGGTGCATCATTATTATGTCATAAATAATTTAATTTATTTAATGTCTAAAAATCATAAAAAAAATACTATGATGTAGGAAATCTTTTTAGATTTCAAATGACTATTTATAATCAAAAATATGATCTCTATAACCCCATGTAAAAATTGTTTTCGTAAAACATATTATGTTTGTGTCATTTTTACTTTTACATTAAATAAAAAGTTATTTATGTCATTTCCCAACCAAAATGTCTTCATGGGGTCCCCAAGTTGACCCATGGCTTTTCTTGGTCTGCCATGACACAACCAATAAGTTTGGGACATGTGTCTAGGTCATTTCATATTATTAAAGCATTATTTATACCTTAAACTACCCTAATTACCACTAATCGCGATTAAAAACATAATAAGTTACTATTCACCAAAAAAAAATTAATCCCATTGAACCACATTTTACTTCTTAATGAAAACCATGTATGTCGGATTTTCAAAATTCAATACACATTAGTGGTAAACTTTCATTTAACTGAAAAATCAGTTTGCTTGATTACCACTTAGTGGTTTCACTATTCATCAAAAATTGAAGTTTTTCAGAAAATTACCAAAAATTCACCCTAAGCTATATTTGATATTCCGAATTCAAAAATGAAGTCTATTTTACAAAATTCAAATCATATAAGTCACATTAATTAATTTAATAATTAATTCCCGCTGCCAGAGCAAATAGCGTGTTTTTACAAAACAATAAGTATCAAAAGATTGACACCAGTTTAAGTCTAATTTCAAAGTGAAATTGATTCCAATGACCACCATTGGATAAAATGGTAAATATATATCCTAATTTCACTTCAAAACCAATTCAAAACATAATCTAATCATATAAATAAATTAGATTAAAAAGCAGTTTTGATGTAAAATGCAGTATTTTTCACTATTCATTAAAAAATGAACATTGTCAGAAAAATACCAAAAATTCACACAAGGTAAATTTTGATGTCCAAATCATAAAGAATAAGTTTATTTTGACAAACATATTTTATAAAATTGTCAAAATATAGATTCAAAAATGGTTTGCCATCAAAAGGCAGTAAAACAATCTTTTAAGAATATTAGTGTATTCCATGCATAAGATTGTATTTATTTTCATTTTAAGCCTCTATAACACTATCTTAATCATTAATAGACATAGATAAAAATATCTATTATTCATTACTTACTTGGGATGTTACAATTGGCGTTGAGCATGTGTGTCGTGGCCCTGGCGATTATACTTTTCACGCTGATGGACCCTGAAGATGACGACTATCCGATTGCCCGCGTTGTGGTTCTTTGTAGTCTTGCGGTGGCCGTGTTAGGTCTTGTGCATGGTACATTCAACTAGTTGGGTCTCGTTGTAAAGTAATGTTTTAATAAATGTCAGTTTACCTTATTCTCTATGTTTTATTTCATTTCTAATTCCTTATTAGCAAAACAAATAAAACAAGAGGCATTATTAAAGGCATAACACTTCTTACATAAACCAGTTCCTAAAACCTGGGGCGTCACATTATCCCCCCCTTTAGAAAATTGCGTCCTCGCAATTTATTTCACAACACTACAAGGATCAGAAACGTTCCTACCACCTCCACCAACGAATAGGGTCGACAGGTGCATTTAGAGGGATCCCCGTAGTGAAGCTCACTTCTTCCAGCTCCCTAATCCACATACACCTAAGACAGGAGGGGTTGCACTTATGCTCCGGGCCTTCAGGCCTTCAGAGGGAAGCTCGAACCGTACAAAGTTCTGATATGTCTTTGCAGACCAATGTACAAAGAACTTTCCGAATTATGTCTCGGTCGAGGATATCGAAGCCATATATATGGTCAAACAGGCTAAAGCTGAGAAGTTGGAGCATATAAGCCGCATAAAGATTTCCCTCTAACGCAGCCTCCTGAAATTTCACTCTGGCCGTGAAGTTTCGGCCTAGGGTGAAACAAAGAAAGATCCCTTCGTGGTAACTTCCTCGTCGTTCACGTCCGGCTAGCTGAGCAGAGCCAATGCGGTAATAGATGGAGGCATTCCCCTGGCAGGTGCGGAGAATCTCCGGACCATTTGTTACCTCAAACCACTGCTTGCACGTTCTTCGCAAACTTGCGAAGGGGTCATACTCATCCTCACACGTCTTGATTGCAATTATTTCCAGAATCTCGGTGGGAAGAGATAACAGGTGGGTTTGTCCTTCCATCTGAAAGTTTTAAGACAGGAGTTCCATTACTTGAAAATCATACAAGGACAAAAACAAAGTAAGGACAAGGAAAGGGGAAGACAACATTTCAATAAACATACGTTTATTATTATTAGTGCTTGAGTTTCCCTTACTCATTGACTAAACGAACTCCACACAGAGAAGCAAAACTCCCTAACTCCTCGAACCAAACACAGGCCGAGCATTCAGGGAAAAACTCATGAGGACACCTATGACATCTTACGAGTCTAGAATGGGGGGCATGGAGTTGAGAGACATCTTCATACACTTGTCGTCTGTAAGAAAATCGGGTGGACTCATCTTCTAACCTTCTGAAGTCCAACAACTGACCCCAGAAGCCATAGTTTAAAATCTGACAAAGGTAGCCCGCTCGGAGGTCTCCGTCAGCAGCAGCTTCTTGAAAGGGGTTATCAAGCATAGTGCCAAAGTTCTCACCCGCCGTGAAAATCCGGAAAAGTCCCTCGTAGTACCTTCCTCGACGTACATAGGAGGGAAATTGGGTTATTATCATAAGGAGGTAATCTATTCCTACCCCTTGGTGTAGCTGAAGCACCCGTGGTGAATTGGATACATCGTAAAGGTGTTTTCATGTCATGCGGATATGGGCATAGTTTAGAAAGTCCTCACGGCTGGCTAAAGACACAATGGTCTCTAGGGCCTCTGTGGGGAGAGATAAGAGATTTGTGCCTTCATTTTCCATCTGAAAATTAAGAAAACCCAGTTTTTTAATAAAATTGAAATACATATACATATATATTTTTGTTTCAGTTTCTGGCTTTCCAGAGTTATCCAAACCGAACCTCTGATACCAACTGTAGAAACCCCAACCCCAGAAACCCAGGAGTCGGTGCCTTCTGAACATGATGTGTTATCTTAAAATAAAATAAACTTTGTTAACAACACATCATGTCCCGTACAGAGGATCGTGTGCGGTTTGGGTTCTGGGAAACCGGCAACTTCTGAAACAATTCATCTTTCAAAAGCTGATACCTGAAAATTTTAAATCAAAACGTGGGGTGAGCATTAAAATACTCAGTAAGGGGTTTTTAAAAACATTGTAATATTTGAAAACATTCCTTTTTAAAGAGATCGAACACTTACAAAAGGGAAATTACAGCACATAACATACAAATGCTCAAACAAGGTTTTCAAGAAGAATATGAAACAATTATGTCAATTCTTGAAGGAGTGATAATGGTTATTACGAACAAGAACTACATATGATTTACTTAGACATAAATTTAAAGTAATACATAATCAGAGTTGCGCACAAGGAAATAACTAAATTTTCAGATGTTGGTTACCATTATATTAAGTGATGACACTAGTCATGCTTCAAGCTTAAAGCTAGGGAAATAAGAACTTTATGAAAACTTTAAAGGCATCGGTCGTGTAATAATTTTATCTTGTAAAGAACTTGTTACATAACTTGAATTATGTGGCATCAACATTTAACTTAGACAATCATGAACTTATCACCAAGGTCCATCCCCAAGGTGTCGTTAAAAAATTTACCAAGGTTATTCACCAAGGTATCAGTCTAAAAGTCATCTCTAGAGATTAAGTCTTTACCCAATGCATTGGAGCGCTATCAGGGCGCACCCTTAAATTTGCCTTTATTATCATGTGAGCCACATCGTTCATGCTTTACTGAAATGGTTATGTATATTCAAGATGTCCCATACCACCTTGAATATCTCATTCATTTTAATTTTACCCAAGGTGTCCCATACCACTTTGGGTAAATCCAATTTCTTAGTTCATTTAGTGATATGTCATAAAAATGCATTATGTAAATAATAACTAACATAATTAATGAATCATTACACACTTTACTAATACATGATGTGACAGTTCACACAAAAAAGGCAAGGACAAATTAATGACATACATAGTTTAGTACAACATCCTTTTCACTAAGGCATATAAAACAGCGATATACTAATGATGAATCTTTGTCATTATAAATCTTTGGAAAAGGGGAAATCTTAAGAAAAACACATGAAATCAATTACGGTGGTAAACGAGCCCTTGAACCCAAAATACATATTTTATCATAAAACTCATCAGGGCAATGTTAGATAAGCCTTTTTAATAAAACATGCCCATTTGTGTGTATTTTAAAAAAACATGTTGGTTTAGCAATCACACAATTCATAGCTTAATAAAATCATCCCAGCATCCAAGAATAGTTTAAGTCCTGCTATTTATAAAAGAAAATATTCTTATAAATATATACACATGTGCACATATATATACCCGAAGTGTATATATGGGTTTTACACAATTCAAAACAATGTTTATTAAATTCCTTAGGTAACTCAAAGTTTCCAACCATAATTCAATTACATGGTTGAAACTAAATCCATATAAGGTTTGTTATAAATGTAACCATGTGTATAAAAATTAAGGTTTTACAAACATAACTTCACTTAAACCAAAAGAGCATAGTTTGCAAATATATATCTAAAAATTTCATCTAAATATTGATGCCCAAAACAGGTCGGGTTAAGTTAGGAGAAAACATTCACGAACTATATATATATATACATACCATATACATTAAATATGAGGTTGAGATAATTTTTTTTTAGAAAACCGAAATATAAAATCGTAAAATAAACAACCTGGGGAATTTGTAAACGTGCTTATAAAAAGTGTATATACCGTTCACATATATATGAAACCATATATACACAATATATAATAACCGATGGACTTGTATATACACATGTGAGCAGTATATACCGGTTTCGAAAAAAAACTGGAAACAAGGTATATACGCACCCTCACATATACAACCACTGGAAACACGAAGGCCAACTCCTTGAAGGCAGAACCGAGGGGTATATATATATCAAGTGTATATATGTAAATATGAGTTGTGTTTAAACCGAATGTTTCTTTAAAGGAAGACAAGCATGCAGGAACCCTTACAGAGTTTGAGGAGGAAGCTTGGACAGGTGCACCGTGCTGGGTTGCTGGGAGTTCGAGGTAGATGAAGGAGGAAGAAGAAGAAGCTGCCGGAACTTCAAGAAGCAGGGGGGCTTAAGTACAGCCTCGGTGCAGGAAGGGTGTCTCGGCCCATGGGTAGGCCGTCGTGGGAGAAGGACGAGAGCACAGTGAGCTAGGAGGGGGAGTGTTCGGGGGTCAGCGGTGCAGTGCGAAGGGAGGGGCCTGGCGTCCTTGGTGCAGGTATACAGGTGCAGGACCTCGATGCTAGGAAGAAGACGATGGGGCGACACGGACTGCTTGGCGCGAAAAGAAACGGACAGCACTGATTCGTTCTTGGTGCGATCGAACGGCTGGAGCGTGGAAGATGTGATGATCATTTAAAAGAACTTGAGGGTCGAGATCGAATCTCGGGAGAGATCGGGCGGCTACGGAGACGTGGGAGAGGTCTCACATTAAAAAAACGGGCTGGACGGCTGAGATCTACACGGGAGTTGATCGGACGGTCCCGGTCGTAGGGGGCTCGTCCCACATCGAAACGGAAGGATTTTGAGGCGCGGCTTATAAACCAAAGTGTGCGGCCTTCGGTTCAATAACACCAACACACACGCACCCGGGGCCTTACACACGGGTCCCTCCCCCCCCCCCCCCCCGCGGGCCTTGGCCCAACCTCACGCATCGCGCGCCGTGGCCTCATACACGGGCCCGCGCGTGCGACCTGGGTAACCTACGCTCGGCCCACCCCGAGCCTCTACTCTGGCTGACTCCTTACACGCGCACCTGGGGGCCCGATGGCGGTACCTCGGGTCCCTACGGGTTCTCGGCCGTGGCTTGAGGGCTTGTCCCTTGAGGATGCCCTTGGCTTGCCGGGTCCCACTCAATTTTTTATAAAAAATTAATTTTATTATATACTTAGAGTGAAATGTAGGAATTTAGTAAAAACAAATAGTTTTAACTCAAAATGTTAAAACCAATTTCAAGTTTAGATAAAATATTTTAACTCTTGGTATAAAAAAAACATGCCTTTTGTATAATACTATTATAATCATTAGTATTTTTAAAATACTCTACTATTTGTTTTATAAAATTCTTTTAAAGATCAAAAGTTTCCCACAAATTTCATAATTTATGAGATCAAAAGATAAAATTATTACCAATTCCCTCTAAACATATATATTTTTTTTATAAAAAGAATACCAAGTTTTCAACTACCTAGGTATTCATCGGGATTTTGTAAAAACGAGGAGATTTACTTCTAAGAATACTCTTTATTTTAAAACGAAGGATCTTCTATGAAAGAATGTTTTTAAGAATGAGGGAATAAAAATCGAGTTCTCTTTTAAAGTAAACTTTATTAGTGGAAACGCAACGATCGTTTTGAAAACCCAACGGATATATAAACATAACGGTCATAACTCAAAGAACTAATATAAATGCAGGGGTGTGGGGTACCTCTTAAAACAGAACACTTGAACAGGAAGGATGGCTATCCTCATACCATTGGTATAAGGCCCCAGCCTTAAACCTTACTTAATATTGAATTAAAAGAATAATTCACGTTGAGGATCTTTTCGGGTTTAGAGTTTTAGAGAATTAGATCATAAAACTTGCATTACATTCCACATATAAACAAGGTGGTTACATAAAGATAGTATTCTTCATTCCCATCAAAGGAAACATATTTAAAATAAAACATGGATTCATTTTTGACACTTCCTTGACACTATCATCATATCATGTACCTTTTCCTTGACCTGTGAAAAACATTTCAAAAAACTTGGGATGAGCATAAAAAGCTCAGTATGGGTTATAAAAATATGGAAAGGAAACATGGGTACATATGTACATAAGGATGAGATCATACTTTACCCATAAAACATAAGCACTTTAACATACCTCATCAAATCATTAATAAATCATAGAAATCATAAGACATAAAGGTAACTTGAGGCATTCATAACATTCTTACGTAGGGAGTAACCCTCTTGGTTACATTTGGAATACCCATCACAGTATATTCCCTAAATCTCTTCGGAGAAACCTTAATGTTTCACTCCTTCGCGTTACCCAATGCATTGGAGAGATATATCGGGCTCACCCGCCCTTAGTTTATCACGGAACCACCCGTCTTCATAATAATGCCCAAGAACCATAACATAATCGTATCACATAAAACATGCATAAAGGAAACATAACATTTCCACATTTCAATCACAAGATATCAATACAACACAAAAACATTGTGAAAACCATTTTCAATACCAAAATAAAAGAAAAGTAAAACATGGTATTTATTTTTCTTTTAAAAAGAAGGTATGGCTTGTAGAGGAAGCCGAAACTCAAATAACGGTCATGACGGCGGAGAAGTCGTTGTCGCCGCATACGTACGACAAAAACATTCCCTTTTGTCATTTAGTAAACGCTTCGTATAAAAAATATTCCTTTTGAATAAACAGAAAAGTCAAAGGGGTTTATACACCGTATAAAAGAAAGTTGTGTATAAAATAAAATATGCCTCAATGAAAGGAGATTGAGACGAAGTCCCATACCTCGTATCCGACTTGACCCGACCGTTCTTTAATTTCCTGAATAATAAACTTGAGTTAATCTCTACTTGCTTATGAACCTTTTTCAAGTTCATTATTCCTTTTATACCATGTTATGAACATCATGTAATCATTTAAGTTAATAATGTTCATTTTTTCGGTATTTGGTTCTTAAGTCAAAAATAGACTTCTTACACTTACATGTTGTTAATTTGGTCAAAGGTTCATTATATCCAGAATGATATTAATGATTTGGATAACATATATATCATATATATTCATCATATACATGTATTTATAATATTACATCACATTTAGAGGTAAGAAATGAAATGCACCGTTCATGGAGACGGTAAGCCGTACGTACGCATGAACGCTACTTCCATTTCTATTTCGTATTTTCTGGAATGGAATCATAATGATATAAGAGTATATTATAATTCTAGTATAATAACATATATAATATCATTAACTTTATCCTTTACACATCCCACATATGGTATTAACGAATCAAATCACTTTCAGGGGGCGGTAGTCCGCACTTCTTAAAATGAAGATATCGTGTTTACCCATAATGGGAACCATAAAGGTATGCCCAAAATGAAAAAAAACAGAAGCTTAAGGAAAACATAAAAATATTATATATCATATATAAAAATAGTGACATCATAATGGCCACCTTTAAAGGTGTTAAATGAGTATTGAACAATCATCGTTTCGGGAGGCAGAATTTCGCCATCCACGGAAACCGTATGTTCTTTAACCATTTGATGTAGTTGTGTGAGATTTTAGCTCAAATAAATATTATAACAACATCCTAGTATATTGAAGATACTGGTGTTGTTACAAAGGAAGTAAATAAAAAGAGTTTAGGGGGTTGGAGAAACAAAATAAAACAAATGAACATGAGAGAATGAATTACCTTTAAAAGTGTAACTCCTTTTGATTTGAGACTAAAGGCTTCCTTTGAAAGGATTCTGCCCAAAGGGAATCCTCTAGGATGAGGAGAGGGATGTGGAGAGAGTAAATGGGCAGGGGTTGGCCGATCCAAAGGCTTGAGAAGTGTGTCGTGGCCCTGGCGATTATACTTTTCATGCTGATGGACCCTGAAGATGACGACTATCCGATTGCCCGCGTTGTGGTTCTTTGTAGTCTTGCGGTGGCCGTGTTAGGTCTTGTGCATGGTACATTCAACTATTTGGGTCTCGTTGTAAAGTAATGTTTTAATAAATTTCAGTTTACCTTATTCTCTATGTTTTATTTCATTTCTAATTCCTTATTAGCAAAACAAATAAAACAAGAGGCATTATTAAAGGCATAACACTTCTTACATAAACCAGTTCCTAAAACCTGGGGTGTCACATTATCCCCCCCCCTTTAGAAAATTGCGTCCTCGCAATTTATTTCACAACACTACAAGGATCAGAAACGTTCCTACCACCTCCACTAACGAATAGGGTCGACAGGTGCATTTAGAGGGATCCCCGTAGTGAAGCTCACTTCTTCCAGCTCCCTAATCCACATACACCTAAGACAGGAGGGGTTGCACTTATGCTCCGGGCCTTCAGGCCTCCAGAGGGAAGCTCGAACCGTACAAAGTTCTGATATGTCTTTGCAGACCAATGTACAAAGAACTTTCCGAATTATGTCTCGGTCGAGGATATCGAAGCCATAGATATGGTCAAACAGGCTAAAGCTGAGAAGTTGGAGCATATAAGCCGCATAAAGATTTCCCTCTAACGCAGCCTCCTGAAATTTCACTCTGGCCGTGAAGTTTCGGCCTAGGGTGAAACAAAGAAAGATCCCTTCGTGGTAACTTCCTCATCGTTCACGTCCGGCTAGCTGAGCAGAGCCAATGCGGTAATAGATGGAGGAATTCCCCTGGCAGGTGCGGAGAATCTCCGGACCATTTGTTACCTCAAACCACTGCTTGCACGTTCTTCGCAAACTTGTGAAGGGGTCATACTCGTCCTCACACGTCTTGATTGCAATTATTTCCAGAATCTCGGTGGGAAGAGATAACAGGTGGGTTTGTCCTTCCATCTGAAAGTTTTAAGACAGGAGTTCCATTACTTGAAAATCATACAAGGACAAAAACAAAGTAAGGACAAGGAAAGGGGAAGACAACATTTCAATAAACATACGTTTATTATTATTAGTGCTTGAGTTTCCCTTACTCATTGACTAAATGAACTCTACACAGAGAAGCAAAACTCCCTAACTCCTCGAACCAAACACAGGCCGAGAATTCAGGGAAAAACTCATGAGGACACCTATGACGTCTTACGAGTCTAGCTTGGGGGGCATGGAGTTGAGAGACATCTTCATACACTTGTCGTCTGTAAGACAATCGGGTGGACTCATCTTCTAACCTTCCGAAGTCCAACAACTGACCCCAGAAGCCATAGTTTAAAATCTGACAAAGGTAGCCCGCTCGGAGGTCTCCGTCAGCAGCAGTTTCTTGAAAGGGGTTATCAAGCATAGTGCCAAAGTTCTCACCCGCCGTGAAAATCTGGAAAAGTCCTTTGTAGTACCTTCCTCGACATACATAGGAGGGAAATTGGGTTATTATCATAAGGAGGTAATCTATTCCTACCCCTTGGTGTAGCTGAAGCACCCGTGGTGAATTGGATACATCGTAAAGGTGTTTTCATGTCATGCGGATATGGGCATAGTTTAGAAAGTCCTCACGGCTGGCTAAAGACACAATGGTCTCTAGGGCCTCTGTGGGGAGAGATAAGAGATTTGTGCCTTCATTTTCCATCTGAAAATTAAGAAAACCCAGTTTTTAATAAAATTGAAATACATATACATATATATTTTTGTTTCAGTTTCTGGCTTTCCAGAGTTATCCAAACCGAACCTCTGATACCAACTGTAGAAACCCCAACCCCAGAAACCCAGGAGTCGGTGCCTTCTGAACATGATGTGTTATCTTAAAATAAAATACACTTTGTTAACAACACATCATGTCCCGTACAGAGGATCGTGTGCGGTTCGGGTTCTGGGAAACCGGAAACTTCTGAAACAATTCATCTTTCAAAAGCTGATACCTGAAAATTTTAAATCAAAACGTGGGGTGAGCATTAAAATACTCAGTAAGGGGTTTTTAAAAACATTGTAATATTTGAAAACATTCCTTTTTAAAGAGATCGAACACTTACAAACGGGAAATTACAGCACATAACATAAAAATGCTCAAACAAGGTTTTCAAGAAGAATATGAAACAATTATGTCAATTCTTGAAGGAGTGATAATGGTTATTACGAACAAGTACTACATATGATTTACTTAGACATAAATTTAAAGTAATACATAATCAGAGTTGCGCACAAGGAAATAACTAAATTTTCAGATGTTGGTTACCATTCTATTAAGTGATGACACTAGTCATGCTTCAAGCTTAAAGCTAGGGAAATAAGAACTTTATGAAAACTTTAAAGGCATCGGTCATGTAATAATTTTATCTTGGAAAGAACTTGTTACATAACTTGAATTATGTGGCATCAACATTTAACTTAGACAATCATGAACATATCACCAAGGTTCATCCCCAAGGTGTCGTTAAAAAATTTACCAAGGTTATTTACCAAGGTATCAGTCTAAAAGTCATCTCTAGAGATTAAGTCTTTACCCAATGCATTGGAGCGCTATCAGGGCGCACCCTTAAATTTGCCTTTATTATCATGTGAGCCACATCGTTCATGCTTTACTGAAATGGTTATGTATATTCAAGATGTCCCATACCACCTTGAATATCTCATTCATTTTAATTTTACCCAAGGTGTCCCATACCACTTTGGGTAAATCCAATTTCTTAGTTCATTTAGTGATATGTCATAAAAATGCATTATGTAAATAATAACTAACATAATTAATGAATCATTACACACTTTACTAATACATGATGTGACAGTTCACACAAAAAAGGCAAGGAAAAATTAATGACGTACATAGTTTAGTACAACATCCTTTTCACTAAGGCATATAAAACATCGATATACTAATGATGAATCTTTGTCATTATAAATCTTTGGAAAAGGGGAAATCTTAAGAAAAACACATGAAATCAATTACGGTGGTAAACGGGCCCTTGAACCCAAAATACATATTTTATCATAAAACTCATCAGGGAAATGTTAGATAAGCCTTTTTAATAAAACATGCCCATTTGTGTGTATTTTAAAAAAACATGTTGGTTTAGCAATCACACAATTCATAGCTTAATAAAATCATCCCAACATCCAAGAATAGTTTAAGTCCTGCTATTTATAAAAGAAAATATTCTTATAAATATATACACACGTGCACATATATATACCAGAAGTGTATATATGGGTTTTACACAATTCAAAACAAAGTTTATTAAATTCCTTAGGTAACTCAAAGTTTCCAACCATAATTCAATTACATGGTTGAAACTAAATCCATATAAGGTTTGTTATAAATGTAACCATGTGTATAAAAATTAAGGTTTTACAAACATAACTTCACTTAAACCAAAAGAGCATAGTTTGCAAATATATATCTAAAAATTTCATCTAAATATTGATGCCCAAAACAGGTCGGGTTAAGTTAGGAGAAAACATTCACAAACTATATATATATATACATACCATATACATTAAATACGAGGTTGAGATAATTTTTTTTTTAGAAAACCGAAATATAAAATCGTAAAATAAACAACCTGGGGAATTTGTAAACGTGCTTATACAAAGTGTATATACCGTTCACATATATATGAAACCATATATACACAATATATAATAACCGATGGACTTGTATATACACATGTGAGCAGTATATACCGGTTTCGAAAAAAAAAACTGGAAACAAGGTATATACGCACCCTCACATATACAACCACTGGAAACACGAAGGCCAACTCCTTGAAGGCAGAACCGAGGGGTATATATATATCAAGTGTATATATGTAAATATGGGTTGTGTTTAAACCGAATGTTTCTTTAAAGGAAGACAAGCATGCAGGAACCCTTACAGAGTTTGAGGAGGAAGCTTGGATAGGTGCACCGTGCTGGGTTGCTGGGAGTTCGAGGTAGATGAAGGAGGAAGAAGAAGAAGCTGCCGGAACTTCAAGAAGCAGGGGGGCTTAAGTACAGCCTCGGTGTAGGAAGGGTGTCTCGGCCCATGGGTAGGCCGTCGTGGGAGAAGGATGAGAGCAAAGTGAGCTAGGAGGGGGAGTGTTCTGGGGTCAGCGGTGCAGTGCGAAGGGAGGGGCCTGGCGTCCTTGGTGCAGGTCTACAGGCGTAGGACCTCGATGCTAGGAAGAAGACGATGGGGCGACACGGACTGCTTGGCGCGAAAAGAAATGGACGGCGCCGATTCGTTCTTGGTGCGATCGAACGGCTGGAGCGTGGAAGATGTGATGATCGTTTAAAAGAATCTGAGGGTCAAGATCGAATCTCGGGAGAGATCGGGCGGCTACGGAGACGTGGGAGAGGTCTCGCGTTAAAAAAACGGGCTGGACGGCTGAGATCTACACGGGAGTTGATCGGACGGTCCCGGTCGCAGGGGGCTCGTCCCACATCGAAACGGAAGGATTTTGAGGCGCGGCTTATAAACCAAAGTGTGCGGCCTTCGGTTCAATAACACCAACACACACGCACCCGGGGCCTTACACACGGGTCCCCCCCCCCCCCGCGGGCCTTGGCCCAACCTCACGCATCGCGCGCCGTGGCCTCATACACGGGCCCGCGCGTGCGACCTGGGTAACCTACGCTCGGCCCACCCCGAGACTCTACTCTGGTTGACTCCTTACACGCGCACCTGGGGGCCCGATGGCGGTACCTCGGGTCCCTACGGGTTCTCGGCCGTGGCCTGAGGGCTTGTCCCTTGAGGATGCCCTTAGCTGGCCGGGTCCCACTCAATTTTTGATAAAAATTTAATTTTATTATATACTTAGAGTGAAATGTAGGAATTTAGTAAAAACAAATAGTTTTAACTCAAAATGTTAAAACCAATTTCAAGTTTAGATAAAATATTTTAACTCTTGGTATAAAAAAAACATGCCTTTTGTATAATACTATTATAATCATTAGTATTTTTAAAATACTCTACTATTTGTTTTATAAAATTCTTTTAAAGATCAAAAGTTTCCCACAAATTTCATAATTTATGAGATCAAAAGATAAAATTATTACCAATTCCCTCTAAACATATATTTTTTTTATAAAAAGAATACCAAGTTTTCAACTACCTAGGTATTCATCGGGATTTTGTAAAAATGAGGAGATTTACTTCTAAGAATACTCTTTATTTTAAAATGAAGGATCTTCTATGAAAGAATGTTTTTAAGAATGAGGGAATAAAAATCGAGTTCTCTTTTAAAGTAAACTGTATTAGTGGAAACGCAACGGTCGTTTTGAAAACCCAACGGATATATAAACATAACGGTCATAACTCAAAGAACTAATATAAATGCAGGGGTGTGGGGTACCTCTTAAAACAGAACACTTGAACAGGAAGGATGGCTCTCCTCATACCATTGGCGTTGAGCATGTGTGCTGTGGCCCTGGCGATTATACTTTTCACGCTGATGGACCCTGAAGATGACGACTATCCGATTGCTCGCGTTGTGGTTCTTTGTAGTCTTGCGGTGGCCGTGTTAGGTCTTGTGCATGGTACATTCAACTAGTTGGGTCTCGTTGTAAAGTAATGTTTTAATAAATGTCATTTTACCTTATTCTCTATGTTTTATTTCATTTCTAATTCCTTATTAGCAAAACAAATAAAACAAGAGGCATTATTAAAGGCATAACACTTCTTACATAAACCAGTTCCTAAAACCTGGGGCGTCACACTGCCTATGATCTTACCCAATAATTAAATGTCTCTCGAAATCCCTTCCTATAATCCCTACACACATTAAAGTTGTATTGGTTTAGGTAGAATACCAGTGTTAGTGGTCTTAAGGTGTTAAGGAAAGGAGAATTTCTAAATAAGAGGTATAGTTTTTATTTGCATGTCTTAGTTTTGTTTGTTCTTCCACATCCCTCAAACTTTATTCAACCATGCTTAAATAATACCTCAAATATCCTCCACATACTAAGATGTTATTATGTTAATGGTGTCACCTAAATGTATCTCCTCTTCCATCAAATAGAATATGAAATAATCATTCGTGTATATGATGAACTACCGCCTCACGAACCAATGTCATTCATTTTCTATTATCATCTCTCATAGATTTATATAATGATAGATTTAGAGTATATATATATATATGATATTTCTAATACTTATTGAGTTTTAATATCACATATACCTTCTTACTTTTCATTCTGTGGGGGATATCATAACGTCTCTCATGTGTACGGTGGATTGCCGCCTCGCGAAGCGATATGATTCATTTTTCACTAACATTTTACATGGGAGATAATAAGCATAATGTTTATGAATATATGTGATATACATGACATGTTTATGGTATCCATGACATATTTACCATACATAAAAGGAAATGTATCATTTTCTTTCTTACCTTTTCATTCACTAAAAATCATAACATCATTCGTGCGTACGTGTGGACTACCACCTTCATGAAGAAATGTGATTCTTTTTTCATCACCACAACACATGGATAATATATATAAGTATATTTAATAAAATAATATGATATATATGTTATGATTATTATTATTGAGATGATGTAATAGTTACATATTTGACAAAGTCAACCTGTCGAATTCATTTTGGACTTTTGAAATGAAAATAATCAAAACTACTGAGGAAAAAATAAATGATTAAGTAACATGGTAAAATTAATAATAAACATAAAAAAAGGTTCTAAAAAAATTAAATAGTCATAAGTTTATTATTCAGGAAGATAGAGAACAAACGTGTCGAGTCAGACTCAAGGTAAGGGACTTCATCTCAATCTCCTTTTGTTGAGGCATATTGTGTTGAGGGAAGAGTGGGTGGAATCAGATGAGACTTCTGGAATAGATGAAATTTGAGGTATTGAAGAATGATCTTCTTCTTTCTTTGCACAAGAATTTTATTCAGAATTTTCTACTACTTCTTGAAATTCTTTATCAGGCTCCGGTTTTTATGGAACCTTAGTCTCTGAATGCAGATCTTATTCTTTCGAAGTTTCATCTATATCTGATACTTATATATTTTCATCCTTCTAAGATTGAGTTTGTAATATCCCAAAAAAATTAAATAGTAATTTTATTTTAATTAAGTATTTATTTAATAATTGTTTTATAATTTAAAAAAAATTAAGAAAGGTTTTCATAAAAAAACTTTTATGAAACTATGATATTTTTACTAATCAAAATAAGATTTTAATCAAATTATAAAGTATCACTTTTCAAGAAATAGTATTTGTTTTAAATAAATGTAATTTTTTTAAAATAAGTTAAAATGTATTCTTTATTTAAAAGTATGTTATAATATTGAATGCCTTATTATTTTACAAAAAACTATTTTGATTTAAAATTATAAACAAATACTAATTTTAAATGTGGTATTAATTTATTTAAAAGAATTATGGAATTATTATATATGATTATATGTTATATTAAAAAATTGATAGATTTTTTTTAATATAATAAACTATTTTGACAATAAGAATGATTATCACTAATTGGTTAACATATAATTTTTTTGTTAATGGAATATAAAATATTTTTAATGCAAATCAATAAATAATAGGAATTGTGAATTTAAAATTTTAAATATATAAAAAATGAAATGATTATTAAATAAGTGATTTTAGTAAAAAATTATATTTTTTTTAATAAAAAGTAATATGAATGTAATAAAAATAATAAAGTCAACATATTTAATTATAAATAAAATTATTATTTGAATTATATATTTTTTAATATAGAATATAATATTAGTAAATAGAATTATAATATTATTATTTTGGTATAAAAGAATGAAACATTAAAAAAATTGGGATATGAGGGGGTGGTTCATCAAAGGGATCTAGGGTTTCACGGAATCCTGAGCCAAGGAGTCGAGGTCGAGCACCATCGAGTCGAAGCTGAGCATAGTCGCGGGGATTAGTTGGTTTAAAAATTATGATCTAAATCTGATTGAATATTTTGGTCTATACTTCTTTTCATCATATTTGTTACTATTTTGTTACAAAACATCTTTGATACTCATTCTGTAGCATAAATATATATATATATATAAATATTTTATAACATTAAATTTGAAGATTATAAATGGCTATTTAATTCTACCTTATAGGAAATTAGTGGAGAGGGCATCCATTCAAATTACTTATAATAGAAGGGGGTCTTGATAGGGGGAGGTGTTATTACTACCTAGGTGTAGTATTGTAATTGCCTTATATTTTAATAAGTATATCATAGGGTGGTTATAAGAGGGGGAGGAGTTGTTTTGTTGCTCAATTTTTTCATTTCAGTTAGGAGGATGTTAGCCTTAACCTAGAGAGAAGTTCTCTTGTCTCAGGTGTTTTGAATTCCAGAATCTTCTACATGTAAGTGTAATTCTCTTCTTAATAATGATCTTCTCTTGTTTTCTTTACTTCCTAATCTAGAAGCTTTATCACTAGGTACTTTCATTGATATTTTTCTAGAGATAGAAACTTTAAGTAAGAGCTTCTTGAAAAGAGAATATGTCAACATTTATGGAGAGTAGGATAACTGACTTAGAAACGTCTGTAGAAGAGTTGAAACCATGACTCTAATGACAAGTGAAACTAGAGTGTAACGACCCAATGTTTTATAAATGGAAATTCCTTTCTTATAAATATTTCATATTATCACGTGAAATCACATCATAATGAACTATTAAGTTCTATGTGACCTTTAAACATAATTTTGTCAGCTCTGTGTTTGGAATTTCAAAAATATGACTTACACTATTGCGATTAGTAAGTTATTTAGAGTCCAATAGAAAAAACATAATTTTTTTATTGAATAGTAACCTACCCTTTTGAAGAGTAATATAACCTTATGAATAGTGATATACCCTAATAAATAGTAAACTTACCCATGATAGTATAAAAATAATATGCAAGTGAAAGCATGATTTATCAATATTATAGAATAAGTAAATGAATATTTTTAAACTACTTTTTTAATAATAAATTATGATTTTATTTAAATATTAAATTAATCATATTTAGAAAATTATTTTTGAAAAATGGATATCATTTTTAGATTCTACATGTCGAAAAATGGTTAGGGTAAAATTTTGGGATTTTTCTAAAATACTTTAACTTTTGATGGATAGTAAAATCTGATAATTCACAATAAATGCTAAAACCTGAATTTCTGCATTATGTTTGAATCATTGATGATGAAATGGTCATTGTTTCAAACTCACATGCATTTATTACTATTCTTGGTTGTGGAATCATCACTATTTCTGGTGTTTTGGTCAGTTTTTCATTTCAGTTAGGAGGCTATTAGCCTTGTCCTATAGCGAAGTTCTCTCCTCTCAGGTGTTTTGAATTCCAAAATCTTCTGCATGTAAGTGTAATTATCTTCTTAATAGAAAATTTCTCCTATTTCCTTGACTTTCTGATCTAGAATCTCTATCATTTCCTATCTTTTTTATCTATTCTCTTTTGAGTTTTGAACAGCTTCCACAAGTTCTGCACCCTACTTAAGCACTGTATTATCTTCTTCACCCTTTCTTCTTACTTCTGTTGTGACCAAGTTATGGTGGTAGATAGACTAAATTTAAGGTAAGTGATTATAATAATTTTTATCAAAAATTTGTCAATATATGAATTTATTGTATTGTAAGGGAAATTTTCATTTTAATAAAATTGTTATGTGTATTACAAATTCCATGTTTTATATATGTGTTATTTATGAGAAAATTCAATTTTTTTATATTTTTTAATTTAAATTTATGGTTTATGTATATATAATTAATTTTAATTTATTCTTTTCATACATATTTACAAATTATTTTTCATACTATATGATTATTTACTTCAAAATTATGAAAATATGTTTATGAGAGTATTCTATTTATGCACAAGTTATATAATTCAAACACACACACACACACACACACATATATATATATATATCTCTTTGTGTGTGTGTGTGTTTTGTTCAATGTTCAAGATCATTTGACTTCTAATTTCAAGTTTATAATTATGTGTATATGTGGATTTATATACATCTTCAATTTTATGTTCTTCAAAACCTAAATGCATATACTTCTAATTATGGTGGTAGTTTCAATTTATATTTTAGTAATGCTTTTCATAATAATGATGCATGTGTATAAATTTATGAATATATGTATGTTTGGCTATTATTTCATGATTTTAATGAATAAGAAATTCATTTCATAACATGAATTTTACCTAATTTGGCATTTCCAAGTTGAGCAAGGATGAAATGTTACTTTTCTAATTTTATTTATATTATATAATTTTTTATGCTTGTGATTATTTATCCATTATTTTATAATCATATTAAAATACAATTGATATTATGTGAAGGGTTTATGCATTTACACTATTTTTTTTTAATAATATGATATTGTCAAAATATCACATTTTTTGAATCAAGTAAATGAGTACTCATTATCTTTATTTAAGGATGAATATTTAAATGATAAAGTTTAAAATTTCCTAAAAGGTATCTTTTGAGGTTATGATTAAAAGTGTGAATAAATGGATGTTAATTGTTTTTATTAACATTCCATGCAAAGGATAATTGACATGAGTTTTGGTTGTACCAAAATTCATAAGTGATTTCCAATCAATGTTCATATTTATATATATACTTATATATTAATAAAAATGTGTATGTGTATTTAATGAATGACTATGTTTCTAAAGAAAAATCTCTAGTGAAAATGTATATATATATAAGGAAAACTCAAAAAAATTATGAAAAATTGGAACTTGGAAATTGTAAATATGATAGGGAGTAAAGAGTGAACTCGTCCCTCAAGAAAGTGGGAAGCCCGAAACAGCCTTCAGTGTTTCAAGACATGGTTTTTTTCAAGAGCTGGAATAATGTTTTCTGAAAAATCATTGGGTTATTTTTAAAGCATTTTTAATGAGTAAGTATTTTCAAAGTATTATAGTATTTTTTTAAAGGTATTTTTCAAATGTGTTCTCAAAGAATTTGAAACCCCTTACTGGGAAATTTAATGTTCATGCCTTGTTTTAAAACTATTTTCCATGGGTATAGAATGATTTTCTAAGGGTGTTCGCTTCCCTTACGGAGTTAGCGCACACAAAGAAATTTAATTATTTTATTTTATTTTTGTTCATATTTGATAAAATGTAATGTATATATCTAATTATATAAAACTTAGACTAGAAAAGATTATGGAAAGTAATATTATCTATGTATTTTTTAGTTATTTTTATAAAAAAAATAAACATTTTTATACACTGAATTCAGAAGTGCGGCTTTGAGGCTTCACAGAGTTGATAGAGAAGTAGAAGATGTGGTTACACTCTCTTAATCTTTCATATATTTATCCAACTATTTGTAAAGTTATACTTCACTTCTAGACTTCCCTTTTCCATATTTTTTAAGAACTTTAAAAACATTAGCTTCAACATATTTAGACCAAGTCTTTTCAATAATATCTTATTTTCCTTTGTCCTATTCAACGGACATAGGAGATTCAGAAAATTGAGCTTCTTGTCCTTCTGATGGAATGAACTGATGAATTTCTGGTTGTACAACTGATAGATGATAAATGGAGAAAGTTTATCCTTGCGTTTCCACTTCAACACTGGAATGAAATTGTTTAACACCATTTAGATAACTTTTAGACACTTTGGCTTGTTTGACTTTATGCATATGTGTAAGGACCCAACCCTGGTTGCTCGGAGCCGGTGCCTTATTTAATTACATTGGAATATAAACAAGGAATATGCATCTCGAATTACTGATTGGTTTTGTAGCATTGGAAACAAGATACATACATAAATTCATATCTACGACTTGAAATGAAAAACAACATAGAAATTCATTCAACAACATCCATAACTCCTAGGTTATTTCTACATGTCATTCATAATAAAAATATTCATGTCTTGAGAAAATGAAACATAAGAAATGGGTGATATCAAATGCCCATTAAGGGTAATAAATACAACATAAGATATCATAAAAATAAACATTAGGCATGTGGAATAACTAAAAACATGTGTCTTTAATAAAAAAACTTGAGCGCGTTATGGTAGGAAAAAGAGTTGAATAAATAATGCCATAGTAAAACATGATCATGGGTATTCTAATAGTCAAATTACCACATAAAACCTCAACACTATTTTCATAATTATGGAATTCATAATATGGGACATCATAACCATACCGTCACGGCCTCAATCCAAGACCATAAATAATAATTTTGTCAAGGCTTTTTGGCAAGACTGTAGTTTGACTCATGAGACCTACCGATGCACTGAGGGGATATAGAGGGACCTACCTGAAACTTACTATGTCCAATGCATTACTCATATAAATGGGGATAAAAATAAACAAAATATACATTCATATTGAAACTAATATATGAAATGTAAATAACTTTCCCCAAACATTAATCATAAAAACTAACTATTCAGAGTAAATTGGTGAATGGTTTTGAGATATAACATCCACAGCCAGACTAATAATAAAAAAATAAATTAAATATGGTAGATGATACCATAATATATTAATCCCAATAATACATAATAATCAACAAGAGTGTTTAAATAGATGAATATACTCTTATAAAATCTTCGAGTAATTCTTGAGATAAATACTCATTTACTTTGAAAAGAATAGTTCTTTTGCAAAAATATTTGTATAATACTAGAAGTTAAGTAAGATAGTATTTGAAAAATAAAATGATTTATTTTATAAAGATAATGGTTTCCAAAATATATATTATAGAGTTCCCTTAAAAATATGTAATAATTTGAGGAATTCCCTTGAAACGGGATTGTTTATCGGGAAGGATTTTTAAAGATCCTTTTAAAACATATAACTCCCCATAAATGAAGGTATGATTCTGGTCGGAACACATATATTTAACATTCAAAAATAATTTACGAGGATTACATATGAATGAATAATAATTTAATTTATTTATATAGATAATAAAAGTAACCTGAATGAAAATGAAGGTTTGGGTAGAAAACCCTTACCTTAAGTCTGAATGTGTTCCAATCTTGAACTTAAGGTCCTGGAATATGAAATTAGACTTATTAATAACTTAATTCAGAGCCTATTAGACACGTATTTATTTTATCATAATTTTATTAAGTTCATTATTTTCTTATTGATAAGTTATAAGGTTGAATTCTGTTGTTCTGGAGTGTTCATTTCTTTGGTTTTCATGATCGGTATATTTGTATATGAGTATGGATGTTCATGTGGAAAGGATTTAATTCTCAAGAATTGAAATTATATATTATTTATAAACATACATAATTTTAAATTGATATATATAGCATTTTTTTACATGGTATGAAGATGAATCAGTGGACGGAATATTAATGAGAATCCCTTAGATTATTTGGCAGTATTTAGATTATTATAAACTAGTTTTGTCATATAAATCATTACTATGTACATATACTGGTTCCTAAATATTAAGTAGGTTATAATACATATTTTACAGCCTGGTTCAACTATAAAATGTTTTCAGGACTGGTAATTAAGGATAAATAGAAGAACAAAACTTTTTCGTCCACAAAGGTTGTAAATTGGAACCTCGTAGACGATGATTTCATTTATAAAAGAGAGAGAGAGAGAGAGAGAAGAGTAAGAAGATTGATAATGGTTATTACATTAACATGGTATAACTCTAGTATATAGATGATACTAGAGTTATAATGATAAATTGGATAAAGGAGTTTAGGAGAGAAAAATAAATGAAGATAAATTGAAATGAAACTAAATGAAGAAGAAAAATGTTTTACCTCTAGAAAACCCTCCTTGAGAAACTCTTTAAGGGAAGGGGTTTTGGTCTCTTTTCAAGACAAAGAGCTCATGGACATGGGTAGTTACTACGCAAGGGTATTTGGGCATAACTTTGAGTATATTCAAGTCTTATAGGAGTAAAGAGAAGAGGGAGTGAGGTGGGTTTTATAGGGAGTGAGGTGGGTTTTATACTTCCCTTACGAGTTTTGACTGAAAACTCCCTTATTAAATTAAATTGTAAATATCTAATTTTCTTGGAAAACATGGAAAATATGAAAGAATGAGATGATCCACAATCAAATAAAGCATTGGGTAAGTTTGAATAAATAATTAAAGTACCTTCCACCACATCATTAGGAACTTCAACCTATGCAGTTGTGACCGCATAAACTCGGTCTTTCTCCCTTGGCCTTATTTGGCGAATGTTTCCCTGATGCTTAGGACATTCATATGAATAATGTCCCATCTCCCTAAAATTGTATCATTGAACATTGGTAGCTTATTTTTCCCCTTTTAATCCCAAGATAGGTGGCCTTTTTCTCTGCACTTGTAACAGACTCTCATTCCATTTAGGCAAGTGTCAGGGTGTTTCTTCCCACAATTATTATGGGATAAAAGGTCAACTCTTCCCTTATTCCCCATTTTTTTATTTCCTTTTCCATAGTTTTCGGCAGACCTCTTCTTCTATTTCTTCCTTTAAAGTCATAAGACTTATAAAATTCCTTTTCCATCTTGATTTCACTTGATAATATATCTTCAAATGATAAGAAACCTTGGGACACTAGAGACCTTCGGAGGAATGGTTTTAAATCATCAAAGAATAGATCAATATTTCTCCTTGGATTATGTATGAAGTCTACAGCATGCCTTCCCAACCTTGTAAATTTGGATTCATATAGAGAAATATTTTCATCCTCCTTCTGCCTCAGATTCAATAATTTCTTTTCCATATCTACTCGTTGTTCGCGGAAAAAATATTTTTCTAGGAATATTTCTTTAAAATCCCTCTATTTCATCACTTCTATTTCTTACTCCTCCTTTGTGTTTTGGATTAATGACCACCAATGATCTGCATCTCCCGGTAGATGATAAACTATCATGTCAACCTTCTATATTTTGTTACATCCCAAAGAAAGAAATATCTTCTCTAGGGAACTTATCCACTACTCAACTACAAATTGGTTTGTAGTCCCATTGAATTATAGAGGATGTTATCGAATAAAGCGATCTTACATAGCTCCCCCACATTGTGGATCCAGAAGTTCCATAAGGGTAAGTTTATTATTCATAACCTCAGTCAGCTATCCCAGTATAGTTATTAGTTGCTCAGTGCCAGTCACAACACCAGATTCAATATCATTATCTTGAATTGGATGAAAATCCCTACATGGGACACTCACATTTATGCGGTTTCCATTCCTTCTACTAGGAACCATTTCTAAATAATGGATTACACAATATTAGGTTATGAATCATAATGTATAATCTCAATGTAGAAAAATACCTAGTATAAAATGAAATTCTATGCATAGGTAATCTCATAATCATAAACATGGGTTCTTTAAGAAAAAATTTACATTTAAATCCTTTATAATGGAATGTAAAGAAAATGTGAATTATTCTAAGCATATCCCCCGAGAGTGTCAAACCAGGTGTGCAGTAAGGCCCATTTTTTTGTACCAGGATACCCCGGGTCAAGCTCAAAACTCCTTGTCAGAGTTTTCACTCTTAGGTGCATCTATGCTAGAACCACGTCCACTTGTAGTATCCAGAAAGGGATGTATTTTCTAGAAAGATCTATATAATCTATTCCTTATGAAATTAACATTATGTTCTTGTATATTTATCCTCAAATACTATTTTATGTATTTTTTCCCTAATCTACTTTTTCTAAATCTAATTTCCATGTTTTGTAATAAACTTCCTCTGATACCAAATGTAAGGACCTGACCCCGGTTTCCTGGAGCCAGTGCCTTATTTAATTACATTAGCATATAAACACAGAATATGCTTCCCAAAGGAATGAGTATTTTAGTATAATTTGAAACAAGATACATACATAACTTCAACATTACAACTTGAAATGAAAAACAACATAGAAATTATTTTGACAACATCCATAACTCCTAGGTTATTTCTGCATGTCATTCATAATAAAAATCTTCATGTATTGAGAAAATGAAACATAAGATAGGGGTGAGCTCAAAATCTTTTTAAGGGTAATAAATACAGTGAAATATATCATAAATATAAACATTAGGCATGTTGAATAACTAAAAACACATGCCTTTAACAAAAAAACATGAAATCATTATGGAAAGAAAAAGAGATGAATAAAAAATGTCATAGTAAAACATGATGATGGGTATTATACTAGTCGAATAACCACATGAACCATCAATACTATTTTCATAATTATGGAGTTCATAATTTGGGACATCATAACCATACCATCAAGGCCTCGTTCAAAGACCATAAATAATCATTTTTTCGAGGCCTTATGCCAAGACCGTAGTTTGTCTCATTATACCTACCGATGCACCGAGGGGATATAAAGGGCCCCAAACAACACATATTATATCCAATTAATTCCTCATATAAGCAAGGATAAACATAAACAGTATATACATTCATATTGAAACTAATATATGAAATGTAAATAACTTTCCCTGAACATTAAGCATAAACACTAACCATTCAGAATAAATTGGTGAATGGTTTTAAGATAGCACATCCACGGATAAACTAATAATAAATCAATAAATTAAATATGGTATATGATACCATAAAATATTGATCCAAATAATACATAATAATCAACAAGAGTGTTGAAATAGATGAATATACTCTTATAAAATCTTTGAGTAATTCTTGAGATAAATACTCTTTTACTTTCAAAAGAAGAGTTATTTTTGGAAAAATTATTGTACAAAACCAGAAGTTAATTAAGAAATTATTTTCATAATAAAATTAGTGATTTTATAAAGATAATTATTTTCAAAAATATATTATAGATTGCACTTGATAATAGGTAATAATTTTAGGAATTCCCTCAAAACAGGATTGGTTATCAGGAAGGATTTTTTAAAGATCCTTTTAAAACATATAACTCCCCATAAATGAAGGCATGATTCTGGTTGGAAAAAATATATAGAACATTAACATAGAAGTTATAAGGATTAAATATGAATTAATAATAATTTAATTGAGTTAAGTAGATAATAAAAGTAAACCGAATGAAAATGGAGGTTCGGGTAGAAAACCCTTACCTTAAGTCTGAATGTTTTCTGCTCTTGAAAATAATGTACTAGAATAAAAAAATAGACTTATTAATAAAATAATTAATAACCTATTATACATGTATTTAGTTTATCATAATTTTATTAAGTTCATTATGTCCTTATTGATAAGTTATAATATTGAATTTCGTCGTTCTGGAGTGTTCGTTTCCTTGGTTTTCATGATTGGTATATTTGTATATGAGTATGGATGTTCATGTGGAAAGGATGTAATTATACAAAATTGAAATTATATATTAATTATGAACATCCATAAGTTTTAATGGTTATATATAGCATTTTTTTACATGGTATGAGGATGAATGGTTGGATGAAATATTAATGACAATCACATAGATTATTTGACAGTATTTGGATTATTATGAACTAGTTTTGTCATATAAATGAATAATATGTACATATATTACATATTTTATAGTCTATTTCAACCATAAAAATGGTTTCATGACCAATAATGAAGGATAAATTGAAGAATGAAACTTTGTCATCCACGAAGGTTGTAAATTGGAACCTCACGTACAATGATTTCATTTATAAAAGAGAGAGAGAGTAAGAAGATTGATAATGGTTATTACATTAATATGGTATAAATCTAATATATAAATGATACTAGAGTTATAAAGATCAATTTAATAGAGTATGTTAGGAGATAATAGTAAAAGAAGAAAAATTGAAATGAAACTAAAGGAAGAAGAAATATGTTTTACCTCTTGAAATAACCTCCTTGAGAAACTCCTTAAGGGAAGGGGTTTTAGTATTTTGGAAAGACCAGGAGCTTCTGGACGTGGAGAGTGACTGGGTAAGGGTATTTGGGAAGAACTTTGAGGAGTTAAAAGGCTTATAGGATTGAAGAGAAGAGGGAGTCGGGGGGGTATAGTGGAGGAGAGGAGGGTTTTCCTATTAATTTACTCTTTATTTTATTATTTTTCCAAAAACAACCAATAGTAATGTTTCTTATGATCAATAGTAGTAATATGTTCATGTGAGTTTGAACCTAGTGGGATTAAATCATACTTACATCACTTATGACCCAATAAATCTTGTATATAGCATTTATTGTAAATTATCGTATTTTACTATTCACCCAAAATTCATGTATTTTAGAAAAATCCCAAAAATTCAGCCCAACCATTTTTCAATTTGTAGAATTAAAAAATGAAATCCACTTTTTGAAAATTATTTTATAAATAATTATACTTTAATTTTTAAATAAAATAATAATTTATTTGAAAAAAACAACATTAAAACTATAACTCATTTAATAACACCTTACAAATTTAACCAAGGTTTCATTAAATTATCTCGTAACCATAAGACAATAAAATAACAATTTATGATTACATTTTTTGAAAATAAATTTCTATTTTAAATTATTAAATTAATCATAAAATTCTAATTAAAATATTTATTACATACAAAAATACCAATACTTATAATATGATAGTTTTTTCACTTTTAAGATGTCTAAATTGTATTTATACATTCATGGGTGAAGCTTCTATTTTTTTTTCTAATTTACTATTCATTAATATTTATAAGGGCATGTTTCTATTCATAAGGGTATGTTATTATTCATTAAAAACTAATTTGATTTTATCAAACTCTAAATATCTTAATAAACGCAATTTTTTATGTCAGTTTTTCAAAATTCAAAACATAGAGGTGGAAAAATTATGTTTACTTACTAGGTTATAAAAAATTGGTGTCTTATAGAGACTTTGTATTTCATGCAGTAAATATTAAATTTATTTTCAGAAACTTGGGGTGTTACAATATTTCTCTTCTTCCTTTCCTCTTTTCAAAGATTCTTATAGGTTTTCTCTTTATTTTCCAAGACCTCAACCTTATCCAACCCAAATCTAGGATCATCAGGTTTTTTCTCTTCTTTCTTCTTCAAGAAAGCTACAAAAACCTCATCAAAAATCATCTTCATTTTCTTCATTATCAAAGGAGGGGAAACTTCTTGTGTCTTTCTCTTTTCAAGAACCTTTTCTTTTAACTTATCATATTCTACTTCAGTCACAGCTTTTTCCAACTTTTCATCAAAATTCTTCAATTTTGGAATAAAAAGAAGTCTCATCTTGATAATTGTTTCCTCACAAAAAAAAAGATACATTCTCCCTCATTAGAGTTTCTTTATTCTTAATCTTTTGAACTTCTGTGAAGTTTACTAAATTTTTATTTAAGAAACATGACAAGAGAATCTTCAACTTAATCGTTCCACACTTGACAGCATCTATATAAGGAAACAAAAATTTCACAAGATTAAACATTCTCATATTTCACAAGATACCCAAAACATATATATCTATCACTTTCAGTGTATTCTTATATCTTTTCCAACTTCGCATGTAACTTGTGGGTAATAATATTAATTTCAAATTCAAAAGGAATTCTGACTAACTCATCCACTTTTTGGAAATTCAATTTATACAGTTCTTCAAACAGGGAAAAAGTAACAACTTTAACACTTTCTTCTTCACTGAACACAACTGAACAATAAAATTGTCCTACTATTTCAGGATAATGAATATTAAAATCATATTTATCAATACGCATACATTACAAACCATGAAAACTAATATCATACTTTAGAATATATTCATAATTTTCATTCTAATGTCTTTAAATTAACATTTCCTTCACTTGTAGTCTGGTTTCTAAGTCACTTGAGGTGGTCACTTAGCATGATCTGATACATCTTTAGGAAACAGATGAACCTTTAGGAATCATACGAACAGTAAAACCAATGGATAAATAAGAAATATACTAGTTATAATTGATGATAAAATCAAGCGGTAAAGAAAGGAGTAGTGACCCACACCCTTTTATAAATGTCTGAGAAGAGAGATGGGTCATCTTCTCCCAGATGAAATGGCTCAAAAGAAACCATATTTTTAATCAATAAAAGATCAATTTATCAAAAGATGAAAATAAATTCACTAAAATTTGGATGTTTTTTTATAATCTTTTGAGAATAATTTTATCAGACGAAGATTTTTATAAAAAAAACATAAATGTTTGTAAAACTTTTTAGAATGTTATAAAATAGAAAAGTTATAAATAGAAAAATAAAATTATAACAATTGATAGTTAAAAAAATGAAGAGTTTGGAATTACCTCCTAGAGAAAAATTTAAACTTTCTTTAGGAAAGTTTTTATGGTGATTGTAACTTCTTGGTTTTGAAAAAAAAAATCATTTTATGGAAGTTTTTAAGAAAATTTTGTCCAAAAAATTAAAAACGTTTAAAAAACATTAAAGAAAAACTAAAAAAAGAGTAAAAAAAGTTCTTCATATTTTTTAAGTATTTTTTTACTTAATATATGGTTATAAACATGATGTATATACGAATGATCATTTTATGTTAACCATTCTTACATTTTGTTTAATCTTTTCAAATCTATCGGAATTGAGTAGTTTTGTAAAAATGTAAGCAAGTTGTTGTGTTCTGATGAATTATAAAGTGATATCTCTATTTTTTGTGTGATCCCAAATTAAATTATGTCTTATATCTATGTGTTTATCTCTCGAGTGATGTGTGGGGTTTTTAATTAAAGCTATAGTAGATGTGTTATCACAAAAAATTCGAGTTTTGGAAAAAATCATGCCAAAATCAGCGAGTGTATGTTGCATCCATAACACTTGAGTGCAACAACTTCCAGTTATCACATATTCAACTTCAATAGTGGAAAGTGTTACTGAGTGTTGTTTCTTACAAAAAAATGAAATTAAAGCTTATCCTATGAAACAAAAAGTTCCAGATATAATTTTTTATGAATTTTACACCTAGAAAAATCAACATCTGGAAAACATTTTAAATTAAAATTATTTCCAATAGTATAAAATGTATAAAGATCCATAGTTCCCTTTAGATGACAAAATATTATTTTTACATTTTTCATATGGATTATT
The DNA here is from genome assembly GCA_963277665.1 of Viscum album. Lineage (NCBI taxonomy): Eukaryota > Viridiplantae > Streptophyta > Magnoliopsida > Santalales > Viscaceae > Viscum > Viscum album. Next base: position 719,240,701 of record OY728125.1, on the reverse strand, counting down.
TTGGATTTGTTTTATATCTTTCACATAAGTATGTAGGAAACATTAAATTAGGCCGACTAGATATGAGATATAGTAAAAAACCAATCATTCTTGTAATATCCTATGTTTGTACGAGTTGTAAATTTCAGAAGGAATTTGGAGTTTTTTTTACCAGATGGGTTGAATTTTGAACCATTATTTGAAATGAAATCCCGAGTTGGAATGCCCAACAATGATGTTTTCACACGAGGAGTGAGGATTGGGAGTTAGCTCGAGTGCTCAGATGAGATTTGGATGCTTTGGGTTAAGTTTTCGGAGTTTTAGAGTTTTATGACCAGGGTGAATAGTTTAGTGTGAACAGTTTAGGAGAAACCCTGTGACACCTAGATTAAAGGGAATTTTTTAGTTCATATTGAATTGGGTGTGTAGAAATTTTACCACTTGGTTAAGGGAAAACCTTGTGTGGTTCAAGGGGAAACCGTGTGAAGGTAAAGGTGGGTCTGAGGCATGGCGCACGACCTACATGCGGTTTTAAACAAACTATGTGTCATATTGCAGAGGGGGTCCAGTGGGGTGTTTCACATTTGGCGCACAATTAGGAAAATGTGTGGCCAAACTATGTGAGGGTTGTTGGTGTTGGATAGTGGGAGATGCATAGTTAGTGCATGGTTTGTCTGACCATGTGGCCTAATCGTGCGAGGAATTTGTGGTGGATAGTGGAGGGTGCACAGTTAGCATACAGTTTGGAAAACTGTGTGGCCAAACCATGTGGCTACCCAAAACTTCATTAAAAGAGGGATTTTACCAAAATGACCCCTCATGACTTTTATCCATGCCACCCTCTTTCTCCCCCATTCAGTGTGCATGAACCAGGGGCCAGGAGGTTCCCAATCCCCTTTCTCCTCCCACCAATTTGGGGGTGTGTTCATGGTTTTTCATTGGCATTAAAGCTGAGACTTATCTTCATATTTCCTTCCTTTTCTTCATATCCTTGATTATTTCTCATTTCTGATGTTTGGGTTTAGGGATTGATTTTGATTCCATCAGAGCATGGTGGAATGAGCCAAGAAAGATGCAGCTTTTGGTTGGCTTGTGTAGAGGGGAACCTGAGACGACTTTTGCACATCATTGCTTAATGTTTTTTAAGGTATGTGTTCATGGTGAATTTTATTAGGTTTTCCCAGTTAAATTAATTTAATTAATTTTTATAATGGTATTTAATTTTAGGGAGTTTCCCAGGATTGGTGTCAGGAATCCATTGTGGACCTCCCGTGGTGGTTGCATGGAGTTCTGATAAGTGGTGAACACCCTATGAGTTTTTCAGCATTATTAAAAGTTGGGGTTTAATTAATTAATTAATTAATTATAATTGTGATAATTAATTAATTGTTTCTATTTAGACTGAGTATAGATCTTGGGTGTTCGAGAGGATCCTAGTTGGGTGTCTAGGAGTTTGAATGGGAAATTGGACCGGACTTGAAAAGGTTATTGTGCTTTGGAAGTGTTTTGGAAAGCTTTGTTGATGAGGTAAGTGGTCTAAGAACTTTATGCATAGTCTTTCTAATTTATTTGCATTTGAATGTGGTTTGTGCCTTAAATCCCATGTGTGGTGTGTGTTTTTCCTTGGTTAATGTAAATGGTTTTGGGATTCAAATTGATACCTTAGACCTTACATGGATCTCGTTGGATCTGTTGGTGTTTATAAGACCGAATCTACATCTTCCCATGGGGTGAGACATTTCTCAGAAAGGGTGAAGTGTGGTTGTAAAAGGTTAAAGTAGGTGGGTTATGATCTTAACTCGTTTTAGCTTGTAAGGATTGATTGAATGTTTAAGGGATACTTGGTAGAACATGGGAAACAATTTTTAAAAAATATTTTTAAAGGATGATTTGGAATTATTTTATGTGTGTTGGACCTGGTAATTGTATTTCCATGTTAAGTGTATTTTCACGTCCTACATCGAATTATTCTGACTTGTAATTATTTTACTCTATCTATAAAATAATGTCTACACCTCTCATTGAGGTAGGGAATTCGTACCATTCTATATGATATAAAAGCGATACACCTGATAATTTTTTTCTCCCTCTCTCATCAACTGCGCTCCACCTAGGCGTGTCCACTGGTGCCTTCTTCTCCCACCAGCCCTGATCACGAGGCTTCTCTAATATGCCCTGATTCCAGCCCACCCATGTGGTAGCCTTGTGCTCCCCCATCGTCAGACCTCATATAAAGAAGCCCCCCTGATGCCAACCCTCCTGTGTGACATCCCAGTTGCCGACCACCCTGTGTGGCTCCACCGCTGCGACCCGTCACCAACCCCTACCTGCGCGGCTCCTCCACAGATCTCCATTACTGACGGCCCCTTCCATGCATGTGATGACCCTATGAATCCCCTCCTTGTGTGTAACGCCCCCCAGTGGCCCCCTCCCTGCAACAACCCTCTGCCCCCCCCCCCCATGTGATGATCCTCCTTCCCAAATCGGACTCCTCCTCCAGGGATGACTCCTGCCGCACACAGATACAACGTCCCTCTATCGAGCCACTGCCCGACCTACCACAGCCTCTCAGTGTGCTAAACTAGTCGGGTTCCACCGGGTGCCCCTCCTTTTTCAGGTAACATCCCTGATAAAACCCTCATCACCCCTAGCCTATTTAGAGTATCCCTACAATTCCCTCCATCAGTGTTTCTTGCTACTCTTACAGCCCACTGATGTCATCGGCCCTCCATGCGTCAACCTCCTCTATGCTAATCCCACAAACTCTTCCTGGATATTCCTTCTAGAAATTTGATTTGTGTCTTGTCGTGTGTTTCTCTTACACACCTTTATTCTTCATACATGTCTATTCTTTTCTTGCATCATTTTCTGACTATCCATGGCCAGTCGCTTATCACCCAGACATGGAAACATCCTCACCACCATCCAGTATCTGTCACAACGTGGCACTCTCAGTGGAGTAGATTTCACTTATACAATCTCATCGGGCTGCTTTGTCATCTTCCTCTTCTTATCCATCCCTTACTCAGACTGTTGGACCTACCAATTGTGTATCTCATCGATAGATAACTTGGATTCTTGATTCTGGTTCTTCTGATCATATCATAGGTGATTATATATTCTTACTACCTATCATCTATATTCCAGTGTCTCTATAATTACTATTTCTTATGGATCTAAAATCCCTATTTTGGGATTTGGCACATGCTCCATAACTCTGACTATTTCCCAAGCTTCAGTATCTCATGTATCTCATAGTTATTTTAATCTTTACTCCATTTAAAAACTCACAAAGTACTTAAATTTTGATTCTCTTTTTACATCTTCTAGTGTTGTTTTTCAGGAGAAGTCAACGAATTGGGAACTTGTTAGAGATCGTCTTAGTGACGGGGTGTGAATGTTCGATACTCCACCATCCCTTTCAGGATAATCAACCTTTGATTTTACCCTATACCTACATTTTATCCATGGTTTTCCATCGGCTTCCATCTTACGTAAGATTTTTCCCTAGTTCAGTCAATAATTTTCCTTCCATTGTGAATCCTATAAGTTTTATAAACATCACCGGATGACGTATGTTCCTCGATAGGAAATGCATGAAGTGAATATTTCGACCTAGTTCATTCTGATGTATGTGGTCCTTAGAGGGTTCCTAGTTAGTTAGGATACCATTATCATGTATCCTTTATTGATTAATTCTCTCTAATGACATGGATCTCCTTCATGATCGTTCCAAGGTGTGTGATATTTCCAAAAAAAATTAACAATAAATTCACACTCAATTATCCAAGTCTATTAAATGTATCCACTCAGACTATGGTTGATAATATTTATCCATTTCCCTTTAGTAGTTTCTCAAAGATCATGACATCCTTCATCAAACATCCTACCCTGATACACCTTAGCTGAATGGAGTGGTCGAGCATAAACATCATCATCTTCTGGAGACCACATGTGCCCTCTTATTTCACAAACAAGTGTCTCTTAATTTTTTTGGATATTATCCTTACTGTTTCCTACCTTATAAATTGTTTTCCTTCTTCTATTCTTCAGGGGGAGACTCCTTTTCGGGCTCTTTTCTCCTCTATCTTCCCATCACCCGCTTCTACTTTGTGTGTTTGGGTGTATTTTTTATATACGTGACACTCATCCCAACTTCTCAAAATTTTCTCCAAAATACCTATGTTGCATATTCCTAGGATATTCCTGGACTCAATGTGGATACTGATGTTTCTCTCCAGACTTGAGATATTATATCACCTCTGATGATGTCTCCTTTGTTGAGAATTCTCCATTCTATCATCTCTCTTTCCACCTAGACACCATATCAATGACTATCTTTCTCTCATCATCCACCAACCCTTCATGTTTTCCACTCTGTATATCACTATTTTGGAATCCTATACTCCCATTAAACATCGAATGTGCCCCCCATCCAGGCTGATAATACCATCTCTCCATCTTCATCCGACGCTCCTGCTCTAGGAACAAAAGATTTTCCAATTACATTGCATAAAGGTACTCGATCTTGCTATAATAATCCTCTTTTCACAACTTCATATAGAGGCATATCTACTCTAGAGATAACATTTGTTCCTTGAACAGTTGCTGAAGCCAAATATCACCCTGTGTGGCTTCAAGAAATGTAGGATTAATTGCAGTCTATGAATGACAATCATACCTAGGATCTAGTCCCTATTTCGACAGGTAAATAGGTGGTCGGAAACAAATGGATTTATATGGTACGCCTAAATGCAGATGGCACTCTTCATCATCGTAAATCCATACATTTTGAAAAAGGATTTTCCTAGACATATGGTGTTGATTATTTGGATTCATTCTCTCTGTTTTTGAATATGAAATCTATCTGATTATACATCTCTCTTAACATTGCTCATCATTGGACCTTTCATCAACTTGATGTCAATAATGCATTTCTATATGGTTTTCTTGAAGAAGAAGAAGTGTATCTACAACAGCCTCCTAACTTAATTGACTCAAGATCCAATTCTCATGTCTTTCGACTTAATCACTCTCTTTATAGACTCAAGTAATCTCCTCATGAATGGTTTGGAAGATTCTACATATTCATCACTACTTTTGGCCTATCTCAGAGTATGAAAGAGAACAAAACTTCCTATAACAACATGTCCTTCATTTGAATCCTATTGGTTGTTTATGTTGATGATATCATTATTACTAGTAACAACTAACATGCCATTGCTCATATAAAGGATTATCTTCAACAACAATTTCAAACCAATGATTTTGGTCCTCAGACATACTTCCTTGGTATTGAAGTCTCCCATTCTACTGATATCATATTTCTTTCCCAACAGAAATATGCTTTGGATATATTGTAGGATGTTGGTTTGTCTTAAGAAACTACCATTGAAACTCCTCTTGATCTTGGGGAACAGTCTCTATATGATGTTACAGACTCATATTCTCATCCATAGAGGTACCTTCATCTTGTGGGAAAACTCAATTATCTCATCATGACTCATCCAGACATTTTCTGTGCTATCATCAAGGTTATCCAATTCATGGAACATCCGACAAAATCTTAATGGGATTTTGTCCTTCACATTATCATGTACATAAAGAAAGATCATTCTTGTGGTCTTTCATATTCACATCACGTTCATCTGAATGTTGAGGCCTTTTGTGATGCTAACTATATTGGCTGCTTAGCTACATGAAAGTCTAATTCTGGGTTTTCCATTTTTCTGGTAGGTAACTTAATATCATGGTGAAGTAAGAAATATAATATAATCTCTAGATCAAGTGTTGAATTAGAATACCATGTGATGGTCATGATCAGTGCTGAAATTCTTTGGCTTCGTCATCTTCTCTATGAAATTGGTTTCCTGCCACAGACATCTACTCATATTTGGTGTGACAATCAGGAAGCCATGAAGATTTATTCCAATCCAGTATTCCATGAATGCACGAAGCATATCAAGGTGGATTGTCACTTTCTTCTCCATCACCTTGAGCATCACCATATCAGTTTCAGCTACATTCTGATGGCTGATCAGTTTGACTACATCTTCAGCAAAGGCCTAATGGGAGCTTGACTGAACTCTCTCGCACCAAGATGGACATCCATGGTATCAATAACTTAGTTTTAAGGGGATTATATAGGGTCTTTTATTGGTTTCTTATTTTTTGGTGTCTTATTTACTTTTTGGGACTCTTCTTCTAAGAAACAAATGTTCTATCTTGAGAGGGAGTGTTAGACTTGATAATTGTATTTCCATGTTAAGTGTATTTATGAGTCCCACATCAGATTATTCTGACTTTTAATTATTTTATTCTATCTATAAAAGAAATTTTTCACCTCTCCTTTAGGTAGGGAATTTGTACCATTCTACAATGTGTTATGATTTTATAAAAATTATTATGAGGATTTTAAAATGGTTCTAGATGTGTGCATTGGGTTTTGACCAGATTTTGGGTGTCAAATAGGGGAAGCTATGTTTTGAAATGGTTCTTGTTTGAAAATGAGGTTTTGACCTCCATATGATTTATATAAAGGGGTTTATAAATGGATTCAAATGTTGTTTTGAAATGAGTGTTCATTTTCCCCTTTGGTGGAATATATTTATGGTTCTTTTAATTATTTTGATGGAAGGGATAACTTTGTCCTTGTTTTGGGGTAAAAGACCCTTAGGGACATTGGTAAATGATAATGGTTTAAAAAGGGTTTGTTGTGGTTTTTAAATGTTTTGTAAGGTCAAGATGTAGAACCTTGAAAAGTGATTTTTGGTGAAATGGTTTAAGGTGTTGGTCATGGTGGTCCTCACCTATCGTTTATGGTGTTGGCCATGGTGATCCTCACCCATGGTTTAAGGTGTTGGTTATGGCAGTAATAACTTATGGTTTAGGGTGTTGGTCATGGACTTCATCACCTATGGTTTAGGGTGTTGGTCATGGAAATCTTCACCTATGGTTAAGGGTGTTGGTCATGGTGGTCCTCACCCATGGTTTAAGGTGCCAGTCATGTTGGTCCTCACCTATGGTTTAGGGTGTTGTTCATGGAAGTCATCACCATGGTTTTTGATGTTGGACTGATGCTCCTCATCTTTTTGTTAGTGCCAGGATGATGCTCTAGAAAACACTGCTTTTTATGCTCTAAAAAACATTGATGTTTTTGCATTAATGGGTGTTAGAATGAGATTCCAATCATGTATGATATTAATTTTTATGCCTCCCATAGTTAGATAATAAATGAGAATCCCTTTTTATTCATAATATATTTCACCCTAGGTTGTATGGCTTAGATGATTGGCTTAGGTCGATGCGGGTTGGTTGACCCGGGTGTCACCCTAGAACCCGAGGGCTAATAGGAACTAGATAAGAAGTTGTTACCTCAATACGTACCTTTATGTACTATTTATTTATTTCATTGGTTATCTGTATACAATGTTTCTTTGACTGGTATTTGTTTTAGATGCTATTGGTGGTTTCATAATGAGTTGTACTCACCCTATTTAGGCCTCTACTGTATATGGGTACCCGATCAGCTCTCATATGTTTATTGCAGGCATATGTTTGGGTTGATCCCTGTGTTGAGTGATTCATGATCAGGAAAGTTATCTCAGATGGTATTACAGTACTGGAGACAAGTTATATGACATGAATTAGTGTTGGGTATAGAGATTTATTTATTTATTTTTCGGTTTATTTTGTATATGTGTGAATATCCCAGTGGGGTATCAATGTTTTATGTGTGGAATGATTGTTCGGACATTTATTATATTTAATTTTATTACATCATGCTTCTATTTTAGTTTATTTTCTATTTCTATGTACTCTGATGTATATGATTTTTGGTTATTTACTTCTGGTTGTGCAATCAAATATGTGGGTATGGTCTCATCACAATTCCATCTTAGACCCCCACTACTGGTTTTCAACCTCTGGTGTGAGAGGAGTCATGATTGAGGACATGTGAAGAACTAGCTCAGGGGACCATTTTAGTGGCATCCGGGCTGAGACATTACAAAGTGGTATCATAGGAGTTTATCTTTATGTTATTTTACTATTTTGGGTTTAGTGGTATAGCGAGCCTACTTTTCTTATACAACTATTACATCATTTTAGAGATAAAAAATATAAAAGTTTCACACAACTAGGATCCAAAGGTTTAGTGTCTTGGGAAAATTATGACCATGCATAAAATTTACATAATAAAACATAAAAAATAATTTAATTCCTTCTTCTATAGCTTTTTAGTGGCCCTGATTTTCTCCTTAATACAAGTAATAACCTGGGGATATACATCAAAGAAATGGGTGATCTAAAATCCTAGTATGAGGATAGATAAGAACATGAATCAATATAACACGGGTGACCATAATTATAATCATCATAACATAAGTATTGGATCATAATCATAATAATGAGAAGAATAATTAGATAAAGGCATGGAACGTGGCAATGAATAAAAATGAAACATCATGTTTTAGTGTTTAAATACCACACATAGTTCTGATCAAAGCTATCATCATATTCACGCATAACATATGTGAATAATCACAACATAATAATCATTGTGAATAGAAATAGCATCATTTTCACCCATATTTCACATTATCTCATGAGATACATCACAGTATCCAATGAATTGGAGTGCTATATAATTCTGGGCGCACCCATCACATCATAAAATTTACATAATCATGCATGCCACATAAAACATATATCAATCTTAAAAATAAAATAACCCATAAAAATGAAATGGGTTTCATGAAAATTTCATAAATAAAACATTCATGAGTATACTTTTTGGTTCCCAAAAGATAAATGTAATAACATACTTTCTATAAGAATCATCAATTTGAGTGAAGAAGAAACAATCTCAAGAGAAGTAAAACATGTGTTTTTAGAAGGAATAGTTCTTTTGAAAAAATCTTTGAATTTGTCATATAATAATATTTTAAGAATTTATATCCCATAAATTAAAAGGAAAGGAAAATGAAATTATATTTTAGGATTATTAAAAGAATATCCAAACTAAAATTTGGCACAAAATAATAATAACCCAAAGAAAGGAAATTGGGTTTGAGAATCCCCTAATCTTGTGACGAAATTTTTTCTCACTTTAATATCATGAATAAGTTAATTATATTCATTAATTTAAAATTTTAGAGCCTCTTATACATGAATTTAATTTATTATAATTTTATTAAGTTCATTTATGACCATTATAATGTGTTATAGAGTTCAATTCCATTGTTCTGATAGTGTTCATTTTATTGGTTTTCATAATCAGTTCTCTTCTATACATGTATGGAAGTTCGAATTAAATGAGAATAAATCTTCATAATTGAGATTATATGTTATTAATGAACTTCAAGAATATTAAATGATCTTATATATCATTTTATCATATAGTATGAGGATGATTAATTAGATAAAAAGTTAATGATAATCATTTAGATTAATTTGGTGGTTTTTTGATCATCACGAACTAGTTTTATTTTGTTATTTAATATTATGTATTTATGTTAGTTATGGAAAATAAAAAAGTTTATAAAATAAATTTTACAATATTGTTTAAACATTATAATAGTTTTATGACCATCCTTGAAGGTGGTAATGGAAAATTAAAACCCATCGTCCATGATGTTGGTAAATCAAAACATCACACATGATATTTTTCATTTTTAGAATAAAAGAAAAGAGAAGAGGTTTGATGATGGATTATTCCATTAACATGATAAAATTATAGTATATATAAGATAATTGAGTTATCATGACACTTGTATAAGATTAGGTGAGGAAATAATAAGAAAGGAAAATAAATTGAAAAGAAATAAAAAGAAAAAGAAAGAGGATTTTACCTCTTTAATTATTCTCCTTGAAAACCTCAGGGAAGTTGGATTTCATATTTTGTTGAGAAAAAACGCTCCTGGATGTGTAGAAGATGATTTATAATATGATTGAGCAGAAATTAGAGAATCTTAAAGGCTTGTAAGGTGTTAGGAGAAGAGGCGGTGGGCAGTGGTATTTATAGGAGAAAGAGGGTTTCTAGTTTATTTTATTCATTAGTTTATTATTTTGGCTCAAGAATGTGAATAGTTTTGATTCTCATGAAAAAATATATAGTTTTATGAGAAGTATATTTCAATATTATGGGATTACATCATCTATGACTCAATATTTCATGTATTTGTTAAATACAGTAAATTGTCATATTTCACTATTCGCCAAAAAATCAACTATTTTAGAAAAATCACAAAAATTAATATCTAACCATTTTTCAATGTGTATAATTTAAAAATTATCTCCATTTTATGAAAATAATTTTCTAACTATGAGAAACTTAATTTTTAATTAAAATCATCCTTTATTAAAAAAAATTGATTTTAAAAGTATAACGGATTTTATGACACTTTGAAAATTTAATTAAGGTCTCATAAAATTATATTATAATCATAAGACAACAAAATATTAATTAATGAATCTATTTCAAGAAAATAAATTTTATTTTAAATTATTATATTAATTATAAAATTGTAAATAAACATTTATGTTTTACAAAGAATACCAACACTTAATTTATCATTTTTAAAACATTTATTTAATTATACTATGATATAGTTATACTATATTTTAATTTATAAGATGCCTAAATTTTATTTATAATTTTATAGGATAGTTTATTATTCTATTGGTTAGATTACTATTCCTAATGGTCAAGTTACTATTTCAAGGGTCAAGTAACTATTCCATCAGAATAGGTTCCTTAATTTCATTAATTATTACTTATTTCATTCTTCATTTTTGAGAATAAGGTTTTTATTGGGATCTATATGTTATGTATGTATTTTATATCTTATAAAATTATTATAAAAAGGTAAAAATTATATTGATAAGATTTTAAGTTGTTACAGGTAGACTGAAGATATAGGAATGCATCAGAGCTTGTGATGAATATTGGGTTGGTGCATTATAGGAAGTCCAGGTTACTAAGGCTATGATTGTTGTCTTGATTTGTGATGTTGTTGTTGTATTTTATTTTATCTTTGAACGATGAATATGTGGTTTGGGATTTGATGGTTTATGATGGATTCCTAGCTCTTGGCCCATTGAAAAGAGGCCTGAGATTTGGTATTGACAATTGGATTGTTGAGGCAAGGGGAATCTCATGCATCATGTGAGGCATGTAGGATCTTCATGTTATAGATCTACTAGTGTGTGATTTTATTGATTTCCTTCTCATGGAAGGTTTTTTGGATCTATAGTAAGATGCTCGATGATGAGGATTCCAACACAGTCCTAATGCACAATTAGTGTAGTGACCCTGGTGGGTTAGTGTGGTATAAATGTATGGTTGTTGGACCCATGTTGGTGGGTTTTGTTTGATATTTTTTTGTATGAACTAGTCCTCCAGGGAGCTGTCTGATGTGAAAATTCTCAGAGATGATGGGTTTCTGATTTGTGGGTGGTTGGTTTGGCATGTGATGTCTTATGTTTGTGAGAACCTAGAGATGGGTGTTTTGGTATGTTGATGTTGTGTGACATTGGTATGGAAGTGTGTTTGACACAACGTGAGTTGTAACCTTCTGTGAATTAGTTTAGACCTAGGTGGTTGAACCTAGTGTTGTCATGAGACTTGACCAATAGGTCTAGGTGGAAGAGCTTAGAGACCTTCTTGATGTGACTTTAGTTTATGGAGTTGGTGCCTTGTGGCTTTTGAGGGTCATCTGTGAGAGGGGTCGACCGAGTTATGAGTGATTTTGGGGTGTGTGAGGCACAGATGGATGCTTGAAATTTTGGAAATGATGCATGAAGGGTGCATACTGGTATAGGGTTTAGGCTTGCTGGATTCCTTTTGATATAAAGCACATGTGTGCTAGTGATTCAGCATTATGGTTGGTTCCAAGAGGGGCATGCTCAACCCAAGTGCCTAGACTAAGTAACAGTTATACAGGAAAGATGTGTCTGATGGTTATGGGCTGGACCGAGAGTACAGGAGGTGCTCGAGGGTAAGTGGTTTTAGGTGTGAAAGTTTTCTTTGGGTGATGATCATACATGTGAGGTAGACCTAGTATGTTTTCAGTGTGAGACACACAGATATGTATGGTTTTCTTAAGATGGAAATCACTTGGAGTGTTAGTGTGTCAGTGGCACATATGGTTTCCAAGGGCAGGACCAGTTAGGTGTCGAGCACAATTAGATCTAGCTACGTCTTTAGAAATTTGGTGATATTGTGGATGATCTTAGTGGAATTATTGAATGAAACTAGGGTATTGAGTGGTCATGAAAGTGGTTTTGGATTGATGATATGTCTTTGGTTTTGGGAAATGGTGTGCTTCATTGGGTGAGAGGGACATGCAGGAGAGGCATGTCCAATGGATAGGGCTTGTGAGATGAGGTTTCGTAAGTCTTGACTCATTAGAGTCAAAATTAGGTTATGTGGTTCGGTTACATAGAAGCGTTTAATGAAGTGTCCATGGGATCTTGGAGACATGAGAGGTTAGTGACGGGTTGTTCCATTTGGTTTGTGGATCGGATGTTATGAGAGCATATGCACAAGGTTCTTGAGTTGAGTAGGTAATCATGAGCAGGATGAGAACCGATGTGAATGTGATGAGACGATTGTAGAAAGGGAGGCCTAGGGACTTTGTATGGGTTTTACATGTCCCTATAGATAGAGGTGACATCTAAAATGGACGAGTTGTGGTGGTATTCGTCAACAACACCTTAGTGTACTCAAAATTTATAAACGGTCATGCCCAATATCTTGACATCATCTTGAGTACCCTGAGAGGGAAGCGACTATAATTATAGATAACTAAAGGTTTTCTTGGTTTGGTGGAGGGCGTACTTGGAGGTGGTGCTCGTGGAATGGTGGAAATTAATCCATATAGTGGGGTACACCATTGGTTGTTGTAAGTCCTTGTAATGGACCGGATTTCGGAGAATGTCGTGGGTGCCATTCTCAGAAGCTAGGAATGGACGATAATTGATTTTTTTTGTCTCTTGGGTTAGAGTGAGATAGGCATGTCCAAATCTTGGGTAAGAATTGGCTAGAGCATGGATCACGGTGGATGGAGTTTCTTGGGAGAGGTGGTGAAAATGACACTCCTGTGGTGGGGATTGATGTGTCGGTCACAGGGATATGGCCCTCGTGTTGGGAGGGTAGCAGGTCTGTAGAACTGAATTTGGATCGCTCGTGGTGGCACTGTGATGCCAGTGAGGAGTATATAATGTGCGTTCTTGAATTATGTAAGGAATGATAATGAGAAATCAGTTATGGTGGATGATCAAGCCGAGTGTTGGCTTTGGGATCGAGGTGGTTCTGTAAAATAATCTGAGGCGCTATTGTCGGGATGTGTTAGTGGTGTGGTAGAGAATGACAACAGTTTTGGGTAAGTGGAGGATCTGACTGTGGATCCTCACCAAGAGTTGGGTATGGACTCTAGTGGGTGTATTCGGATGATCATGGAATGTATATGGGAATGAAGGCATTGTGATCAGGTAATGTGGAAACATTTTGGTAGTGGGAGTCGAGCACTTTCGGGATGAGTCAGTTGGGGATAGACCAACTTGGGTTAACATGTGAAACAGGTGCATTATAGATTTTAGACTAGGATTTTGAAAAAATCAAGTTTGTTTTTATTTCTCACATGAACAATTTGTATATGTCTACTCCAATATTTTATGACAAGTATGGGTGTCAATGATGATTGGAATTCTCATGGGTGTTTGGTGTGGTATGTTGGGAACCATGTCGTGTGCATTGTGGGAGCATGAGTCTGAGGTTCTTTTGATATTTTTTGATGGAAGAGTTGTCAAGTATTAGAAGTTGGTGGTTATAAGATGAAGCTTATGGTGAGAAGTATCATAGTTCCAATGAGTGATCAGGAGATGAAATAATCAGTGTTTTGGTTGGATTGACTTGGGGAAGCATCGTCTTACTATTTTGATTTTAACAATGGGCATTGGCTTAGATTTCAACCAGTTGAGTGTCTTGAGTTGAAATTTATACCTTGGTAGTGTTTTAGGATTAAGGAAGTTGAACGAGGTTATTGGTTATACTGGTGACCAAAATAGGTTGGGTGGTGTGGATAAATGACCACCAGTACTTCTCAAGGATGAGAAGTATTATGGTGGGTAGATTGAATGATCTAATATCTGTATGAGTTGGAAAGTTTTTATAGAATTTGAATTTTAGTCTACTGGAAAATTTAATTTTGAACCATGACTCTAAATTAAATCCCAAGAGTTGGAATTTCTCAAAATGATGTTTTGAGACTAGGAATGAGGCTCATGAGGTAACATGAGTGTTTGGATGAGATTTAGAGGCTTTGGGTTAAGCTTCAGGAGTTTTCAATTTTTTTGACCAGGGTGTATAGTTTAGTGTTTACGATTTAGGATAAACCTTGCGACACTTGGATTATAAGGGAGTTTTCAATTAATTTTGAACTGAGCAGGGGTGTGATGCACAGTTACCACATGAAGTAAAAATAGTGTGGGGTTTATGAGGAAATAAATCTAGGTGTAGGACTTGAGACATGGTGCACACCCTTCGCATGTTTTTAGATAAATTGTGTGTCCTCTTATAGAAGGGGTCTAGTGGGGTGATGCATAGTTGGCACATGGTTAGGAAACCATGCAAGGGGTGTTGGTGTTGGATAGTGATAAATGCATAGTTGGTAAATGGTTTGTCTAACCATGTGGCCTAACCATGCAAGGTATTTTTTATGGGAAATGGAGGGTGCACGGTTGGCACACAACTTCACAAACCATGTGTCCAAACTATGGTTTCCCAAAACGTCATTAAAAATGAATTTTACCAAAATTCCCCCCTCAGTAATTTTATCCACTCCACCCTCTTTCTCCCACATTTGGTTTGCATGGACCAGGGGATTCCCAACCCCCTTCTCCTCTTTCGATTTGGGGTGTGTTCATTGTATTTCTTCAGCGTTAAAGGTGAGATTTATCTTCCTTTTCCCTTGATTACTCTACTTGGTTTCTTCTAATTTCGGATGTTTGGGTTTAAGGATTGATTCTTATTTCAATAGAGCATTGTGTAATATTCCAATTATGATGGGGCTTTTGGTTGTCATGCGTAGAGATCCCAATATGACTTTCACACATCATTTCATAATGTTTTTTAAGGTATTTATTCATGGTTAATTTTCTTAGTTTTACCCGGATAAATTAGTTTAATTAAGTGTTAAAATTATATCGAATCTTAGATATTTTCCTAGGAATGGTTTTGGGAGTCTGTTATGGACCTCCCATGACAGTTGTGTAGTGTTTCTATAAGAGGTGAATGACCAGTGATTTTTCCATCATTATGTAAAGTTGGGGTTTAATTAATTAATTTATTATAATTGTGATGATAAATTAATTGTTGTTTCTTGGACTAAGTATAGAGCTTCGGTGTTCGATACAAGCCTGGTTGGGTGTTGAGGAGTTTTAATGGGAACTTGGATGGGCCTTGAAAAGGTTTTCATGATTTGGAAGTGTTTTGGAAAGGTTATTTGATGAGGTATGTGGTCTAAGTGTTTTACCCATAGTCTTGTTAATTGATTTTCATGTGCATGTGAATTGTTCCTTAAAGTACATGTGTGGTGTGTTTGTTCTTTCATTAACACAAATGGTTTTGGGCTTTAAATTGATACCTTAGACCTTCCATGGATCATGTTTGATCTGTTATTGTTTATAAGATCGAATTTACAGATTCCTATGGGGTGATCCGTTTCACGGAAAGGGTGAAGTGGGTTTGTAAAAGTGTAAAGAAGGAGGGTTACAAGCTTAACCTAGTTTATCTCATTGGTTGGTTTTACTGAATGGTTAAAGTCTACTTGGTAGAACATGGGAATCAATTTTTTAAAAATATTTTTAAAGGATTATTTGGAATTATTTTATGTGTTAAGCTTTTATGAAAATTCCTATAAGGATTTTGAAATGGTTTTAAATGTGTGCATTAGGTTTTGACCTAGTTTTAGGTGTTAAAGAGGGAACTCTATGTTTTGAAATGAGTCTTATTTTAAAATGAGGTGTTGAACTCCACATGGTTTATAAAAAGGATTTTATAAATATATTCAACTATTTATTTGAAATTAGTGTGTGGTTTCCACTTTGGTGAAATGACTTGATGGCTCTTTTAATGATTTTCATGGAAGGGATGGATTTGGCCTTATTTTGGTGTGAAAAATCCTTAGGGAAATTGGTAAATGATAATGTTTTAAAATGGTTTTCTTGTGGTTTTCAAATTTTTTGTAAGGTCATGATGTTGAAACATGCAAAGTGATTATTGGTGAAATAATTTAAGGTGTTGGTCATGGTGGTCCTCACACATGGTATAAGGTGCTGGTCATGGTGATCCTTACCCATGGTTTAAGTTGGTATTCATGGAGTTCCTCACTAATGGTTTTGGGTGGTGTTCATGGTGGTCCTCACCAATGGTTTACAGTGTTGGTCATGGTGGTCCTCACTAATGGTTTAAGGTGTTGGTCATGGAGGTCCTCACCTATGGTTTACCATGTTCATAATAGAGGTACTCACCTTTGGTATAAAGTATCAGTCATGGAAATCCTCACCACAATTTAGGATGTTGGACTTATTCTCCTCATCTTTAAGCTTGTTCTAGACTGATGCTCTAGATACCACTGAAGTTTATGTATTGATGGGTGTTGGACTGAGGTTCCAAGAATGTCTGATATTGATGTTTATGCCTTGATAGAGCAAATATTTTCAATCATTTTAGTTTTAATTTCAATTTTTTTAATCCCACCATATTTTTAATTTAAGGTTAATTGTCACATTTTATGGTTTTATAAGTATTTTGGAGATTAATTGGAAAAATGGATTAGTTTTAGATTTTGACGTTATTAATTTATTTATGTATTTCAGACATAACTTTTTCTAAACTAATAAAAATTGACAAATTATTCTTTTTTAGGTTTCTATATTTTTTTAATTCATTTAATTATTCTGGACTCAAAGAAAAATCCACCATTTTAAGTCCCAAAACCCGCTCACAATTCAGGCCTCAAAAACTGTGCACATATCTGAATAATTTTTAAGATGGGATCATATATCTTAAATGGACTTTCTAAATGAGCTAAAATTCGACATGTATATGGAGAATATATTAATTAAGAACTTTTATAAATGTGGTCACATCGTATTCTACATATTTAAAATCCATAAATTCTTATGAAACTGGATTTGGTGAATACAAAGAGTCTACAAGGAAAAAATAATTTTTCAGAATAAATCTATCATAAATCCTTCATCCAGTGTACAATCAAGATAAAATTTTGTGGGTGAAAGAAGAATCAATAAACAGTCAACTTTAATGAAGACAAAATTTCTCAATTATTTTATTTAATAGGTTTATAATGTGAAAAAATTTGGATGAAAATTCAAGATCTGAAATTTTCACCCCCCTCTCCTATAAAAAACGTATCTCCTCTCATTTTCAAAGGGTTGGAACTATTGT
Organism: Viscum album; assembly: GCA_963277665.1. Lineage (NCBI taxonomy): Eukaryota > Viridiplantae > Streptophyta > Magnoliopsida > Santalales > Viscaceae > Viscum > Viscum album. The sequence continues at coordinate 719,223,249 of OY728125.1, read as the reverse complement.
CAGACATTTTTTATAGTTTTTTATTTTATTGTATATTTTAATAGTATTATTCAATTTTAATATATTTTACTCTTATTATTCCTCTCGTTCTCATATTTTTATCTTTTTTCACCTCATTATTCTCCATTGTGGTCTCTAATACTCATGAACATTAGTAACTAACTCGAGGAAGTTCTCAGGGAAGAAATACAGTGTTGAACCCAAGTCATTGAAAATACATTCATATTTTTTCTTATTTTCATAGAGTTAGGTTAGGTGGGATATTAGTGGGAAATGTGTATCTGTGTCTCCACTTGCCACCTAAGGCTTAACTTTCTCTTCTACAATATTCTCTCTTGATCGAAGATGTGGATGTGTGATCTCTCAACAGTCGTTGAGTTCACCATATATTCACAACATGGGAAGAAGAGTATGTTTATTTATATGATGGATCAAGTTCATTAAGTTCATTTAGAACTAATAAGGAGATGACGAAGGTTCACTATGGGTGTTCTCATGGGAGGATCTCCTTTCTATCTAACATCATTCATTTTGTCAACATTCATTATCTCTGTATTGAATTTATATATATATATATATCATGTATATTAAAAACATTTTCTCTTTATATTATTTAGTTTTATATTGTTTAGAATATAAATAATGACAATATAATTTCTGTGTTGTGTGAGATGCCTCCTCGAGACCGATCCTGGGTGTGCACTATATTACATGCATAGGTAAATAAATTATTTATTAGGAATCCTTGAAAAATCAACATGCATCAATTTGGTTCCGTTTTTGGGGAGGCACAACACTTCCACACCGTTTTTCATAAAAAACACAAAAAATCAAAATTTTCAAAATCTAAAAAAATTATTCTTTGTTTATGATGTATTTAAATTCAAATTATTATGCATGGATTGACCAATATCAGGTGAAAGAAGATGTTCAAAATGATCTTGAAGTTATATTACAAAGGATTAGTGATGTAATGCAAAACCTGGAGAGAAAAATATAGTGGTAATCTGAATATGTACATAAATGTTAAGAGCAACCCAAACCTGAATCAGAACCTAAACCAAAATGAGCGGTGGAGTAGATTTCATCAAACATTTTTTATGTTAAATAACATGAGGTGACTAAGAAAGAGATACTAAAGAAATTAATCACATCATCCCATACTCAACCATTGCTCGAGGAGGTCCCTAAATAACACATTCAAGCTAATACATTAATGGAAGATCAACATTTTTTGGATAAATCATGGAATAGCTTTGTAGAAGATAACCTGAATCTTTATCTTCATATACTTGATAATGAAAAATAAGTACCTCTCTACCTCTCTCTTTCTTTGTAAGATGATGATGAAGTTGAACCTATTGATATTGAGTTGTCATTGGTCCTGCTAGAAGATATCAATTTTCTAGATGACTTACTAGAAATGGAATATTTCTTTATTGATTCTTCGTGTTTTAATCTTATTCAAACTGAATTGTTTTCTGACTTATCTTTTTCTGAAATGTATGATACCACAAAAATAGAGTAGGACTTGGATGTTATGGAAGATTTCACACAAGTATTGGTTTTATAAGAAGAGTCATAGAATCATGTGGTGATCCGACAACCTCCTCTTCAACAACTTGCATACCATATGGAGGAAACCATGAAAGTCAATAGGGAGCACCCCTATCTTCTTTTCCCTCCCACTATGGAGTTCAAATTATTTATTATTTCCTGGGTTTTGGGAATTTTCATATCTTATTTGGGGTTCTTCAATATCAGTGTTTGCTTGTGGACACTGGGAAAAGTCACACGTGGTGGTTTATCTCAAAGAAACTCCATCCACCTTCTGATTGAGGATAAAATTTTGCTGCTGCCAAACTATGGGAAATAAAAACCTAGCACCCACTTGGAGGGTCTAAACCAAGAATTATCCATTTTATTTACCATTTATCTTTAAATTTATTCATTTTTATTATGTTTTTTTATTTATTTATTATAGTTTTAATGTGGTAGTATCTAGGAGATTGACTTAGGTTCCACTGAAAAATAAATCAGTTTGTGTCTTTCCTTTTCTTTATTTTATTTATTACCCAATTAAAATTATGTATGAAAATATTTTTTCATATTATTTGAGCTAAAAAGAGGGTAGTAAATAGAATATTTATAGGGGAGGTATTTCAATCTATTTTTAGGAATTTTGTTTATGGTTCCATTTTATTTTTCATATTTTTCTGAATTTTTCATGTTTTTCTTTTTAATTTTTGGTGTGTATTTAGGATTATTGAACTAAATCGAATAATTTGGAAAATTAAAATCATATTAGTGTTTTTGGTACATTTCTTTATTTGAGTATTTGAGGATATAAATTATTTCAAAATTAATTCATTTTCTTGATTTCTAATCTTTTCATTTGATTAAGTTTGATTGATTGTGAAACTCATGTGCACTAGTTCTATCTTAATTGAAAATCTTACCCAACCCGAGAGGTTTCTAAAACATTTTGACATATTATTTAAATTTCACTTTTTTATGAGAGTATTAAGACATTTTTTGTTATGTAGAACTTTCTATTTTTTTCTTTTTAAAAGATGGTAGAGTTCATGAAATGTGTTAAGTATGATCAAGGCACCACTTTTAGATCCCTTTTTATATTCAACTCTTATTTTGGACTACCTTTACATATAACATTTATTAAACCACTAGTATCCATGAAATACCTTTTTAAGCATCCACATTAAAATCCATTTATATTTTTACAACCTTCACTACAAGTTAAATGCATGATTATTTTTGAACTCAAGTATGAGGAGGGAGAAATTGAGTTGTATTTTTCTTTCCTAAAAAATTTGTTTGAGTTGAAATGAAAAAAAGTGTTTAAATATTTATTACTTCTTTAGTTGAATAAATTTCATTATGTAAAGATAGGTGGGTGGCCCAAATATCATTAAAAATGTGGTTATGGTGTTCACCAATATTTTAAGATCTAAAGTTGCCTCTATTTTCCTCAAAAATAAGATTATAAAGAGAAATCCATATCTGAATTCAAGATGAAACAATGCTGCAAATGGGTAAAAGAGGGGATAAATTTATCATTGATGCTTAAATTACATGTGTGATCATCCCAATAAATAAATATGTGTTTTTAGGTGATTCATGTTTAGCTGATTGAGGAGCTCACCTTTCTTGAGAAAAATTATTTCCATCCATTTACTTCACTTTAGAGATTAACCCTCCTCATTCTACCTCATATGTTTTTACATTTAAAACTTGTCAACCCTCAGCCTAAAAAACAACTCATTAAAAATACCTCATGATTGAAACATTTTTAACTCTGTGAAGTGGAGATACTGGGAGGATAGCAAGCCTATGGAGATCACACATGTCCTTGAGAATGAGAAAAACTCCACACACAAAATCCTTGAGTGAAAAGTGAAATATTTTTCTGAGGTGGTAGGGATGGAATGAACATGAGGATTAACATGAGATTGGATAAATTTTTATGATTTTTTATGATTTGGAGAATTTTGATCCATGTAGGAGGCGTGATATTTTCCTTGATATGATAATTGAGTTGTGTTGTCATTTATACTTAAGAAAATCTATTTTAACCTTGGTATAAGATAATTGACCAGGAGTGCAATGTTTAAGTGTGGGGAGATTGAAAGAGAAAATATTTTCAATTATTTTACTTTTAATCTCAATGTTTCTAATCCCACTATATTTTTATTTTAAGGGAAATTGTCACATTTTATGGTTTTGGAAGTATTTTGAGCTTAATTGAAAAAATGGACAAATTTTGGATTTTAACTGTTTTAATTTATTTTTTTATTTCTTCCATAACGTTTCCAACACTAATACAAATTGAAAAATTCTCCTTTTTAGGATTCTTTGTTTTTTAGGATTCATTTTATTCTTCTAGACTCAAAGCTCAATCCACCATTTGAAGACCCAAAACCAGCTCATAAGTCAGGCCTCGAAAAATGTGCACAGATCTGGATAGTTTTAAATATGGGCCCATATCTCCTAAATGTTTTATCCAAATGAGATATAATTCGACATGGAGCTGTAGAGGATATTAATGAACAACTTTTATAAAGGGGTACATTCCGTATTTTGTATGTTTCAAGGTCATAAATGCATGGGAAACCAGATTTGGGGAATACAAAGAGTCAGTCAGGACAAATTAATTAATGAGAGTAAATATGTCTTAACTCCTTAATATGGTGTCTAATAAAGATAAAATTTTGTGGGTGCACGAGGGATCCATAAAGGAACAACTTTCACACAGACCACATTTCTCAATTATATCTTTTAATTGATCTATCATGCACAAACATTCAGATGAAAATTATGGATCCAAAATTTTCACCCCTCTCCCTATAAAAAATGTATCTCCTCTCATTTTCAGAGGGTTAGTGCTCTTTTTGGTCATTTTTTGTAGTATTTTAGTTTATTTTTTGTTTTAATAGTATTATTAAATTTTAATATATTTTACTCTCCTTTTTCCTTTCACCTCGTTCTTATCCACTGTGGTCTCTAATACTCATGTTCATGGGTAACTAACCTGAAGAAGTTCCTGAGGGAGAAATACAATGTTAAAACCAAATCATTTCACATTCATTAATATTGTTTCTTATTTTCTTAGATTTATGCTGAGGGGGATCTTAGTGGTCAATGCCCTTTTGTATCTCCACTTTCCACCTAAGACTTAGTTTTCTCTTCTACAATATTCTCTCTCGATCGAGGAGGTGGATGTACAGTCTCTCGGCGATCATTGAGTGTACCACATATTCACAATAAGGGTGGAAGATGATGTACATGAATATGATGGACCATGTTCATTAATTTTATTTTGAACTAATAATGAGGCGATGAAGGTTCACTCTAGATGTTCTCCTGGGAGGATCTCATTTCTATCTAACATCATTCATTCTGTATAAATTGCATATATATATATATATCAACATTCCATGCATATTCCAAACATGTTCTCTTTATATTATTTATTTTTATATTAGTTATAATATAAAGTGACAATAGAATTTTAGTGTTGTGTGAGTTGTCTCCTCGATACTGACCTTAGGTGTGCACTATATTTCTAGCTTAGATAAATAAAATATTGACCAGGGATCCACAAGAAAATCATCACTCATCATGCCCCTTTTGATAGATGATAAATGAGAAGAAATTTTTTTATTCACAGTATGTTTCACCCTATATTGAATATATTAGATGGTCGGCCTAAGTCGATGTAGGTTTGGTTGGCTCAGGTGTCACCTTGGAATATGGGGGCCAATGGGAACTAGACAAGCAGTTGTTTCCTCGAGATGTACCTTCCAGTATTGTTTATTTATTTCACTGGTTTTGTGGATACATTGTTTCTATGATTGTTATTTGTTTTAGATACAATTGATGGTGGCCTATGGAGTTGTACTCACACCCTACTTTAGTCTCCACTACACATGGGTATCGAGTAACTCTCTTATGTTTATTACAGGCACAAGTTTGAGATGAGCCCCGTGTTGAGTGTTTCATGATTGAGAAGGTCAGCTCAGATGATATTAAGGTGCTAGAGACTAGGTATCAGATATGGTTTAGATTTGGCTGTAGAGATTGAGGTATTTATTTTTCAGTATACTTTTTTAGATTGGTATAATTCCTGCCTCAATGAGAGGTGAAGACTGTCATTTATAGATAGAAGAAAATAGTTTCATGTAGGAGGAAACTTGTGTGGGACTCAGAAATACACCTAAATCAGAAATATAATTAATTGGTTCTAACACTACCCCTTAAGATAGAATAGGTATTGCATGGAAGAAGAGTCTGAAAAAAAATAAAGTAACAAGTCACCAAAAAATAAGACTGCACACACTCCCCCTCAAGCAGGGTCGCTGATGATGTAGATGCCCAAATTGGTGTATAGAGAGTCTAGTCAAGCTCCTAACAGGCCTTTGGTGATGTCGGAAAGTTGATAAGCTATTGGAATGTAGCTAAAAATGATATGGTTTTCTCAAGGTTATGGTGAAGAAAGTGACATTCAATCTTGATATGCTTCGTGTGTTCATGAAAGACTGGATTGTAAAAAAAATTATGGTTGTCTGATTATCATACCAAATATGAGAAGAAGTATATGGTGGGAAACCAATTTCATTAAGAAGATGATGAATCCAAAGAATTTCAGAAGCGACCATGGTCATCGCATAGTATTTAGATTCAACACTGGATATAGAGATGACAGTTTTTTTCTTACACAAGCGTGAGATTAAGTTATCAGCTAGGAATATAGAAAAACTATAATAAGACTTCCAAGTATCTATGAAACCAGCATAGTTATCATCACATAAATCCTCAATATTCAGATGATCATGATGTCAATACCAAATACCACAGACATGATCTTTCTTAATGTACTTGACAATGAGAAGGAAAACATCCCATTAGGATTTCATCAGATGTTTCATGAATTGGATAACCTTGATGACAACACAAAAAATATTCGAACGAGTCATGGTAAGATAATTGAGTTTTCCCACAAGATGATGATACCTATCTAGATGCGAATATGGGTTTGTGGCATTATGTGGAGACTATTCCTTGGGTTCAAGAGGAGTGTCAATGGCAGTTTCCTAAGACTAGCTAGTATCCTGCAAGATATCCAATGCATATTTTCATTGGTCAAGAAAGATACTAGTTGGAGAATGAGATACTTCAATGCTAAAAAATATTTCAAAGGACCCAGGTCCTTGATTTGAAATTTTTATTAAAGATAGACCTTGATATGGGAAATTCCATGCGATTTTCTACCAGTAATAATGACATCATCAACATATACAACCAACATGATATAACCATAGAACGTTTTGTGATAGAAAATAGTGTGGTACTTCATACTATGATATAGAAAAAATGTAGTGATAATAGTGAAAAATATGCCAAACCATGCATGATGAGACTGCTTGAGCCCATAAAGAGAGCAATGAAGCTTTCAGACATGAACAGGCTCCAGATGAAAGGAAGCCAGGAGGTTACTGCAAATATAGTTCTTCAAGAAAACCATGTAGTAATGCATCATTGACATCAAGTTGATGAAGATTCCAATGATGAGTAGATGAAAGAGTGATGTATAATCAAACTTATTTCATTTTATAAATTGGAGAGAATGTATCAAAATAATAAACACCATACGTCTGGGTGAATCCTTTTTCCAAGAGATGGGATTTATGGTGATGAAGAGTGCCATCTGCATTTAGGCAGACCATATAAATCCATTTTCTACCAAAAACCTATTTACCTGCTGGAAGGGGGACTAGATCCTAGGTATGATTGTTTTCCAAGGATTTTAATTCATCCTATATTACTTGAAGTCACCTAGGGTGAGATTTAGCCTCAGAAACTATATGAGGAACAAATATCATCTTCAGAGCAGAGAATCCTTTTTATGATGTTTTGTAAAGAGGATTATTCTAGAAAGTGCGAGTATCTTTCCACAATACAATTGGAAAGTCATCAGTGACCACATTAGAAAAGATAAATGAAGTTGGGGGAAGTTTCCTTAGTCGGTATGGGGGCATGTTTGATGGATGACGAGAGTAGACAGAGCCAAAATGAAGACCATCTGATTAGGTCAATAGAGGTAGGGGTGGGTGGATGGTGAGAGGGAGACATTCATTGATGGTGGGATCAGAATGGGGAGAGGATATAGGGGGTGACAATAAAGAGTTCTCAGTGAATGATACATAAATAGAGATGACATAACATCCCAATTTATGAGAGAAACAATGGTAGTCACATTGGGTATGAGAGTATCCCATAAAGATGAAATGGAGGGCCTTTGGGGAAAATTTAGAGAGATGGAGATGAGTCTCACGAATATAAAAGACACTCAAACACGTGAAGTGGAAGAGGGTGATGATCAAGGGAGGTAAACAGAGCCAAAAATAGATTCTCTCCCTGAAGGATAGAATAATAAATATGATTGATAAGATAGGTGGCAGTAAGAATAGAATCACCCCAAAAAGGAAGAGGTGCCTATATTGAAATAACAAGGCCCAAGCAGTTTCTAGAATATGATGGTGTTTATGATTAGTCACACCATTCTTCCGAGGGGTATTTGAGAAGGATGTTTGATGGAGGATGTTGTGATATTTGAGAAATTGTTGAAGAGAAGAGGATAAATATTATCATCCTTTTTTTGAGCAGATACATTTAATAGACTTGGAGAATTAAGTGTGAATTTCATGGTAAAAAGTTTTGAAAATATCACACACCTCTGAACGATCACGAAGGAAATATAGCTATGTCATTTTAGATAATTCATCAATAAAGGATACATAAAAATGGTACCCTTACTGACTGAGAACCCTGCAAGGGCCCCAAAAATCAGAATAAACCAAGTCAAAAGGATTCATCGCACATTCCACTAAATAAGAAACACACATCACCTGATGATGTTTAGAAAACTTAAATGATTCACAATGGAAGGAAAGGTGTGAAATGAAATGGGGGGAAAGCTTATGTAATATTGAAGGTGGTGGATGATTATAGTGAAAATATAGGTCGAGGGCACGAGCAGAGGTGGATAAGCAAGCAAGGGATGGAGGGGTGTCTAACATGTACACCCCATAACTAAGATGACCTCTAATGAGTTCTCAATTCATCATAATTAAATGGATTGTGATGGACATGAGATACTGAATCCAGGCGAATAAAATTAGTCAAGTAGAATGTGCCAAATCCCACAATAGGGATTGTAGACCTATCATTAATAGTAATTGTGGTGGTACCGGTATATGGATGATTGGTAGTAGGCATACCTAAATCACATGTGAGATGATCAAATTCACTAGAATCAAGTATCCAATCTATTGGTCGATGAGATACACAAGCGGTAAGGCCACCAGTCTGAGTAATGGAGGCAGAAGAAGTGGAAGGTGGAAAATCATCCGACGAGAGTGTATAAATGAAATCTAATCCATAGAGGATTTCAGGTTTCAATGGATATTATTTGGTGGTGAGGATGTTTCCATGTCTTGAAGAAGATGGGAAAACCTAGCATGGGAAGTAGGGGACTAGTATGGATGGCTGAAAAATGTCTCGACAAGAATAGTTGGGTCAGTAGTATCAAGGAGTGCAGAAAAAACACACAGAAGGATACTAATTGAATGTATGGAAGGAACAACTAGAGTGTATCAATGATGTGGTGAGACAATAGTAGGGGAGAGTGGGAATAGGAATTACATTACAATAGGCTTCAGAGGATGGGGTGGATAAAAGTGTTGTCTGGTGGCATTGGTCGCAGTCGGCGCACAAGTGTGCGCAAGAGGGACTGAAGATCAGAAGTGTCGCCATGTGATAGGAGGGTGTAGTGATCGATATGGGATTTTTGTAGGACGGACCAATATCTTTCGAGGCATTGGGGTATGTCAGAGTGGTCTGGTGAAATTAGTGGCGGCGGGTAAAGGTACAGTCGCCAGGGCAGGCACATGGGTGGTTGGGCGCACCTGGAGGAAGGCGCACATAGAGAGGGTGTATTGGGAGGATAGGGGATAGGGTGTTGACACTGGGATGAGACCGATGTCAATTAAGGTCGTTGAGTGGGGGGGATTGGAAGGATCAGTTACGTAGGAGGCTAAGTGACATCTTGAGGCGGAGGCGTAGGGAGGTGCTCATACAGGAGAAGGGCGACGCTCATGGATAGCGGAGCTCCCACAGGGTGGTTTCAGAGGGGAATAGAAGGAAGAGGACTGGCAGGGGCAGTTTCGGATGATGGGGCGAGACAGTTCTGGAGGGGGTGGGATTACATGGGCTATCACATTGGGTAAAGAGATGTTATATAGGGAGCGGCCAACGATGGGGTGTAGTAGAGGAGAAAAAAATATTTAGGGCAGGGGACTGTGGACGGGGGGAAAATTATCAGACATATCACTTTGATACCATGTAGATTAGTAAAATTATTACATTAAAAAGAGGTGAATAATTTCATTTATAGATAGAGTAAAATAATTACAAGTAGGAGGAAACTGATTTGGGACTCAAAATACACTTAACCCGAAAATATACTTAACTGGGTCTAACAATTTTTTATATGTGAGATCATTTCATTTTATTTACTCTTTCTACATACTCTGAAGTATATGATGTTCAATTATTTACTTTTGATTTTTCACTCTTATATGGGGGTATAGTCTCCTCATAGTTCCACCTTAGACCCCCTCTACAAGTCGATAGCCTTTGACATAAGAAGAGGCGCGCTTGAGGTCATGTGGTGAATCAGCTCAGAACATCATTTTGTTGGAATCTGGGCTAGGACATTAAAATTCCTCTAAAAAGTTTTTGATCAACTAATTTCTTAGATTCAGCAAGATCAGTATTTTTTCAGGTCCTGATAAAAGTAATAATAATTTTAGTATTATCGTAACCTAACTATTTAAGTAAATATCTGATATACTTTTGTTGAGATATAAAAGTTCCTTCTGGTTTTTGAGAAATTTGAATACCAAGGAAAAAAGTTAGTTTTCTCATCATTCCCATCTCAAACTTAGATTTCATAAGATCTAGAAAGGAATTGGTAAGAGATTTTTGAGTTGAGCCAAATATAATGTCATCAACATAAATTTTAACAACGATGGTATATTTAAAAATAATAATCTATTATACCAAACTCTTGGGGATTGTTTAAGTCCATAAAGTGTCTTAGTATATATACAAAAAGGATCTGAAGATTTTGTGTTTTTGAAACCAAATGGTTGTTCTACATAAACTTTCTCAGGTACATATTCATTAAAGAAAACACACTTCACATCCATTTAAAAGATAATGAAATTTATAAATGTTAAATATACTAGAAGTATACAAATAAATTCAATTCTAGCTATTTGATCTTAAGTTTCTTCATATTCTATGTCTTATTATTTATTATAACTCTTTTCAATAATTCTACTTTACTTCTAAGTATTAATCCATTTTAATCACATTTATTTTGAAAAAACAATTTCACATGAATTAAAGGAAAATATTAAAGATGTTAAACTAAAGTTTAAACTTAATTTATCTCTAACATATTGATTTGAACATGCATTTACTACTAAAAAATGACCTATACCCACAATTCGAAATTGTGGGTATAGCCCCCAAAACCATCAGTATAGGTTATACCCACGGTTTTGGGAACCATGGGAAACTGAGGCATCAGTATAGCTCCATGGTCTATAGCCATGGTTTTTTAAACCATGGGTATAGGTTTTTGCACCGTTTCATATCCCTAGACCCACAGTTTTAAAATTGTGGGTATAGGTTTTAGAAAAATGTTGGTTGCAGGTTTCGATCCCACGACCTCTTCTTCAAACTATGAGCCCCTCACCACTCCAGATACTTGACTTATGTGTATATATGTATACATTTACCTAAATATACTAATATAAACCATGTTTATAGGAGGTAAAACCATCAGTGTAGGGTTTTACCACCATAATTTTTTTGTTCCCATGGATTTTTTCCCCGCGTTCACATGGGAAACCTACACCCACGGTTCTCTCAAACCGTGGGAATATGGTTTTTCGCACAAAACTATACCCATAGTTTTTCCTAGGAACCATCGATATAGATTTTTAACTGATACCTATACCCATTGTCTCTGGAAAACCATGGGTATAGATTCAAAACAGGGCCCTATACCCACGGTTTTGGAAAAAATATGGGTATATGGAGACCTATACCCACGATTATTCCCAAAATTGTGGGTATAGAGGATTTTTTCAGTAGTGATTGTTTTTATCCAATATTCATTGCCTAAATTTTAATCAGGAGTTTTTGGTTTGAATTGATATAAAATTTCACAATGTTCACATTCATTTCTTAATGAACTTATAGATTTAACTAGTTGTCCTACATCACCAATGATGTTATCACTAGAATGATTCCTAATGATTATCTGATTTCATGGGTTTGTAAATGGTTGTTCTTCAAGAACATGTTGAATTTATTCTGGAGGTAAAACTCCATAAATAGTTTCTTCAGCTATTCTCTCATAAGAAGAATTTTCAAACATGGGTTGAAAATTAGTTTTAGTAAAAACATCTGAAGATATGGTTTCGGGTTGTTTAAAAACAAAAGGTTCAATTTCCTCAAATTTAACATGAAATATTTCTTTAAAAATACCTGTGTTTTTTTTAAACTCTATAATTCTTACTAATTGTAGAAAAACCTAGAAAAATTAATTCATTAGATTTGCAAGCAAATTTATATAAATTATTTTTAGTATTCAAAATGAACACTTTACTTCAAAAAACTCAAAAGTAAGAAAGTTTAGGCTTTATTTATATTAGTAACTCATAATGGGTTTTATTAATAAAAGGTATAAGTAAAAATTTATTTATAGTATTATAGGAAGTACAAACTGCTTCTTCCTAAAAAAAGCAATTAAGTATTCACTCGATGTTGTTCTAGTAATCTCCTGAAGAACATCATTTCTTCTTTCAACTACACTGTTTTGCTGAGGTGTTCTAGGTGATGAAAATTTATGTATTATACCCTTTTCACTCTAAAAAGTTTCTAATTTAGAATTTATAAATTATCCCCCATGATCACTAAAAATAGTTATCAGAGATAGGTTTTTCTCATTTTTAACATGGGTTACGTAGTTTTTAAAACAGAAAATGGATTTTTGACTAGACCCATGTTTATCTAGTGAAATCATTAACTAAAACATATACATATTATTTTCCACCAATAGTTTTAGTTTGTTTTAGACTAAATAAATCTATATGAACTAACTATAAAGCATAAAACGTTGAAACTACACTAATATATTCAAAACTTGACTTATGTTTCTTTCTAAACTGACAAGGATCATAGACTTTAGAGGAGTTAAACCTAAACTATAGTAGATCTTTAACAAGTTCTTTATTATAAATTTTGGCTAAAGTTTTAACATTACAGTGTCCTAATATTTTATTCCACAACCAATATTGATCTTCCATTTCACTAAGTCAAGATATATCTTAACTTCTTATGTCTTTTAATTTTAGTGTGTCTACATTATCATGGTTGTCGGAAGAAAAAATAAATTTACCTTATAAACTTTGAACAACACATTTTTCATTCCTAAAGTTCACAAGGTAACATTTATCACATAATTGGATTATGATTATAAGGTTTTATTAACACCTAATATAAATAAAATATTTTAAATTAAAGGTTTTCCAAGAAAAATAATATTACATATACCCTAGATTTCCTCATAAGGATCGTCACCAAAAGTGATTGTCTCCTTTCATCTTTATAATCATTTGAAATAACCGCTTGTTTCCAATCATGTGGAAAGAAAAACCACTATCCATGTACCAAATATTATTATTGTTGGAACATGGTTTATTTTCCTAAAAATAGAAAAAAACATAGCTTTTTGGAACCAGACATTCTTTAGTCTAGCATTTTTATCAAATAAAATTTTATGAATTCACATTTTTTCAACTTTCCTGTGTTGTAAAACTGTTAATTATTTAGAAAAATAAGATTTATGAAAACCAATAGATTTTAATTTAATTATATAACACTTATTTTTCTAATATACACCACTTCGATTTTTTTTGAAGAAGGGAGAATTTTTTGTAACAAACTAATTATTTTAAAAATGAGGTTTTACATTTGTAAAAACTATCATAGAAATATTTATATGAGGCTTTATATGTATGCAATTCTTGTAAAAAAAATCTTCTAATAAGTAAAATTTGATAAAATTTTCTTTATAATTAAGAACTCAAAAATTAGATTTTAACCAAATCTTTATACTCACTAGTTGTATTAGAATTGAATTTTCTTGAACCCAGTTTATTGAATTTTCAGGTAAAGGGTATTTTCGGGTCCCACATCAGATTACTCCACCTTGTAATCTTTTTTATCCATCTATAAAAGAATGCATCCACCTCATATTGAGGCTCACCTTGAGGTAAAGGGAATTCACGTATAGATGGTATCTGAGGAGGTCTGACAAAATACCCCCCATATGTTTTTTTCATCTAGGTTATCCACTTGATTTCAATAGTTTCTCAAGGATAAAGACATCATTCATCATACATCCTTCCCTAACACACCTCAGTAAAATAGAGTGGTCGATCATAAATATCTTCATATTTTGGGGACTGGTAGTGTCCTCCTATTCCATATGCAAGTTGAACACATTATCGTGACAGGTCAAAATGATCATGTTTTTAAGGTTTATTTATAGTCTAAGTCAGATCCTAGGTCATCTCTCAAGGAACATTGATATGTTTAGAGTATGAATTTTTAATAAAAATTACTAAAAGGGGGGATGATTTTGAAAATAGTTTAAATAAAATAACTTAACTTAAATAGTTTAATAGTTGATAGATTAAGGTGGTGTTTTAATAATTATGAAAGGGTATATTGTGGTTTCACTACACACATTTCAAGTTCAGTATTATTAGAGATTCATTTAGGTTTAGAGTAATTCTTTGGTTGAAATTAATTGGAATCTCGATTAATTCCTAATTCTTTATTTCATTGATTGAAGAACCAAACCCTATCATAACAATTGTATTGTCAAGGTAAAGTACTTATGCATGGAATAATAGAATTTATATAATATTTAAATCTCAAAGAAGTGGGTAAGAAAAGGATTCTTGTGTTGTCCAATCAGAACACATACAAGCCATACACTCAAAACCTCACACTGATCGGTTAGAAATTAAGAGAAAATCAATCACATGCATCAAAACAACCATTCAAATAAGAAATAATTTAAGATACATGGGAATAAATGTTTTAACACCAAAGTCACTCAAAAATAATAGCTAATATATGCATCATAACTCCCTTGACATGTTTGTAGCTCCCTCACAACGAATGCCCACCATTTAGCTCGACATCAGGAGGAGGAGGAAGCTTAGGTGGAACTCCTTCTTCATTAATAATCCCCCTATGAGGATAGGGGCCTATAGAAATTATAATATGAGGAGAAGAATCATCTGGAACTCTAAATTGGCATCACTTCACTCTTTGTCAGAACTTGTAAATGAGGTGCCCAAGCTTCCATTTTATAGGCAAAGTGGAAGGTGGTTTTGGGAACACAGATTGTGTAAAACCACTTGGACCGTGGTTTTTGACCACTTGAAAGTCGAATATCACTTTCTAAAAAACTAGTAACATGTTTTCCCACCTTTTTACTATCTCCAATGAAAGCTTGGAACCATTTGGACAAATATATTAGGAGATATGAAGAGATAACAGTACACCACTTCTGTCTTTGTGAAAATTCGTTGTGCTGGAAAGATCAGGTAGGTTGGACCACCAAATGGCCGAATGAGGCTTGGGTTCCATAATATAAAATGAATCCCAATGAATTTTTGACCAGACCAAAAAATGTTATCCCATTTAGATGCACGGTTAAGTAGAAGTATGTGTTTTAGTTAACTGGTGTGGTTGGATCCTGCGCAACTTGGCCCATTTTTCTTGGACTTCATCATGGGCCCTCCAAATAACCTCCACCTTCAATGAAATTATCAAAACAAGTAAATTTTCCCTTTTTAAAAGTTATAAACACAAAATAATGGAAGCAAACATGATGTGAAATTTATTTTCATTTTAATAATTTTCAACACAAAACTAGTTTAACATAATGGTGTAAGAGTGAAAATGAAATAGTGAATCATAGTGTGATCACACCCACACACCTAAAAATTTTCACTCCTAGGAAAAGTCATATTTCCAAAAATTATTCATGTAAATATTTCCAACTTCATAAAGATTTAACATTTAAGGAAAATTTAATTCCTGATAGAAATGTGATAAAAAAAATCACATCGAGCAGTTATTCTCAGTGATCATGGAAAATGACGTCTCAAAAATTGTATCCAAATGAAATTCCAAGAGATGAATGATACCAACCAAAGAAAATAATTAAAAAGTTAATCATGTCACTAATTCTCCTTGTGTGTATGTGAAATCCATTTAATGTTATTCTTTCCACTTTCTATCAAGTAAATATAAGTTATTTTAATAACTGTCTACTTACAAGATCCTTCCCACCGAACTTTCCTCACATCCTTTGAAATAAAATTACAAGACCCACTCACATAAGCATTCCTAGAAGTCAAACCATAAGCTCTCGACCTAGATATCCACATATGTTACACATTTCATCACTCTTCTCATTTATTATTATTTTTTCAAAGGTTTTACTTGAAATAAATCTCAAACTATTATTCCAACCCATGTTTTATCTTGTCACAACACTAATTGTAATAGTTATAACAAGATCAAAAGTTGAGGAAGGGTGGTTTTTGACCTTCCCAATATAAAACCTTTTTTTGTTTTTTACAGTGTATAATAGTCAGATAACAGGTACACATGCATAGGTCAATCAGGTATAGTAATGAAATAGATCGGATAAGGAACGAAGATATGGAAAAATGATTTTGGAAAGTAGAGAAAAATCAACCTAACTTATATTTACCTTCCATTGAGTAAGAAATTTTCATACTTCATGGTTGGGTGCAAAAATGTTTGGAGAGATTTAAGTGAAATAATTTTCCTTTAAACTATTCACAAAAGGTTATCATTATTCTCAAAGGTTTCTAAATGATAAAACCATTTATATCATCGACAAAGAACTAAATTTCAAAATAAAGTCACACCACTATATTGAATTATTGCTGAAATGCACATTTCATCAGAATTTTTTTTTGAATGTTAAAACCACATAAAATATCCACATGCATTTTCAATAACTTCCATGATTAAATGGGAATAATTTTCTATGATAAAGTGGGAATAAAAAAAGTAGCATTCTGGAACAATGGTGAGTGGGATAAAAAATGGTAAAAGTAATAATACAATTCAGAAAGCTAAAAAAAGAATAAAGATGATGAAAATTCATCACTAACCCAGGAATATACCCATCCCCCACACCAAAAGTGTTCATTGTCCTTACTATAATAAAATAGAATTTGGGAAGGAAGGATAAAACCTGGTGAGTTTCATTCATAGATTGCTTCTTGAACATGGAGTTCCTCCATTGGGGACTCTGAAATGGATTCATGGAAGTGCTTCAGTCGTTGCCTATTGACAGTGAAGGTTTGCTTGGTTTCTACATTTTGAACCTAGACAACGCCAAATGGAGAGATGTTAGTAATAGTGTATGGTCCAAACTAGCGGGAATGAATCCTACCTAGAAAAATTCATCCTTGCATTGTAGAGGAGGACCTTCTTCCCAATGTGGAACTGACGATGAAGGATGAGATGGTCGTGGGCAGCCTTGGTTCACTTCTTATAAATCCTGGAGTTCTCACATGCATCTCTTCTCATTTCCTCCATCTCCTGAATCTGTAACTTCCTTTGAGAACCTGCACCATAAAGATTAAAATTGCATTGTTTAATAGACTAGTAGGCCCGATGATCAATCTTAACAGGGAGAGGTGATAGCTCTTTCCAAACACTAGCCGATATGGTGACATGCCAATGGGAGTTTTGAAAGCAGTATGGTAAGCCCATAATGAATCATTGAGTCTAAGACTCTAATATTTTCTATTAGGTTGAACCATTTTTCAAGAATTTGTTTTACCTCCACATTTGAAACCTCTCTTTACCATTGGTCTGTGGGTGGTAAGCAGTAGACACTCGATGACTGACCTTATACCAACACAAAATTGATTTCATTGTTTGGTTATAGAGATAAGAACCTTGTTCATTGATGATAAACCTAGGTAATTCAAACCTACAGAAAATTTTGGTTCTAAAAAATTCCACAACTGCCTTAGAATCATCAGTCCTTGTAGCTCATTCCTCTATCCATTTTGAAACATAATCTACTGCCAAAAGAATGTATATGTTCCCAAATGAATTGGGGAATGGCCCCATGAATTTAATGCCCCAAACATTGAAAGTGTCATGGAATAGAAAGGGTTGTTGTGGAATCTAATTTCTTTTAGAGACATTCCCTATTTTTAATAGCAAGTACAAGATTTACAGAATTCATGGGAATTCCAAAACAATGTGGGCCAAAGGAGACCAGAATCGAGGACCTTACAAGTAGTCTGTTGGGGACCAAAGTGGCTCCCACAAGCAAGAGTGTGAAAAAACCTAAGGATGGACTGAAACACACTATCAGGGACACAACACTTGATTACTTGATCACTACATGTGCGCCAAAGGTAGGGGTTATCCCAAATATACCAATGAGACACATGTTTTATAATATCGGCCTGGTTTTTACTGAAATCAACATGAATGCAAGATGCTACCAAATAATTTACAATTTCATCATACCAAGGAATGGAATCTTGCACTCAGTACAGTTTCTCATCAGGTTATATGTCATTTATGGGAATATAGGAGGATGAGTCAATGTCCAAGGATGGGTGAATCCTATGGATATAGTCATCCACCACATTCTCTGCTCCTTTTTTATCCCTAATTTATAAATTGAATTCCTGAAGGGGGACAATACAGCAAATGAGACGTGGTTTGGCTTCTGGTTTCTTAAAGAGATATCGGAGGGATCCATGGTCTGAGAACACAATGACTTTGGACCCTAAAAGATACAACCTGAATTTATCCAAGGCAAACACAATGGTAAGAAATTCTTTTTCAGTTGTGGTGTAGTTTTCTTGGGTAGGGTCCAAAGTACGTGATGCGTAGGCAATGACATGTGGAGCTTGTTTGACCATTTATGATAAGACTTACACAACTACATAGTTAGAGACATCACACATGAGGTCAAATGGTAAATCCCACTGAGGTGGTTGGATTACCAGGGGTGACGTGAGACTCCATTTCAACTTATTAAAAGCTTCCTCTCATTCTTTATCAAAAAAATCCTTTTCTTTTTGGAGCAATTGGGAGAGGGGGAGTGCAATATTACTAAAGTCACAAATGAAACGATGGTAAAATTCATCATGACCAGGGAAAGAATACACATCCCATACATTTTTTGGAATGTTAGGGAAAAAATGACATCCACTTTTGATTTATCTACTTGATTACTATCCTCATAAATGACATGTCCCAAAACTATACCTTGTCGCACCATTAAATAGAATTTCTCATAATTTAATATGGGATTCTTTTCAATACAACAACATAGTAATGAACCCAGACTACTCAAACATTCATCAAAAGAGGAGCCATAAACAGTGAAATCATCCATGAATACTTCCATGAAATTATCCAGGTAATTCTAAAAAATATTAAACTTGCATTGCTGGAAAGTACCCAGAGCATTGCACAGACCAAATGGCATCCTTCTATATGAAAATGTGCCAAAGGGGAAGTGAAGTTGTCTTTTCCTAATCCTCGAGGGAAATATGGATTTGAAAATATCCAGAATACCCATCAAGAAAACATTAATGGTACTTCCCTATTATCCTCTCAAGAATTTGGTCAATGAATGGAAATGCGAGATGGTCCTTCCTAGCATGTTTATTTAGTATGTGATAGTCTATACCGATGTGTAAACTATTCTGTATATGAGTTGGAACCAATTCATTGTGTTCATTTTTTATTACAGTAACACCGATTTCTTTAGGAACCAATTGTATTGGAATGACCCATTGTCTATCAAAGATAGGATAAATGATTCCAGCTGCCAATAATTTTGTTACTTCCTTTTTAACAACATCTAGGAGGTTTGGGTTCAGTCGACGTTATGACTGCCTCACTGGTTTAGCCTCATCATTTAACAATATATGATGTGTGAAAATTTATTTTCTAATACCAGTAATGTATAAAAATATCCCTCCCAAATCTTGTTTATACTCCCTCAAAAGTTCAAGCAGTCGCAATTCATGCTCATATGGGAGTAAACTAGCAATGATGACAGGCATATTTTTTCCATTCTCAAGATATGAATATTTTAAATATTGAGGCAGTTGTTTCAGTTCCAATTCCGGTGGATTTTGGATTGATGGGAGTGTGTGTGAAAATGAGAGGTCACTAATATCATCTAAATGCTCAAGGTATCATCCTTAGATGAGGAATGAGATTTTACAAGCTTTGGAGTTTCATCGATGGTTGTTGGATCCTTAGTGTTCAATAAATTATCGATTAATAAACATGTGTGATACATTTTTAGACCACTATAACAATCAACGAATGATTCGTTACCAAGAATTTCAATCAAGGATGAAAACATAGAAAGGGGATTGGGGGAATGAAAAGAAGTTTTTTCAGGGGAAGGGAGTACATCAATTGAATTTACTAAGAGAGGGGAATGTTCTTCTAAGGGGTGCATCATGGAATCAAGGGTGTTTAAATGGATTATGTCACTACCAAATTCCATAGATAATGTACCATTATGGACATTAATTATGGTTTTGGTGGTTTTTATAAAATTTATCCCCGATATATTGGGGTGTGTCCATTCATCCAATCATCTTCCATTTTTAGCACATAAAAATTAGAAGAAAATTTTAAATTTTTCACCCTCACAATAACATCCTCTAACACACCAGAAGGGTGTGCTGTACTCTAATTTTCTAGTTGAATGACTATTACAGTTGGCTTTAGTTCACCGTTCTGCAAATAAGAGTAAATAAAGTGAGGCATCACATTAATAGAGGTTCCCAAATCAATCATAGCATTAGAAAAAGAATACTCCCCTACGGTGCATGGAATTGAGAATGTCACAGGATCGTTGCACTTGGTGGGAAGTGATGGCTCTATTAACGCTGATGCGTTCCTAACCAAGCTCACCTTTTCATCTCCACAAAGTCTCCCTTGGTGTGTACACATCTCCTTTAAAAACTTGTAATATCGTTGAATTTTCTTCACAACATCAATCAATGGGATGTTAACCTGCACATTTTTAAAAGTTTCCAATATTTCCTTATCAAGTTCAATTTCCTTTTGTTTTATTTGTTGGGTTTCCCTTTGAGGAAATGGAATAGGAATAGTTGGTCTAAGTGACTCATCATTAGAAACAATCTTTCCTTTAGAATGGATTCTCTTAGGACAAGGTTCTACCTCATTTTGAGCATTTCTAGTGGTTGGGTTGGTGGTTTCCTTAGGAGGAGATGAATCTATTGGTGGGATAATTTGGATTTTAAGTTGAGTTACACTCCTATGGGTGATGGCACTGACATTTCCTTTATCCCTAGGGTTAACTACTGGCTGAGAAGGCAGTTTACCTAACCCATGGATTTGGATTTCCCACAATGAGTTAGAAAGTTGGCCTAATTGGGTTTTTAGGTCTTGTATGGTAGCTTGGGTGGTTTGTTGGAATTGAAAATTGTTGGCATCCATTTTTTATCATATCTTCTAGGCTATGTTCAGGTTTTGGAGGGGTTTGTTGGAAAGGCCTTTGTTGTGGTTGAGGATTTTTGGGTGGTGGTGGATGACTACTCTGCCCTGGTTTGTTCCATTATTGTTGATGTTGGTTTGAATAATCCCTTCCCTATAGGCCTGGTTTTCTTTCCACCCAAGGTTGAATATATAGTAAGGTTCTTTCCTAAAGGGTTGGTTATAGGGGCGGCCTGGAAAGATTGTCTCACAACTCTCAGAAGTTTCTCTCAATTGGGGGAATTGGTCAGAGTATTGGGTGTCAAAAGAACATATACCACAATGGATGGGAGGAGGAGATTGGGATTTCCCTTGGGAAAGAGAAAGTTTTTGAATAAGGGTACTTACCTCTTCGAACTTTGTGTCCACCTTCTTCACGAATTTTGTACTTTGCACCTCATGGACACCTCAAATGAGTACACTGGACCGTGAACTGAATTGTTGAGTGTTTTGCGCCATGTTCTCAATTTGGTTTCTTACAGAAATTGGAGTCTTATTAACTAGTGAACCACCTGCAGTAGCATCAATCATGTTTCTATTAATATGAATTAAAACTTTATAAAAATATTGAATTAAAAGTTGATCACTTATTTGGTGGTGTGGGAAACTTTAACATAACCTTTTAAAGTGTTCCTAATATTAATGTAATGTTTCCCCTTATGAATGCCTTATACCACAAATTTATTTCCTTATAGTTGCATCTTGAGAGGCTGAGAAATATTTTTTAAGAAAAAGGCATTTCATGTTCGCCCAAACTCTAATTGGTGAATTAACATAGTAAAGCCAGTCTTTTGCAGTGTCTTCTAATAAAAATGGAAATTCTCTGAGTTTTACTTACTCTTCATCCACATTTGTAGGTTTTAATGTAGAACACACAGTATAAAATTCTTTTAAGTGCTTTTGTGGATCTTCTCCAGTGAGTCTATGAAATTTTGGAAATAAGTGAATTAGACCGGATTTCAATTTAAAATTAGGTCCATCGCCTTGCATTTGAATATATGTGGGCTGGATATCAACATCAGGGGAGGTTATTTATTTTAATTTTTGGTTGTTTTTATCCATATTATGCAAGTTTGTTTCAATTTTCATATTGTTTCCAGAATAATAAGAGGAAGGATCAAGAAGAGTGTCTATGATTTGTGTGTCCTCCTTTGAAGGGTTCTCTTGTGCGTCTCGGTATCGCTGATGTAGGATCCTCTCCAGTTCATGATTGAAAGGTGGTAAGTCTCCTAGATTTGAACACATGATGCAAAAAAACATACAAAATAAATAAATCATAATACGAAAAGATAGGTAAAGGTATAAGATAAAACAAATAAATATTCACAAAATTTATAAAAAAACTTATAAAAAACACTCATTAAAACAAAAGCGCTCCCTAGCAACGGCACCAAAATTTGAACGTGTTGTCATGACACTTCAAATTGATTATGTTTTTAAGGTTTATTTATATTCTAAGAAACACCCTAGGTTATCTCTCAAGGAGATTTAATAGGTTTAGATTATGTGTTTTTAATAAAAAGTACTAAAAAGGGAGGATTATTTTGAAAATAGTTTAAAGAAAATAACTTAACTTAAAGAGTTTAATAGTTGATAGATTAAGGTGGTGTTTTAAGAATTATGAATGGGTTCATTGGGGTTTCAATACACACATTTCAATTTTATTTATATTAGAGATTCATTTAGATTTGGAGTAATTCTTTGGTTAAAATTAATTAGAATCCCGATTAATTCCTAAGCCTTTATTTCATTGCTTGAAGAACCAAACATTGACATTACAATCATATTATCAAGGTAAAGAGATTATAAATGGAATAATAGCTTCTAAATAAAATTTAAATCTCAAGAAATTTGTTAATAAAATGATTCTTTTGTTTTCCAATCGGAACAACACAAGTCACAAACTCAAAACCTCACATTGATCGGTTAGAAATTAAGAGAAAATCAATCACATGCATCAAAACAAGCATTAAAATAAGAAATAATTTAAGATAAATGGAAAGAAATGTTTTAACACCCAAATCAATCCAAACTAGTGGCTAATATATGTGTCAGAACTCCCTTGACATGTGTGTAACTCCCTCACAACGAACACCCACTATTTAGCTCGACATCGAGAGGAGGAAGATCAGGTGGAAATCCTTAATTATTTATCTCCCTATGAGGATAGGGGCCTCCAGAACTTCTAGGATGATGAGAGGACTCTTCTGTAACTCCAAATTAAGAGCACTTTACTCTTTTTCCGAACTTGAAAATGAGGATATCAAGCTTCCATTTTATAGGAAAAGTGGAAGGTAGTTTTGGGCACACAGATTATGAAAAACCATTTGTAAAATGGTATTAAACCACTTGACAATCTACTCTTGCTTTGGAAAAAACTAGAAACATGTTTCCCTACCTCTTTACTATCTCCAACTAAGGTTTGGTACCATTTGGACAAATAGAGGCTGAGATATGGACTGATCACAACACACCACATTTGACTTTGTGTAGATTTGATGTGCTGGATAGATCAAGTCGATTAGGCCACCAGATTGCCGAATGAGGCTTGGTTTCCTTCATATGAAATGCATAAAAATGAATTTTTGACCTGTAAACAAAATTTAATCCCACTTGGATTCATGGTTAAGTAGAATTACGCAGTTTAGTAAACTGGTGTGCTTGGATCCTGCGCAACTTGGCCCATTTTTCTTGGACTTCATCATGTGCCATCCAAATCACCTCCACCTTTAATGCAATTATCAAAACAAGTAACATTGCCTTTTTTAAAAGTGATAAACAAAAAATAATGGAATCAAACATGAAGTGATTTTTTTTATTATAATTTTCAATACAAAACTAGTTTAACACAGTGGTGCAAGGGTTAAAATGAAATAGTGAATCATGGTGAGATCACAAGTGCCTCTTATTTTTTAGGGATATGTCATCATCACTAATAAATACCTCCTAAATCACCTTCCTTAATCTATCGTTCAGGGGGAGACTCCTTTTCAGACTCTGTTCTCATATCTCCCTCCTCACTCACTTTTACTTTGTGTGTTTGGGTGTTTGTGCTATGTTCGTGACACTCATCCCAACCTCTCTATGATTTCTCCCAAATCCCTCTATTTCATATTCCTTGAATTTTCTCACACCCAGTGTGGATATTTATTCTTCTCTCCAAACTTCTGGTGGTATATCATCTATGATGATGTATCTTTTTTTGAGAGATCTCATTTCTCTCTTCCCTCTCCTCATCCAGACACCACCATCGATGATTGTCTTCCTCTCATCATTCACCCACCTCTGGTGTCCCACTTTGCTGATCAATGTTATGGAACTATCTACTCACGTTTCCCATCGAATGTGTCCCATGTTCAGGCCAAGTACATTATCTTCCCATCTTCATCTGATGCTCCTACTCTAGCAACAGATGACTTGACCATTGCTCTATGAAAAGGTACTTGTTCTTTCCAGAATACTCCTCTTTACATATCCTCATATAGAGGTCTTTCCGCTATGAAGATGAAATCTATTCCCCTCATGGTTGGTGATTTAAAATCTCACCCTAGGTGGCTTTATGCAATGTGGGATGAATTGTAGGAACTTGATGACAATCATACTTGGAATCTGGTTCCCCTTCTGGCAGGTAAACAGGTGGTCAACAGAAAATGGATTTATACGATTAGTCTCAATGCAGATGGCACTCTTCATCACTTTAAAGCTAGAATTGTGGAAAAATGGATTTTCTCAGACATATGGTGTCAACTATTTTAATACTTTCTCTTATGTTGAAAAGATGACATTTATCTAAGTATACATCTCTCTTTCTGCTCATAATCATTGGCTTATTCATCCACTTGATGTAAAAAATGTCTTTCTTTAAGGCTTTCTTGAACAAGAGGTATATCTGCAACAATCTCCTATATTTCATGCCTCATGAGATGAATTTCATGTCTGTCAACTTCTTCACTCTCTATATGGCCTTAAGAAGTCTCCTTGTGCTTGGTTTGGCCAATTCAAAATTTTCGTCACTACATTTGGGATATCTTGGAGTATGAAGGACCACACAATATTCTACCGTACGACATCCTCTAGCTGCATCCTGGTGGTTTTGTATGTTGATGATATCATCATCACCGAGAGAGACTCAAATGGAATCACCCAACTAATGGCGGATCTTCAACACAAATTTCAAACCAAAGATCTCAGTCCTCTAGCATACTTTCTTAGCATTCAGGTCTCCCATTCTTCATACACTATCTTTCTTTTCCAACGAAAATATGTCTTGGATATCTTGCAGGATGCTGGTTTAACTCAAGAAACTATTGTTGACACTCCTCTTGAGCCTGGGGAATGATACCTCTATGAAAACATAGAACCATATTCTCACCTAGAGAGGTACCATTGTCTTGCGGTAAAACTCAATTATCTCATCATGACTCATCCATACATAGTATACGCTATTGGAAAATTTATCCAATTTATGGAGCATCCAACAAAATATTAGTGGTATATTGTCTTCCACATTGTTAAATATATCAAGAAAGACCCTATCTTTGGTTTTCAGTATTCACATCACGATCATTTGAATATTGAGGCCTTCTATGATGCTAAATATAGTGGTTTCCTTACTACCCGAAAATATACTTTTGGGTTTTCCATTTTTATAGAAGGTAACATCATCTCATGGCTAAGAAAAAAAATGGTTATCTCCTGATCTAGTGCTAAGTATGAATACTATACGATGGTCACAGTCACTACTGAGATCCTTTAGCTTCATCATCTCCTCTATGATATTGGTTTCCCATAGCAGACAGCTTATCATATTTGGTTTGATAATCAGGTAGCCACAAAGATTGCTTCTAATCCCGTCTTCTATGAACACAAGAAGCATATAAAGGTGGATTTTCACTTTCTTCATCATCACCTTGAGAAGCACTATGTCATCTTCAGCCATATACCGATGACAGATTAGTTTGCCGACATCTTCACTAAAGGCCACCTAGGAGCTCGACTGGACTCTCTCAGTACCATGTTGGGCATCCACAGCATCAGCAACCCAGCTTGAGTGGGAGTGTGTATGGTATTTTGTAGTGTCTTATGTTTTTTGGGACTCTTAGAACAATATATCATGTACTAGATTGAGGGGGAGTGTTGAACCTAGTTAGTTGTATTTCCAGTTAAAGGGTATTTTCGAGTCCCACATCAAATTACTCCACCTTGTAATTCTTTTTAACCATCTATAAAAGAATGTATCTACCTCACCTTGAAACTCACCTTGAGTTAAGGGGAATTCACATCTATAGATTTATTTTCTAACTCTAATGTAAGATTTAAAATCTCTAAAGTATAGAAATACTAGAATTTTCCTTGGTTAGTTCTGCCTTATCATATTTAATGTTTTTATAAATTTTACAATTTTGTTTTTCTTAAAACATACCAAATCCATATACATCTTGAAAGTTAGGTAAATAATCATCTTCTTCAGATGAACTATATTTTAATTTTTTTGAAGAAGTAAAATCATATTTATCCTCAGAATCAAGATAGTTTGCATTTAAAGTTAATATTTTAAAGGATTCAACAGATACCTTTGTCATGTAGCATTCATTTATCTTTGGAATACCAGTATAAAATATCACAACTTTATGATTGTCATCACTACTATTTCAGAAGAATTATCTTCACCACTTACACACCAAGTGTCAAAAGATTTCAAAATCCTCTTCCCTTTGATCTTATAGAACTTTCTTGAACTCATATCTTTCTTATCTTTATTTTTCAGCTTGGGAAAATCTGGCCTAATGTGACCAGGCTTCTTGCATTCATAGAAAATCATTTCAAAAGAATTTTTATCCTCATTTCTATTTTTATAACTTTTCTGGTATTTTTATCAAAAATATTTCTTTCCTAAAATTTTTTTCACCCTCTTAGCAATATTAGCAAGTTCATTCTCACTCTGTCCTGAAAAAATATTTTTTGTCTCAACTTTGACTTTCGTCTTCTTTGAAAATTTAAGAACTTTATCAGGTAATCTATATTTCTTAACAATAGTAGATGTAGAATCAAATGTTACTCCACCATTTTTCTTATTATCTTTTTCAGCATCTCTTTTTAATGTACCCTCATATTGTATGAGATCTCTAATCAAATCATCCAGACTAACCATTGTAAGATATCTAGTATCATTAATAGTTGTTCTTTTTATTCTCATTGGCTCAACATAATATCAATAATTCATTCAACAAAATATTCATCAGTTAAATCTTTATCTCCCAAAGATTGTAAACTATTCACAATGGCCAAGAATATATTATGAATTTTAGTAAAAGATTCTCCAAGTGAAAAGTCAAAGGGTTAATAATAAACTCTCAACACAGCTCTTCTAGTTTAAAAAACTTTGGCTGTCTCAAAGTGAGTAACCTCAAGATTTTTCTAAATGCTATCAACAGTTTCACAAGATGAAATTTGACTATAGGTAATCCTTATCATTAAACATAACAAATTATTTATGACTTGATAATGTAGTTGATATTCAGTCTTATCATCATTAATAAAAGTAGAAACATCTTTTTCCAGAATAATATAATTTCAGGTCAACATCACAAAGTTATCAGCTCTGATGTTTATCAAAAAATTCTTCATTTTATCTCAAATATTCATAATTAGAACCATCAAAAATTGATGGTCTTCTAGGATTTAGATTTTCTAATGTACCAACATTTAAACCTTTAATCTTTAAAAATAGATATAATCATTTCTATAATACACGTTAGTGTAACAATTTACAAAAAGTATAAAGTAAAAACCATTTCTGATATCAAATGTAGGACTGAAAGATTAATCAATATACTACAAGAGGGGGAGTGAATTTTAGTTTATAAAATAAAACATAAAATTTTCTTAACCTCCTTAAGTACGTAATTCATAAAAACCATTGTTTAGTAAAATAATGTAATCGGACAAATAGTTGTACCAATACTTCATAAAATTAGAGTTGAGGAAACATTTATAACAATGAAACTTTCCTTGCATAATGGAATTATAAACTTTAAAAAACAAGTAAACTTTATAAAAAAATTTAGAAAAGCTTACAGAAGTTTTATAATAAAGATACATGCTTTAACCTTTAGTGCTGAGGAAGTCTATAACCCAAACTTTAGGTATCCATGGTTTTCACCAAATTGTAAAGGTTTTTCTTCCTTAAAAAAGGAATACCTCTATACTGGGATTGGAAAATCTTATGTTTCCCTATCCTCAGGAACCCTCAATCATAAATATCGGAATAACCTTTGTCTTCCTATCCCTAGAAACCCTTGATCAAACACAAGATCGACCAGATGATTACAAATACAAAAGATCCTAAAGCATTTACAATCCTCACACGGATGCCTTAAGACAAAAACTCTCTAAAGATTATAATGGAGCATATGAGTAAAAAGATGTTACAAAAGCTTTAAAGTACCATCAGATCATTGGTGATGCAAAAGCTTCCTACTCGAATATTGGTATTATTTATAGGCATTTATTTTACAATCATATTCCACATTTCTTGGAGGTTGTTACAACGGCTTCGAACGAACTCATCTTCACTTGATAAGGTTCAGAACATCTTCTTCATTTTGATGGTTGATTTTGATGAAGTTCCATTACATTGCTTGAAAGTTTTCATTCGGTATAATGATTTTAGTTCATCAAGAAAAATATATAAGGTCCATCCAGTAAGTATTTATAAAAGATCATCTGGAGAGCATGTATTCCTCCGTCTGATAATTTTTTCTGGTAGAATTTATATAACTTTGTCTGGTGAGACATTGTTATACTTTGACTTATGAACTTTATAGAACTCCATTTGATTTACCTTGAAATCATTCATCCGATGTACAAAGTACAAGTCCGTCCGATTTATGAGATTATATCCAGTTTTGTTTGTCTGGAAGACTTAAGTTATGTTTCGTCCAATTTGATTCTTCTGGATGGCTAAATCTAATTTATTTTCGATTTACAAAGTGTTTTATGTCCGGTAAAAAAAATCAGAAAAAACATTCTAAATACATGGGAAGTGTAAAATTTAGTAAAATGAAATATTTTAGGAAGTGTGTTGTGCATTTCAAAACTAAGGTTATAAAGTGTACTTTCGACTCAACACCAAGTGGTGGTGAAGCTATTTTAAGGTTTCATTATGGTACAATAAGACATTGGCTACTTCTTCGACACAGATTTTAGAGGGAAAGTAATTGAATATCTTGGATTTTTTCATTCCATTGACTATTTCAAATGGGGTGGAATTTATAAAAACATGTCATGTGGTGTCGTAACTGAGCTCGGCCCAAGGTAGCCAATAAGACCAGCATTTTGGTTACTTCCCAACAAAATAATTTAAATATGTTTACAAACATCGATTAACCACTTCAGTTTGTCCATCAGAATGTGGATGGTAGAAAAAGATGAAATGCGAATTTATCCTATGAAGGAAAAATAATCCAGTCCAAAAATGGCTAAGAAATATGGGCTCCTGGCCATTGACTATCGAGGTTGGCATTCCATGTAAACGAATCACTTCCAGTATGAAAATGGTAGCCACTATTTTTCAGAAAACAGGTGTTTTAAAAGAATTAAATGTTCATAATTCAAAAGATTGTTCACAATGGAAAAAAATTATATCATGCTCCTGGGATTTGGGTAAGCCCATGATGAATTCCATAGAGTGATCGACCAATATCAACTTTGGAATCTCAAGTGGTTGTAAAAGATCAGTGGGGGACAATGCAAAGTATTTATTGCATTGGAAAACTATACTGGGGCATACATATTCCAAAACATATTCTTTCATCCTAACCCAGTAGAAATTGGAAGCAATCTTGTGGTAAGTCTAGAAGAAACTGAAAGTGGCCTCCTTGGGGAGTACTATGAAATTCATCTAGAAAAACAGGTATCAAAGGGGAGGTAGTGGGAAAGACAAATATGCCCTTATATTTTAACACTTATAGGGTATATTGAAAATATGGGTAAGAAGAAGAGATATATTGTATAGTTGTAATGATTTTGGAGATAAGAGGATCTTCGGAGCTCCTTAAATATTGTTTCAGCCCTCTTCTCATACCAGGGTGGAGTGAATGAGTTGGAAAGCAGAGGGATCATCCCTGCGAGAAAGGGCCTTGGTTGTTGAGTTGTCGCGGCCTGACATAAATTTAATTTCAAATTGGTAGCCTAAATGATTTCCAAACCAACATTGTTGATCAACCGGAGTGATACGTTGGTGGAGGAGGAACTTGAGGCTGCAATGGTCAAAAAAATGAAATGTCGGCCCAGTAAATAATGGCATAAATATTTGATGATGAACACCAAATCCATGGTTTCCTTCTCATAAGTAAATTTGAATAGATTTTTTCCCCCAATACTTTTCTGAAGAAAGCAATGGGAAGACAATTTTGCATAAGGGAAACACCAGCCCCTCTACCAGAAGTGTCACATTCAACTTCAAAATAAATGGAAAAGTTATGTAATGCTAGGATACGATATTGAGTCCTAAGTTGTTTTAGATGTTTAAAATACCAACTTGAGTTGTGATCCCTTTCAAAAAATTTCTTCTTGGTGAGGGTAGTGAGAGGTTGTGTAATTTTAATATAGCCTTGGACAAACATGAGATAATAGCTGGTAGGGGAAAGAAAATTGCAAATCCCCTTCGCTGTTGTAGGATTAGGCTAGTCAAGAATGGTCATTATTTTTTTTGGGATCCATGGAAAATCCTATAGCGATAATAACATATCCCAAGTACTAAACCTCATACTAACCAAACATTCACTTATTTCGATTGTAAAGAAATAGTTTTCCAGAAAAGGCAATAAGACAGTATCCAAGTGTACTAAATGGGCCTCTCAGGTAGTGTTGTAGACTAATATTTCATCAAAAATATGATATAACCAACTTAGGAAGAATCGTTCTGGAAAGGTCATTCATGGAAGCTGAAAAGTGGATGGAGCATTGTTGGACTTGAGATCCAATTTTGAAAAGCGTCCTTATATAATTCACCCAATAATTCCTCCACCACCAGAAATTTATCTAGAATGGTCACTTTATTTAGGGAGTGATAATCCACACATAATCACCACATATTGTCTTTTTTTCCTCCACTAAGAGCACCAGGCTAGAAAAGGAACTCAAACTAGATTAGAAAATTCCTGAAGCTGACATCACACTAACTTGTCGTACAATTTCATTCTTTAGAAAATGGGGGTAGTGATATGGTCTGGCTGAAATTGAGGCATGTCATGGCAGTAGCCGGATGGAGTGCATGTGGTGGAGGATGGAAGGTTTGTGGGGTCAGCAAAGACTTGGAATTTTTTTTTCAAGCAATTACTATAAACCGGTGTGTTGGTGGCCATCGATGTGGTATTAGAGTTGGATCCCAACATCATATGGTGTCCACAACACTTGTTGTAAGGATTGAAACCCCTAGCCAGGGATGAGTTTGTTTGGTTGTCCGGAAAATATCCCTAAAGAACATAAGTTTTGTGTGCAGCAACAAATTTCATGGTCATTTCCACCCAATTGGTGATCACTTATTCCAAAGTTCGGGGTCAGCCGATGCCTAAAATAAGTTCAAGGCCTCCCATATCCAAGACATGAGCATAAATAAAACATTTTTTAGTGTCCCATGACCAATTTTAAATTGGTTCACACCCCTTGTGAGCCAATGTGATGTCATACACTGCTACAAACTATAGATACCAGAGTGGGTGCGAGCCTCCATTGGAATAGAAAATGTGATGCGATGTATCAAGCAGTAGGTCATACCAAATTTTAGAACACACCGACTAACTTTTAAGTCTTTTTAATTTCAATACAAAGATTTTCCCTCTCAAATTTTTGAGAAAAGTGAATAGATCATTGTAAACATCTTCCTTGACAACGAGACCAAAAAGTGGTGTGCAGTGACATTATCAAATAGCAGCCAACACACTTTAGAATTTTAGAAACACCTAGGAGCATAACACAGAATATAAATCACAAAAACACAAAACTATTCATCAAGTTCTTAGCATGGAATTAAATGTGGAAGTATCAAACAAGCCGAATAAAATGAAGAACAGTTAATAATAGAAGCAAAAAATCATTACCTTAAGTGTGTTGTTTTTATTTCAAAGAAGCATTGGAGAAGAGTTGATGGAGGGGGGACAAGAGGAGAGTCTCCCTTTTTCTAATAATTAAAACATTATATAATTTATATAAAGAGACAATTTCTCGCAACCTTGAGCATCGTTGGAGACAATTTCTCGCAACCTTGAGCATCATAGAAGGAGAAAAATTATTTTAAGGAAACAACGTAAGTGTGTTGGGCTCATATCTTTCATATTTTACTCATTCTTTTCTTTTCTCCCCATCCCCTTTTTTACTTTTTCACTCTGTGTGTAGAATGACTCTTATTACGTAATCAAAGTCTATTGTATTATGTTTACCGATTACTTGATTAAGTCTATTGAGAATGAACCTACTGTATTTTATACACATATTGGTCGAACCTTCCTCCAATGTATTTATATAGAGTAGGAAGAAGGACCCTACTATATTTAACATACATATTGGTCAGTACTTTCTCTACTATTTTCATAGACTAAGAAGAGACCTTACTGCTCTACGTGTGTAGATTGATCATTTAAATTACAACTGTATTTTGTATACAGGGATTGGGTCTCTAACAATCTTAAGACATTTTTTTTGTATTTTTATAAAACCATATTGATTTTGATTCATGTTTTTGTAACATAAATGTCAATATCAAATCTGGAAATGTCGCACACTGCAATGCATCCAGTAAACACTTTAGAGAGAAGCCAACAAGATTTAATGAAAGTGATTTCAAAAGGCAGCAAACAAAAGATGTTGTTCTGTCTTCCTACATTAAATCTAACAATGTTTCTCATCGAAGAAGCACCAAATATTGATAAAGAAGAAACAAGCACGAAAAAGGTTGTTGTTGTTGATGCTTTGAGGCATTATGACTTCCTATGTCACAACTATATCCTCAATAGTCTGGACAACTCCCTTTAAAATGTTTATAACTATTTAAAAACTTCTAAGGAGTTATGGTAGAGTCTTGATCACAAGTATAGGACCGAAGATGCTAGATTAAAGAAATTCATTGTAGGTAAATTTATGGACTTTAATATACTTGACTAAAAAATAGTAATGAATCAATTCCATGAATTGAAGCTCATTGTGAACAATATTCACATTGAAGGTATGTCATCAAGTGAAACCTTTTAAGTTGATGATTTTATTGAGAAATCACCTCCATCTTGGAAATATTTCAAAAAATATCTCAAGCACAATATAAAGGACATGTCACTTGAAGACTTGATAGTGTAGTTTAGGATAGAAGAACACAATCGACATTCTGAAAAGAAAGTAATCTCTAACAACATGATCTCAAATTCCAACATTGTTGAAGGATGCTCAATGATCAAGAAGTGAAATTTCACTAGAGGGGAGCCTAGAAAGGGTCAAAATAATATTGAAGGAAAATACTACAACTATGAAAAGACTTGGTATCAAGCCAAGTATTATAGAAAGTCTAAGAGGAAGATGAAGCTTCAAGCCAAAGAAACGGATCTTGACAAGATCTCCACTAAAGTTGAAGATTTTAATTTCTCCCCCATGGTTTCTGAATGCAATCTTATCAGAAACCTGGAGTAGTGGGGGGTTGACACCAGATCCACTTGTCATGGATGTTCCAACAATGGATATTCTCATCAAACGCATCAATGGGAAGTGATGATAAACTCTTTATGGGGACCTCATCATATTCCAAAGTGGAAGGTTCAAATAAGTTACTTCTAAAAATGACCTCATAAAAGACTTCGGAACTAAACAATGTACTTAATATACCTGATATTCCCAATAATTTAGTGCCAGGTTCTCTTATGGTTCAGAATGGCTTCAGGTTAGTGTTTTTTTCTGAAAAAGTTGTACTCTCCAAGAGTGATGTTTATGTTTGTAGGGGATATCTGAGTGATGGTATGTTCAAATTCAATGTAATGATTATTGTAAACAATTATTCTGCGATGAATTAAAACAATGTTCCTTTGGTTTATGTGGATGAGTGTGATAATTTGTGGCGTGAAATATTGGGCCGTGTTGAATATAAATCTTTAATGAAATTAATTAAATTAGATTTATTGCCAACATTTGATTGTTCGGTCAAGAAATGTTAAGCTGTGTTGAATCAATATTTTGTAAACTACCATTTCATTCTTTTTAAAGGAGTTTGGAGCCTTTGGATGTAATACACACTGACATATGTGATATGAAATCAGTACCTTCAAGAGGTGGTAAAAAAATACCTTATCACCTTATTAGATGATTGTACTGGGTTTTTCTATGTTTATATACTTAATAGTAAAGATGAACCTATTAATGAATTTAAACATTGAAAAAATGAAGTTGAGAATCAAATAAATAAGTGAATTATAGGAATAAAGAGTGATTAGGGAGGTGAATATGAGTAACCTTTCCAAAAATGTGTGCACTGAGTTTGGAATAATTAACTGAACTATAGCTCGTTACTCTCCGCAATCAAATAGAGTTTCTAAAAGGAAAAACCGGACCTTAAAAGAAATGATAAATGTTATGCTAAATCATGTCGGTTTACCACAGAATATGTGGGGGAAGCAATTTTAACTACAAATCACTTATTAAATAGTGTACCCCATAAGAAGACACAAAGTATTCCCTTTGAGTTATGGAAGGGAAGAAAGCCCACCTTTTAATATATTAATGTGTAGGGGTGTCTGGCCAAGGTTGTGGTTCCTAAACTGAAACGAGTTAAACTAAGGAATATTACATCTATCACCGTAGAACATGGCATAAGGAAAGAAAGTAAGTAAACACACAGACCTGGGGACTTGAACCCGCAAACTACACATCACCCCACCCAAATCCAAAAGGGTTAATATTGGAAAAAATATTGATTGCATATGATAAGAACATGGGGTTGAATTGTAATGACCTAGACATTTTAAATGATATTGTTTCTTGAGAAAATGTTTGTTATATTATACACAAAAAAACCCTATCTCCTTAAAAATTATTAATACATTAGTCTGCTAAGAAACCAATTAAAATACCAAACATTACAACTAGAAAAAAAATATAAAATAGAAAATTCAAAATAGGAAATTATGGATCGCTCCAATCCGTTAGAATCCTCGTCCCTACAACCAATACTGCATAAATAATACAAAATATTAGTTAACCAGTAACATCTTAGAAAATTAATTACAGTGAATATTGAATGAAATAATGAAATGGTATTTATTGAGTATAAATGGAAATGTGACCATCGAGATTTGACCATTATAGGATCATTGGTTAAATATTACTGTTATTCAATATAACCATTGGAAAATTTGACCATTGAGAACTATACTATTTGTTAAAAATTATTACATTATAATTAGTGTTTACAAGTAGTAATGGAAAAGGATAATCTATGAGTAAAGAAGAAGCAATGACCTTAACCAGTAGAGTCATGTCGTATGAATCCCATTTGTCATAACTTGAGAGGGAGGTAGCATCATGGGGGTTCACCCTTGATGGAGGTAGCATCCTATGGGAGAAGTTCAAGTTAGTGGAAATTATACCTCGGTCAATGTTAATCAAGCCACCCCACAAATCTATCACTATTGCACACCTAACTGTTAGGTCATATGTGAGTGTAATAAGGGGTTACGTGTCTATTCCTTGGTTACTTAAAGTGTAATTCCTTTGTGTAAATAAAATTTTTATTCCATAAATTCCATTTTTTAGAAAAAAAATTCTTAATAAAATATATGTTTAATTGAGACAAATTTGATAAATTGATTTTTAAAACACAAATTGTACTTTTTGGAAAAGATAAAATTGTTATAATAAACCAAGGTATTCAGAATAATATTTATTTTATATTAATGAAATAGTATATTAAAAACACTCTTATTTAAATAAAAATTATAAAATAATTTTATTATGTTCTAGAAAATTTTTAAGTGTCAGAAATTTGACAATGCCTTACAACCCGTAATTTTTTTAATAAATATGTATTTTTTATATTTAAAAGTTAAAATGAAAATATTTAGAGAATTATTTTGATAAAAAAATCATCATTTTTTAAATCATAATGTCAAAATTAGGTTAGGGTGAATTTATGAGAATTTTCTAAAATACTTTAACTTTTCCGTAAATAGCAAAAATACAATTTTGGGTTTTTGATATGTTTAATGACTTTATAATTATGTCATAATAGTATAATAATTAATTAACCACAATACACGACCTGGAATATGTTATTTTATTAATATTAATTATTTTAATAATTTTTTATCAATTTTTAAAACCTATAAATGACTTTCCAAAGTCTAAAATGGGAATTTTGAATTTAAAAATATTACTTTATGGAAACTTTACTTTTCTATGCCAAAAGAAGTAGTAAAAATTATTTTAGGTTCTTGTGGGTTAAAATAACTTAAAATATCACCCTAATTTGTTAAACCATGGGCAAAAACCATGGGTAATCCAACGGTTTTTTATTTTTCACAACCTAGATTTCCAAGGACTATATTTGGAAATTATTAAACAAATCCTCCGCTTTTTCCATTAATACCCACACATTTCTCCTTTTCCTTTCTCTCCCAATCCATCCTTCATGGATTTATGGTGGTTTTTCCTCCCAAGGAGTCCCCCCAAGGTTTCCTCAAGCCCCCCAGATTCCAATCCTCATGATTTCAGAGTAACTCTTCTAGGTAAGGGAATTATCCTACATTTCTCTTCAATTTAATAACCTCTTTTTGTATATGTATTCTAAATATTATGTCCACTTTCTTTTATTACCTTTTTTATCATACCCTTACTAACAAATTGTGTTTTATCAATGTGATACCTTTTCCCATCTCATTTTACCATTTTCTAAAACCACATTTTATACTCGTTATGTTGCCAAATTTACTTCTCAAATTTCTCTCTCTACTTAAGAAATTATCTTTTATTTTCTTTTTTTGAATAGAAAAAACTCTTTATTTTCTTGGGTTATTCATCTATATGTAAAAAATTATTTATTTTATTCTGTTATTTACACCAAAGAAACCCACATTCCCTTTTCGTGAGCTAAAAATGACGTAATGATAATATCTTTAAGCACTTTTGAAATGCCATGATTTTGATAAGAAACTAATTATTTATTCTCCATTGGTTGTTACTTAAATGATTGAACATGATCTATGTGGGTCACATTAATTAAGACATATGAAGGGTGCTTCTGGATATCACTCTAATGTATTTAGTAAATAATTTAATCTCTATAGATGACATGTTTTACGATACCTTATTGAATAACATTGGTAATTTTCATTTATGACACCCTGTTGAAAAACCTTAGTGATATTCTTATGAATGTCTCATTTAAATGTTGTATCCACATTTCCATGTTATTATTCATGTTCTTTTTATATTACTCATGCTTCCTTTCTCATGCCATAATGATATTCCTCATGATCACATGTAAATTGTTTTCCTTTGATTATTCTATTACAGGGCATTGTGATCACCCCTATCCTTTTATATATGTCCCGGGGTTATGAGATTTAGTAAATTTAACTTAGATAAATCCATTAAGAATAATTCCAACTGGATTATAAGAATTTTTTATGTTTTCAGGTATTATATTCTTGACTTTTAAGAAACTTAACTTTAAAAGATCCTCTGTTTGGTTCCATGTAATGAAAAGTTATGTAATAAAAAGGTGGGATACCATAGTTGGAATCAAAGGATAATTTAGTTATTTATGGGAATTAAGAATAGAAATTCATAGTATGAACCCTAGAGAAAAGTTTAAATATAGAAAAATATCCAGGTATTTTGGTGAAATATTAAGAAAGTGATTTCTAAGGAATGAAATCTTTGTCAGGATATGAATAAGTGGATGTAGCTCTGACACAGATGTATCTAGGGGTAACACCCAAAAACACCACCTTGAGTGAGACTCAATCGAGAATTGGTACACAAAAATGGGTCTTGCTTCACTCCTGGTTTGACATTCTCGGGGGATATGTTTTGTTAATCACAAGATTTTTATGAACCATTATAAAGGATATATATAAAATTTAATTGTGTTAAAGAATAATATATTTAATCATGTTGTTTTAATATATAAAACTCATTTACTATTATAAGATTCTTAAATAAAACATGTTTCTCACTAACGTTTTCTTTTTTTAGATAATGGCGGGAAATAGAAGGAAGTGCATAAATGATGAGTGCAACGGTCAATGTGTTGATAGCCCTCTGATGGAATTTAGAATGGAAAACTTCATGAGAATGATTAATCAACTATATTGAGTTATAAATAATAAATTGAATCAATTTGAGTAGCCAGATTCACCTCAAAGAGAACAAAATTATGTTGAGTACTTTATGCATCAATGACCACCTTCTTTTAGTGGATCTACAGACCTATTTATTACTGAATAATGGTTTAGTGCTATAGAAAATATATTTTCTGAATTCCAATGTTCAAAAAAAGAGAAAGTCACCCTAGTAATATACCTCTTAGAAGGATAAGTAGGTATGTGGTGGAAACTGATTAAAAACACAAATCCAATAAGGGAGATTGATGTTATGGAGTGGGAAGAGTTCTAGGGAATCTTTTTTCAATAAATATTTCCCTTGTTTGATGTGAATGAAAATGAAGAAGGAATTCCTAGAACTAAATTAAAAGGAAAATGAATCAGTGGGAAGCTGTGTGATGAACTTTACAAGACTTTCTTGATACACCTCGAACTTTATTATAGAACCAAATGGAAAATGTTGATAGATTCTTCAGCAGACTAAGACCCCATCTGCAGGGGGAATTAGAAAATCGATACTATGAAAGCTATGAAGAGATGGCGTAGAGTGCTATGAAGGTTGAATTGTAGTTTGGAGAAACGTAGTGGTCTCATAAGCCGAATGAATGGAATAGAGATATGGATCTAAACTTAGGGAGAAACTTTTATCATATAATAGGAGGAAAACAAGTGCAATATCCCACGTGCGACAAATGTGGGAAGAATAATTTGGGTAAATACTTACTCAGGAGTGGAAAATTCTACAAGTGTGGAAGAGATTTCCATATAGCTCGGAAATTTTTTGGTGAGGTGAAGCCTCAACTTCTCAATACTAATGACAAAGGGAAGATAGTGCATGCCCAACCTGAAGTTCAATGCTTTAAGTGTGGATAGCTTGGATAATTTTTCAATCATTGTCCAAATCATAAGATAATGTAAGGGAACCACCATCAACCTCATCATAGGCCAAGTGAGTAAGTTCATGATTTTTCTATCATGATGGTTAAAGTAGTGGCTCCAAATTATGTGGTGGCAGGTACTCTCATTGTTCTCTAAAAGAAAGTAAGTAATTTTTTTGATTCTGTTTATGCACATTCCTTTATTTCCTCCATGTTTTAAAATAATATAGAATCAATCCCTCAGATAATTGAAGTATACATATCATTCAAGACTCATGGAGGTATTATCCAAGCATAAATACTGTATATAAACTCTATTATTGACTTTGGAAAGTACAATCTCATCGCAAATCTAGTAGTCATTCCCATGGTGGAATTTGATGCTAAATTAAGGGAGGAATGACTCTCAAAGTATAATACCAAGGTCAAATGAAGAAGAAATGAAATCATAGTAGTCTTTAATAGAAAACATATAGTTTATTTCAAAGGAGAGATATCCCAACCCAATATTTGTATATAAGCACCACCCATAGGCTTATTTATGGAGATGATCAGTGAAGAGGGAGAAGGAAATGAAACTATAAAGATCGAGAATGTATCTATCATTTATAAATACATTAATGTATTTCCTAATGATTTACCTGGACCTTCCACATAAATAGAGGTAGAGTTATCCATTGAACTCATACCTAGATCTAAGTCGATATCAAAGACCCCATATAGAATAGAAAATGTGTAGTTAGAGGAGTTAAAGAAACAACATCAAAATCTTTTTGAGAAGGTATTTGTCTAACAAAGTGTGTCTCTTTGGGGAATACCTATTCTCTTTGGGAAGAAGAAGGACATATCAATGTGGATATGCATTGATTATATAGAACTTAACAGGATCACAATAAAGAACAATTACCCTCTCTCAAGGATTGATAATTAATTCAACCAGTTTCCTGGGGCTCAATTCTTCTCTGAGATTGATCTTTGATCTTGTTATCATCAATTGAGGGTAAAGAAAGAATATATTTTAAGGAATTCCTTCCAATCAATATATGGGCATTATGATTTTATTATTATGCCTTCATATTAACTAATGCTCATGTTATATTAATATATTTGAGGAATAGAGTCTTTAAGGAATACCTTGATAAATTTTTGGTAGGTTTTATTGATGATATAATGATATATTCTAAAATTTGTGAGGATCATGAGGATCATGTAAGGGTTATATTGAAAACTCTGAGGAATGATAGGCTATTTATAAAATTTATAAAATGTTAATTTTGGTTACAGTAAGTTTCTTTCTTGGGGAACATGGTAACTAATGAAGGAATCTCAATTGACCCTGTCAAGAAAATGGTTGTGGAGGAGTATCCTTATCCTACAATATTAACTGAGATTCTTAGTTCCATTGGTTTAGCAGGATATTATAGGAGGTTTCCAAATAACTTTTCATGACTTTATAATCCACTAACCAAGTTAACTCGAAATAGAGCTAAGTTCATCTGGAAAAAAATGAGTGTGAGTAAGGTTTCCAAGAAATGAAGAACAGATTGATTACTATACCTTTTTTAACTCTACCCTATATTAGAGAATGATTTATTATTTATTGTGATGCATCTATGAAAGGTCATGGGTGTGTCCTTATGAAAAATGACAAGGTGATTGCTTATGCATATCTCCAGTTAAAGCCTCATGAGCAGAATTATCATACACATGACAAGGATATAGCTAGAGTTATTTTTTTCTAAATATATGGAGGCACTATATTTATGGGTAGAAATGTGATATATACATAGACCACCAATGTTTGAAGTGTATATTCACATATAAGGAATTAAACATGAGAAAAATGATATGGTTAGAACTTCTTAAAGACTATGACTATTCTATTCATTATCACCCTAGAATAGAAATCAAATTTGCTAATGCATTAAGTAGGAAAGTCCATGTTGTACTAGAAATGATGAGGATTCAAGGATATCCATTGATCAATGATCTAGTAAGGTTGGACATGGGAATTATGAGGGAAGTGACATCATTAATCCTATTCTAAATGATTTCTCAAATATAATTACAAGATAAGATCAAGAAAGCTAAAAGAGAAGATTCTTTGCTACAAAATAAGATAGAGGATTGAAGAATGAGAAGTTTCTTGAGTTCAATATCGATCAAGAAGATGTATTAAAATTTCATAAAATGTTATGTGACCCATCTATTCTGAAGATAAAGAAAGAGATGATGGATGAAGCTCATATATACACATTCTCTATACATCATGGAAGCACTAAAATGCATAAGGACATTCATGCTCATTAATAGAGGGATAATATAAAAAGGGAGATTTTTTACTGTACTAAAAGGTACTTGGTATGTGAGAAAGTGAAAGCGTAGAAACAAATTCCTAAAGGGTTATTGTAACCACTACCCATATCAACATGGAAGTGAGATGATATCACTATAGACTTTGTCACTAGTCTCTTAATAACATCCAAAGGAAACAATTTGATATGGGTTATAGTGGATTGACTCACCAAGACTACCCATTTTATCGCTATTTAGGAAGATTTATCTCTTGACCAACTTGACAAGATATATGTAAAGAAAGTGGTGACACTGCATGGAGTGACACCTTTTATCATTTCTGATTATAATATAAGGTTCACATATAAATTCTAGATAATTCTACAACATTCTCTGAATACTGAATTGAATTTATTTATAGCCTATCACCCCCAAACTGATGTCCAATCTAAAAGTACTATTCATACACTTGAGGAAATGATGAGAACATGATCAATGAAATTTAAATGTGGATGGGATCAACAACTCCAATTAGATGAGTTTTTATACAAAAAATGCTTCAACTCAAGTATTCCAATGGCACCCTATAAAGATATATATGGGAATGGATGTATAACTCCTACTTTTTGGGATAAATTTGGTGAGTGAAAGCTACTTGGGCCCGATCTTGTGCAAGAGATGATAGAAAATGTTCATTCCATACAATAACATATAAAATATACTTAGAGTCAGAAGAAGATCTATGCTGAAAATGATCGAAGGGACATGGAGTTTGATGTTGGTGACAAAGTTTTCCTTAGAATATCGTCATGGAAGAGAGTCATGCATTTTGGGAATAAAGGGAAACTTGGCCCCATGTACATTGGCCCCTATGAAATCCTTGATCACATAGGAGAAGTGGCCTATCAGCTATTAATTTCACCAAATCTAGCTCAATTTCATGATGTATTCCATGTATCCCTCTTAAGGAAGTACATACATGATCCATCACAGGTAGTTAATCTAGTGGTGGTACAACTGGAACATGACCTCTCTTATGAGGAGTAGCCAATGGAGATCTTGGACTATAGAGAAAATTTTCTATGAAACAATAATACCCACCTTTTCAAAGTGTTGTGGATGAACCATTATTTTGAAGAGGAGACATGGGAACCAGAAGAAACAATGAAGCATAATTACCCTCACATTTTCTCAAATAAGAGAATAAGATGAAATTTAGGGAATAAAATTTCTTAAGGGAGGAAGTATGTAACGAACCAAAATTTTTAAATGATATTTTGTTTCCTGAGAAAATGTGTGTTATATTATACACAAAAAACCCATATATATTTAATAATTATTAATACATTATTCAGATAAGAAACTAATTAAAATTTAAAACATTAAAACTAGACAAAAAATATAAAATATAAAATCCAACGTGGGAAATTCCAACACTAAAAAAATAAAATAAAATATTAGTAAACCAATCAACAACTTATAAAAGGAATTTTATTGAATATTGAATCAAATAATGAAGTGGTATTTATAGAGTATAAAGGGAAATGAGACCATCTGGATTTGACTGTTATAGGACCATTGGTCAAATATGACAGTCAATCAATATAACCATTGGAAAATTTGAACATTGAGAACTATACCCTTTGATAACAATTCTAAAATTATAATCGGAGTTAATAAGTATCATTTAAAAAGGATAATTAATACATAAATGAGAAGTGATGACCTAAACCAATAGATTCATATCATATGAAGCCCATTTTCTAGAACATGGGAGGGAGGTAGCATCACTGGGTTTCACCCTTGACCAAGCCCATGCTGATATTCAACAAGTGAAGCTAGAAGCAAATTTCATACAATAGAAGTTCAAGTTAGTGGAAATTACTACTCGGTTGATGTTAGCCGAGCCACCCCATGAGTCCATCACCAACGCACACCTTACCCTTTAGTCGCACGTGGCTATTATAAGGGGTTTCTTTTCTATACCTTAGTCACTTAAATTTTAATTCCTTTATGTAAATAAAATTTTTATTCCATCAATTCCATTCTTTTAAGAATATTTTTTCTTAATAAAATATATGTTTAATTAAGACAAATTTTATAAATTGATTTTTCAGACACAAATTGTACTTTTTATAAAAGTTTTGAATTTTTATAATAAAATAAGTTATTCTGAATAATATTTATTTTAAGGTAATTTTTATCTAAAACACTCTTATTTAAATACAAATGATAGAATAATTTTATTATTTCCTTAGAAACATTTAAGTGTCCGAAATTTGATTATGCCTACAACCCACTGTTTTTTAATAAATTAGGATGTTTATATTTAAAAGTTAAAATTCAAATATTTAAAGAATTACTCTTATAAATTAAACATCATTTTTGAAATAAAAATGTTG
Source organism: Viscum album (assembly GCA_963277665.1). Classification (NCBI taxonomy): domain Eukaryota; kingdom Viridiplantae; phylum Streptophyta; class Magnoliopsida; order Santalales; family Viscaceae; genus Viscum; species Viscum album. The sequence continues at coordinate 719,179,038 of OY728125.1, read as the reverse complement.
AAATTAGGTTAGGGTGAATTTATGATAATTTTTTAAAATACTTTAATTTTTTCGTGAATAATAAAAATACAGTTTTGGGTTTTTGGTATGTTTAATGAGTTCATAATTATGTCATAATTATGTGATAATTAATTAACCATAATTCAAAAAATTAAATATTTTATTTAATTAACATTAATTATTTTAATGGATTTTAATCAATTTCCAAAACCTATAAATGACTTTCCAAAGTCTAAAATGGAATCTTTGACTTTAAAAACATTACTTTGGGGAAACATTACTTTTCCATGAAAAAAAAAGTAATAAAAAACGATGCTCGGTTCTTGTGGGTTAAAATAACATAAAATATGACCCAAGTGTCCAAAACCATGGGAAAAAATGATGGGTAATCCAATGGTTTTTTATTTTCCACAACCTAGATTTCTAAGACCTATATTTAGAAACTATTAAAAAATCCTCCACTTTTTCTATAAGCACCCACACATTTCTCCTTTTTATTTCACTCTCAATCCATCATATATTGATTTATTTTGGTTTTTCCTCCCAAGGAATCCCCCCAAGGTTCCCTAAATCCCCCAAGGTCTCAATCCTCGAGATTTAGGAGTAACTCTTCAAGGTAAGGAAATTATCCTTCATTTCTCTTCAATTCAAGAACCTCCTTTGGTATATGTCTTATAAATGTTATGAAAACTATCTTTTATTACATTTTTGATCATATCCTTACTTCTAAATTATGTTTTATCAATGGTAAACCCTTTTCCCTTCTCATTTTACCCTTTTATAAAACCTCATTTTATACTCATCATGCTGCTGAATTTACTTCTCAAATTTCACTTTCTACTTAATAAATTCTCATTTATTTTCTTTTTGTGAATACCTAAACCTTTTTATTTTCCATGTTTATTCATATATATACAAAAATTAGTTATTTTATTTGGGTATTTACACATAAGAAACCCACATTTTGTTTTCATGAGCTAAAAATGACGTAATGATCATATCATTAATCACTTTTGAAATGTCGTGATTTTGATAAAAAAAACTCATTCTTTATTCTACATAGGTTATTAATGAAATGATTTATTATGATCTATGTGGATCACATTAATTAATACACATGAAGGGTGTACCCTAATAGCAATCCAATTCATTGGTTAAATAATTTAATCTCTATAGATGACATGTTTTATGATACCTTGATGAATAACCTTGGTAATTTTCACTTATGACACCTTTGTGATATGATTATGAATGTATCATTAAAATATTTTAGCCAAAATTCAATGTTATTATTCATGTTATTTTTATATCCCTCTTGTTATCTTGCTCATTCCATAATTACATTCTTTATATTCTTATTGATATTCCTCATAATCACATGTAAACTATTGTCCCTTGCTTATTCCCTTACCGGGCCTCGTAATCACCCATTTCATTTTATGTATGTCCCCGAGATATGAGATGAAGTAAATGAAACTTAGGATGAACCCATGAATAATCCTTCCAAGTGGATTGCAAGAATGTTTTATTTTTTCATGTATCATGTTTCTGATTTCCATGAAACTAAACTTTAAAAGATCCTCTGTTTTGTTCAATGTAATAAAAAGTTATGTAATAAAAAGGAAGGATTCCATATGCATGATTTTGGTTATTATTGTGTGGAAGGAATTATTCATTTTTGGATATTAATGGGTCTTGGGTGATACTACGGGGAGGTGGGGGTACTGGGGTTGTCTGTGCATGGTCTTTAGGATGATAATAGCACATGCTAGTGAGGGTAGCACAAGTTGGTTATAACTGTTAAGGGGTTTAATCATTATTAGGTTCAATATCATAAAATGAATTATATAGTTATTTGGGGTTTTTGGGAGCATGTGTGGGATTATTAAATAGAATGGATGTTGTTTGGGGGGCCTCATGGATGTTTTTTAGAAGGATCTTTTTCAACAGATGAGGAGTTATGACTAGGTCTTGGGGTGACATTCCCAAAGAGTATTCTTTATTTTTTCTCTAACTTCTTCTTCTGAATCCCTTTTCCATATTCTTCTACTGGTACACCATAATTATTATATGTTTCTCTAGATGGAATTAATATAAATTCATTCTCTATCTCTCCCTCGCCTATCGATTGGTGTTTTCATTGAGATGTCTTCTAGATAGAGAATCTTGAGAGTGGAACTCAAGAAAGAGGATCTTGATGGCTGAGACGGGTGTGGAAGCCATAGAAGGATTATGATTGGAGTTTCTTGGAGTTAACATAATGGATTACCCGTGTTGTAGAGAAGAAGAAAACAATGGCAGAACATGACACAACCATGGACGTATAAGATGCATCAACACAATTCCTTCTCCTTTCCTATTTTATTATTGTCATTCCTCTCATCAATGCTGGAAGAAGTAAATACAACTGGCAGGCACACCAGTTGTGAGAGATCCTAGTTCTTGACATTGTATCTGACACAACATCAATATACTCCAAGAAGTGTAGTCTGACGCACACAACAATGGAAGGTGACTCACAGTGTATCAACATTATTCCCATGTTCAAGAAGGATCCGATGTTGGTGGTAGGGGTGATTTTGGACAGACTAACTAAGAGGCTGAAGGAGTGGTTGGAAATCCCAAGGATGTTGATTTTTACTGGAGAATATCTTTTTACTTGGATCACTAAAGATAAGAAATATTTTTCCTACCATCAAATAAGGGAAGACTTGAAGATTTGGATGTCACGACCACATATGAAAGGTAAATTTGGAGATTGGTTTATGTTATTAGAGGAATATAAGCCTTAGATCTCTTAGACACAACTCAAATAAGAGATGATCTGAAAATATGGAAGTGTACTTGAGGAAGAATTTGTGGCTATGACAAAATCTTTAGAACAACATGCGCATCAGAAGGAAAATGTAGCTGATGACATGAAAACAACTCAAGAAATCTTGGTAGTAGTCTGGAATATTCAAGAAGAGTTTGAAAAGGAGAGTCATGATATATATCTTTGAAATTTTGATGAGGCAGGGTAAGGAAAGCTGATGGTTTTCAAACCTTCACTTAGATCCAGTTGTGTTGTCCAACATGAGTCATCTGTGGAACTTCCATTGGTTTCTCTACCTGTGGAAACTCTATGTAAAGGTGCTACAAACCACTACAAGGATTTCTAAACCATGTAACAGTAATAAAAGTTAGTTGTTTTGAAAGACACTGAACCATTCAAACCAAAACTGTTAGTATATGGATTTTTTGAGATGTATAAACAACCGCTTGTTATCATTGCATACACTAGGGTCCACATTCAAGAACCATTACACTGGAAGAAGTTTTGCTGCATACCTAAACTTAATACTGATAGGATTAAGTTTTTGTTAGAAGTGTCATGAATAGTGGATCTTGCTATACGTTCTAGTTTAGAAAGGCATTTCAAAATTTTGTTCAGCATCTTGAATTCTTTCCAAATCTAAAAGAAGAAATCATAACAGTAGTTTCGTGTGAACTATCTGAACTATGTAAGGTAAAGGAATCCACATCAACATTGATTCACTTTGATTATAAGATAAATATTCTTGTTTATTTGATTTCCCATGTGATAAGAACTGATGATATTGTGGGACCACGTTCTTTGGAACATATCATAGTTATTGTATTATATATGTAAGGGATGAAAAACAAATCACATCATTTAATCCGATCGAAGAAAAAAAATTAGTTTTAATGATGATCTTGGAATGTTTGAAATAAAATAAATAGGTTTATAGTCTATTTTCAATCCAAGTGAAATTTTCTTATCTAAGAAGCAACCAGATTTAGTGATTTTAGTTGGGTTGTATTTTACTGTAATAATGGAAGGATCAAGGGAGTTTATTATTGAAATTAGGGCATTGTTTGTTTTTTGTAAAACTATTGCAAATCATATTAATTAAGGTCTTCCAAATAGGGAAGATAGGGTAATTGTAGTTTTAACAAATCAAGATGATTTACAACTCCAATAGAATGTTTCTATAAATATTGTCAGTGAGGGAAATTTTTTAGTGACTATCAGGGAATCTTTGGTAGCAACAAAAATTTTCGACAGTCTCATGGAATTACCCATCCCCTATAAGGTATGGCTATTAATATTGATAACTGAACCCTCTACTTGGTTACCTAAAAATATAAAACATTTGGAAAAAGATCCAATTTCCATTGGGAATACATACTTGGTAGCTAAATAAAATGCAGATTACCAGTAGTTGAGATGTATTGATGAATTAGAAGCACAAATATCTAATAATAGAAGTCTTAAGAAGTTCAATTTCTATCAATATTATCTTACAGTGGTTTTTAGGGACATTATGTTTGGACCAGAAGGACCTCAAGATTTTTTTTCATAATTCAAAGTTTCTAATAGTTTTCATCTTGGTGCCTCTTTGTGGTTCCTAAATATATCACTAAAATTTGGCATGAAGCTTTGATGAAATATTATCAAGTTACGATTGGGAGATTATTGAGGAGGGTGGTGTTGGATTGGTGTATCTTGATCCAGTTTTGATGATGTTTGGTCCAAATTCTTACAGCCCATATGGCGTACTAGGACATAACTCTCACGGGTCGAGCTCATTAGGGGTTTAAGGGGGAAATGTGCCCCTACTCCGGGGCCCAAAGGCCACAGATCCAAATTTGGGGGGCTTTAGAGATGATGACCACTATATAAGAGTTGACCAACTGACACCGAAAAGGAATTGTAGCGATGCATAATTCCATACACCATTCATTGTAGATCCTTGGACTTCTAGCCGGCAGCTACTATAGCACTTTTTAACATGAATGGCCACCTTTCACTGTAGTGATGCAAACTTTCTATGGTTAGTGGAATAGTAATTCAATCTCTATTTGTCCCATTTAAAGATATGGTTTTTGGGTTGTTAGAAACTCTGATTCTCTTATTTTAATTGTGATCCTGAAATATATTGAAAGTTATTCCTCTTTGTGGATGTAGGGATTATTCCCGGACCGCATAAATCTTTGTGTTCTCATTATTTTTATTCCTTTTACTCTTCTGTGATATTTGTTTCGTTTCGTTGCTCCCAAAATTTTCCAAAAATAGGTATCCATTTTATACCAAATGTATGACATGGATAAGATTTCAATCGAAGAGAAACTACTAGCACACTAGGCATTACTAGTGGATGAAATTTTCCTGCTTGTTTTTATTTTCATGAAGTGTTCATATCATCTTAGTGGTAAATATGCTGAGATAAAAATTTATAGTGAGTAGTGCAGACATCTTCCTCATTGTACACTAGCACTGGTGTCTTAAAATCCATTTCCAAAGGCGGTAACAACTATGTTAACTTCAACAGCAGTGGTAACAACCCCAGAAACTCATCCTATATTCCACCTTGAGGACATGTTTTATTTTCAAGAGGGAATAAGTGATAGAAACATGGGGTTTCATGATTTATGTTGTTACTGTGTGGATGGAATTCTTCAGCACAGGCTATGGAGGGGTCATGGGTGCTAATTTAGAGGGGTATTGGGGCTGTCTTTAAACATTATTTTGGCTGATAGTAGCACATTCCAGTGAGGGTAGCACGGGTTGGTTGTCACTGGGGTTTAATAATTATCAGGGTAAATGTTGTAAAATTTATTTTATCATTGGTACTATTAGGAGTGGGTGGTGGATTATTAAATTGGAGGGTTTTTTTTTGGGGGGGGGGTCTCACAAATGTTTTTTAGAAGGGTTTTTTATGTAGAATAGGGGTGGTGGCCAGGTCTTGAGGGTGGCGTTCCAAGGGGAGTCTTATTTATTTTCTCTATCATTCCTTTTTCTTACTCCCTTCTCCATATTCTACACTATTATTCTTATACATTTCAATAACTGGACTTAATAGAAATTCATTGTTTCTATCTCTCACACTTTTCAATGTATTTATTGGTTATGCACATAACAGTAATGCATATCGATTCCTTATTCATAATTCAGAGATCATCTAAATAAAATACCATACAATCATTTAATCAAGGGCACTCCATTATTTTAAAATATATTTCCATATCATCTAACAAATGAGTTGAATGATAATAATAAAAGGCCACTAAATAATGTTTCATAAAAACAATTGTTGGACCCAATTATATGTATTTTAGAGTCCCACATTGGTTTGCTCGGTCTTGGATTCCTTTCCCTCTACCTATAAATAAAGGGATCTGCCTCTCATTGAGGTAAGAAGTATAGTTATACATGGTATCAAAAGAGGTTACCTAACCCTAACCTTATCTAACATGTTTTCCCTCTTAGACCCATTTCTTTTTCTCCCCCCTCCCGTTGCACCCAGCCATAGCCTGTGAGACCCCTCCCCCTCGACATCACCTTGTGTATCGCCCCACACTGCATAGCAAACCCCCTCTACCTTCGCTCTAGGTTCATCACTCCTCATTTCTGAGTCGACGCCACCCTCTCCTCAGCACTAGAACCCTATCCCCACTCCTCCCTATGTGTACATTCCTCCCAGTGTGCACGAACACCCATGTGGCTCACATGGAGATAACACCTCTTCCCACCACCCTTGATGGCATCGAACTATCGAGGAAAACCCCAACACCCCTGCTGATGACATTAAAACCTGACACATACCCTAAAGGCCGACACACTCTCCTATCATGCGGTGAATCTTTCTTTCCATTGTCCCTATTGTACACACTTATGTGCCAACTGTGGCCAGTGCCCCCAAGAAGCACCTCCAATTTCCCCTTTCTCTGATATCGCTCCGAATGCGATGCATTTTTCCACACACCCCTATTGTTGTATCATCATATAATTGATGCACCCTGACTGTTCCTACTAGACATTCAATTATTGTCCCACTATGTTCTGTTCCTGCACACCTTGATATTACTAACCTGACTATTCTTACCAAGGCATTATCAGGTTATCCATACTAGTACCCTACTGCCAAGGACTGATTTTTCATTTCCAATTTTCCCCCATCCACCTCCTATCATTGTAGCACCCATGACACTATATACCATCCATCATAACCTAGAACTCACTATGACTGAAATTACGGCTATCCACTCTCATCAGACTACTTTACAACCTACCCTCTCTTCAACCTCTATTGGTCAGACTGGTGTCCCTACCACATGTGCATCTCATTGACTGACTTCTTTGATGCTTGATTTTGGTACTTTTGATCATCTCACAAGTGATGTAGGTATGCTTACTACCTATCACTCATATACTGGTGTGACTGCAATTATTAATGATGATGGATCTATGGTTTCTATTGAGGGATTTTTCATATTCTCCATAACTCCTTAGATTAACATGACTTTAGTGGATCATGTTCCTCGCAGTCCTTTTAATCTTATCTCTATCAGCAAGCTCACAAATGACATAAAATTTAATGTTATTTTTACATCCTCTAGGGTTGTTTTTCAGGAGTGGCTAATGAATAAGGAACTTAGTAGAGGTTGTCTTAGTGATGGTGTGTCTATTCTCGATACCCACACCATACCTTACTTTCCCATCCACCTTTACTTGTTCCCTCAACCTAAATTTTCACCATGGTTATCCACCAGCTTCAGTATTACATAAGATTTTCCCCCATTTTAGTCCACACATTTCCTTCCATTGTAAATCCTATAATTTTTCCAAACATCATCGTACATCTTATGTTATATGGTTTTGAAGTGAAACAGGGCCTTGAAATTTGATTTTGGGCTTCAAACACTTCATGGGTAAGCCTACTTCACAGGCCCCATCCAAGCATATAACCTTGGCCCTCCATCCAAGCTTGAGGTAACGAGTGATTAGGTTTGGTTGTTCTTTATATCATCATCTGACAAAAAAACGAACAACAGCTTGTTAGGTAGATGAAAATAACACTTCAACAAAGTATCAAGACCAAATACAATAGACTCAAATTAGGTAGAAACATATTCAAATTAGTATTCAATTCCACAAACAAGATTTAAACAGTTTTAAATGAAAATCCAAACAAATAAAACAAAATGATTTCACCAATAAATTTCAAAATTAATTTCAGGAAAACATTATTTTATTTTTAAATTATTATCATCATAAGTATATTTCTGAGTTTTCCACAAAATAAAATTGGTGGTTCAAGATTATAAAAAGAAAACACATGCATTCTAGTTTCAAAATCTAATTAGATTGTAGAATTTTACATTTCCCATGCATTCAAAATAATAATAATAATAATAATAATAATAATAACACAGGTGTATTTAAACACTTAAAATCCTATAGTATTAGTGAAATGAAGTTCCAGACTAAAAACACATGTGAATTTTTGAATATATTTTTAATAATATTTTTAATTAGCTAATGTGAATTTTCTAGAAAAACTTATGCATATGTAGGATTAAATTCAAAAATATATTTTAAATGATCATAAAATTTTCATGTGAATTTCTATATTAAAGTCTAAAAATTGAATCCAATTTTATTTTTTTACATAAATGGAATTAAAAACACGAACAACAATAAAAAATGTGAATTGACATGTATTTTAACATAAAAAATGAGAGATTCTCAAAGAATTCCACAAAAAAATGTCTACAAAAAACCTATTATCAGTCCTTCAGACTTAATTTTTATAATTATTTGTAAAACATCATATTTAAACCATAATTCACATGAAAATAAAAAATGAGAGACCCCCCAATCATTTTTCAAAATTTATCTACCATGTTTCATTAATGAAATCAATTCCTCTCTTCTTATACTCTCTCCCACTCAAATTCACTCAACCTCAAGAATCCAACCATGCTCACTTTGAAACCTACCTCACATGGAATTGTATCACTATTTTCTAAATTGTAAATGAAAAATTGAGTTATTCTTAGATAAATAACATGCATACCAATTAAAATGCTTGATAAAGTTATAACTTCTCCATAAAAGAGACAAAGGAGGTGCACTAATCATGAGGATTTTAAACAAGGTTGTAATGTTGTCTTAGGAAAAGTGAGTATAAAAAATAGAATCAAAGGACAATAATAAGAATTTTGAATCTAAATATAATGAATGATTATTCAAGAACGTTTGATGAAGTTGGTGTACCCCGAATCTTATATTTTTGAAAACACTCTAATGTTTTTCTAACTTGTTTCACGATGTTTCAAGTGTATTTTTTTGTTTCTATTAAAATTTAATGGTAGGATGGAAAATGGACCTAAGTAGGCTTGGAAGTGGGTTCAAAGAAAATGTTTCAAAGTTTTTGAAACACCATCTAGAAAATATCACATAGTAGTGTATAAAGATCTATATACGGCCCACTGTCCAACTAGTGGGATAAGGCAGCAAGCAAGTAGTTCCAACAGCCCCACCGGATACCCGGTGGAGGCTACCAGGTATCCAATGGCGTTAGGGATGCTAGTTCAAGGGGAGTTTATGGAAGTTAAAAAGTGTCTTTTTTGGGTCTTAATTTTTTTGGATCAATATATTGGACTCCAGGCATCCTTAGAGTCTATAAAAGGAAACTTAAGGATGCTTTAATCTTCATCCAAACCTTGTGTTCATCAAGCAGAATGATCCTCGATCTTCCAAGGAATATTATTCTCTAAAAAAACTTCAAAATTATATCTTCCTCTTCCAATTCTAAAGAGTATCAACATGAAAATTCAATATGGGGATTATGAACACTAAAGGAACCATCCTAAGATGTGATCTTCATCAATTATCATCAAGAGCCATCTAGCTTCATTTGATTCATTCTTTATTTGTCCCCTCTTGTTCTTTCTTCATTTTCTCATGAGCCTTTTTACTTTATATAACCCCTTGGACCTCTCATTTAGAAATTATATCATTATCTTTACTGACTTCCCTCTATTTATTATCTTTTATTAAGAGTAGAGAAAGAATTATAATGAGTTTTCCAAAAATGAAAACCACCTCTTTTTTATCTCTTTCTCATGATTGGTTTCTTACTTTATCCATTCCAAAGTAAGAGTTCATTTGGTTTCTTACTTTCCCATTCAAAAGGGATTTTTTTTGTGGTTCCCATTAAGACCAATTTTTCTTGATTTCTTTATTTTTCAATTCAAAAGAAAGGGAATTATTTATTTCTAGATTCCCATTAAAATAAAAAGTTTATTTACCATCTCAAGTCTTCTTAAGGGGGGAGACATAGGGGTACCTTCTGGTACTATTGTCGAACTCCACTATTAAAGTGTGTCTTGTATAATTACTTTATGCCTTTATTTTCCAAATTTCTTTCATATTATTTCCATGTTTTTATTTTCACTACACATTACTTTGATATAATCGATTGCTTGTTTTATACCGATCAATACTTTACAGTATTGATTTAATTATCTGACTTATTTTTTAAAAAGAAAATTCAACCACACATATCATTTCTCCAACCCAACAATTGATATCAAAGGGTACCTTTGACCTTATTTCAAAAACACCTTACAAAATTCATTTTTATTCCTCAATACCAATATTTGGTAAAAGACAATAAGAAAATAAAGAAAGCTCTTAAAGTTTCAACTTGGAGTATTTCACCATCATCAAGTGATGAAGATCCTAAGTTCCTCAAGGCCCATCTCAAGGAAGGTAATGAGGTTAGTACTCTAATGCCTCAATCTTATTTTACCACCTCTTCTTCTTATTCTTCCTCTTCTTCAAAACCCATCACTTATAAAGAACTAGAATACGCTTGCAAGAAACTCAAAAATGGTTATATTTAACTTGATTCATTTTATAATGATCTTGATAAAAAATATAAACAATTTTTAAATGAAAAATATATTTTTATTTTGAAATTAAAAAAATCAACCTGGCATTGAAGTTTTTAAAACCAAAATCAAAGATCTCAAAAATTCCTCTTTAAAATTCACCAAAGGTGTAAAAAATCTCAATATGATAATCGATTATCAATACATTAAAAGAAATAATCATAGTTTTGATTTTTCAAATGGTAATGCAACTTCTTCAAAAACCACTACCTTTGTGAAAGGTGTTTCTCAAAACAAATTTTTCAACAATTATCATAAATATGGGCATCCTATATACAGATGTGATTGAAAAAATACTAGATATGGAATTCCTAAATAGATCCATCTTTCTTCTAATCTATATTAAAAATATAAAGTATTTTGGGTCTATAAATATTTATAATACCATGTTTTTCAACATAATTTTTTTTACATTTCTTAAATCATGTGCTAACATTGTAGTACCCTCAAGGGTACTGAAAGGATCATTTAAATGATTTATTAAAGGACTTTTAAAATGAATCTCATTGATATATCAAAATGAGGATTCTATTAAATGATGTTTTCAAACCCCTTAAAGTTATTGATCAACTCTTTCCTCCTTGAGAATAATGTTTTATACTCCAAGTGAGGGGGAGTCGTCTTCTTTCCTTTCTGGAGAAGCTTTGGACATAAATATTAAACTTCATGAAAATAAGTTATCAGTTATTTTTATTTTAGTTATATTGAATATAATTTAAAAATATCCCTCTCATGTCTATGTATTTATAAAAGGGGGAGAAATGTCTTTTTAAAACTTTTCCTTTTGTCTTATTTTAAAATTTTCTTTGTTTTTTTGGCTATGATCCTTTCACCTCAATTGTGCTATCATTTTTTGGGAGTCATATATCTTGTTAATTTTTTCCCTTTTCAATTTTTTTTTCAAAAATTTCCAAAATATTGAGTTTCTCTTTCATATTTTCTTTATAAATTGAGATGATCTTCATTGATTTATCTCTTTTTCTTCTACAATATTGTTATATGCTCTATTAGTTTTATTTACGGGGACTTGTTTGAATGACTATTTCAATGATATATCTTGAATATATTTTATTAAAATAATGTTTTTAATTTTCCATCTCATGGAATGATCTCTTTTATATTCTTTTAAAATCATTTCATAATTCATTGAAAATATTTTTAAATGGATGAAAAATAAATTTTTTCAAAATTTCTATTTTTAAATGAGTTTTTGTTTAGGTCTCAATATTGTCTTGAGCATGAGATTAGTTATGAATATATATAATAATTCTTTAAATTAATCATTTTATCTTATAATCTCTCTCTAACCCTCATCATTTAAGAGTTCCATTTTGATAATCTCAAAGGGGGTAATTTTTTTATGGAAGTAAAAGCTAAAATAATTTTCAGTTAAAATGATATTCCATAAAGGGGGAGAACTTTGTTTCAAAATGTCAAAGGGGGGTGATTAGTCACTAAAAGTGGATAATTTTTATTGTTAATTTCTTTATTTTTATTGTTCCAAAGTCCATAAATATTGTTTTTAGTCCATTACATTAATAGAACTTCATTTCTCATCTTAAATGTAATTAATGTTTAAAATGTAAATTTGGGCCCAATCATACATCTATTTGTGGATAGCATTATATTAATTTTCTGAACATGATATTTTGAGATATGATTGATAAATTTCTTTGTAACATTTTAACTTTTAGGTCCGATGGATGAATCCCAAGGGAAGATGGAGATTTTTGTGCCTGAATGAAGAAATTTACTGGAAAAATCATAATGGGCCTAAGGCCCATCAAACAAATGTGGGGCCCATAAACCAAGCCCAATGAAGCTAAAATTCTTACAGTAGAAAGAGAAAAATTTGGGGATCATTTTATTAAACTATTTCCAAAGCTAATTTCAAAGTTTTCATGGAGATATATGGATCCGAAGTTTACATTAAAATGGTGGGACCGATATGAACGCCCATAAATTCTTCTCGCCATTTTAGGAATAACATTCAAACGGTTGCACCAAATGACCTGAAATTTGGACAGATTATAGAGAACACATGGAAGAAGATATTTTTATTCTACAATCGCTGATGATTTGGCCATATTTAATGTCAAATTCGAACGTCCAAATGTAGTATGAATCTGGACAGTTTTCCGGGTCAACTTCAAAACGTCAATTTCCTTTTGATTCTTCACCTACCTTTTGAATCTATTAATTGTTTTGGTGTGAATTGATTGTTGGGTTGTGGACCTAAGGCTCATAATATGCCTATATAAGGAGCTAGTGGTGAAGGGAATATGCATCTCATATTTTTCTTATCATCTTGTGTTTCTTGTTTCATTGTAAGGTTATGCTTCCAAATTTCCTTTGTAATGTTTTCCATTTCCATGTAAGTTTCTTTTTTGTATATTTATGTTCTTAATCAACTGATTTCTCTTATATATTTTCCATTTATTTTATTAAAACTTTATTATCACAAAGCACAATGATATCTCTATGTTGTTGTGAATTAGTTCACACAAAGGTGTGAATTTCATTCACACGCACGAAGGAGTGCTTGTTATTTCCGTAGTTTTAATTTCTTCAATCCAATTATTTTTAGCCATATTCTAACCACCATTGAGAGTATACCATCAATGTAGGGATAACCCTTTAATGGGTTGATCCTAGGAGGATGCAAAGGCTGGATTGAATGTTATTTTATGAACGAATTGTTGTTAATTGGCTAATTAATTTAAGACTTCCATTCTTCAGTTATTTCTACTCTTCATATTCACTATGTTTGAACAAGCTAAATTCAAGTACTAAATGACCATATACCTTGGAGAGATCCTGAATTTGGTTCTCTAAGTGTATAGGGTATTAGTAATTGTATTTAGTAAGCACCAAACCAGAAAATGATGAAGGTAGTGTTATTTTTGAAGAATGGACTCATCAAGAATTAATAAAACCAAAATTATCTAAATAAGTAAAATTCATTCAATCTACCCCGAGCATAATACTAAGATCAACCCATTTTCATTGAATTGAATTCACTTAGGTTTCTTAGTGTTCTTTAAAACCATCCAAAATCAAAACCAAAGTTGGCCACTTCACAGCCCATCCTCCACCAAATCATAGCGTCTCAAGGTTACTTCTTCGGTCCCTGTGGATTTGACCCCTACATGTACTACATCGACCGCTGTAACCAGTACGATAAATTTGGGCGCAACTAGGGAGACATGGTTTCATGTTTATTTGGTAATCTTATTCTGTTTTACCTTTTTTCTCTTCCATATCTTGGTTTCTATATCTAGTGTTTATGATCATCAAAAAGTGGGGATATTGTTGTACCCTGGAGCATAATTGTTTAAATGATCATAAGAAATTTAATGTTGTTCAAAGTTTTTTCTTGTTTTATCAAGTTAATTTTGGTTGTTTCTATTAATATTTAATGGTATGATGGAAATCTTCCCTTAGTCAGTGGGAGAAGGCAGCAAGCAGTTAGTTCTAGCAACAACACCAGATCCGTGGTGGAAGCTACCAGGTATCCAGTGGCATTGGGACTGCTTGTACGAGGAAGCATTTATGGTAGTCATAAAGTGTTCGTTTTAGGTATTAATTTCCCTAGCCTGATACATTGGACCTTGAGAATCCTTATAGGATATAAAAGGAGGCTTAGGGAGACTTCAATATTCATCGAAACATTGTGCACTTCAAGCATAATGATCCTCAATCTTCCATGACATGTTAATCTCCAAAAGAGCTTTAAAGATATATGTTCCTCTTCTAATTACAAAGAATAATGATGTGAACATTAAACATGGGAATTGTGAACCTTGAAGGTGTGATCTTCATCAAATATCATCAGGCACCATCGAGATTCATTTGATTCATTATTTCTTTGTGTCATCTTGTTATTTATTCATCTTCTCTTGAGACTTTGTACTTTCTTATATAACCCTTTCAATCTCTCATTTTCAATTTATATCTCTCACACCTTCTCTATATTTCTTATCTTTTAGTGAGAGTAGTGATCACATTGTAACAGGTTTTCCAAAAAGGAAATACCTATATTTTCTCTATCTTTCTCATCAATGATTTCTTGCTTTGTATATTCAAAATTAAAGGTTTGTTTGGTTTTTAACATTCATATTCAAAAGTAAGGGATTATTTGTTTGGTTCTTGGTTCTAATTAAATCCAAGGTTTCTTGGTTTCTTAATTTTTCCATTAAAAATAAATGGACTTATTTGGTTCTTGATTCTTATTAAAATAAAACCCCCTCAGGCCTTTTTAAGGGGAGGATACATAGGGGTACCTTCAGGTACTATTGTTGAACTCTGTTATCAAGGTGTGTCTTGTTTATTTAATTTATGCTTTTATTTTCCACATCACTTTTTCATTATTGCATTTTTTTAATTTTCTCTATTCTTTAATTTGATATTATTTATTACTTGATTTATATTAATATATTTTTTATATCATTGATTTATTTTTTCACATTAATTTTTAAAAAGGCAAGTCACCCCTTCCATTTCTCCAACCCAACTGAAGTGGGCCTCACTAAATTTCCCTTTCAAATAACAACCCATCACAATACACATTTTTTTGTATTCAAAATGGTACTATGAGTGACGAAATGATCCCAATAAAAGATATTGAGATCTTTATTCTCCCTTCCATTTCTTTTTTTTTCTTTTATACACATTTTTTTTATTTTCATTTTTTTATGATAATAGGATTCCAAGTACACTGCAATAAAGAATGACTCAATACCATTTTAAAACTGCACATGATGAATGACATTGTATATGGTATTACCTTAAAATTTTATGCCTCCATAAATAGACACATATAGCCCTCCCTCCACTCCAATACTTGAAAGAACCATGTGATGTATTTATAGTAAGAGGGTGGATACTGATAAATTTTGTTTTTAATGTGGTTTGAACCTAAAAGGTGTTCATGGACACTATGGTTTGAACAAGGGTTTATGTAAATGGGTGTCTCAAGTGGATACGATGGATTTTCAAAAAAATACTCCGCAATTATATTACAAATCTCCTCTAGGATAAAAAGGATTTAGAGTATATCATTAAGTTCTAGAGAAAAAACATGACTCAAGTTCACTCAAGAAAAGGGGGTAGTAGGAAAAAGATTTCAAATTATTTTAGAGACCACGTAGAATGGTGATTTTTTTGGGACAGCTGCAAATGGGATTAGATTTAAAATATTGTTCAAACTCATAAGAATAATTGAAATTAAAAATCAAGGGTGAAGATCACATATCAAAAATCATATAATCATTCTTTAAAATTCATGTAGATCCACAAAAGTTGACTCTAGTATAAAAAATGGTCAAAAAAATTCATTTCCACTCAAAAAGAAAAGAAAACAAAAAAATATAAAAAAAACGATACAAAAATATTAAACTAAACACATTAGTAGTCTCTCCCACACCTATTCCATGCCTACCCCACATGTAAATTTCATAAGGTATTTTTTCATTTAACTCAAACAAGGATAAGGTAAACATAAAGATCGATTTATGGGAAAATGTGATCTAGAATTATTCATGAAGGAGCGATCAATAATTTCATGTTTGTGTTTTCCCAGTATGAAACTTTAAAGATTGGGGGTGAATTGAAGTTGAAAACAAACTTATAATTTTCTCCTATTCAAGGAAACTATTCAAATGTTATAAATTTTGAAAAGATCGGAATATAACAAAAAAAGTACATGATAGAAATCTTGGAAGTTGACACTTGAGGTAGACAATCCAATAAAAAATAAGAACAATATAAAAATAGAAATGTAAGAAGATATGGATGATAATATGTAAAATGATTTAAAAGTTATTATAAAGGATATAAACCTGTTCTGGTTGAGAGAACTCTTATCTTTTACACTAAAGTGGAAAGTGAAGGATTGTTGTAGCCTAATCCATTTGGATTATGTTGGGATGAATATTAACCCCAATACTGAACATTAGGACACCATTCTTGTGGGTTGAGATCCACTATAGGCTCATTGGGATTGTTGGGGGAAACACACCCCTTCTCTAGGGGTCCAGGGGTCAAATGTTCCGACCCAAATTTGTGGGAACTGTAGAAAATTTGATCGACTGTAACATAGCTGACCAAGCACCACCAACAAGGAGCCGTAGTAGTGCAAACTTTGGCATGACACTGTAACAAGGCTAACCGATGACACCAATAGGGGTATCATAGCAATGCTGACTTTGGAGACAGTAGTAATATAGATCCACAGACTTACATCCACCAGCCATTGTAGCATTGTGAACTTAGGAGACTACGACATTATGGCAAAACAAACTTTCTATGTGTGGTAGAATAGTGCATTGTCTTCTTTATTAACTCATTTTGATCTAGGGTTTTGTGAGATTGAAACTACAAAAAATACTTCTAATTGTACTCCCGATTATAGTGATATTTCTACCTCTCCATGGACATGGGGATTATTCCCGAGCCACATAAATTGATGTGTCTATGCTCATCTTATTATTATTTTGTTTCTGTCTTTTTTTCATCATATTTAAACCTCTGTCATGTGACTCCCAACATTTTCTTAACAACAGGAGGATCAGTACCCAAATCCAAGGGATACAAGTTCCATTACCCTAGAATTTCATCGATCAAACCAATCAGAATATACAACTTCAGACCTAGACTTCTTCAACCAACATCAATAGTAGTAGATCAATCCATGAGATCCTCTTTGATCAACCTAATCAGTAGAAAGTTATCCCCTGTAATTCATTAAAAAACTACTCTAGAAGATATATATTCAAAACCTCATAATCTTTTGGATCACAATGGATTGGAAGAAAATAATTAAACCAAGAAAAACTTAGAGATTTTACAATGAAAACCCTCATATACAGTAGCTATAAGAACACATAGAAAACAATACAAATGAGAGCTCTCAGAAGCACCAAGGTAGTTAAAATATTGAATGAATATTTTCAATGGTTAAAATAATGTTGGAATATTTTATTTCTTGAAGCTCTGATCATCATTTATAGATATTATTGTAACAATATTCACTGAGTTCTTTGAGTACAATTATAAATAAATTCAAATCAACTCTATATTTCATTGAAATGATTTATTGTGACATCACAAAGCTCTAAAAATTATATGATTCAAATTTATCTCATTGGAAAATATGAATCAGAATTTAAGATTAAAAAAAAACAGAACTAACAAAACATAAAGTATGAACATGTAAAACAAGCACTATCTTGTGATTCATTAAAATAAAAAATCTTGAATAAATCATTTTAGGAAAATGAATCAATAGTCTACCATTTTTTGATAATCAAAAAACATGATGAAAACCATGACAAATAGGTAAAACCAAATGAAAAAGAATGTAGAAAACTCTCTATGCTTCTTTAAAACTTACTCCCCCTTAAGATAAGTAATGAATGTCAAAAAAGATTTTCTCCCCCAAAAATATTCTTCTAACTTCTCCCCCCTTAACTTCAGAGTTCTCTCCTTTTAATGTCTCCCCTTTGGAATGTGATTTCTATACCTTAACGAATCAACAGAAAAATAGACTTCCTCCTGATACTTCTTCCCCTTTGGTATTATAAAAAAATAAAGCAACAAAATAAAAAAGTAACAAAGAGAAACCAAATGAGTTAAGAAAGAATAATAATAATAAAAGGATAAAATCATACATAAGAATATTTAAATACATAAGAGTAAATAAAATAAGGGTTTAACATATGTAAGAGTAAACTGAAAATCATATGTAAGAGTAAAAACAAACTATAGAGAGGGGGTCTTCACAGAAGATTAAAATGTATGAAGTAAAAGGTACCTTTATAAAGATAATTTCCAATATTTATATAAAATAAATGTTACTTTAATAAGGTGTAGTTCTCACATATTCTTAATATACATATTATAACTTTTATTCAAAATTATTTTAAAAAAATATAAAATACCATCACAAAGAGTTACCACAATTCTATATAACCAAAAATTTCCATACCCTTATTAAGGAGTTTTTCAATGTCAAGAGAATGTAAAATAATAAGAAAAAAATGATCACTCAAAATTTATCATACTAAACTTTTATTTAATTTATTTGAATCTCTCAAAATGTAAAGGTTTAGAAAAAATGTCAACAAGTTGATAAAAAAGTTATGATAAATTCTAGAATAATCTCTCTTTTCAGTGTGTGATCCTGGAGAAAATGTTGTCTTATATATATATATATATATATATATATATATATATTATCTCGTGAGTGATGAGTTGTATTCTTAGATAATTAAATAACTCTAGTGCTATCACAAAGAATCAAATTCTAAATAAGACTCATTCTGAAATCAGTGATCATGTGCTCCATCCACAACAATTGAGCGCCACAATTTCTAGTTGTCATATATTCATCTTCTGCAGTGGAAATTGGCACTAAACGTTGTTTATTTATAGACTAATAAACTAAAGGTTCACTAAGGAAATGAAAAGTTTTGTAAGTACTCTTTTGATCTATTTTACATCCTCTAAAGTCTACATCTAAATAAATATTAAGAGTAAATTCATATTTGAAAGAATAAAATAATCCATATTTTGAAGTTCCTTTGAGGTAAGAAAAGATCCATTTAAAAGCCTTAATATGGGATTCTTTCATATTGTCTTAGAATTTATCATACAAGTAGACAAAGTATGTAATGTTCAGTCGACAAGGCGTCAAGTAAACATATGATCATCCCTCTAAACAATTTTGGATCTTCTGATTTCCCATATTCATTAAGGTCAAGTTTACATGAGGTATCTTTCAGAGTACTTAAACTAAAATCACTATCAAAAATAGAACATTTAAGTAAATTTATTATATAATTATGTTGATTTCAAATAGTTCCTTCCAATTTCTATGTTATCTGGAAGCCAAGAAAGTAGTTAATTTTACCCATCATACTCATCTCAAATTCACTTTGTATAAGTTTCAAAAAACTATATGGGAGTTTTTTTCAGCTCAAATCACAAATAATTTCATCAACATAGATTTTTATGGTAATGGTATCATTAAAAAATATTATTATAAAAAATTAGGATTTTTTTCTTTAAAAACTTCATTTTGAAGTAATAAATCTATAAAGTCTTTCATACTAGGCACTTGAATATTTTTTAAGCCCATATAACACTATAGTAAGTTTAAAAAAATGTTCTGGAAAATTAAAATATTCAAAACCAAGAGGTTGTTCAACGTTAACTTCATTATAAACATAACCATAAGTAAATATTTACATTCATTTTAAATAGAGTGAAATTCATATGAGCTATGAAGGACAATAAAATACAAATATATTTGAGTGTAGCTATAAAAACAAAAGTTCCTCCACAGTCTATGCCATTTTCCATATTATAAACCTTAACAACAAGTCTGTCCTTATTCTGAACAATTTTTTTATTCTAATCATGCTTATTTTGAAATACCAATTTCACTCCTATAGGCAAAAGATCACTAGGATGTTCAACCAAAGTATAAACCTTATTTTGTTTGAATTTATTAAACTCTTCTTGTATAGAAATTTTCCAACTCTCGTTACTCAAGGTATCATCTTCCATTTTAGGTTCAAATTGAGAAAATAATACAAGATGATTAAATTAATTTAATAAAGAACTTCTAGTTCTAACTAGTTAATCTACATCACCAATGATATTATCAGTGGGATGTTTACTTAAGATCATTTGGTTCCTATATAAAAATGAAGTTTTTTCCTCATATACCAGATGAGTATATTTCATTAGAATATATTCTAGAATGATAGTTTATGATATTTGTGGTTCAACATTCAGAAGTAAATCGTAAGGGGTTTCAAAAACACAATCTATATTATTTTCATAATCTGTACATTTTGACTTCGCATAAGGATCAACTTAACCAAACATGACATCTACCATTTCTTGAACGGTATGTGTTTGTCTATTGAAAACACAACATGTCTTATTTTTTATGTAGTAACTAAAAAAAATTCATTCGTTAGCTTTCAAATCAAATTTATGAATATTATTAATAGTATTCAGGATGAATATTTTACATCTGAAGGTTTTTTATGAAGTTTTAGATTCCTTTCGTTCCATAATTCGGAAGGTGTTTTATTTAAAACTGAATAAAGTAAAACTCATTTTATAGTGTAATAGGTGTACTAATGGATTTATCCAAAAAATGTTTAGCAATAAAATTTTCAAAAAACATAGGGTGAGTAATTTCATAGAGAAATTTATTCTTCACTTCAACTACACCATTCTATTGTGAAGTTTTAGTGTTGAGAAATTATGTGTGATGTTTTTCTCACTCTAGATAGTGAAAATTGAAAGGTTTTTCTCATTTTGAACAGAAGAAGAGGTCTTTTTAAAAAACGAGACTACTTCTAATTTAAGAATAAGAAAATAAACTCAATTATATCTAGTATAATCATAAACTAAGACATATATAGTGTTTTCTCCTAATACTCATAGTTTGTGTTGGTCCAAAAAAGATTCATGTGAAATGACTGTAAAGGTTCAGATGTTGAGACTTCACAAGTAGTTCTAAAGATTGAATTATGTTTCTTACTGAATTTTAAGGTACCGGGGTAGCAGCAGAAGCTTTTGGGTAGGAGATTTAAAAATTTTCATCATTAGGATGATGAGACGTGTCGTATCTAGTGATCTGAGCTTCGGTACAGTTCAAGAATCTAGCATGAATTAAACAAAGTATAGAAATAAAAACGAATGTTTACCATTTTTGATACAGTGGTGAGTTCATCTGTAGAAATTCATCAGCAATAGTTGCACAAAGGATCCAAAGCTGATCCCCTCTAGATCATCCATAAGTGCTCTAAGAGTCTGCATGCTCACCATTTATAAAATTTCTTATGCTAGCACAGAGCATTGATGAATCCTTTGGCGTTGTGTCGATCACCTCGATCTTATGCCTTCGATCCGTGAAGGCGATCTTGGATATTATGCTCGATTAGAGCATTTCTCTCCCACAGAATCAGGATGAGAGAGATTTTATCAATTCTGAATGTATGAAAAATTCAATAAATGAATGTCATATCCTACTTATATAGTGGATTTCCCAAAATACCGGATAGGGTTCCCGACCCCCCTATATTTAATGTCCACTAAATAAGTAATAAATAATAATTATGATAAACTAAAATGCATCATAAATATTATTTATATTATATCACATACCTATATTATATATTAAATATTTTACATGCTGAAACTGTATCATTTAACTCGACTCTTAATTCCCACTAATATTAAATGAACCTAGAATAATAAAAGAATATCCATTCAAATAATATTATTTTTCATATTTACTTAAACACTTGTAAATAATTTTAATAAATAAATTCAACCCAATTATTCTTAACATGAATAATAATGGATTTATTTATTTCTTGGTGATAAAAAACTTGAATAACACTCGAACCCCATGGTGTGGCCCACCATGTCCAATATACCTATTCACTAGAATATGGAAGATTCTTGAATACACTATTGTGTGTCACCCTCTAGGACCTTATCTCGATAAAAATGAATAGTATTCATAAACCAAGAGCATGGTCTAGAAACCCATCAATTCCCCTAAAGAGATAAGTAGTAGTCATATCAATGAGAACCAACCTATGAATACACACTGTGTAATATAATCTTTGTTTTAGAAATCTCATAAAATAGGACGTAGACTCATGTAATCATCCTTTCTTGGTTTATTATTTTTTGATCTATCTTGTTAGATTTACCCTCGACTACCTTGACCAATGATTTTTTAAGGTACTACCATCCTGATCAACCAGGCCTAAGATATATTATTTCCTTAACCTGGAAGTTACAAATCACTTATTGACCATTCAACTAATGCCATACCACCAATGGCACACCCAACACAAGATACCTCACCATGATTTAATTAATATGGTTTTTTTACTTGCATTAAAGTATGAAATAAAATGAAACACATTGATAATGATCTTAGGTCAAGAGACCAATACACATGTCTGTAGATATAAAAACCAATGACAGTTAAAACATGCGGTGTTCCTATTGGCAGTTATGTCCTCATCATCTCAACTACAAGAGATCACCAAGTGTGAACTTCATGAAAATAAGTCTCAATGCTTATGATCCCCCAACACCTGATACTCAGACATAAACTGTGTTCAGTGAGTATGATGTATCTAGACTATAAGACATATATATTTAAGATTTATGTCATGGTATCTCAAGGTTCTCATTATAGTCTGGGATCTGTTATAACCTTTTGATATGAAAATTAATCAATGGAAATTACCATTAAAATAGTGGATGTAGAAATTTCTATAATATAATGGTAATTATACATCATGCATATCTAGATGTATACATGATATGGTAATAAAAAAGTACTATATAGTTGGGTCTAGGGCACCCACTATTCCCACTTGCACTAAACCCAACTTGTTAAAAATCCTTGATAGCTCCCAGATTATTAAGATCGTGATTCTTTTGAGTCATGAATTTATTTATTGGGCCTGTCACATCTCCACTGTGTGGTAATTATAATATATAAGACCTCGTCTCTTTGAGTAAAACTTCTCAAGAGATGACATCCCTGAGTATATCCATTTTTTCCATTGTCAAAATGTAACATCTTGGATAGTACTAGTAAAAGAATTATCATGATGATAAAACATTACAAGGTTCAATTCCAAGAACTGAAACAAATTGTTGTGTTTTAATGAATACTTCTTAACTACCTTAGAAGTTACAACATACTCGGTATTTGTTAGTATGGCTACCACTAGCTTGTATAATCATATCTATATAATTCTCTTAGCCTGACTGTGATATTAGATTACATTAATCAAAGGAAAAATAGTTTGTGTCCCCTCAAAACTAGTATATTTTTCCCTCTACATACCAGGTACATATTTTTATACTTTCCCAATTACAAAAAGATAGTTCTGACTGCTTCCCTTGCAGTTTTCCAAGATTCAACTAATATTTTCCAATTGTAAAGTATATGTTGGAAAGATCATTTCTTATACATATCATGGAATATATGATTGATCCATCACATAATCATATGGAATTAAACTCACCACTATAATATCCTCTTATGAACATGCATGTTTACCTTAAGAGATTTATGTCATGTGACACTGGTAATAATTCTCTCTCAAATTGTTCCAATTTGTATTTTTCAATACTATGTCAGTATATGTATGATTGAATAGGTCTAAGAAATTATTAGATTTATCTTAGTAAATCATGTTCCCTATAACATAATTTTCTACCTTAATTCGATCATTGTAGAATTACTTTCATCTTGGTCTTAACTAACTGTAACACCAATTGTTTTTTTATATTTTACCATACATATTATACTTGTAAAACTTTATCACTCACACTAACCTCTGGTAGACACATGAAAAAGATTCATTAAAAATTAATATTCTATTATCTTGTTGCTTAATTTAATCATAAACTGGATTTCAGTAACTTGCAGCCTTTATTGGAATTTTGTGATGTCACCATCCCTTTCGGTCACGTCTTATAGACACCTTCCATGATTTGTGGTCTTGAAATCCAATGATCAATAATATGAACATATAATTTATCTATAAAAAGTAAAATTCTAATGTATTTGGGAATAATGACTTTAAAAAATCGAGTCTTATTGGTACCGCGCTTGTACCATCCATATATCATCTCACTTGAATACCCACCGTAGTATTCAAAATAATAATCCCCATGTACATTGATATATGTAATCCATAATTGAATTTTAATTGATATTTTTAATCTTAGATAATTTCCAAATAATTCCTACTTCTAGGAATTATTATTCTCAATTAATAATGCATCACCAGTTGTGGTGAATATAAAACCATCACTCTGGTTTTATCCTTCCTACGTAGTATGTGTCTCTAGAACATTCATTTTCCACAGCTCTTGTTGAACTTGTTTCTATGCCAATTATTTGTGCATCTTTGGCATTGACTAAATCCAAGTCAATATTTACACCACTATCTCAAATAGAGATGGGAACCCTTATATAGAAATATATACAATCACTTTGAATATCATCTTTCTATCTTAGGGATTTTTGTAACATCCTATGAAACTTTTAGGTTAATTACTTTATATTCTCTTTGTGTTTTTATTGATGTAAGTTTGTTTATATCCTAACAAACTCTTTGCAACCAAACACATGTCTTGTGACATAATGTATTTTGATCATACTATGACTCATATGATAATCACTTGTCATTACAATTGGAATATGGTTATGGGATTTCATCATTATTTTCGAACCAAATCTTGAAATATAATGGAATTTTCTGTAATGTATATATATTTCAACATTGATGCTCCTTTAACATATATCATGACTTTGATGTGTAAAAATAAATGTGCATTTAGTAATTTCTCCATGCTATATTTTACTGATCAATGTTAATGTGTAAGACTCATCATTGATCCTCCTTATTATCATTATAACCCTGATGTGGATAAGTTAATGTGCATTTAGGAATTAATCTATGCAACATTATAATTATCGATGAATTCTTGGTCAAGATATACTTTGACATGTCGGCCCGAAACAAATCATATCTTCTGACCATGCATATATCATAATTCACTTTCTAATTCATTAAATATTTAGGGGAATAATATGAAGTATATTTACCACTAGATTACCCTTGGAATAGTTCATACACTCTAGCCGATCTAATTTCATAAGCATTGTGGCTTACCTTTATTTATAAAGGTGTCTTTGTCCAAAAATTAATAAGTACATACATCAATAATACCTAATCTGTTTATCTCCACTGCGTCTAAATACTATACTAGGTATATCCTTGACATCCACTTTAATTTGTACATGATAATGATTTATGTTTCCATGACTGGGTATATAGGTCTTACATCTTATATTCATCATGTATTGCTTATGATTCAAGTATCACTGAACTAATGATTGAGTATGATACACCACAAACAATATTTATTCCTAAACTTGTAATAATTTCTCTTTATGTCCAAATAAAATGTGAGATAAATGTTTTGGTAATGATCAATAAATTTTTTACTATAATCTTTAAACTTGACAATTATAAGTTGTGTGTTTCTCACCGTCGACTTAAGAACCACCCTTTTTCAACCTCTTAGAGAATACACCTTACTTCTTGTAATGTTTCTATACTTAATTGGTTACTGTATCTTGAAACACATATGTGATAAGCATATTTTATTTAATAACCAAGAAGTGAAACTGAAACATTATTTACAAGTGATGAATATACCTAAAGAAAGAGTGACTACTTGCTTCTTTAACTCAGTTAATTGCATTCAAAACTTCCACACACATTATTTCATGATATGCGAAGAAAATAACCACCTATTTAATATCCAACCTCATTTTATTGAAGGAAGTTGTGAATGTGTATTTGGTGTTGATATTTCCATTGTACTTTTCACCTTGTCTTTAAACTTGTTTACCATAATAATTCAATGTTATAATTTCTTTAATTTATTATTTACTTGGAAAAACATACCCAAAAATTTTGAAGAATTTTTCTCCACACTGATCATTTTATAATATTAAATGAGATCAGAGTAATTTAGTGAAATATATATAAGAATTGTATGTATTGAAAGATTGTGGTCTTCCTTTCATATTTACACGTAACCAGTGTAATATCATCCATTAATATCTCGCTTCACTTTCTCCTCATAATCTTCTCAAAAATGAGACAACATGTTTAATCATCCATGTCCCGGTGTTGAAACCACTACTAACATCTAACATTGATGATAACATTATAAAATAACCATCATATTCTTCACACATTAGCCTCCTATAATTATTTTTACACTCTCACTTCCTAAGGTGACTTAACAGGTATCAGATACACTAACACCTTGAATTTCCAATATCGTATTATTGTGTGCAAATGCCTATACCACACTAGAATATTTTTTATAGTTTGGACATTCACTTTTTCCAATATTATCACAGTGTGTCTTATGCTATTAATTGCCATTTTTTTACAAAATAAAATATAGTAGATTAGTACTTTTATCTTGATTACTCATTTGGACATTGTTGATTAATTAATTAAATTATTAAATGTCTCCCACTATTTTATCAAATTCTAAGAACCCACTATGCTAGAATCAGAATACTCTATCACTTGAGTATTCTAGTGTAAAGGATCCTTGAACTTCCCCTCATAATATACAAGATTTTACTATACCACTACTCATAGAGTTCAAGGTAGTTGTGTGACTATCCAACCACATTTACTCATAGTTCCTTAATCTGTTGAGTGAAATCTCATATTCAAAAATTATAAACTTGATTTAGTCAATGTTTTATACTAAAGTTGCAAAAATATAGCTTTGTATACTTATTTTCTACCAAATTCAGTTAAGACAACTCATCACTCTCATAATAACTCCTCGGTAGTACGAGACATCCTCAACTTTGGTTGACGAACATCCCAAACACCCAGTTTTGTTCAAATTCAAATGATGGAAGGTGTTTAACAACTTGATATTTTTGTGAGGGTTTTAGTATTTATTTGATGAATGTTATCCATTTCTATTAATCTATTAATAATATATTGTCACATTCACAACTGAAAATTAATAGAAAAACATTCATTGCTACATTATTCATTTTACTAATTATCATTCTATGTATTTTCCCATTGTTATAAAATGCACAAAATAATAAACAAATGCATGAAGAAAATAAACTATCTGACTAGTCTTGAACGTCTAAAATTAGCAGATCTATTTAAACTCAATGGACCAACCACAACTTAGGGGTATAATACATGAGTCATAGCTAGACTCGTGATAAAGCTCATGCCCCATCCAGTATGTCCACTGGTCATATGGATTTTAGTTTGACTTGGAATTTTTTACATCTTATACCATCCTCATCATGGCAGGGTCTAGGTTATACATCATCTTCGTCAAATTAAAAATATACTCGCTTGTAGATGAGGGGTACGAGGGGCATAATATAAAATAGATAAATTTGGATGTGCAAACCCTTAATATATTGACCAAAAATGACGATGCACATACCATCTTAATTATTTACAATCATCAGATAAAATTATAAATAATTAAATAAAATATCCATACTTGCATATATTTAATTAATTAAATAAGTCACACATGAACAGGTCAGTTCTCAAGACCATTCAATGGGTAATATAAAAGCGCAACAATAATTAAATTACACTAAATTATAGTACGATGGTATTTTAAATAAACTAAATGAATTAATTAAATTCAAATAATTTAATTATATTTAGTCCCATAATTAATTTAATTTTTTTTCAAAAATTAAATTAATTTTTTATGGGTATTAAAATTATATTTTAAACCAAGATTAATTTTAATTAATTTTATTTAATAATGAAATTAATTAATTTTCATTAACCCAAGCCCTAAAACCCCATGCAGGGCCTGTGCAGGTTATCCCGAACCCATGCAATCCCATTCTAGGTCGTACAAAGCTCGTGTAGGACTTTTCTGGGCCAAACAAGTCTTTCCAGATCAGTACCAGGTCGGGCAGACCCACCTAGGCCTATTTCGGGGCTAATTCGGCTCTACTGAAGGCTTGCAGGGGCAATGAAGAGGTACCTCATGCGTCTCACGACAAACCTTGAGTCAACAGGGGGTTTGCAGAGGTGATACCCAGGTGAGGCAATGGTGGCCAGCTGAAAGAGGACATGTCCAGATCAATAACGACATGGCGGGGGTGGTCGTGGTTTGCTAGTGGCAGCAGCAACTAGTGTCCATCGACCTCCACTGTGGTAGAAATAGCCATGATGGGTGGTAATGACATCCTCTCAGTGGGTGTGGTGATATCTCCCTAGTGGTTAAGGTAGTTGTGATATCTCGTCTTTTTTCAGGTATGAATCTTTTAAATTATTTTGTTAAGATGGTTTGTTTTGAATTTAATTCCTAAATTAAATTAATTCACAACCTTGAAACTTTACACCCCCTGTAAGTAGTTTTCACTACATATCAACATGTCAAAAAATTATAATACACCCCCTGTAACAATATTTCACCACGTGTCGACATGTCATGAAATAAGATTTCACAACGTGTAATATTTCACCATGTGTAATTAGATTTCACCATGTTTAATCTTTGATTAATGTTTTTTAATGATTTGATAGGATTTCCACAGGAAAAAGGGGAAATCAGTTACAAATCATTACATGACATGAAATGATGATTCACATCATTTAATTATCATTCCCAGCTTTTTAAAAACACATTTCCAACACCGTGTAACCCTATGAACTCGTTTTTCTTCACCGAAGACATCCTGTGCACCTCTGCCTTGGACCGAAACTCCCATGTGCACCATAATATTCAACCAAAGACCCTTCGTGCACCTCCCTCTTAGCTTCGAGTCTTATAAAATTGATTTTATGTAGCCTACATCAATCCCCAAGTGATCTCACATTGGGTCTTGGATATCTGGACTTAGATTTTTAAGGTATGTCTTCTGGTTATTAATTTGCTTCTAGATCTGTTGCTAATGGATTATCTGGTTCTTATTGAGAGGAATCCAGTATCCAATTTCTATCACAGACATAGGGTTTTTTAATCACTTCCTCCATTTTCAATGAATCATATTTTAATAATGTTTATCGACGCATTCTTGATTGATTGCGCTCAATTTGGGGATATTTGTTGGTGAGTGATCTTCATCACCAATATTGAGGCAGGTGGTCTAAATTCCAATCACATAGTCTTTATTACTATTATGTGTAAGTAATTGTAGAATTTCTATTAGATATTTATAAATTTCATTATTAATTAAATTAATTAATTTGGTGAATTTATTAATTAAAGGAAATGTGAAAATTAGAATGTAATTGGTTAGCATAAATAATTAATTGATGAATTAATTGTGAGGATTTTTCAATGGTATATTTGTTTAATTAATTGTGAAATTAATTAGTGGTTATGACGTGATTAATTAATTTTTGAATTAATTGATTATCAAGTATTGAATTGGGAAATTTATGTGATTAATTAATTGTTGGGTTAATTAATAAGAGTAAGTTGTGATTAATTAATCAGTGAATTAATGAATGGAAATTGTGGTAGTTAATTAATTGTTGAATTAATTGACAGGGATGAAATGAACAATTAATTATTGAATTTTTTAAGGGTTTTATATGATTATTTAATTTTAACTAATTAATGGAATGATTTGTGAAATGGGAATTGGCAGTGATAATGTTAGCATAGAGTAACACATGGGATAACAGGGGTGTGAGAATTAGTTTAAAGGGAGAAGACTGAGAGATATTCTAATATTGTTTACTTAAGGACCATGGGAGACTTAAGGGGAGAAGATTGTGAGAGCTTCTAATATTGTTTGTTGAAGGACTGTGTGAGTCTTCAAGGAAAAAAACCATGTGACTCTTTAATGGAAGAATATCGTGTGATCCTTCAAGGGAAAAGACCGTGAGAGATTTTCCATTTTTCCAAGGAAACATTTATGCTTGTTTCGTATTACTCAATTTAGACCCTTGAGGTTAGATACTATAGTTCACATTACTCATTCCTAACTGATTTAAAAGATTTATATATTTGATAAATTCTATATGAACTATGATAAAAAATGGTAACATGGACATTCAGATTTGTGATATCTCTTGGGGATAGTTAAGACTCTAGCACGGGCCAAAGTAGGTATTGTGGTTTGGGTTTCCATAGGATTGACGCACGCCTGTCATAGGGCATGGAAAAACAATTTTTTATATATTTCCTAGTGTAGTCTAGTGATTAACCCTATGATGTATCCCGAAGAGGAGTGCACACAAAATAGTTTGTCACTTTAAAACGAGGGTAAAAATGTTGTGCTTTTGAAAGGAAATTTGAAATTCAAATGATTGAAAAACTATGATATTAAAAGGGTAATTTGGTCGGGGTTGGTTTCCTAATTGTAATGCTATCCTCGTTCAATTTAATTCAAACCTCTTCTTCTTAGTTGATTAAAGTGAGTTTCCACAATCGTTTCCTCTCACTTCCTTGGTGAAATTATGATGGTGAGAGAAAACCTTACCAAGATCTCGGTTTGGTCAGCTCTCCTTCCATGTGTAAAATAGTTGTATTGAAAATCCTTAATTGACATAGGAAATACCCGATCGGGTCTTGTTTATCCCAAACAATCAAGAACATTCACTACCCAATTTACACATACTGAAGATCGTCAAGTACTTCACCACTAATCCCTAGTCTATTCCATCTTATATAAACCATAAATTAGTGGAGGGAGATAATGATTATTTTACCAAGGAAAAAATAAATAACAGAATTAAAATTCAATAACGGTCGCACTTGATAATAAAATCTGCTATATGAAATTGAAAACAACTTTGAAGAAGAAATAAATTTCATTCAATTACGTCCAAGAACTCAAGCATTAAAAAATAGAAAATCAACCCTTCCCCAATCACTCAAAATGTTTACCCCACCATGGTAAGGGTAATAGAGATTAATGGGGAAGAAGAAGGCATTACAAAACTATGTAAAAGAAAAGAAATAAAAAATAAAGACTAAAAGTTATCCTCCTTGGTGTCCCAAAAGGAATGGGTTGGAATGAGATGATTTGGGAGGAGGTGAGGGCCTCCTTTTATAGGAAAAAATCTGTACTCTGAAAGTTTGCGTGTTCTTGACCCATTAAATGGCATTTTCACGCGTGTACCCCTTCTTCAAAGTTGTTCAAAAATATGTTGGTTATTAACCCTCCGAATTTCAGATCCTTTGGCTGTTGACTCACTTAATCTAATTTAACTAAACTACTTATTTTGGTTATTTTTATTTTATCTAGGAATGGAATACAATTTAATTAAAATAAAAGATAAAACTAATATGCAATGACAAAATGCAATTAATTGAGAAAGAACTTGGCCTTTATGGGTTGGTTTGTGGGTTCCATCATTCTCCTTGTTGGTATTTAAATTAAGTTTGATAATTCAATTATGATATCTCATTCACGAATTACTATTCTTTTATTTATTGGTATGAAATCTTGAATGCATTTAGCAATCTTAACTTCACCTCCTCCTATAATCAAGGTTGATGGAATACCTCGATCGAGAGTGTGACATCTTCCAAGACCTAGATCCATCGTATTCCATTTCAACCACTGAATGGATCAAATCCATCTTATGAAGATCTTGTATCTTGTAGAAGGGAGGGAAAATATTCAATAAAAGAATATAAATGAGTTTGAGATCAGTGTCGTGGTGGATGATCGCCACACCCGTGCACATCACTCTTGCTCATCACAAACTTAATAAAACATAGGAATTTAAGTACAGAATAAATGAAATTTACACATACCTCCCCCTGGACAAGTCTTGGGTTAACCCCACATTTTTTAGGGTAAGAGTTCATAGTGGATAATATGATAAAAATAAAAGAAGAAAAGGAGAAAAGATGAAGAAGAAAATAGGGTGGATGGGTGGACACAGAAATAAAAACAATGCATTAATTTATTGGAAATATAAATTACAATATAAAACTAAAATAAATGTATAAAAATGAAATGGGGGAGATTTATGGCCGGCCTCCCTCGGTGTAGATCTCCTCCTTGGTGCCTTGAAGGAATGGATGGGGAATGGGATGAATTGGGAAGGAGGTGAGGGCCTCCTTTTATAGGCAGAAATATGTACGCTGAACATTTGCGCATTCTTGACCCATTAAATGGACGTTTCACATGAATACCCCTTCTTCAAAGTTGTTCATAAATATGTTTTCCATTTACCCTCCAAATTTCATATCCTTTGGACACCGGATTAAGGAGTTATAAATTTTTTCATTGGCTGTTTCTGTTTCTGGATGAAGCTTCCAGGAAGGTTCCTCCAAAAGTATGTCATTCAATGGCCGCCTTAATGACTTAAAAACTCCCCCAAATTTATTTTATATCTGTCGATATCTGTCCTCGTGCTATCCCAGGTGGAAAAAACGCATTTTAATATGTGTAGGACGATTTTGGGTTCTGTTACAGTGGTGGATTCCACGTTGTCCGCCCGAAAAATTGTCCAACGTCAATGAATTTTTAGGCCCTTTAGATGGCCGAATAAGCTCATGGTCTAGAAGAAAAAGTTGAAGGAAATAAAATAAGGATTATAAATAAAATTTAATCACAAAATTTGGACATTTATTTTCACTTAAATTACTAAAATACCCTTGATGTAAAAATCTTTCTAAAATCAAGAATTATGTGATTTTCACATTTAGGCTCAAAATAACACTAAAACTTAAAAACGTGAAAATTACCCATCTAATAACACTATGGTGGGATTATAAACAATGATTTACAGTATAAAATATATGAAAATGTGAGCTTCATCACTCCCTCACACTTAAACATTGCACTCCTGGGAAATCATCTTATATCCAAATCAAAATCCACACAATAATCAAAAATGAGAAAATATCAACAATCTTATCCAAAATAGAAGTCCATCATGTATTATATATGAAAAACAAGACTATATAATTTTAATTTCAATCATTAAAATTTTTTCAACCTCATAAATCAATCCATGGCCCAATCACAACCTACCTCACATTGAATTTTATGTCACTCTTCACTCAAGAGAAATTGATTCTAGAGTTATGCTCATACTTGGAAATCGCATGTATCACCATAGGCTTGTAAAAATTATAATTTCTCCACAGCGTGAAACATGAAAATGAATTAAATCAATAGGGCTTTAATTAATGGTTCAAATGATTCTGTGGCTTAGGGTTGGTGGGAAAATTATTGAAAAATGTTCCAGGCTAGAAAGAGGAGGTTGGACTTTTAAGTACAATGCATGATTAAATCAAGGGAAAAAATAGGAAATTCCTCTCTCAATCCCACTTGAAAATGTGAAAAACAACAAAACCCCTATTATTACATGGTACATGATCCAAGAAGTGATTATAATGAATTATATCATCTAATTTCTCCCTTTTTTCCAAAGCTTCAGAAAGGCACAACTTTATTTTCTTCTTTTCTCTCTTTTTTATTTTCTTTTTTATGGAAGATGAGCTGAAAATTGAATAAAATGAATGAATTAAAATTCATGCTATTGATTTTTGAGAGGTACATGAGTCATAAAATAATGTACAATGAGGAATTAAAGCTCATCTCCATTTTTTTAATTTTTTTTGAAGGAGAAATTGATGAAACAAATAAAGCACAATGAAATGAAGACACATGCCCAATTATTTTATTATTCAATGCCCAAAGTAATGAAACACACCATGCACCAACCATAAATGATACAAATCACAATTAACTCACACGAAAGGCCCTTTCCCACACTCAAACATGAAATATCCATCCAAAAATACTAAAAGTGTGGGTAGGTAAGGAAAAATCGGCTTGTAATGTGGATTAAAACTATAAGGAAATTCATGGAATTTAAGGGCTTACAAAGGATAAATGTAAAGGTGGGTCTCAGTATAAAATGTGGCTAGCCAAAGATATGAATCAATAATTTCAAATATATTCCATGAAATCCAAAGCTTCAAAATAGAATATTCAAAAATTCTGGTTCTCACACAAAATTCAAGTTTCCCTCAAGAAGGTGTGGGTATTAGGAAGAATATGTTAAAGTGTTTTAGAATACCTCACAGTATTGGAAAAATATTTTGAGTCAGTGTTTCATAGGCATGGATTTCAAAAATTAGTCAAACTCATAAAAATGCATGAAAATCCTTTTTAAGGGAAAAGAATTCATATCAACAATCATTTAAAATCCAATATTTCAAAAATCATTTCAACTCTTTCAAAATCAATTGATGTGTGAAAAGTGATAAGAATATTCATTAAAGATCAAAAATCCTAAAAATATGATAAACAAAATTGAAAATCACACAAGAAGAACTAAGCCGGTTGACACTCCCCCACACTTAAATTTTACTACCCCTCATTTCAACTCAAAAAAAAATATAAATATAAAGGTATAAAATCTGAGGGAAGGAAAGATACAACCTGAAATTATTTTATAAGTGGATTTCTTGAGTAAAGCTCCTAGAAGCTACAACTTTAAGACTACAATAAAGTAATGAAAATACATCAGAAAAATATATAAAAATAATGAGAAAGGAAAAAAGAAAAGAGATAGTGCTTGGTTTAGACCCCCAAGCGGGTGCTAGGTTTTTACTGCCCCTAGTTAGGCAGTTTTAGTGGATTATCCCCAATCAGAAGGTGGGTGTGGTTTCTTTGAGATAAACCACCACATGTGACTTTTCCCAATTTCCATGAGTAGACACCAATAATGGAGAACCCCAAAGAATATTAGAATTTTCCCAACCCCTAATAAAAAATATTTAGAGAATTTAAGGTTCATATTGGGTGGGAAAAGAAAATAGGGGTTCTCCCTATGAACTTCTGTGGTGTCCTTCTCTATATGATATGAAATTTGATGTAGAGGAGGTAGTAGCACCACCACCATCTTCTATAGATCTTATTCCTTGATCACCACTACTTCGGTGGTCTCTTTCATATCATCCAAGGTCTTCTCCATGTGTACTGTATCAAAAATTTCAGGAAAGAAGAAGTTAGAAAAAAAATCAGTTTGAATAAGATTAAAACACGATGAATCAATAAAGAAATATTCCCTTTCAAGTAAGTCAGCTTGGAAATTGATCTCTTCAGGCATGACCATTGGCAACTCAATCTCAGCAGGTGCATCTTCTTCATTAACTTCCAAAGAAAGAGAGAGGTAAAAAGTTTCTAATGTTTCATCATCAAGGATGGGAAGATCATGTTTCAAGTTATCTTCGACAAAGTTATTCCAAGATTCTTCCCAAAAATGTCGACCTCCCATTAGTGCATCAGTTAGAATGTGTACTTTAGGGACCTCCTTGAGCAACGGTTGAGTGTGAGATGATGTGATTAATTATTTTAGTAGCTCCTTCTCACCCTCCTCAGGTTCATTAAAATAAAAAATTATTGGTGAAATCTCTTCCACCGCATGTTCTAGTTCAGGTTCCAGGTCAGGTTTGGATTTCTCCTAGGATAAGCGTACATATTCAGTAATAAATTCTATTTGACTCTCCAGCTTTTTCACGTTTTCACTAATCATATAAAACTGAGAATCAAGTTCAATATAAACATTTTCTTTCACTTGATATTGGTTGGTCCATGTATAATAATCACAATTTTAATACATCATGAATGAAGAAGATTTTTTTTAGTTTTTTAATTTTTTTTTAAAAAAAAAATACTTAAAACTATCTAAAATTTGAAAATAGAAAAAGTAAAGTAAACAACCGATTAGATCCCCAGAAACGACGCCAATTTTGACGCATGCCTGTCATAGGGTGTGGAAAAAATTTATATATTTTCTAGTTTAGTCTAGTGATTAACCCTAGGATGTCTCCCGAAGAGGAGTGCACACAAAATAGTTTGTCACTTTAAAACGAGGGTAAAAATGTTGTGCTTTTGAAAAGAAATTTGAAATTCAAATGATTAAAAAACTATGATATTAAAAGGGTAATTAGGTCGGGGTCGGTTTCCTAATTGAAATGATATCCTTGTTCAATTTAATTCAAACATCTTCTTCTTAGTTGATTAAAGTGAGTTTCCACAATTGTTTCCTCTCACTTCCTTGATGAAATTATGATGGTGAGAGAAAACCTTACCAAGATCTCGGTTTGGTCAACTCTCCTTCCATTTGTAAAATAGTTATATTGAATATCCTTAATTGACATGGGCAATACCCGATTGGGTCTTGTTTATCCCAAAAAATCAAGAACATTCACAACCCCTTTTACATATACTGATGATCGTTGAGTACTTTACCACTAATCCCTGGTCTATTCCATCGTATATAAACCAGAAATTAGTGGAGGTAGATAATGATTATTTTACCAAGGAAAAAATCAATAACGGAATTAAAATTCAAGAATTACCGCACTTGATAATAAAATCCACTATATGAAATTGAAAACAACTTTGAATAAGAAATAAATTTCATTCAATTACGTCCAAGAACTCAAGCATTGCAAAATAGAAAACTAACCCTTCTGTAATCACTCAAAATGTTTACCCCACCATGGTAAGGGTAATCGAGATGAATGGGGAAGAATAAGGCATTAAAAAACTATGTAAAAGAAAATAAATAGAAGAGAAAGCCGAAAAGTTCTCCTCTTTGGTGCCTTGAAGGAATGGATGGGGAATGGGATGATTTGGGAAGGAGGTGAGGGCCTCTTTTTATAGACAGAAATCTGTATGCCGAATGTTTTCACATTTATGACACATTAAATGACAATTTCATGCATTTACCCCTTCTTCAACATTGTTCATAAATATTTTTTCCGTTCACCATCCAAATTTCATCTCTTTTGGACACCAGATGAAGGAGTTATAAATTTTTCATTGGCGGTTTCTGTTTCTGGACGAAGCTTCTAGGAAGGTTCCTCCAAAAGTATGTCATTCAATGATTGTCTTAATGAGTTAAAACCTCCCCTGTAATTATTTTAGATCTGGACATATCTTTCCTCGTGCTATCCTAGGTGGAAAAACCTCATTTTTATATGTTTAGGCTGAGTTTGGGTTCCGTTACAGTGGTGGGGTCCACGTTGTTCGTCCGAAAAAATGTCCAACTTCAATGAATTTTTAGGCCCTTTAGATGGCCGAATAATCTCCTGGTCCAAAAGAAAAAGTTGAAAGAAATAAAATCAGAATTCTAAAAAAAATTAATCACAAAATTTGGACATATATTTTCCAGGAAATGACTAAAATACCCTTGATGTAAAAATCTGTCTAAAATCCAGAATTAGGCAATTTTCACTTTTAGGCTCAAAATAACACTAAAACCTAAAAACATGACAATTACCCATATAATAACACTATGTTGGGATTATAAACAATGATTTATAGTATAAAATATATGAAAATGTGAGCTTCATCAAGGATCCTGGAAGAAAATGTGTTTAATAAAGAGTAACTGAATAAATGTAAACTATTTACTTTATTACTTTACTTATTCCTTATACAAATGCATACACTATTATTGAATATATTTTTTAGACATTGTTGTTGGTGGCCTACTGAGTTGTACTCACACCCTATTTAGGTCGCCTGATTGGTACCCAAATAGACTTTATTGTTATAGGACAGGTTAATGGAAAGGGCCCCAATATATAGGGAGGTTCACTTGAGGTCATGTGGCGATCCGGGTCGGGGCACCAGCATGTAGCACCCGGATCGGGATGTTACAAAGTGGTATCAGAGCTCAAGTTTTATTTATTCTTATTTTGTCTTACTATTTGGAAAAGATATAGAGGTGAATAGGAAGATTTGTGGCTTGGTAATGAGCTCGTGCATGAGATTTTCAGACCCATGTATGGGAGAAAACCCAAGTAATCAGGGTGGTATTGTTGTTATTGTTGTTTGTTGATAGAGTTTAATATTATTTCACCTTGGGTGACACATTCATTATGTAATTTGATTATTATTTTTTATATTTGTTAATATTGAATCATGTCTCAGAATATCATAAGATATGAGTCTCCATGCATCATTCTAGGCACTCAATATTATTTTATTACATGCATCATCTTAGGAATGCATGAGAAAATGGGTTTTTGGTAAGTTGTTAAACTTAAACTATTTTCCTAGATTATGAAATTGTATAGAAAATGTTCCTAATATGAATTTGGAAGTGGTAAAATGATTCAATAATGTGAATAAATGGGTGTCTAAATGAGAAACTTGAAAAATGATAATGTGGTTACACTTGTTAACCAAACCTAGGTGTAGGGTGGTTAAAGGTAGTAATAGCACCTTAGTTTTGACTATATGGTAAGGGTTTGTGTAAAATACTTTTTTTGTATTTTTGTGCTTTTACACTAACATAAATGTGATAAAGTTTTGTTATGAGTCCTAATATGTGTGTTTAGAATTATAGAGATATACCTCTATGACGACTCTTATTGAAAGGATGACCGAAGGACATAAATATAGATGATCCTCCAATGGTGGATCCTGACACACCGATAGTGTCGAAGGAGGAAACATGAGATAAGTTCTGAGAAAACTTCACTTATTTTATGAAATTGACAGAAAGTGACCCAAGGAGGGTTGTGAAATTCATATCTAATCTAATGATAGAGTTTCATTTGCAGTGCCCTTTGACTTTTACTGGAGAGGGTGGACTTGAGAGAGCTGTGTTCTGGATTTAATATATCCCGACTATAATTGACCACCTGGAGATTCCTATTGAGAAGAGAGTCAAGATAGTGGATTATATGATGTGTGGTCAAGAGAAACGTTGGTGGGACATCAAGACTCTGGATGTACAGATGGATGCTATGGAATGAAAGGACTTTCAATAGAAGTTATTTGAACACTTTTACCTAGAGACATTGAGGTAGGAGAGAGTATCTGAGTTCATGCGGTTGAATCAGGGAAATATGTCTATGATGGACTATGCTGGATGCTTTACGAATTTATATCATTTTTCTCCAGTATTGGCAGCAGATGTGGCTACTTTAGCAAAGAGATTTATGGATGGAATTAATTGTGAAATTAAGTCCCAGGATAATATATTTAGGTTAAAGAAGTTTACAGAAGTGGAAAATAAGGCTCTAATTTCTAAGGGTAACCTAAGGAAGTCTTCCAGTGGCGGACATGTGGTTTCTACTAGACAATCTATAGGTACTTATTCTGAGAGAAGAAAACGTCATTATGAAACTTTCTCCCAGATTAGTGGCAGGAAGAGTAGATAGGGGGAGGGTTTGTTATGCAAGACATTACCCAGGTGGTTTTCTATCAGTGTGGTAGGTCATGGAATTTCTAGAAGCATTTCCCTCAAACACTAGTGGAGTACCAAAGTTGTGAAAATATGGGACATCTATAGAGGTTTTGTAGGAACCCGAGGTAGGCAGGAAGTGATAGTACAATTAGTTAGATTCAAGGTGTGGGAAGGGGATCTTCCACACCATATCAGGCAAGCACCTATAGTTCTACTGGACGAGGTAGTAGAGGTAGTGGATGTGGTGCTTCTAGGTAAGAGTACCTATATCAGCCGAGAAGTGAAACTTAGGGTAGACATATAACATCACAGGGAAGAGGGAAAAACAATTTCATGCAGTGCATCCTAAACTTGTGGATAGCGAGGCTAGGCCATCAAAAATGAGAGGTACTATTCTTGTAGATTCTACATTATCTAGTGCCTTATTTGATAATGGTGCCTCTCATTCCTTTATATCTGAAAAACATGTTAATGGTTTGAGCCTAGCAGTGGAGTTTGTTATAGGGGTTATAATGATAGATACACCTTTGGGAGTACGATCTAAAGACATCTATATGTGCAAAGGATGTTCTCTTGAGATCGGGGAGTACCATTTTTTGTGGGATCTCTATATTCTTGATATGACATGCTTCGAACTATTTATGGGTATGGATTGTCTAGTCTCATACTGAGACCACATAGAATGTTACCACGTGAGAGTTATGTTTATGTCTCCTAAGGGTGACCATTACATTCACCAGGGAGAGTGGGATATCCAGGCGGGCTGAGTAGGGCCAATTACTTAGCAACTGAGAGAGCTCACATCCCAATTTTCTAGTCTATTGATGTATGATGGGGGTGTTTAGAAAGACGTCCTTCCATTTGGAGAGAGGCTAACTTTACAGCTGACTCGCTTGCCAGGATGGGAAGTACAACCAATCAGATGATCATCTACGATAGCTTAGGATATCTCTTGCTTTGATGTAAGATGGTGATCCAAGGGGATTCCCTTGGTTTTCATCACTTTAGACACCCCAGAGGGCCTCCTCTCTTTTATCCTTGGTCACTTCTTGTTTAATAAAAAGTAATTTTCAGTCAGGATGTCTTTCCTAAGAACTTCTTAGGGCTTCCACCTGAAAGAGATGTGGAATTAACTATTGATCTCATTCTGGGGGTTGATCTAGTATCTATTCCACCATATAAAATGGCACCGACAGAGCTTCAAGAGCTCAGATATAGCTGGAGGAATTTAAGGATAATGGATTTATCCATCTGAGTATGTCACCTTGGGGTTTGACTATGTTGTTTTCAAAGAAGGATGATGAGATATTGTTCTTGTGCGTCGATTACCGAATGTTGAACAAGATGACTGTGAAGAATCAATATCCTCTTCCTTGTATCGAAGGTCTTTTTTACTAGTTAAGAGGATATTGTGTGTTCTCAATGATTGACTTGATATCAAGGTATCATCAGTTGAAAGTTCGGACTTCTGATATACCGAGGACTACTTTCAGAAGTAGGTATGACCTATATGAGTTTTTTGTAATGTTGTTTGGGTTGAAAAATACACCAGTAGTGTTTATGGTCTTGATTAAAAGGATCTTTCGTCCATATATAGATCATTTTGTGGTGGTGTTTGTGGATGACATCTTACTGTACTCCAAGACTCATGAAGATCATTCCCAACATCTTGACATCATTATGTGTACACTCAGGGAGAATTAGATATATGCAAAGATATCTAATTTTCAATTTTTTATTGATCAGGTACTCTTTTTAGGACACATCATCTTAGAGGAAGGTGTGTTAGTAGACCCAGAGAAGTTTCAGGCAGTGGTATCTTGGGAGCAGGCCAAGAACATTTTCTATATATGAAGATTTTTGGGGTTAGCTAGATACTATTAGAGATTCATCTAGGACTTTTCCAATTTATAAACACTGCTATTGGGATAGAACAAAAATGGGATAAAGTTTGAGTGGTCGGAAGCATGTGAAAAGGCCTTCTAAGAGTTTTGATCCTATCAGAGTCAGGTGAGGAGTACATGGTGTATTGTAATGCTTTTTGGATCAGAATCAGAGTTGTGTTTATGAAAGGAGATCGATTCGTGGCATATGGGTATCAGCAGTTGAGACCACATGAAAAAACTACCCTACACATGACCTCGATATAGTTGTATTGGTATATGCTCTGAATTATTGGAGACACTATCTTTTGGGAAAAAAAGTTTATAGTTTATACCGACCATAAGATCTTGATGTATATATTTTCATAGAGTTATTTTAATCTTCAGTAGTATATATGGGTTGAGTATATGTATCCTTTTGATTTTTAGTTAGAATATACACTCGGGAAGGGAAAAAATGAGGTTGAAACTTTGAGTAGTAAAACTCAGACTCAGGCAGTTCAGGAGTCTAGTGATGAGTGGAAGATGATGACATTGCTATCTGAGATGCATGTTGTTATTTAGGAGAGTCAAAAGAATATGAATCTCATATCAGTTTCAATAGAGTATAATCTTTTGATATGGATATGATATAGAATGTATGAGGATCTGAAGTGCTTGGCCTTGAGGGGAATCTTTGAAGGTGGGGAGACACCTTCGGACTAGTTGATAGATAAGGACGAGATCATATACATGAACAATTGAGTTGTTGTGCCTACGAGCATGTGGTAGGATCTCATGTGAGAATTTCATTCATCAAGGTGTTCATTGCATCTAGGTGTGAACCAAATTTACCATGACCTACGATGATAGTTTTGGTGTCCAGACATGAAAAGGGAGATAGCAAGTTTTGTAACATGATGTTACACCTGTCAGCAGGTGAAGGCAGAGCATCAATGACCTGGAGGTTTGCTACAGCTATTTCCCATTCTAGAATGGAAGTGGGAAGACATGACCATGGATGTTTTGGTAGGTCTTTCAAATAATATTAGGAAGAATGATGTTATCTAGGTTATTTTGGATCGATGGAAAAAGGTGGAACATTTCTTGCTAATACAGGAAACCTTCACAGTAGAGCAGTTGGGAGAACTATATGTTCAGAAGATAGTTCGTTTACATGGGGTTCCATGAAATATAGTTTCATACCATGATTTTAGATTTACTTCGTGATTTTGGAAGAGATTAGAGAAGGCGCTTGGAACACAAGTATTATTGGGTACAAATTTCCACCCACATACAGATGGGCAGTTGGAGCATACTATACAAGTACTTGGTGATATGATATGGGTATGTGTTATAGACTTTGGTGGTTCATGGTAGAAACACTTATCCCTAGTGGAGTTCACCTATAACAATAGTTATCAGGAAACTATAAAAATGGAACCATACAAGGCTTTTTATGGTAGGCAGTGTAGATCACTAATATATTGGATGGAGGCAGGTGAGTCAGAGCTGTTGGAACCGAGTCTCGTGTAGGAGACATTAGAGCAGGTTCAGCTGATTTGAAAATGTATGGCTACAGGTCAAAGTAGGAAAAAGTCATATGATGATATATGGAGATGACCCCTAGAGTTTACAGAGGGTGATCATCTTTTCCTTCGGGTGTCGCCTAGTTTGGGTCACCGCAAGATATGGAGATAGGGAAATTTGGCACCCATGTTTGTTGGA
This sequence comes from Viscum album, assembly GCA_963277665.1. Classification (NCBI taxonomy): domain Eukaryota; kingdom Viridiplantae; phylum Streptophyta; class Magnoliopsida; order Santalales; family Viscaceae; genus Viscum; species Viscum album. The sequence continues at coordinate 719,135,900 of OY728125.1, read as the reverse complement.
CCGTTTGATATTGTGGAGAGAATCATGCCAGTGGCATACTAATTGAACCTTCCATAGAAATATGATGCTATGAATGATGTTTTCCATGTATCAAAACTTAGTAAGTATCACCCCGACCCTTATCATATGATCAATGTGGATTATTTTGGGCTTGAGATAGATGTTCCCTTTGAGGAGCATCTAATATGTGTGTTGTATTTTAGTAAGAATGTGTTGAGGGGTAAGATCATGCCGATAGTTTTTGTTTTGTGAAATATGGAAGAGTTTAAGAGGAGACTTGGGAAAGGGTAGCAGTTATGTGGGATCACTGGCCCAATATTTTTTACTCATAATCTTAGAGAGGCTTGGGAGTGTAGCTTGAGGACAAGCTTTTATAAGGTGAGGAGATTATAAGATCCCGTCTTTTTATAGGTATGAATATTTTTAAATTCTTGGTCAAGATTTGATGTTTTGAATTTAATTCATGGCTTAAATTAATTCATAACCTTGAAAATTTACACCCCCTGTAAGTTGTTTTCTCCATGTGTCAACATGTCACAAAATAAGATTACACCCCCTATAAATGTATTTCACCACATTTCAACATGTCATGAAATAAGATTTCACCATGTGTAATTAGATTTCACCATGTTTAATATTTCACCATGTGTAATTAGATTTTACCACGTGTAATCATTGATTAATGTTTTTTAATGGTTTGACGGGATCTCCTCAAGGAAAAGGGGAAATCGGTTGCAAATCATTACACAACATGAAATGAGGATTCATGTCATGTAATTATCATGCCTAGATTTTTAAAGACACGTTTCCAACACCATGTAACCCTTCGAACCCTCTTTTCTTCACCACATACATCTCATGAACCTCTACCTTGGAGCAAAACTCCCATGTGCACCACAATCTTCGACCGAAGACCCTCTGCGCACCTCCCTCCTTGATTCGGGTCTTCTGCCATTGATTTCTAGGATTCTACTTCAATCCTGAAGTGATATTGCATCGAATCTTGGATATCTGAACCTATATTTTTATAGTATATCTTCTAGTTATTAATATGATTCTAGATCTACTGAAAACATATTATCTAGTTCTTTTTTAGAGGAATCCAGTAGCTAATTTCTATCACAGATGTAGGGTTTTTGTCACTGATTCCTCCACTTTCAAGGAATTAGATCTAAATATTGTTCATCGACACATTCTTAATTAATTGTGCTAAATTTTGGGATATTAGTTGGCGAAAATTCTTCATCACCGATCTTGATATAGGTGGTATAAATTCCAATCCCATGGTCTTGATTACTATTATGTGTATGTAATTGTAGAAAATATATTAGACATTTAGAAATTATGTTCCTGATTAGATTAATTAATTTGGTTAATTAATCAATTAAAGGAAATGTGAAATTGGGAATGGATTTGGTTAGCTTAAATAATTAATTTATGAATTAATTATGAGGATTTTACGATGAAATATTTGGTTAATTAATTTTGGAATTAATTAGTGGTTGTTATGTGATTAATTAATTTTTGAATTAATTTATTATCAAGTATTGAATTGTAAAATTGATGTGATTAATTAATCATTATGTTAATTAATGGGAGTAAGTTATGATTAATTAATTGGTGAATTAATTAGTGGAAATTGATGTAGTTAATTAATTATTGAATTAATTGATGGATATGAAATGACCAATTAATTAGTTAACTAATTAAAGGGTTTTATATGATTAATTAATTGTAAATTAATTAATGGGATGATTGGTTAAATGGTAATTGGTTATGATAATGTTGGCATGGAGTATCACATGGGATAACTGGGGTGTGAGAATGAAATTAGAGGGAGAAGACTAAGAGAGCTTCTAATATTATTTACTTAAGGACCGTGGGATCCTTAAGAGAAGAAGATTGTGAGAGATTCTAATATTGTTTGTTGAAGGACCATGTGAGTCTACAAGCGAACAAGACTGTGTGAGTCTTTAAAAGAGAAATTCAGTGTGAGCCTTCAAGGGAAAAGATCATGACAAATTTTCTATTTTTCCAAGGAAAATTTTATGCATATTTCATATTACTCATTTTAAACCATTGATGTTAGAGCCCATAGTGCACATTACTCATGCCTAACTGATTTACAAGATTTATGTATTTGATAAATTCCATATGAACTTTGATAAAAATGGTAACATGGACATTCATATTTGTGATATCTCTTGGGGATAGTTTTAGAATCTGGCATGGGCCAAAGCAGGTATTGTGGTTCTAGTGTCTAGGGATCCTGAAATAAAATGTGTTTAATAAAGAGTGACTGAATAAATGTAAACCGATTAATTTATTACTTTACTTATTCCATATATAACTACATACAATGTTATTGACATGATTTTTTTAGACACCATTGGTGATAGCCTATTGATTTTTACTAACACTATATTTAGGATTCCTGGTCGATACCCGAATAGACTTTATTTTTGTAGGACAGGTTAAGAGTAAGGGCCCTGGGTTAGATTGTTGATTGGTGATGGATCTTGGATAAGGGAACCAGACGTGGTTAGAGACCCACTTGGGAGTAGTTATTGTTCGCAATTTCAGTTTCATTTTAGACACTTTGACACTTACTTTGACATGGCATGTTTCCCTTTCAGTTGAATATTGTATTTCCTACTTTGATTATATTTTGATATTGGTATTGTTTTTTATTATATATTCGTCCTCTATTTCTTATTTAGTTATACTAGTGTCTTACTCTGGTAAAAGAGGGTATAGTATCCCCATGATTGACTTACTAGACCCTTACTGCAAGTCAAAAACCTCTGGAATATGGGGATACGTGCCTAAGGTCATGTGGCAGTTTGACTCGGGGCACCAGCATGTGGCACTTGAGTTGGGATGTTACAATAGAAATATTGCATGGGATCTCGTGGCGGTTCGTCTTTATGGAGGGGGCCACGTGAATCTGTATGGATCACTCAGTAGGGTCTAGCCACGGAGGAGGATGGTGCCGGGAGCTACGGGTGGAGGGTCGTATATGGTTCGCCTAAGTGTAGAGAGGGCCACATGGTGGTGCTTGGTTGGGTGGAGGATAAAGCCTCATCGGCCGATGAGTGGAGCCATGATAGAGGTAAATCAGTGCTGGGGTTTCGACTGGCTGTGGCCTGAGGTGGGATGACACTTCAAGCAGGCGGTGGAGGAGGGGAAGTCTCATGGAGGGGAAGCCCGGGAGATGGATGGGGCCGAAAAGAGGCCGAACACTTTGAATAAAATCAAAAAAGTTGTTATTATTTTTTTTATTTAAAAAAAGTCACGTCCCACCTTAGTATATGATTTCAATTTGTGTTTTTTTACAAAGTTCGTAGCCCCCATTATTCCACACACCAACCCACCAGTTTGGCCTTACAAAAAAAAACTAAAGCCTAATTTAGGACTTTGAATATATATATATATATATATAATATTATTCCACAGTCATGGTGAAATTGTGGCTCACCTGTAGGATGGATTTCGGCCAGTCGGTACTTGGATGGAAAAATAGAATTCGCCACAATTTCCACTAGGACCCAAAAATGTATAATAATATACAATCATTAAATTTTAATACCCAGAAAACAACCACAAATGATCCAAAAAAAAATTGGATGATCGTAACTTGGTCATCCAACCTCAGATCAACTCATTGTCGGAACCATTAGGACTGATTTAATACTCTTTTATTCATTTTAATGCAACTTAATTTTTTCTTGGATCAGATAATTTACGCGATCCCTCTGATACCAATTGATGGTACCAGGGTAGCAGCAAAAGCCAATGGGATGGAGATCTTAAATTTTTCATCACTGGGATGACGGTACTTGTCTTCTCCGATGATCTAAGCCCCAATACAGTTAGAGGATCTCACATGAATTAAACAGAGCACAAAAATAAAAATGAACATGTACCTTATTCATTTTGGTAGTGTGTTCGACTACATAAAGTTGTCAGTGATGGTTACACCAAGGATTCAAAGCCTAACCCATCTAGATCATCCACACAAAATCCAAGAACCCACACACTCCTCATTCACTGAATTTCAGGTGCTAGCAAGGAGCTTCGATGAATCCTTCAGCGTCGCATCGATCACCTCGATCCACTACCTTCGATCAGTGAAGGAAATTTTGTATCATACGCTTGCTTGGAACATTTGTCTCTCTAGGAATTAGGAGGAGAGAAAAGGTCACGATTTTGAATGTATGAATAGTGCGTGGAATGAAGTTCCTCTCCTTCTTATGTAGTGGATTTTCCAAAATACCCAGATAGGGTTCTAACCCGTGTATATTTAATATCCACTAAATAATTAATAAATAATAATAATGATGAACTAAACTATGACATAAATATTATTTATATTATATCACATACCTGTAATATATATTAAATATATTACATAATAAAACTGATCCATTTTACTCGACCTGTAATTCCTGCTAATATTAAATGAACCTGGAATATTAAAATAACATTTGTTCGAATTTTTTTATTTTTCGTATTTACTCTAACACTTGTAAATACTTTTAATAAATAAATTCAATTAAATTATTCTTAAATTGAATAATAATGAATTTATTTATTTTTAGATGATTGGAAACTTGGAAAACACTCTGACCCTATGGTGGGGTCCACCATATTCTATATAATTATTCACCAAAATTTGGAATATTCTTGAATACACTATTGTGTGTGACCCTTTAGACCCTAATCTCGATTTTCATGAATAATATTCATAGACCAAGAGTGTATTATATCAACTCATCAAGGCCCCTAAAGAGATAAGGAGTAGTCATAGCAATGACAACCAGCCTAATATCACACACTATGTAATGTAATCCCTTTGTCTTAGATATCTCATAAATTAAGACACACACTTGTGTCATCATCCTTTTTTTTCTTTATTGTCTGTTGATATATCTAGAAGTATTTACCCTTGACTACCTTGTACAAGTATTTATAAAGGTACTACCATCCTGATTAACCAGGCCCAAGATATATTTCTTCCTCAACCCAAAAGTGACAAATTCTTTCTTGACCATTCAACCAATGCCATACCACCAATGATGCACCCAACACAAGCTACCTCACCACGATTTCATTATCATGGTTTTTGCCTTGCATAAATGTAGATCAAATGAAACACATTGATAATGATCTAAAGTTAGGATACCAACATACATGTTCATAGATAGGAACAACCAATGACACCTGAAACATGTGGTGTTCCTATTGGAGGGTCTGTCCAAATGATCTCAACTACTTGAGATCACCAAGTGAGAACTTCATGAGAAGAAGTCTAAATGATTATGATCCCTCAGCACCTGATAGATAGATATCAAATGTGTCCAGTAAAGTATGATTTATCTAGAACATAGGAAATATATTTAATATTAATGTCATAGTATCTCAAGGTTCTCATTATAGGATGGGATCTTCTAGAACCTTTTGATATAAAAATTAATCTATGGAAATTACCATTAAAATAGTAGACATGAAAATGTATACACTATTATTGTAAGTGTAAATCATTCATATCTAACTGTATATATGATATGGAAATTGAAAATTATTTTATAGTTGGGTCTAGGGAACCCACTATTACAATAGTATTGGTAAGGGTCACATACTCTAGAATAATTAAACTTAAGTTCTATAAGATCCTTCAAAAGTCTTATCCTTGATATTTTAGTTAAGTTATAAACATTATAGTGTCTTAAAATCCTATTTAAAAAACCAATAATTATCATCAACCACACTGAGAAAAGGAATTTTTCAGTAATTAAGGTCTTCTGGGTCAATAGTGCAGACATTATCATGTCTATTAGCAGATAAAATGTGAACTCCTTCTGAACTTGTGATGGTAAATCTTTCATTCAAAAAGTTCATGGAGTAACCCTCATGATATTAAGATTTTTCTTAATTCTTAAAACATAAATAATAGTCAAAATCAAAGTCTATCCAAGAAAAGAAACATCACCAATACCAAAAAATTGTCTATATGCATTGTCTCTAAAAGTAACATGTCTACCCTTCACTTTTTGTAATTTCTAAAAGTTTTAATTGATTTAATTCATGAGTTAAGAACAATATCTATCCATGTATCAAATATTCCAGTTGTTAATACACATCATTTTCTCCTAAAATAAACAAGGGAAAAATTTTAGTGCCTAAACATGTTTGGGTTCAGAAATGTTAGTAAATAAAGCCTTCAAAACCCACATCAATCCAACCCTATAGTGTTGAACAACTAGTGGGTATTTAGAAATATAATCACTTTTTGTTCTGAAATATTGAACCTTATTCAAGGATCAATGAAATCTCTAGCTACCATTGTGACATTTAGTATAAAATGTGCACTTTCTGGAACAAAATAGGACAAGAAATGTGACTTATCGAAAGTAAAACCAACTCTAAAAGATGTTCTAAAGGGTTTAAACTATATTAGAAGCATGTAAAAATTATCCATATCAGAAGTAAAATTATAAAAAAAAAAGCTTCTTTGGACCACTAATTCTAGATTTCAATCACATAACCTCTTTTTGATTATTACTAGTTGAAACAGAATTAAATTTTGCATCCAACTTGGAAGTATGTTTAGAAATTCAATCAACAAACTTAGCAAGATATGCCTTAGTTTGATCATAGTATTTCCTCAATTTATTATATATATTCTCCAGAACATTCACATATTCACTCATCTCTTCAAATGATGGAGTTCCATCTCTATCATTTGAAAAAAAAATTGAATCCTACACCTAAAGACAAATAAGTGATTCATCCATTTCCTTAGCCATAAATCAGGCTTCATTCCATGGGTCCATTGCCTTCAACACCTTATTTCATTTATATTTAAATTATATTCTAATTTAATTATCTTTGTTCTTTAGATTTGGAAAACTCAGTCTAATGTGTCCTTGTTTTTTTTATTCATAACATATAACATTAGAAGTATCTTCCCTTCTATTCTTTTCATATATGTCTTTCCTAAAATTTTGATGATCTTTAGGTTTTTATTTTTGGTAATCCTAGTCATATGTCTTGAAAGCTATGAAAAATATGTTGGACTAAGTTTTGAACCACAACTGTTTGAATCTCATTTAGATATTCTCTTCACAGTACTAGGCTTTAAGATATTAGCATGAGAAGTTAAAAATCCAAAAGTTGTAGAAAAATAAAATCCTCGCTTTTTCTTTTCTTTCTCCACATATCACTTTAATATATTATTGTATTTCATTAAAGTTCCATTCAAATCATCAAATATTATCTTTGTAAGTTGTTTTCTGTCATCGATAGTTTTCTTATTCAACTCACTCATTCAAAAGTGTATCTATAATTTTCACAAAAAGATGTTCATCCATAATTTCCCCCTCACCAAGAGATTTCAATTCATTCAAAATGATCATAAACCGATGATGAATCTGAGCTACTAAGTCCCACAAAAGAAAATCAAAAGTGTGATAATTAGCTCAAATCATAGCTCTTATAGTCTCCAAAACTTTAGGTGTTCTGAAATGTGTACAATAAAGTTTCCTAAAAATTTTGTTAGTTGTTTCACATGAATAAATATGGATATATATATTCCATGTCATAGGATAAAGAAAAGTATTTCAGGATTTATAATTAGATCAATACTCAAACTTCTCCTCATGAGTAAAATTATAAATTTAATTCTTAGGAATTTTATAATTTAATGATCCACACTAGTGTTAATCACAAAAATATCCATATGATCTCTCCAATTTTCATAATATGCATCATAAATAGTCGATAGACGACTATTAGATTCAAATTTTCCCATGATTAGATAGATAAAACCTTCTATAACAAAAAAAATCATTCTTCTGAAAACATGTTAGTATAAGGAAGAAAATGTAGAGGAAGTCACTGATACCAATTATTATTCCATTATGGAAGCTTCAAGATGAGGGTGAACTGTAGTTGAAAACAAACATACAATTTTCTCTCACTCAAAAAAATAAACAGTCTAGAATCTAAAAAAATTTAACTGATCAGAGTACAAAAAAAGCACACAATGGAAATAAAACACTCAGAAATTAACACTTACTCAAGGTAAACAATTCAATCAGAAATAAGAAAAATATAAAACCAAAAATGGATGGAGTTATAGATGAAAATATAAAATATCTTTTAAAACATATTATAAAGGACATAAACCAATTACAATCAAGGGAACACTTTGCTTTTATCCCAAAGTGATAGGAGGATCAATACCCAGATCCAAGGGGTACAAGTTTTATTACCCTGAAACTTTGTCGATCAAAACAATAAGAATATAAAAGTCCAAACATAGACTTATTAAATATATATTGGAAGTATAAACCCTATCCTAATCTCCTCTTAAATAAACCATATCAGTAACAAGTCCTCCCTGGACTTTGCTGAACAACCATTTCAAAATATACATATTCCTACCCCCAGAATCACATCGATCATGGAAGATCAAAAGAAAATGTTTACAGTAACAAAAACTTATAGATTTTAAAATAATAAACCTCACACATATGGAATCTCTAAGAATACACTGAAAATAATACAAATTAAACCCATCAAAAGCACCGAGGTAGTGAAAAGATTGAATGAAACTTTTTATCAATTGCAATAATGTTGATGTATTTTTTTCCTCAAATATTAGGCATTCATTTATAGATAGAGGTGTAAAAAACATCTACATGTTCTTTTTATATGGTCATAAATTTTTAGTGTGACTTTACAAAGCTCTAGAAATTATATGGTTCAAATTTAGCTCATCGGAACATGTGAATTAGAAGTTCAGTCTGCATAAAAATGGAACTAATAAAACTTTAAGCACATGTAATACAAGAAGTATGTTGTGATTTATTAGAATAGAATATTATGACCCAATACCCAATATTTCTCTCTAAGTGAGTTCTTGGAGTTTATTTACGATGAATAATAAAGATGACATAATACATAAAGTCTGATGTGAGACTAGACTTAACTTACTCCCTAACACTCTCTCTCAAACTAGGCGTTCCTAGGTTGGATACATGAAAAAAAAATCCCTTAACACTTTTCCAAAAGATGAAAATTCCAAGATTGCAATAAAAATTCAAAAAACAAAAAATAGAAAAACCAAAGTAGCAAAGAAGACCGATAAGGGTCTGGGTAGAATCTAAAAGACCCGATGGAGTTTTGGAAAACCCCATAGTAATTTTGGTAGTGATGAATGAGTATAAAGGTGATCCGGATAGCTCAAAGTTTATTTGGGTAGCCCAATGATGATTAGAGCGATGATAAAGATTCCTAACAGTGATTTGGGAAGTAGCTAAATTGCTCAATGGAGATCTAAGTAGTGAAAAATAAGTCCTACAGTGATCTGGATAGCTCAATGGTGATCTGAGCATTGATAAAGAAGCCTGATGATTATACAGGCATCCTAATATAGATATAAGAATAAGTAGATGATCCTGATGGAGATCTAGGAAATTGTAAAAAAGGAAAAGGGGCCCTTATAGTAAGGGTAGACTGGACTACAGTGGGGGCTCGCATGGAAGAGAAAATCAACAGGGAGGTCTCACCATAAAAGATCATTCCAAGAAAGGGGATCCACTTTGAGGAGAGAGATTCATGCCTAGAAGGGTGGTTGGAAAGTGATGCATAGTTGAAGGGGGAATGCATTTGGAGGTGTGTGATATGGAGGGGATTGTGTCAAAGAAGCATCACAGTAGGGAGGCATGGTGAAAGTGTATACTGATGCATCAACAAGTACATAAGGGTCATGGGGGGCCTCACTCTGGGAGATTTATATTGGGTTGTGCATCTGGTGTGTCTCTTATTAGGTAAGAGGGGCCATAACTATTGAAATATGGAGGTATAAAGTTGATTCACGGGCTAAGGGGAGGTGATGGAAGTTGGGGCTATCATGGTTAGAATAGTGGGAGCACAACAGCTAGGTGGGGGTAGTGCAGAGAGTCACTGCTGCTATTGGGAGATGAAGGGGTTGGCGAAACTATTGGGTGATGAAGGGAGGAACGAAGGGGGAGACAACAAAGAATTAGGGCTCATTGGCCATGGGACCACTACTCTCTTGGGGGGGGGGGTAGATCAAACCCTAGAGAGGATATTAGAGGGAAAACTTAGGGTTTGTGATCCTCCTATAATACCAAGTTATAATGTAAGAGTGATGAACCAATACCTAAGATTCCTCTCTAAGGGATGCCTTGATGTTGATTTATAATGAATAATAAAGATGACATAATACATAATGTATGATGTGGGACTCAACTTAACTTAATCTATAACATGATTCATCAAAACAATAGTTCTATAAGAATTAATTTCAGAAAAATGAATCAACATTTTGGATGTTTTTTTGGTGCATAACTATTACCTTCATTATTAACCTATACAAAAGAACCAAGAAAACATTAGAAATGAAGAAAATATTCAAGAAAGAAGCTTTTTATTCTATCCATGAGAAAGAAATAGTTTTTAATTTTTAGATAATTAAACACTGCTATCCAAACATGATTTATGCATGTATAAATAAAAAAATCAAGTTACCAAACAACATACTAACTAAAGAAAATAAAAATTGGAGTAAAGGTAAAGAAATTTTGGGCTTAATCCCCCTAACATGTGTTATAGTTATCCCACCCATAACTTTCCAATTTCAATTGGTTTTCCATGGTTCATTGACGAGTTTAGTTTTCAAATAAGAAACCACCATATACCTTTCTTTAAAGATTCCTGAAAAACAAGTGAAACAGAAGTATTGATAGTAAATAATTTATTATATTTAAGCTCCCCTAAATGACATAAACTATGGGATCTTATCAATTTTCATTAAATACCATGATAGGTTCTTCAAGGATCATCAGAAGCTCAAAACATTCCTCTTCAGGTGATTTTTCTCATCACTCACCATAAATCGAACATTTCATCTTTTTCAACAAAGATAACTAAAGTAGAATTAGTACAGAAATCAGTTTCAAGGAAATTAAAATCAGTTAAAAGTCTAAAGTGAGAAATCCCTGAGTTTAATTTCTACTTGAAGTTATTATGACAGACTCAATTCTCATTGGAGAGAGTTTAATTCAAGAGGTAGGTAGTCGACCTCCTCTTCGGGCATGCTTCATTATAAATTTATAATGTAGGAAACACTATTTTATCATAATTTTTTTACCTCTTGTGGTAGTTTTACTTCCATTTATATCTTTCCCTCATTGATCACAGAGGCTGACAACAATATTAGGGTGTTAATGTCATTGGTAGCTTCCATTTCTGACTTTGAAAACTCCTTATTTCTGATGTGCCTATAATAGATTATGTTAATGATCATGTTTTAATCATAAAAAGTGTCCTAATGATGAAACTAATGCTTTCATACTTGATCTTGGAGCATATCTCATTTCTCAATCTTCGATTTTACTGGTCGTAGAGCTTTAACGAAGTTACGTATTAGAAGTTATTTCCATTTGAAGTCAGGCTGCTGAAAATGGACAGCTAGGGCGATTTTGGGGTAAAGTATGGTTTTGCATTCAAGAATAGAAGTTTTTCATGCAATAATTGATGTTTTTCACATAATAATGGAATATTTCATCCAAAAATAGAATCTAATAAGCAACCCATTTCACAAACCTTTTATGTGCCCAATGCTATGTCACCTTCCACCCCGACCACCCCAAAAATGACTAAGTAAGGTGAACACAAGTTTTGAGATGTTCATGCAAGATTAACATCCACATACACAATTATTACATTCCCAAAGTGACATATGTCGGGAATGTTATGTGAAGTCTAGGGAAAATGGCTAAGAAAGGTGCACACAAGTCTTGAGATGTGCCTGAAAGATTGGAATCTGAGCGCAAGACTCTTATGCACCCAATGCGAATTTAAACACCCCTTTGCGCGTGCACCTGATGTAGGTCACACGGAAGATATCTTCCATGCCCAGAATCTTACATGCCACCACTCAAGATTTCTCCTATAAATACAAGTTCACCCTCACCCTTCAAGGTAAGTCTCCGAAGGTTGGTCGTCGCTCTACTATGCATAAGATTGCCTCTTCTGCATCTACGTAGAAGAATAGAACCCTCCGTGTGAGATATTTCTTGATAGGTACCATATGGTTCTACCTTGGTGTGGTCCCACAGTGGTTTGATCCTTGCACGACCTATTTTCTGCTTAAGTAATATGCACATAATATTTACTCTTTCACACAAGATTCTATTATTTCACGTAAAACTCCCAATCTTGCAGGAAATACTTCAATATTTTGCACAACAGTGTCAAGGTTCCCAATCTTTCATGCACCTATGCCACACAGTCCAATCATTCATGCAACCCATCCTACATGTAGTCTATCATATGTGTGATAATGTCCAAGCCTGCACCCACTGGTCCATACCATGGGGGTTGCTCCCCCACACCCCCACTCAGGATTAGTGTCGTCCTACGGTATGTGCCCTCTAGGAAGGTCCCTTCACTACCATCACTAACCCCCATGAAAAATGGAGAGTTGCGGTGTAAAATTTTCATCCCAAATCGATGACATTTTACATTTCTCTCTTATGCACATCCCACTTCCACCTCAAGAAATCCATGATTCAATATACTCCTCCTCACTCCTTGAAACACCTTGAGTCAACATATTCTTCTTGGTCCCTTTCCCATGTCATGAGTTGTGATCCTCATCTACAATTACCTGAGTACCTTGAGTCGAACCATTCCTCAAGAAACTCCTCCAAACCCCATCTCCTGACTCCTATGCCAGGTTGAACCAAAAAGGGCTGCTCTTACATAAGTCCCACACAAGCCATTGATAGGCTTATAATGCCTAATAGCCCTCTATACATGACTATAAACTATACTGTACCTTATATGACAAATATATGATGCATATTTCTCCAAATAAGAGATGCCTTATGCGCCAAAAATAAGATGTCAATATTCCTCACTACATGACATTAAACTATAACCTACCCTATCATTCAAGAATAGGATTCCATATGCATCAAGAATAATATGCATCATCATGAGATGAATAGAAAGCAACCACCATGGGCCTCCTCTTAATTTTTAATCCCCAAACAAAATTCTCTTGACTAGTTATCATGTTGAGATTCCCACATGGTCTGACATGAGGAAGACAGAATGGACATATCATTTCATAAGCCCCACACACCTCGTCCATTGACATGATGTTAAACTGAATCCTTACCCCTTACAATTCACATGGGATTCCCTCATGTCCTAACATGTGGAAGACATTACGGTAAAATTCCACGTGTAAACCCCATTCATTGTTGCCACTCCACAGCGGCACCCAATCATCTTCCATTCATAATACCCATCCATCATTGTCGCTCCTTATCGGCACTCGGGCAGCCTCCACGTAAGCCCTGAAACACCTTGATAGGGTGCTCCCTATATGATGACCATATCATCCTCATACATTTGGGCATCCTCATTGGGCTTCCCTCCTGGAGTAATTCCCAATCTTCCTTACCCTGGGCCACTAACCACTTGTAATCCACATCACCCATTTTTCAACCAAACTATGTTTACTTTGATCTCTTCCTTCTAAGTAGGATATGTATAAAGAATCTACGACTTTCAAGACCCTCACACCTCACAATCCATCTGTTCTGACCATTTTACATTAGTTCACTATTCGTCCCACATGACGTTAATTGCATCTCTAGAACTATGTGGGTTTTGATCTTTGTCTTCTATACAAGCTACGTAGGATGCCTCCATAAGGTTCAATCCCAACTAATGATAAACTTTGGTGCTCCAACCTAGGGACTTACCCTCCTGATGTGATATATGCTCTTTTTGTGATGCATCTCCTGGATCCGCCTCCCCGACGTGTTCTGATCCATCCAGGCATCTAACCATTCATAAGACCCACACTCAATCTATATTACTCCAACCTATAGTGTCCCTTTAGTAATGGTATTATAACCATGTGTAAGACCTAACATGTCTCCATGTTACTATCCTTTGTGTACACCTTGATTTTATGCCCCATTCTAAACTATATGGAATTTGATTCCTTATCATAGGGATACATAGGAAGCCTCCCTAAGGTTCAATCCCATCATCCATGTCCCATCCTGGTCTCTCCCTTGAGCCATTGAATTATAGGAAGATCATGCCCCAACCTAGAGGTTCTACTTCCTGCAGGTCCCCATCTATGTGCTCCATTCTCACGAGCCACCTCCTTAGGTGTACCATCAATCCATTTAAGAACTACATAGACTTTGATTCCCTTTTATAGGGAAAATTAGGAAACCTCCTTGAGGTTCATGCCCAATTTCTTCATCTTCACATCGGTTACACCCCTTTCATTTCACCGACTTCATTCAAATCCTCCATCATACATCCTGATTCTTACCTGGGCTTCCACATCTCAGTGAGATCATGCCATCCACTTCATCACTTCTTCTTACAGTATTGGGGTAGCTAACCATGATTAATCCTCGTACATTCATATAATTCAACCAAGAATGCACCTCTTGTGAAGGGAATCTCACCACTTGTAACCCAAAACCACCCCTTTGAACTACATGGGTTTTGATCTCTGTCTTCTACAAAAGGTATGTAGGAACCCTCCATGAGGTTAAATCCCAGCTAATGGTAGACCTTGGTGTTCCCCTCTTTGGGGTATACCAACCTGATCCACCCTTAGTGGTGCCCATATTAGCCTTCATGGTGTGACATATTCCTCTTTTGGGACACACCACCCTGGGTCCAATCTTTTTGGGCATTTTGATCCATCCATCTGGTGCTCCCTCCTAGGGATGTACCCTCCTGATGTGACATATTTCCTTTTTGGGACACATTACCCTAGTCTGCTCTTTTTGGGCAATTTGATCCATCTATCTAGTGCTCCCTTTTTAGGATACACCCTCACGATGTGACATATTCCCTTATTGGGACACACCACCCTAGGTATGCTCTTTTTGGGCATTCTAGTCCATCCATATGGTGCTCCCTTTTTA
The DNA here is from genome assembly GCA_963277665.1 of Viscum album. NCBI lineage: Eukaryota > Viridiplantae > Streptophyta > Magnoliopsida > Santalales > Viscaceae > Viscum > Viscum album. Next base: position 719,120,895 of record OY728125.1, on the reverse strand, counting down.
GGATCCACCCTCATTGTGTGACATCTTACCTTTTGGGGACACGCCACCCTAGGTCCACTATTTTTGGGCGTTTCAATCCATCCATATAGTAAACCTTCCAAGTGATCCCTCCTAGGGATGTACCAATCTGATCTGTCTCCATGGGGCATTCTGATCACTCTCATTCCATCTCTGCTAAGATGTTAAACTCACGGCCTACCCTGTGTTGAACATGGGATGTCTAAGGAAAACCTCAGAAAATACTCCTTTAGTGTAACTGTCTCTACTATACGTTAAACTCGCGACATAACTCATGTTAAACATGGGAATCCAAGTAAAAACTCGAAATACATGCCTCTAGCATAAGATACCCCATGATCTATGTGGGATTCCTAAGGTTTCTACGCCCTTGAGAAGCCCTCTGATGAGAAAGAATACCAGTGTTACAATGTTCTGGCATCTCGAGATTCCCTGACATGAACTGATGTTACCATCTACCCTGACTGAAGGTTTCTATTATGTCTAGAACTCTTGGAATGTCTAGATAGAAGCAACATAATTAACTGACATCCAAAAGGATATAGAACCATAAAGAGTTTCATGAATAGTGTATTAATCATTGAGGGAGATCTGGACTATGTGACGAATTCCAAGGAGGAATCCTCGGAATGAGATACTAACATACCATAATCCCATTTCTATCAAGGAGAAAACATCACTGAAGAGGCAATGGATGTCGACCGCCTTTGGAAAGCGGGAACATGAAGTTGCAAGAAGCTTGTTTCCACGACGATGTGTTCACCATCCATGGAAATCATTAGAAACAGATCAATAATACCATTTAAATCTATCACCTGAGTTTATCTTCATAGTGCATTTGGATTATAATATTGAAAAATCATGTTAGAACACACCAACCTGCTCTCTCCAAAATCAGATAGTGATACGAACCTATGAAAGGGTAATTTAGTCATTGAAAGGAGGGGTATATTTGTCTTTGTATGGGATTAGTTTTTTGGGGGATTTTAGATTCTGTTGTGGGGGGGTATTAGTTGTTAGAGGGTTCCATGTGGAGGTGGGATGTGTTATAAATTAGAAAGCATGGGGGAGATAAAAGGGGGTGAATAGAATATCTAGGAATCGACCTTCCTGGCTTGGAATTCGGCGCACATGCGTGGGTGGGGACTCTCCCTGGAGTCTTCTAATTCTTATTCCTCCCCCTCTACTTGAAATTCTAATTGTTATATTTTGATATAAGTAATTATTTAATCTAGATATATTAGATAAGGAAAATATTTGTATTGAAATTATGTATGAAAAGTACAAGAAAGAAGGAGAAGACAAATTGGGGATCCAATAGAGATTTCCCACCCAAGCATACAGCTGCTGAACATCCAACTATTTACCTACCTCCCAGATTCTTCCCTCTCCCTAATTCTAAAATATATTCTCTACTCACTCCTCCCACATGGGTTTAACCTCCTAACAAACTCCCCTGGGTAGTGTTTACCATTCTTCCCCTACTAGAATAAACTTGTCATTCTCCTTGTAGATCTTGGGCCTTATTACTGCCTTCCCCTTGAGGAGTAATCTTTTCCTCAAGATTGAAATTGGGAAACTGGTTTCAGAAGATGAATTAATCTTCCCAAGTCACTTCCTCCATTGGATGACCCTATCATTTCAAAAGGCATTGGAGTTGTTCAATGTTGTTGTTTCGGTTGAGACGCTAAGCCAAAACAATCTATAGATGAGGCCAATGTAGGATCAAAAGAGTAAACAATAAACTACAAGATGGGAGTGAATTATAGTTTATAAAATAAAACAAACAATTTTCTCAACCTCTTTATGTAGGTAATTCAAACAAACCTTTTTACAGTAAAAGAATGTAATTAGACAAATAGTTATATCGATACTTTATAAAATCAAAATTAAGGAAAGGTTTATAACAATGAAACTTTTATTAAACATGCAAAATGGAAATACAAACCTTTAAAAATAGGTAAAGTAATATTTATAAAAAAAATAAGAAAAACTTACATAAGTTTTATAATAAAGATTCACAGTTTAACATTTATTGTTAAGGAAGTCTATAACCCTAACTTTAGGTATCCACGATTTTCACCAAACCGCAAAGGTCTATATTTCTTGAGTAAGGAATCCCTAAATATTAAGACTAAAACAACTTCTATTTCTCAGTGCTCAGGAACCCTTTATTAGAAAGATCATAATAACCTCTATCTTACTATCCCTAGAATCCATCGATCAAACACAAGATCAGACAGAAAATTACAAACACAAAATATCTTAAGGCATTTACAATCCCCACATAGATTCCTTAAGACAAAAGCTTTCTAAAGATTGTGATGGACCAGACGAGTAAAAAGATGGAACAAAAGATTCAAAGTACCTTCCGATCATTTGTGATGCAAAATATTTATCCACCTTGAATATTTCTTCTATTTAAAAGAATTTCTTTAATGATCATATTTCGTATTTCTCAGAGGTGGATATAATGACTTCAGATGAACTCATCTTCCCTTGAAATGGTTTAAAACATATTCTTCATCTGATGGTCGATTTTGATGAAGCATCATTACAACACTTGAAAGGTTTCATCAAGTATAATGATTTTATTTTTTCCTGAAAAATGTATAAGGTCTGTTTGGTAGGTCTTTATAAAATATAGTCCATAAAGTATGTCTTTCTCCCTTTGATAAGTTTATCCATTATAATTTATATATCTTTGTCTGATGGGGCTTTGTTATACTTCATCTTAGGGACTTTATAGACCACTGTCCGATTTACCATGAAATCATCCATCTGATGTACAAAGTACAAGTTCATCTGATTTATGAGATTTTACCCAGTTTGGTTCTTCTAGAAGACTTCAGCTATGTTCTGTCTGATTTGGTTCATACGAAAGGCTTAATCTATGTTTTGTATGACTTAAAAAGTATTCTACACCCGGTAAAAATATTTTTTTTATAAAAAAAATTATAAACACTTGGGAAGTATAAAGATTGTAAAATGAATTATTTAAGGAATTGTGTTGTGATTTTCAAAACTAAGGTTAGAAATTGTTGAAAGAAAAATCTTGTAGAATCACTCCCCATATGCCACCCACTGGTGCTCTGAGACGGTTGTCCAAAAGACCTCAACCACACCTCCTCGAATGTCAGATGTTGTCGACTAGTAGTGAGGGCCTTGGGTAAGTTCATGGGGATACTATTCCCTCATTGATCAGAGTAAAGCGCAACAAAAGATATATAAGAAATAGTAGAAACAATGACACCATCTGATAGAAGCGGAAACCAAAAGCATAATCATGCAATATAAAGAAATAAAGTGTGGAAGATGAATTGTAATAATCAGCACAAAAGATGATGGAATGTCATTTTCTACACAAAAATGAATATGCAGGGGCAGGGTATATAAGCATATACAACAAGATGAAAAAATATAAAAACAAAACAAAAAAATTACAGCTAGAATCTCACACATAGGCTCGGTCCTATGCTCCGAACTATATCATAGAAAGGTAAATCAAGCATTGAAATCTGACTTCTTCCCTTTACTAATACCTGAAACCATAAAGTCTACTTGGGTACCAAAGGCGCCTGAGTAGGGTGTGAGATACAATCTTAGTAGGCTGACACCCATGGTGTATAAGCCTTTAATTTTGTGCAATAATGAATAATTAGTGTTCCATGTTTGATTTAAATGTAATAATAAATAAATAAATAAATTCATTTGATGGGGTTATAGTTGGAGACCTGTCCACTCAACTTGCTTTGGCCTAAGCAGGTGTATCTAAACTGAAGAAACCTATAATGGTAAAGTGAGATCGATAAGATACCAGGTGATGGACTTTCCCCAAGATTGTGCTTGGTGTTGGACAAAATTCCTCTACATTTCCTTCACAACAAAGTACCCCATCCATGGAAATACATAGGTACTTTCCGAGTATCACTCAAGGGGATTAGTTCCTGACCATTGTTAAGAATTCCATCCATGGTGACCCAAGAATGAAGTCACATGTTTCACTCTATGGATGGTGTAAAAATACCACTACTAACCTCTGATTCTGTACCTAGTATCTCATGTGGGGGCCCGAGTCTCTCTAGAGGCATGGTTCAACCAATAGTTCCTTTGAGACCGTCTAAGGTGTCTCCCCTAGGGAACCAGTTTTACTCATCTAGAGGTGAAAAAAAGACAATTCTCAGTGATCCCATCTTATGCATAATTGACATCTCCCCAGACATGTTTACAAGGCATCAATAGTTCTAACAGTAAGGCATGAGAGTCCATCCAAGGGGTCCTTAACCCAGAATCGATTTTATCACCCTCAACACTAAGGTGAAGCATTTTAAAAAGAAAATCATTTATAATATATCAAGCAGGAATACCTATTTCATTTAATTTCTATAATTAGATCACATTAGCCTCATTAGTCAAGGCATGTTATTGGGAACTTCCATTCAAGTCATATTGCATAAGGCATTTAACACTTAACTGATTTATTTAATTCTACCATCTCACTAAGGTAGGGTGAATAGGGTCTAACCCATTGTTCGACATTGAATTCAACTAAACAAGGGGCTCAAGGCATCAATTAAGTGATGACACACCATAGGGGCATTAATCCAATTTAGAAAAAAAAGACAATTCAACCTCCAAAGTGGAGAACATCCAATTGGATGGCACAACTCAAGGCGATCAACCCAATGGGTTTATTCACTTCTTACTTGGGTCACCAAAAGCATGGTGTGACATCCATTTTAATTTAATTGGTAAATTATAGGGGAAACCAAAAATGCACTATTCACATCATAATGGCACAATTTATAAAACATGATGAAACGATGGGAAAATCCACGACCACATACCTTATCCTTATAGAGCTTACCCTGTCTAGCGTTAACCTTTTATTTGAGCTAGGCCGGAAAAAACGAAGAAACCATCAAATGCCCTGAAAACAAGGAAAATGAGCTTGCACCCAAATAGTAAAAAATATGGGATGAAGAACTTTAAATATATTGGAGAGGATTTGATATTCTACCACTAGCATCTCATTGGATCCAATAGTGAGAGAATCAGAGTCTGTTTGAAGGAGTTTCTTGAATTCCTATGTTCTTTGAAGGAGAGGGGTTTCTTACGGGAGGAGGAGCACCCAGCCATTGGAAATTAAATGGGTAGGAATAGAAAATTTCTTAAATCATATAAGAGGGTTAAAAAGGTGATTTCACCCAAAAATACCACTACACATGGTTTAGCCGCACGGTTTCCAAACCTTGCGCCAACCATGTTCCATTCACTGCTTCAAAGTGGAACATCACATGGTTAGGGGAACAGTTTGACTAACCATGAGGAAACCATGAAAAATATCTCTATCCCAAATTCTTGCAGCACCACATGGTCATGCACCCTAGGTTATAAAATTTCAGAAAAATGGTGCAGCCCCTGCTACTCCATTGTCTGCAACTGTACGATTTGGGGAAACCATGCGGGCTGGCTGGCATGATTTATTCTAACTGTGCGGCCAAGTATTTTCTTCCTATTTCAGGGCTCCTAATGAGCCCCAAACACACCCAAACCCTTCGTTCCTTGATTAGTCATCATTAATAGGGTTTTTTAAAGGAATTATAACTAAAAATTAATGGTCTGTACCTTTGTAAAAGATGGGATGTTACAACCTCCCCTCCTTAAGATAACTCATCTCCGAGTTGTCGTTTCGAGGGTAGTAGAACATCATCTGAGAAGAGTTTCGGTCAATTCACATGTACATCAGCTTCCCCCTCCCATGTACCATCCTTTACGTGTATGGTCCTCCATAGATCCAGGACTAGAGGAACTGAACTATCTCAAAGAGCCTTTGTGCTTTGATCAACGATATGTACTAGACGCTCCTCAAAAGACACATCCGCTTTCATCTCAATATCATCAGGGTCAAACGAATGAGATGGGTAAGAGTGATACTTTCAAAGATGAGATATGTGGAAGATTTCATGCTTAGAATGGTACCTCTAAGGTAATAGAAACTGATAAGCTACTATCCCATCTCTCTCCACTATCTTGAAAGGCCCGACATAATGAGGTGATAACTTTCCCTTATTGAAATAGTGGGTTCCCTAGAACCAACAATGATGTAATTTTGATTACCATATCATGTATAGAGTTAGATATAAATGATGCACACTTACCACTATAGTGTAGATATTTCTGCATCAAAAATTTAATGGTAGTTCCCATAGATTAATTATTGTATCAAAAGGTTATAGCAAATCTCATGCTATAATGAGAACCTCGAGATACTATGATATTAATCTTAAATAAATTTTCTATGGTTTAGATACATCATATTAACTAGACACAATATATGTTTTACTATCAGGTGATGGGGGCTCATAAGCATTGAGACTTCTTCTCATGAAGTTCCCACTTGGTGATCTCTAGTAGTGAGATCATGAGGACAGACTCGCCAATAGGAACGTCACATGTTTCGGGTCTCATTGGTTGTTTTTATCTATAGAAATGTGTATTAATATCCTGACTTGATATCATTATCAATGTATGTCATTTGATTATGTACTTTGATGCAAGGTAAAAACCATGGTAATGAATTCATGGCGAGATAGTTTGTGTTGGGTGCGTCATTAGTGGTAAGAAATTGGTTGAATGATCAAGATATGGTTTTTTTCTTCTGAGTTAAAAAAGATATATCTCAGACCTGGTTGATCAGGATAGTAATACCTTCATAAATCAATGGTCATGGTAGTCGAAGGTAAGTCTATCCAGTTATATCAACAAAGAATAAATCAAGAAAAGGATGATGACACATGTGTGCATCATTCTTTACGAGATATCATATGACAAAGAGATTATATTACATAGTACATGTTCATAGGTTGGTTGGTGTTGTTATGATTATTCTTATCTCTATAGGGGCCTTGATGGGTTGATATACTCTACTCTTGGTCTGTGAATATTATTCATTACTATTGAGATAAGGGTCTAGAGGGTCACACACAATAGCAGTTTCGAGAATCTTCCCAATTCAGTTGAATAAAAATATAGGACTTGGTGGGCCCCATCATGGAGTCTGGGTGTTATCCATGTTTTATCAGTCACCAATAAATAAATAAATTCATTATAATTCAAGTAAAGAATAATTGGATTGAATTTATTTATTACATGTATTTACAAGTGATTAAGTAAATACAAGGATTAATATTATACGAACAAATATTTTTAAAATATTCTAGGTTTGTTTAATATTATGTAGAATTATGAGTTGAGTTAATGACTCTGGTTTATCATGTAATATATTTAATATATATTACATGAATGTGATAAAAATATAAATAATATTATGGAGTAGTTCGTTCATCATAATTAATTATTTATAGCACTTATTTAGTCGACATTCAATACATGGGGGGTCGGGGAACCCTAACCAGGTATTATGAATATCCACTATATAAGTGGAGAGAATCTCACTCCAACGTGTGAATTGACATTGTTGGTATTGAGATCCTCTCTCTCCTGATTCCTAGAGAGAATTTCTCAATTCAAGAATACAATCTGTCATCTTCAAGCATCGAATACGGAGGATTGTGGTGATCGTCATTGCATCGAAGTGATTGCCAAAACTCCACGCTAGCACCCAGAATCTGATGAATGATGCACATGAAGATTTGAGAAGCGTGTATGGATAATCTAGAGGGGTTCAACGTCAGATCATCCATGCAATGAACGCCTACATCTTGTGATAGACGAGCACACGTCAAATCAGAACGAGGTAATCATTTGTTTTATTTATTGTGTTCTGATTATACCATGCGGGATCCTTCAGAATGTAGTGGGTATGAACCACTACATAGGATGAAGTTACATCTCTCTTGTGATGAAAAAATTTAAATCCCAAGCTCATTTGCTTCCGTTGTGCATCCTAATATCTTCAATTGGTATTAGAGTGATCTCTTGGTTTTTCAAAGCCAAGTAGATTATTTTCATTTAAATTTTAAGTAGAGGGTATTAAAAAGGTTCCAATGAACCCTACCGCACATCAATTCTATTTCGGATGGTCAAGTTATGGCCATCTAAAAAAATTATGGATTGAAACTATATTTTTCAGATTTAAGTTTTTCGGATATTTGAAGAACATGTTATTCAATTTGAATGTGTTCTATTTTTTATTTTTCCACTTGTTTTTGTTGATATTATAAAATATTAATCATACTTTTATTTTATTATAATATTAATTTTTATTATTATATTGAAATATCTTCAAAGATTTTGTTGAAAAAATGGCACCCAACTTGATGTTAATCATTGAGGAAATTTTTGTTCCGTGAGGGTTTGCACAGCTTGAATTTGGAAACCCGAGAGTAACTGGTCTGCCATGTTCATCTAGTGTGTGGCCTCACTGAGCAAAACCAACCTTTGACCCCGAGCGACTCGAGGTCTTCTCGCCTTCATCAGAGCCAGATCCCACTCGCTGGCCTCCTCCGCGGAACACCACTCCGAGCACCCATGCTCTGGTCACCTAGACTCATCGCGCGTTGTTTCCCTGTTGGCTGAGCCCTACCCGCTGACCCGTGTTCCGGTTGAGCTCCACCAAACACAGGGCCACCCCGAGTCCCTATTGCCATCTAGCAAGACTGCGCCCAGTACCTGTCCACCACGACTCACTGGAGCCGGCCTCTTTTTCCAGTCCTGCCACCGACCCAGAACGGTTCTCGGAAGGCCTTCCTAGGCCAGAATACCCCCGGCACAAGGTTTTCTAGTCCCAAATCAGTCACCGGGGCTACCACCGAGTATGTAAATGGCCTATGTGGGGTTTTCCGGCTCGGTTGAAATTAATAAATAAATTTGATTTTAGTTTTAAATTAAATTAATTACTATTGATTTATAATCCTAAATATTAATTTAATTTGAGTAATAAATTCAATTAATTATTTTAACTTCATTTTTGGATTTAAAATTAAATTAAACATGGAACCGAATAGAATAAATTATTTTAAATAAATGAGAATTTTACAAGTCTGTGAAACTTGACGGCGCGTGAATTTGAGGTCCGGAGTGCCTGGAATGAATTTCTGAACTTTATTTCGAGTACGTTTAGTAAACGTACAAGCGGATTTTTATAACTTTTGAACCGGCACTCGGAATTGAAATCTGAGGGCACCGTTGAACTCGCAGCGCCGATATTCGCTTAAGGAGACTTTCAACTCGACGACAGTTGGTCTAGTGTGAAAGATAATTTTTGTGTTTTTCGTGGAAATAATAAAATAAAATAATCACACATTTTATTTTATTTTGTTGTAACCACCCACTTGTGGATATTGTAGTGATGGGGACCATAGGAATTTTATTCTTCAAATTGAATGCTCAGTGGTGAGGACCACTCAAGCTAGTAAAACCTCCCATGAGAGGTTATAGTGGTAGGGACCACCCGAGCCTTAAAACCCTCAAACTTCCTATTAAATAGAGGGGAGCTTCTTCAACTCCTCCAACATTTATTATGTTAACCCTCCCCCTTTAATTAATTAAGCCGTCTCAATTAATTAAATGTTCCAATTTGAAATTATGCCAACATATTTTATTATATTGGCTATCTATTCTTTTTGGTGGGTTGGGGGAAATTAATCCTTGACAAAGGAGCCTTGGAGAAAAGCTCTCCAATGAAGAACGCCCCACCGATGAAGAATGCTCCACCGACGAAGAACGCCGACTTCGACTACTTCCTCGGGACACCCTCCAAGGAGGAACGTCTTCAATTACGACGAACCGACACACGAGCCCGGGATTGGAGGTGTGTGGCGGACGAGACAAACGTTGACAACTTCATCTTCTTCCTCGCAACCTCGTTGACGTCATCAAGCGAACGAGGTAGAGGTTTATTTATGAATGATTTTATATTCACATGTTCTTTCCTTATAAAACAACGAACGCGGATCAACTCTCTATTTTAGATTGATCTACGAATGTTTTTCTTTTGCGGGATTGAGAATGAATAATTGCAGAAGCTTGAAGGGAGGGTGTTTGAATTAATTTTCCCTTACCCGTTTTTAATATTCTTGTGATTCAAGTATAATAGCCGCTTGCTACCGCTCTAATGCGGAGAGTGCGGGCCAAACTAACGTGACCCGTCCTCTCCGTAATTCTTGTGTTGAATTGTGGTGTTTTTCGCGAAGGTGGAGGACGGAAAACAACTACGAAGGGGCACAAGAATGGTGGCTGGCACCACCGTCGGCCGCAACGAAGGCAACGCCGACTCGGAGCCACTCCGCGACCACCGCCATCCCGCGGCCTCCGTCGTCCGCGACCCTCGCCGTAGCAGCCTCGCCGCGCCGCCCAGGCCTCGCCGCCGCCGCGGCCTCGCCGCGCCGCCCCGGCTGAACCGCCGTCGCGGCCTCGGCGCGCCGCCCAGGCTGAACCGCCGCCGCGGCCTCGCCGCGCAGCCCAGGTCGAACCGCCGTCGCGGCCTCGCCGCGTCGCCCAGGCCGAGCCGCCCCGCGGCCTCGTCGAGTTGCCCCGCGACCAGCTGCACCACCGTGGCCTCCAGCGGCCCCCCGCGATTCCCGTGGCCCCCCGCGGCCCTTGCGGGCCGGACCGCCAGGCTGGGCCGCCCAGCGCGGGCCGAGCCGGGTTGGACCGGCCCCTGGCCCACTACGACCCATTTACTTTACTTATGCCATAACTTTGGCACCAGACGTCCGTTTGACGAACCGTCAGCGACGCTGGAAATCTTGGAGCGAGACGGTCCCTTTGAGTATACCCCACTAGAGTTTTGGATTAAGATGGAGAATGGTCAGGTTGGATCGAGCACGAATCCAACCGGGCCCCCGGGACTAAAAGGCTAATAACTCACAGACCAAACATCTGATTAACGCGTCGTCTATTGTGTTGAGACCCCTATGACAGGGCGGACCTTTGAGATGCTTCTTCATGGGACTTCGCGACAGTTAAAGTATCGACCAGTAGCTCGTGGAGCGGATCCTCCCAGAGACGAGTGAGCATAGTGCTGGAACCCAGTAGCTGGCTGAGACTTGACGACTGCTGACCTTTTCGACTTGGAGTGACTTGACAGGCCCAGTGGGGAGCGCCTCTGTGTGAAGCGACAGACCCACGGTGGGGAGCGCCTCTGTGTGACGCGGAAGACGCACGGTGGGGAGCGCCTCTGTGTGACGCGAGAGACCCACGGTACACGACAGGAGGAGTACCTTAGCAGACCACGGTGGGGAGCGCCTCTGTGTGACGCGACAAACCCACGATACTCGACAGGAGGAGTACCTCAGCAAGTCACGAGGGGGAGCACCTCTGTGTGACGCTACAGACCCATGGTGGGGAGCGCCTCTGTGTGATGCGGCAAACCCACGGTACTCGACAAGAGGAGTACCTCAGCAGTCCAAGATTAGTGGGAAGTGCCTATGTGTGACGTGGCAGGCCCACTATACTCGATAGAGAAGGGGTTCTCTATCAGCCAAAGTGTTCGACGATGTGACTGATGATGTTACTTGTTACTACCCCTAGAAGAAATCCTGGTGTGAGCCGAGTCAGTACCTCTGTGTTTTTCTCATGATTGAGATGGATTACTTGATAACTTAGGTATATGTATGAGCATATACCTAAGTAGGGTTATCTCTTGATTTCATACTTTGTGGTTTATCCTTTGTGGATTTTGCGAGACCATGAGGGTCTCGGGGTCCCTACGGAGTATCGTTATACTCACCCCTGCACGGGTTATGCCCGCACTTCGTTGTGTTTGGTGCAGACGATAGACAGTGCTGGCTGAGGACGTGAGTACCAAGACTGGACGGTTCCCGGAGGTGGACCATACGACGTGTTGATACGCGGAGGAGATGGGCAGATGTGGAGTGCTGAGGAGGCGATCTGTACCTACCCTTCAGGTGGGATCCTCGGAGGACAACCCGGTAGCTGACTTTCCCTTTTCTTCAGTTGTATTGTATCATAGTTGTATTTGTACTTTCCAATTGGGCTTGTATTCTGGCCCATTTTACTTACTGCACTCACTCTGTTTACAGTTCAGTTTACTTGTGTTCCTATCTTATTGTGTACTTGGTTACGTGTGCTTACAGGTTATAAAGGCAATGTCTTCCCAGTTTTAGGGAATATGCCTTTGGTGCTCGTCGCCAGCCCCTGACCTATGGAAGGTGGGCTTGGGGTAGTCACGGCACGGGCCCCGAGGGACGGGTCTTGACAAATTGGTATCAGAGGAGTCGGTTCTACCACAGAACATAGGACTCTGATCTTTCTTTTAACGACAATAATGTTAAGTGTAGTGAGTGTGGTTATCAGTTTAGGGAATCCAGTGTTGGTGCGGCAGCCGACGTATCCATACACCATGACCCTAACTTCTGATTTCTGACTCAGTGCACAAAAACACTGATTGCGTGTGTGTTTTCAAGAGTTTTCTTTGTGACCTTTTTGAGTCAGCTCACCAGGTATAAGTTATTGACCGTGGCACACCTGTTTCTTTTCAGGATGCCTCCATGCAGACAGTCAGCTAGGGTTCCAAGAGTTGTACGCACCGATAGCCCACCGAGCGATGAGGCCTCGGTGTAGGGCCCTCTTCCAGTAGAGGCACCAACGGTACCATTCCCCATTGGGCCACCGATGCCACCAACCCCAGCAACAGACGGTTCACGCCGCTTGAGCGCGTTGCAGAAGTTCCAGCGCCAGAGGCCACCTAGGTTCAGGGGAGAGATGGAGCCACATGTGGCTGAGGATTGGCTGGAGGCTGTGGTGAGATTCTTCGGACTAGTAGGGACACCAGCCGATCTCATGGTGATCTTTGACGCCGACCTTCTACAGTTAGCAGCAGGCAGATGGTGGAGCTTGATGCTCTAGGTTCATGATGAGGTGACGCTTCTCTGGGCAGACTTCGAGAGCCTGTTTAGGGCAGAGTTTGTTCCAGCGACTCTTCGCACAGTGCCCATACAAGAGATACTTCATCTGCAATAGGGTAGTATGACTGTGGCTCAGTACTCAGTGAGGTTCACTGACCTCTCACTCTACTCCACTGATATGGTTCGGGACCCATTCTTCAGGGCCTGGACCTTCGAGCAGGAGCTTAAGCGAGAGATTATGGATTCGATGATCTCACTCAGCATTCCGACACAGGCGAGGGTGTTAGAGAGATCCCTCTTAGTAGAGAGTTTTCTTGCTGAGCAATCACCAACAGTGAGACCCACCACCAGTCATCACGTAGCGGAGTCTTCTGTAGCTGGTAGCAGACAGACGTCACAGAGGTCCAAGAGGACTAAACCTACAGGTGGACGACCGCATGACTCAAGATCGGTTGTGTGGGGAACCCGAGGTAGAACCAGTCTGGCAAGGAGTGGGCAATGTTACACATGCGGTGGGTAGGGTCACATGGCTCGTGACTATCCGAGCCGTCGTACGAATGATCAGAAGATGGTTGAAGGACCTCCCAGGAAGAGATAGAGGTTCGACCAAGGAGGTCCGCAGGGAGTTGGCGGACGTGGCAGGGGAGCTGGCCATGCAGCTGGTGGTGGGCGATGATTTGAGATGTTACTGCCACCACCACCAGGAGGTCCAATTCTATCACAGGGAGCAGGTGGACAGGGTCGAGCTCAGCTCCAGGTAGTTGAGGCCCATGATCATGGAGCTCCAGAGATGATACGAGGCACGGTATGTGTCTACTCCACCTTAGCTATAGTACTTATAGACACAGGTTCCAATCATTCTTTTATTGCAACTGCCCTTGTTCAGAGCTCGGAGATTCCGACGGAGCCGTTGGCTCGATCCTTATGGCTAGAGACTCCTACGGGAGTGGATTCGACAATTACACACTGGTGTCGATAGTGTGATCTTACTCTAGGAGGCGAGAGCTTCGACTGTGATCTTCTAGTAGCGGCGTCGAGGCCTTATGAAGTCATCTTGGGTATGGACTGGTTATCTACAGTCCATGCTCAGATAGGCTGTATTAGGCGCAAAGTGCGGCGTGTTCGCACAGATGGGACCAGGTTTACCTTCACCAGTGATAAGGGAGCCTATGCAGTGCATGATGGACTTACCTGGAGGAGGGTGCATCCAATTACACATCAGTTAGATTGCCTTACCCTTGGAACTGTTGATGTGGAGAGTCCGAGATATCCTGTAGTGGTGGACCAGTATGTGGATGTCTTCCCTGATGATGTTCTGGGTCTACCTCCTCACAGACAGGTGGAATTTTACATTTACTTGTACCCCGGGATGACACCGATATCTAAACTAGCATATCGGATGGCTCCCGCTGAGCTTCATGAGCTGCGGGTACAGCTAGAGGACTTGCAGGGGAAGAGATTCATTCGGCCCAGTGTTTCACCTTGGGCAGCCCCGATTTTTTTTGCCAATAAGTTATATGGGAGCTTGAGACTTTTTGTCAACTATCAGCGCCTGAACCAGGTGACCATGAAGAACAAGTACCCACTCCCGAGGATTGCCGACCTCTTTGATCAACTGAAGGGAGCATGGTGGTTCTCGAAGATAGACCTCAAATCAGGATATCACCAGCTCAGAGTGTGAGACAAGGATGTGCAGAAAATGACATTCAGATGTCGGTATGACCATTACGAGTTCTTGGTTATGCCATTTGGTGTAACCAATACTCCAGCAGTGTTCATGGGACTCATGAACAAGATCTTTCAGCCATACCTTGATCACTTTGTAGTATTCTTTATCGACGACATTCTGATTTACTCGACTATTGAGGAGGAGCATGCCTATCATTTGCAGGTGGTACTGGACACACTCCAAGAGCACCAGCTTTATGGTAAGCTCTCAAAGTTATAGTTTTGGATCCAAGATGTTCACTTTATGGTACATGTCATATCGGAGTCTGGAGTTGTAGTAGATCCAGCAAAGATTGAGGTGGTACTTGCTTGGGAGCCACCCAGGAGTGTGACGGAGGTACGGAGTTTCCTGGGTTTGGCTGGTTACTATCAGAGGTTTGTTCCAGATTTCTACAGAGTTACAACACCACTATCATCCTTGACGAATAAGGGGAAACCCTTCATGTGGTCAGAGAGATTACAACAGAGTTTTCAGGAGCTAAGGCAGAGGCTGACTAGTGTCCCCATCTTGAGGCTTCCATAGGAGGGCGTAGGGTACGTAGTTTACTACGACGTATCAGGGACCAGGCTTGTATGTGTCCTGATGCAGGAGCGAGAAATGATTGCATATGGTTCTCATCAGCTAAGATAGCATGAGCAGAACTATGATACCCATGACCTGGAGTTACCAGCAGTGGTCTTCGCCTTGAAGATGTGGTGGCACTATCTGATGGGCGAATGTTTTACAGTTTACTCAGATCACAAGAGTCTCAGGTATATATTCTCTTAGAAGGACCTGAACTTGAGACAATGACGTTGTCTTGATTTTCTCTAGGACTATGACTTTGAGATAGTCTATACTCCTAGAAAGAAGAACGTTGTTGCAGACGCACTCAGCAAGAGGTCTGGTATAAAGCTGCAAGGTGAGGCAAAGAAGCATCTGATTGCTTTGCAAATATCCTTTTTGGATAGAGATGGAGAAGGTTTCCTTCAGTCTCTTACAGTCACTCCCCTAATCATTCAGTGAGTTAGGTAGGCACAGCGTGGGGATGCTGATTGCGAGGCACAACGTGCTCAGATATCCACAGGATAGACACTTGATGTATTTTCTGAAGGTGGGGATCACGTTATCCTCTTTAGAGGACGTACCATGGTACCAGTGTCACTTCAGGAGGAAGTGTTGAGGGAGTTACACACATCCACTATAACGTTATATCTAGGAGTGGTGAAGATGTACCGGGATATCTAACAACAGCACTGGTGGATGGGAATGAAGAAAGTAGTAGCAGAGTTTGTCTCTCGGTGCCTCACTTGTCAGCAAGTTAAGGCAGAGCATCAGGTACCAGCAGGCTTGGTTCAACATTTAGAGGTCCAAGAGTGGAAGTGGGATGGGATATCCATGTAGTTTATGACAGGACTTCCATGTACATCCAGGGGACATGACTCAATTTGGGTGATCGTCGACCGACTCACCAAGTCGGCCCACTTCCTATCGATCAGAGAGCAGGGTTCAGTAGAGAGCTTGAGACACCTCCATATGCATGAGATTGTATAGCTACATGGAGTACCATCGACGATTGTCTCTGATCAAGATGCACGTTTTACTTCCCAACTATGGAAGGGGTTGTAAGAGGCTTTTGGGATATAGCTTCGTTTGAGCACCGCCTGCCATACTTAGATGGATGGCCAGACTGAGCGGACCATTCAGACCCTCAAGGACATGTTGCGTGCTTGTGTCCTCGACTTCAGTCGCAATTGGGAGGATCACTTTCCTTTGGTGGAGTTTTCATACAACAACAGTTATCACTCCACCATTGGGATGGAAACTTTTGAGGCGTTGTATGGGGGACCTTGTAGATCACCTTTGTGTTGGACTGATCCTGGGGAGTCAACACTAGTGGGACCAGAGATGGTACAAGCTACCACAGAGAAGTCACAGATCATCCAGGAGCAGATGAAGACTGCACAAAGAAAGCAGAAGTCGTATGCCGATAGGAGACAGAGACCTCTAGAGTTCGAGGATGGAGACCACGTCTTTCTATGGGTCTCACCTAGACAAGGTTTGTGGAGATTTGGCTGAGGTGGCAAGTTATCTCCGAGATTCATAAGACCCTTTCAATTCCTCATCAGAGTTGGTGAGGTGGCATACCGCTTAGCTCTTCCACCTCAGTTCCACCGAGTACATGATGTCTTCCACGTATCCCAGATGAGGAGATATGTGCATGAACCTTCTCACATCATCGACCATGGTGAGTTAGATGTAGACGATGGGGTGACTTTTATAGAGGTTCCAGTAGAAATTGAGGATCGACAGGAGCAGGTCCTTCATGGACGATCGATACCTCTGGTGCACATTCGCTGGCAGCACAGAAACCTCTAGGAGAGCACATGGGAGTGGGAGGCTCAGATGCGTACTCAGTACCCCCACTTGTTTACCTAGTTTGAGTTGTGTCTTATAGGTACATAAAGCCCTGAGGTGGATAGAATGTAAAGACCCGAAATTTCCATGTATTTTTTTTAAATAAATAGTAATTTTACGAGTCTGTGAAACTTGACGGCGCGTGAATCCGAGGCCCGGAGTGTTTGGAATGAATTTTTGAACTTTATTTCGGGTACGTTCAGTAAACGTACAAGTGGATTTTTATAACTTTTGAACCGGTGCTCAGAATTTAAATATGAGGGCACCGTTGAACTCACAACGCTAGTATTCGCTTAAGGGAGACTTTCACCTCGATGACAGTTCGTCGAGGGTGAAAGATAATTTTTGGGTTTTTCATGGAAATAATAAAATAAAATAATCACACATATAATTTTATTTTGTTGTAACCACCCACTTTTGGATATTGTGGTTGTGGGGACCACAAGAGTTTTATTCTCCAAATTGAATGCTCGATGGTGGGGACCACCCGAGCTAGTAAAACCTCCCATGAGGGGTTATGGTGGTGGGTACCACCCGAGGCTTGAAACCCTCAAACTTCCTATTAAATATGGGGGAGCCTCTTTAACTCCTCCAAAATTTATTATGCCAAACCTCCCCCTTTAATTAATTAAGCCATCTAAATTAATTAAATGTTCCAATTTGAAATTATGCCAACATATTTTATTATATTGGAGATCTCTTCTTTTTGGTGGGTTGGGGGAAATTAATTGTTGGAAAAGGAAGGATCCTTGGGAGAAAATCTCTCCAACGAAGAACGCTCCACCGAAGAAGAACGCCGACTTCGACTACTTCCTCGGGACACCCTCCAAGGAGGAATGTCTTCGACTATGATGAACCGACGCACGAGCCCAGGATTGAAGGTGTGTGGCGGATGAGACGAACGTCGAAAACTTCGTCTTCTTCCTCACAACATCGTCGACGTCATCAAGCGAACGAGGTAGGGGTTTATTTATGAGTGATTTTATATTCTCATGTTCTTTCCTTCTAAAACAATGAACGTAGATCAAATCTCTATTTTAGATTGATCTGTGAATGTTTTTATTTTGTGGGATTGGGAATGAATAATTGCGGAAGATTGAAGGGAGGGTGTTTGAATTATTTTCCCCTTACCCGTTCTTAATATTCTTGAGATTCAAGTATAATAGCCGCTTGCTACCGCTCTAATGCGGAGAGTGCGAGCCAAACTAACATGGAACATCCTCTATGTAATTCTTGTGTTCTTCGCGATGGTGGAGGATAGCGAACAACCATGAAGGGGCGCAAGAACGGCGGTAGGAACCACCGCAGTCTGTGGCGAAGGTGACGACGCAACAACGCCGCTCTGCAGACACCACTTCCACGTGGCCTCCGCCGTCCGCGGCCTCACCGTGCTGCCCCGGCTGAGCCACTGCCACCTAGGCAGAACCACCGCCGCGGCCTTGCCGCGCTGCCCCGACCGAACCGACGCGTGGACTCGCCACGCCGCCCAGGACATACTGCTATCATGGCCTCACTACGCTGCCCCAAACGAACCACCGTTGTGGCTCGCCGAGATACCCCGCATCCAGCCGTGCCACCGTGGTCTCTGGAAGCCCTTCACAGAGCCCTCATGGCCTCTATGCCCTCGCGGCATCCGCGGCCCCTACGACCCCTCGCAACCCTCGTAGGCCGGACCGCCATGCCGGGCCACCCAGCGCGGGCCGGGCCAAACCCAGCAGGCCGGGCCACCCAGCGTGGGCCAGGCCAGGTCGGTCCGATCGGGTCGGACCGGACCCAGGCCCACTATGACCCATTTACTTTACTTGGGATGTAACTTTGGCACCAGACGCCCATTTGATGAACCAGTAGAGGTGATACAAATCTTGGAGCGAGACCGTCCCTTTAAGTATACCCCACTAGAGTTTTGGATTAAGATGGGGAATGGTCAGGTTGGATCAAGCATGAATCCAACCGGGCCCCCGGGATTGAAAGGTTAATAACTCACAGACCGGGCGTCCGATTGACGCGCTGTCTATTGCATTGAGAACCCTATGATGGGGTGGACCTTTGAGATGATTCTTTGTGTGACTTAATGGCAGTTGGAGTATCGAACAGTAGCTCGTGGAGCGGATCCTCCCGGAGACGAGCGGGAATAGTGCGGGAACCCGGTAGCTGGCTGAGATTTGACAACTGCTGACCTTTTCGACTTGGAGTGACTTGATAGGCCCAGTGGGGAGTGCCTCTGTGTGACACGGTAGACCCATGGTGGGGAGCACCTTAGTGTGATGCGGAAGACCCACGGTACACGATAGGAGGAGTACCTCAGTAGGCCACGGTTGGGAGCGCCTCTGTGTGACGCGGAAGACCCACGGTACTTGAAAGGAGGAGTACCTCAGAAAGTCACGAGGGGGAGCGACTCTGTGTGATACGGCAGACCCATGGTGGGGAGCGCCTTTGTGTGACACAGCAGAACCATGATACTCGATAGAAGGAGTACCTCAACAGTCCAAGATTAGTGGGAAACACCTCTGTGTGACGCGACAGGACCACTATACTCGATAGAGAAGGGCTTCTCTAGCAGCCGAAGTGTTCGACGATGTGATTGGGGATGTTACTTGTTACTACCCCTAGAATAAATCCTGGTGTGAGCTGAGTCAGTACCTCTGTATTTTCCTCATGATTGAGATGGATTACTTGATAACTTAGGTATATGTATGGGAATATACCTAAGTAGGGTTATTTGTTGATTTCATGCTTTTTGGTTTATTCTTTGTGGATTTTGTGAGACCATGAGGGTCTTGGGGTCCCTACTGAGTATCTTTATACTCACCCCTTCACGGGTTATGCCCGCACTTCGTTGTGTTTGGTGTAGAGGACGGACAACACTGACTGAGAATGTGAGTACCAGGACTGGACGGTGCCCGAAGGTGGACCATACGATGTGTTGATACGCGGAGGATACGGAAGGATGTGGAGTACTGAGGAGTTGATCTGTACCTACCCTTTAGGTAGGATTCTCGGAGGACGACCCAACAGCTGACTTTCCCTTTTCTTCAGTTGTATTATATCAAAGTTGTACTTGTACTTTCTAGTTGGGCTTGTATTTTGTCCCCTTTTACTTACTGCACTCACTCTATTTATAGTTAATTTTACTTGTGTTATTATCTTGTTGTGTGCTTGTTTATGTGTGCTTATATGTTATAAAGGCAATGCCATCCCAGTTTTAGGGAATATTCCTTCGGTGCTAGTCGCCAGCCTCTGGCCTTTGGAAGGCGGTCTTGGAGTAGTCACGACATGGGCCCCATGGGACGGGTCGTGAAAACTTACTTAAAATATATAAAATGGTTTATTTATTCACATTATTAAAAAAACAATAAAATTCCTTAAAGATATATTAAGTCATAAATACTTTCCATCATTTGAATTTGGACAAAATCAGGTGTTCAGTGTGCTTTCCATGCCATAGATGAGGGTGTATCTTACTACCAGAGAGTTTTAATGAGAGTGGGTTGACTTAAATAAAGTGGTAGTAAGGATTATCCATAGATAACTTGCTATCATTTTATAGGCAATCATTTACTAAATCATGTTATGATTTTAGAAGTTGGGACTTCACTCAATAGATCAAGGATTTGCAAGTTAATGAGGTCGGACAATCAAAAGCCTACCTTGAAACCCTCCTAAGTAGTGGTATAGCCATAAATTTTAGACCATGGGGGAGGTTTCTAGGATCCTTACCACTAGAATAATCAACCTATAGAGTGTTCCAATTCTAATATATAGGGTTCCTAGAATTTGATAAATGGTGGGATATATTTAATAATTTAATTAATTAATCACAATGGCTAAACTAGTAATCAATATAAAAAGTAAAAATATTCTAGGTTTTTATTTTTGTAAAAAAATAGATTATACCACACAAAAAAAATATTGCGATAAATAATGGACTAAGTAAATTTACATACTATCACGAGTATCCAAGAATAGTATAGGCACTTGTGCACAATACAATGATATAGAAAACTCAAGGTGCTAGTGTCCTTATACCTATTAAGCCACTTTAGGAAGAAAGGGTGTAGAATTTCTTACAAGAGACTCATACAAAAGATCATATGATGGTTGTGTCATTATTTTGTCATTATCATCCGATTCTTGTTGCGGTCACTAAATCAGGAAATCGGTGATATAAAATGTAGTCTCATCTCTGAGAAGTTAGTAAAGAGAAAGGGAAGAAAGATATGAATAGGTAATGATTACACTGGTTCTATGTAAATTGAAATGTGGATTATGATATTTCAATACATCCTATTCTAATTCACTCATTTACTCGTGTCTTGTTTTAGGTTACCAAATGAAAATTATTGAGAAAACTCTTCATTAACCTTTAAGTAAGTTTTTCCAAGTAAATAAGAATATAAAAAGATAGTTTAATATTTAATTCTTATGGATAAAAACTTGAATGAAAAGGATAAAATTCAAATGAAAAGTAATTCCAAAGGCATATTCACAAAATACTCCAATGAAGGATGTATTAATAGGAAGTTATTTTCTTTACACATCATGAAATAAAAATATGGTAGTTTAAAGAAAATAAACTAAATTGAATAAGAAAGTACCCTTTTTTTCTTTAGTGAATATTCATCATGAAAGTAATGTTTCAGTTTTACTTCTTGGGTATTACATACAATATGTTTATCACATATGTGTATCAAAATATAGTAACTAAGTAAGTATAGAAATTTTATAATAATTATGATTTATTCTCCAAGCAGCTAAGAAAAGGTGATTCCTAAGTCAGTGGTGAGAAGTACATGACTTCTATATTGCCGAGTGAATGATTCTTGTAAAACTGTTATTGAGTATTACCAAAAAAATTATCTCACGTTTCCTTTAGACAAAAGGAAATATTATTCTAGGTTCCAAAATGAATGTTGTTTTTATTTCTTCATATTCAAATAATAGTTTAGTGATACTTGAATCATAGTCAACAAGTGATGAATATAAAATGTGATACTCATATACCCAGTTGTGGAAAGATAATATTTATCAAGAAAAACTAAAAGTATACATCCAGGATATTCCCATTTTGGTATTTAGGCTTAGTAAAGATAAAAACCTTTGGTATTATTTCCATCTTTAGTTTGGACAAATAAACCTTTAGAAATAAATGTATTCTACAAATATTTCAAAATTAGTTTAGCTAGAAAGTGTGAACTATTAGTAGGGTAAAATAGAGGTGTATATATACCTCATAATATTTTTTTTAAGTAATTAAGGAATGGTAAAGTGAAGTATATGCATGATTAGAAGATATGAATTATTTTGGGTTGGAAGGATGAAGAATATCATGACCCAACATTCATCGATCAATATAATGTAGCATGGAGTAATTCCTAAAAACGCATTACTTTGTCTACATCATGGTATTGATGTTAATGGGGAGGATCAATGATGAAGTATAACATGTTAACATTGATTAATAAAATTTAGCAATTCCTAAATGCACATTTTACATATCAGAGTTATAATGTAAGGAATATCAATGTTTCTACTTGAAGTAACTTCCATTATATTTCATAATGTTATTTGCAAATAATGGAAAATACCATAACCATATTCCAACCCTAATGAATTATGGATATCATAATAGTTGTATTATGATGGAAATCCATTATGTCATAAGGACACGTGTTTTGATGCAAAGATTTTGTTAGGACACAAACAAACTTGCATCAATTATAGACACATTGTGCATCTAAGTAATTATCCTAATGTTTTCTTAGGATATTGAAAAAATCCCTTAGATATAAAAATTTATATTCAAGTAATAGACTACATTTCTATATAAGGGTACACATCTCTATTAGAGAAAGTGGTAATAAGATTGACTTAGGTTTAGTCAATGCCAGAGATGCACACGTAGTTGACATAGGAACAAATTCCACAAGAGGTGAGGAACAAGAATGTTCCACAGATACATACTGCGTAGGAAGGTTAAAACAATAGTGATGGTTTTGAATTTACCATATCTGGTGATACATTATTCATCATGAATAATATTTCCTACAAGTAAGAAGTATATGGAAATTAAATAAGATTGGAAATACTAACTACAATTCAATAATGGATTATGTGTATCAAAGATCAAAGGGATTTATTATTTTGAATACTACAGTGGGTATTCAAATGAGATTATACATGGATGGTACAAGCATAGTACCAATAAGGCTTGACTAGTTATACCAAGTCGTTATGACTAAATCCATTAAAATTTTACTTATCATAACTAATTTATATAATCGTTTTATTAAGCATTGGATGTGACCATCACTCATGAAAAGTGTATATACAATGAAACCAGAAAGGGATGGTCATGTCACATAATGATAATAAAGGTTAAAATTTACTGAAATATAGTTTAGGATTGAAGTAAGAAACAAGATCATAGAATATACACTAGGAATGAATGTTTTACATGTGTCTACCAGAGGTTAGTAGGAGCACCATTGTTTTCCAAGTAAAATATGTTTGGTAACATATGGAAAATAAATATTGGTCTTATAGTTATCTAAGACCAAGTTTAAAGTAATTATCTACCAATTGACATAAAGTAGCAACCTAAGTTATAGGGATCAGTATCTGCCAAGGTATATCTAACAGTTTCTTGGACCTAGTCAACCATACATATAGTGACATGGTATTGAAAAATATAAGTTGGAATAATTTGATTTAGAACTTTTACCAGTATTACATGACATATATTTCTCTGGGTCGACATTTCCATGACATGGGAGGAGATTAATGTGGTAAGTTAAAATGCATATGCTTAAGCGATGGATCAATCAAGTATGCCATGATATGTACAAAAAATCATATTTCCAAGATATACTTTATATAAGGATGATATTAGTTATATTATGGGAGAACTATAAGGGAATAAGTCAAAATTATCCATTTGTACTTGAGAAAGTATATAGGATATGCACTTGGTTAGAGGAGAATAAAGGATAATAATTATGGCCAGACACAAACCTAAAGGACCCCAGAACACTCTAAGAGGGGGGGGGGGGTGAATCATGGTGTCCAATTTTTATTCTAAAGCGACATATCTTGTTCCCACATTTTTAGGAACTAATTAAACCTATTTGATGGAAACCTATAGAAAAAAACAATCACATGAAAAGAGATGGCACACAAATATCTACTTGGTTCACCACAAAGGGCTAGTCCAAGGATCCTAAGCCAACAATGTGTTGGTCAGACCAAAATCCACTAATATTCACTAGTTGTAGAATAAAAAAATTCAGACACAGTCACTCTGTTCTAGGCAAAACTCCTTTACAATATTTTTGGGATAACACACTGCATCCCTCAGAACACTTCTGTCGACTCCCCCTAGCTCACTGCATTGGTGATGTCTTACTCAATTTATTTACTTGAAGATAAATTCAGTAGATTGTAATTTAAGTCTTTGTTCCTAGTTATCACGAGACTCTACTTGCACATAATTCCTGTATTGATTCACTTGAAATCACTAAAAAACAAACTAGATACTCAAAACCTGATAGAATCTCAACACAACACTTTCACATAACACCTCTTCTTGCCTGCAAGTTTTGAGATTGTCATGAAAGATTTCTTTCACACAACCCATATCGTTTTCATAACCACAGTATGATATTGAATTGGTCTTTATAGACTCAAGGAACATCTTGTGCATAATATTTATTGCGCATAAGCCTTCTACGTGCAACTCTTTCATGCAGTAGAGACACCAGATCTTTGTTGTAAAAAGTTATGAGTCTTTAATGGGGGTAGCCTCATATTTATAGACCTAGTAAACCCTACATGCAAGTGACATATGTGTCAACCCCCATGAATGTAAGGATGGATTTTATGTCTCATCTAGCATGTAAGATCTTTTCACGCATCCCACACCTTTTTCATATTCTGAAGAGATAAACCTAAAACTCCTCTTACGCGCAACCCACTTTTGATGTCGCATTAGGAACGTAATATTCTTCCATACAAAAAATAATATAGTGTGTTATTCTTTCCTTTGTTGTATTTTGATGAGACGGTCCTGAAACACATCTTGGTGAAACATATAGATGCACCTGTAATCTTGCACGCAAATACCTTGTTGAGCCCTCTGGAAGATTGTTGAATTCTTCCTATGATTGCTGTTTTAATAATCACAAATCATTGTTACTTAATCTGGTTGGATTTCTCATATACATAGTCACAATATTTTAGTGAATCTGTTTATATCAGTTGGATCATATTTTTATCTCTTTGTTATTGATTTACAAGTATTCTGGAAGTCTTCTAGATCAAACAGACACTTTGTGTTCTGTTAAGACAACGGTCACACCGATCCATATCACAATACAATTGTCACACCGATCCGTATCATAAGACAAAGGTCGCACCGATCCATATCACAAGACAACGGTCACACCGATCCATATCAAAAGTGAACGATCGCACCCCGATCCATATCAAAAGACAACTGTCTCACCGATGCTGATCAAATGAGTCACCGATCATGACACACCGATGCTGATCAAATGAGTCACCGATCATGACACACCGATGCTGATCAAATGAGTCACTGATCATGACACACCAATTCTGATCATCTGAGTCACCGATCAGGACCAACCGATGTCTAGCCATCGATGCTGATACTGATGACCTACCGATCACTTGACTCACCGGTAGTCATAAATAGTTGTTTGAATTTCTTTATCTTTATTTAATCTACCCAACGGTCATATTAGGTATATTTTAATGATCTGAAATTTATTTAATGAAGGTTGTTAGATGTCAGGGAACCATACCTCGTACCTGCAAAAATAAATCATTTCATTTGATGGAGATCGTGCCATAAATACAAGAAGTCCCTGTTGGTGCAAACACACCATGTGACAACGAAAAGACTTATATGAGTGCAAAGAGTGGTGGATGAGATAACTGTTGAAGACAAGAGAATACCTCACAATAAGAAGACATAGAAGCTCATACACACTCAAGATTACTCAAAAAGAGTTCTATACATTCACGAGGACATTGAATAACTTCATCGACTACATTTCTCACTATCTCTGAACCTGGATGCCAAGAAGACGACACTATGTTTTTCAGAAAAAAACCAGAAGAGGAATCATAACCATTTATGATCAAACTCAAGGAGTCCAAAGCTTCACTGTAATCACTAGAGCCATTTCTAAACTCTACATCTCTGCTCTGTGATTCATTATTTTACATTTTGAGAAGTGTGTGTTATCTACTATATTTAACAACACACACTGTCTCCTGTAATTTAGTTGGAGGATCTGTAAATCCTCAGCAAACTCTTTACATCTTTAATTTCCCACAGTAATAGTGGTAGAGGTCGTGTGTGACCTGGACAGCTGGTTGCTGTTTTTTTGTTTCCCACGAATAACAGTGGTAGAGGTCTTGGACCTGGATAGTTTTAAACTGTTTTGAACCCCGATCCAGGGTGTGGATCAAATTTATATAAATTTTTGAGAGGACTAAGTCTCAGCTTGAGACTGAACCTCTTAGTTATATATGCTGTGCTATATCTTTCAAAGTTAATATTTTATTCCGCTGCTAATTACTTTAAAACCAAAACTGTTTTAAAGTCACTTTGATAATTAAACTCGCAACTGTTTATATTAGTTGTAAATCAGTAAGTTAGTTTCAAAAGTTAATCAACTTTTCTGTTTTGATTACCTGGGAAATAATCAATCCCTTGAGAACCCAACAGAACCTTTACTTTGATATAAATTCAATACAGTTTAATTCAGTATTTTATTTGGGGGTTTTAAGACAAAGTTTTTAAAACAAAAATTTTAATTAGAACTCAATTCACCCCCTCTTGAGTATCCACTCCGACCAACATTTGGTATCAGAGGATTTAAAATATTTTCTAAAGTACTCTGTTTTTTTAACTTTGATTTTAGTTGTATTTTATAGTTCTTAAAATTTCTGTTATTTCTAAATTTTTATCTCTTTAAAATCTTTGCTTTAAGTAAGTTATCATGGATAACAGACTTGAAGGTGTAGCTACCAATAGACCACCATTTTTCAATGGAAACAACTATGCTCAGTGGAAGATTAAGATGAAAATTCATTTAGAGAGCATGGGTTTTGATATTTGGACTGCTATAAAATCAGAATATAAAATTCCTACTACTGTTAGATCTACTTGGAATGAAGATACTAAGGCTACCTACAATAATAATTGCAAAGCTATGAATGCCTTGTACTGTGCTTTAGGAGATGAGGAATTTAATAGAATATCTGCCTGTAAAACTGCTTATGAAATTTGGGATACCTTAGCCGTTTCTCATGAAGGAACAACTAATGTTAAGGAAATAAGATTGAATACTTATACTATTAAGTATGATAATTTTAAGATGAAGCCTGATGAACCCATTTCTGACATGTATCTCAGGTTTAATGAAATTGTCAACACAATGACTTCTTTGGGAAAGGATGTTCCATCAAAGGAAAAAATTATGATAATTCTGAGATGTCTACCTGAAAGATGGAGAGGAACTTCTGTCTCAATTAGAGAATCATGTGATATTGGTGAACTTACAGTCAAGGAACTAACTGGAAAGTTGATGATGTATGAAGAGGAACTCAAGGTTAACAAAGAAGAAGAAGATGAACCTAGAAGGAAGTCAGTTGCTTTCAAGACTTCAACTTCAAAGAACAAAGATAAGGAGAAGCTTCAAGCTATAAATGAGAGTTCAATCTGTGAAGACAATGAAAGTGATTATGATAGTGATGCTGAGATGGATCACATTGCCAAAAGGTTTAAAAAGTTTTATAGGAAGAATAAGTTTTTCAGAAAATCAAATTATAAAGGTAAGTATGATAACAAGGGACATTGGAAAAAGGATTGGAAGAAATCTGACAAATCAGATGAAGTTGTTTTCTATGAGTGAAAAAGAAAGGGACACATAAAAGCAGACTGTCCAAAGTTGAAATACAAGAAGAGGTATGAATACAAGGACAATAATTTTAAGAAAGCCATGAAGGCTAATTGGAGTGCTTCTGAGGATAGCTCCACTGAATCTGAAGTTTCTGAAACTGAACACAGAAATAAGGAAAACATGTGTTTTATGACAAACACCTCTGAGGTAACATCTGAAACTCCTGATTTAAATTAATATTATTCTAAAGATGATTCTGACTTAGAAAACATGTCAAAATCTGAACTATTTGAATACTGTGATATGTTAGAAGAAACCTGTAATGAGCTGAAAGACAAATACAAAGGTTTAACGAAACATTATGCTTTAACTGTTAAACATTTATCTGATCTTGATATTGAAATGGAAAATAATGCTCAGTTGCTTAAAGAAAACACTGAACTGAAATTATCTAATGAGAAACTCAAGAAATACTTAGAGAAATTTACCAATGGAAAAGATACTCTTACTCAGATGCTAGGTAAGAAAATAGCACCTAGATACACTACTGGTATAGGATACCAACCTGGACAAAGGAAAATTACCAAAACTAAACTCATTCCTAAATCTGGACAGAATGTAGCTAGTTCTGAAACTTCATATACTTCAACTAGTTATATTCATAGTTATGTATCTAATAAGGTTTATCTTTCAAAATCTATTGACTCTAGAAATCTTATGAGACTCATTAGACAAATATGGGTACCTAAAGTTTTATTGGCTAACCTGTCTGGACCCAAGAAGATCTGGGTACCAAAATCATTTCCTATCTAAATCTATTTTGTAGGGAACCTGCTTAAAGAGATCATGTAGAAAGCCTTGGTATTTGGACAGTGGATGTTCAAGACATATGTCAGGAGACTTATCATGCTTTAAAAGCTTAGTCAGAGTTGATGGAGGGTTTGTCACCTTTGGTGATAACTCAAAAGAAAAAATCATCGGTTTAGGCCAGATTGGTAACACTGACTCATTATTAATTTCTAAAGTTTTATTTGTTGATGGACTTAAATACAATTTGTTAAGTATTTATCAGTTATGTGATGATGCTTTTTATGTTAAATTTGAAAACGATTCTTGCAATGTTTTTAATTCTAAAAATGTTTTAGTGTTTTCTGATTTAAGAAATGAAAATGTTTATGCTGTTGATTTAAATTCTTTAGCTAAGTAGAATATTATGTGTTTAAATTCTTTTCATAAATAGTCTTGTCTTTGGCACAGAAGATTAGGACACTGCAATGTGCATTCACTTAGAAAACTTTCTAGGAAGAACTTAGTTAGAGACCTACCCAAACTTGAATTTCTAGAAGACAAAGTTTGTAATCCCTGTCAAAAGGGAAAGCAAAATAAAGTTTCTTTTAAATCAAAGAAAGAAGTTTCAACTTCTCAACCTCTCAAGTTGGTTCACATGGATTTATTTGGACCTTCCAGAGTTTCTAGTTTAAATGGGAAGCATTATGTCTATGTTCTTGTAGATGACTTTTCTAGATATACTTGGGTATATTTTCTAGCTCACAAAAGTGAAGCTTGTTCTTGCTTTGTAAAATATTCCAAGTCCGTAGAAAACCTTAGTGGACTTAAAATTAAAAACCTGAGAAGTGATCATGTCCGTGAGTTTGAAAATCATGAGTTTGAATCTTACTGCTCACACAGTGGCTATAGTCACAATTTGTCTGCCCCCAGGACACCTCAACAGAATGGTGTAGTAGAAAGAAGGAATAGAACCCTACAAGAAATTGTTAGGACTATTCTTAATGAGTATGACCTACCTATTTATTTTTGGGCTGAAGCTGTAAATACAGCTTGTTATGTTATTAATAGAGTCCTGATCAGACCTGTTCTTAAGAGGACCCCTTATGAGTTATGGAACCATAGGAAACCTAAGGTTAACTACTTCAGATTTTTTGGCTGCAAAGTCTTTATTCTTAATACTAAAGACAATCTGGACAAATTTGCATCCAAGAGTGATGAAGGAATTTTCCTAGGTTACTCTATTTCTAGTAAAGCATATAGAGTTTTCAATAAGAGAACCAAATGTGTGGAAGAATCTGTTCACATCAAATTTTATGAAACTGATCCACATGAACCTAAGACCTCTATTGAAAATCTTGAAGATGATCTCTCTGTTTGGAACCTTAATGATAAATACAGTGGACCTGTAATTAAAACATCCAGTTCTGGAAATTTTCCAAAACCTACTTCTGTTGAACCTTAACCTGTAGATGAACCTAAAATCTCTAGTCCTACCTTTTCTATACCAACTAGGATTCTAAAGAACCATCCATTAGATGCTGTTGTAGGTAATTTAGATAGAGGAACACAGACTAGATCTTCTCTAAGAAATCAGGTTGAACATCAATATTTTCTTTCATAGTTAGAACCTACAAATATCAATGATGCTATCAATGATGAATTTTGGGTAATGTCTATGCAAGAAGAACTAAATCAATTTGAAAGAAACAAAGTCTGGAAATTAGTAGAAAGACCTAAGGACACTATAACCATAGTCACAAAATGGGTGTTTAGAAACAAAGTTGATGAATCTGGAAACATCATTAGAAACAAAGCTAGGCTAGTTGCACAAGGATACAATCAAGAATAATGAATTGACTATGAGGAAACCTTTGAACCTGTAGCTAGATTAGAGGCTATTAGGATCTTACTTGCCTATGCATCCCATATGAATTTCAAGTTATATCATATGGATGTGAAAAGTGATTTTTTAAATGGTTTTATTGTTGAAGGTGTTTTTTTAGAACAACCACCTGGTTTCTCAAATCCTCATTTTCAAAATCATGTTTTTAAACTTTCTAAAGCTTTATATGGTTTAAAACAAGATCCAAGACCTTGGTATGAAAGACTTTCAAACTTTCTTATTTCAAAAGGATTTACAAAAGGAATAGCTGATCCCACTCATTTTATAAAAAGGATTTCAAAAGATGTTTTAATAGTACAAATCTATGTTGATGATATTATTTTTGGATCTTCTAAAAATTCTTTATGTACTGATTTTTCAAAGGTTATGAAAAATGAGTTTGAAATGAGCTTAATGGGAGAGCTTAAGTATTTTCTTAGATTCCAAATCTTTCAAACTAAAGATGGTATTATTCTAAATCAAAGTAAATATACTAAGGATTTATTAAAACGTTTTGGTTTGGATAGTATTAAGGAAAGTGATATACCTATGAGTACTACCTGTAAATTGGATGTTGATGAAACTGGGAAACCAGTTGATCAAACCTATTATAGAGGTATGATTGGGAGTTTAATTTATCTTACTGCTAGTCGACCAGATATTATGTTTAGTGTGTGTATGTGTGCTATATTTCAAGCTAATCCTAAAGAATCACACTTACTGGCTGTTAAAAGGATTTTTAAATATCTTAAGTATACTGTGAATTTAGGTTTGTTTTATCCAAAAGGACAATCATTTGACCTAACTAGTTATTCAGATGCTGACTTTGCTAGATATAAGTTAGATAGGAAGAGCACATCTGGAACATGTGATTTACTTGGAAAGTCCCTAGTATCATGGTGTAGTAAGAAACAAAACTCAGTTTCATTGTCTATTGCTGAAGCAGAATATATAGCTGCTAGTAGTTACTGTGCACAGATTTTGTGGATGAAACACACTTTATTGGACTATGGATTTGATTTTAAACATGTTTCAATTAACTGTGACAATACTAGTGAGATCAACATATCTAATAACCCTCTGTCTCACTCTAGGACTAAGCATATTGATGTCAGACATCACTTTCTAAGAGATCATTATCAGAAAGTTGATATTTCTCTAGAATTTATTAGTTCTGAACATCAATTAGCTGATATTTTTACAAATCCTTTATGCTCTGAAAGAATGAATTATATTAAACAAGATTTGTGTATGATCGATCTGTGAAACTGATCTATGAAACTGATCTGTGAAAATGATCTGTGAAACCGATCTGTGAAACCGATCTGTGAAACTCTAATATGTGAAACAGATCTGTGAAACTGATCTGTGAAACCGATATGTGAAACCGATCTTTGAAACTGATCTATGAAACTGATCTGTGAAAATGATATGTGAAACTGATATGTGAAACCGATCTGTGAAACCGATCCGTGAAACCGATCTGTGAAACTAATCTGTGAAACTGATATGTGAAACGGATCTGTGAAACTGATCTGTGAAACTAATCTATGAAACGGATCTGTGAAACTGATCTATGAAACTGATCTGTGAAACTGATCTGTAAAACCGATCTGTGAAACCGATCTGTGAAACTGATCTGTGAAACTGATCTGTGAAACTGATCTGTGAAACCGATCGAAACGGATATGTGAAACTGATCTGTGAACTGATATGTGAAACTGATATGTGAAACTGATCTGTGAAGCCGATCTGTGAAACCGATCTATCTTTCTATTACTTTTTATTGTGTTGTAATTAATTAATTACTTTTATCTTTATTATGGAAACCCTAAATGATGAAATAAATGATACGCGACTATTTCTATTCCCCAAACCGTCGACCTTTCATTTCCCGCCAAGCCTTATATCCTCTATTCTCCTCTACTTCGAACCTTTGAACTCCTGCATTCCCCAGAATCTTCAAATGGCTAAGAATAAGAGACCAAGAAAAGGATCAGAAAGTCCTGTACCTTCAAAGCGTGCTCGAGGTGAGTCGAGTAGTATCTCTCAAAGATCAGTAAATCCGAACCTGGAAACTCGGATTGTTGCTGTAGAAAAGGAAGTCAGTTCCGCCTGGCTTTTGACAAGTAAGTCACTGTTGTTACAAGTTTTAGAAACGCAAGGATGGAAAGCCTGGTTCTCAGATAACACTCGTGTATAATACCCAAAGCTAGTGCATGAGTTTTATATAAATCTGCAAGTTACTTTAGATGGTTTAGAGGCTGCCAGAATGTCTTCTGTAGTGAAAGGAAAGAAAATATATTTTTCGTCTAAACAATGGGCTGAATGTTTAAATGTACCCCATGAGGGTCGGTATGAGGATTATGCTGGAAACATTCCTCTAACCACTGAATACTTCTCTTATGAGTTAGCTTTAAAGCTTTTGACTGGAAACAGAGAGTCAAGGAGAATCACAGCCTCAGAGTTTTATGGTGAATGTAGACTTCTCTTTAAGTTTATTCAGCACCAAATTTTCCCTAGGAAAAGAGATTTTGCTTCTGTAAGATACCAGGATGTTTTTCTATTGTTTTTATTAAATACCCATGAGAAGATCAATTTGTGTAGATATCTAATGGTGCACATAGCTGGAATGGTGAAACCTTCTAAGAAAGCCACTGCCCTGTTCTATTCCAAAGTGATCTCTACTATGTTAAAGAATCTGGAATGTGTTGATGAAGCTAATGAGATAGCTGAATCTGATAGTGGTTTTTGTGTTAACAAAGAAATTTGTAAAAGGATGAAAATAAACTGGAACCCATGGAAAAAATGTTGGGTTGCTAATGAGGTCAAGTTGTATGAATCCTACAATCCCACTGATCATGGAAAGAGGCCGGAGGGTTTGAAAGACCCTGGTTTGAAATCAAATAAGGAGCCAATTTATTCTGATGATGAGGAAGAAGTAGATGTTGAAAGGAATAAGGACACTGAGGAGTCTGGTAAACAAGGGATGGAAGAAGCTGAAACAGAAGAAGGAAGTATGTCACCTCCTGATGATAGGAGTGATCCTGATACTGTGAGACCTAAGAGAAGAGTGGACTTTGGATCTGCCAGTCCACCTTTACCCTTACCTGAATCAGAACCAGTTCTTGGTGATGAAGAAGCTAGTGACACTGAAGTATCTGACAGTAAAGTTTCTGTGAAGAATGGAAATGGGAATAGAGATGATGATGATGATGATGATGATAATGATGATGATGGTGATAACCGACCAGTGGATGGTCTTGTTGTACCTCCAACAGAAACACATCAAACTGTACCAGAAACAAATGCCAATGGCAAGAGAGATTCTCTAGAAATTAGTGGAAAAGAAAGTTATGATAAACCGAAATATACTCTGTGTGTAGCTGTCTGGGATGATTACCCTGGTTTTTCTATTTTGGGTTTAGAGTATTCTGAAGAAGAATAGGAACAATCAGAATCTGCTGAGGTTGTGAAGGAAAGCCAACTAGTTGAGTCAAGGTTTTCTCATGCTGTTGATGCTGCAGATGTTCATCTACCTAGTTCTACTGTCTCTCATTCTGATTTTGATAAGTTCAAAAGTGAGTTGCTTGCTGCTGTGAGAGATACAGTCAGAGAAGAAATTTCAAATGCTATTAGACCAGACCTGGCCAATACTGGTGAGTTTATTGGCAGACACATAGCCTCTCTAAATCATATTATGAAGGATCTATAATCTAGCTTAGTTTCTTTATCAAACGAATTTAGATCAACCATCTATGGTATGATGGAAGTGTTGAGGAATCTGATTGAACATCTTAAGA
Source organism: Viscum album (assembly GCA_963277665.1). Lineage (NCBI taxonomy): Eukaryota > Viridiplantae > Streptophyta > Magnoliopsida > Santalales > Viscaceae > Viscum > Viscum album. The sequence continues at coordinate 719,086,513 of OY728125.1, read as the reverse complement.
AGTCTGATCTGAGAAAGTTGAAAGCTGAGATAACTCAGATAGTTTCTCAATCCAGTACATCCAAAGTAACCAAGATCACTACTCGTGAGCTAGAGGCTCTAAGGAAGATTGTGCATGATGAATTGGCCTCCATTAGACAAGTTCTTGATTTGGACTCGTTGAGGAAGATGAAGGAGAATAGTGATCACATTCATAAGATGGTAATAGTATATTCAGCAGATTCCACTAAATCTCAGAGAGAGATCAAGGAAAAGGTTGATCATTACTTTTCAAAAATCTATACCAAGCATGAGATGACCACAAATTTCAAAGTGTTGGCTGACAATCTGAGACTACCTCCAGTAACTCAAGCTTTCAAGACTCAAGTTCATCAGTCGTAAGATTTTACTCCCACCTTGGAATGGTTCATGCAGAATAAGGATGATTTTGAGAAGGCTATGAAGTATGGTGAAGAAGTTATTCAGGATTTCATAAATCTTTTGAAGCCTTATCTGAATGATCAATCCACCGACATTGTGATTCCTACTGCTAAACCTCTCAGTGCCTCTGATGTTGCTCCAAATCAGATCTCTGTTGCTCAAGATCTATCTCACATATGACCAGTTCCTCAGTAATCTTCTCAACCAGCTACTTCTACTCCACAGCAAATCCCAGTGGCATCCTCTCCTCCACCCTCCAGAGTCATCTTACCACCTTTTCAAATTCGCCCAGTTCAACCTTCCTCCAAGCCTTCCAACTTACCAACCATTGATCCTTCTGACAAAGGCAAATCCCCGTTACATCCCAAGAAATATTTGTGTCTTGTTGTTGATAGGGTGAATAGTGTTCTGTTTGTACTCTGAAGTACTTAACAAACTTTTTCTTCTCACTCTATATTTTATGATGCCTTCTTTTAATCTCTTCTTTATATGTTTTCCCTCCTTTTTGATTATCCCAAAGGGGAAGATTTATATCTATGGGGGAGAAACATACTATGGTAGGGGGAGAAATGTTTACATAAATATACAAAGGCATAAATTCAGGGGGAGATTTATATCTCATTGTGTTTTTTCTTATTATGACTTGTCACTTTTATTGATGATATATTATTTTTATTTATGGCTAAGATTGGTGATTATCAAAAAGGGGGAGATTGTTGATCCCTCTAGAAGATTGTTGAATTCTTCCTATGATTGCTGTTTTAATAATCCCAAATCATTGTTACTTAATCCGGTTGGATTTCTCATATACATAATCACAATATTTTAGTGAATCTGTTTATATTGGTTGGATCATGTTTTTATCTCTTTGTTATTGATTTAAAAGTATTCTGGAAGTCTTCTGGATCAAACAGACACTTTGTGTTCTGTTAAGACAACGGTCACACCGATCCATATCACAAGACAACGGTCGCACCGATCCATATCACAAGACAACGGTCGCACTGATCCATATCACAAGACAACGGTCACACCGATCCATATCAAAAGTGAACGGTCGCACCCCGATCCATATCAAAAGAAAACTGTCTCACCGATGCTGATCAAATGAGTCACCGATCATGACACACTGATGCTGATCAAATGAGTCACCGATCATGACACACCAATGTTGATCATCTGAGTCACTGATCAAGACACACCGATGTCTAGCCACCGATGCTGATGCTGATGACTTACCGATCACTTGACTCACCGATAGTCATAAACAGCTGTTTGAATTTCTTTATCTTTATTTAATCTACCCAATAGTCATATTAGGTATATTTTAATGCTCTGACATTTATTTAATGAAGGTTTTTGGATGTCAGGGAACCGTACCTCGTACCTGCAAAAAGAAATCATTTCTTTTACTAGAGCTCGTGCCATAAATACAAGAAGTCCCTGTTGGTGCAAACACACCATGTGACAACGACAAGACTTATATGAGTGTAAAGAGTGGTGGATAAGATAACTATGTAAGACAAGAGAAGACCTCAAAATAAGAAGACACAGAAGCTCATACACACTCAAGATTACTCAAAAAGAGTTCTGTACATTCATGAGGACTTTCAAGAACTTCATCGACTAAATTTCTCAATATCTCTGAACCTAGATGCCAAGCAGACGACACTCTGTTTTTCAGACAAAAACCAGAAGAGGACTCAGAACCATTTCTGATCAAACTCAAGGAGTCCAAAGCTTCACTGCAATCACTAGAGCCATTTATAAACTCTACATCTCTGCTCTGTGATTCATTATTTTACATTTTGAGCAGTGTGTGTTATCTGCTATATTTAACAACACACACTGTCTCTTGTACTTTAGTTGGAGGATCTGTAAATCCTCAGCAAACTCTTTACATCTTTCATTTCCCACAATAATAGTGGTAGAGGTCGTGTGTGACCTGGACAGCTGGTTGCTGTTGTTTTGTTTCCCACGAATAACAGTGGTAGAGGTCTTGGACCTGGATGGTTGTAAACTGTTGTGAACCCCGATCCAGGGTGTGGATCAAATTTATATAAATTTTTGAGAGGACTAAGTATTGACTTGAGACTGAACCTCTTGGTTATATCTGCTGTGCTATATCTTTCAAAGTTATTCTTTTATTCCGCTGCTAATTACTTTAAAACCAAAACTGTTTTAAAGTCACTTTGATAATTAAACTCGCAAGTGTTTATATTAGTTGTAAATCAGTAAGTTAGTTTCAAAAGTTAATCAACTTTTCTGTTTTGATTAACTAGGAAATAATCAATCCCTTGAGAACCCAACAGAACCTTTACTTTGATATAAATTCACTACAGTTTAATTCAGTATTTTATTTGGGGGTTTTTAAGACAAAGTTTTTAAAATATAAATTTAAATTAGAACTCAATTCACCCCCCTCTTGAGTATCCACTCCAACCTTCCAAAAACACCTTTCTCCATTCTCCAGTTTTTTGGCCCCAAAAATTTGGAAAACACTGGAAAACACCACCACCATCAATACTATTTTCATCTTGTACCGTAATACTACTTTCCTTGTATACACTCAAATTAACCCAGTGTGTATTGACAACAAACACAAACTAGGATCCATTTTCATCTATGAAAAGCATTGCTTCTAAAAAAACTAGTCTTTCTTAGATCAATGTGATATAGTATCATAGTTAGACTAAGGTTTTGAGTAAGGAAAGATCATAAGATCCAATGGTATCCATACCTAAAAATACCAAGAATGTTTCAGCTTCTAAGGCAGGTAAGAAGTAGTTAAATGCAATGATTTATTCCAGTTATTGGAATCAAACCTAGTAAGTAAAGTATTATCATAATGTAAATTATGATATTGTTACTAGCCTTGATGTCAAGTTATGATAGTGGAAAAAGGATATACTCAAAGATACACTCTCTTGATAATTTTTACTTGAGGAGATGAGGTCACATATAGCATAATACACACATAGTGAAAACAAGGCAGACCCAGTAGCGAAATCCATTACTTAGCAGAAACATAATCTTTTTCATGTGAGAGCTAACAAGGTTGGTTAGAAAGTTGGCCCTAGTGAAAGTGGGAGTGTTGTAATAGTAAGTTCCATAGACCCAACTATGCAGTACTTTTGATTACCATATCATTTATACAATTATATATACATGATGTATAGTTAGCATTATAGTGTAGATATTTCTTCATCCACTATTTAATGGTAATGTCCATAGATTAATTGTCACATAAAAAGTTATATTAGATCCCAAGCTATAATGAGAACCTCAAGATACCATGACATTAATATTAAATAAATGTCCTATGATCTATATACATCTTACTGAATGGTCATAGTAGATGTTTAACTATTAGGTGTTGGGGGATCATAATAATTCAGTCTTATGCTCACGAAGTTCACACTTAGTGATCTCTAGTAGTGATATCATAAGGATAGACCAACCAATAGGAAAAACACATATTTCAGGTGTCAGTGGTTTTTTCTATCTATAGACATGTGTATTGGTCTCCTAACTTGAGATCATTATGAATGTGTGCCATTTGATTGAATACTTTGATTCAAGGAAAAAGCAATGACAATGAAGTCATGGAGAGGTAGTTTTGTTGGGTGCATCATTAGTGGCATGACATTGGTTGAATGATCAAGATAAGATTTGTCACTTCTGAGTTGAGGAAGAGATATCTGAGGCCTAGTTGATCAGGATGGTAGTACCTTCATAAATCCATAGCCATAGTAGTCAAAGGTAAGTCCACCCGGTTAGATCAAAAAATAATAAAGAAAGAAAAGGATGATGACACATGTGTGAATCCTCCTTTATGCGATATCATATGACAAAGAGATTATATTACACAGTGTGTGTTTGTAGTTTGGTTGTCATTGTTGTGATTATCCTTATCTCTATAGGGGCCTTGATGGGTAGCTAGATTCCACTCTTGGTCTATGAATATTATTCACTGCTGTTGTGATAAGGACCTAGATGGTCACTCACAATAGCGCTTTTGAGAATCCGCCTTATTCAGTTGAATAGGAATATAGGACTTGGTGGGCCCCACCATAGGGTCTAAGTGTTATTCATGTTCTATAGATCACCAATAAATAAATAAATTCATTATTATTAAAATAAATAATAATTTGATTTAATTTATTTATTACATGTATTTAAAAGTGATTAAGTAAATACAAGTATTAATATTATATGAACGAATACTATTTTAATATTCTAGTTTCATTTTATATTATCAAGAGTTACAAGTAGAGTTAATGACTCGGGTTTATCATGTAATATATTTAATATATATTATAGGAATGTAATAAAAATATAAATAATATTATATTGAATTTGGTTCTTCATAATTAATTATTTATATCACTTATTTAGTGGATGTTCAATACACAGGGGTCGGGGAACCCTAACTGGGTATTATGAATGTCAACTATATAAGTGGAGAGAAGCTCACCCCAATGTATGAATTCACTTTATGGGAATTGAGAGCCTCTCCCTCCTCCTGATTCATAGAGATAGAATTGATCAGTTCAAGATTATGATCCAAGTCCATCTTCAAGTGTTGAAGGAATAGGATCGTGGTGATCATCATTGCATCGAAGTGATCGTCAGAGCTCCACGCTAGCACTCAGAATCTAATGAATGAAGTGCATGTAAATTAAATAAGCATGTGTGGATGGGCTAGAGGGGTTCAACATCATATCATCCATGCAATGAATGACTAAATATTGTAATGGATGAGCACACATCAAATCGTAATGAGGTAATCATTTGTTTTATTTACTGTGTTCTGATTAAACCACATGGGATCCTTAGATAGTACTAGGGATGAATCACTAGAGACGAAGAAGTTACATATATATGGTGATGAAAAATTTTAAATCCCTAGACCATCTGCTTCCGTTGTGTGACTCGATACCTGTAGGCTTGTCTCCTGATTCATCTTTGACCAAACATGGGTGATACACATAGAAAGACCTGATGTCCCACCTCAAACTCAAGAGGTCTATGGTGATGATCGATATAATACTTCTTCTTGAACTGAGCTATAGAAATATGATTATGAATTAGTTGGTCTTGATCTATAGTCTCCTGAATGAGATGAGGTCCCAATAGATCTACCTCACCTACCTCTAGCCAACACATAAGTGAACGACACAGTCTACCATAGAGGTCCTCATACGGAGCGATCTAAATAATTTCCTAAAAAAAATTATTTTCGGAAAACTCAAACAGAGGAATATGCTTCTCCCATGAACCTCCAAAATCAAGAATACAATACCTTAGAATATCCTATACAACTGGATGGTTCACCAAGACTGAACATCAGTCTGACGGTGATATGTAGTACTTAAGAGAACCTGTGAACCCAATTCCTTCTGTAACCCTTTCCATAACTATTAGGTAAACCTATAATCTTATTTTGATACAATAGAATAGGTTACACCATGAAGTATCACTATATCCCATATGTAAATCCTTCTTAAATCATCAACAGAGAAGTTATCTTGGATAGGTAAGAAATGAGAAACCTTGGTTAGCCTGATGAAGACCAACCACACCACATTGCTACCTCGAGGGGATATCGAAAATACAGTCATGAAATCCATTTCAACATTATATTTACACTCATGAATGGATAGAAGCTATAGAAGTCTTGTATGCTGCTGGTGCTCTGCCTTCACCTGCTGATAGGTGGAGCATCGAGTGATAAGGTATACTATCTTCCTCTTCATACCTGTCCATCAATACTGACAATGAGTATCTTTATACATATTGGTAAGACTAGGATGAGACGAACATATAGAGGCTTGTGATTCCCTCATTGGTTATTACTGCATATATGTAGGCACCCATTCTCGGTCATGGAAGAGTAATGCCTCACATCTATCAACAACCCAACCAAGAGATGGGTTCTCTCCTATGACTCTCTTCTTTAAGAAGTGGCCCTCATAATCAGACAACTACCTCATCCAATACTGCTATATAAGTGAGGAAGTCATTTCTAGAGTTTCTAGAATAGGTTTCTTGTGTCATTCCTAAACCTCAAGATGAATTTTAAAAAACAAATCCATCAATTCCCACTCACCACTGGATTCCTTAGCATCCTATTTCTGAGTCTTTCAGCTCAAGGTGTTAGCCACTGCATTACCCTTTCTAAGTGTGTAAGAAGGATTAAAGTTGAATGATTGTAGGTATTTAACCCACTTATGTTGCCTTATATTCTAGTATCATTGATTGGAGATTTATTTGAGACTTTTATGATCCTTGTAAATGAAAAAATGCTCACCCAAAAAGTAGTACCTCTAACAACATAGATTATGAACCACAAAAGCTATCTCAAGTTCATGTGTAGGATAATTACGCTCATGAGGTCTTAGTTGGTGAGACCCATATGCCACAAATTGATCACCTTACATCAAAATATACCCATCCCAATTCTTAAAGCATCACATTAAACAATAAAACTTTTGTTCGGATTAAGAAGAATCAGAATCAGAGCTAAAGTTAGTCTTCCATTTAACTCTTGAAAATCTATCTCATAGTCTTTAATCTAGTTGAACTTTATGCCCTTCATGGTCAAGATCATAAGCAGTGCTTTCAGAAGTGATAATTCTAGGATGAATCTCTTGTAATAGTTAATTATCCCTAAGAATATATGTATATCAAACACATTCTTGGGTTGTTACTAGGAACCCACAATTCTCACCTTCTCTAGGTCAATTGATATGGTTGCCTCATATATGATATGACCCAATAAGTGAACTAGATGATCCCAAAGTGAAATTTACTAATATTCTCATATAGATGGGTCTCTCTCAATATATTTATCACAATATCAAGATGATTGGAATGGTTGTGTCTAGTGAGAGAATACAATAAGATGTCATCTACAAATACTACCATAAAGGAATCCAGATTCGGGTGGAAAACCTGATTCATCAGATCCATGAAGATTATCGGTGCATTAGTCAGGCCGAATGACATAACCAGATACTCATATAAGACATACTTTCTTAGGAATGTAGTACGTGATATGTATGATGGATTCACATGCACCTGATGGTAGCCTGACCTCAAATTGATCTTATAGAAAATAGTTTCTCCTCAGAGTAGGTTGAAGAGGTCATCTATATGAGGCTGTGGATACCTATTCTTTATCGTAAGCTAGTTCAGTCAGTGGTAATCTATGTATAATCTAAGGGTACCACCCTCCTCCTTGGTAAAAAGGACTGTTGAACCCCATGGTGATGTGTTGGGTCAGATAAAACCCTTAGACTTTAAGTCTTCAAGATACTTCTTAAATTCTTGGAGCACTATAGGTTCCATCCTATATGGAGGAATGGACACTTTTTCCACACCTAGCACAATCTCTATAGTGAAATCAATCTCCCTCTTAGGAGGTAAGCTAGAGAAATCATCAGGGAAGACATCCCTAAAATGGTCCACAACAAGAGGGAATTCTACCAATTTCATTCTCTAATCACTCATAAAGAGACTATCCATCTGGGCTATCACAGTTCCTAGCCCAGTATGCTTGAGTCCAGCTCAAATGGACTAGAGATCCCATTGACCCTTACGGATATACACATTTCTCTCAGGTGATGTGAATGACACTATGTGGTGATAGAAATCCACCTGGTCTAGATAAGGAACAAGACAATTCATACTGAGAATGATGCTGAAACCATTCATCTCAAGGATGAAGAAACTCCACAGAAAATAGTACCTACCTTTCTCAAGGGAAAACTCCTTGCACTGGAATATACCCTCATCCCAAACTCCCAATAGTGTGTCGAGGGTCATAACACCACTGGATTATTCAATTACTAATCCCAAACTTCTCATGGTTACAACAGATAAAAAGGAATGAAATGCACCAATATTTAATAAGGAAAATACTAGAGTAGAGGCTACTGGAATAGTACCTCTAACTCTAGATGGCCTTAGACTCTGCTCCTATAGAATAGGATGAACAACATAGATATGGCATGATCTATGGACTTAAGATACAACCTGAATTGCATGAGTAGGCTCACTCTACTAATGATGGAACTCTAAAGACTGCTTGCCTCAGCCACGAGCACCTGCTTAACTTGAATGGCCTGTAGAAGACCAGCTTCCTGCCAAATGAGGTGTCACTAATCCTGGACCTAAAGGCAGTGTTGGAACAGATCCCCACTCACTTGGAACTGAAGGAAAAGACTAAAAAAATGATGGAGGTGACCCATCCTACTGTAATATCAACACATGATCGGGTTCCTTATACATTAGGTATTTTTATGGCCAGGTCTATCGCACTAGTGACACACCACAATTTTTTCAGTGCAATCCACCTAGCTATTAATTCCATCCCCCACATTTACCCTCAAAGCATCACTTCTTACTGCTAGAGAAAACATTGCTTTGCCTGGAAGTTGAACTGACCTGTTTCACGACGCCTGGCTCCCTCATGTTTAGCTCAATGATGAGGGCCTGGTTCACTATATATGAAACAATGGACAACAAAAAAATTTACAACTCTGAGTTTATGTCATAACCAATACCATCCATAAAGCGTTTTTTAGTATTCATCTCATTGCTAGTCATGGTTGGTGTGAAATGATACAATTCAGTGAAGTGAGTTGAATATTTCATCACTAACATGTCCCCTTTCTCAAGGTTCATGAATTTTTAAACATGATCCATTATCAAGGTCTATGGGAAGAAATAATAAAAAAAGGATACCTGGAAGTCCATCCATACCATACCCTGATGTCAACCAGCCTGAGTCAGGACATCCCACCAACACTTAGTGAAGTCCCTTAGAATATAGGTCGTGAGCTTGACCCTCCGCTCGGTAGGCATTTAAATGTGATATAATATTGACAACATAGCCTCCAAAAAAGACACAACATATTGAGGCCCTCCACCCCCCAATAAGGTGGGAGGATGTTTCTACTAAAACTCCCTGGTCAGCTCTTCCATGGAAGGTGTAGGTCGAGGTGTAGCCTGAACTGATTGCATGAATCATAGGAAGTTATCCTAAAATTGGATAGCAACACCTAATGGAAGATCTGAATGAGGTGAATTAGGTGGAACTATAGGAGGTATAATGTGTGGCTCAAGTCTTACCACCTTCGGTTTATGCTCATTTCCACTTTACTGGTGTATAACACATGGTCGTCACAGTGGCATAGCTCTAAAAATTTTAAGTTCATGCCTCAAACAAGATTTATAATAAATTTGTGTTTTCCCAAAGGAATACTCAAGAGGGGGGGGGGGGGGTGAATTGAGTTCTTATTAAAAATTTCTATTTAAAATATTTATATTGAAATCCCCTATTTCATAAAACAAGTTAAATTGTAGTGAATTTATAAAGATTGTAAGTGTTCACTTAGTTTCTCAAAGATTGATTATTTCTCAGTTAACTTAATATGAAGATTAATTTATCTTTTGAAACTAACTTACTGGCTAGAAATAATTACAAACACTTGTTAGTTCAACTATCAGAGTAACTTTAAAATAGATTTAAATTTCAAATTAATTAGCAGTGGAATATTGAAAATAGTTTAAACTAAAATAAGACGCACAACGTTTTGAACCAAGAGGTTCAATATCAAGATGAGACTTAGTCCTCTCAAATAGTTTATATATAACTTTGATATACTCCCTTGATCGGGGTTTACAATAGTACTCAGACTATCCAAGTTGTTAGACCTTTACCATAGTTCTACATGGGAAAGAAACTATAACAACACACAAGTTGTTCAGGTACTCAGACCTCTACCACAGTTATACGTGGGGTACACAAAGGTATAAAGAGTTTGGTGTGAGGATTTCAGTATCCTCCAGTTCATCTTAGGATTCAGTGTGTGTCCAAACAGACAGAAGCACACACACTGCTCGTAATGGAATAAAAATGATCAAAGTAGAGTAATAATATGGAGATGAGTTTAGAATTTTCTTGTGTGATTTCAATGTAGCTCTGGACTCCTTTGGATTGAATCAGATGAAGCTTTGATCCCTTATCTATAAGTTGTCTGGAAAACAGAGTGTTGTGGTTCTGTTCCTTCACTTCTAGTATAGGTGTTTATCTTGAATGTGAGAGTATTCCTTGTAGCACTTGAAATTCCTCTTTTAACTTCTGTTCTTGATGTGTATGATTGTTCTTCAAGTTCTTCATATGTTATTCTATGCATTTACATGTGTATCTTCTTGTATGTGTCTCGTATGTATCTTATGTTCTTCCTTACGTATATGTCTCTCTATTCTCCAGTAGCTCGATATTCCTTTTATTCCTTTAGATCCGTCAATGGGAATGATCAACTTTTACAAGTATGAGGTACGGTTCCCTGACATGCCAACAACCCACATTAATTAATAGCAGTTGCATTGAATTAAGAAAATATGATCGTTATCATTATATTAATAATATCATCAAAGTATAGAGTTTGTGTAACAGTGACTGGTTAACAGTCATCTTCCATCAGTAGCTCTCTGTCGGTAGACTTGTAACAATAGCTCTTATAGAAGTAGCTTATGTATCAGTAGATCCATGTGTAGTGGTAGCTCCTTGTATCGATAGCTCCATCTGTCGGTATCTCTTCCTTGTTATCAGTGGCTGTTATCATCGGTAGCGGTAACTCTCTCTATCAGTATCTTCCTCTATCAGTAGCTCCATTCTATCAGTAGCTCCACTCTATCAGTAGCTTGTATCGGTGGACTTGTATCGGTGAACTTGTATATCAGTGACCTTGTCTATCAGTGGACTTAGTCTATCAGTGGACTTGTCTAATAGTGAACTTGTATCAGTGAGCTATATCAGTGAGCTATTCTGTATCAGTCAGAATTATAACTATCAGTGACTTAAGAACATAAATGCTTACAAAGAAACTATTCTATGCATATTAGTTTTAGATTGAATCAATATCACACTTCATCGTTGTTAAACATAAATAAACATTGATTAATATATTCCATGATATTATATGATTATTTGGACATCCATACTAACTCTATAACATGAATTCATAATTATGAAACATAATTATTATATAGATAAGCATGATTTGGGATCATCAGAACATATCTAATCATATTTGAGATTATCAAAACAGGTGAGTCCAACAATCTCCCCCTTTTTGATAATCACAAATTATGGCATTATAATCCAGAATAAACTTTAATGAATTAGAGTAAAATAAATCTAATGTAATTTCTCAGTGTGTTCAGATCATAACTCTCAAATGTATCAGAGCTCCTCAAATTTATCATAGTTAAACTTTGAAAAAACATAAGAGTAAAAAAAATAGAAAATTTGTTTTCCCAAGAGACGCATAGTATAATTTTCTCCCCCTTTGTGTAATTTCTCCCAAAATTGTAAGTTCTCCCCATATTATAATTTTTCTCCCCCTTTGTGATTAAAAAAAAGAGAAAAACAATGGTGCATAGCGTAAAAGAATAAGAGAGAAAACAAACAGTTGCATTTCACATGACAAAATTACATGAGGTAGTACAAAATAAATACAAGAAGTACAAAGTTTCCTATCAAAATATATAGCCTCATTCAATCAAACTCCTAGATGTCCACTTGGGATTTCCCTTTAGGATTAGAGGACTGAGTTTGGGTAGGTTGAGATGAAGGCTTGGGTAGTCCAGTAATTATCAAAGGTGGTTCAACTACTGAAACAATGCCAAGTCTATAATGAGTACTCCTCTGTGTGATCATAGGAGTCAGGCTTCTGATTGCCTGAGTAGGAGTCATTTGAGGTGTGGAACCAATAGAACCAGTGGTAGGTAGGGAAGGAGGCACGATGATAGGTGTACTGTCCACATGCAGGAATGGCAGTACGAGATTCTTGAAATCCATAATGATACCTCCCCCCCTCTCCATGACAGAGATGAAATTGTCATTGTTCTCCATAATTTTATCCAAAGCATAGGTCAAATTCCCGAGCTTACTAACTTGTTCTTTGAAGGCTTGAGTGAATGGGGGAAGTTTCAGATTCTCTAACAGTATCTTGAAATGATTGGTTAGCTGATGCTTGGTGTATACTCTCTAAAAATAATAATCAATTTTGTCTTTGATTTCCTTCTAGGATGCAGTATCATCTCTCATATAATCTTGGACGATTTTTCTGATATACCTGGTGGTAGTAATCACCTGAGAATTAGATGAGCTATTGGCACTAACTTGACCAAGTTCTTCTTTCAGCATAGATCTAAACTATTCCACATCAACTAATACTTTGGATACACCAAGATGTACTACAGTAAAATCTATTGTTTCTTTGAAAGACTGAGTCAAATTACTTATCAAATTTTTCACAAAAAAATCCCGATTACTGACATGCGTTTTTATGGTCTTCTTAAAATCTTCAAACACACCACAAAATATTTCACTATACCTAGAATGTAGTTTATGTCAGTATCAACTTGAGATTTAGAACTCATGAAGGTATCAAATGAAGCAACAGATTTCCTTAGAGAGTCAACATCCTCTGATAAACTTTTAACTTGATTTTGACATTCTTTTACTTCATCCATCACTTCTGTCACAACACTTGACAAAACACTTCCCAGAGAAGATACCAAAGAACTTTCCATATTACTTAGCTCTTTAACAAAACAGGTTTTCAATTCAGATTTCATTGCCTCAAGATCTCCTTTTCTCACAATGCCTTCAGGCAGAGCTAGAGGAGCTAATGGTCGAGCAGTAACTTCTTCTGATAAAATATCATAAGACACAAGATGCCTTATAATGGGTGTCTCATCATCAAAATCAGGATAGTATATTCCCAATACAACAAATCTTGGATCCACAGACCAATATTCCACTTCACAGGTCACAGAAACTGATCTTATCCTTACAGGTTGCTCCCCCTCAACCTGAGCTTCCATCACCATATCTGCAGCAACAACAACAACCTCATTGGATACTTTCTATTTATAAGATTCATCTACAACCATATTTATATCCAAACCAGGTGGCACAGGCTGGGGTATATTAGCAATAGGTACTGGTCTGTCCACTTCAAGAACCTCCTCAACAGGCATAATAGAGCTCTCAATCAGGGGACTGAGACTCAAACATGTACTTCCAATTTTCAGATACCTTTTCTTCTTCGTCATCACTACTACTAGAATCTGGAGAAATACCCTTATGATCTGATCTAGGTAGTTCTTCCTCATTTACAGAGATTTCTTCAACACTTTCTCCCAGAATTTCTTCCTTTCTAGGTAGGGTCACAGGTGGACTTGCTTTTCCATATGATACCTCTTCAGCAGCTAGGCTTGGAGTCAAATAAGGATACCCTCCATCTTCTATATAGGTATCCTCCTCAGCATCATCATCACTGTATTGAGGTTACTCCTTGTCAGGTCCTAGACCTAGATCCCTCACATCCTTTGGTCTGAAATTATGGTCAACAGGGTTAAATTTATCATAAAATTTCTCATCATCACTAACCCATTCTATTCTCCACAGGTTCCAGCTAATCTTCATGTATTTGCAAATAGTTTTGGTGATACAATAGTTGTCCTTCACAACTACAGTCTCATCTTGAGACCCAACTATTCTATTTACTTTAACCATTAAAGATATCAACTTGGCAAAGAACAAGGCATTTGTTTTTGATTTCGGCCTAGTCATATCCTCAATTTGAATCATCAAAAGCCTACACAGATTTACTTTGACAACATGCCTTAGAAGATAACACAATAATATATCTTGGAATCTAATGTTTTCAAAATCTCCTCTTCTTAGACTTAACACATGCTGGATGAATTTGAACAGTAACCGGTTTTCTCCATCCATTTCTATAGAAACTACTTTTCTTGGTATACCATCTCCATTTAGCTCTTCCAAAGTAGTTTCATAATCAAAAACATCACTAGCATGGGGTAAAAACTTTGAATAAAAATTAAATATACCTTCATGGGGTACCCTCAAACAATCAACCCATTCCACTGAGGAGAATGAAACTTCGTTTCCATTAACAAATGAGAAGACCCGATTCTCATTATCCAGTTTTTCAAATTTGAGAAACTCATAGAAATCTTTAACCAAATTAGGATAATATGGTCCATTATTGTTTGAGAAGCACTCAACCCATTCCTTTTTTTCAAGCACTCTTAGAATTAATGACTTACTGGTCATCAACCATTCTGCGCATGGCTCTTTCTCAACTACTATTTCCCTTTTTATGAGATGCGGGTTTATAGGTTTCTTTACTTCACTGCCACCACTAGACTCTTTTTTGAGTCTCTTTACATTCAGCTCATCACCCTCTTCACTGAATTTCAGTCTCTTCACTCGTGCCATTCTACGAATCGCGAGGCTTAGGGTTCCAGAGAAACGAAGGTTTGGGAGCTAAGGTTTGAATGTAAAGGGTTTGAGATGGAATGAAATGAGGTTAAGACTAATGTTTTATCATTTAGTAATCATGAAATAAATAAATAAAACATAATAAATATAATAAAAATGATACAGATTCCGGAAACTAAAAACACAAGGTTTAAAATAGCGCAAACTAGCGGTAACATATACCGGTGATGATTCCTGACGGTGAGGTCCACTAACTGTGAGGTTCTAACAGTGAGGTCCATACTAGTGATGTATAATGGTGAGGTCCATACCAATGAGTTATAATGGTGAGGTCCATACTAGTGAAGTATACTTAAACTGTTAGAAAAAATTTATCATTCCTAATTCATGTTTGATGTAATTTTACCTCTCTAAATTTAATGGTTTGGTAAATATATTAGCCAACTGATGTTCAGTGCCAATGAATTCAAGAGTTATATCACCTTTTTGAAAATGATCTCTCAAAAAGTGATGTCTTACATCAATGTTCTTATTCCTAGAGTGAGACACATGATTCTTGGAAATGTTGATTGCACTGGTGTTATCACAGTTTATAGATACATGTCTAAATTGACATACATAGTCCAATAGAGTGTGTTTCATCCATAGAATTTGTGCACAAAAATTACCAGCAGCTATGTACTCTACTTCAGAAGTAGACAATGCAACATACTTCTACTTTTTACTACACCATGATACTAAGGATTTACCTAGAAAGTGACATGTTCCTGATGTACTCTTCCTATCTAACTTTCAACTAAAAAAGTCAGAATCTGAATAACTTATTAAATAAAAATATTGTCCTTTTGGATAAAATAATCCTAAATTAGTAGTATGTTTAAGATATTTGAAAATCCTCCTAACAACAAGTAAGTGTGATTCTTTTGGATTCGCTTGAAATCTTGCACACATGCACACACTAAACATGATATCTGGTCAACTAGTAGTAAGGTAAAGAAAACTCCCAATCACACCTTTGTTATATGTTTGATATACTGTTTTCTTATCTTCATCAATGTCCAATTTACATGTGGTACTCATAGGTGTATCACATCCCTTATTACTATCCAGATCAAAACATTTTATATGATCCTTTGTATATTTTATTTGATTTAAACAGATACCATCATTATTTTGAAAAACTTGAAATCCAAGAAAGTATTTGAGTTCTCCCATTAAACTCATTTCAAATTCACTTTTCATACTCTTTGAAAAATCAATACACAAATAAATTTTAGAAGATCCGAAAATAATATCATCAACATAGATTTTTACTATCAAAACATCTTTGGAAATCCTTTTGATAAAAATAGTTGGATCAACAATACCTTTAATAAAACCTTTTGAAATAAGAAAATTACTAAGTCTATCATACTAAGCTTGTAGATATTATTTTAAACCATATAAAGCTTTAGAAAGTTTAAAAACTCAATTTGGAAAATGAGGATTAGTAAATCCAGGTGGTTGTTCAACAAAAACATCTTCAATTATAAAACCATTTAGAAAAGAACTTTTAACATCCATTTGATATAACTTGAAATTTAGATGAGCAACATAAGCAAGTAGAATCCAAATAGATTCTAACCTAGCTACATGTGCAAAGGTTTCCTCATAGTCTATTCCTTCTTCTTGACTATATCCTTGTGCAACTAGTCTTTCTTTGTTTCTAATGATATTTCTAGATTCATAAACTTTGTTTCTAAACACCCATTTAGTGCCTATGGTCAAAGTGTCATTAGGTCTGTCTACTAATTCACAGAATTTGTTTCTTTCAAATTGATTTAATTTTTCTTGCATATCCATTACCAAAAATTCATCATTGATGGAATCATTGATATTTTTAGGTTCTCATTGTGAAAGAAAAGCTTGATGTTCAACATGATTTCTTATAGAATCCCTAGTCTGAGTTCCTATATATAAGTATCCTACTATAACATATAAAGTATGGTTTTAAGGGTCCTAGTTGGTCTAGTAATGGTAGGTCTAGATATTTCAGGTTCATTTACAGGTTCGGATTCAACAGAAACAGGTTTTGGAAAATTTCCAGAACCGGTTGTCTTAACAACAGGTTCACTGTTTTTTTCATTAAGGTTTAGAATTAACATATCTTCTTCAAGATTTTCAAGAGGGGTCTTAAGTTCATGTGGATAAGTTTCATCAAATTTGATATATACAGATTCTTCCACATATTTGGTCCTCTTATTAAATACTCTATAATCTTTTCTAGATATAGAATAACCTATAAAGATTCCTTCATCGCTTTTGTATGAAAACTTATCAAGATTATCTTTAGTATTTAGGAGTAAGACTTTGCAACCAAAAAATATAAAGTAATTAACCTTAGGCTTCCTATTATTCCATAGCTCAGAAGGGGTCCTTTTGAGAATTGTTCTAATCAATAATCTATTTATAATATAACACGCTGTATTAACAGCTTCATCCCAAAAGTAAACAGGTAGATCATATTCATTAGGAATAGTTCTTGAAATTTCTTAAAGTGTTCTATTTCTTCTTTCTACTAAACCATTATTTTGAGGTGTTCTAGGGGTAGAGAAATTGTTACTATAACCATTATGTGAGAAATAAGTTTCAAACTCATGATTTTAAAACTCACAACCATGGTTGCTTCTCAGGGTCTTAATCTTATGTCCACTTAGGTTCTCTATAGACTTGGAGTATTTAATGAAATAAGAACAAGCTTCACTTTTGTGATCTAGAAATTATACCCAAGTATATCTAGAAAAGTCATCTACTAGAACATAAACATAGTGCTTCCCATTTAATCTAGAAACTCTAGATGCTCCAAATAAATCCATATGAACCAACTCGAGAGGTTGAGAAGTTGAAACTTATTTCTTTTATTTGAAAGAAACTTTATGTTGTTTTCCCTTTTGACAAGGATTACAAACTTCATCTGTTAGAAATTCTAGTTTGGGAAGGTCTCTAACTAAAGCTTTCCTAGTCAGTTTCCTAAGTGAATAAACATTGCAGTGTCCTAATCTTCTGTGCCATAGCCATCATTATTTATGAAATGCATTTAAAAAAGTAACATTTTGTTTAGATAAAGAATCCAAATCTACAACATATACATTTTCATTTCTTAATGCAGTAAATACCAAAACATTTTTAGAATTAAAAACATTACATGAATTATTTTCAAATTTTACATTGAATCCATCATCACACAACTGAGAAATACTTAACAGATTGTATTTTAATCCATCAACAAATAGTACTTTAGAAATTAAAAATGAATCAGTGTTACCAGTCTGGCCTAAGCTAGTGATTTTTCCTTTTGAGTTATCCCCAAAGGTGATATGTCCTCCATCAACTTTGATTAAGCTCTTAAATCATGAGCAGTCTTCTGTCATATGTCTTGAATATCCACTGTCTAAGTACCATATCTTTCTACAGGAACTTTTCAAGTAAGTTTCCTACAAAACAGATTTAGACAGAAGATAATTTTGGTACCTAAATTTTCTTGGGTCCAGAAAGGTTAGCAAGTAAAACTTTAGGCACCCATATTTTTCCAATGGATTTTCTATAATTAACAGATTCAAAATATTTTGATAAATAAAATTTTCTTGGTCTATAAGAATTTGATTAGCTAGACGAGGCATAAGAATTTCCAGAACTTGAACTAGAAGCATACTATCCATATTTTGGAATAAATCTACTTTTAACAATATTTCTTTGTCCAGGCTGGTAACCTATACCAGCAGTATACTTTTGTGAAACTTGTTTTCCAAGAATTTGAGTGAGAGTGGTTTTTCCACTTGTAAAATTCTCTAAGTCTTTTCTAAGTTGCTCATTAGACAATTTAAGTTCAGTATTCTTCTTCAAGAGTTGATAATTCTTTTCCTTTTCTATACTAAGATCAGAACTAACAATACTAGTCAAGGAATACTTCTTCTTTAATGATTTTTACTTATCTCTCAGCTCATTAAAAGTATATTCTAAAATATTACAGTATTCAGATAATTCAGCTTTAGATAGATTATCATCATTATTTGAATCAATTTCATTCCCAGAATAATAATCATTGTGCATAGGGGAATTAAGTGTTCCCTTAGATGTTTCAGTCATGAAACACATGTTGGCATGGTTCTTTTCTTCAGAATCAAAAGCTTAAGATACACTTGAGCTGTCTTAAGAAGCACTCCATGTAGATTTCATGGATTTCTTGTATTTCTTATCCTTATAGTCATACTTTTTCTTAAATTTTAGTTTTGGACAGTTAGCTTTGACATGCCGTTTTCTTTTGCACTCATAGAAAAATATTCTATAATCTTTTTCAGTTTTCCTCCAGTCTTTCTTCCAATTTCCTCGTTGATCATACTTACCCTTATAATTAGATTTTTTGAAGAATTTCTTCTTTCTGTAGAATTTATTGAATCTCCTGGCTATCTGAGCCATCTCTTCATCACTGTCTAAGTCATAATTTTCACTAGTTGAACTTTCTTCAGTTATCTGAACCTTCTATTTTTCCTTGGTCTTTGAGGTAGTAGAATTAAATGTCACTGAATTCTTCTTAGGTTCATCATCTTCCTCTATATTCACTTTTATCTCTTCTTCATACATCATCAATTTTCCAATCATCTCCTTGACAGGTAGCTTGCCAATGTCACATGATTCTCGTATAGAGACATAGGTTCCTCTCTATCTATCTGGTAGGCATCTCAGTATCCTCATGATTTTCTCTTTTGTTGGAACAAATTTTCCCAATTAGATCATTTTATTAACTATCTCATTAAACCTGAGATATATATCAAAAATAGATTTATCATATTTCATTTTAAAATTATCATACTTAATAGTGTATGTGTTTAGTCTCATTTCCTTAACATTGGTTGTTCCATCATGGGAAATTGCCAAAGTATCCCAAATTTCATAAGCAGTCTTACAAGAAGATATTCAATTAAATTCTTCATCTCCTAAAGCACAATACAGATCATTCATTTATTTACAATTATTATTATAAGAAGCTTTCGTAGGTTCATCTCAAGTAGTTCTAACAGTTTTTGGAATCTTATACTGAGTCTCTATAACAGTCCAAATGTCAAATCCCATACTTTATAAATGGATTTTCATTTTTATTTTCCATTTTTATTTTCCATTGGGCATAGTTGACACCATTAAAGAAGGGTGGCCTATTGGTAGCTACACATTCTAATATGTTATCCATACTAACTAATTTTTAAAAAGATATATAAAGGTATAAAAATTTATACTTAACAGAAATTTTGAGATATGTAAGATACAACTAAAATCACAGTTGAATTTTTTTCACAAATAGAGTGTTTTGAAAAACTTTTATCTACTCACTCTGATACCAAATGTTGTCCCAGAGGAATACTCAAGAGGGGGGTGAATTGAGTTCCTATTAAAAATTTCTGTTTAAAAGATTTATATTGAAATCTCCCAATTCAGAAAACAAGTTAAACTGCAGTGAATTTATAAAGATTGTAAGTGTTCACTTAGTTTCTCAAAGATTGATTATTTCTTAGTTAACTTAATATGAAGATTAAGTTAGATTTTGAAACTAACTTACTGGATAGAAATAATTACAAACACTTTCTAGTTCAACTATCTGATTTACTTTAAAATAGATTTGAATTTCAAAGTAATTAATAGGAGAATATTGAAAATAGTTTAGACTAAAATAAGATGCACAATAGTTTTAACCAAGAGATTCAATCTCAAGATGAGACTTAGTCCTCTCAAACAGTTTATATATAACTTTGATCCACACCCTGGTTGGGGTTTACAACAGTACTCAGACTGTCCAGGTCCTCAGACCTCTACCACAGTTCTATGTGGGAAAGCAACAACAACAGCACACAGGCTGTCCAGGTCCTCAGACCTCTACCACAGTTCTACGTGTGATAAAAAAATGTATAAAGAGTTTGGTGTAAAGATTTCAATATCCTCCAGTTCATCTTAGGAGTCATTGTGTGTCCAAATAGACAGAAGGACACACACTGCTCGTAATGTAATAAAAATGATCACAACAGAGCAATAATATGGAGAAGAGTTTAGAATGATCTTGTGTGATGTCAAGGCAGCTCTAGACACCTTTTTATTGAATTAGATGAAGCTTTGAGTCCTTATCTATAAGTTTTCTGGAAAATAGAGTGTCATGGTTCTGTTCCTTCACTTCTAGTATAGGTGTTCAGCTTGAATGTGAGAGTATTCCTTGTAGCACTTGAACCTCCTCTTAATTTCTGTTCTTGATGTGTATGAGTGTTCTTCGAGTTCTTCATATGTTCTTCTCTGCATGCACATGTGTATATTCTTGTATGTATCTCGTATGTATCTTCTATTATTCCTTACGTATATGTCTCTCTATTATCCAGTAGCTCAATATTCCTTTTATTCCTTTAGCTCTGGCAATGAGAATGATTACCTTTTATAGGTACGAGGTACGGTTCCATGAAAAGCGAACAACCCACATTAATTAATAGAATTTGTATTGAATTAAGCAAATATGACCATTATAATTATATTAATAATATTATCAAAGTATAGAGTTTGAGTAACAGTGACCGGTTAACAGTCATCTTCAATCAGAAGATCTCTGTCGGTAGACTTGTAATGATAGCTTTGGTAGAAGTAGCTCATGTATCAGTAGCTCCATGTGTAGCAGTAGCTCCTTGTATCAGTAGCTCCATCTATCAGTAGCTCTTCCTTGTTATCAGTAGATGTTATCATTGGTAGCAGTAGATCTCTCTATCAGTAGCTTCCTCTATCGGTAGCTCCATTCTATCGGTAGCTCCACTATATCGGTAGCTTGTATCAGTGGACTTGTATCGATGAACTTGTATATCAGTGACCTTGTCTATTAGTGGACTTAGTCTATTGGTGGACTTGTCTAACAGTGAACTTGTATCAGTGAGCTATATCAGTGAGCTAGTCTGTATCAGTCAGAATTATAACTATCAGTGACTTAAGAACTTAAATGCTTATAAATAAACTGTTCTATGCATATTAGTTCCAGATTGAATCAATATCATACTTCATCATTGTTAAGTATAAATAAACATTGATTAATATATTCCATGATATTATATGATTATTTTGACATCCATACTAACTCTAGAACATGAAGGAATAATTATGAAACATAATTATTATATAGATGAGAATGATTTGGGATTATCAGAACATATCTAATCATATTTGATATCATCAAAACAGGTGAGTCCATCAATTTGGAAAGCTATAAAAAGGACAGGTATAAGGCTATCCTACTAAAGAAGCACACCCATATTCCTGATCTAGGAGCAAGGTCTAGGTGATAAGAATGTGCAATAGAAGGAACACAGAATACACAGACTACTGCCCACTATTAGGTTGGGACATGGTCAAAATATCAAGAATAAGGTAAACATCTCATTTAAGGAATCCTATTCATTTAAACCTCTTTAGATTCATTCTTATTTATTTAGTTATTAGAATCACGATCCATTTAATTTTGTCACCAATTCCAATTCATAATGCCCCATAAACCTTATAAATTGAAATTGGCATGTCAACTAACTATATCATGGCCCTTTCACTAGACAAAAAGTGTAACAGTCCATGGTTTTGGTTTGATCAGATGAGATGTCATTGTCACTCACCAAACAAACCAACTAATGTGGTGTTATTGGTCAATTAAACCAATTATTACATCATTGATAATACTAGCACACTACAAGACACAATAAACAAGTCACAAACATAAATCACATAAAATATAAACAATTCAAGCAGAAATTAAATATGGCATGGCATAATGAATGTCAATTTTATATCCTAAGGTGCCTAATTTGATGCATGATTCTAACATGACCTCATATCATCGGGCTAAAATAATAAATATCTCATCATGAAAATAACAGATCAAATCAAGTGAGTCTCCCAATTGTGAAATCCAATAAAATGTAACATCATAATCAAAAACAACATTTACCCATCATAGGAAATTTGGGTTTCCCCTGTATGTGGGGTATCTACACCTAGGAATAGGCTAATGAACAAATTCTAATGTCCCAGACTCCTTTCAAATCCCAAAAATTAAGACAAAATAAAAAAAATCCTATGATACAACTTTGTAGAATCTTTCCCTGAATGCCATTCATCGGTTCTCCGAGATGGTTGGACACAAGACCTCAAGCACACCTCCCCAAATTCTAGAGGCTTATGACTAGAAATGAGGGACTTAGGTAAGTTTGTGGGCAGACTATTACCTCATTGATCAGAGTAGAGCGCAATAATAAATATATAATAAACAAAAGAAATAATTATAGCATCCATATAACTGTGGAAACCAAAATCATAATCATACAAGATAAAGAAATAAAGTACAGAAGATAAATATTAATAATTGTTATAAAAGATTATGGAATTTCATGTTCTATACAAAAATAAATATGTAGGTACAGGGGATACAAGCATATAAAACATTATGACAAAATATACATAGACCAAAAACTGCTAAAACTAGCATCTCGAGCATAGGCTCTATACTCTGCTCCCAAATCCATCCTAAAAAGGTAAATCAAGCATTGGAAGCTAGATGCTTCCCTTTATTAGTACTTGAAATCATAAAGTCTACTCAAGTACCAAAGGCGCCCGAGTAGGGTGTGAGATACAATCTTAGTAGTCCTACACCCACAATGTTTAGGCCTTTCCATTTCATGAAATAATGAATAAGAAGTGTTCTATATTTGATTTAAATGAAATAAAAAATAAATTAATAAATGCATTGGACTGGTTTCCAGTTGGAGACTCGCCCACTCAACCTACTTCGGCCTAAGCTAGTGTGTTTGAACTGAAGGAACCTGAAATGGTAAAGTGATATGGATACATTTCTAGGTGATGGAATTTCCCAAAAGACAGTGCTTGGGCTTGGAGAACATATCCCTAAATTTATTTCAAAATTGAGGACCATTCTCATTTTAAAATCATTCATTTTCTCTTTTTAATTAAATAAAAATCTCTTAATAAAATGTAATGAGGCATCCTGATCCATTCCATAGTAATCCGTGGGGAGTTAACAAGTATCAATAGAGGGGATCAATTCATGACCAATGACAAGGAGTCTATCCATGATGACCAAGGAATGAAGTCTCATGTGTCACTCCATGTATGGTGTAAAAAGACCAGTGCTAACCTCTGAGTCCATACCTGGTATCACACATAAGGACCCAAGTCTCTCTCGAGGCATAGTTCAACCAACCGTGCCTTTGAGAACGCATAAGGGGTCTCCTCTAGGGAAATGGTGTCACTTGTTTAGAGGTGAAAAATAGAAAATACTTAGTGATCCCATCTTAGGCATAACTGATATTGCCCTCGACATGTTTATAATTCCTCAACAATTCTAACAGTATGGAATGAGATTCCATCCAAGGTGTTCTTAACTTGAAACCCATTATATCACCCTCGGTACTAAGGTGAAGCATTTAAAAAATAAAATCATTTATAATATATCAATTATGAATTACCATTTCATTTAATTTCAGTAATTAGATCACATTAGGATCATGTGTCAAGGAATTCCATTGGGCACTTTCATTCCAGTCATATGGCATAAATAATTTAGCACTTAGCCAATTGATTTAATTATACCATATAACTAAGGCATAGTGCATAGGGTCTAACCCATGGTTCAACTATGAATTCAACTAGACAAGGTCTCAAGGAAATAATTATTCGATGACACACCATAAGGGAATTAATCTAGTTTAGAAAAAAAGAGCCAATTTGTCCTCTAATGAGGTGCATATCCAATTGGATGGAATAACTCAAGGAGATCAACCCAAGGGGTTGATTCGCCACTTACTTGGGTATCCAAAAGAATGATGTGACATCCATTTTTAATTTAACCGAAAAATTAGTGGTGAAAGCAGAAAATACTGACTCACAGTATAACAACACAATTTATGAAATGGAATGAAATGAAAGGAACTTAATGTGACCACCTACCTTAGCCTCATAAAGGCTTCTCTCAGTTAGAGTCAACCTTTGATTCAAGATAGGTTGGAAGAAAATTAAGAAACCATCAAATGAACTAAAAATGGTAAAATGAGATTGCACCCAAATAGAACAATAGATGGGATGAAGGACTTGAAATAGATTAGAGAGTATTCAATATCGTACCTCTATCTTCCCTTTGGATTTGATGATGAGTAAAGAATTAGAGTCTGTTTGAAGGAGTTGCTTGAATAACTAGGTTATTTGAAGGAGGAGGGTTTCTTATAGGAGTAGGATCATCCAGCCATTGGAAATGAAGGGATGGAGAGAAAAATGCTTAATTCATTTAAGAGGGTTAAAAAGGTAATTTCACCCAAAAACACCACTGTGCATGGTTTAGCTGCACGGTTTCTAAACTGTCCACCAATCATGCACCATTCACTCAAAGGGGTGCATCACACAGTTAGGCACACGGTTTAACTAACAATGTGAAAAACATGAAAAATAAATATGTTCTAAAGTCCTAGAGCACCACACGGTCATGCACCCTAGGGCGCATGGTTGTAGAAAAACTGTGCATCCCCTGCTACTTCACTATCTATAGTTGTACTATTTAGGGAAATCGTGTGGGCTAGGTTGCACAATTTATTCCAACTCTACAACCCAGTATTTTCTTCCCATTTTGGGACTCTGGGCTCCGAATGAGCCTCATATGCACCCAAACCCTTCTCGCATTTATTAGGTATCATTAACACATTCATTTAAAAGAATTATAAAAAAATAATACTACATACCTTTTTAAAATTCTGGATGTTACAAATTTTGACTCAACAATCCCCCCTTTTGAAAATTACAAAACACAACCCCTAAATAGAACTAAAATATAAATAAATTTAAAAATACTTACTCCCAATATCTTATAGATTTAATAACTTTAACCTTTTTTACTTATTTCTCTATTTATTCCTTACTTGATTTCTCCCCCTTTCTTGAACAAACATTATCCAAATTTTTTTTTTGGATATTATGTTTTCTCATTCTTTCTCCCCCTTTACGATTTTCAAGAAATGTAGGGAGGTAGAAAGTATAACTGAAATGATGGATAAATAAACATTAATATGAAACAATTTTATAAAAAAATGAACAAACATACATCTAAAAAGTATATGAAAATATAACCATCCAAAAAAATAAGGGAACATTCATTAGAAACATTCATAAAAAATAAAATTTATTTATTACAAAACTTTTCAAGGTTTCAAAAGAATAGAATCAATATTTCTTCAAAATTTTCGTCAAAATAACCCTAAACTTATTCACATCATCTTGATACTTTTTGATTTAGAAACTATAGATTTGAACTTTATTGTATCTTCTTGAAAGATTTTATTCTCACTCTTAAAATTTAGAACTTATTCTTCTTAAGATTGAATCTTCTTGATTTGTTCTGAAATATCATCATCCTATTATATTGCTAAATATTTGAGATCATCAATTTATCTTGTGCTTTCATTGAATTCAAAACTTAGATCCCTTGTAATCTTCACAAATTTTTTAAATATTTTTTTATGCCTTTGATTTTCTCATCATAGAACTTTATATCACACTCGATATGCTTTATCTATCTAATAATTTTTTCTAACTTCCTTGAGTCTGCTTTAAACCTTCCTTTGAAATCTTTAAAATCAACTTCATTTTGGATAACAGTCTCTGCGAGTTGTTTAAAAAAATACAATTTTCCAAAAAGTTTATCTTCCCTTGGATATACTTGCATCATGATTTAATATCAGGGAAATAATGAAGAGTATCTTCAAGATTATTAATAACTTCATTGAAATAAGTCATCCTCATTTTCAAGTCTCTGATTACTTTTACTGGGGGAAGAGTGGGTTGGATCAGATGATACTTCTAGAACAAATGTAGTTGGAGGTCTTTAAGAATGATTTTCTTCTTTATTTTCACCATATTTTTTCCAGAAACTTATACTACTTCTTGAAATTTTTTATCGAACTCAGGTGTATCCAGAACCTTAGACTCTGAATATATATATTCTTATTATGAAGTTTCATCATTATATGATACTTCTATATCTGTATCCTTCTGATATTTAGTTTATAGATAATTAGAATATGTTTTCATACTCTCTTCATCTTCTTTAAAATTTTCCAACTCTTTGGCATGTTAATCTTCACTTTGAGACTTCAATTTTCTAGATTTTTTAATAAATTTCTAAAATTTTGTTCAATATCTTCAGACTGATATTTTCAACAACAACTTCTTTTTATTTTTCATTTTTAATAGACAGAGGAGGTTCTAAATTTTGAGACCATTTTACTTCTAATGGAATTTACTGATGATTTTTTGGTTATAAAAATGATAGAGAAGAAACAAAAAAAATCTTCTCCTTGCATTTCCACTTCAATGATGGCATGAAATTGTTAAATAACCTTTAGAAAACTTTTATCAACCTTTTCTTGTTTGAATTTATGCATCTATCTCTACTTATTTTCCTCTTTTTGAATATTGTTATAGGTTTGTTTATTAAGTGTTAAGGCCTCAGCCATATCCAAACCAAATCTTGGATCATCAGGTTTTTTATCTTCTTTCTTCTTCAAGAAATGTTCAAAATCCTCATCAAACATCATCTTAGATTTATTCTTTAGAAAATGAGGGTAAACATGTCTTATATTTCTCTTCTCTAGCAATAGTTATTTTAACTTTTGAGATTCTACTTTGGTCACAGATTTGTATGAATTTTCAATGACCCTTTTTAATTTTGGAAGAAAAATAAGTCTCATCCCGATAATAGTTTTCTCACTAATAAAAGAAACTTTATCCATCATATGAGTTTCTTTATTCTTTATCTTTTGAACTTCCATGAAGTTTACTAAAATTATATTTGGGAAACTTAAAAATAAGAGAATATTCAACTTAATAATTCCCTGCTTTATAGTATCTATATAGAGAAACAGAAACTTCACAAGATTAAACATTCTCATATTACACAAAAAATACAAAACATATATATCTTGCACATTCAATGTATCTCTATCTCCTTTCCTAGGAATATATAAATTCTATATCTAGATAGCTATTATCCTTATGTCCAAATATAAATAGTCAAATTTTCTAACTTTATCATAAAAATAAAACAAATAAGTTTCTACTCTATTTTTTGAAACTTTCCAAATTATGAGGTAACTTGTGGGTAACAATATTAGCTTAACCTTCAAAAGGAATTCTGATTAACTTATCCACTTTTTGGAAATCTAGTTTATAAAATTCTTTAAATAGGGAAAAAGTAATAACTTTAACACCTTCTTCTTTACTAAACACACCCAAATAATAAAATTATCTTACTATTTCTTGATAATGAAGATCACAATCTTCTTTATCAACATAGATAATTTCCCAAAATTTAAAACTAATATAAGACTTTAGAATTTATTCATACTTTTCAATCTTATGACTTTAAATTAACATTTCCTTCACTTACAGTCTATTTTCTAAATCAATTGAGGGGGAAATTTACCTTGATCTAAAAAAGCTTTTGGAAATGGATGAACCTTTAGGAATTGTACGAACTAGAAAACAAATGGATAGAGAAGAAATATACTAGAAAGAACTGATGAAAAAATTAAGTTTTAAATAAATGAGTGGTTATCCACACCACTTTATATAAGTTTGAGAATAGAGATGATTCATCTTCTCCCAGATCCATTGGCTAAAAAAGAAAACTTTTTTTAATCAATGGTTAATAACTTTCCTGAAAGATGAAAATAAATTCATTGAACTCTTAAAGTTTTTTTTATAATCTTTTGAGAAGAATTTTATCTAACGAAGATTTTTTTAAAACAAAAACTTAAAAGTTTGTAATTTTTTTATAAATTTATAAAATTAAAATTTTATAAAAAAAATAAAACATATTTTAATAATTTATAGTAAAAAAACTAAATATTTATGAATTACCTCTTAGAGAAAAATTTAAAAATTTCTTTAGGAAAGTCTCTCTGGTGATTGTAACTTCTTGGTTTTCAAAAAAAAAACATTGTTCAAAAGTTTTTAAGAAAAGTTTTTTTATATAATTTTTTTTATAAATGTTTGTTCAAAAAAAATTAGAAATTTTTTGTATGAAAAACTTTTTAGAAAAATTTGAAAGAAATTAGAGAAAACTCAAAATAAATAAAGAGTAAAAAAATTGTTTCCCTATTTTTTATGGAGTTTTTTTTAAAGGAGATGGTTTTAAAAAAGTAGATATGAATGATCATTATATGTTGAAAATTCATATATTCTATTTAATATATTCAAATCTATCATAATTGAGTAGTTTTTTAAAAATTTCAGCAAGTTGTTCTTGTGTTCCAATGAATTATAAAGTGATATCTTCTTTTTTTGTGTGGTCCTAAAATAAATGATGTCTTATATTTTTGTGTTTATCTCATGAGTTATGTGATGAGTTTTTACTTAAATGCATGAAAAATTTTCTATCACACAAAATTGGATTTTTGGACAAACTCATTCCAAAATTAGTGAGTGCATGTTGCATCCACAACACTTGAGATCAAAAACTTCCAATTGTCACATATTCAGATTCAATAGTGGAAATTTTTACCAAGTGTTGTTTATTACAATACCATGAAACTAAATATTCTTCTAAAGAATTTCAAGTTCCATATATACTTTTTCTATTCATTTTACATCTAGAAAAATCAGCATCTGAAAAAAATTTTAAAACAAAATTATTGGTAGAAGTATAAAATATACCAATATTCATAATTCCATTAGGATAATGTAATATTAATTTTATAGATTTAATATGGGATTATTTTGAATTTTTATGATATATTTCACATAAAAATACATAAAACATTAAATTTGGTCTACTAGTTATGAGATATAGAAAACTACCAATCATTACTATAAGATCTCATGTCTGTACGAGTAAAAAATTTCTGAAGGAATTTTAATTTTCATTACTGGATGGTTTTAATTTTGAACCATTACTTAAAATGAAATATTGAGAGTTGGGATGGATCAAAATTATTCTTTGAGATGTTTAATGGGGATTATGAGGTAGCTCAAGTGTTCAAATTATATTTGGAGGCTTCGGGTTAAGTTTTGAGAGTTCTGGAGTTCTCTAACCAGGGTGCATAGTTTGGTGTGCATAGTTTAGGAGAAACTGTGTGACCCCTGGATGCTAAGAGAGTTTTTAGTTAATTTTGAACTGGGTGTGTTTCATGGTTACCACGTGGTTAAGGAAAAATTATGCAGGGTTCAAGGGGAAACATTGTGAGGTAAAGGAGGGTCTGAGACATGGTGCACGACCTGCACACAATTTTAGAAAAACCATGTTCCATGTTGCAAAGGGGGTCTAGTGGGATGTTAAATGGTTGGTACAGGGTTATAAAACCATGTATCCAAACCATACGATGGTTTTTGGTGCTGTATAGTGGTAGATGCATGGTTAGTCCATGGTTTGTCTAACCCTGTGGTCTAACCATGAAGGGAATTTGTGATGGAAAAAGGACTCAAGGTTGGTGCACGATTTAGTAAACTATGTGGCCAAACTGTACGGCTACCCAAAACTTCATTAAAAGAGGATTTTACCAAAATTCCACCATCAAGATTTTTATCCACTCCACCCTCTTTCTCCCTCATTTGGTGCACAAGAACCAGGGGGTTATCAATCCCATTCCTCCCCCTTAAATTAATTTGGGGTCATGTTCATGGTATTTATTCATAATTAAAGGTGATATTTCTATTCTTATTCCCTTACTTGTTTCCTCTACTTATTTCTTTCTAATTTCAAATGTTTGGGTTTAGGGATTGATTCTGATTCCACCAGAGCATGGTGGAATCGACCAAAGATGATGGGGCTTTTGTTTGTCTTGCATAAAGAACCCGAGACAACTTTCGTGCATTGTTACGTAATGTTTTGTTAAGGTATGTGTTCATGGTGAATTTTCTTAGGTTTTCTCAGTTAAATTAAATTAATTAATTATTATAATGGTATCAACTCATAGGTATTTGTTCGAAAATGGTTTCGGGAGTCTGTTGTGGATATCCCATGGCGGATGCATGGATTTTCGATAAGAGGTGAACACCCAATGAGTATTTCGGAAGTATGCCAAGTTGGGGTTTAATTATTTATTTAATTATAATTGTGATATTTAATTAATTTTTGTTTCTTGGCCTAAGGATAGAGATTGGGTGTTCAAGACAAGCCCAGTTGGGTGTCGAGGAGTTTGGATGGGAACTTGGATGGGACTTGACAAGGATGTCATTATTTGGAAGTGTTTTGGAAATCTTCATTGATGAGGTAGGTGGTCTAAGAGGTTTACCCATGGTCTTGTTAATTGATTTTCATGTGTATGTGGTTTTTTCCTTAAATCCCACATGTGTTGTGTTTTTTTACTTGGTTAAATTAAATGGATTTTTTATTTAAATTGATACCTTAGACCTTCCACAAATCTTTTTGGATCTATTAGTGTTTATAAGACTGAATCTATGGTTTCCCATGGGGTCATCTATTTCTCAGAAAGGGTGAAGTCAGGTTGTAAAAGGGTAAAGCAGGTGAGTTATGAGATTAACCCGATTTAGCTTATTGGTTGGATTGAGTGAATGGTTAAGGGATACTTGGTAGAAATTGGGAATCAAGGTTTTAAAAACATGTTTAAGGGATGATTTGGAATTCTTTTATGTGTTAAGATTTTATAAAAATTCCTATGAGGATTTTTAAATGGTTTTAAATGTGTGCATTGGGTTTTGACCTGATTTTGGGTTTCAAATGGGGAAAGCTATATTTTGAAATGGTAATTGTTTTAAAATGAGGATTTGAACTCCAAGTGTTTTATAAAAATGTTTTTATAAATGGATTCATATGTTTATTTGAAATGATTGTTTAGTTTCTCCTTAGTGGTTTCCAAATATATTTTAAGGTGGAGATGTTGAACCTTGAAAAGTTATTATTGGTGAAATGATTTAAGGTGTTGGTCATGGTGGTCCTTGCCTATGGTTTTGGGTGTTGTCCAAGGAAGTCCTCACCCATGGTTTACGGTGTTGGTCATGGTGATCCTCACCTATGGTTTAGGGTGCTGGTCATGGTGGTCCTCACCTACGGTTTAAGGTGTTGATTATGGAAGTCCCCACCTATGGTTTAGGGTGTTGGTCATGGTAGTCCTCACCCATGTTTTAAGGTGTTATAAATGGAGGTCCCCACATTTGATTTAGGGTGATGGTCATGGAAGTCCTTACCATGGTTTTGGATGTTGAACTGATGATCCTCTTCTTTAGGCTAGTCCCAGACTGATTATCTAGACACCACTGATGTTTATGTATTGATGGGTGCTAGAATGAGGTTCTATGAATGTCTAATATTGATGTTTATTCTATCTAGATATAGATGATAAATTAGAATCCCTTTTGTTATTCATGGTGTGTTTCACCCTATGTTTTATGGTTTAGATGACCAGCTTAGGTCGATGTAGGTTTGGTTGACCCGGGTGTCACCCTAGAACCTGAGGGTCAGTAGGAAGTAGGCAATATGTTTTTTCCTAGAGATGTACCATTCTATACTATTTATTTATTTCATTGGTCATCTACATAAACTATTTCTAGGACTGATATTTGTTTTAGACACTGTTGGTGGTGACCTACTGAGTTATACTCATACCCTGCTTAGGTTGCCACTACACACAGGTACCCGAAAAACAATCATATATCTATTGTAGGCATAGGTTTGGGTTGAGACCTGTGTTGAGTGTTGCATGATCAGGCAGGTTATCTCGGCTGATACTATGGTGTTGGAGACCGGGTACATGACATGGCTCGAAGTTGGATATAGAGCCTGATGTATTTATTTTTTAGTTTATTTTATACATGTGTGATTGCCCAGTGGGAGATAGATGTTGTATGTGTGGCATGTTTGTTCGGGCCATTACTATATTTCATTTCATTACAGTATGATTTTGTTTCAGTTTATTTACTCTTTCCTCGTAGTTTGATGTTTTGTTATTTACTTCTAGTTGTACACTCTGATATGGGGGTATAGTCTCCTCACAATTTCACCTTAGACCCATGTTGCTAGTCAATAGCCTCTGGAGTATGAGAAGGCATGCATGAGGTCATGTGGTGAACTGTCACAGGGTACCGGTTTAGCGACATCCGAACCAGGATGTTACAAAGTGAAATCAGAGGAGTTAACCTTCCTTTTATTTAATATTTCGGGTTTGGTAGACTGGAGATATAGGAATGTGTCAGATCTTTTAATGGATACTGGGATGGTGTGTCATAGGAAGTCTAGATTACTAGGGTTGGTATTGTTGTCCTTATTGTGATGTTACTGTTTCATTTGATTTTTTTTACTTTGAGTAACGCACATATCGTTCAGGATTTGAAGGATTATGATGGATCCCTAGCTATTGGACCATTGGAAAGAGGCATGATATTTTTTTTTGAATCTTGGACTGTTGAGGCAATGGGTGTTTCATGAATCATGTTATGCATGTAGGATCCACATGTTATAGGCCAATTAGTGGGTAATTTTATGGATTTACTTCTCATGTAAAGTCTTGTGGATCTATTATAATATTCTCGATAATGAGGATGTCAATGCAGTCCTCATGCACAGTTGGTGTAGTGACCCTGGTGGGTTAATGTAGTATAAATGTATGACTCTTAGACCCTTGTGGGTGGTTTTTTCTTGATATTGGTTGTATGACCCGATCCTGTGGGAAGTGATGTAATTCGAAGATGCATAGAGAGGATGGGTGCCCTCATTGTGGGCAATAGTTGTTTTGGCATGTGACATCATCCATTTTTGAGACCCTAGAGATGGGTGTTTTGGTATGTTGATGTTGTGTGATGTTAGGATGGGAGTGTGTTTGATGCACTATGATTTTTAACCTTCTGTGAGTTGGCCTAGTGTTATCATGAGACTTGACTGGTAGGGATTGGTGGAGGAGCTTAGTGAACTTCTTGATGTGACTCCAGTTTAGAAAGTTGGTGCCTTATGGATTTTGAGGGTGAAACATGAGAGGGTTCAACCAAGTTATGTGTTCTTTTGGGGTGCATGAGGAACATATGGATACTTGGACTATTGTAAATTATGCACGAATGGTGCAACATGGTATGGGGTTTAGGCGCATTGGATGAATTTTGAGAGGAAACACTTGTTGCAGAAGAATCACGAGTCACACAGAAGAGTTATTAAAATAAATAAAAGACAAAAAAAATAAGAAGAAGAAGATGAACATGGGAATAACTATTTACATGGTTCAGGAATAATCCCTAAATCCACAAAGAGGAAAAATCACCTCACTGGAAATCGGGAACACAAAATATAGGGAGATCAGATTTTTACACTCACCAAAACCCCAGACCGGGTGCTTAGATCAGGTAATGGTCATGTAGATGATATGTGTCTGATATTTATGAACTAGACTGAGAGTGTAGAAAGTGCTCGAAGGTAATTAGTTTCAGTTGTGGAGTTTTCTATAGGTGATAATCATACAGGTGAAGTAGACCCAGTATGTTTGTAGTGTAAGAAAAATAGATTTTTCTGGTTTTCTTGAGGTGGAAAGCACTTGGAGTGTTGGTGCTTTGGTTGAACATGTGGTTTCTAAGTGCAGGACGGTTAGGTTCCTAGCCTGGTTAACTTTTTCTATGTCTTTTGGAATGTGGTGAGAGTTTGGATGATATTAGTGGAATTATTTAATCACACTAAGGTTTTTAGCGGGTGTGAAAGTGGTTTTGGCTCGGTGGGTTATCTTTGGTTTTAGGAAGCACCATGGGTGATCTTCATTGGGTGAGAGGGACATGAGAGAGATGCATGGCCAGTGGATAGGTCTTGTGAGTCAAGGTTTCATAAGTCTTGACTCATTAGAGTTGGAATCATGTTTTATGGTTGGGTTAAACAATATCATGTAACAAAGTGTTAATGGAATCTTGGAGACACGAGCGGGTGGTGACGTACTATGTCATTTTATTTTTGGATCGGGTGACATGAGATTGTATGCCTGATGTTCTTGATTTGAGTAATTATCCATAAGTAGGTTGAGAACTTATGTGAATGTGATGAGACACTTGTGGGAAGTAATGCATGGGGCCTTTGGATAGACTTGACATGTCCCTTTAGAAAGAAGTTACATAGGAAATTGATGATTTTTTGTGGTATTCATCGATGAAATATTATTTTACTCTATGTTCAGAGATGATTATGTCCAATATCTTGACATAATCCTAAGTACATTGAGAGGGAAACAACTATATATAGCATCCCACCTTTTTATAACATAAACTTTCATTACATTACACAAAACTGAGGATCTTTAAGGTTTAGTGTCTTGGAAACTAGGAACATAATACATGAAAACAACATAAAAAATTCTTCTTAAACACTTGAAAGGATTCTCCTTATGTTCATCCTAGGTTCATTACTGCATACATAACCTGGGGACATACATCAAAAGAAAGGGTGAGTAAAAGGCCCAGTAAGGGAAACAAGATGAACATTTTACATGTGAACTTGAGATACTTCAATAAGGACATGAAAAGAACTTTAAGGCATGAGAAAGGAATCATGAGATACATAATAATAAAAATAACATTTTTCATAACTTGAAGATGTGGCTGCAACATTTAATATTGACAATCGTTTCGTTTCACCAAGGTCCATCCCTAAGGTGTTGTTAGAAATTACCAAGGTTATTCACCAAGGCGTCGTTAAAATGGTCATCTCTAGAGATTAAGTCTTTACCCAATGCATTGGAGCGCTATCAGGGCGCACCCTTAAATTTGCCTTTATTATCATGTGAGCCACATATATCATCATCAAACATTTCATAAAGAACCCATGTAGCACAAAATAAATGGGTTTCATTTCGTAATCATAACGTTTTAAAAACTGCTTCAAAGACATGATCTTTACAACACTTTAAAACCCACAGAAAAGGAAGGTGGGTCTCATGAATGTAAATCCCATAATTTAAAATATAACATTTTGGTATATATGTGAATACCCCTTTAGAAGAAAGAGCTTTGAGTATTCACTTAATAATATAAAATAACTTTAGAAAAAGAGAGAGACATTTTGAGATGGAAATTCTGCAGCATAACGACTATGTTATGAGGTTTTAGAAGACATTAAAAAGAGAGGGAAAATGGGTCAAACATTCATAAATGACCCATAAAACAGTAGATGGACAGAATAATAAGGATACATGATCATGGTAATGAAATTTCAAGGACATACCATTTGAAATGAAAAAACATGGAAGAAAGACAAAAATTAGATTTCTCTTATGAAAGTTCTGCAGCCTAACGACGTTACTTAAACTTCAAACACAATGATTTGAAAAGATCAAATAGGGTCTCTCATCATGTGAACATAAGAGTTCAGTATGATAGATATAGAGATAATTCCCCAACACAATTAAAAAGGAACTTGAAATACTTGACATGAAAGTAGAACATTGAAAAGAATGAGAAGGGTGAAAGAATCCCCTAAAAATTCGGCAGCCTAACGGCGCCACTTAAAACTTCAAAATACTGAATTGAAGAGATAAAATGGGGTATCTCATCATATGATCATAAAAGATCAGTATGATAAATTTAGAGATAATACCCCAACATAATAAAAAGGAACTTGAAATACTTTACATGAAAATAGATCTTGAAAAATGAGAAGGGAGAAAGAGTCCGTTACAAAAATTTCGGCAGCCTAACGGCGCCACTTAAAACTTCATAAAACGAAATAATGAGAGTAAGAGGGGATATATAATTATATGATCATAAAAAGGGAAGTAAGAGGAGTATAAAAGAACATCCTCCAACATAAGAACATGTAGCATAAAAGGAATGACATAAAAGAGATTACTTGAAATGAAAGAGAGAGGTCGGATCCCTTACCTTAAAACGTGACTCTTGAAACTCAAAGTTTTGGACCTTGAGGGCTTGGGGGCACCTTGGGAGGACTCCTTGGGAGGTAAGGAGACCAGAACTTAGTTGGGGAAGAGTTGGGAGTCAAAAACAAAGGAGGAATGGGTGGGTATTTATAGGGAAAGTGAGGGGACAAGGCATTAATGGCCAAAGGACACCTCATTAGTGGTTTTGGCAAAACCATGGGCTTGCCCATGGTATTTGCCCATGGTATTGGCCACTTGGGACACCTCATACCTTATCTTACTATTCAAAATTCGACCATATTGAATATATACTTAATACATCATTTAATGATGTCATTAGACACCCGTAACTTAAAAACTGTATTTTCACTATTCATCGAAAATTCAACTTTCTCAGAATAATCCCAAAATTTCACCTTAACCAAATATCAACGTTCTGATTACAAATATGAACTCCATTTTATAAAAAATAATTTTCTAAATATTTTTAATTTAATTTTTAAATAAAAACACTATTCACCAAAAATTCATTTTTTTCAGAAAAAACCCCAAAAATTACCATAGCATAATATCGGTGCTCTGAGTTCAAAAATGAAATCCGTTTTATAAAAATAATTTTCTAAATATTTTTAATTAAATTTTTAATTAAAAAACACTATTCATCCGAAAAAACTAATACTTGAATAATAATTTATGAAACCGTTATTTAACCATTTTATTGAATCACATTACTTAATCAAGGTGCCTAGATTATATTAATACTTTCTTTAAGTGAGATTACTAATCCATTTGGTCACATTACTAATCCTAAGCGTAAAATCAATATTCATAATTTACTATTCATCAAAAATCAAGTTGATCTTATTAGAATCGAAATTTCGTAGTGAACATAATTGTAGAAGACCATTTTTTGAAAATCATTACACATTTTTATTTATTTAAGGTTTACATTAACATTTTTAAAATATCCTTTCTCTAAAATTTATCAAAAATATGCATACTATAATTATCTGGACATTTGAAAATTCATAAACTTCATCATAAGAAGAAATCCAAATTTTTTATTTAAAACAAAGGATTACACAAGGCAATTACGGTCTCCTTACATAGCCCCTTATCACACCAGCATAGGACCTAAGTGTAAGGTGTGCTAAGGTGAGAGAATCCAAGGGAGGCTCGGCCAACATCGCACGAGTCATAATTTCTATTATTTTGAACTTCTCGCGAAGGCGATCCCGTTCTAGCTTCACACGATGAAGTTCAGCTTGGGTTTGGTCCAGAGCAAAGCCCAGTGGTGCTACCTCCTTCCCAAGTTCTGTTAGATGGGCTTCGATCGGTCTAAGACTACTGGGTGAGGCCATCGAATCTTCTTTCTATATTAATTAACCAAGATTGCTTGTATTTAGAGATAGTAATCAAAACATTTAGTTTCCAGCGGTCATATTGACCAATGGTCAAATAATAGTCAAAACCCAATAGTCTCATTTTAATTATACTCATGTTATCAAATGAAACATTTTTGTTGAAAATAAAATAAAATAACACATAAAATTAGGAAATAAGATTTATTCAAAATTTTGGGTCGTTACACTATATACCTATCTAACTAAAGGTTTTCTTAGTTTGATGGAGGGCCTCCTTGGAGGTGGTGATCATGTAATGGTGGAAGTGAATCTTTATAGTGGGGTGCACCATCAACCATTGTAAGTCCTTGTATTAGACTAGATTTCAATTAATGTCATTGGTTCCATCCTTGGAAGTCAAG
Organism: Viscum album; assembly: GCA_963277665.1. Lineage (NCBI taxonomy): Eukaryota > Viridiplantae > Streptophyta > Magnoliopsida > Santalales > Viscaceae > Viscum > Viscum album. The sequence continues at coordinate 719,048,098 of OY728125.1, read as the reverse complement.
AACGGAAAATAATTGATGTTTTTTTCTCTCTGGTTAGAACAAGATATCAACATCCAATTCTTGGGTTAGTAGTGGTAGGAGCATGGGCCATGGTGGTTACAGTTTCTTGAGTGAAGTGGTGACAACAACACTCATGTTGTGTAGATTATGTGTTAGTTGCAGGGTGTGTGGACCCCTTGGTGGGAGGGTCGCAGGTTTGTAGAACCAACCATGGAATTGTCGTGGTGGAACTTTGATGCCAATGAGGAACCAATGAGGTGCATGCTTGAATTATATAAGGAATGCTAACAATAAATTAGTCATGGTGGATGATCGAGATGAGTGTTATATTTTGGCTCAAGGTGGTTATGAAAAATGATATGAGGTGATGGTGTTGGGATACATTGGTGGTGTGGTAGATCACAACAATATTTTTGGGTCAGTGGAGGGTGTGACTAGGGAGTCTCATCGGGAGTCTGGTATGAACTCCAGTGGGTATGTTCTGATGATCATGGAATGCTACTAAGTATGAATGAATTATGATCAGGTGAGGTGGAAACGTTCTGAAAGTGAGAGTTAAGAACTTTTGGGATGAGTTGGTCAAGGATAGATTGAATCATGTTAATATGTGAAACATGTGTGTTTTGGATTTTAGATTGGGATTTTGAGAAAAATATGGTTTGTTCTTTGTTCGTACTTGAATGACTGGTATGAATATTCTCCAATTGGTTTTTGATGATGAGGATGGGTGCCGATGATTATTGAAATTTTCATGGATGTTTGGACGCAGTGTGTTGGGAACTATGTCGAGTGCATTGTGAGAGTGTGAGTTCGAGGTTCTTTTGAAATTTTTAGTGGTGAAGGTTTCAAGCATCAAAAGTTGGTGGTTATAAGTTGAAGCTTATAGTGGGGATCACCATAACTCCATCGAGTGATCAGGTGATGATGTAATCAGTGTTTTGGCTATATGGACTCAATAAAGTGTTATCTTGGTGTTTTGGTTTTGATAGTAGGCGTTGGATTATGTTTTTCTTGATTGAGTGACTTGAGTTGGAGGTTGTACCTTTTTAGTGTTTCAAGATTATGGAATTTTAATGAGGTTGTTAGTTATGTGGGTGACCAACATAGGTCAGATGGTGTGGATAAATGATCTCTAAGACTTCTTGAGGATGAGAAGTATTATAGTGGGGAGGTTTTAAGATCTCATGTCCTTATGAGTTGGGAATTTTAAAAGGAATTTGAATTTTCATTTACTAGATAGGTCGAATTTTGAACCACGATTCGAAATAAAATACCAAGAGTTAGAATTACTCAAAATGATGTTTTGAGATGAGGAATTGGGATCAAGAGTTATCTTGGGTATTCAGAAGAGTTTTGGATGCTTTGGATTAAGTTTTAGGAGTTTTGGAGTTTTCTGACTAGGGTGAATGGTTTGGTGGGCATGGTTTAGGATAAATCGTGTGACACTCAGATTCTAAGTGAGTTTTCAATTAATTCTGAACTAAGAATGGGTGTGCTGCACAATTACCACATGAAGGAAAAACTATGTGGGGTTCAAGGGGAAATCGTGCGAGGTGAAGGAGGGCCTGAGAGATGGTGCACAACTTGCACACAATTTTAGATAAACCATGCACCATGTTTCAAAAGGGGTCCAATGGGGTGATGCATAATCAGGAAACCATGAGAGGGGTGTTGGTGTTGGACAATGAGGAAAGCATAGTTGGTGCATAGTTTTTATAACCGTGTGACCTGACCCTGCAGGTCATTTCTGATGAACAATGGAGGATGCACAGTTTCCACATGGTTTGAATAACTATGCGGCCAAACTATGTGACTACCCATTAAAAGGGTTATTTTACAAACCCCCCCCCCCTTGATTTTTTAGCCACTCCACCCTCTTTCTCCCCCATTCAATGTGCATGAACCAGGGGGTCCCAACCCCCTTCCTCATCCCTCCTTTAATTTTAGGGTGTTTTCACGGTGTTTCTTTGGCATTAAAGGTGACATTTCTCTTCCTCTTCCCTTGTTTCCTCTCCTTGGGTATTTTTAATTTTATAAATTTGGGTTTAGGGATTGATTCTGACTCCACTGGAGCATGGTAGAATCATACAAGAATGATGGGGCTTTTGGTTGACTTGTGTAGAGGATAACCGAAGATGAATTTCACACTTTATTGAGCAATGTTTTGTTAAGGTATGTGTTCATGGTGAATTTTATTAGGGTTTCCCAGTTGAATTAGTTTAATTAAGTGTTATAATGGTATCACCACTTAGGGATTTTCCTAGGAATGGTGTCAGGAGTCCATTGTGGACTTCCCGTGGAAGTTTCGTGAAGTTTTGATAAGAGGTGAACACCTGGTGAGTTTTCTGGTATTATTCCAAGTTGGGATTTAATTAATTAATTAATTATAATTTTCATCATCAATTAATTATAATTATTATAATTAATTAATTACTGTTGCTTGTCCTGAGGATAGAGCTTGGGTGTTCAAGACAATACCGATTAGAAGCTGAGGAGTTTGAATTAGAACTTGGATGGTCCTTGACAAGGATTTCATTCTTTGGAAGTGTTTTGGAAGGCTTTGTTGGTGAGGTGGGTGGTATAAGATCTTTAACCATATTCTTGTTAATTGATTTTCATGTGCATGTGGTCTTTTTTCGTAAATCCTATGTGTAGTGTGCCTTTTCTTTGGTTAAAGTAAATGATTTTGGGCTTTAAATTGATACCTTAGACCTTCCAAAGATCCTTTTGGATATGTTAGTGATTATAATACTAAATTTATGGCTTCCCATAGGGTGATATGTTTCTCAGAATGGGTGAAGTGGGGTTATAAAAGGGTAAAGTGGGTGGGTTACAAGCTTAACCTGGTTTAGCTCATTGGTTGGCTTGATTGAATGGTTAAGAGATACTTGGTAGAACTTGGGAATCAATTTTTTAAAAATATGTTGAATGGTTGATTTATAATTCTATTTTGTGTTAAGCTTTTATGAAAACTCCTATAGGATTTTGAAATGGTCTAAAATGTGTGCATTGGTTTTTGACCTAGTTTTCAGTGTAAAAGAGGGAAAGATATGTTTTGAAATGGTTCATATTTTAAAATGAGGCGATGAACTCCATGTGGTTTACAGAAAGGGGTTTATAAATGGATTTAAGTATTGATTTGAAATGAGTGCGTGGTTTCACCTTTGGTGAAATTCTTTGATGTCTCTTTTAATGATTTTGATGGAAGGGATGGATTTGGCCTTATTTTGCTGTAGAAATCCCATAGGGACCTTGGTAAATGATAATGGTTTAAAATAGGGTTTTTGTGGTTTCTGAATTTTTTGTAAGTTCAAGATGTTTAACCTTAAAAATTTATTGTTTGTGAAATGGTTTAAGGTGTTGGTCATGGTGGTCCTAACCTATGGTTTAGGGTGTTGGTCATGGAGGTCCCCACCCATGGTTTAAGGTGTTTTTCATGGCATTACTCACCCATGTTTTAAGGAGTATGTCATGCTGGTCTTCACATATGGTTTAGGTTGGTGGTCATGGCGGTCCTCACCTATGGTTTAATGTGTTGGTCATGGAGGTCCTCACCTATGGTTTAGGGTGTTGTTCATAACAGTCCTTACCTATGGTTTAGGTTTATGGTCATGGTGGTCCTCACCTATGGTTTAGGTTGATGGTCATGGAAGTCATCGCCATGTTTTAGGAAATTAGATTGATGATTCTCATCTTTGAACTGGTTTCAAACTAATGCTCTAGACACCACTGATGTTTATGTATTAATGGGTTCTAGACTAAGGTTCCAGACACATATGATATTGATGTTTATGCCTTCTAGAGATGGATGATATATTAGAATCCATAACTTTTATTTATATTATGTGTCACCCTACATTGTATGGATTAGATGACCGACTAAGGTCAATGTAGGTTTGTTGGACCGAGTGTCACTCTAGAACTTGGGGGCCAATGGGAACTAGACAAGTACTTGTTTCCTGAAGATGTACCTTTCTGTAATATTTATTTATTTCACTGGTTATCTGCATAAACTATTTATCTGATTGGTATTTTCTTTAGACACCATTGGTGGTGCCTTACTGAGTTATACACACACTCTGCTTCGGCTGCCACTGCACATGGTTACAGAATAGATATCATATGTTTACTGCAGGCATGGGTTTGGGCTGAGCCCCATGTTGAGTGGGGAATGATTGGGTAGGTTAGCTTAGATTTCATTACGGTGCTAGATACCAGGTATATTCCATGGATCATAGTTGTCACTACTACAAATATAGCCTTTATCAGCGCTAGAAAAGGGCATTAACAGTTCTAAAAAATGCTGTTAATTGAGGAGAAGATAAGGGGGGGGGGGTGTAACGCCCCGACCCCAGTTACCAAGAGTCAGTGCATTATTGCGTAGCATTGGCATGATCACAAAAGATCAAGTCTCGAAAGACCGATTAGTTTAGTAGACTTGGAAACACTAGATACATTCATAAGTCTTACATTACATCATAAAGTAAAACAAAACTACACCATCTTCTCTTCATATCCCCTTATATTATCCCTGCAGGTCATTCATAATATACTTCTTCACATCCTGGAAAAAAATTAAAACATTTAAAGGGGTGAGCTCAGATGCTCAGTAAGGATAACAATATAGCGGAAGCTTTTATAAATAAACATTAACATTTAAGTCAATGTATAACTAAAACAAAAGCCTTTTAAACTTGAACTTTATCATAATATGGAAAAAGTAAAATGAAATAATTCTATTTACTTACTCACATGGATATTCTACTAGTCGAATAATCACATGAAATATCAATAACCACTTTCATAATGATGGAATGCATAATGCCAGACTATCATAACCACGTAGCCAAGGCCTCGTGCCAAGACTAAAAATAATATTTTGTCAAGGCCTCGTGCCAAGACACTAGTTTGTCTCATGAGACCTACCGATGCATCGAGGAGCTATAGTGGGCTCCACCCGTCACTTATTAAGTCAAATGCATTCCTCATATGAACAGGTTTAAACATATCATAAACCATAACATAATCGTATCACATAAATCATGCATAAAAGAAACATAACATTTCCACATTTCAATCACAAGATATCAATACAACACATTGATATAAAAAAACACTTTCAAAACCATTTTCAATACCAAAATAAAAGAAAATTAAAACTTTGTAATTATTTTTCATTTAAAAAAGTTATAGCTTGTAGAGGAAGCAGAAACTCAAATAATGGTCACGGTGGCGGAGAAGTCGTTGTCTCTGCATACGTACGACAAGAAAAAACATTCCTTTTTGTCGTTTAGTAAAACGCTTCATATAAAAAAGATTCCTTTTGAATAAAAATAAAAGTCAAAGGGGTTTATACACCGTATAGAAGAAATTTGTGTACAAAACAAAATATGCCTCAATGAATGGAGATTGAGACGAAGTCCCTTAAAAGATCATTATTTTAAATAAAATAGATATATTATGTGTATTCACTATAATTACACATAAATAAAGTAAAAATACAAGATAGGTCATAATAATATCATGACATAATTTGAAAGTAGGAGATTAACCCAAAGAATAGAAATTGGGTTAAGAAGTTCCCTTACCTTGTGTCCGACTTGACTCGACCGTTCTTTAACCTCCTGAATAATAAACTAGAGTTAATATATACTTGATTAATATCCGTTTTCAAGTTCATTATCCCTTTTATATCACTTATTACAATGTTACGAAAATTATGTGGTCATTTAAGTTAATAACTGTCGTTTTGTCGATCTTTGGTACTTGAGTCAGCAATAAATTTCTTATAATTACAAGTTGTTTATGTGGTAGAATATCCATTATCTCCAGAATTTTATTCATGATGTAGATATCATATATATCATATATATCCAGTATATACATTCATTTATAATATTACATAACATTTATAGGTAAGAAATGAAATGCACCGTTCATGGAGACGGTAAGCTGTACGTACGCATGAACGCTACTTTCATTTCTATTTCATATTAAATGGAATGAAATTATAATTACATAAAGGTATACTATATTTAAAGTATAATATAATGTATAATACCATTTACTCCATCCTTTATACATCCCACATATGGCATTAACGATTCAAATCACTTTGAGGGGGTGGTAGTCCGCACTTCCTAAAATGAAAATATCGCGTTTACCCATAATGGAAACCATAAAGGTATGAAATAAATGAAAAATACAGAAGCTTAAGTAAAACATAAACATATTATATATGATATATAAATATAGTGACATATTAATGGCCACCTTTGAAGGTGTTATATGAGTGTTGAACAATCATCATTTCGTGAGGCACAAATTCGCCATCCATAGAAATAGTATGTTCTTTAACCATTAGATGTAGGTGTGTGTAAGTGTATCTCGAATACTTATTATAAAAAAATCCTAGTATATTGAGGATACTTGTGTTGTTACAAAAGAAATGAATAAAAAGAGTTTAGGGGGTTGGATAAGCAAAATAAAACAAAATAACATAAGAGAAGACATTACCTTAAAATCGGGTAACTCTTTTGATTTGAGCCAAAGGCTTCCTTGGGAAGAATTATGCCCAAAGTGAGGCTTCTAGGAGTAATAGAGGGAGGTTGGGAGAGTATTTGGGCAGAGTTTTTCTGAGCCAAAAGGCTTTGATAGTGTGAGTACGGTGGTAGTGGTGGGGGCCTTTTATAAGTGGAGAGGAGGGGCACTCTTGGAAAGTAATGAAATGTTACTTTATTATACAATGATTTTCGGATTATAAAGGTCCCAAACTTATATAATTAGAATATAAGGTGATAAGGGTTCTAAATATACTCATACAATAGGTTTTTGACAAGTTTAAGTCTTATATTTTACATTATCTTTTCATTTTATTTAAATCGTTAATTAATGAGGTAATCGCTGCATCATCATGGTGTCATAAATAATTTAATTTATTTAATTTGTAAAAATTATAAAAAAAATATCATGATTTAGGAAATATTTTTAGATTTCTAATTAATATTTATACTAAAAAATATGACTTGTATAACCCCATTTAAAAATTGTTTTAGTAAAACAACTTATGTTTGTGACATTTTTATTTTAACTTTAAATAAAAGTTATCTATGTCATTTTCCTACCAAAGTGGCTACATGGGGTCCCCAAGTTGACCCATGGATTGTCTTGGTCGGTAATGACACATCCAATAGGGGTAGGACAAGTGTAAATGTATTTTCATATTTTTACAATATCATTTTTACCTTAAATTTCACTAGTTACCTTTAATCGCGATTAATTAAACTTAAAAGTTACTATTCACCAAAAAATTATTTTAATCCCATTGAATCACATTTTAATTCCTAATGACAAACATGTATGTCGGATTTTTGAAAATCAAATCACAGAAGTGGTAATATTTCATTTAAATGAAAAATCAGTTATTTAACTACCACTTAGTGGTTTCACTATTTATCAAAAATTGATGTTTTTCAGAACAATGCCAAAATTTCACCCTAGGCTATAAGTGATATTCCGAATTCAAAAATGATGTCTATTTTAAAAAATTACAAACATATAATTTGCATTAATTAATTTTATAATTAATTTCCGCTGTCACAACAAATAGCGTGTTTTTATGAAACTATATATATCAAAAGATTTACAATTGTTTATGTCCAATTTCAAAGTGAAATTAATTCTAATGACCACCATTGGATAAAATGGTAAAAATATATTCTAATTATACTTTAAAACCACTCAATAGTATAATTTATCACTATAAATTATTTTTATTAAAAAAGTTGTTTTAAGTATTTTTCACTATTCATAAAAAATTGGAAGTTCTTAGAAAATTACAAAAAATTCAACTTAGGATAATTTTGATATTACTAATAAAAAAATGAAGTCCATTTTGAAATATAAAATTTCTATAATTTAAAAAGTGGGTATTACTATTCATAACAGCTACTTTGATTAGTCACGGTGTTTTAGAACTCGAACTTGCGTACAATGCAAGCTATTGCATTATTGAAAGAGAGGCGTATCGTGGAATCTCGGGGTGTTACATTCTCCCCTCCTTAAATAAATTGCGTCCTCGCAATTTGAAATTTTTCTTTGAAAATAAAAGGTTAAAAATAGAAAATACCTTTGTGGAAAACCCACATCGGAAATAAGGTTAATAAAAATATAACTTTAAAAGAAAGAAAGATAAGTACAAAGGTCTCCCGAGATAGCCCATACTAGGATTCTATGAAAATATGGATATGGAAGAAAAACAAACCATCAAGGTCTAATGGAGAGTTGTAGAAAACTATATTAGGAGAAAGTTAACCATAAGAAAATCACATACTTGTGATTGGTTAAACGGTCATTGAATCCCCAGTTGGAAAATTTAACCGACAAAATTTTTTGTTTTAAGTTACCTTTTATAAAGTTGAGGAATTTATTTAGGAGATTTACTAAGAACGTAAGGGAATATACATACTGGTCATGTAGACTTTAATTCTTTAATATATTTTTTACCATAAACCCATCTTTCACTCTAAAAGGTAATAGAACTCGAAAATATTCTATTTATCATAATTTTATAAGGTTCCAAATATTAACACATATCATTTAGATTAGGAAAATTTTGTGTAATAACCAGGGACTTCCTGTAGGCTAGTGGTAGGTAATAAAGACCTGTTGCACTATGGTTGTGGGTTCGATTCCTGCATCTTTGTCCGACGCGACGGGTTATGCCCCACCCTGCAGGTTGTCCTTTTCCTAAAAATATAGTATTATAATATTCCAAAAATAATATTCAGAAATGTTTTAACCTTAAACAATACTATTCAAAGTTCAAATTAATCCATCCCAACCTTTATAGTTATCCAAAATACCTCTGTCCAAACTTTCTCTAAAAGGTCTCTTAATTCCAAAATCAATTTATCAGATTCCCCAAACAAAGTAAAGTTTCTCTTATTATCACATACTAAAAATATGATTACCTTCATCATATTAAGACCTTAATGAAAAGAACAAGTACTGCAGTACAATCCTTATATATATCACATTATTCTTATAACCAGAATATAATCCTTGAGTCCAAAAGCACCAATACATTAATTATTCTACTTCAATTGTAGTAACAACATAAGATTGTCCTTGATACCTTGGCCTTTTCTGAGGTAAGTTTCCCTGACACTTAGGACATTCATTTGAATAATGCCCCATTTCCCTACAATTGTAGCATTCAACATTGATAGCCTCTTTCTTTCCCTTGCAATCACGAGCCTGGTGACCTTTTTCTCCACATTTATAACAAACTCCCATTCCTTTTAGGCAAGCACCGGGGTGATTCTTCCCACAATTATCACATAATGGAAAATACTTTTTTTCCCCTTTTCCCTTTATCTGTCTCTTTTTCCACCGTTCTCTTCTTCTCTTGCTTTACTTTGTTGTCATAATACTTAGAGAATTCCTTTTCTGTCTTGATAGCACACAAGACAATATCTTCATATGATGAGAAGGATTGTGATACTAAAGCTCGACGGAGAAATGGTTTTAACCCATCAAAGAAACGATCAATATTACTTCTTGGGTTATGTATATAATCTGCAGCATACCTCGCTAACCTTGTAAAGTTGGCCTCATACTTTGCGACATTCTCTTCCTCCTTTTGTCTCAGACTCAGAAATTGTCTTTCCATATCCGCTCGATGGTCATGCAGAAAGTATTTTTCTAAGAAAATTCCCTTAAACTCCCTCCACTCCATACTTGATACTTCTTCATCTTCCTTTGTGTTTTGAATCAGCGAACATCATTGATCGGCATCTCCAGTGAGGCGGTAAACTGCCATGACAACCTTCTCCCTTTCGCTACTCCCCAAGGCGTGAAATATTTTCTCTAAGGATTTTATCCATTGCTCAGATACTAATGGATTTGTACCCCCATTAAATGTTGGCAGTTGTTGCCTCATGAAGCGGTCTAACATTGATCCTCCACGTTGTGGATCAGGGTGCTCCATACGAGTAAGGTTATTATTCATAACCTGAGTGAGTTATCCCAGTATGGTAATAAGTTGATCAGCACCAGTTGTATCTCTAGATCCACAATAATTATCTTGAGCAGGAGGGAAATCCCTACATGGAGTGCGTGCATTGATACAGTTTCCATTCCTTTCACTAGGTGCCATTTCTAAACAATGGAATAAACTAGATCAGTTTATGAATCAAAATACATAATTAAAAACTTGAAAAACACTTAACATAAATTGAGCTATTTATGGATATAATCCATAATCATAATAAATGTTTTCTTTGTGAAAGTATATACTCATAAACCTTCATAGTGGTTTGTAAAGAAAACGAGAATTATCCTAAGTATATCCCTCGGGAGTGTCGTAACCAAGAGTGCAGCAAGGCCAGTTGTCGTGCACCAGTTCCCGTTCGAGTCTAGCTCAAAGCGGTGTTTTCAGGTTTTACCCCTAGGTACATCTGTGCTAGATCCAACTCTACCTGCTCGTATCCAGACAGGGATGTACTGCTCGAAAAACTCACAAAATCTCTATAATACCAAAATTATAGGAAGTTCTTCTATGCTAATCCTCAAAGTCTATCTTTGGGATATGTGCTCTAATCAGAGTTTATCTAAATCTAGCTTCCAAGGTTAGTACTAAACTTCCTCTGATACCAACTGTAACGCCCCGACCCCAGTTACCCAGAGTCGGTGCATTATTGCGTAGCATTGGCATGATCACAAAAGATCAAGTCTCGAAACACCGATTAGTTTAGTAGCCTTGGAAACACTAGATACATTCATAAGTCTTACATTACATCATAAAGTAAAATAAAACTACAAAATCTTCTCTTCATATCCCCTTATATTATCCTTGCAGGTCATTCATAATATACTTCTTCACATCCTAGAAATAAATTAAAACATTGAAAGGGGTGAGCTCAGATGCTCAGTAAGGATAACAATATAGCGGAAGATTTCATAAATAAACATTAACATTTAAGGCAATGTATAACTAAAACAAAATCCTTTTAAACTTGAAATTTAGAATAATATGGCAAAAGTAAAATGAAATAATTCCATTTACTTACTCACATGGATATTCTACTAGTCGAATAATCACATGAAATATCAATAACCACTTTCATAATGATGGAATGCATAATACCAGACTATCATAACCACGTAGCCAAGGCCTCGCGCCAAGACTACAAATAAGATTTTTTCAAGGCCTCATGCCAAGACACTAGTTTGTCTCATGAGACCTAACGATGCATCAAGGAGCTATAGTGGGCTCCAACCGTCACTTATTAAGTCCAATTCATTCCTTATATGAACAAGTTTAAACATATCATAAACCATAACATAATCGTATCGCATAAATCATGGATAAAAGAAACATAAAATTTCCACATTTCAATCACAAGATATCAATACAACACATTGATATAAAAAAACACTTTCAAAACCATTTTCAATACCAAAATAAAAGAAAATTAAAACTTTGTAATTATTTTTCATTTAAAAAAGTTATAGCTTGTAGAGGAAGCCGAAACTCAAATAATGGTCACGGCGGCGGAGAAGTTGTTGTCGCCGCATACGTACGACCAGAAAAAACATTACTTTTTGTAGTTTAGTAAAATGATTCGTATAAAAAAGATTCCTTTTGAATAAACATAAAATTCAAAGGGGTTTATACACCGTATAGAAGAAATTTGTGTATAAAACAAAATATGCCTCAATGAATGGAGATTGAGACGAAGTCCCTTAAAAGATCATTATTTTAAATAAAATAGATATATTATGTGTATTCAATATAATTACACATAAATAAAGTAAAAATACAAGATATGACATAATAATATCATGACATAATTTGAAAGTAGGAGATTAACCCAAAGAATAGAAATTGGGTTAAGAAGTTCCCTTACCTTGTGTCTGACTTGACTCGACCGTTCTTTAACCTCCTGAATAATAAACTAGAGTTAATATCTACTTTCTTAAGATCCTTTTTCAAGTTCATTATCCCTTTTATATCACTTATTACAATGTTATGAAAATTATGTGGTCATTTAAGTTAATAACGGTCGTTTTGTCGATCTTTGGTACTTAAATCAGCAATAAACTTCTTATAATTACAAGTTGTTTATGTGGTAGAATATCCATTATCTCCAGAATTTTATTCATGATGTAGATATCATATATATCATATATATCCAGTATATACATTCATTTATAATATTACATAACATTTAGAGGTAAGAAATGAAATGCACCGTTCATGGAGACGGTAAGCCGTACGTACGAATGAACGCTACTTTCATTTCTATTTCATATTTAATGGAATGAAATTATAATTATATAAAGGAATACTATATTTCCAGTATAATATAATGTATAATACCATTTACTCTATCCTTTATACATACCACATATGGCATTAATGATTCAAATCACTTTGAGGGGGCGGTAGTCCGCACTTCCAAAAATGAAAATATCACGTTTACCCATAATGGAAACCATAAAGGTATGAAATAAATGAAAAATACAGAAGCTTAAGTAAAACATAAACATATTATATATCATATATAAATATAGTGAAATCTTAATGGCCACCTTTGAAGGTGTTATATGAGTGTTGAACAATCATCGTTTCGTGAGGCAGAAATTCACCATCCACAGAAACAGTATGTTCTTTAACCATTAGATGTAGGTGTGTGTAAGTGTAGCTCGAATAATTCTCATAACAACATCCTAGTATATTGAGGATACTGGTTTTATTACAAAATAAATGAATAAAAAGAGTTTAGGGGTTGTATAAGCAAAATAAAACAAAATAACATAAGAGAAGGCATTACCTTAAAATCGGGTAACTCTTTTGATTTGAGCCAAAGGCTTACTTGGGAAGAATTATGCCCAAAGTGAGGCTTCTAGGAGTAAGGGAGGGAGTCTGGAGAGTATTTGGGCAGAGGTTGGCCGAGCCAAAAGGCTTTTATAGTGTGAGTAAGGTGGTAGTGGTGGGGGCCTTTTATAAGTGGAGAGGAGGGGCACTCTTGGAAAGTAATGAAATGTTACTTTATTATACAATGATTTTCGGATTCTAAAGGTCCCAAACATATATAATTAAATGATAAGGTGATAAGGGTTAGAAATATACTCATCCAATAGGTTTTTTACAAGTGTAAGTCTTAGATTTTACATTATCTTTTCAATTTATTTAAATCGTTAATTAATGAGGTAATCGCTGCATCATCATGGTGTCATAAATAATTTAATTTATTTAATGTCTAAAAATTATAAAAAAACTATCATGATGTAGGAAATATTTTTAGATTTCTAATGAATATTTATTGTCAAAAATATGACTTGTATAACCCCATTTAAAAATTGTTTTAGTAAAACAACTTATGTTTGTGACATTTTTATTTTAACTTTAAATAAAAGTTATCTATGTCATTTTCCTACCAAAGTGGCTCCATGGGGTCCCCAAGTTGACCCATGGATTTTCTTGGTCGGACATGACACATCCAATAGGGGTAGGACAAGTGTAAAGGTATTTTCATATTTTTGTAATATCATTTTTACCTTAAATTTCACTAATTACCTTTAATCGCGATTAATTAAACTTAAAAGTTACTATTCACCAAAAAATTATTTTAATCCAATTGAACCACATTTTACTTCCTAATGACAACCATGTATGCCCGATTTTTGAAAATCAAATCACATAAGTGGTAATATTTCATTTAAATGAAAAATCAGTTATTTAACTACCACTTAGTGGTTTCACTATTCATCAAAAATTGAAGTTTTTCAGAACAATGCCAAAATTTCACCCTAGTCTATAAGTGATATTCCGAATTCAAAAATGATGTTTATTTTAAAAAATTACAAACATATAATTTGCATTAATTAATTTTATAATTAATTCCCGTTGTCACAACAAATAGCGTGTTTTTAAGAAACAATATATATCAAAAGATTGACAATTGTTTATGTCCAATTTCAAAGTGAAATTAATTATAATGACCAACATTGGATAAAATGGTAAAAATATATTCTAATTATACTTTAAAACCACTCAATAGTATAATTTATCACTATAAATTATTTTTATTAAAAAATTTGTTTTAAGTATTTTTCACTATTCATAAAAAATTGGAAGTTCTCAGAAAATTACAAAAAATTCAACTTAGGATAATTTCGATATTACGAATACAAAAATGAATTCCATTTTGAAATATAAAATTTCTATAATTTAAAAAGTGGGTATTACTATTCATAACGGCTACTTTGATTAGTCGCGGTGTTTTATAACTCGAACTTGAGTACAATGCAAGCTATTGCATTATTGAAAGAGAGACGTATCGTGGAAGCTCGGGGTGTTATAGGGGGGGGGTACCTTTTATCAGCGCTCAGAAAAGCACTGATAAAGGCCCCTTTTATCAGCGCTTTTAAAAAGCAATCATAAAAGTTAAAAAAAATATTAAAAAAATATTTTTGGAATTCTAGGGGGCTTCAACAGTGCTTGAATCCCCCCTTTAACAACGCCTCACCCCCCATGGTAGCCCACGCACGCCCCAGCTAGCTCCACCCAGCCCCACCCCCTTTAACAACGCTCCCCCCCTTTAACAGCGCTAGGATATTCCCCCGACCTGCACGCGCGACCTACCTCCCCTAGGATTTGAACTTGAGACCCGTTGCCTGAGTGCCTAAGCCTTTACCAGTCCACCATATTATTTTGATCTTCATTTATTAATATATCTATATATATATATATATAGTTATATTTACTCATATATTTATATATATATATTAACATATATATATTTATATTAATATATATATATATAGTTATATTAATATATATATAGTTATATTAATATATATATATTAATGTATGTATATTTAGTTATATTAATATATATATCTGTATATTAATATATATATATATATTAACATATATATATATATTTAGTTATATTAGTATATATATATAGTTATATTAATATATATATCCATATATTAATATATATTAATATATATTTATATATATATATTTAGTCATAATTTTTTATCTGTATATTTATTTGTATATTAATATATATTTATAAGATTAGTTTTAAATACATTTATATAATATGTTTTCATATGTGTGTTTATAAATAAATAAATAAATAAATACATATATACAATACACACACACACACATATGTATATATACAAATAAATACATATATATGTGTATCTGAAAAGCCATAAAATGTTAAAACGACCATAACTTCTAATCCATAAGTCATTTTCAACTCCACAACCAGTAAAATCGAATAAAATAAAATAATCTTTGATATGATATGTGGTAAAAGCCTAGAGGACATCCTAATTAGAAGTTATATTTGAATGTTAAAAAATTTGGATATCCAGACAAAAAACTCATCTTTAGAGGAATTTTGGGCCTTTTTTGGCTTTGAAAAATGTGACATAAGGTTTCCTTCACTCATTAGCATGTAGATCTCATCGCACCCTTCAATTTGATATGTTGTAGAGCTCAAACGGACACCTGAATCAAAAGTTATGACCGTTTGAAGTTTGAGTTACATTTTCAACTTATTTTAGATCTTTTTTTTATTTCTTTTCTTCAAAATGTTATTAAATGATTATTAGTCAATGATAAATATAAACTTATTAATTAAAAATATTTTTTAAAATATTTTATAAGCCTCTTTTACTAAAAATCTTATACATTAATTTTAGATTTCAATTTATAATTATCTAAAACATATTTAAAAAATATGTATTATATTTATATCAGTATAAATATAATTATATATCAATATATCATTTTTTATGATTTTTTTGAAATATACACTTTATCAATGCTTGGAAAAAACATTGATAAAGCCCCTCCTTTATCAGTGACCTTAAAAAAAGCACTGATAAAGGGGGTTTCTTTAACAACGCTAAAAAAAGCACTGATAAAGGCACCCGCTTTATTAGCACATTTTTTAGTGCTATTAAAGGGTGTCGCTGCGGAAACCTAGTTTTGTGGTAGTGTGTCTATAGAGACTAATGTATTTATTTTTCTTTTTATTTTTTATATGTATGTTTGTTTTAGTTTTTTTACTCTTTTCTACATACTCTAATGTGTATAATATTTGATTATTTACTTTTGATTGTTTACTCTAATATGAAGGTATGGTCTCCTCACAGTTCCACATTAGACCTCTGCTGTTAGTCCACAACCTCTGGAATACGAGGAGGAGCACTTGAGGTCATATGGAGAACCAGCTTAGGGAATTGAGTTAGTGGTATCTGATCTGGGATGTTACAATTCCCGTAAAAAGTTTTTGATCAATGAATTTCTCAAATTCATCAAGATCAATAGTTTTTGATGTCTTGATAAGAGTACTAATACTTTTAGTATTGTCATAACCAAAATATTTAAGTAAATATGATATATAATTTTTTTGAGATATAAAAGTTCCTTTTGGTTTTTTAGAAATTTAAAAACTGAGGGAAAAAGTTGGTTCTCTTATCATGTTCATCTCAAACTCAGATTTCATAAGATCCATAAAGGAATTAGTAACAGATTTTTGAGTTGGGCCAAATATAATGTCATTAACATAAATTTTAATAATGATGGTATCTTTAAAAACTTTTTTAATAAAGTATGTTAAATCAATAGTTCCTTTAATGATTTTTTTTGTAAAAAATTCAGTTAATCTATTATACCAGGCTCTTGAGGATTTTTTAAGTCCATAAAGTTTTTTAGAGTCCAAAAACATGACCTGAAGATTTTTTGTTTTCAAAACCATAAAGTTGTTCTACAAAATATTTCTCATGTACATATCCATTAAGGAAAGCACACTTCACATCCATTTGAAAAATATTAGGATTTATAAATTTTACATATTCTAGAATTATAAAAATAGTGTTAGAGTTTAGGTTGAGTCAAGTACCACATCAGAATTTTGGTATTATGTGATATTTAATATTCATTATAAATAAACTCTACGACCTCTCTTAAGAGGCATATTGGGTATTGGGTTACTTACTCCTCCATTCTAACATGGTATCTAAAGAGGTTCCCTAAACCAATAACTTCCCCTTATCCCTCTTCTCTCAGAGAAATAACCCCTGCGATCCCCCTGTAGGGGCCAGCGGCTCAGTAATGCTCTCATTTTTACCGGCTACCCCCCACCCTTATGACATCTCCCTTCCGCCCTGCCCCATGTGCGACGGATCTGATCCACCCCAAATCCATGTGCAATGGCCTATTCACCTACATGGTCTCCCCTTCCGCTTCGATGCCCCAATAATTCCCTTGCATGGTCGCCTCCTCCCACCATGCGCCCCATCAGGTCCATCCTCCAACCCTAGCCATATGTTGTTGCTAAAGGCCGCTTACAGACATTATTGCTATAGGCCTCTTTCAGACGTCGTCCTCATCACATCAAAGACCATCCTTTTTTACATCATTATCCAACACCTCCATGGCTATCACCTGCATGATTTCTCCAAAGAAGACCGCCACCACCGTTGGGCCACAAATGCTAGGCCCAATCATTGTCGCCCCCCTATCATGAATCCCTCCCCGTTGCACATCCCACACTGAAACTTACATCCATCGGCTACCCACCCATTTATTGTTGTCCCCTCTATGCGGGTTCGCTCAACACATCTCGAAGGTGCGGTGAAATCAGCTAGCGGTGGTCATGGAAAATATTCGTGGGGCATACAACAGTTGGCGTAGGTTTGCAAAACCTAAAAAAAAGGAAAAAAAAAGAAAAAAAGAAGGCCGGTGCATGGGGTTATTGCATCTGACTCTAGCTTCTTCATCATTGTCTAGATCTCCATTAAACGTCTTCATCACTACTCAAATTTTAGTCAAGCTAATTGGATTACCGTCAGGCTACCCATATCACCATTAGGATTCCTTATCACTACTCGTATCACCATCGATTTTCTTTGATATTTTATTTTTATGTTATTTTTTTTTGTTTTTTTGGATTTTTATTTCAAGCTGGGCACATCTAGATTGAGGGGGAGTTTCAAAGATGTTCATTTTCATTTTCTTATGTATCCATGATAGGTACACCTAGCTTGAGGGGGAGGTTTAGAGGTTAAGTTGAGTCAAGTCACACATTGGACTTAAGGTATTATGTTATCTTTATTATTCATTATAAATATACTCTAAGTACTCTCTTAAGAGTAATATTGGGTATTGAGTTAATTTAACCTCCATTATACCAAATATCTTCAAGTATATGGAGCATAAGTTTCTTCATAGTCTATATCTTGTTGATTATAATTATTTACAACAAGTCTATCTTGGTTTCTAACTATTAATCCATTTTTATTACATTTATTTCATAAAAATAATTTTACACCAATTATAGAAAAATATTTAGGACGTTCAACTAAAGTACAAACTTGATTCCTCTCAAAATCATTGAGTTCAAATTGCATTTCTTTTATCCAATCTATATCACCTAAATCTTAATCAAGAGTATTTTGTTTGAATTGAGATAAAAATGCACAATGTTCACATTATTTTCTTAAGTAACTCCTAGTTTTAAATAGATGTCCTACATCATTAATGATATTATCACTCGTATGATTCCTAAGTATTTTTTGATTTCTTATGTTTGTAAAAGGTTGTTCTTCAATAACATGTTGAATTTATTCTAGAGGTAGAACTCTAGAAATAGTTCCTTAAGTTATTCTCTCATAAGAATATTTTTATAACAAGGGTTGAAAATTAGTTTTATTAAGTACTTATGAATATCTTGTTTCGGGTTATTTAAAAACAAAATGATCAGTTTCATAAAATTTAATACGAACTATTTCTTCAACAATAATTGTTTTTTATTAAAAATTCTATAAGTTTTACTAGTTGTAGAATAAACTAGAAAATTTCCTTCATCAGATTTTGGATAGAATTTTTGTAAATTAACTTTTATATTCCAAATGAACACTTTACTTCTAAAAACTCTGATGTAATAAAGTTTTGGCTTTATTCCTATTCACAACTCATAAGGGGTTTTATTAATAAATGGTCTAAGTAAAACTAAATTTATATTATAATTGGAATTACTAACTTATTCATCCCAAAAATGTTTATCAATTGAGTATTCACTCAACATGGTTCTAGTAACCTCATGAAGAAATCTATTTCTTCTTTCAACTACACCATTTTGCTGAGGTGTTCTAGGTGCTAAAAAGTTATGTATTATACGTTTTTCACTAAAAAAGTTTCAAATTTAGAATTTATAAATTATCTACTATGATCACTATGAATAATTATAAAATATATGTTTTTATCATTTTTAACATGGAAAATATAGTTTTTAAAATAGAAAATTTCTTTTGACTTTTTGGATAGAAAATTTACACATGTGTATCTAGTGCAGTCATCAACTAAAACATATACACAGTATTTTCCACCAATACTTCCAGTTTGTATTGGAAAAAATAAATCCATGTGCACTAAATTTAAACCATTAAAGTTAAAACTTCACTAATAGATTTAAAATAAGACTTATGTTTCTTTCCAAGCTAAAAACATCACAAACTTTAGAGGAGTTAAACCTAAGATCTAATAGATCTCTAACTGGTCATTTCTTAGAACATTTGGCTAAAGTTCTAAAATTATAGTATCATAATATTTTATGGCACAACCAAGATTGATCTTCTATTGTACTAAGGAAATGTATATCTTATATTCTTAAGTCTTCTAAGTTTAGTGTGCATACATTCTCATGTCTGTTGGAAAAAAGAATAAATTTACCTTCTGAACTTTGAACAGTTTATTTTTCATTCCTGAAGTTCATGAGGTAACCTTAATAACATAATTGTTTTATGATTATAAGGTTGTGATTAAGTCATAAAATAATTTTTTTAAATTAATTTTTTTTCAATAAGAACAATATTACACATACCATATATTTATCCTTGATCATCATCACAAAAGTGACTTTGAATCTTTTCATCTTTATAATCTTTTGAAGAAACTGCATGTTTCCATTCATGTGATGGAAAAAACCACTATTAATTTACCAAATATTTTTGTTGTTGTAACTTAGCTTATTTTTCCTAAAAATATAAAAATATATATTTTTGAAACTAATACTTTCTTTGGTCCCATAGTTTTCAATTTCGGATCGCAGCGCGACGCGACAGGGGTACAATAGAGGGATACCAGCGATGCAGATTGCATTATGGATAATTTTTTATCCAATCATGAGGAAGTTAAATTCATTTAAATTATATAATTTTAAACACATAAATGATGAAAAATTAAACACAAAACATAAAAAGTAAAAAAATAAAATTCCTAATTAAAAACATTCATAAATTCCTAATGCATCAAAAACATGTCTCATAAAATTATTCATAAATAATAACCATGAGAACAACCAAAGTTTAGTCATATTATTCATTTTAAATATCTTCCACTTCTTCTTCACCTTCACTTTCACTATCATCGCTTTTATAAATCTACTATTAATTTGTTTTCCCATCATCATCATCATCATATGATTCATGTTCATTGTCTTCTTCTCTAATAACCATCCTTGTTTTTCATTTAGAGATTGAACTTGGTGCATGAATAGCTCCAAATCCTTTTGTTTTACTCATTTTATAATGAGAAGGTTCACTGACATTGGTAGCATCCAAAACTAATCCCCAAGTCTTGGTGTTGTCATCCTCAAACACCATTTCATCTTCAGTGCCATCTTCATTACCATTCGTTTGTCCTAAAAACCACTCAGTGCTATCATAATCAACATTATTTAGGACAATAGGATCAATGAAATATCTAGAATCAAGATGTTACTTCAAAGTTTCATTTTATTTGTTGAACACCAAATCTTTCAACCTTTGATGCTCTAGCACACTTCTCTTTTTAGAATGAATCTATTTTATAAAAATTAAAAAAACATTGGTATCACTAATAATGTTTAAGCTAAAATGAAAATTGAGTTGAGTATTGATACTAATTACTAAGTTACTTACATGCTCAATGTTACTCAAATTCATCTCACATCCCGATGATCTACATGTCAAGCTCAAAACTTTGATGGCAATTATCATCAATGATGGTGTTCCTCCTCCATAATTATTCCAACATTCAGCTGTAATTATTATTTATTATAATTTTTGTAATGATCTAAATTAAGGATGATGTAATTAAATAATCAAGATAAAAATAACATCTTACCAGAAGCTATTATACTCCATTTTTTATGAAACCTTTCCCATCAAAGAGGCCTTGTGCGCTTATATATTTTGCCAATTATAAACAAGCCTTGTCTTCCTCCTCAGGGCTAGGAGAAAATCTCTCAATACAATCATATAATCCTTTCATCACCTATGTATCTATTTCAATACTTGGATTTCCATAGAAAAATTGAGGATTCAAATAATAACCCACAACATGCAATGGATGATGAAACTGACAATTCTGTATTTCATCAATTATCTTAATTATATCATTATACTTAGTTTCATCATTCCTGAAAAGATTCTGAATGGTCATTTTTTTCCTATTCATAGACTCATTAATGAAACCCATTGCATGTTTCTTCTCATTATCTACTAATATAATACCTTATACAATAGGTCCCATAGCCTTGAGGCTATAAACAACATCATTCCAAAATGATGGCATTAACACAGTGTCAGTAACACACTTTCTCTTTTCTTCTTTTGAATTTTTGGATCTCAACCACTCTTCATAAGTGAAAATCTTTATGAGATTATTTTTTTTCAAATACAACATTTGTAAAGTTAAAAGGGTTATAAAAAACCAAGTAACTCCATATCTCAAAAAAATAGTTTTTTTTGTGAACCTCCTCATAATGTTCAATGTGAATGAGTGGTGGTAGATGAAGGCCACAAGATTAATGCCTCTTTATATAAGCCTCTTAACCCTACTAAGCTTGCTAATGTTTTCCATGAGTGAATCAAGACAATGTGTGTTGAATTGATTCCAAAATAAGTATTGCCTCTTAGAAATCAACAACTTTCCTAAAATCATAAAAAATCAACAATAAAAAATTAAAAAATTAATTTTTTAATTGAATTGATAATATTAAAATGAAATGCAAGTACTTTTTAAAAAAAGTTTTATATTACCAGCTAACTTGAAATTGTTTCCTTTGTCAGTAAATACTTGTATAACTTTTGATTCTCCAATATCTTCCACAAAATCATCCAATAACTTAAAAACCACTTCTCCTATTTTCACGTAACTTGATGCATAAACACTTTTTATAAACATGGAACCGGTTGTAAAATTTACCAAGAAATTGATCAAGGTTCATACTTTCTTATCTGTCCAACCATCAGACATGATTGAGAAACCAGAGTTTTCTCATTAAATTTCATAACCATTAAACAATTCCTTTTTATAATCTAATTCCTTTTTAAAAATAGTATCCCTACACTCATGATAGATTATAACTTTCAAATGTGGTACATATTTTCCAATTGATTCCACCAATATCTTAAAGATTCTTGATCAAATAACATTAAAATCATTTTAGATTGTGAAGAGGAATCACTCTATATATTGCACTATTTTATCTCTTAATTTATTTCTACAAGTATCTTTAATGCTTTTTTTCTTTATCCCCTTGAATACTCTTTCTGAATCTTCCATAAACATTACATCAAGTGTCCCTTTCAATTTTTTCACTCTATTGCCACTTAAAGTACATGATGCTGCACTTGATTCATAACTTCTTTTTTTAACCACTCTAAACAACATGAATTTCTTCAATATCTTCCTATGTATCATCATCAGTATCATTAATATCATTCATATAAGCTATTTTTTATATTTTTTCTATTTTCTTTCACTGCATAATGCTTGTCTTTCACTTATTGAGGAGTCTTCCTACACTTCTAAAAATTTCTTGGTAATCCCATTTGATATTATTTGACTCAAGTAATACCACCGTTGATCTCTATCATGAAAAATTAACATGTGACTTTCTTTTTATTAATGATTCCTCTTAAAGAATTCCACTTCCAAGCAATATATAAATTTTTTCTTTGAGTCTTCACCAATGGTGGAAAATACTTTAATGTTGTATCATCGGTTGGTATAATAGATGGATAAAAAAATGAATCCATAGATGTAGAGGAGGTATAAATAGTATAAAGGAGGGTTTAAGAGGATTTTTTTATCACAAATAGAAGGTAAAATACATATGTTTTTATCACTGAAAAAAAGAAAAATATTGATAAAAGGTTGCTTTTACTTGGTCACTATTTTTAGTGGTTAACGATGTCATCAGAATAATGTGGAGTAGAGAAGTAGTTTCTAAGCATTGATGTGTGGAATTAGAGTTAATAAAGGATAATTCTATTCCAGTGAGGAAGAGGAATAAGGGGTTACTAAAAAAGGGTGTTCGCAGTAGTGACTAGAGGAAGAAGAAGGCGCACCTGAAAAAAAAGGTGTGTGTAGCAGGGAGGGATTGTTCGATGTAGGAAGAAGAAATATGATGGGTTATGTAGGGAGTTGACTTCTTATGAGGGAAAAAATTATTTCTTTGGTCCTAAAATAGTAAGCGATGATGATGGCTGGGATCGCGGTAGAAGCGTGACAGCCGGGATCGTGGTTGAGGCAGCACAATCACATTCCACCCATGATCTATCCACCTGAAGTGGCCAAGTGATGCTCCACACTGCACATGCTTGATTGTGTTAATAATGTCTCATTTTTACAAACAAGTTTGGTCCAAAATTGTTATCAAATAAAATTTTAGGAATCCACATCTTCCCAACTTTGCTATGTTGTATAGCTGTTAACTATTTAGAAAAATATGTCTTATAAAAACCAAAAGATTGAAAATTATTTAAATAACAATTATGTAATGGTCTGTGCCTTCCCAAACCATTACCTTTCTAGTTTTGGTGTTTGGAGGTGTTCGAGGGAGGTTCTAGAATTTTCTGTTGGATATTGGGGTTGTAGGAGTGTTACAGCAAGAAATTTACATCATGTAATGTTTACACGATGTGAGATGATTGGTTCACTTCTTGTGTAGTCAGCTAGTTCATGAATTGTATGATACTAAGTGTCATCCCAATAAATGAGTATATGACATATAAGTATAATTCATGAATTGTAATAAATAAAGGCCGAGGTGACACTTTTTTTGGCGAAAGTGGGAATTTTTGGAAATATGATGAATTACACAACATGTAAAGTTTACACAACATGAAAATGATAGGATCTGATATGTAAACTACTTTTATTGGATAATTCTTTTAATTTGTACATACCCTTTCCTCCTATATCATTCCTGATGATCCCTTAGCGCCTTGGGAGGACCTTCTAACCCCTTCCTCCCTCTTGGATCTGTTGGTTCCAGTGGTTGTTTGTTCACAATCCACAGTGAGTGCTTCTGCTTTCCCCATAATTTTATTTTTTCATTATCTCAGGGATTATCTGTAGTGATTTTGTTTCGATTTAGTATGTGATTTTGGTTATGTTTTGATGATCTTTAGGTGCATCGTAGGTTTGATCCACAGTTTCTCGTGTGCGGTTGTGGTTTGTGGGTGTTTTTTTTCGCCATATGGTGCATAGTGAGTTAGTAAAGCTTCTTTGAGGCATGGAATCCCTTATTTCTATTTATTGTGTATCACGTAGGGGTTTTTAATATTGTTTATCTATATTATTTGTTTATGCTGGCTTAATTAAAGATAAATAATTGGCTAGTTGAAATTGAATGGAAAAAAATGGAATGATTCACATGATTTTACAACTTTGGTATTATAGTGATATAAATAATTTTACAGGCCTGATACCCCTCTAAAAATTGTTTTCATTGGTGGATTTTTTTTCATTGGATGATATTTGTTGTGTCTATTGTGTCTATTATTATTGTTGTGATATCACCCTAAAATGGAAATTGGCTAACCACTTATATTTGGCTAATGAAATGGTTTTCCTGAGATTATGGTTTGTGTGAAAACACCCCTAAAATAAATTAAAATTTGATAAAAGCCTCTGTTAAATCTATAAAATAGCATTTTATGTGTTTTGATGTGTGGCCTTGCTTGCGGGGTGGCAATGTGTGGTTGCGATGGGATGTAGTTCTGATGGGTGATATGTGGTCGTGCTTTTGGGATGAAAATCTGGTGGTTGTTTGACCATGATTTTAGGCTGTCTAGGTGGTGGTTTTTTGTCTGTGCTTTTGGGGTGGCGAGTTGGTGGTTTTTTGTTATTCTTTTGGGATGGTGAGGTAGTGGTTTATTCGATCGTGCTTTTGGGGCGGTGGGGTGGTTGTTGTTTGGTTGTGATTTTTGGGTGGTGATGTGGATTTTGTTTGGTTGTGCTGTGATGTGGGGTTGATGGGGGAGATGTGGTTGTTCTTTTGGGGAAGTGAGGTGGTGGTTATTTGGTCATGCTTTTGGGGTGGCGAGGTGGTAGTTTGTTTGGTCATGATTTTGGGGTGGTGAGGTGGTAGTTGTTTGGCCATGCATTTAGGATGGAAAGGTGGAGGTTGTTTGGTCATTCATTTAGGGAAGTGAGGTGTTGGTTATTTAGCCATACTTTTGGGGTAGAAGGTGGTGGTTTGTTTGGTCATGATTTTGGGTCAGCAAGGTGGTTGTTGTTTAGATGTTCTTTTGGGGAGGCAATGTGGTGGTCGTTTGACATGATTTTGGGACGGTGATGTGGTGGTTTGTTTGGCCATGATTTTGGGGCAGCGAGGTGGTGGTTGTTTGGTCATGCATTTGAGGTGGCCATATGGTTGTTGTTTGGCCATGCTTTTGGGGCGGTGAGTGTGGTATGGTTGGTTGTGCTTTTGTATAAGTGAGGTAGTGTTTTTTTGGCCGTTCTTTTGGGGCGGCAAGGTGGTGTTTTGTTTGGTTGTACTTTTGTGGTAGCGAGGTAGTAGTTGTTTGGTCGTGCTTTTTGGGTGGCAAGGTGGTGGTTGTTTGGCCATGCTATTGGGGTGATGATGTGGTGGTTGTTTGGTTGTGATTTTAGGGCGGCGAGTGGTGGTTTGTTTGGTTGTTCTTTTAGGGCGGTGAGGTGGTGGTTGTTTGGATGTACATTTGGGTTGGTGAGGTGGTGGTTTATTTGGTTGTTCTTTTGGGGTGATGAGGTGGTAGTTGTTTGGTTGTACTTTTGGGGTGGAAAGGTAATGGTTTGTTTGGATGTTCTTCTAGGATGGTAAGGTGATGGTATGATGGGGATGATTAGCTCCTTGTGATGTGTGTTTATGTTGTGCTAGAAGCCTGAGTAGTGATGAAATAATTATTTAAATAATGTTTGAAATGGATGGGGATTGGTTTGGTTAATGGGATGGAAATGATTAATTAAGAAATAAATGATGGGTTGTGTGGATAAATGTATATGATACTTAATAATAAAACAAATGGGTTACATAATAGAATTGATTGGTTGTGTTATGTGGCTTTTGGTTTGTGTGGTGTTATGCATTTAGAGGTTTTAGTGAAAGTGTAAGTATTGTGATTTAGTTAGTGTGGTATTTTTAACCCTTAGGTTGGGCTTGTGTGTGGATATATGTATATACTTTTATATTTCTTCTAATTTGTACACACACCCTACCCATGTTGAGAACTATGTGCCGACACCTGTATTTTCGCACAGAGGGTGTTTTCCCAACATCTTGGTGATGAGGATGGATGGATGCTACCTAATCTTCCCCGATCTCTCTTATGAGCGAGTGAATATGCACATAATATGATGGTCAGAGGTTTTTTTAGTGCACTAGGTGATATACCAAATGTTTTTGGTTGAGATTTGATGGGACCATGCTATGGGTCAATGTCCCAGGTGTTTTCGGGTGAGATGTGATATGATTGTGTTGTTGGGCCGTGGGCCAGGTGTTTTTGTGTGAGATGTGATATTTTAATATTGTGGGGTGTCTTATGGTGGGGGTCATGCATGGTAAAAGGAGAGAATTAGGTTGATGTCCATCATGTTCATGATACCCTACTACACTAATTATGGTAGTGATGTGATGACCCAGGTGTCTGTGGGTGAGATAAGATGTGACTGTGCTATGGGGCGGTGGCCTAGGTGTTTATGGGCGAGATGTGATATGACTATGCTGTGGGTGATGGTATATGTTATTCGGAATATATGGGAGTTCTAGGATGTAAGATGTTGGGGTGTGAGAGTGGAAAATCCGTGGGAAAGTGGTGTGGGGTACCCTTTATTGATATGTATCTTATTATATTATTATACTTGGTTTGCGTTATTTGGTGAGCCAACCTTAGTGAGGTTGGGATGGATAGTTAACATGTTTAGGTGTTGTTGGTTCTTTTATTTTCTCACGGGTTCATTAGTATGCTTATTTCACATGTCCAAGAGAGACTTTGGGTTTCTTACTAAGTATACTTGTATACTCACCCTACGTATATAGATTGATTTTCAAGTTTACAAGAGGATTACGTGGACCATGATGGACATTACTAGCTCAAGCCTTTGTATAGTTTTTGTGTAACTACTTCATCTTTTCTTTTGGGTATTTACTTTGGAAAATTTTATATGTATCAGTTTTATTTATACATGCATGTGGGTTTATTTTTGTTTCTTTTTTTTATTTCATGGAGTTGTTTTGTGGACGATTCATCATATCTCCAGATCTTATATTATTATAGAGGGTAATGCCTCACATTTCATGAGATTTTTATACCCACGATGCAAGTCACCAACCTAGGGCCTATTGGAGGCGAGACTCAGGGTTCATTATCTCTCTCCCCCCATTGTGGTATCTTTGGTGGGAGGGGGTTATGAAAACCTATTTTTCCAAAGTCCACCACTCTAACATTTAGTGTAGAAGGGATCATTTTTTGGAACAAACTAATTGTTTTAAAAATGGGTATTTTCATTTGTAATACCTATCCAAGAGGTATTTCTATAAGACTTTATTTGTCAATAAAGTTTGTCAAAATTTTTATTATAAGTAAAATTTGATAAAAGTTTCTTTAGACTAAAAAAATCAAAATATAGTTTTGTAACCAAATATTTATCCTCACTAGTTGAATTATAATTAGATTTATTTTCTAACTATTATTTAATATTTAAAATCTTTTAATTATAGAAATCCTTGAATTTTCTATGGCAAGTTCAACCCTAGAATCTTTAATTTTTTTTAAAAAAATTACCATTTTATTTTTCTAAAAACTTAAAAAATCTAGATACTTCTTCAAAGCTAGGTAAAGAATCATCTTCTTTAGATGAACTAGATTTTTATTCTTATGAAGAATTATAATCACATTCATCCTCAAAATCAGGATAGTTTTCATTTAATGTAATTTTTGTAAAGGATTTAGTAGATACGTTTTTCATGTAGCATTCATTTATCTTTGGAAGACAAACATAAAATTTCATAACTTTCTGAATGTCATCACTACTTTGAGAAGAATTTTCCAAATAAATATCTCATACACTTTCACTCTAAGTGTCAAAAGATTTAAAAATTTTCTTACCTTTGTTCTTATAGAACTTTCTTGAACTCCTATCATTATTATCTTTCTTTTTCAGCTTAAGAAAATCCACCCTAATGTGATGAGGCTTCTTGCATTCATAGAAAATAATTTCATAAGAATTTTTCATCTCATTTATTTCTATAGTAATTTTCTTGTATTTGTATCGAAAATAATTCTTTCATAAAATCTTGTTCATTCTCTTATAAAGATTATCAAGTTCATTATCAGTTTATTCTAAAGAAATATTTTTTATCCAACCTTTGACTTTCTTCTATGAAAATTTAAGAACTTACTTAGCTGATCTATCTTTCTTAACAACTATAAATGTAAAATAAAATGCTACTCCACCATTTTTCTTCTTATATTTTTCAGAATATATTATTAATCTACCCTCACACTGCATGAGAATTCCAACCAAATCATCAAAACTAAGCATTGTAAGATGTCTAGTATCATTAATATTTGTTCTTTTTTATTCTCATTTTCTCGACATAATATCAATAATGTTTTCAACCAAATGTACATTAGTTAAATATTTATCTTCCAAATATTTTAAACTATTCACAATGGTCATGAATATCTAATTCATCTTAGCAATATATTATCTAGGTGAAAAAAACAAAGGCTTATTAATCAGCTCCCAACACAACTCTTCTAGTTTGAAAAACTTTGGTTGTCCCAAAGAGAGTAACCTCAAGATTTTTCCAAACACTATTATCTATTTTTCAGGAAGAAATTTTGATATCACTATGGGAAAAATCAATATTTGCGATGGGAATCAACCCCATCACAAATAACCCGTCCTGGAAGTTATTTGTGATGGGAAAATTCCCCCGTCGCAAATAACCGATTATTTGCGACGAGATTTCGTCACCCGTCACAAATAGTTTGGCGTGACTTGCACACCAAACCGCGCGAATATTATTTGAGACGGGGCGATGTCTCCCATCACAAATAGTTTGGCGCGGCTTGCGTTCCAAACCACGCAAGAGTATTTACGATGGTACCCGTCGCAAATACCCGACAGCGGTTAATAGCTTTTTGCGACGGGATGTCGCCCCATCGCAAAAAGAGTGTCGGTGGGAACTATTTGCGACAGGTCCCATCGCAAATACCACTATTAGAGATGGGAAACCCATTGCAAATAACCCCGTCGCAACTAATCTAACCTATATATACCTCCACCCATTTTTCCCAAATCACTCAGATCTTCCTCTCCCACTTTCTTTATTTTTCAGTTTCAAGGAAAAAATTTACTTTATTTGAAATTTTTTAGGAGAGAGCAATTGGAAGGTGCAAATACCCTCAGAATATCAAAGTTTAATGTATTTATATTTTTTTTATATTTTTTTTATTTTTTTATGTTAATTTTAATTGTTGTTTATTAGTTCTAATTAAATTAGATTTCAATTGATTTTTATTTATATTTATTTTTACTAAGAAATTGATATCGTTAGTGATAATTATAAATAATTACTCATAATTAATATTAATTAGATATAATTAGTAATAAATATATATAATTTGGGATAAATAGATATAATTAGTAATAAATAGATATAATTAGTAATAATTAGTAATAATTTGTAATAATTAGTAATAACTAATACTCGCCTGTGCATTCGCATGGTGATATAACTCAATTCTTAGATTATGCGTTCACACGTTGATATGGTTCAATGATTTTTTAGGAAGATAATACTACATTTCAGGGTTAATAATGAACATAAATATTCAATATTTTGAAATCACAAAATAATGATACTTATTATTTTAATACAATTAGACAAAATATAGAAACATCATTATGATAGTAGATTACATTTTGGATAAATAAATTTGAAAATATATAGAAGATTTTATAAGAAAAAACAATTTATATAAAGTATGGAGATTTGAATTAAATGAATGATAAGAACATTGAAATATGAAATATGATATAATTGAGAACATAATGATGTAAATAACAAAACCTGGAATAAATGATTAGATTTCAAAAAATATTATCTTATAGTAATATCATAATTCATATTAGATTGCAAAGCAACCTGTGTGGTAATTTCCTTCTCCCAATGCTCTATACAGGGAAAATGACCTCAACATTGATGAAATTGATGGTCTGGGTACAAAATATAATGTCATCATGGTTTATTTGGATTCTGGAATGCTTCTTATAGGACCACATCTGAGGAGATAAACATGTAAATTTATATCCTTAACTAAAGACATCCTTGATGCTATTAGTGGTGTGTGAAAAAAAACTATCCCTTACTGTAGGTCATGTGTCTGGTTCATATACATATACATGAAAACTATCTATACTTGAGTCTATTATAGAGATCATGTTGTGGAATGCTTTAATAGTATTCTAGGATGTTCATGTTGTCGCCCCCTCCCCCTCCCTATCCCCCCCTCAAAAACATTATTTATGAGCTTGAGTTGGGATAATGATAAACACTTTATTAATGAACTTGAGTGAGGATTTTGAGAAATAGATTAGAGACAAAGTTGAAAGTAACCATATAAATGGATAAAACATGCTGAAACTGCTTAAATAAAGTACTAAATCTCTATTTCAAAGAAAAACAACATCCATACTACTTATTATGACTCAACATTCTAAGAACTAAACCTCAAAATTCTAAGAACTAAACCACAACTAGACTAAACTACAACACCAACACAATAAATTACTACCGAAAAGACTCCATTCCCCAACAGTAGTCAACTTGTATTTTTTGAGTAAGATAGATCCACTATAATGCAATTTTCAAATCCAGTGAAATAAATACCTCAATGCTTAGCTATTGAGTTTTTTACCTCACACAAACCATCCCAATAATCAATAGAGATTCAATACAAAGTAGTAAATGTGCACAGAAAGGTAGCATC
The DNA here is from genome assembly GCA_963277665.1 of Viscum album. NCBI lineage: Eukaryota > Viridiplantae > Streptophyta > Magnoliopsida > Santalales > Viscaceae > Viscum > Viscum album. The sequence goes on along the minus strand of OY728125.1, from coordinate 719,016,745 downwards.
AATGTGGTGGTCATAGCAATATAGTTCGGGCTGCTTTTTGAACCATTGGCTGTTTGTATGAGCCTTCATGAGCATCTCCCAGTTCAAGACCTTAAAGACTGTTGTAATCTGAAAATGGAAGCAGTGATATTAATTAATGAAATGATGTTAATGATGTCTTCAATGAAGATCAAATTGATGAATCATTGGATAATGAATTGATAACAGATGAACAATTCAATTGAAATATAGATAAAGAAGAATGTTTGTACGTAATCTTAAAAAACTTATCTTAAATCTATTTATTTATTGTATGAGATCCAGAATCATCATTGGATTCAATATATTAAAAGTGGAAAACATATTGAGAGTGAATGAAAACACATATACATTAAAATAAATCATATTATAGTGAATAAAATAGTTTAGAAACACTAAAATAATGATATTATTATCAAAAGAATGATTATTTTTTCAAACAACTCATCAGAAGTGATAAGTACTTTTGAGGCTTAAGTTGAAAAAACTATTTGAAAACTATTTGTAGTGGTGTTTTTTTTTCAGATAAGTACCTTCAAACATAGCCTTAACACTTCATAAAATAAAAATGGTGACTTTATGCATTGCCTGCCTATGTTGCAGCAGATGAAGAGGATGAACTCATTGGTACTGGATCTCTGGAAGTAGAAGAAATGGTTTGTATCCAATGCTGATGATAGGATGATCGGGTCTGATCCTCTGTTCGTATAGCATTTCAAGACCAGAATCTCTATAAACATGTGCATGAAATTCCTAAAATGTAAATACCAATATAATGATTGTTACAAATAATGATAGACATGTAAACATGTTCATTGAATGATTTATCAAAAAAAATATCCTATTTCTTTCTGCAATGAGTCAACACCAAGTAGCATGGATGATGGAAAATGATATTGTAAAATTAGAAAAAAAGAAGATAAGGAATGAATATATAAAGATAAACGAAGCATGATAAGGGGAAGAGGATGTTTTCCCTATATATCATAATAGATTTCAGACATGTTAGTTGACAAGAAACACATCAACATCACTGACACATACTTATCTGAATGGAAAGTCTAGAGGCAGCCTTTTCGAGAAAATTTAACCAAAGGCATTACAAAATTACATTGCTAATATTTATTTTTATTGGGTCTCCATTTGGAATGGTGAAGGAAACCTTGAAATAGTAACGATGAAATTGAGGTGACCCAAGAGGTGCATGAGGTCTATGTCGACCTAGTATCGAGAATAGAAGACAAAAATAAACGTTTGGTCGATGGATTTTTAAGGAGATGATGCAACGTGTTGCTCACATTGGAAAAATCAGGGGGTAAATTAGGGAAATGTTGATGATATGAAACTGAGGTGGATTGGGGGGGGGGGGTTAAAAATGATTAGAAAATCCTTAAGGAGTTAGATAAGTATATTAATATGGGCATATTTCAAGGCAGGAGAGGGGGTGGAGCATGTTTTTCTACATTCTAAAAAACAACCAATAATAAATCATAGAACAAAAAAATGAAAACACAATCAACATTTCCAAAGTTTGAACATCTTCGTTTTTTGAGCTCCGGAAATCCAAAGTTTTCTCATCGCTTCCTCTTCCATGGTCATCTAAATGTTCAAAATCTTTGATCATAATCTTATTCCCATATATTGTGAATTAGTTTTAGGGCATGGATTCACAATATGTGTGTAATATATATTTTTCATGTGCAAATGAAGGAAGTATACATTCTAAAGTTAATGAATTTTTAGAAACATTAAATTTGAAGAGATATTAGAAGAATATACCGAAATTATATAAATGGAGGGAGGCATGTCAAAAATATCATCTTACTGATCACCAATCCTTGATAATTCAACATTGTCTGCATCCTGCATAAAAAATTGAAAGTAGTTTATGGAATTATGTGAATAAAAAATGAATAGATGTAAATAGATAAAACATTATAGAGATGTGAAAAAAATATTAATGTTTTAAGAACATGTTTTCATACAATGTCTCCAACATGTGCATTGAGCACCTTGAGGACCTTACTCCTCCACACACCTTCCTGATTCACCACCAAATCAATTCCCATCACCTCTACCCAGCTCCCATCAACATATGCTTCTTCCTATGAGGTTGGTGCTTCGGTCTCCATGACAGAATTAACATTTTCTGGTTTTGATATCCCGAATCATGTGCTAGGGGTCATGAACAGCAGGACAACCTTGTTCTATAGCTGAGATCTTAGATCCTTGATCCTTGCCTCCCTAAAAAATTGGACTTTTGAAAATATCCCACATGGAGATGAAAAATAGAATCAGAACCAACTGCACATAATTCATCACCCGAGTAAATTAAATATTCATAGTTGTTATAAAAAAACTGTCACTATTGTAGCTGACTCCTAAATAGACAGTGTTTTCATGTTCATAAAACACAAGTGTAAAATGAATAATAAAATAATTGGGTATATTTTTCTAGTAAATTAAAATGGAAATAGTATAAAAAGTAGTACCTGGTATTGGTCAATGGTAATATTTAATTTTGAAGTTTCACTGCACTGATGATCCTATATAAAATGGTTAAAAAGGACTGTTATGCAAAATTTATAAGGAAAAGCCTGTAGCAATGTCTGAGAAGCATTTTGTCTGTGATCAGAATGCTGCGGATTTGATTGAATACCCAGTCCAGTGCCAGCCTTTGGAATATCTCATGCTATAAATAATTCAAAATAACATATGAAAAGATCGAGTTGGATCACGAAAATTAACAATGTTGTTGTTCATGGCACATTTGAAAAATGAAGTTACCTTTTCCATAATTTTTAGATACCTTGCATCAGATTTCATCATCAATTTCTCTAGAAAATTCATGTCACAAGAAATTAAATACATGGATGAATAACATGTAGAGCAGTCCACAACTTCCTTGTTAAATTCCAAGTTAGTAATAAAATGAATAAAATGTAATAAACATGATAGGGAAATAAGTAACAGAACTTTTAAATGGGCATTTTCTTGCATAAACATTATATAGAAAGTTATAAAACATCAAAAACATTGAAAACAAAGTTGAAACACAAACCTAGATTTGTTTTTCTACTTTGAACAGTAGTATTATTTGATCTTCAATAGGTGTGTGGGGTGATGTCCAGATTTCTTCCTACCCAGAAAACACAATCTTTTCTCTATAGGAAAAAATGTTTAAAAATAAGAATACGTATTAATGCATACTAAAAATGCAGAATCCAAAATATGAATGTAAAAATAAACCCAGTATAGTCCACAAAGTGTGATCCAAAAAGTATCTTTAGTAAGCTTATGTTAATAGGAGATGCAGGTTACAACAATATGTGTATTTTTTCAGCAATATGTTAAATCAATTCATTTGTGTGGGTAGTTTTGAAAACTGTGAGGAAGTAATAATTTCACAACATAGCCCAAAATGTCTAAAATCATTGACAACTTAGCACGTACCACTGCTCAGAGCTGGATCTCGCAGTTGATGAAGTATCCAACAAATTTAGTGAAGGTGGGGCATCCTTATAGACCTTGGATGATGAAACCATCAAAATTACACAACACCCAGCACTGAAAAGGCAATTCTCGGCACATGGATTATGCATTGGAGTCAACATATCAGCAGCCAACTGGTAGACAACTATTTTTATCCCTGCAATAAGTTATAAAAAATTAATGTGAGTAAATGATAGATATTATTATGAAAAAGGAACAGGATACCTGCAATAAAACAACTTAATAGTATATACAATCAGAGTAGTGTGAGTTAATGACACATATTATGGTTGTGTAAGTTTATTTATTTATCATTTTATTTTGGATTATACAGAACACAATTCATGTAGGTAAGAGAAATCTAGTATTTTAGAGAGTTAACTCTGCCTCACGTAAGGCTCTTCTATGATATCAAAAGGGTAACCTTGATTTTAATCCATTAATAAAATCTAAATTATGATTCATGTGAGGGTAATGAAACTCTATGATAGGTATTATATGTTCATGTAAGAGTAATGTTGGTTTTCATCTGCTGCATAAATGATAATCTTGATTCATGAGATGGTAGTAAAACTCATGTGAGGTTCATTTTTGTGCCATGTAAAGGTCATCTTGAGTTGCATAAATGTCAATCCGAAACTATGTGAAAGATATCACATCTCACCTAAGGGTAACATGGATCACATAACAGCTAATCCCTATCTATTTAAGGGTCGCCCAGATCCTGTTAGGGTATTTACAGGATCATCTAAATGGAAACAAAATTAATCCAGTAATGATAAATCTATTAAACTGGTAAATCTATTAAACTTAAAAAAAAATTGACCCTAACATCAGTCAACATAAATTGGAAATTCAGTTGAATGGTAAATCTGTTCACCTGTACAGATTTACTCACTTCATTTCAACAGACCTCAACTGCAAATATAAATATGCCATTAATGGTTAATTTGCTGACTAATGGAGAAATTGGTTTTACTGAGAAACAAAAAAACCGAGACATTTCCTAGAAATCTAATTATGTTTAACTGGAAAATGTGTTTACCTGGAAAACAAAAATGACCCGTACATGAGTCGACATCAATTGGAAAATCACTTAATTGGAAAATCTGTTAAATTTTAGAGCTATACTCACTTAATTTCAAAAGAAATCAACTATAAACTTAAATATTACAGTACTGGTAAATCTGTTCACTTGTAGAGAAATGTGTTTCACTGTAAAACTAAAAAAACAGTGACAATTCCTTGAAATGTAAATCTGTTCAACTGGAGAAAAATATAACAATTCATAATGTAAACAGAATGTGTGTCCCCAAAATGGAGCAGTATTGAAAGGAAAACCTTTAGTCAAGTTTTCCATCTACCATAATATGGCCATCATATGAGACACTACATAAAAAAGCCTCAAGATCCACATAAAAGCATTCATCATAATAACGCGGTTAAAAAAACGTCGGTGTAAAACTTTGATGTAATTAATTGCTATAAGTTAATATAAACTATAAGGAAACACAAGATTCAAGTAAATAACCAAACCATGGGCTATAATACATTTAGTTGGTTGCTTGATGTACAAATAAAACCAATGGAATCAACTGCATAAATGAAATAAAAAATATTAATCACTGGAAATACAAAAATCTAGAGTATCATCCAAACTAACATATGAGAATGGATGATAATGTATGCTTGCAGAAGAAAATTGTATTCTGCATAAAGAAACAACATGCATGATAATATAATCTAAAAGGGAAATGCAATCTCAATAAATGATAATTCAATATAAACTTTAATATAAACTCCAACATGAAATTATATTGAATCAGCTATAAAAACAGGAATGTAAACTGCAATTTCAGTACAACATGAACTTATATAAAGTGCAATATAAAATAAATTATAAATGGATTTATAAAAATTATAAAACAATATAATCCAGTTTACAAATTCTCAAATAGATTAACAAAGAAGTAGAATTTGAATTTGTATATTGAATAAATATGAACAAATAGATCCCTGAAAAAAATTCAATAAAATTACAGAATGATGCAACAAAAACCATTTCATTACTGCTCTAATAGGTTAATTAAACAGTACCTAAATGGCATGAGGAGAACATAACATAATGCGAATGACAACCACTTCAGCACCTATGAATCAAAACATATATGGATAAATTGACACAGGGAAGAATATAACATTGAATTAATTCTAATCTAAAAAACCATGAAATGCAAGAATGTACCTCTATGTATAGTAGTGAGACCTCATCCACAAATTAACCTAGTATAAATAACCATGAAGTTCAATACGGGTTACTGAAATAACATTCTAGAACAAAACTAAAGGGTATCGATAATTGCATAAAAAACGTAATGATTTTGGTGATAGAAGGCAAACTTGACTGAATAATTGGAAAAAAACATACTGTGTAAATCAGAAGGATGGAATCCAACCTCTCCTCGTGGGGTATCACAAACAGGGTTTCCCATGAAGGAGATCATGCAGGCGATGGTCAGATCTTGGAACTCCGGAGATGACGACAACCAGATTGTAGGATGGAGGCAGCATGGGGTTTGTGGGAGTTTGATAAGGTACATTGGAAGTATGGAAGCCGATCTCGACAATAAGGCACGACAGTGGTGGACTTGGACGAACATGGGAGCACCGAGACGATAGCCTCGTCTGGAGGCTGGGTGCGGCAGAGTTCTGAGGCTCAGACGACGGTCAGCAGGGCTCCTCTGTGAGTGGGGTGCATCCAAAAATCAGTGCGGGGAATGTGGCGGTGGTCGCCGCTATAGAATCAGAGGAGGCGGAGGATCCTGATGCGAAGCAGACGACGGAGGAGGTGGAGAAGCCAGAGGCACCAGGGGTTGTTGTGGAGAGGGGGCCGGTGGGAGAGGAATGAAACCTAGGTCTAAAGGAAGGAACCGATAGTAGGATCAATGGAACCCTAGAAAGATGATGACTGCCGGAGATGGGAGGAATTGATTTTCAACCGTAAATCTGGGATGGAGGAATCGCAGTTGGGGAGGAGATTCTGGAATGGGAGGAGATGATGACTGCCGGAGATGGGGAATATGAGGATAGAGATATAAGGATCCAAGAGTTCGATGGTCGGGTAGCCGAAAAGCGGTGAGGGGGTGACGGTGGTGTTACCGAAGTACAAAGATCGTGGAAGCTGTAGGTGGGAGAAGGAGGGCTGCAAACTACAGGTTGATCGGAAGAGGGAGGATGACAGAGGCGGGGGTCGTGGGAAATCTTGGTCGCGACCCTAGAAAATGGCGGTGGGAGTGGGATTGGGAGGCGCAACGAATATGAGGGAGCGCGCAGTGGGGCGACGTGGGTAACTGGAGAGAGGACACGTAGAGAAAATATGATGTGGAGGCATGGGAGATGGACACGTGGCAGTGGAGAATACCTAAGATTAGTATATATATAGATTAGTAATAATTAGTAATAGTTAGTAATAATTAGTAATAATTAGTAATAATTAGTAATAATTAGTAATAATTGGTAATAATTAGTAATAATTAGTAATAATTAGTAATAATTAGTAAAAATAGTAATAAATAGTAATAAATAGTAATAATTAGTAAAAATTAGTAATAATTAGTAATAATTAGTAATAATTAGTAATAAATAGTAATAATTAGTAATAACTAGTAATAAATAGATATAATTAGTAATAAATAGATATAATTTGTAATAAATAGATATAAATAGTAATAAATAGATATAAATAGTAATAAATAGATATAACTTGTAATAAATAGATATAATTTGTAACAAATAGATATAATTTGTCATAAATAGATATAATTTGTCATAAATAGATATAATTTGTCATAAATAAATATTATTTTTCATAAATAGATATAATTTTTCATAAATAGATATAATTTGTCATAAATAGATATAATTTGTCATAAATAGATATAATTTGTCATAAATAGATATAATTTGTCATAAATAGATATATTTTTTCATAAATAGATATAATTTGTCATAAATAGATATAATTTGTCATAAATAGATATAATTTGTAATAAATAGATATAATTTGTAATAAATAGATATAATATGTAATAAATAGATATAATTTTTAATAAATAGATATGCCAACGAGCCCGTACCTGAGTGGTAAGAGCTCCTTCTTGGCATCAAAGAGACCCGGGTTCAAAACCGGGTGGAGGCGAATTTCTGGGGTTACTGTAGCAGTATTGTAGCAGTACTCTTGCAGTCATTGTAGCAGTTACTGTTCGGTACTGTAGCAGCCAGAACTATTCACCCGATTTGGGTCTTCGGGCCACCGGTTTTATAACGACCCATACTTTACATACATTGTTATTACTTCAGAATTAAAGCATGCTTATTACAACATATAACAAAACCAGGAAAGTACCGTATAGGTATAAAGTCTTTAGAAATTGGGAAACATAAACAACTGGTTCATAAAGCATCTACTTTGCCTCCCATTTATTTCATCATATCTAGAGTCCCTTTTGGCATATCCTAATTAATAAAATTCTTCCTGACCTAGGGAAATAAAACATACAGAAGGGTGAGCTCAAATGCTTAGTAAGGGTAAACAAAATAAATATCAATCACATCATATACATAAGAACATAACTTTTGGAAATCATAACCTGCAAAAAAGATCATAATTTCATAACATGGGATAAATCATAGTAGTGAAATGTAATCCCAATAATCATAACTTAAAAAATGAAACTTTGTGGAATACACACATAATCATAGAGAATCATTTCTTATTAGTCAAGACTCATTTCCAAGACTATCTTAGTGGACAAAGTCCATTTCTGAACCGAGTTCACTCCTCGTTTCAGTCCTGTTTCACTGAACCAGTTTAACCTGCCGTTCCAGCCATGTCTATATCATGAGATATAAAATATTTACCCAATGAATTGGAGGGAGATATAGGTCCCACCCATCTCATAATGATACCATTCTTATGTGTGCCACAAAATCATAAATCATACATCATTGCATAACCCATGTAATAAAAATGGGATTCTTAAACATCATGACATCATAAAACAATTCATATAAGATAAAGGAATTCATAAAAATAATTCCATCACAATATAATAAAATCAATGTAATAATAGGGATATAAACAGAACCCTATATTATCTTAGATGGAAAATAATTTTGATAAAACACTTGAACTCCATTCTTGAGGAAACTATCATTTCAAAAACATTTTCCTTTCTTAACATGTCATACAATTTTAAACTAAAAGAAGTTGATTAAAAATAAACTTGAAAACTTGTAAAGGAAGCTTCTTGGAAATAATGTTTTAAAAATCCATTTATGCCGTATAAGTTAAAAAAAACATTCTTCTTGTACTTTTGTCGGAAAAGTCAAAAAGTACCTCGTACGAAAAATGACAAAAGATTCCTTTCATATCTTTTACTAAAAACTCACCTAAGGGTAAAATTGGATTTTAAAAATTGTAGGTGGATGGAAATAATATTACATATTGAGGAAACATGGATGTGGATGATAAAATACACCTTAGTAAATCCCAAAGTATAAACAATCTCGGATAAAATGAGATTGTGATATTTTCCCTTACCTTAGGTCCGATTTGCTTCGTAAGTGTCCGAACCTCCTGTATAATGATTTAAATAATGTTATTGAATTATTCCAGAATCATAATTATCATATATGGTCATATTCTTAGCCTCTTATTAGTAATATATCATTACTACTTGTTATTCGGGTGTTTATTACTTTTTGTTCTTATGCGTGTTTTGTTGAATAAATTCTTATTATTATTTTTAGGTTATAGATACCTCATTTCCAGAATGGTATTAGTGTAATATATATCATATTAATTCATTCAATTCATTTATATAATCATTATGCAATGGAGATCATGTAGAACGAGTCACATCACATCATGGAGACGATATTCCGTACGTATGCACGAGCGATGATATCGTTCCCATGATCGTGAAATTGTAATGGAGTGTATGTATACTATTTAAAAATAAATATAAATTTACAATAATCATATATATTCATTATTTACACCATTATACCCATCCATGTAAGGTGGTGGTAGAAAATAGATTACACCACGGCGTGGAGACGATATTCCATATGTACGCACGCGCGGTGATTTCGTTTTCCGTAGGATGGATAGATGGTGAAATAGGCTTGTTTCATACTTATAATAAAATATTAGTATAGGATTGATACTGATGTTATTAATTCATAATGAAACAACTAAATAAGAATAAGTGGAAGAAGAAATAAAGTTGAAAGAATCGGTAATAGACATTACCTCTTCTTTGAAGCGATTCTTTGAGACCTCCTTTTAGGGCACTAAAATTGGTCTTTGAAGAAGACCAGGACCTATAGGATGTTTCTAGGGAAGTGGAGAGGAGAAATTGTCAGGGGTTGGCCGAGCTTGAAGGCTCAAAGTGGTGTGAGGAAGAGACGGAGGAGGTGCCCTTTTATAAGGGAGGAGAGGGGCACCTTTGGAATAACTAAAAATATTATTTTATTATAAAGTCAAATTCGGTTTTTAATAGATCCAAATTGATATATTTCAAAGCTAAGGTGGGTATGGGTCGAAATAATCTCATCCAATAGAATTTAGACAAGTTTAGGTCATTATATTAACCCTATATTTTAGTTTTAACTCTTAGTTAATTAGATTGACATTTACCATGTCACTTTGTATTTTTATATTATATAGTTAATAAACTTACCATATACATCCAAGAGACCCCCAAGTGGTCCATTAATGATACAAATATCATGATATAATTATCTTGGACGAACCTTAGATTTTTAGGAATATAATAACAATTAATAATATAATATTTGTTTTAAAAACTATTTTATGTCAATTTTGACACTATTTGGTAATTGATTTTTGTGAAAATCATAATAGAATGATTAGTTCGAAAAAAAATTAATTAAATCAATAATAAAATGTCATATTAACATAGAAAATTATTGTAATTCATAAAAAGTCTCAAATTACATTTATTTGGGTATTTATAACATCAATTATGTCAATATGTCATTAATAAGATAATTACTGCATCATCATTGTATCATAAATAAATTAAATTATTTTAAGTCTAAGAATTAAAAATAAAATACCATTATGTTGGAAATATTTTTATATTTCTAATGAATATTTATAGTCGAATTTATCTTATGTATAACCCTATATTAAAAATGATTTTGTTATTAAACTTTGATTTTAACTATTTTAACCCTTCTTTAAATAAATTGATAATAAATGTCCTAATCTAATCCAAGTGGGCCTAAATGGTCATATTTTATTCCTAAGGTTGTTTTTGGTCGAATTACACTTATCCAATAGAATTAGGACATGTGTTAGGGTAATAATAATAACACTTTTACCCTTAATTACCCTATTTACTTTTAACCGTGGTAAAAAAAAGTAAAAAGTTACTATTCACCAAAAATTATTTTCATCTCATTGAACCACATTTTAGTACTTGATATTAACCATGTCTCTCAGATTTGCGAAATTCTACTCACAGAAGCGGTAAAATTAAGTTTTATGAAAAATTCAGTTTTTTTTAACGACCACTTAGTGGTTTCACTATTCATCAAAAAAAATGAAAGTTTCCAGAAAAAATACCAAAAATTAGGCCTAAGATATATTTGATATTATGAATTCAAAAATGATGTCTATTTTACCAAATTCAAAACATATCAGTTACATTAACTAATTTAAAAATTAATTCCCGTCGTCAAAACAAATAGCATGTTTTTAAGAGATAATAACTATGAAAATATTGACACTTGATTATGTATGGTTTAAATGTGAAATTACATACAATGAACAAAATTGTATTAAATTGTAAAAAATATATTGTAAATATAATTTAAAACCACTTAAATTAATAATTTATCACTATTAATTGTTTCGATTAAAAAAGTTGTTTTTAATTAAAATTTAGTAATTTTTACTATTCATCAGAATATGAAAGTTATCCGAAAAGTATTAAAATTTTACCCTAAGCTAATTTCGATATTCCGAATCCAAAAATGAAATCCATTTTGAAAAATAAAATTTACAAAATTTCAAAAAGTGGTTATTACTATTCATAATGGCTAGTTTTAATAATATTTTAATAGCATATCGTTGTTTAGTGAAACTCGGTATTGCGTACGACACAAGCTATCGAGGAAGGCCACTGTTGAGTGTAAATCAAGCCAAGCTAGTGTTGTGTGTAGTGAAAGATTCCTTTGATGATTTATATAACATAAAAAAAAATTATTTCTCATAAAAGTCTCGGTTGTTACATTCTACCCCCCTTAAAATGAATTTCACCCTCGAAATTCGTCACTTTGTAACAAAAAGATGAGGATACCTCTCCCTCATCATATCCTCAAGCTCCCATGTAGATTCTTCTAATTGGTGGTTCCTCCATAAAACTTTCACCAATCGAGTGGTCTTGTTTCGTATGACTTTTTCGCTACGATCCAGAATCTCTATCGGCTGTTCTTCATAAGAAAGATCTTGCTCCAACGGTAAAACTTCTGAGCTGAGTACATGTGAAGGATCAGGTATGTACTTTATCAGGAGAGATACATGGAACACATCGTGAACTTGAGAGAGATTCGGTGGAAGCGCCAATCGGTAAGCTACCTTTCCAACATGATCCAGTATTTCGAAAGGACCGATATATCTAGGGCTCAACTTCCCCTTCTTTACAAATCTCATACCCTCTTCCAGGGAGATATTCGTAAGAACACTTTATCACCCACTTCAAACTCTAGGTCTTTTCTTCGGTTGTCGGCATAACTTTTCTATCGACTCTGAGCTGCTCTTATGTGTTGTTGAATAGATCGGACCTTTTCTGCCATCTCATCAACAAGATCAGGTCCTAATAGCTTTCTTCCCCCAACTTCATCCCAGCAAGTTAGAGTCCTGCATTTCTTTCCATAGAGAGATTCATAAGGATCCATATGAATACTAGAGTGAAAGCTATTATTATAAGAAAATTCCAACAAAGGTAGGTGTTGATTCCAACCACCTTTGAAATCCATAGAGAAAGCTCTCAATATATCTTCTAGAGTTTGAATTGTTCTCTCAGACTGACCGTCTGTCTGAGGATGATAAGCAGTGCTGAAACTCAACTCTTTATCTAGAGTATGCTGAAGACTTCGCCAGAACTTCGAGGTAAATCTCGGATCCCAATCAGATATAATAGAAATTGGTACTCCATGCAATCTTACCACTTCCTTTACATATATCCTGGAAAGCTGATCCAGAGAGAAATCCCCTCTAATAGCAATGAAGTGTGCAGACTTTGTAAGACGATCAAATATGACCCAGATAACATTATTTAATTTGGATGTTTTAGGAAGTCTTGTGACAAAGTCTATAGTGATGTTTTCCCATTTCTATTCGGGTATGGGTAATGGTTGTAACATCCCCTTAGACTTCTGTCTCTCAGCTTTAACTTGCTGAAAAACCAAGCATCGAGAGACATATTCCGCAACATCTCTTTTCATGCCATCCCACCAGAAGTACTCTTTCAGGTCCCTATACATATTTGTGCTTCCAGGATGAATAGAGAATGAAGAACTATAAGCCTCATCCAGCAGATCCTTCTTTAATTCGGGGATGGGAGGAACACAAACCCGATTACTGAACTTTATTATCCCATCACAATCAAGGTTGAATTCAGGAACATTTCTCACCTTCTTTTGTAACTCTACATCTTCTTTCTGTGACCCTTTAATCTTCACATGTATAGATGGTTGAACATTAATTTGATAAAGTTACGATTTTCCCCCATCCATTATAATTCCAAGATCCATCCTTTGTAAATCCATAAATATTGGATCTTTTGTGATCCTCATCATGGATAAACTGGCATGGTCTTGTTGACTTAATGCATCTGCCACCTTGTTTGCTTTCCCAGGGTGGTAATGAATTGAGCAGTCGTAATCCTTAATCAGATCTAACCATCTTCTTTGGCGCATATTCATATCCTTTTGTGTGAAAATATACTTTAAACTTTTATGATCAGTATAAATGTCACACCTTTCTCCATAAAGATAATGCCTCCAAATCTTTAATGCAAAGATTACCGCAGCTAACTCCAAATCATGAGTTGGGTAATTTTGCTCATGGATTTTCAACTATTGTGAGGCATAAGCTATCACCATATCATTTTGCATAAGAACAAACCCCAATCCCTTCTTTGATGCATCACTGTAGATCACAAACCTTTCTCCACTACAAGGCAGTGTGAACACAGGTGCACTGGATAACATTATTTTCAAATCCTTGAAATTCTCTTCACATTCCTCCATCCAAGCAAACTTAACTCCTTTCCAAGTCAACCTGGTGAGTGTATTAGATAATCGTGAAAAATCTTTCACAAAACGTCGATAATATCCAGCCAAACCAAGAAAACTTTGGATCTTGGTTACTGTTGTTGGTCTCGACCATCTTTCGATAACCTCTGTTTTTGCTGGATCCACAGATATCCCCTCTTTTGAGATTATGTGACTCAAAAATGAAACTTTTTGAAGCCAAAATTCACACTTGGTAAATTTGGCATAAAACTTCTCCTTTCTTAGGGTCTTCAATACAATTCTCAAGTGATATTCATGTTCTTCCTTTCTCTTTTAATAGACAAGAATATCATCTATAAAGACTACCAAAAACTGATCAAGATAGTCTCTAAAGACTCTATTCATCAGATCCATGAAGATAGCAGGGGCATTAGTAAGACCAAATGGCATCACTATAAATTCATAGTGTCCATACCTTGTACGGAAAGCCGTCTTTGGTATATCCTCCCTTTTGACCCTTAATTGATGATACCCCGAACGAAGATCAATCTTGGAAAAGTATTGAGCTCCACGTAGTTGGTCAAATAAGTCATCAATGTGCGGGAGAGGATATTTGTTCTTGATAGTGATCTTGTTAAGTTCTCGATAATCAATGTAGATTCTCATTGATCCATCTTTCTTCTTAACAAACCGAACAGGTGATCCCCAAGGTGATGCACTAGGGTGTATGAATCCCTTATCAAGATTCTCTTGGAGTTGCTTCTTCAATTCCTGCAACTCAATTGGGGACATTCTATAAGGTGTCTTTGAAATAGGCAAAGCACCCGGTATGAGTTCTATTTAAAACTACACTTCACGATTTGGTGGAAGACCCGACAATTCCTCTGGAAAGACATCATCAAACTCCCGTACAATGGGCATATTCTTAATCGTGAGTTTCTCTCCAGACATTTGAGATAAATAACCCTCATTTAGTTGAATCAAGACCCATAAGATAGAAGAAATTTCCACTGGAAGGTTATGTTCATCCTTGCATCGATAGACGATCATAGATTGATCTGGAATATGAAATGTGACTTCCATTCTTTGGAAATTGATATGAGATCCATATAAAGAAAGCCAATCTATGCCAAGAATCACATCAAATTCTACTATAGGAAGGATCACAAGATTTTCAGGAAGCACTTTCCCACAAACTTCAATCGGGGAAGAATTATAAACTTTTGATGCGTCTGTTGTGCCATTAGGGGTTGTCACAGCTAACTCAACATCTAATTGTTGAGGTAATATGGTGATACTCTTAGAAAATTCTTCAGAAATAAAAGATTGGGTGGATCCAGAATCAAATAAAATATTTTCTACTTTATATTGGATGGTAAGTGTACCTTTCACCACATCATTATCGTACTCCACATCGCTGATAGAAATTGCATGTGACTTTCCTTTGTCTTTAGCCTTAAGAGTTTGTTGACGTCGACCATCATCATCAACCCTTGTATTTGGGAATTGATTGGCATAATTCCCCATCTCCTTGCACTTGAAACATTGAAGTATAGTAGGTTCATTCTGTGTATCATTTCCTTTGTTGGCATCATTAAACATCTTCTTTCCATCATTGCGGCATTCAAATGCCCGATGACCTTCCTTTACAAATTTGAAACATTTACTTGTCCCTTTAAGACAACTCCCTCCATGTTTCTTTCCACACTTTGATCATAAGGGAAAGCTCATCTTCTTTTCAGTGTGCTCTTTAGATTTTCCTTTGAATTACATTTTCCTCTTCTTATCAAACCCATATAACTGATGGGTTACCCCAATCACCATCTCAACTTTGAAAGCACATCGAACGATTTCCTCTTAGCTATTGAAGTCCCTTATGGCTAAGGCCCTTCGAAGACTTGGTTTTAAGCCACTAAAGAATCGATCGATCTTACTCTCAGGTAGGATAATAATACTAGAAGCATACCTTGAAAGTCTTGTAAAATTTGCTTCATAGGTACCAACAGATTCATCATCCTTTTGATTCAGTTCAAGAAACTCTTTCTCCATCTTTGTTCAGAGAATAAGAGGGAAGTACTTATTGAAAAATAAGTTCTTGAACTCGTCCCATTCCATGGACTCAATTTCATCCCTTTGCCTCGTATTATTAATAAGATTCCACCATTGATCAACATATCCTTCCACACGATACACTGCTAGGATGACTTTATCATGTTCAGAACATTGAAGAACTGAAAATATCTTTTCAGTAGTACTAATCCATTGTTCAGCAACTAATGGATCAGTAGACCCGCTGAATGAAGGTGGACGCTGCCTCATGAAGGATTCAATAGAATGTTGCTCCTTCCTTTGCTCGTTTGGAAGTCCTACATGATTCATAGCTTGAGAAAGTTGTGTGAGCATGACTACAAGATTTTGCATTCCATCTCCCATAACGTTTGGTTTCTTAGGGGGACAATCATTGCATTGCCCGTCGCATTCCGCATTAACACGGTTCCTTCGGGTTCTAGCCATTGACTAAAACCAAGAAGAATAGTATGAGCAACACTAATTATAATAGGAAAACCACATAATCAAGAATAAAATTTCACACTTAAGGTCTTATCCTAGGTTATTCATGGCCATTTATAAAACACTAAGATTGTGTTCTATACTTAGAATTATCCTTAGGGTTCTTACTAAGGCTTTCACATCCTAGTTTCCAAAGGTTGACTATAACCTCCCTCTGATACCAACTATAACGACCCATACTTTACATACATTGTTATTACTTCAGAATTGAAGCACACTTATTACAACATATAACAAAACCAGGAAAGGACCGTATAGGTATAGAGTCTTTAGAAACTGGTAAACATAAATAAATGGTTCATAAAGCATCTACTTTGCCTCCCATTTATTTCATCATATCTAGAGTCCCTTTTGGAATATCCTACTTAATAACCTTCTTCCTGACCTGGGGAAATAAAACATACAAAAGGTTGAGCTCAAATGCTCAGTAAGGGTAAACAAAAGAAATATCAATCACATCATATACATAAGAACATAACTTTTGGAAATCTTAACCTGCAAAAGAGATCATAATTTCATAACATGGGATAAATCATAGTAGTGAAATGTAATCCCAATAATCATAACTTAAAAAATTAAACTTTTTGGCATACACACATAATCATAGATAATCATTTCTTATTAGTCAAGACTCATTTCCAAGACTATCTTAGTGTACAAAGTCCATTTCTGAACCGAGTTCACTCCTCGTTTCAGTCCTGTTTCACTGAACCGGTTTAACCTGCCATTCCAGCCATGTCTATCTCATGAGATATAAAATATTTACCCAATACATTGGAGGGAGATATAGGTCCCACCCATCTCATAATGATACCATTCTTATGTGTTCCACAAAATCATAAATCATACATCATTTCATAACCCATGTAATAAAAATGGGATTCTTAAACATCATGACATCATAAAAAAATTCATATAAGATAAAGGAATTCATAAAAATAATTCCATCACAACATAATCAAATCAATGTAATAATAGGGATAGAAACAAAACCCTATATTATCTTAGATGGAAAATAATTTTGATAAAACACTTGAACTCCATTCTTGAGGAAAATATCCTTTCAAAAACATTTTCATTTCTTAACATGTCATACGATTTTAAACTAAAAGAAGTTTATTAAAAATAAACTTGAAAACTTGTAAAGGAATCTTCTTGGAAATAATGTTTTAAAAATCCATTTATGCCGTATAATTTAAAAAAACATTCTTCTCGTACTTTTGTCGGAAAAGTCAAAAAGTTCCTCGTACGAAAAACGACAAAATATTCCTTTCATATCTTTTACTAAAAACTCACATAAGGGTAAAATTGGATTTAAAAAATTGTAGGTGGATGGAAATAATATTACATATTGAGGAAACATGGATGTGGATGATAAAATACACCCCAGTAAATCCCAAAGTATAAACAATCTCGAATAAAATGAGATTGTGATATTTTCCCTTACCTTATGTACGATTTGCTTTGTAAGTGTCCAAAACTCCTGTATAATGATTTAAATAATGTTATTGACTTATTCTAGAATCATACT
Source organism: Viscum album (assembly GCA_963277665.1). Taxonomy (NCBI): domain Eukaryota; kingdom Viridiplantae; phylum Streptophyta; class Magnoliopsida; order Santalales; family Viscaceae; genus Viscum; species Viscum album. The sequence goes on along the minus strand of OY728125.1, from coordinate 718,998,801 downwards.
TATCATATATGGTCATATTATTAGCCTCTTATTAGTAATATTTCATTACTACTTGTTATTCAGGTGTTTATTAATTTTTGTTCTTATGCGTGTTTTGTCGAATAAATTCTTATTATTCTTTTTAGGTTATAGATACCTCATTTACAAAATGGTATTAGTATAATATATATCATATTCATTCATTAAATTCACTTATATAATCATTATTCAATGAATATCATGTAGAACGAGTCGCATCACATTGTAGAGACGGTATTCCGTACGTACGCACGAGCGATGATATCGTTCCCATGATCGTGAAATTGTAATGGAGTGTATGTATACTATTTAAGAATCAATATCACTTTAAAATAATCATATATATTCATTCTTTACACCATTATACCCATCCAAGTAAGGTGGGGGTGGAAAATAGATTACACCACGGCGTGGAGATGGTATTCCGTACGTATGCACGCGCGGTGATTTCATTTTCCATAGGATGGATAGATGGTGAAATAGGGTTGTTTAATACTTATAATAATATATCAGTATATTAGTGATACTGATGTTATTAATTCATAATTAAACAACTAAAGAATAAGAAGTGGAAGAAGAAATAAATTTGAAAGAATCGGTAACGGACATTACGTCTTCTTTGAAGCGCTTCTTTGAGACCTCCTTTTAGGGAACTAAAATTGGTCTTTGAAGAAGACCAGGACCTCTAAGATGTTTCTAGGTAAGTGTAGAGGAGAAATTGGCAGGGGTTGGCCGAGCTTTAAGGCTCAAAGTGGTGTGAGGAAGAGAGGGATGAGGTGCCCTTTTATAAGGGAGGAGAGGGGCACCTTTGGAATAACTAAAAATATTATTTTATTATAAAGTCAAATTCAGTTTTTAATAGATACAAATTAATATATTTCGAAGATAAGGTGGGTATGGGTCGAAAGCCTCTCATACAATAGAATTTAGACAAGTTTAGGTCATTATATTAACCTTATATTTTAGTTTTAACTCTTAGTTAATTAGATTGACATTTACCATGTCACTTTGTATTTTTATATTATATAGTTAATAAACTTACCATATACATCCAAGAGACCCACAAGTGGTCCATTAATGATACACATATCATGATATAAGTATCTTGGCCGAACCTTATATTTTTATGAATATAATAACAATTAATAATATAATATTTGTTTTAAAAACTATTTTATGTCAATTTTGACACTATTTTGTAATTGGTTTTTTTGAAAAATCATAATAGAATGATTGGTTCAAAAAAAATTAATTAAATCAATACTAACATGTCATATTAACATATAAAATTATTGGAATTCATAAAAAGTCTTAATTACATTTATTTGGGTATTTATAACATCAATTATGTCAATATTTCATTAATAAGATAATTACTACATCATCATTGTATCATAAATAAATTAAATTATTTTAAGTCTAAAAATTACAACTAAAATACCATTATGTTGGAAATATTTTTAGAGTTCTAATGAATATTTATAGTCGAATTTATCTTATGTATAACCCTATATTAAAAATGATTTCGTTATTAAACTTTGATTTTAACTATTTTAACCCTTCTTTAAATAAATTGATAATAAATGTCCTAATCTAATCCAAGTGGGACTAAATGGTCATATTTTATTCCTAAGGTTGTTTTTGGTCGAATTAAACTTATCCAATAGAATTAGGACATGTGTTAGGGTAATAATAATAACACTTTTACCCTTAATTACCCTATTTACTTTTAATCGTGGTAACAAAAAGTAAAAAGTTACTATTCACCAAAAATTATTTTCATCTCATTGAACCACATTTTAGTCCTTGATATTAACCGTGTATCTCGGATTTGCGAAATTATACTCACAGAAGCGGTAAAATTAAGTTTTATAAAAAATTCAGTTTTTTTAACTACCACTTAGTGGTTTCACTATTCATCAAAAAAATGAAAGTTTCCAGAAAAAAATACAAAAAATTAGGCCTAAGCTATATTTGATATTATGAATTCCAAAATGATGTCTATTTTACCAAATTCAAAACATATCAGTTACATTAACTAATTTAAAAATTAATTCCCTTCGTCAAAACAAATAGCGTGTTTTTAAGAGATAATAACTATCAAAAGATTGACACTTGTTTATGTCTGGTTTAAATGTAAAATTACATACAATGAACAACATTGTATTAAATTGAAAAAATATATTCTAAATATACTTTAAAACCACTCAAATTTATAATTTATCACTATTAATTATTTCGATTAAAAAAGTTGTTTTTAATTCAAATTTAGTAATTTTCACTATTCATCAGAATATGAAAGTTATCCGAAAAGTACCAAAATTTCACCCTAAGCTAATTTCGATATTAAGAATCCAAAAATGAAGTCCATTTTGAAAAATAAAATTTAAAATATTTCAAAAAGTGGTTAATAATATTCATAACGGCTAGTTTTAATAATATTTTAATAGCATATCGTTGTTTAGTGAAACTCGGTATTGCGTACGACACAAGCTATCGAGGAAGGCCGCAGTTGCGTGTAAAGAAAGCCAATCTAGTGTTGTGTGTAGTGAAAGATTCCTTTGATAATTTATATAACATAAAAACAAAATATTTTCTCATAAAAGTCTCGGGTGTTACAGGTTTGGGCCTACGGGTCTCCAGGGCCTTCGGGTCATCAAAGGCCTTCGGGCCGTAGGGCCTTCGGGTCACGTAGACCATGGAGTTGCCCAGTTCACATAGAACATGCCCCAGAAGAGGATCATAGCAGCAGGAGTAGCAGCCACCAGATGCAGAGCTAACCAGATTTGAAGAATGAGAGGGTATGGAAACCGCCATTGGGACCAGGCACCGTGCAACTTTGTACAAGGCAATGCTAGCCGATCAACAATACAAGGTGGGGAGCTAAGGCGATCAATGATGCAAGACGCTGGGGAGGGGCAGTTCTAGTGGGCTGGGCCTACGGGTCATGTATGGGCATGATATGCCTCTGGGGCCTTCGGGTCATGTATTGCGGGTTAAGTCGGGCCTTGTGCCTTGGGCCCACGGGTCATGTACGGGTTCCCCTTAAACCCTTAAAAGGAGGATTATCTATAATAAAATAAAAAAAAGGACTTCTGGCCATTCAGAGGAGGTAATAAATAGATATAATTTGTAATAAATAGATATAATTTGTAATAAATAGATATAATTTGTAATAAATAGATATAATTTGGAATAAATAGATATAATTGGTAATAAATAGATATAATTTGCAATAAATAGATATAATTTGCAATAAATAGATATAATTTGTAATAAATAGATATAATTTGTAATAAATAGATATAATTTGCAATAAATAGATATAATTTGTAATAAATAGATATAATTTGTAATAATTAGTAATAATTTGTAATAATTAGTAATAATTAGTAATAATTAGTAATAATTTGTAATAATTAGTAATAATTAGTAATAATTTGTAATAATTAGAAATAATTAGTAATAATTAGTAATAATTAGTAATAATTAGTAATAATTAGTAACAATTCGTAATAATTAGTAATAATTAGTAATAATTAGTAATAATTAGTAATAATTAGTAATAATTAGTAATAATTAGTAATAATTAGTTAATTAGTTAGGAATAATTAGATAATTAGTTAAGAATAATTAGCTAATTAGTTAGGAATAGTTAACTAATTAGTTTGGAATAATTAGCTAATTAGTTAAGAATAATTAGCAACAATTAATTAGCAATAATTAGCAATAATTAATTAGAAATAATTAGCAATAATTGATTAGCAATAATTAATTAGTAATAATTAGCAATAATTAATTAACAATTATTAGCAATAATTAGCAATAATTAGAAATAATTAGCAATAATTAAAAATAATAAAAATTATATTATCAATATTTACGAAAAAACAATATTAATATTATTAAAATAATTTTTTTATAAAATATTAAAACTATCAATATTCGCAACAGGCTTTGCTCTATTCTTAACATGTTCAAATCTCAAAGGGTCGCCAATTGTCAGGTAATGTGCAATAAAAAGTTTGTGTCAACCATGTCCAATGTAAACTCTATAATTGTCCTTGCATGGTTGATCACCTCGGAAGTAGTGTTGCAATAGAACAACCCAAGTCATGCCCTTCTCATCTATAAGAATTATCTCACATGACCCTTTACATAGACCATTCTTCCTTGAAAATTTAAGGTAAAGATACTGATATCCCCTCAAATTTTTAAGGAATAATGATGTATGTAAAGGGTCATGTGAGATGATTCTTAGAGATGAGAATGCCATTACTTTGGTCATCCTATTGCAACACTACTTGGAGGTGATCAACCATGCAAGTACAATTATAGAGTTTACATTGGACATGACAGGCACAAACTTTTTATTGTGCATGACTTGACAATTGGAGACCCATTGAGATTTGAACATGTTAAGAATAGAGCAAAGTATGTTGTGAATATTGATAATTTTAATAATTTATAAATTTTTTTATTATTTTAATAATATTAATATTTTTTTTCTTAAATATTGATAATATATTTTTTTATTAGTAATAATTAGTAAATGGAATCTGCTTGGATAATGAAGGGAAAATTTGTAATCATCTCCACAACGATGATTACCAAATTTCCTATCATTATTCACGCAATTTTCATTTTGCTAAGTATTGCTAAGTATTGCTAAATTAGTAATAAATAGTAATAATTAATAATAATTAGTAATAAATTGTAATAATTAGTAATAAATTATAATAATTAGTAATAATTAGTAATAATTAGTAATAATTAGTAGCAATTTGTAATAATTTGTAATAATTAGCAATAATTAGGAATAATTAGGAATAATTAGCAATAATTAGCAACAATTAGAAATAATTAGTGTGAGAAAGATGCAATTAAATGAGCCGTCGGACAAAAGAGTAGTCTTCAATCCACTGGAAATTGTGTCACCCTTAATTAAAGGTAATTATTAAGTAGTTGTAATTATTTATCTTCTTTTTTCAGATAGTGTTTTTATAATTTCAAATTATTCAAAAACAGTACTGATTTTATATTTTATGTAGAAAAATATGGAACAAAGAAGTCAAAATTAGTCATTATTAGATGACCGAGCTTGGATAAATCAGCGCAGAAATCCATATGGTTCTAGTTTAAATCCTGTATATATTTAGGGTGTTGAAGCTTTATTAGTATTTGCATCATGAAAACCAGAATATGTTTCAGAAGGCACAATTAAGTGTCCTTGTAAAAAATGTGCTCTGAGAACATTTGACCCATTTGAGAATGTTGGGGGACATCTCTTGCGGTTTGGTTTTCAACCAGACTATGTTTTTTGGTATCAACATGGTGAACGCAGTTACAGAGAAGATCTTAATAACTTGATTCTGAATCCATCACGGTTTCAAAATTTAGTACATGATGTTGCATGTCCATCTGTGCAACAAACTGAAACTCACGATGATATTGATTTGACTCCTGAGTTGGCACCATCCGAATTTTATGAGTTGTTGAGGTCTGCTGAGGATTCATTATATCCTGGTTGCAAGATAAGAAAATTAGAAGTGGTTGAAAAATTTATGGCTATTAAATCAGATAATTGAATGTCAAACAACTATTTTGATCAGATATTTTATTTAGTTAAAACACTATTACCTGAAGGAAATGTGCGACACTATCCACGCGGCATGGCAGGTTTCTATGCGTGACCGTTTCTGTCAGTTTTTGCACAATTTGATAAGGACAACCATTAAGAAAGCATAAGTGACAGAATTTGATGAGTTGTGCAGAGCCCACTGACCAGAGTACATTTCATCTCATGTTTGGGATGGATTATGTTTACACTGGTTGGGTGGTGGATTTTAGAGGAGATATTCAGTGGGACGACAGAACCAGGGGAGACAGGAGGTGACACATTGAGCTGGTAGTCGTACATTCAGTTCTCATAGAGATCATCTGGTAAGTATATTTTTTAAATATTTTATATAACATTAAATATAAACAGTTTATTTTATATTTCTGTAGGCAGTCGAGCATCCTGATATTATGGAGATTGATGTTTATTGTAGGATGTACAGTGATCCAGCCACTAGAGAGATTAGAGGTGATCTCCAGTGTCAGATTGTGGTTAGTATTATTTTTTCAATTTGACAATTAACTGCATATAATATTTTCACAATATTAATTTTAAATTGGAATTAAAGGAGTCATATGAGGCTATAACCTCTCAGACACAGGATAAGGGTCAGGACGAGATGACTAAGCAGACCAGTGCTCACCATTTCGATGAGGAGGAGACGCATCAATGGCTGAAACAGCAACACGAGCAGATGATGTACATGCGTCATCTAACTCATAGTTTAGGGATGAAGTTTCCTCCACCAGCTCCTTCAGCTCCTCCACCTCCTTCAAAAGAAGACCCCCTAGTTATTTTTTTTATGTTACAAACATTTGAATTTAACATTGTAATATGAATTATTTACATTTTCTGTCTTTTATATCGGTGTAAATATTACATAATTTAATTTTTAATATTTTTTAATTTTTTTTTTATATTTTTTTTGCGAATATTGAGAATTTTAATATTTTTTATTATTTTAATAATAGTAATATTATTTTTTAATTAATAGTAATTATATTAAATTTTATTTTTTAAAAATTAATTTATTATTTGCGACAGGACCTTTTGCGACGGGGTCCCGTCGCAAATAGTCTAGCTAAATATTTTAAAAAAAATATTTGCGATGGGACTACTTGCCCGTCGTAAATACTTTGTTGCGACGAGCCCGTCGTAGAATGTTATATATATATATTTTGCGACGAGACAATGGCCCATGGCAAAAACAATTTGCGACGGGCCCATCGTGAAAAAGGTTATGTATATATAATACATATAATTGGAGACTTATTTTCAACGACAATGTTTCCCGTCGCAAATACGATTATTTGTGATAGGCCCGTCAAAAATAATGGTATTTACGACCGCGTTTTCTGTAACAGGCTATTTGCGACGGGACCCCGTCGCTAAAGTCTATTTGCGACGAGATCCCGTCGCAAATAACCCGTCACAAATACCAAGAATTCTAGTAGTGTATAGACATTCCTTATCATTGAACATATAAAAATATTTTTTAATTGATAATTTAGTTTATATTCAGTTTTATCATCTTTAATAAAAGTAGAAATTTCTTTTTCTGGAATAACATAATTTCTAGTAATCATCAAAAAGTTATCAACTTCAGTGTTTATAAAAAAAGTATTTATTATATATCTCCAATATTCATAGTCATAAAGATATACTCTTTTCTATAATACAGATTAGTGTAACAATTTATAACAAGTATAAAGTAAAAACCATCTTTGATACCAAATGTAGGATCAAAAGAGTAATCTGTTTAACATAAGAGGGGGTGAATTGTAGTTTATAAAATAAAAAATTCAATTTTATTAACCTCCTTATATATGTAATTTGGACAAACCATTGTCCAGTAAAATAAAGTAATCAGAAAAAAAGTTGTACCAATAATTTATAAAATCAGAGTTCAAGAAATGTTTATAATAATGAAACTTTCTTTAAACATACACAGTGGAAATATAAACTTATAAAAACAAGTAATAAAAAACATATAGAAGTTTTCTAATAAAGATCCATGCTTTAACCTTTATCATTAAAGAAGTGTAAAACTCAAGATTTAGGTATATATGGTTTTAACCAAACTGTAAAGGTTTATCTTCCTTAAGCAAGGAATCCTTCAATATTAAGATCAGAAAAACTTTAGTTTCCCTATCCCTCAGTAACCCTTGATAAAAATATAGAAATAAACTTTGTCTTCTTATCCTTAGATTCCCTTAGTCAAACACAAGATTATACAGACAATTACAAGTACAAAATATCCTAAATCACTTATAATTCTCACATAGATTCCTTAAGAAAAAAACTATATAAACATTATAATGGAGCGTATGAGTAAAAAGATGTTACAAAAGCTTAAAAGTAGCTTTAGATCATTTGTGATTCAAAAGATTCATCCTCCTCAAATGTTGGTATGATTTATAGAAATTTCTTCAACAGTCATATTCTACATTTCTTAAAGTTTGTAACAACTTCAGATGAAGTCATCTTCACTTGATAAGTTTTAGAAAATCTTCTTTATGTGGTGGTCGATTTAGATGAATCACTATTAAAATTCTTTAAAGTTTTTGTCTGGTATAATGATTTTAGTTTGTCTGAAAAAATATATAAGGTTAATTTGGTAGCTCTTTATAAAAGATCTTCCAGGGAGAATTTCTGCCTCCGTTCGATAAGTTTTTCTGGTAAACATTATATAACTTCATCTGGTGGGTCTTTGTAATACTTCATATTATGAACTTTATAGACCACCATTTGATTTACCTTGATATAATTTGTTCAAATTACAAAGTAAAATCCCATCTGATTTATGATATTTTGTCCAATTTGGTTTGTCTGTAAGACTTAAGCTATGTTTTATTCGTTTTGGTTCATTTGGAAAGCTTAATCTAAGTTATTTCTAATTAAAAAATTATTGTAAATATGGTAAAAATATTTGTTTTCTATAAAAACATTCTACAAAATTGGGAAGTATAAAGTTAGAAAAATGAAGTATTTAAGGAATCATGTTGTGATTTTCAAAACTAAGATAAATAAAGATTTTAAAGTAAACTTTCGACTCAACACAAAGTGGTGATGAAGCTGTAAGGTTTTATTGTGGCCTAATAAAGAATTAGATACTAATTAGACAATAATTTCAATGGGAAAGTAATTTAATATTTTGGGTAGTTTCCTACCATATACTACTTCAAATGGGGTAGAATTTATAGAAACATGTCAGGTGGTTTTGTAACTGAGCCGACCCAAGGTACCCAATAATACCATCATTTTGGTTGCTCCCTAGAAAAACAAAGTAAATATGTTTCCAAATATATATTAAGCACTTCAGTTTTTCCATCAGACTATGGATGGTAAGAATATCTAAAATGTAAATTTATCCCATAAAGATTAAACAATTCAGTACCAAAATGGATGAGAAATATGGGGTACCGATCATTAACTATCGAATCCATCATTCTATGAAAACGAATCACTTCCTATATGAGAATCTCAGCCACTTTTTTTGCAAAAAAAAACGGTGATTTAAAAGAATGAAATGTGAATAATTGGAAAGCCTATATATGAAGAAAAAATTATATCATACCCCTGAGATTTGGTTAAGCCCGTGATGGATTCCATAGATAGATAGACCCATATCATCTTTGAAATATCAAGTGGTTGTAAAAGACTAGAAGAGGAAAAAGTAGAGTATTTATTACATTGAAAAACTTTATAGTGGTGCACATAATACCAAACCTATTTTTTTCATCTCGACCCAATAGAAATTGGCAGTGATCTTATTTTAAGTTCACAAAAAACCAGAGCAGCCTCATTGGGGAGTAGTATGAAATTCAACTAGAAAAACAGGTATCCAAGGGGAGGTAGTGGGAAGGACTAATATTCTTTTATATTATGACACATCTAGGGTATATTGAAAAGTTGGGTATTAGGAGGAGGTATATATTATAGTTATAATAATTTTGGAGAGGAGAGGATATTTTGAGACTCCTTCGATAAGGATTCATCCCTTTTCCCATATCGGGGAGGAGTGAAGGAGTTTGCAGGAAGAGGGATCATCCCTATGATACAAGGAATTAACTACTAAGTTATCATGTCCTAGATTAAATTTAACATCAAATTGGTATCCTAAAAGTTTATCAATCCAACATTGTTGATCATCCATAGTGATACATTGGTGGGGGAGGAAATTGAGGAGTTAATGGTCAGAATAAACAATGAAATTTTAGGCCAATAAATAAGGGCACCATTGATGGATGACGACCACCAAATCCATGAATTCCTTCTCATAAGAAATTTTTCCATATTTTTGGAATCCAATGATTTTCTAAAGAAATAAATGGGAAGATGATTTTTCACAAGGAAAATTATAACCCCTCTACTTGAAGCATCACTTTCAAATTCAAAATCAATGGAAAATTTATGTAATTCTAGGACAAGAGCTTGTGTCATAAGTTGTTTTAGATGTTGAAAATCCTGACTTGATTCGTGATCCCAATGATTTTTTTTCTTCTTGGTGAGGGGAATGAGAGGTTATTTAATTTTATTATATCCTTGGAAGAAATTGATATAGTAGTCAGTAAGGAAAATAAATCCATGGATCCCCCTAAATATTATAGTATTATTATATTCAAGAATGAACTATACTTTTTTGGGATCTATGGAAACTCCTACGGCGATAATAACATGTCCCAAATACTTAACCTCGCACTGACCAAACATTCACTTCTTTAGATTGCAAAGAAAAAAATGTTCAGAAAAATATATAAGACACTCTCTAGGTTTAATAAATGGGTCTCATAGGTACTGATGTAGAATAATATATCATAAAAAAAATGATCACCAACTTACAAAGAACTGGTCTGGAAAGAAAATTCATGGAAGCTTGAAAAGTGGACAGGGCATTGTCGGACTTGAGATCCAATTTTGAGAAGTAGACCAATATAATTCCTCAAATAATTCCTCCACCACCAAAATAGGAAATTTATATGGAATGGTAACTTTATTTAGGGAGATATAGTCCATATATAATCTCCATGTATCGTCTTTTTTCTTCACTAAGAGCACTAGGCTAGGAAAGGCACTGAAACTAGATCGGACAATTCCCGAAGCTGACATCTCAATGACTTGTCATACAATTTCATTCTTCAAAAAATGGGGGTAGTGATATGGTTTGACTAAAACCGAGGCTTGACCTGTAACTAATTATATGGAATGAATGTGGCGGCAGATCGAGGGAAGGCATGTCGGGTTAGCAAAGACTTGAAAAAAAACAAGCAACTGGTGTAAACCGATTTTTTGGTGGTTGTCAAGGTGGGACGTAGTGGTATTGGAGTTGGATCCCAACATCATACGGTAGACACAACGCTTGTTTTAAGGATTGAAAACCCTATCCATGGATAAGGTTGTTTGGTATTCCGGAGAAGATTCATGAAGAACATAAGTTTTGTATGCAGCAACAAATTTCATGGTAATTTCCTCCAAATTGGTTATCACTACCCCCAAAGTTCTAAGTTAGGTTATGCCAAAAATAAGGTCAAGGAAAGACATATCCCAGAAATGAACATCAATCAAAACATTTTTAGTTTCCCATGACCAATTTTAAATTGGTTCAAACCCCTTGCGAGCCAATGCGATGTCCATCACCTAATTTGACATCCATTCAATGATGATGGTAAACCAGATAGACCAAAAGTTTGAGAACCTATGGTGAGATGAAATTATGGGTTCCCCACTGCCCAATAGGATAAGAATGGGAATTCCATCCACACTACCTAACACCCTCGTGGAATAAAAAGTCTCTGGTTTTGTGGAAGAACCAGTGAATAGTTGGTTAAAGTTTGGTATTCCACAATCATACATTGAGCCTCAAATCATACATCCTCCATGTCCCAGAGAATATACTTAGAGGGTAATGGGGAGTATTACCCATTAAGTCATAATCCTCTCTGATAAGAAACACTCGTGTCTTATGATAATCAAATTTATGTAATGTTGTGTATTTAAAATCACAACGACAAAAAATCCCCCATTTGTGCTGATCTTCCCATTCCTATGTAGTTAGTTTCCAAATGCCTCTACCATCAGAAGAGGAGGGTTTGGGAACCTCATGGACTAATCCAGATGACATAGGTTCCATGAATTGATCTAGATGGAGAGGAGTGCCAGGATTTTTTGATGATAACTGATGCACCAGAAATGTTCAGTATCCCCCCCCCCACTTGGAGCACTGAAGAAACATGACCCTCCCCCAGGAAACTGTGGCCCAATACCCTTGCGGACTGCGAATTAAACATGTATGTAAAGACACATAACTTGAAAACATGTTTCAAGATTAGGTATTCACACTCAATGTCTAATATCCTCACACAAGGCATGGATAAAATAGACAACATATTGGGTTTCTGGTTGACGCGGTATTAAAGAGGCGAGATATTCAAACTACTCAATATAATCTTGGACCGCCCTTTATTGGTGATGTGTAACCAATTCCTCATATGGATTTTGAACATCCAGAACTCTAAAATTCTCAATAAATTCATCATTAATGACTAGAAAAGAAATATGATCATGAACTTTCATTATAATAGTTAACCAGTAGATTGCAACACCCTCCATACCAACCTGAGCCAAAGGAATTTTTCATTCCTATGGAATGTATAGGATTTGAAAGTATGGCTCATCTTAGTTAAGATAAACTTAGGGATCAATTCCATCAAAACTAGGTAGGTAAATCCCATTGATGAATAGAGGTGAGTCACGTATAACACCTCCAACACGCAGGAGTGTAGTGTGATGGCCCAGATATATTTCTTCATCAGTGTCCACAACACACACATGTGAGTTTTCAGTCACTGAGGAAGGATGATCATTGAAAGAGAAAATATTTTCAATTAAATTTAAATTGAATTTAATTTTTTAAACCCAAAAAAGTGTTACTCTAAGATTAATTGATTCATTTTTATGATATTGGTGTTATTTTGAGTTGAACAGTAAAAATGGAACATTTCAGATTTTTAACTATTTTACATTATTTCTGTAGTTTAGCCATAACATATTCTACACAAATTCAAATTGAAAAATTATTTCTTTTCAAGATTCTACACATCTAGGGATTCATTTAATATTTTTGGGCCCAAAGCTGAATCAATCATACGGAAGCTCAAAAGAAGCTCACAAATTGTCTCAAGAAAACTATTTACTGTTCTGCCAATTTTTGGTGTATTGTCCATAACTCATTCTTGGTGGGCCCAATTGTTGTGTACTTTAGTGGAAGAGGTTGGGTAATATCTTTTATGAAGGCAAGGGCATGTTAATTGTCCGTTCAAGCAGCCATTAAAGCTTCCTAATCCAGAGGTTGATGTTTTGGAGAGTCTGACTCAACAGAATAAATGGTCAGAGTAAAATGATCATAACGCTCGGAATACTTGTCCAAATCCTCTGATATTTTGAGTAGCAATGACCAAGGTAATTTTGAACAAAATTCAAGATGGGTGAAACGCCTGAAGATGTCTTTTAATGGGTCTAAAACACGTCAACCTTCAGGGGACAAATTCTGACTATAAAAGGAGGAGAGGTCCTCCTTCTCAAAGCATCTCTCATTCCATCCCATTCCTTTTGGGACATCAAGGAGATGAACTTTTCGGATTTCTCTTTTATTTATTTTCTTTTACATAGTTTTTTAATTCCTTATTATTCCTCATTCATCTCGATTACCCTTACCATGGTGGGGTAAACATTTTGAGTGATTGGGGAAGGGTTGGTTTTCTATTTTGTAATGCTTGAGTTCTTAGACGTAATTGAATGAAATTTCTTTCTTCTTCAAAGTCGTTTTCAACTTCATATAGTGGATTTTATTATAAAGTGCGATCATTCTTGAATTTTAGTTTATTTATTAATTTTTTCCTTGGTAAAATAATCATTATCTCCCTCCACTAAATTCTGGTTTATATACGATGTAATAGACCGGGAATTAGTGGTGAAGTACTCGAGGATCGTCAGTACGTGTAAAAGGGGTAGCGAATGTTCTTGATTGTTTGGGATAAACAAGACCAATCAAGTATTTCCCAGGTCAATTGAGGACATTCAATACAACTATTTTTCACATGGAAGGAGATTTGACCAAACTGAGATCTTGTTAAGGTTTTCTCTCACCATCATAATTTCACCAAGGAAGTGAGAGGAAACGATTGTGGAAACTCACTTTAATAAACTGAGAAAAAGAGGTTTTAATTAAATTGAACAAGGATAGAATTATAATTAGGAAACCGACCCCGACCTAATCACCATTTTAATATCATAATTTTCAATCATTTGAATTTAAATTTCCATTTAATCATTTTCTAAAAAGACACACCATTTTTACCCTCGTTTAAAAGTGACAAACCGTTTTGTGTGCACTCCTATTTGAAAGACATTATAGGTCAACCAAATTAATAAATTTTAACTTAAATAATTGTTTTTCCACACCTTATGATAGGCATGCATTAAACTTGGCGCTGTTGTCGGGGAGGCAGTGCAAAAAAAAAAAAAGATTTTCAAAATTGAATAACCCACAACTCAAAAGAACCATTAATTGAATTTGATCCAGAAATTGAAAGAACATTAACCCAAATAAGAAAAAGAAATCTAGCATAAATCTTTGAAGAAATAGATCTCTTAGATTCAAGTGAAACTCCTAGTGTTCACTCTAAACCTGAAATCATGGCTATAAATCCCAACCAAACCTTGCGTGATCTATATGCACCACAATTTTCCATTCAAAATAACCAAATAATTTCACCCACTAAACCAAATGATTTTGAATTACATGTCAATATGATTCATGTACATCCAAAGTTTCATGGTCTTGCAGGAGAATATCCAAATCAGCACATGCAAAAATTTAGATACACTTGCTCAAGCTTCAGGCCTAGAGGAGCACCCAAAGACCGATTTCAGTGGAGGGCATTCCCATTCTCACTCGAAGGTGTGGATAAAGAATGGTTGTACAATCTACATCCAGGAGAGATCAATGATTGGTAAGATCTAAAAAGGAGTTTCATGCAAATATTCTTTCCCACATCCAGGAGTACATCCATTAAGAAAGAGATTTACATCATACAATAATCAATCGGAGAAACCCTCTACAAGTACTGGGATCATTTCAAGAATCTATGTTCTAGCTGCCCACATCAAGAAATGGAGGAACACAAATTCCTTGTGTTCTTCTACCAAGGACTTCTGTATAATTATTGAAATCTTCTAGATGTCTCATCGGGGGGATCCTTGATTGAAAAGTCGCTAACAGATATTAGAATACTAATTGAGAAGATTTCTCAAAACTCACAACAATTTGGAATAAGAGGGTTGGTAATAAGAGGAATCCATGAGGTGAGAACATCCGATTCAACAGAATTAATTAGAAGCGAGATGGGAGAACTCACCTTGTTAGTGCGAAAGATGGCAGTGAAACAAGTGAAGGAACAACAAGAACCAAATACGGTATGTGGTTTATGCTCTTCTAATTATCATTACACTAACCAGTGTCCAGAAGTGTAGGGAACTGAACTTTGTGCTGCTACCTATCAGCAAAGACCATTCCAGCCAAATCCACCACGACATCCCCAAAACCAACCAGGATATGGATTCCAACAGACCTATGATAGACCTCCTTTTCAACACCAATACCAAAACCCCCCTCCATTCCAACAGTCCTATAAACAACCCTTTTAACAATAACAACCCTTTCAGCCCCCAACATTCCAAATAAAGGCATATAAGAAACCATCCACCAGTTCACAACCATCAAGTGAGAACCAAAAACTAAAATTAGATGTTGAGAGGCTTAAAGAAAATGTGAAAGACTTATCCAACCAGTTAAAAAATGTTTTGGGAATTCTAACCCAGAATCCAGGGAAGCTACCATCCCAAACAGTTCCAAATCCTAAAGAGAATGTCAATGAAATCATAATAAGAAGTGAAAAATAATTCCCACCTCCATACAACCTTGAACCTTAAATAATATGACCTATTCTGATGGAGAATGATGTTGAAAATTCAGAAAATCTTTTGAAAATCCACCAAGAAGGAGAAAATGAAGAGAAGGAGGAGAAGGATAGCCCACAAAATAAGAGACAAGAAACACCAATGCAAAGGAAACAAAGAGAGAAGAAATAACTACCCACACCATTTCCAACAAGTATGCTCAAATAAAAGAAATTTCATGAGGAATCACTTCAAAAAGAAATTCTAGACACTTTTCAAAAAGTGGAAATCAATATCCCTCTACTTGAAGCTGTCAAACAAATTCCAAGGTACGAATTTTTTTTGAAAGATCATTGTACCAAAAATAGAAGACTTCATGGGAATGAAATAATAAACTTATGGAGAAGTGTCTCAGCCCTTATCACACCACAAATTCCAACCAAATGTCAAGATCCAGGGATGTTTTCCATTCCATGCACCATTGGTTCATTAATTTTTTCTAATTCTTTGTGTGATCTAGGTGATTCAATTAATGTATTGCCTCACTCTGTATACACTTATTTTCATATGGGATACTTAAAGCCCACAAGAGTGGTGGTCCAACTTGCAAACAAATCCACAGTTTTCCTAGCTGGAGTTCTAGAGGACTTCCTGGTGAAAGTCAAAGATATTTTATTCCCAGCTGAATTCTATGTGCTAAAAATGGAAGAAGATAGGAACCCTTCACACTCACCCATCATTTTTGGGAGACCATTCTTGAAGACAGTAAAAACCATCATCAATGTCCATGAAGGTACACTCACCATGGAATTTGGAGATAACACTATCCACTTCAACATTTTTGAATCCATGAGGTACCCATCAGATGATCACTCCCTCTTTTAACTCTGTCATGAAGTTAATACTGTACTCATTGAAGAATCATGTATGTTCCATGAATTATTAGACTTAGAAGATAATTTTTCCATTAATGAACATGTGAATTCCCAAAACACTGGAGATTCTGATTTAATGTGGGAGGAAGAGGTAAAATATGATTTCATTGATGATTTTTTGATTGATGAGGAATATGATATTGTTTCTTGTGTACAAGAGGATCACCCTTTGGAATTTAGTAATGTCAGTTTAATTTCATCCCTTGAGAATCCCCCTGAACTTGAATTAAAACCACTCCCCAATGATTTAAAATATGTTTACCTTATGGAAGGAGATAAATTACTAGTGATAATTTCCAATAATCTATCTAGAACCCAATAAAAATATTTTATTGAGATTTTGAGAGAGAATTACTAGGAAATAGGGTGGAGCTTAGGTGATATTCCAGGAATAAACCCAAAAATATTCTCACATAGATTTTTTCTTGAGGGAGATTCCAAACCTGTTAGACAACCCCAAAGGAGACTGAATCCCACCTTGATGGAGGTTGTGAAGAAGGAGATAGAGAAGATATTGGAAGATGGGATCATCTATCCCATTTTAGATTCACAGTGGGTTATACCTATTCATGTTGTTCCTAAAAAACTAGCCTGACCACTGTGAGGAATGAAAAGAATGAGTTAATCCCTATGAGAATTCAAAACAGCTGGAGAGTATGCATTGATTTTAAGAAATTGGACCAGGTCACTCAAAAGGATCATTTACCTATCCCCTTCATTGACCAGATGTTAGAGAGATTGGTAGGGAGAACTCATTATTGCTTTTTGGATGGATTTTTAGGTTACTTCCAGGCACCCTTTGCTCCCGAGGACCAAGAGAAGACGACATTTACATGTCCTTTTGGTACTTTTTCATATAAAATAATTCCATTTGGATTATGTAATGCTCCAAGTACATTTCATAGGTGCACGGTGAGTATATTTTCTGATCACATTGAAATTTTTTTGGAAGTTTTCTTAGATGATTTCACAGTTTTTGGAGATTCTTTTGATCATTGTTTGAAAAATATGAAAAAGGTTTTGAAAACCTGCATTGAAAAAATCTTGTTTTAAATTTTGAGAAGTGTCATTTCATAGTTAAAAGAAGAATTGTACTTGGTCATGTCATTTACCAAAATGCAATTGAAGTGGATAGATCAAAAATTGAAGTGATAAATTTATTTCCTTACCCTACTTGTGTGAAACATGTTAGATCATTTTTATGACATGCATGATTCTATAGGAGGTTTATCAAAGATTTCAGTAATATTTCTCTCCCTCTCTCTAGATTAATTTTGAAAGATACTGATTTTGATTTCAATGGTGCATGTAGGGAATCCTTTGAATGAGTTGAAGAAGAGATTGATTTCACCACCCGTGATCCAGCCGCCAAATTGGGAAGAACCATTTGAGCTACTCTATGATGCCTCCAACCAAGCAGTTGGAGTAGTCCTTTATTAGTGAATTGAGGGCAGACCACAAGTCATTTCATATGCCTCTAGAACCTTAGATGCGGCCCAATTCAATTACATAACCACGAAAAAAGATTTCTTAGCAATTGTTTTTTCTTTAGAAAGATTTAGATCATATCTTATTGAAACTAAAATCACTGTGTTTTATGATCACGCACCTTTGAGGTACTTGATGAAGAAAGCTGATGCTAAAAAAAGGTTAGTGAGATGGATGATACTGCTATAGGAGTTCAATATAGAAATCAAGGATAAGAAGGGATCTGAGAACCAAGTGGCTGATCACTTAAGTAGACTACCAAACACCATTGAAATTGAAATTCTAGAAAGAGACCCACTTAATGATCAAATTCTAGGAGAGCAGTTGTACTTGATTGAAGGAGAAGTGCCTTGGAATGCTGACATGGTCAATTTTATGGTAACATCTTAGGTCCCATATCATTTAAATTCTCACCAAATTCAAAAACTGAAAGCTGAATATTGGTATTACATTTGGGATAATCCATTCCTTTGGAATATTTTCAATGATCAAGTAATAAGAAGATGTTTACCTGAAAGTGAAGTTAAATCTGTCTTTGATTTTTTTCACACTTTAGCTCGTGGAAGCCACTTTGGACCTCAAAGGACATCAATTAAGGTTTTAGAATATGGAATTAATTGGCCCACTAATTTTAAAGATGATCATGAATTTTTCAAAATATGTGAAAAATGTCAGTTTTTAGGAAATATTTCAAAGAGACAAGAAATGCCCTAAAATCCCTTGAATTTTTGTGAAATTTTTGAAGTTTGGGGGATAGATTTATGGGACCTTTCCCGATGTCATTTGGAAATTCTTATATCTTGCATGAAGTTGATTATGTTTCCAAATGGGTGGAAGCAAAATCCACAGGGACTGATGATGCTAAAGTTGTTTGTGATTTTGTTAGTTCTAACATATTTTGTTGGTTTGGAGTGCCCAGAGCAATCATCAATGATCAAGGGACTCACTTCTACAATTGGAGAATGGAGAATTTACTGAAGAAGTATGCGGTGCATCATAAAACATCAACTCCCTATCATCCACAGACTAATGGGAAAGATGAAGTTTCCAACAGGTAATTCAAAGGAATTTTGGAAAAGACTGTTAATACAAATAGGAAGGATTGGAGCCAAAGTTTGGATGATACCTTATGGTCTTACCGGACAACCTACAAAACCCCGATTGGAATGAGTCCATATAGGCTGATTTATGGGAAAAGCTACCACTTACCTGTGGAATTGGATCATAAGGCCTATTGGGATATGAGGAAAATGAATTTGGACCTTGAAAGTATTGGTAAGGAAAGAAGATTGAAGTTTCAAGAGCTGGAGGAAATAATAAGGGAAGCATTTGAAAATTCCATGATTTACAAAGAAAGAACAAGAGTGTCCCATGACAAGCTGATCTGACCAAAAGAATTTTATCCTGGAGACAAAGTGTTGTTATTCAACTCAAGACTCAAGCTGATGCCAGGTAAACTTCGTTCCAGATGGGAAGGTTCATTTATAGTTACTCATGTATATATTTTTGGTGTTATGCAGATTATGAAGTATGGAGAGAAGAATCTATTCACTATGAATGGGAATAAGTTGAAGAAATTCTTTCTGGTACACCAAGGAGGATAACTTTTCGGCTTTCTCTTTTATTTATTTTCTTTTTCATAGTTTTAAATTCCTTATTCTTCCCCATTCATCTCGATTACCCTTACCATGGTGGGGTAAACATTTTGAGTGATTGGGGAAGGGTTGGTTTTCTAATTTGTAATGCCTGAGTTCTTGGACGTAATTGAATGAAATTTATTTCTTCTTCAAAGTTGTTTTCAATTTCATATAGCAGATTTTATTATCAAGTGTGATTATTCTTGAATTTTAATTCCATTATTTATTTTTTCCTTAGTAAAATAATCATTATCTCCCTCCACTAATTTCTGATTTATATATGATGGAATAGACCCGCGATTAGTGGTGAAGTACTCGACGATCGTCAGTACGTATAAAATGGGTAGTGAATGTTCATGATTGTTTGGGATAAACAAGACTCGATCAGGTATTGCCCATGTCAATTAAGGATATTTAATATAACTATTTTAGACATGGAAGGAGAGTTGACCAAACCGAGATCTTGGTAATGTTTTCTCTCACCATCATAATTTCACCAAGGAAGTGAGAGGAAACGATTGTGGAAACTCACTTTAATCAACTAAGAAGAAGAGGTTTGAATTAAATTGAACAAAGATAGCATTAAAATTAGGAAACCAACCCCGACCTAATCACCCTTTTTAATATCATAGTTTTTCAATCATTTGAATTTAAATTTCCATTCAATCATTTTCTAAAAAAACACACCATTTTTACCCTCGTTTAAAAGTGACAAAACGTTTTGTGTGCACTTCTCTTCGGGAGACATCCTAGGTCAACTGCATTACTACATTTTAACATAGTAAATGATTGTTTTTACACACCTTATGATAGGCATACGTTAATAATCATCCATCATAGGTTGATTTTCTAGCAACATAACATGTCATAAACATACTTTCGGAATTTTTTCATGTCCTACGCTTTGCGATCCCAACGTTGCTCTCGATGTGAGAATAATTTTGGTGAGGAAACAATGTTTCCAACTATGGAAGTTAGGACAAAGATAGTAGTTACAAGACTCATCATACATTTCTCTGAACTATCCATACTAGAGTGGGTGCGAGTCTCCATTGGAACAAAAAATGTGTTGTGATGGATCGAGAAGTAGATTGGACCAAAATGTTATAACACACCGACCAAACCTCTTCAAAATCAGAGAGATGAAATATTTATATTGAAATTACACATGAAGATTACAGGAAAGAAGGAGAAGAAAAATTAAGGATCCAATATAGCTTTCCCACCCAATCTTACAACTGCTAAAAATTGGGGGGAAACCCCCAATACTAGTGAATTGGGGTGTGATTGTGGAATTTGAGGGAAAATTGTTAAATTAAATTGTGGAATTGGTTTGTGAAATTGATTTCAAATTTGTATTTGAGAAAAGTGGAATTTTTTTATAATAACCCATTTGGTTTTTTCTTGGAAAATGCATAAATTGATTAAAAACATATGTTTGGTTCTTAGATGTAAATTAGCATATTGAAATGGTAATTGGGTTAATTGTATTTTAAATATTTTGAAATAAATTTTCCATTAATGATTGTTGTTTGAACATGTGAAATCCTAGGTAGTTAGTGGGTTATTTGGGACAAACACACTAGGTTGGAATTTCCCTAGCATCAGTTTAATGCTTTATAACTCTAACATAAACTTATTGGTAGATCTTATCCCATGTGGGATGTTGGCCAGTACACTTTGGCCAGTGTCAAAGGTATGTGTGTGCACATTGTCATTATCTCTATATGAGTGTGTGAGGATCCCATAACATGGAACTATCATACCTCTTGGTAAATGACCAAGTTGCTCATCTATGATTATTTTGATATATATGTTATTGTTTTTAAATTGTTTTACATATGCCTTATGAATTTATATAAATTGTTTATATAAAATGTTTATTAATCCATTGTTTGAAATATTTTCATCAATTAAAATGTGATGCGTGATTTTTTTAAATATTCTTTTGTACAACCATGCCTATTTATTTAAAATCGAAATATTTATTTGGTTAATTAATGTGGAATCTTATTATGAAATCCTTGGTGAGACCCTACTGAGATTTTATCTCACACCCTACTCGTGCCTTTGGGTGTTCATAGACTGTCTTCTTCCAGGTTCGAGTAAGGGGAAAGTGCCACTTGAAGGTGGTTCTTGTTGTTGATCCTTAGGTCTTAGAGAACAGTGTCCATTGGGACTTGGATTGTTTATCCTATTTTCTGGTACATTTTTTTGTACTTTGGGTTTATATACATGTTTAAATTCTAGTATTTTTGTCCCTGTGGAGTTTTCTTTTGAGCATATTGACTTATATCTTTTTCTTCTTTTGTTTATGTTAAAAAACTTCTCCCACCTTTATCTTGTGTAATGTAAGGTTCTTGTCACCAACTCATGGGGATCAGGAATACACTTCGGGCTATGTTAGTGCTGGCTCAGGCATCGGGGTACCATGGTATTTGGTCTGGTTTGTGACAACTATTTTTTGCAGAAAACTGGTGTTTTAAAAGAATGAAAATGTGCATACTTGGAAAGTCTATCCACGATGACAAAAATTATATCATGCCCATGGGATTTGGGAAATCCCATGATGAAGACCATAAAAATATCAACTTTGGAATTTCAAGTGGTTGTAAAAAACCAGTGGGGGACAAAGTAGATTATTTATTACATAGGCAAATTATACAGTGACACACATATTCCCAAACTTGTTTTTTCATCCCAGTCCAGTAGAAATTGGCAGCGAGCTTGCGGTAAGTTTAGAAAAAACTAAAAGTGGCCTCATTGGGGAGTAATATGAAATTCATCTTGCAAAATGGTTATCCAAGGGTAAGTAGTGAGAAATACCAATATTCCATTATATTGTAACACTTTTAGGGTATATTGAAAAGTTGGGTAAGAGGTGGAGGTGGATTGTATAGTTGTAATAATTTTGGAGAGGGAAGGATCATTGGGGATCCTTTGGTTAGGTGTTGGAACTCTTCCTATACCGGGGAAAAGTGAAGGAGTTGAAAAGAAGAGGGATCATCCTTGTGAGAAAGGGCATCAGCTATTGAGTTGTCACAACCTGAATTAAATTTAACATAAAATTGGTAGCCTAAAAGTTTTGAAATCCAATGATGTTGATTAGCCGATGTGATACGTTGGTGGGGGAGGAAAATGGTCAGAATAAACAATTAAACATTGACCCAGTAAATAAGGGTGCCAATTTTGGAGAGCGAACACCAAAGTCGTGACTTCCTTCGCATAAGTAAATCTGGAAAAAATTTTCCCCTCCAATGCTTTGCTGAAGAAAGAAATGGGCATACGATTTTGTATGAGGACAACACCAACCCCTCTAACTGAGGGTTACATTCAACTTTAAAATCAATGGAAAAGTTATGTAATGCTAGGATAAGATATTGAGACATAATTTGTTTTAGACATTGAAAATCCTGACTTGAGTCGTGATCCCAATGAAAATTGTTCTTCTTGGTGAGGGGAGTGAGAGGTCATGTAATTTTACCATTACCTTGGATGAAATTGAGATAGTATATGGTAAGTTTAATAAATCATGGATCCCCTTCACTCTTGTAGAAGTAGGCTAGTCAATAATGACCTATATTTTTTTAGGATCTGGGGAAACTCCTACGGTGATAATAACATGTCCCGTGTACTCAATGTCACACTAACCAAACATTCAATTCTTTCGATTGCAAAGAAATAGTTGTCCAGAAAAAGATATAAAACAGTCTCCAAATGTATTAAATGGGCCTCTTGGGGATTGTTTTAGACTAATATATCATCAAAAAAGTGAGAGCACCGACTTACGAAGAACCGATTTGGATAGATCATTCATGGAAGTTTGAAAAGTGGATGGAGAATTGTCGGACTTGAGATCCAATTTTGAGAAGTAGCCCCATATAATTCATCCAATCATTCTGCCACCACCAAAATTTTATCTGGAATGGTCACCTTATTTAGGGAGCGGTAATCCACATATAATCACTATGTATCATATTTTTTCTTCACTAAGATCAAAAGGCTGGAAAAGGCACTAAAACTAGATCAAAAAATTCAGGAAGCAGACATCTCACTGACTTGTTTTACAATTTCATTTTTTAGAAAATAGGGGTAGTGATATGGTCTGATGGAAACCATGGGCTGACCTAGTAGTAGCCGGATTCAGTGCATGTGGTGGCAGTGTTGAGATTTTTTGATTTAAAATTTAAATATTGAGGAGAGAGAAAATTATTAATGGAGGGATTTTCTCAAAATTAATGAAGGGATTTTATCAACATTAATGGAAGATTTTCTCCCAACATTAATGGAGAGTTATTACCAATATTAATTGATGGAATAATGAATGTTGACCACATTAATGGAGATATAGACATGATTTCTATTTAAGATGATGTGGTAGCATGTTTTGGAATGTGGGCTAGCAAAGATGTAGCTGCCAAGAGAGAACGACGAAGGGGTTGTCGCGTTTGCAATAACTGGTGCCAAGCGAAGATGGTGATTATGTCAAAGACGGTGTGTCAGCGTCGATGATTGGAGACATTAAAGATGGCGTGTGATGATAGAGGTTACATGTATCAAAAGTCCTATTGGTTACGGAGATCAAGCGGCGTGTCCCGGTTGTGATGGTCGGCGGTACAACAAAAATGGTATGTTCACGGGTATTAGTGTGTCGAGAGAGAAATCCTCCAGGTGTATTGTAAAAGGACTTTGGGTGTTGCTAAAAATCCTTCTGGTGATGTGTAAAATTCCTTCGGGTGATAAAATGCCTTCGGGTGATAAATGGTCTTCGGATTAATCTTCTCTTGTGTGTTTTCTACAACGACTTCCATTGTAGCGTTGGAATCCGCCCCAACAGTGGTATCAGAGGGATTAGTTAAAGTGATCGGTTGCAGAACATGGTAGGAGGCATCTGGTGGAGCAACATTGGTGGAATACTATTGAAGTTCCTTGGGTTAGGTGGTCTATCAGGCATCTAGAAGAATGTCATCAGAAAATGATGGTGGTATCAGCGGTGTTGCGTTAATATCAAAAGTCTTCTTGGCTGCATGTGTCATGCGGTGTGTTCCATTCATTGAGTGACATTCGGAGCTTGGTGGAGCTGGTGATCACATTGACTTAGATAGTAGAGATGAATGTGGAGTATTTTAATTTTAAATCAAGGTGGAGATTGTTGAGATTTTTTGATTTAAAAATAAAATATCGAGGAGAGAGAAAAATATCAATGGAGGGATTTTCTCAACATTAATGAAGTAATTTTCTCAACATTAATGGAGTATTTTCTCGCAACATTAATGGAGAGTTATTCATGACATTAATTGATCAAATAATTAATGTTGACCACATTAATGGAGATATGGAAAAGATGTCTATTTAAGATGATGTGGTATCATGTTTTGGAATGTGGACTGGCAAAGATGTAGCCGCCAAGAGAGAACGATGAAGGGGTTTCTGCGTTTGCGGTAACTAGTGCCAAGAGAAGACACTGATTATGTCAACAATGGCGTGTCGATGATGATTATTTAAGGTGTCAAAGATGACATGCGATGATGAAGGTTCCATGTATCGAAATTCCTCTTGGTTGCGGAGATAAAGCGGCGTGTCTCGGTTGTTTTGATCGGTGGTAAAAAAAATGGTACGTTCATGGGTATCATTGTGTTGAGAGAGAAATCCTTTGGTTGCGTTGTAAAAGGCATTCAGGTGTTGTTAAAAATCATTGTGGTGATGTGTAAAATTATTTTAGGTGATAAAATGTTTTCGGGTGATAAATGGCCTTTGGGTGAATCTTCTCTTGTGTGTTTCCTGCGACTACTTCTGCTGCGGCGTCGGGTTTCGCCCCAACAGGAAAATTCAAGGCATGTGGGGTCAACAAAGACTTGAAAGAATTTTTCAAGCAATTGGTATAAACTGGTTTGTTGGTGGTCACAGAAGTGGTATTAAAATCGGCTCCCAGCATCATACGATGTTCACAATGCTTGTTCTAAGGATTGAAACCCCCAGCCATGGATGAGGTTGTTTAGTTGTCCAGAAAAGAACCTTGAAGAACATATGTTTTGTGTGTAGTAACAAATTTCATGGTCGTTTCCTCCTAATTGGTGAGCACCGCCCCCAAAGTCTGGAGTCAAGAGATGCCAAAAATAAGGTCAAAGTCCACCCATATCCAATACATGAGCATCAATCAAAACATTTTTAGTGTTCCATGATCAATTTTAAATTGGTGTGCAACCCTAGAGAGCCAATGTGATTCCCATCACCTAATTGGACGTACAGTCGATAAGGATGGATAACTGAATGGCCCAGTAGATTGAGAACATGTGGCGAGATGAAATTATGAGTTTCCTCACTATCTAGTGGGCTAAGAGTGGTAATATTTCCCACACGACCCACCACCTTCATGGAAGACAAAGTCTCATGTTTCTGCGGAAGAACCGGTGAATGGTTGGGTAAAGTTAGGCATTCCAAAATGTTGCATTCAGCATTGAATGGTATATCCTCCATGT
The DNA here is from genome assembly GCA_963277665.1 of Viscum album. NCBI lineage: Eukaryota > Viridiplantae > Streptophyta > Magnoliopsida > Santalales > Viscaceae > Viscum > Viscum album. The sequence goes on along the minus strand of OY728125.1, from coordinate 718,972,667 downwards.
CCTAGAGAATATCCTCAGAGGGTAAGTGGGATGGATTGTCAGTTAAGTCCTAATCCTCGACGAGAAGCAACCCTCATATCTTAGAACACACTGACCAACCCTCTCCAAAATCAGAGAGGGAAAAGCTTTGTATTGAAACTATATATGAAAAGTACAGGAAGGAAGTAGAAGATAAATTAGGGTTGATTGGTTCTGAAGAGCACCATGACAGTCCTACAATCCCTGAGATTGAAAAGGCACTACATGGACTGCATCAAAGATCTGTGTGGTGGATTAAACTGGAAAGCGTGTAATATGTGAGAGATTTTAACACCAAATTTTTTAAAAAAGAAACTAGGTCTGCAATAGCTTATTCAGGTGTGCAAGGTGGGTTTGACTTCCAATTTGTAACAATGATCCTATAGAATCACATGGAAAAGGACAATGGATGACCAGAATTAGCCTCCTCCTCGGTAGTTGTAGAATATTTCCAATAGGGAACCCACCTGGAAGTAGCATCAAATCAATTGCACCAACCAGCATGTGAACCATACTCGTTCAAGATAGAACTGACCAGTATCCTTCAGGATTTTCATCGAGAAAAAGGTCAGCATGGATCAACCAGGGTATCAGTAAAGCAATCCCTCATAAGAAAACACCCAAACCACTCTTTAAACACCCTTAAGTGGAATGAAACAATGGACCTCATGTTGGTGATAAATGGAAAATAAAGTAGTGGGGTGGCTAGTTGTTTCTCAAACCCCTGGAAACATGGATTAGTGGGGAGAGTGGCCAACAGTTTCAACCGCATACCCCTTTTCTTTCAAATTTTTTTGTGGGATTTTCTAGAAATATATCATATTTATTACTATTATTTTAAAATACCTCCTTTTTCCATTGCTTATAAATTGAATGGTTACCCACTATCTTTTGAACATGGAATTATCTACTCACTCAAAGTGTCAAAACTCAGTCGAAATTCCTCCACAATTTCAGAGTACATGGTGCGTTTGTTTTCATGTGTTGCATTTTTTGGAGTTCTTGGATTTGAAGTGTCATTATCCAAAAATGGTGATCCATTCTATCCTAAGATAAAATTTCTCACAACCTTGGACATCATAGAGGGAGAAAAATTGTCTTAAAGGAAACAACATAAGTGTTTTGGGCTCAAGTATTTCATATTTTACTCATTCTTCACTTTTCTCCCCATCCCCTTCTTGACTTATACACTGTGTGTAGAATGACTCAGATTACTTAATCAGTGTCTATTGTATTGTGTATATATATTACTTGATTAAGTCTACTAAGAATGACCCTACAATGTTTTTTACATAGATTGGTTGAACCTTACTTCATTGTATTTATATAAACTAGGAAGAATGACCCTACTGTATTTAACATACATATTGGTCAGCACTTCGTCTATTATTTTCACTTACTAGAAAGATACCATACTGCTCTGTGTGTCTAGATTGATCATTGAAATTATAACTATATTTTGTATATAGGGATCACGTCTCCAATAATCTCAAGACAATTTTTTGGTATTTGCATAAAACCATATTGATTTTGATTCTTGTTTGTGTAATAGAAGTGTCAATATCAAATCTGAAAATGTTGCATGCCACAATGCATCCAGTAAAGACTTAGGAGAGAAGACAACAAAATTCAATGAAAGTGATTTCAAAAGGAATAAACAAAAGATTTTGTTCTATATTTCTACAATAAATTTGGAAAAGTTTCTCATTAAAGAAGAACCAAGGATCGATAAAGAAGAAACTAGCACATAGAAGGTTGTTGTTGTTGATGCTTAGAGGCATTTTGACTTCCTATGTTACAACTATAACCTCAATGGTCTTGAAGAATCCTTTTAAAATATTTATATCTCTTTAAAAACTGCTAAGGAGTTATGGGAGAGTCTTGATCACAAGTATAGGAACGAAGATGCCAGATTGAAGAAATTCATTGTCGGTAAATTTATGGACTTTAAGAAGCTTGACTCAAAAAAATTAATGAGTAATGTCCATGAATTGAAGGTCATTGTGCATGATATTCACATTGAAGGTGTGTCTTCAAGTGAAACCTTTGAAGTTGCTTCTTTTATTGAGAAATCCCCTTCTTGGAAATATTTAAAAAATTATCTTAAGCATAAGAGAAAGGAAATTTCACTTGAAGACATGATTGTGCGGTTAAGGATAGAAGAAGACAATCAACTTTCTGAAAATAAAGTAATCAGCAATAACAAAACCTCAAAATCCAATACTGTTGAAAGAGGATCAAAGAGCAAGAAGAAAATGTTTACTGGAGGGGAGCCTAGTGAGGATCAACATAAGTTCAAAGGAAAATGATACAACTATAACAAGCCTAAGCATCAAGCAAATGATTGTAGAAAGTTGATGTAGAAGATGAATCTTCAAGTTGAAGCACCAAATCTTGACAAGATCTACACTGAGTTGAATATTTTCATTTTCCACCATGGTTTCTGAATTCAATCCTATAAAAAATCTGAAGCAGTGTTGGGTTGACACCAAATCCACTCATTATGTCTGTGCCAAAAATGGATGTTCTCATCATACGCATCAGTGGGAAGTGATGATAAACTCTTTATGGGGAACTTGTTATCTTCTAAAGTGGAAGTTACAAAAAAGTTACTTATGAAAATAACCTCAAGAAAGACCGCGACACTAAACAATATGCTTCATGTACTTGATATTCCCCAAAATTTAGTGTCAGGTTCCCTTATAGTCCAAAATGGCTTCAAGTTAGAGTTTGTTTCTGACAATGTTGTACTCTCCAAGAGTGTTGTTTATGTTGGCAGGGGTTATCTGACTGATGGTCTATTCAAATTCAATGTAATGTTCATTGTAACCACTTATTTTGCGATGAATGAAAACAAACTTTGGTTTATGTGGTTGAGTGTGCTGATTTGTGGCATGAAATATTGGGTCATATTGATTATAAATGTAACAACTAGTCCCCAATGATAGCATAAACACCCCACCATAATATGATTGTCGGGTCCTGGCCTACCAGGTACCACCAGTTGCCCCAGAGACACGTGGTCCCCACCCTGGGGCCCACCCAAGTGCCTGAACGGGTCATATGACTAATGACTGTACTTACAGGCCAACACATTTCCTTTCCAGTGTACTTTGTCCTCACTCACACACCCTATAAAACTTCCCAGAAGGTCACTCATATTGATCCCTAATCCATACCAAGCATGCTTAATAGTGTAGTTCTAATCAGGTAGGCTCCTGAAAATGAAGGTGAACCTTGTTGACATGAGTCATATCATTTAGCAATTTCACCCTTTATCATTCTGGGGTGCTACATTCACCCCCCTAGAGCACAATGTCCTCCTTGTGGGCCCTACATCTCAACCCCGGTAGTGCACCAACTTAAGGCTGAATACCACCTCTAATACCAAATGTAACAACTGGGCCCCAATGACAGCACAAACACCCCAGCTTAACATGACCATCGGGTCCGAGCATACTAGGTACCACAAGTTTCCCTGAAGACACGTGGTCCCCACCTTGGGGCCCACCCACATGCCTGAATGAGTCATTTGACTAATGATTATCCCCACAGGCCAACACATGTCCTTTCTAGTGTGTTTTGTCCTCACTCACACACACCCTATGAATCTTTTTAAAAGGTCACCAATCCAGATCACTACTCCAGGACAAGCATGCTTAACAATGTAGTTCTAACCAGATAGGCTCCTGAAAAGGATGGTTCACCATGTTGACATGAGTCATATCATTTAATCATTTAACCCTTTATCATTCTATGGTGTTACAATAAATCTTTAATGAAATTAATTAACATGGATTTATTTCCAACATTTGATTTTTCGAGTAAGAAATTTCATGTTTTTTTTGAATAAAAAATTTTGTAAACTACCCTTTCATTCTGTATAAATGAGTTCTGAGCCTTTGGATTTAATACACAATGACATATGTGATATGAAATTAGTACCTTCAATAATTGATAAAAAATAATTTATCTCCTTCTTAGATGATTGCACTATGTTTTTTTATGTTTGTCTACTTAATAGTAAAGGAAAAGCTATTGATGTATTTAAACATTGCAAAAATGAAGTTGAGAATCAACTCAATAAGAGAATTAAAGGAACATAGAGTGATCGTTGAGGTGAATATGAGTCACCTTTTCAAAATGTATGCAGTGAGTTTGAAATAATTCACCAAACTAAAACTCATTACTCTCTATAATCAAATGGAATTACTGAAAGAAAAAACCAGACCTTACAAGAAATGATGAATTTTATGATAAATCATACCGGTTCACCATAAAATATATGGGTGGGGGGATATTTTAACTACAAATATATTATTAAATAGAGTACCTCACAAGACCACAAAAAGTATTCCCTATGAGTTTTATAAAAGAAGAAATCCTACCTTTTAAAATTTCAAAGTATGGGGGTGTGTGTCCAAGTTTGTAGTTCCTAAACACAAAAGGGTTAAATAAAGGTAGATTACATATGTCACCATAGAACATAACACAAGGAAAGAAAGGCGATAAACATGCAGACCCAAGGACGTGAACCTACCAACTACCCCTCACCCCACCCAAATCCAAAATGGTTAAGATTGGGCCAAACAATATTGACTGTGTGTGATAGGAACATGGGGTTACATGATTTTAGTTGTTATTGCATAGATAGAATTATTCATCTTAGGCAACGAAGGGATATTGGGTGATGCTACAAAGGGGTACTGGGGTTGTCTGTGTATAGTATTTGGGATGATAATAGCATATTCCAGTGAGGGTAGCACAGGTTGGTTGTAACTATTAAGGGGTTTAATAATTCTCAGGGGAAATGTTGTAAAATGAATTAGATGGTTAGTTGGGACTATTGGGAGCATGTGGGGGATTATTAAATAGAAGGGTTATTATTGGGGGGGATCTCATGGATCTTTTTTAGAAGGATCTTATTTAGCGGAATAGGGGTTGTTTCTAGGCCTCGAGGGTGGCGTTCCTAGGGAGTCTTCTTTTTTTTTTCTCCATCATTCATTCTTCCAAATGACTTCTCCATATTTTTCTACTGATACACTATAATTCTTGTATGTTTTTGTAGTTTTAATTAATAGAAATTCATTCTCTATATCTCTCACCCATCTATTGGTGTTTTCATTGATATGTCTTCCAGGGAGAAAATCTTGAGAGTGGAACTCAAGAAAGAGGATCTTGATGGATGATGCTGACAAGGAAGCCACATAAGGTTCTTGGTCATAGTTTCCTAGAGTCTACACAGTAGATTACCTACACTAAATAGAAGGAAAAACATGGAAGAACATGACACAAACACAAATGTAACAAATGTAGAAGCACAATCCCCTTTTCTTTCCTCTTTTACTATTTTTGTTCCTTCTGTCAATTATGGAAGAAGCGGACACAACTGGCTGGCACACCAGTTGCAAGAGATCCTGGTTCTTGACGTTATAGATGAAAAAAATGTACTCTAAGAAGTGGATTTAAATGAGAACAACAATGTTACGTGACTCAGAGTGCAACAAAACTTTTCCAACAAGCAAGGAGGATCTGACGCTCGAGTTAGGGGTGATTCTGGCCTGACTGACCAAGTGGCTAGAGGAATGTTTGGCGATCCCAAGGATGTCGATTTTTACTAGATACACTACAAAACAAATACTAGATTAGAGGGGGTTATTTTTTATTTTATAAAGAGTTATAACCCCCTCTAAACACATTAGAGGTGGTTATGCTGAATCGCCGCTAATGTACTTGCCTACTATTGTTAGAGGTGGTTTTGAAGAACCACTAGTAAATTGTTGGCTAATTTAGCGACAATTGTATTAGAAGGGTTTTACACCCCTTATAATTTTGATCTATATTTGTGGAAAATCCTCAATTATAGGTGGTTAAAAACCACTTCTAATACATGTAATAAATTAGAGGTGGTTAGAAACCACCTCTAATTTAGGCTTAACCACAATTTTAGGGGTGGTTTTCACAACCGCCACTAGTTTCTCTCTTTTTTAAAACCCTCCCATATTTTCCTATGTCCCCCAACAACCCTCTCCTATGCCACCCCCATCTATCATATCTCTTGTACACCACCATTCCCCTCCCTCCCCCAACCTTGTCGGTCCTATCCCGTTCTTCCACAGTGGTGTAAATGTGGTTTCTAACTACCTCTGATACATGTAAGATTTTAGAGGTGGTTAGAAACCGCCTCTAATTGATTATTAACAACAATTTTAGGGGTGGTTTTCACAACCAACCCTAGTTTTTCTCATTTAAAAAAACCCTCTTCGTAATTTTTTATGTTCCCCCACAAACCTCTCTCATTCCTCCCCCATCTGTCATCTATCATGTACACCACTAATCCCCTCTTGTCCCCCAACCTTGTCAGTCCTATCCTGTTCTTCCATGGTGGTGTAGATGTAGTTTCTAACTACCTTTAATACATGTAAGAAATTATAGGCGGTTATAAACCACCTCTAATTGAGGCTTAACCATAATTTTAGGGGTGTTTTTTGTAAGAGTTGGTGTCCTACAACCAACTGGTTGTACTACGATTACATATATATTTAATATATTTAAATATTAAACATATTATTACACATTTTTCACTATTCTATATGATTTTGATGTAATAATTTCCTAGAGTATTTGTTGCATTGATATGGTCATGGTAGTTCCCCGCTATGATGAGAACCTTAAAATGCTATAACAATATTATTAAATATAGTTCTATGGTTGGATGACATACTATGATGGGACACATATCATGGAAACCGTCAGGTGAGAGTACTCATAAGAAGATGATAATTCCTCTCATGAAGTTCACACTTGGTAATCTGTAAGACAAGATATTATGATAACAGACCCACCAGTAAGAATTCTGCATGTTTTGGTGTCATCGGATATTTCTATCTACGAGCATGTGTAATGATCCTTAGACTTTAAGATTATCATTAATATGTGTCACAACTTGTGCACTTTGATTTACTCATAAAAACTGTCATGCAGACAGTTGGCAGTAAGTAGGGTACGTTGGGTGCATCATGAGTGGCATGTTATTAACGGATAAGTTGAGGAAGGATTTGTTCTTTCCATTTATGGAAGTTGATATCTCATCCCTTTGATTGAAAAAGAACCGTCACATGAAATTCAATAGGCATGGTGTAATGAAGAGTTTATTTCAGGTAGTCAAAGAATGATGTATCAAGCACAAACGTTGATGACAATATCATGAAACCTGCTTGAAGAGATATTGAGACACAGGGATTATATTAAACTTTGAGTGTTCGTATGTGGATGTCGTTGTTGTGACTTTAAGTTATTTCTATTGGGTTCCTTGACTCATTTCTAGATAGTACTCTTGGAATTTAGGAAAACCTGCCTAATACCAATGAGAAATAATTCTAGAGGGTCACACACTAAGTGTTTTTGGTGGACTCGGTTAAATTTTATTTGAATTTAATTAATAAATATTATTCTCAAGAAAGCGGAATAATTTTATTCAAGTTTAAATGATTGCATAAATTAAATAAATATTTATTCACCAGATTTTGGGTAAAATATATATATTTATTTTATTGAACATTTAATAAATATTTATTTACTAGTTTGTAAAGAAAATATTTAATTAAGAGAATAAATTTTTTATTTATTTATTCGGGTGTTCAATAAATGGAAGTGGAGTTCGAGCGGACCAAGGCTGGTCCGATAGTGAAATAATTATTTGCAAGATGATAAATAATTATTTAACTTGTTGGAAAAAATTAAAATAACATCTCTATTATTTTGTGATGAAAAATTTTATTTATAATTTCATTTTGCGTAAGTTGGCGCACCATAAATAATGACGCTGTATTATTATTAATAGCATGAGTTTTCTCTAAGGTTATAAATGTATTTAATTTATGATATGTAATTAAATATTGTAACTGAAGCTACATGTAAATAAATAATCACATACGTATATTGTTCCATATACTGAACTACACGACTGACGAATTGAGAATTGTTGAGATAAAAAAATTCTCTCTCGAATCATCTTCCCGCCCCTCTTAAGAACGACATACATTCTTCAAGGCTGAAGAACAAGTGATCAAGAACAACCGACACAAGAGACTCACTTCACCGTGCTATCAATCAGAGAACGAGTGGTGTTGATCGAAGGCCATCAGAGCACGTGTGGATCACCACTAGAGGGATTCTAGTTTGGATCCTCACAAGCACAACGATATAATCTGGAAGGGTCATTCCAAACGATTAACATCCTTAACAAAGAAATTACCAAAGATCCAGGTATTATTTTCTTTATGAAATTAATTAAATTAATTATAAACATGATGTGAAATATCATCTCTAAAGGTTTTGGGCCTTTTAATTCTTTATCTAAATCTTTGATTCTCTTCCATGGAGACTGACATTCATCATCGTATTGATCTTGAAATAATCATTGATCATGGTAAAAATTAAAGTTGGGCATCGGACCAACCATGCTTCTTCTATTCCCAGAACCTACAAGTGGTATCAGAGTGGGTTACATCATAGTTTATAATTATTTAAATATTTCATTGATGATTTATACATTTAATAAATTAGTTGTTTCAATTCAAGTTAATCATTATGCAAATCTGAATCTCGAGATCTGTTCATCCTCTTTTGTTTCTCATTCACCTTACAAAAATGATCTTTTTATTTAATTTTGATTAAAATAAAATAAAGGATCTCATCTAGAGGTTCCAAAGCTTCCTGGCCATACAAAACCAGAACACAAGACATGTATTCGGTAGTACATGCCATGTAGTCAAGATTCAATGCATCAGACTGGTCCGCCAAACCAAGTCATGTGTTGGAGTCTTTCTAAGTCTTAAATGACTCCATGTGTTGACCAGGAATAGATTACATGTAGTTTTCGGATTACATGTCATGTAGTCCACTGGACATGGCACATAGTCCCTTCAAGTTAGGGTTGGACCGTGTACCCTGTACACGACTTGCCCGACTAGAAATCGTGTAACGTAGATACTACATGGTGTGTGGTCCACTGAACACGCTTTGTACTCCGAATATTTTTGAAGTACATCTACACGCCATGTCCCCAAGCATGTACTTCAGATGGATTATGAATGATAGTAAACGCCATGTAGTTGAAACTACACATCGTGTACTCATCCAAATTACACAGATTTATTAAAATTTATTATTATATTATACAAACCCTTGAGAAATGTACCATAGTGTGAGAGTAAATCTGAGGCACAACACGTGATTGGTGTTTTATATATTTGTATTTAATTTAACTTATGCGTAATATTCATTTATACTCATTGGGTAGTTATGAATGTGAATTCATCGAGTTGCCTCTAAGGTACAAGTTACGTACAAAGATAATTTTAAATGATTTTTTTTGTTTAAAATTATGATGGATGAGAATATCAAAGAAATTCAGAAAAGGGTTTAAGATAAAAGGATTAGTTAATTAAAGATAATTAACTGATTTGAGCGGGATTTATCTTAAACAAGAATGATTAAAGAATTGAATGCTAGTTTTATTTATGCGAAAATATCATTGCATCTATGGATGATCATGAGATAGACCAAAACCTTTGTATGTGGATGGTTTCTTTTAATTTTTTTGTTTAAATTACATTTATTGGCATACGAGCTTTCTCCTCATTAATATGTAGGGCCTGCGTGTCCAAGGTTTCTTTTATGTAAAACCCCCTTTACCCCTCACCTGTGTGTGAGTTGAAAAAAAGGCATATGTAATAGTGGAGGTGGTTCAAGTTGGAGTCGAGATGAAATCAACCCCAGGAGATACAGAGGTGAATATGTGGAAAGCTGTAAACACAAAACCAAAAGGTTCAAGGTGGTTCTCCCCTAGGTCAGAGTTAGTTCATCAACCACTAGATAAAATAACCATTAGAAAAGATCATGATCATGCCCTTTTCTTTATTTTATTTCTGTCAGATGCATGGTTTATCATTATGGATGTATTTTCACGATCACATAATCAGTGAATTAAACACACATGCAAGATGAAACTAAAATAAACTAGAATTATACATAAATATTATCAAGATATGGTTAATCAATTCAGTAATTTACACTTAATACTAACAAGCATGTGATAATGTAATAATAAATTCACGCATAAGAGATAAAAATCCCTCGAATAAAATATTAAGTCAGACCAAGCCTTTCGTTCCTTGATTAAGGAAAAAAATCAATAAAACTATGTGTCTGACCAATCCTTGTTGGGAAACTTACTTTTACACAGGTATCCTTTATAAAAGGATTTGGGTTGACTTAACCATATTACATCAAGAGGAGTATCCCTTTCTAAACTTGGTGTAATATTTGAGGCTAGAGTTGAGGAAATCCAAAGTTAGAATTTCAGGATTGGGGAGTCCACTCAACAGATCAAGGAGATACAAGTCCATAGTTAGAACAGACCTTCCAACCTAAATACCTTCAAATAGCTTGACCAACCCTTATTGGGGTTATGCGAAGAGGAATATGGATTCTTTCAACTAGAATTTCATGGAAACTGGACATTATGAGTTCAATGGTGAGGGCCATCAGGATTTGATAAAATAGTGGGAGACATAATTTATTATTTCTCATAAAAATGTAATCAAGAAAGTACTAATGATCTGATATTTTAATTTTATAATAAAAAATGAAAATCTCATGAACCACACTATCCCTATGATCAATTCTGGATAAAGACAACATCCTCACCGATAGTAACTTCCAATAATGTTTTAGATGCCTTTTGGTTATTCTACGCCATAAACGAAAGTCTTATGTGTTAGAGTCGAAGATACCAGATCTTATTACCAAAGAGGCAAGTGATGAGGAATTATGGGTCTGTGAGAAACATATTAATGATTCGGTCAACGTTCAATATTTTATGCTCTCATAAATGTCTAGTGAGCTCATGAAGTCTAATGAAAACATGGATGCATATAGCATGATCGAGCACCTCTGTGGTCTTTACTAGGAGAGAGAAAGATAAGAAAGGTTTGAGATCTCCAAGGCACTCTTTCAGATTAATCTTGGAGAGGGTGACCCAGCTCAGCCTCATGTAGTCAAGATCATTGGATACATTGAGATCCTAGAGGTTCCAGGGTTTAAACTCCCTGAATAATTGGGCACCAATCTCATTCTTGCATCACCCCATCATATCTTCTCCAGTTTTAACATGAACAAAATTAAGAAGTCTCTATTTGATCTTATTATCCTCATTCTCTAAGTGGATAAAGATATTAAGTGTGAAAAGAATACTGTCTTTATTGTGAATAAGAGGAAAGGGAAGGCGAAGAGCTCTAAGCCCAAAGCTTCTTCACAAACTTCCAAGAAAAGTAAGTTCAAAGGGGAGGCAAGGGAACAAAAGGCTATTTATTTTTCATGTGATAAGAAAGGCCACTGGAAGAAGAACTAAACCCAACCTAAGAAGCAAGTGGAAGCTTCAGGTGAGTTTGTTATCAAATGAAATCTATCAGTTTCTCTAAATTGGGTATTAGATACAGCTTGTGGTAATCACATATATATCCAAATACAGGAACCAAGTATATTTAGTAAGATGGACCTAGGGTAGATAGATCTGAGAGCATCCAATAGAGCAAGACTTTATACTGTAGCTATCGGGGACTACCACCTCACGTTTCCAACTAGGATGATCTTGGTGTTAAAGGGTTGTTATGTACTATCTATTACTAAAAAAATTATTTCTGTATCCATATTGGATACAGATGGATTTTTTTTCATGTTTGGAAATTAATGTTGCTACTTTTACAAAGATAAATTTTTTTGGTCGGGCACATTTATAAAATGGTCTTTACGTGTTGGATTAAAAAAACCAAGTAATGGAAATCGATAACAAAGATATTTCACATGACTCATACCACACCCTAATTTGGCATCACTGTCTAGGTCATGTAAATGAGAAATTCTTGAAAAAGTTACATAAAGATGGATATTTAGATTCATTAAAACTAAAGCCACTTGGCGTATGTCATGCATGTTTACAAGGAAAAATAACAAAAACCCCATTTAGTGGGAAAGGTGAAAGGGCTAAATAACTTCTTGAATTGGTTCATACCAATGTGTGTGGACCATTTCTAATTGAATAAAGGTTAGGGTACTCATACTTTATAACTTTTACTGATGATTTTAGTAGATATGGATATATCTACTTATTGAGGTATAAGTCATATTATTTTGATAAGTTCAAAGAATACAAGAATGAAGTTGAGAACCATCTTGGTAAAAAGATTAAGAAACTTCACTCAGACCAAGGTAGAGAATATCTTAATCAACACTTCATTGATTAATTATGGGAGTTTGAGATTCTATCCCAAATCAATCATCCTTACACGCCCCAATGGAATGGTGTGAGCGAAAGGAGGAACCATAACTTGTTGGGCATGGTGAGATCAATGATGAGTCATGCGAGTCTTCCATTATCCTCTTGGGGATATGCATTACAAACAACGGTGCACATACTAAACCGAGTTACAACTAAATCAATAAATGGTATTCCATATGAGTTCTAGAGTGGAAAGAAATCCATGTTATTGAATTTACATGTGTGGGGAAGTGATGCATTTGTTAAGGCCTCTTCAGGTAACAAACTTTCACCTTGAGGCACAAAGTGTACCTTTATAGGACACCCTAAGGAAATAAGGGTATATTACCTATACAACCCCTCAAACAAAAAGGTTATAGTGGAAAGAAACACCATATTCATTGAGAGGGAACACATCTCAAAAAGTGATAGTGGGAGAGAGATATACTTAGATGAAGTTGAAGCTCAAGGTACACAAGAGTTAGTACAGGAGAAGATTCCACAAATCCCCATGGAAGAAAGAACTATTCTAGAGACACAAGAACTGTGTAGAAGTATAAGATAGGTTAAAGAACTGGAACAATATTATTTTCTAGTTACTGAGGATGGTGACTCATTATTAGTTGATAATAATGATCCTATAACCTACAAGGGAGAAGTAAGTGGCACAGATGGTGCCATGTGAAAAGAAGCCATGAATTCTAAAATGAATTCCATATACCAAAAACAAGTTTGTATTTTGGTAGATACTCTAGTTGATGTAAAGATTGTTGGTTTTAAATGGATATTCAAGAAGAAATTGGACATAGAAGGACAGGTCAGTACCTATATGGAACGATTGGTTGAAAAAGGGTTCAAATAGCATCAAGGCATTGACTACGATGAAACCTTTTCACCAATTGCAATGATAAAATACATCAGAATTATATTGTCGATTTCCACTTACCATGAATATGATATTTGGCCAATGGATGTCAAAATAGCCTTCCTTAACGGGAACCTTTAGAAAGATGTCTACATGACACAACCTAAAGGATTTATAAATCCAAAGGATTCCAATAAGGTATGCAAGTTACAAAAATCCATTTATAGATTAAAGAAATCATCCAGGTCATAGAACCTTCATTTTTATGAAGCCATAATGAAATTTAGTTTTATCAAGAACTAATGTGAGCCTTATGTCTAAGAACGGTTTAGTGGGAGTGCAGTCGTTTTCCTAATAGTATATGTTGATGAAATATTACTTATTGGAAATGGGATATCATTCATACAGTCTGTTAAGGCATGGCTGAATCAATGCTTCTCCATGAAGGATTTGGGCAAGACAACATATATTCTTGGGATCAAGAGCCATCGTGATAAATCCAAGAGATTGCTAGGCCTAAGTCAAAGTACATACATTGATAAGATATTGAAGAGATTCAATATGGAACAATCCAAGAGGGGATTGTTTCTAGTGTCACATGACATTCATCTTTCCAAGAAAAGGTGTCCTTAGACACATGAGGAAAGAAATATAATGGCAAGGACTTCATACGCATCATCGATTGGGCCAGTCTTGTATTCCATGCTATGTACTAGGCTGGATATCACCTATGCATTGAGTGTGGTAGGTAGATATCAAGATTACCTAGGTGACCACCATTGGATGGCAGTCAAGAATATCCAAAAGTATCTGAGGTGTACTCAGGATATGTTTCTGGTTTTTGGAGGAGATGAGGAACTAGTCATCAGAGGATATGTAGATGCTAGTTTCCAGACTGATCCAAATTACATAAAGTTGCAAACATGATACATCTTCACTTTGAATGGAGGTGCAGTGAGCTGAAAGAGCTCAAAGAAGAGTGTGGTCGCGGATTCTATAGTAGAGTCTGAGTATATCACAGCTTCTGAGGCAGCTAAAGAAGCAGTTTGGATGCGAAGATTCATCAAGAGCTAGATGTGATACCTAGCAGTAAAGATCTTATCACACTATACTGTGATAATATTGTAGTGGTGGCTCTCGCAAAAGGGAGAAGCTCACATCAACGGACGAAACACATAATTAGAAAGTATCATCTCTTGAGGGATTTTTCTCAGAGAGGTGAAGTTGTTGTGAGTAGTATTTCCACGGAAGACAATGTGTCAGACCCCTTGACTAAATCCTTAACTCAGTAGAAACATGATCACAATGTGAGGTCTAGCGGACTAAAAGTCGTAGGAAGTTAGATCTAGTTCAAGTGGGGGTTTGTAAGAGTTTGTTTCCTAGAACCAACTAGTTTTACTTTGATTACATGGCTATTTAATGTATTTAAATATTAAACATATTTTACATATTGTTCATTGTTCTTCATGATTATGATGTAATAATGTCATAGAGTATTTGTTGCATTGATAAGGTCATGGTAGTTCCCCTCTATGATGATAACCTTGAAATTATATAACAATATTCTTAAATATAGTTCTATCGTTGGATGAAATACTATGATGGGACACATATAATGGATACCGTCAGGTGTGAGTACTCGTAAGCAGATGAGACTTCCTCTCATGAAGTTCGCACTTGGTAATCTACAAGACAGAAGACTATGAGAACAGACCTGCCAGTAAGAATTCTGCATGTTTGGGTGTCAAAAAAATATTTCTATATGTGAGTGTGTGTAATGATCCTCAGACATTAAGATTATTATTAATATGTGTCATGACTCGCACACTTTAATTTACTAATGGAAATTGTCATGCAGATTGTTGGTGGGAATTAGGGTACGTTGGGTACATCATGAGTGTCATGTTATTAATGGATAAGTCGAGGAAGGATTTTTCCATTCCATTTATGGAATGTGATATCTCAGACCTTTGATTAAAATAGAACCGTCACATGAAATTCAATGGCCATGGTGTAATGACGAGTTTATTTCAGGTAGTCAAAGAATAGTGTATCAAACACAAAGGTTGATGACACTATCATGAAACCTGCTTGATGAGATATTAAGAAACAGGGATTATATTACATAGTGAGAATTCATATATAGATGTTGTTGTTGTGACTTTAAGTTCTTTCTCTTGGGTGCCTTGACCCGTTGCTAGATAGTACTCTTGGACTTTAGGAAAACCCGTCTAATGCCAATGAGAAAGAATCCAAGAGGGTCACACACTAAGTTTTTCTGGTGGTGTCGGTTAAATTCTATTTGAATTTAATTATTAAATATTATTCTAAGAAAGCATAATATTTTTATTCAAGTTAAAATGATTGCATAAATTAAATAAATATTTATTTACCAGATTGTGGGTAAAATATATATTTTTATTTTATTGAACATTTGATAAATTTTTATTTACTAGTTTGTAAAAAAAATATTTATTTAAGATAATAATTTATTTATTTATTTATTCAGGTGTTCAATAAATATAAGTGGAGTTCGAGTGGACCAAGGCTGTTTCGATAGTAAAATAAGTATTTGTAAGATGATAAATAATTATTTAATTAGTTGTCACAAATTAAAATAATGCTACTGTTATTTTGTGACGAGGAATTTTGTTTATAATTCCATTTTTCAAAAGTTGGTGCACCATAAAAAATGACGCGGTATTATTATTAATAGCATGGGTTTTCTCTAAGGTTATGAATGTATTTAATTGTTGTTACACAATTAAATATTGTAACTGAAGTCTCATGTCAATAAATAGACACATATGTCTATTGTGCCATGTACCAAATTTCACGACTGGAGAATTGAGAATTGTTGAGCTAAACAACTTCTCTCTTGAATCCTCTCCCCGCCCCTCTCAAGAACGAGAGACGTTATTCAAGGAAAAAGAACAATTGATCAAGAACGACTGACACAAGACACTCGCTTTTCCATGCTAGCACCCGGAAAATGAGTGGTGTCGATCATAGGCCATCAGAGCACATGTGGATCATTGCTAGAGATATTCCAGTTTGGATCCCCACAAGTGCAATGAGATAATCTTGAAGGGTCATTCCAAATGATCAACATCATTAATGAAGAAATTACCGAAGATCTAGGTATTATTTTATTTATGAAACAACCACCCCTAAATTCTATCATTTTTTTAAAAAATCCCTCTTGTAATTTCCTATGTTCCCCCCACAACCCTCTTGTCTGCCTCCCCTATCCGTCATCTCTCATGTACACCACTAGTTCCCTCCTATTCCCCCCAACCTTACCAGCCCTGCCCTGTTCCTCCATGGTTGTGTAGAGGTGGTTTCTGACCGCCTCTAATTGAGGCTTAACCTAAATTTTAGGGGCAGTTTTCACAACCGCCCCTATTTTTTCTCATTTTTTTTAAAAAAACCTCCAATAATTTCTTATGTCCCTCCCCCACAACCCTCTCATGTGCGTCCCCCATCCTCCATCTCTCATGTACACCACCAGTCCCCTACCACCCCCCCAACCTTTTCAGTCCTATCACATTCCTCCATAGTGGTGTAGGGGTGGTTTTTAAACTCCTCTAATTGGGGAATAACCCAAATTTTTGGGGTTATTTTCACAACCACCCGTAATTACTCTCTCTCTCTCTCCCCCTATTTAAAAACCCTCCCGTATTTTTCTATGTTCCCCCCCACAACCCTCTCTCACGCCTCCCCCATCCGTCATCTCTCCTGTACACCACTAGTCCCCTCCCGTTCCCCCCCAATCTTTTTAACCTTGTCTTATTCCTCCATAGTGGTGTAGAGGCAGTTTCTAACCATATATAATTGAGGCTTAACCACAATTTTAGGGGAAATTTTCACAAACACCCTTAATTTGTCACATTAAAAAAAACCCTCCTAGAATTTACTATGCTCCCCCTACAACCCTCTCCTATGCCTCCCCTATCTGTCATCTCTCATGTACACCACCAGTCCCCTCTCACCCTCCAACCATGTTGGTCCTATCCTGTTCCTCCATGGTGGTGTAGAGATGGTTTCTAACTGCCTCTAATTGAGACTTAACCACAATTTTATGGACGGTTTTCACAACCGCCCCTAATTTCTCTCATTAAAAAAAACACTCCCATCACTATGGAAAATATGTACTTTATCAGTGCTAGATAAGTGCATTTACAGCGTAGATAATCGAGGTGAAGATAGGGGGGTCCCCTTTAAAATGATTTTTTAGCGCTGATAAATGGGTCTTTTATCAATGCTTTTTTAGCACTGATAAAAGTTAAAAAACATTAAAAAAAATAAAAAAAATATTTCTCCAATTCAGGAAGGGGATTAAATAGTGATTAAATCCCCCTTTAATAGCGCCCCCTCAGCCTAGCTCGCACGCCCCAGCCACCCCCATCCTTTAACAGTTCCCCCGCCCCCTTTTACTGCGCTAGCCCTTATTCCCCACCCATGCATGCGACCTGAATCCCCTTGGATTCGTACTCAGGACCTGTTGCCTGTGCGCCTAAGCCTTTACCACTCCACCATATTGATTTTCTCTTCATTTATTAATATATCTATTTATTTATATATTTAGTTATATTTACTCGTATATTAATATATATTTATATTAACATATATATATTTATATTAATATATATATAGTCATATTAATATATATGTATTTAGTTATATTAATATATATATATAGTTATATTTATATATTAATATATTTATTCATATATTAATATATATTTATAAGATTAGTTTTAAATACATTTATAAAATATTCTTTTTTGTGTGTGTTTATAAATAAATAAATAAATACATCAACACACACACACACACATAATATATGTGTATCTGTAAGTATAATTATACATATTATATATATTTACAAATATTATATATTAATATGTATATACATATGTTTAGAATATATAGATAATATATATCAGTTTGTCAATACAGATACACACACATGCAGATATATATATATATACACGTACACATTATATAGGTATATAAATATTCATATATTTTTATTTTAAATAAAATGGATATTAGTTTTTTATTTAGATATGACTTATATATTGAGAAATGTATTTTATATGTAAATATGTTTAATTATTTATTTATAAAATTAAATTTTTATGTGTGAATATATAAAAAATATGCATATATTGTTATATATTTGATTATAAATAATAGTACAATAACATTCCCTGATAACCTGAAAAACAGGTAAAAAATGGTGAAACCCTCAAAACTCATAAATGCAATCAGAAAGTCAAATAAACCCTAAATTCAGGGTAACAACGAAAACTTCTGATCTGAGAGTCTGTTCCAGATCTGTGACTAGTCAAATCGAATATCATCAAAAAAGATTTGATATGATAGGTGATGGAGGCTGAAAGGACATGAATATCATATGTTACTACCGTTTGAAAAAATAGCAGACAGGACAAAAGTGCTAGAAATGGGGGCTTGAAAAACCTAACAAACCGTAGAGTCACTGTAACAAGCATAAATTCTGATGTGGGTGTCCGTTTCAGCTCCATGGGCTGTCAAACTGAATCTCATGGAACAAACTATGATATAAAAGGTGGAGGAATCCAAACAGACACACAAATCTATAGTTATTTTTGTTTTAAGAAAAATTTGATAGGGCACCGGACAGAGAAACAGGGTTTTGGAAACCTTCTGATGTTTTTTTTGCGATTTTAGGATACTAGAAGTGATTGGAAATATGTTTTAGTCATCCTTTTGTGTAGATATTTTCTCTAACTTCAATTTGATATGTGGTAGAGCCCAAACAGACACCCGAAGTGAAAGTTATGGCAGTTTGAAGTTGGAGTTTTTTTAGAGTGGTATAATTGATATATCTTCCATTTCTTTGATCTTATCATGGTTTAAATTAAATATGGTCTTCAATCAACTCACGAGATTTTATTTTACTAGTCACGATGCACAAACAGACACCCGGACCATAAGTTATGGACGTTTTAGTGAGTTATGAGTTTATTAGGTTTTTAGGTGCTAGGAGGGTTGCTCA
This sequence comes from Viscum album, assembly GCA_963277665.1. Classification (NCBI taxonomy): domain Eukaryota; kingdom Viridiplantae; phylum Streptophyta; class Magnoliopsida; order Santalales; family Viscaceae; genus Viscum; species Viscum album. The sequence goes on along the minus strand of OY728125.1, from coordinate 718,953,416 downwards.
ATTTCAAACGATAATAACTTCTGCTCCGGGTGTCCGTTTTGCCTCTACCACATATCAAATCAAAACTTGTGAAAAGATACACACTCTGGTGACCATTATAACCTGATTTCACATTCTTTAAGTCCCAAAAAGGCATAAAATTCTTCCGAACAGTCATAAGTTTGGCTCCATGTGTCTGTTTTTCCATAACTTCTTCTTCGGGTGTCCGTTTTGCCTCTACCACATATCAAATTGATCTAAAATATATTTTAAAAATATATCTTTTATTTATATCAATATAAATGCACTTATATATCAATATATTATTTTTTATGATTTTTTTTAAATATACATTTTATCAGCGCTAGGGAAAAAAGTGCTGATAAAGCCCCCCCATTATCAGCGCTACTAAAAAAAGCGCTAACAAAGTGGGTCCATTAACAGTGATAAAAAAGCGCTGATAAAGGGGGTGCCTTTATCAGTGCTAAAAAAGTGATGATAAAAGGTCACTTTTAACAGTGTTATTTTAGTGCTGTTAAAAGTACCCTTTATCAGCACTTTTTTTAGCAGTGATAAAGGTACCCCTTTTATCTGCGTTTTTTAGCGCTGTTAAAGGGTGATGCTGTGGAAACCCAGTTTTGTGGTAGTGCATAATTTCTTATATTCCCCCTACAACCATCTCTTCTACCTCCCTCATTTTTCATCTCTCATGTACACCGTTGGTCCCCTCTTGCCCCCCCAACCTTGTCGGTCCTATCCTGTTCATCCATGGTGGTGTCCAGTTCATCCATTCTTTACTGTACGCATGGGCCCACAACATCAATATTCTCCCCTAGCCATCGAATCACAAGATTTTATCTAAAGTTGGAACATATGGGGATTTGAACTGTGGTCCCCTGCATGAGCGACCTTCGCTTGAACCACTATACCATGTTTTCTTTTTTTTAAAAAATATGTATATTTATATATTTATATATATTTCGCTGTTTATTAAAATAAATATTATTGGCATGATATATTTAAATACATTAATTATATAACCTACATATACATTTATATAAATTATAAGTCAACATTTGTATTAATACTTATATTTAAATACATATATGTATATATATATATATTGCACAACTCTATAAATTATATATTTTCACATGTTCAAATAAATTTATGTATGTATATATTTATAAATACATTTATATCAATCACAAACACAAACACAAATGTGTATTTATATATTTATTTGTAAATATTTAGACTTATCTACATACATGTATATATATTTATATATTACCCAAATATATTATGAATATATATATATATATTATATTTATACGTATGCAATTTAAAAAATGTCAATATATTATATTACATATTTATTTGAATAGAATATATTATATATTTTATAAATAGTTTTATATGTATAAAAATATATATAATATATATATATATATATATTATATAGATAATATAATATAATATTTATATATAAATAAAATACAATTTTTATATATAAATTTTTTTTACGAATATTTATACATTTATACATATATGTATATTTATATAGTTATATCATGTATACACATATATATTTAATATATCAATATGAATATCTTTATGTTAATATAAATTTATTTACTTGTAAATATATATATATATAATGTATTTATATATTTAATAATAGCATATATATAATATATACATAATATAATATAATATATTTATTTATAAAATTATTTTTATATACATATATTTATTTATATATATATATAAATTTGAATTTATTTAATGTATTTATAAAAAAATATTTTTATAATATATATATATATATAATATTTACAATTTATACAAATATTTATATTATATATAATTAATAATATATGAAATAAAATTTACATAAATATTTTATATGAAATACAATTTATAAAATATTTATATAATGTTTTATGAAATATAATTTTATATTATATATAATTAATATTTATATTAAAAATAATTAATATTATATGAAATACAATTTATACAAATATTTATATAATGTATTTCAATACATATATTTATTATTATGTACATTAAAAATTTTTATTACAATAAATTTAATTGTATAATATTGTCTACATTAATATATAATTATTTGTAAAAATTGTATTTTATATAATATTAATTATATATATTATAAAATCATTATGAAAAAATATTATTATTATTATTATTATATAAATAATAAAAAATACAAGCTTGAGTTTTTATATGATATATTTTTTAAAAATAAATTATATTTATAGATATATTTAAATAATATGTTTATGCTTTTATATTATATATAATTAATATTATTTAAATAAAATTTATAAAAATAAATATATATTAATGTAAATAATATTATACAATTATATTTATGTATAAATATAAATACAATTAAATACAATCATATAAATATTTTATATAATTTTTTATATAATGTATTTAAATGCATTTATATATAGTGTTTTAATTATATATATATTATGGAATTTGTTTTTTTAAATAGTGGGGGTTCACAATGCCCTTTAATCTCTTAAATTAGAAGGGGGTTTGAACCCCTTCTAATTTAAAGACAATAGAGGGGGTTTTCAACCCCTATAATTTAAGACATTAGAGGGTGTTTTGAACCCTTCTAATTTAAGACATTGGAGGGGGTTGTGAACCCCCACTGATTTAACATATTAGAGGGGGTTGTTAACCATTACTAATCTTATTGATTAGTGTCTGTTATGAACCCCCTCTATTTTCTTAAATTAGAGAGTGTTTAAAACCCTCTATAAAATCCAACTACATATTAAAAAAAATAATATTAAAAAAATTAGAGGGCTATCAAAATTCCCTCTAATTTAAGAAATTACAAGTACATAACCCTCTATAAATTCAATTATTATCATAGGTTTCACATAACCCTCTCTAATTTATATAGAAAATGAATTTAGAGGAGGTTGTGCATAAACTTCTCTAAATAACCCCCTCTAATACGCTATTTTTTTTTGTAGTGAGAAGATCTTTCTATTTGGATCACCAAAGCAGAAATATTTTTCTTACCATAAAATAAGGGAAGATTTGAATATTTGGAAGTCATGGCCACATATTCCTGGTACATTTTAAGATTTAGTTATGTTGTTAGAGGAATCTAAGCCCGATCTCTCTTAGAATCAACTCAAATAAGAGATGCTTTGAAAATATGGAATTGATGTTGAGGATGAAGTTGTGCCTATGACAAAATAATTAGAACAACAGGTGTGATAGATGGAAAATGTAGCTGATGACTTGAAAACAGCTGAATCAAGCTTGGCAGTGTTCTGGACTAGTTAAGAAAACCCATTTTAGTTTCACTGATGAGATTGGAATTTTTGAAATAACACCAACAGGGTTTCAATCATTTTCCAATGCGAGTGAAATTTTATTATTCGAGGAGAAACCAAATTCAGAGATTTTTGCTGGGCTAGATTTTTCTATAATAATAGAAGGATAAAGGATGTTTCTTATTTAAATTCAGGCATTGTGTGTTTTTGGTACAATAATTGCAAAGAATATTAATGAAGTTCTCCCAAGTAGGGCAGATAGGATAATTGCGGTTCTGATGATGCAAGATAATCTAAAACTCCAACATAATGTGTTTTAAATGTTTTCAGTGGAGAAAATTTATCATTCATTATTAGGGAATCTGTGGAAGTGGAAACAATTTGTGGCAGTCTCTTGGAATTACCCATCCCCTATAAGGTATGGTTGTCAATATCGATTACTGAAACATCTACTCCATTACCTAAAAATATAAAACATTTGGAAATAGCTCCAATTTCCACTGGGAAAGCAAGCTTGGTAGCTGAAGGAAATGCAGATTACCAGTGGTTTCGATGTATTGATGAATTGGAAGCTCATATCTCTAAGAATAGAAGTCTTAAGAAGTTTTATTTATATCACCAATATCTTATAGTGGTTTTCTGGGACATTGTTTTTGGACTAGAAGGACCCCAACATTGTTGTTCATAATTAAGAGTTGATAACAATTTTCCTCTTGGTTCCAGTTATATTGTTCCAAAAGAGATCACTAAAATTATGCGTGAAGCTTTGAGGGAAGATTATGGAGTTACGGTTGGGAGAATATTGAGGAGGGTAGCCATTGAATAATTAATGTATGACATGGATAAGATTTCAACCGAAGGGGAACTACTGGAACACTAGGTATTACTAGTGGATTACTTTTTCCTACTTGTTATTGTTTTCATGAAGTGTTCCTATCATCTTGGTGGTAAAGATGTTGAGGTCAAAATTTCCAGTGAGAAGTGGAGACATCTTCCTCTCCATGCATTGGTTCCAACAACTTCAAATCCATTTCCATAGGTGGAAACAACTGTATTAACTTCAACAATAGTGGTAACAACCCAAAAAACTCATTAAGTTTTCCACCTTGAGGACAATATGGATTTTCAAGAGGGAAGAATTGATAGGAACATGGAGTTTCATGATTTCGGTAGTTCCTATGTGGCAGGAATTCTTAATCTTAGGCTATGGAGGGGTATTGGGTACTGCTTTAGAGGGGTATTAGAGCTATCTATGCATGATCATTAGTCTGATAGTAACATAATATAGTTAGGGTATCATGGGTTGGTTGTAGATGGGGTTTAATAATTATCAGGGGAAATGTTGTAAAATGCATTTGATGGGGGATTTTGAGAGTAGGTGGGGGATTATTAAATATCAGGGTTGTTGTTGTTGGGGGGGGGATCTCACAGATGTTTTTTAGATGTATTTTTTTTCACCAGAAGAGGGGTTGTGGCCAGGTCTCAAGGACAGAGTTCTAAAGGGAGTCTTATTCACTTTATCTCTCATTCCCTCTTCCCACTCCCTTCTCTATATTATTCTACTGATACGCTATAATTATTGTATTTTGATCTAACTAGAATTAATATAAATTCATTGTTTCTGTATCTCACACCTATGAGTGTATTTATTGGTTATGCACATAATAACAGTGCATACCGATTCCTTGTTCATAAGTTAGAGATCATGGAAATAAAATAAAATACAATCATTGAATACAGGGACACTCCATTCTTTTAAAGTATATTTCTATATCATCTGAAAAAATGAGGTGAATGGAATAATAAAAGCCACAAAATAATGTGGAGGAAAAAGATTTGTTGAACCCAATTATGTGTATTTTAGTGTCCCACATTGATTTGTTCTGTCTTGCATTCCTTTTCCTCTATCTATAAATATAGGGATTCACCTCTCATTGAATTAAAGAGTACAATTCGATATGGTATCAATGAAGGTTACCTAACCTTAGCCCTCCTTCCCATGTTTTTCCTTCTCCTCCCCATTTCTCCCCCCCTTGGCGTCACCCAGCGCATCACCCCACCCTTCACGATGACCCCCTACACCTCGTCACCAGGATCATTGCTCCTCCCTGCCACATAGATTCCACCCTCTCCTAAATGCTATAACCCTAGCCCCACCCCTCCCCGCACGGACGTTCCTCCCAGGGCACCCAGCCACCCATGTGGCACCCCTGGCGACTGCACCTCCAACCGCCACCCCTGATGGCGTCGAACTACCCAGGTGCACCCTGATACCCTTTCTGATGATGGCCCATCCTATGAACTTCCCCTAATGGAAACCACCCTCCCCTATCACATGATAAATCTTCCATTATGCGGTCCCTACTATGCACACCTATGTATCGATTGCAGCCAACGTCCCCAAGAAACACCTCTAGACGTCCTTTCCTCCAACACCAATCCTAATGTGATGCCTATTCCCGCGCACCCCTGCTATTGTCTCACTACACAATTGATGCACTCTAGTTGTTCCAACCATACATTCAATTATTTTCCTCCTGCATGTTGGTCCTACACTCCTTGATACTACTGACCTAACTATTCCTATCAAGGCATTATCTTACTATTCATATCAGTACCTTACTATCTAGGCCTGATTTCCCGTTTTTAGTTCCCCCCCATCCCCCTCCTATCATGGAAGCACACGTGCCACCATATACTATCCATAACAACTTTGAACTCTCTATTACTGAAATTGCGCTTATCCACTCTTATTAGACTTCTTTTCCACCCACCTCCTCTTCAACCACTACTTCTTAGATTTGTGGTTCTACTGCATGTGTACCTCATTGACTGACTACTCGGATTCTTGATTATGGTGCTTCTGATAATCTCACAGGTGGTTTAGGCATGATTACTACCTGTCATCCATATAACGGAGACACTACAATTAATGTTTCTGACGGATCTACGATTCCTATTATGGGATTTGGAACATGCTCCTTAACTCCTTCGATTCACCTGACTTCAGTGTCTCATGTTCCACACATTACTTTTAATCTTCTCTCCAAAATTAATCTCACAACAGACTTAAATTTTAATTCTACTTTCACATATTATGGAGTTTTTTTAGGAGCGATAGATGAATTGAAAACTTGGTAGAGTTCATCTTAGTGATGGGGAGTACATGCTCGATACCCCAGCATCCCTTTCTTTCCCATCCACCTCTACTCATTCCCTATATCAACATTTTTTCCATGGCCATCCACCTGTTTTAGTATTACATATGATTTCCCCCATTTCAGTCCTCACATTTCCATCCATTGTGAATCCAATAAGTTTTCCATAAATCATCAGGCATCTTATGATTCTCATTTGGTGATGCATACTACTAACCCTTTTAACTTAGTTCATTCTGATATATGGGGTCCTTTTAAGGTCCCCAATCAGTTAGGGTACCATTATTATGTTTCTTTTATTAGTTACTTCTCTTAGATGATTTGACTATATCTCCTTCATTGTATTTCTAAGGTGTGTGATATTTTCAATACATTTTACCATGAAATTTTCACTCATTTCTCCAAGCCTATTAAATGTATCCTCTTGGGAAATGGGTGAGAATATTTATCTTCTCCCCTTAAGTGGTTTATCAAAGTTCCTGATGTCCTCCATCAAACATCCTGCCCTAATACCCCTCAGTAGGATGGTGTGTCTGAGCATAAAAATTGTCATATTCTAGAAACATCTTAGGCCTTATTATTTCACATGAATGAACCTCTTTCCTTTTTGGGGGATGCAGTTCTTACTGCCACTTATCTTATCAATCATCTTAATTCGTCTATATTTCACAAGGGAGTCCATTTTAGGCTCTCCTCCCCTATCTTAATCCTCACTCTCTTCTACTTCACGTGTTTGGGTGTCTCTGTTATGTTCGTGACACTCATCCCCATCTCTGTAAATTTTCCCCAAAGGTGCTCTGTTTCATCTTTCTGGGCTACTCTCATACCAAACATGGATACTATTGTCTCTCTCTTGACTTGGGGTGTTATATCATCTCCACTGATGTCTCCTTCATTGATAACTCTCCATTATCACCCTCTCTACCCTCTACCGACTCTCATACCAACATCAATGATTGTCTTCCTCTCACCATCCACCCACTTCTACCTATGTTTTCCCGATCTGATTATCTTTTCGTTGGATCTATCTACTCTCATTGTCCATCAAACATTACCCCTACCCATACTGAGGATGTCATTTCCCTGACTCCATCTGTCGATCCAGCTACAGTCATTGATGACTTTCCAATTTCATTACAAAAAATTAGTCTCTCTTTCCAGAATAATCTTTTTTTTAAAAGGTGGTGCCTCAATCAAAGACCAAGGCACATTTTATTGATCAAAATAGGAAAAGTGTTACATAAGTCTAAAGGATGGAATCTTATTACATTCCTTATGAAAAAAGGGGAGCGATTCGTCAGGAAAATCATCCATCCAGGTAACATCCTGATTGACCCCCTTATTAGCAAGACTATCGAAAACCATGTTCGCTTCATGGAAAACATGTGTGGCAATGTAGTTGAGATCCATGAGCGAGGCAAGACATTTCATCCACCGATATGTGAGTGGCCATGCAAGGTTCACCACTCCTTTCCAGATAGCTTGAACAACAGTGGTAGAATCACATTCAATCCGCAGCTGGTTCCAACCCTTTTTCTTGAAAAAATCTACCGCATGAATCACTCCCAACATTTCCGCTTCCAAAGCTGAGGCCGCACCACACCCACCAAAGAAGCAACAAAGGAACCTACCAAGAAAGTCTCTGAAGATGGCATCGCAACCTGCTGGACCTGGATTTCCTCTAGAGACGCCATCAACATTCACTTTGATCCATCCTGGAAACGGAGCCTGCCAGAAGACCTCAAAGGTGCATCGAGGTTGCCTATAGGATCCCTTAATCCAGAGACGTTGAAGGATCTCAAAGTCTCCAACAGAGTTGTCACAATGATCTTTCTGAAGAGTGGCAACATCCTTGATAGTAATGAGAATACGAATTTTACCTGCATTGAGACTTAATGAGCAATTATTATGAATAAAAATATTTCTATCATACCAGATTCCATGCAGGAGTTCCGCCACTGCAGTCAGAAAGAGATTCTTGACATGCTTAGAAGAGCCCCAATTTACACAAAGCTGCAAATGAGAGATGATATTAGCGGGAAAATACCATCTGCAACCAAAAATATCAAGAGTATAATTCAAAAGAGCTGCAGCTGTAGCACAAGACAAGAACAAATGATTAGCATCCTCACGGTGTTGATTGCGTAGATGACATCTCGAACAAAGAGAAATCCCAAATGATTGAAGACACAATTTTGTTGGGACTCTATTATGGGCAATATGCCAAATATGAGTAAGTATCAAGGGATTAATCCAAGGTTTGTTAAAATCATTCAGCAAGGGAAAATTAGAGACAAAATTGGTGAAGTTGTTTTTGTAGAAGATTTTGGAATCGAGGACTCCATTAAAGGTAGGTTTCCAAACGAGGAAATCATCTGTGTTAGTAAAGGAGTAATTATCAACGATGTGATTGATTTGATCTTGAAGGGAGATGTTACGGGAGTTAACAACATCCCTAATAGTGGAGTTGGTGTTTCCAGGAGTAGTGGTGGGAGTCAGAATGGAGATTAGAGGGACACCGGTCCAGTTGTCCATCCAGAAAATCATAGAGGAATTCACACTAACCATACATATAGAATTGTTCATGATGATAAGGAAAGATAGATGAATGGATGGCCAGATGAAAGAAGAAATGTACCCCAAGTTACCATTTCGAAGTCTGGTAACAAATCTTTTCTTGAGGAAGTCCAAGGAGTCAGAGCTATTATGAATCAGATTCCAAGCCAGCTTAGCCTGAAGAGCATCATTAAAAAGTTTAAGATTCTTAATACCAAGACCTCCCTTGTCCAGGGGTTTACAACACATAACCCAAGGTATGGTGACAAGATTCCATTCAACCGTACTACCAGACCAAACAAAATTTTTAATGCAGACGTTGATTTTCTTGAGAAGACTAACAGGCCAGTTGTAAACCATCATCGAGTAGACCATCTTGGAAACAATTGTAGACTTAACAAGACAAACCCTGACAGCCATCGAAAGAGATTTACCCTTCCAAGATGAAAGTTGTTTGATGATTTTATCCACAATGTTGTGAAAATAACTGGATTTAGGTCTTCCCCAAAAGATAGGATCACCCGGGTAATTGAAGGGGAGAGAGCCTTCTTTGATTCCTAAAAAATTAATAACGTGATTTTTTCTGTTAGGGGAAAAGTTCTTTCCAAAGAAAAAAATGATTTTATCCAACTAATCGCTTGGCCCGAAACATCTTCATAATGAGCCAGGGCATTTTTGAGTTTTTGGATGTTCCTTTTATCACCTTTTAAGAACAGAATAATATCATCAGCATATAAAAGGTGAGAGGGAACATTTAAGTTTCTAGAAGCCTAAATGGGCTTAATCTTGTTTTGGGCCACCAGGCTCGTAAGAAGTCTACTTAAGTAATCTTCCGCAATAGAAAAGAGGATGGCAGAAATCAGATCAACTTGCCTAACCCCCTTGATGCATTTAAAGAATCCTTTAGGTGAACCATTGACCAACACAGAGATGGAAGCCGAATTGAGTAAGGTGCGAATAAGGGAAATAAAAGAATCATTAAAGCCAAAGCTCTCAAGGAACTTTAGAATAAATCCCCAATCCATGGTGTCAAAAGCTTTCCTGATGTCAATCTTAATGGCCACGCTACCACCTCTAGAAAATTTATTCAGCATATTAGTACATTCAAAAGCAAGGCAGATACAATCTTGAATAGTTCTACCCTTGATAAATCCAAATTGATTCCAGGAGACAATTTTGTTGGAAATGGAGGAGATTCTGTTAGCAAGGAGTTTGGAAATGATTATATAGATCGTGTTAATGAGTGAAATAGGCCGGAAGAGATGAATCTCATCAGCATTGTCCACTTTGGGAATAAGAGTAAGAAATTGAGCATTTATCCCATGAGGAAGAAAACCATTGGAGAAAAAGGAAATAACCTGCTTACAAACATCCACATGTATGAGGTCCTGGTACTATTGAAAAAAACAATTGTTGAATCCATCAGGCCCCGAGGCACTATCAGGGTTGAGACTGAACAAAGTGTCCTTGATCTCATGTACCATAGGTATGCTTAAGAGATGATCATTGTCTTCAGAATTGACCATATTAGGTATGATGTCAAGGAGTAGCTCCTTACTAATCTCTTGACCATTGAAAAAATTGTGGAAATAATCAATGACATGATTAGAAATGGCATCCTCAGTGTCAAGAAGAGTGTCATCCACTCTAAGCAAGGCAAGGGGCCTACAGGTTTTCCTGATTCTTTGGAGAGAGTTATAGAATTTAGTATTCCTGTCTCCATCTGAGAGCCATTTTGTTTTGAAGATTTTCTTTTTCATATTATCTTTGAGCTTCATAAGGGAGTTAAGCTTCAAAGAAGTAGTGATTTCAGCTTGGGGGTCAAGAGAAAAATCAGAGCAAGTATTGGAGCTTTGAATGCTAATGAGGTCATTTTCCAAAGAGGAGATATCAGTATCAAGCTGTTTTGATTTAGAAAAATACCAACCTTTGAGATGTTGTTTTAGAAGTTTTATCTTATCAATGCAAGAAAAATCATCATTTTGTTGTCTCATGCCATCCCAGAAAGCTCTTATCATGTTGGAGGAGTCTGGGTCCGTATTCCAAGAATTGTTAAATTTAAAAGGCTCTTTCCAGAATAATATTCTATACACAAATCCATAAAAAGGATTCTACACTTTCGAGATGATATCATCCCCTCATATAGTTTTCGAGGCTAAATCTCACCCTGGTTGCCTTCATGCAATGAAAGATGAATTACAGGCCTTAGATGACAATCACACTTGGGATTCGGTCCCCCTCTCAGTAGGTAAATAGTTTGTTGGTAGAAAATGGATTTATATAGTCCTTTTAAATATATATGGTACTCTTCATTTCCTTAAATCCCGTATCATGGTGAAAGGAATTGATCAAACATAGGATGATGATTATTTCGATACATTCTTTCCTATTTCTAAAATGGTCTCTATTCAATTATCCATATCTCTTTTACCGACTCATAATTTTCATCTTTATCAACTTGATTTCAAAAATGTATTTCTATATGGTATTCTTGAAGAAGAAGTATACCTGAAACAACCTCCTGAATTCCTTACCTCAGGGGCCAGTTCTCATGTCTGTCAGCTTTGTTGGTCACGTTATGGGCTCAAGCAGTCTCCTCGTGCGTAGTTTGGTAGATTCTGTACCGTCATCAATATATTTGTTCTTTCTCAGAGTATGAAGGATCAAACTTCTTTCTATTGAAAAAAATCCTCTAGTTGTATCATATTGGTTGTGTATGTTCATGATATCATTATTACTAGTAGATAATCCCATGGAATTTCCCATATCAAGGCTTATCTTTAACAAAAATTTCATACCAAATACCTAGGTCCTTAGAAATATTTTCTTGGGATTGAAGTCTCCCATTCTCAAACTAACATCTTACTTTCATAATGAAAATATGCATTTGATATCTTGCAGGATACTTGATTGTCTCAAGAAACCACCATTGACACTCCAATTGAACCTGGGGAACTAATTCTCCATGCTTCCACTGACCCATTTTCTCATCCGGATAGGTATATTCATCTTATGGTAAAACTCAATTATCTTACCATGACTCATCTGGATATTTCTTACTTTGTCAACAAGGTCAGTCAATTCATGGAACATCCGATGAAACCCCAATGGGACAGTATCCTTCGCATTTTCAAATACATTAAAAAAGTCCCTACCTGTGGTCTTTGATATTCACATAATTATCATATGGACATTGAGGCCTTCTGTGTTGTCGACTATGTTGGTTCCTTGTTTACCCAAAATTCTATTTATGGGTTTATGATTTTTCTAGATGGTAACTTAATCTCCTAGAGAAGCAATAAAAAAATTGTCACCTTCAGATCTAGTGCTGAATCTAAATATCATGTGATGGCCACAGTCACTACTGAAATTCTATGCCTTTATTAACTTATTCATGAAAATATTTTCACACCACATAATTCAACTCATATTTGGTGTGATAATCAGACATAGACAATGATTTATTCTAATCTAGTTTTCTATGAATGCATGATGCATATTGAGATTGACTTTCACTTTCTTCTCCATCACCTTGAGAAAACATATCATCTCTAGCTACATTCCAACATATCATCATCTCACTAACATCTTCACTGAAGGTTTTCCAAGAGCTCAATTGGATTCTCCATGCACCAAGCTAGGAATCCACAATATTCACAACCTAGCTTGATGGGGGGGGGGGGTGTTAAGTCTTTGTGATTTATTCTCACTTTGTTTATTTTTTGTGGGACTATTATTCCAAGCTAAACCTATTCTAGCTTTATGGAGAGTTTTGGACCCAATTATGCTTATTTTAGAGTCCTATATTATTTTGATCTTTCTTGTATTCCTTTTCCTCTATCTATAAATAAAGGGTCCTGCCTCTCATTGAGGTAAAGAGTATGGTTCTACAAGATTCAATAGATGAAGAACCTCAAATAATCAAAAGAAAATTGATCTCTAATTTCTTTGGACCATAACTTCTATCCTATTTGTTATAAATCGAGCCTCAAACATTTAGAGAGGCTATAACCACCCCATAAGCTTCATTTTGGGAAGAATTTGTCAATAGTGAAATTGATTCCATCTTTTCCAACCATACTTGAGAATTGGTTGATCTTCCTCTTGGAAACAAACCAATTGAATTAAAGAGAATATTTATAAAGAAATTTAAGGATGTTTGATAAATTAAAAAATACAAAGCTAAACTTGTAGTAAATGGGTATAAAAAAATAAACCTTGATTATTTCAATATTTTTTTTCACCTATTACAAGGATTGCATCTATAAGGATATTAATTTCTTTAACAAATCTGAATGGGATATAAATATATCAAATGGATGTTAAGATCACCTTCTTAAATAGTGATTTGAAATAAGATATTTACATGAAAAAACATAAAGGTTTTACTATTCCTAGACAAGAAGGAAAAAATTTCAATTGGAGAAATCTATTTATAGGCTAAACAAATCTCCCAATAAATGACACATGAAGTTTGATCACATAATGTTATCAAATGAGTTTAATATCAACTAGTTTAATAAATGCTTATATATTAGAAACAATCAAGATGGATATGTCATTTTATGATTGTATGTTGACAATATAATCATATTTGGAAGTAATATAGATATCATCAAAGCCACCAAACATGTTTTTTCTATACAATTTGAAATAAAAGACTTGGGAGTGGCGAATGTCATTTTGTGAATTTAAATAAATAGAATATCTGATGGGTTGGAATCATCGTAGTATCATTATATTAAGAAGATTTTACAGAAATATCTAAATATAAATACAAAAACTATAAAGAATCCAATATATGAAAATAAATTTCATTCAAAAAACACTTTTGGAATCAAATCTCAAGTAGTGTATGCTAGTATTCTAGGTAGTTTGATGTATTCCATGAATTTCACTTGATCAGACGTATCTATTTATATAAGCAAGCTAATTCAATTTACTATCAATTGAAATAATATCTATTTGATGGCTATGAAACGAGTTTTGGGATATTTAGAATATACCAAGAACTTTTCATTGAACTATACAAAGTATTTTTTTGTACTTGAAGGTTATAATGATGCAAATTGGATAAATTTCTTAAAAGACACTAAATACACTAGTGGTTATGTGTTGAAACTAGGTGTTGGATCTGTATCTTGAAAATCATCCAAACAAACATGCATTGCACAATCCACAATGGAGGTGTAGTTTATTACCTTATATAAGGCGGGAGAAGAAGTTTAATGGATCTGAAACTTCTTGGAATGCATTCCTAGTTGGCCATTACCTATGACTTCTATGTGTATTCATTATGTAGGGAAAGAGAATTGATGGGGGAGTTGGTGGAGGGGTGTGGGGAATGAATTAGGTCCTGAGATGAGGAATAATGAGGGGTTGGGTGTGGTGGGGGGGGGGGAGGGGGTGTACTAACATAGTAAATTATACACCAACCACCATTTGGTGGTTTCCCATGTCCTACAACCTCAAAAGCTAATTTTTGTAGTAGTTTTCATTGAAAATGAAGTATTGCTTGGGTTTTTCACCTAGAAAGGGTTGTGAAACATTTAAAATATGTTTCCCCTACAGTGGAACTCAATCATCTAGAGATAAATAAATAAAGTATATATAGGATCACATGTATCAAAACCACTATAAAAACTTTCTGTGTTCTTTTCTTTTCTTTTTATTCATTCATTTTTATTTGAAAATTTCCCTCTCCGCTTAGAATATTGGGTAAATATTAACTAAGTTAACATGTTACAATTCAAATTCATATGGCTAAAGTAATGAAAAGATATTTTTATAGAGATAAAGGAAATTCTAGTGATGTCATTTGTATTGAATTTTATAATGAGATTTAATGATTTTTTATCTGTAGAGATGTGTGAAGAAAACGAATGTGATACCTACTATTATATAATGATAGGGTTTTTTATAATGTTTTTTGAAGCCTCATGAGTTGAATTATCGAACACATGAATTTGAGGTGAGAGAAGTAATATTTCTCTAAAGTGTGACACTGCCTCTATGGGGGGAGGTGTTATATATACATGGATCATATGAGTTTGAATTATTTGTACACATGGAAGGAGATAAAAATTACACCAAGGATATGGATATTGATTCTCAAGAACTATGAATAATATCACCATCGAAAAGTGAATAATAAAACTGACACATTATATTGGAAGGATTATGACATTTTATCCATGATAAGAATGAATTATGATTCCATAAAAAAGGATCCAATGAGTATAAACTTTAGTATTATGAACAAAGGGAAATATTGTAACTTTACTATGTAATTTCTCAAAAGTATTTATCAAAGAGTACAAAGCATGAAGAATAAGGTGATAAAAAACTAGGATATATGATAAAGGCTATAAAATATATGAATCTACAAAATTCTAATAATGAATAATATAAATTCTTTAGGTTAAGAAAGAGGTTATGTGTTTTATTGGTACTAAATTTAAAAAAAAGCATTTGTAATATGAAACTCATACCTATAATTTCTCTATACAACTTTATAGCTCCAATGTGTATATGAATCATCGATAACATTTCTATTTAGAGAACAAGATGTAGGATATTACACACTATACAATGAGATATTTGGCATGAATAAAAATAAATACTATGGGAAAATTGACCAAAGGTTTTATTAAAGGACTACATATATTGATGTGGAAGTATGACAACATCATAATGGAATTTTTCATAATATTTCTAAACATCATAATGAAAATAATGGAATATTTGTAATAATTAAATTACTTATTCCAATAGATAAGATGAATACCATGAGAATATTTGTTAACATTACATTAATGATGTATGATGCTCCATGGTGTGCCATTATGGATTCTATATAATCTTTACCCACATTTTAAAATGAGGTAAAACTCAACATCACACATCATCTTCAAATGTATGGGATGTTTTAAAGGACTATATTGAAATTGGATTATATTTTGAGGTCATGATTAGTAAACTTTCAACGATGCTAAGATCAACATTTATCATTGGTATAATTCTTATGAAATAATTTTCACCACTCAAGAATAAATGTAAAAACACATGAATCCTTTTATGGGAAAAGATGATAAATTATGAAATTGTGGGAAAAGGTTAATGAAAAATAAATAATTAAGTTTTAATGATCTGGAAGCGAGTGTAGTACAACTTCTATAGAGAATTACATTAAGGAAAAACATAATATGTTAAAATTATATATTTATAACAGGATGAAAGACATGGAGTTCTAAGTGTGGGATCATGACTTCCTAAAAAATCAGTATGGAAGGGTGTGATGTGGTTTGGAATGAAATATATGCCAAGTTAGAGGTACATTGTTCCTTTGAAATATTGGTGTCAATATATGTTTTGGTGTATCATTTAAACATGCCACCCAATCTCTCCAAAGCACATGACACATTCCATGTCTCACTAATGAGAAAGTGTATTGTAGACGTATCATATATACTCAATGTAGGTGGGGTATAAATGAGAATTATTTTTTATATAATGAATATCCAATCCAAATCCCTGATAGGAGAGAGTAGTTGTTGGGAAACATAATGTCTTAGATAGTGATAGTGATTTGGAGAACTCACCAATCGAAGGAGGTAACATAGGATCTTGAGGAAGTTATACAGGATATTTACACACATATATTATCGATATGATATATGACTAATATTTCAATAATTATTTTTTAAGGAGGAATATAAGAATGAATACTTCTTACATGCAAATAAATAAATAAATTTATTTATACACCACCTCGTGTAGAATAAAAACCAAACACCTTTATTGTCTCATAATAATAAAATACAAGATCATATATATAAATTCATTATAATGAATAAAAATAAAATTAACTATTAGATACAAATGAATACCTTTACAAGGAGTAGGAATTCACTTGGCTCATAGTTCCCAACAAATAAAAAAATTGTATCATAATGGCTACTGTGAAAAACAGTACAAGGCATGTACTCGATATCTTTTAGAGTAACAATAAACTTAAATTATCATAAGTTTTATATTTATTTTTTAATGAAGTAATGAATAGTAATTTTCATTGTAAATACATGTTACATGATTGTGGGAAGGATATGAGGTAATCATTGGGATGACCGTTGTCTAACTATTGGAAATAACCATCCTATAGCCATTGAAAATTCCATATAACCATTATAAATAGTATATTTTTCATATATAAAAAGTAAAAATTGATTTCAATATTAATTGGAATATTTCAAATGTTCTAAAAAATATATACATTTAACCTAAAATGTATAAATTTTACAACACATGGAGTTTTTATTAAATAATTAAATTTATAATATTTAGGGATTTATTTACAAAATGGGATTGAAAATTTGAATCATGATTTAAAAATTAAGTAATGTTTACGTTTTGCTAACTTTCATAAATTGTAAAATAAGGAGGTAAAAAGTGCAATAGAGTAAAACACAATATATAATGTAATAAGCTTGATTCTGAATAAATGAAGAAATTTAGCATGTATGGTTGGCATAATTTGACTCACATGATGGAAATACTATTCTTTATCACAGGAATAGTCACTATCCTCATTTTTAATGAAATAAAACATTTTATTCAATTGTTTTATTCATGTTTATTAAATTTATTATTAAAAAATATCATCCCTACACATATAAACACCCACCGTTTCCATAATAATAATTAGACAAGATTAGGATATTTCCTAGAATTCTCTCTCAATATCTATCTCCTTGAGGTTCTTATCTAATTTTGATAATTTTATAATTCCCTAACTACTAGTTCTAAATACAAGAAGTGAACCAAGATCAAAATTTGTTCTCAATTATCTATTTAATTGTTATATTCATTTTATAAGTATAAATTTTAAATTTTAGTTTCATATTTATTTATATTTAAATATACATTTTCTTTTAATTTTAAATTATTTATTTATTCCTAAAAATTATCATTTCCTCATCCAAGGATACTTTTTGCGTCATCTTCTCAAATAATGGGAACCTTGATGTCAGTAGATTATAGGATAAGTTTCATTGTTTCTTGAAGATGAAGCTATCTATGATTACATGGCTTAAAAATTCACAATTTAATAGAACATGGGCTATGAATCTTAATTATCACACTAATATTTATTAATTAACTACTACTTATATATTATTGTTAACATTGGTTTGTTCAAATGGTTCTGATTGTGTTTATTTCAGGGCCCCGTAGGGTCTGTGCTTCTATTTTAGGGGGTTGACTAGTATCTTTGGTTTGTTTCTCTTATTCTTATTTTCCTCATGACTTGTTTGCAGGTTTGTATTATTTTGCGAGATCTGATTGATTGGAACTATGTGCTTCTAGGTTTGTTTCAATGGGGCATTGGATGGGGCTTCTTCTTGAGTGCATTTCACTACTACAAATATGGTCTTTAATAGTGCACAAAATAGCCTTTAACAGTGCTAAAAAACACTTTTAATCATAGCACTGATAAAGGTCTACCAGCCTGCAATGTGCTATTTATATAACAGCACACCCAACCTATAATTTAAAAAAATATAACAACACACCCAACCTCGAATTGAAACAAAGAACACCCATAAGCAAACTGAAATTTAAACAACACACCAAAAGAAAATATACTATATACATTTAATTGAAATCACAAATACCAAACTATCCACTCATGTTATATACAAAAATCAACACTATTATTTACATTTCAAATTTTTTTATTATATAATTACATTTACAGTTGTCCAATAAACATTATAAAACATTAATATTACATCTTTCGATGCTCATGATCCCATATCAAAAATCTCTACCCATGGTATCAGTTTACAAACAAATCATCTCTACCTACGAAAAAGATTCCACCTATATAAGAAAACAAATATTATGTTAGTAATACTATAAATAAATAAATTAATCATTAATATGAAAGAACGGGTTAATAAAATGTCAATATTTAATAAAAATGACACATTTAGAGTTATACCAATCACACTGTGCATCTTATTGATGTTGGTTTGATTCCTATATGTTAAAAATGAGTTA
Source organism: Viscum album (assembly GCA_963277665.1). Taxonomy (NCBI): domain Eukaryota; kingdom Viridiplantae; phylum Streptophyta; class Magnoliopsida; order Santalales; family Viscaceae; genus Viscum; species Viscum album. The sequence continues at coordinate 718,934,332 of OY728125.1, read as the reverse complement.
TGGATCGTTTTACTAAAATATCAAAACAATCCAAATCTGTTTGCTCAGTTTTTTGTATGTCACTTTTTCTTTTACTAAAATTAATGTCAATTTTAAATAATGACACATTTGGAGTTATAATGGCCACATCATGCATCGTATTGAGGTGCAGATGATTCCTACCTATCAAAAATTATTTATGGATTTTTTCCTAAATTATCAAAACAATATGAATGCGTTTGCTCAGTTTTTCAGCGTGTTAGTTGTGTTTTTTTTACAAAAATGTCATTTCAAACTAAAAACACGTATTTTGAGTCATACCAATCACATCGTGCATTAGTTTGATGTGATACTACTTCATACACATCAATAATGACTTATTAATCCCTTTCCTAAATTATAAAGACAATCAAAGCGTGTTTATTTTGGTTTTCAATGAGTGACACGTTTTGAACTAAAATGTTAATTTTAAACTAATAACGAACACTTTTAGTCATAATTCTCGTACCATGCATCAGATTGAGGTGTGGGTGACTTCTACACATCAAAAGTGACTCATGGATCATTTTCTTAAAGTATCAAAATAATCTGAATTCATTTTCTTAGTTTTTAGTATGTCACTTGTTGTTTTTTTAATAATTTATATCAATTTTAAATAAAAAGTGACACTTTGAGTTCTATAAAATACACCATGCATTATTTTTAGGTAAAGATGATCCATAAATGTCAAAAATTAATAATATATCATTTAATTAAAATATTAAAACAATAAAAATGTGTTTTCTTAGTTTTCATTATGTAACTTGTTGTTTTTACTTAAATTAATGTCAATTTTAAATAAAAATAAACTTTGAGTTATACTAGCCACAACTTTTGTCATATTGAGGTGTGGATAATCCCTAAACATCAAAAATTACTAATATATCATTTTCATAAAATATCAAAACAATATGAATGTGTTTTCTTGGTTTTTAGTATGTCACTTGTTGTTTTTAATTAAATTAATGTCAATTTTAAATAAAAGGAGATAATTTGAGTTATATCATCCACAAAATGCATTATATTGAGGTGTGGTAAACTTATATACATCAAAAATGACTCATGGATTGGTTTTCTAAATTATAAAAACAATCTGAATTCATTTACTTGGTTTTATGTACGTCACTTGTTGTTTTTACTTGAATTAATGTCAATATTAAATAAAAAGAGACACTTTGACTTGTACTGACCACACCATGTTTCATATTGAGGTAATTATAATCCCTCCACATCAAAAATGACTAATAGATCATTTTACTAAAATATCAAAACAATCCAAATGCGTTTGCTCGGTTTTTAGTATGTCACTTGTTGTTTTTACTTAAATTAATGTCAATTTTAAAGAAAGAGATACACTTTGAGTTGTATCGGCCACACTGTGCATCATATTAAGATGTAGTTGACTCCTAAATGTCAAAAATGACTCACGAATTATTTTACTAAAGTATCGAAACAATCTGAATGCATTTGATCAATTTTCAGTATTGTTATTACTTAAATTAATGTCAATTTTAAATAAAAAAAGACACTTTGAGTTCTACTGGACACACCATACATCATATTGAGGTGCATCTGATCCCTACATGTAAAAAAATTACTAATATATCATTTTTATAAAATATAAAAACAATAAAAATGTGTTTTCTCAGTTTTTAGTATGTCACTTATTATTTTTTACTTAAAGTAATGTCAGTTTTAAATAAAAAGATAAATTGAGTTCTATTGGCCACACCAGGTGTCGTATTAAGGTATAGTTTATCCTTACACATCGCAAATGAATAATAAGTCATTTTACTAAAATATCAAAACAATAAGAATATGTTTTATTAGTTTTTAGTGTCTCACTTGTTCTTTTTTACTTAAATTAATGTCATTTTAAACAAAAAGTGACACTTTGAGTTGTACCAGCCACACTGTGCATCAGATTAAGGTTTTATTGAATCCTACACATAAAGTATACCCCATAGATCATTTTACAAAAGTATCAAAACAATATGAATTCATTTTCTTGGTTTTCAATAGGCCACTTTGTTGTTTTTACTTAAATTAATGTCAATTTTAAATAAAAAGTTCCACTTTGAGTTCTGCCAGCCACACCATACATATTATTGAGTTGAGGATGACGCATACACATAAAAAATTACTAATAGGTCATTTTCTTAAAAAATAAAAACAATACAAATGCGTTTGCTCAGTTTTTAGTATGTCACTTGTTGTTTTTACTTAAATTTATGTCAATTTTAAATAAAAACAAATATTTGAGATCTACTAGACATAATGTGTGTCATATTGAGGTGTGTATGATCCCTAAACCTCACAAATGAATAATCTATTTTTTCCCTAAAATATCAAAAAACAAAAAAAAAATTCTCGGTTTTCAGTATGTCACTTGTTGGTTTTACTTAAATTGATGTCAATTTTAAATTAAAAGATACACTTTGAGTTGTACCAGTCACACCATGAAACAAATTGAGGTGTCATTGACTCATACATGTCACAATTTCATCATGAATTATTTTACTAAAGTATCACAACAATTTGAATGTATTTTCTCGATTTTAAGTACATCACTTGTTGTTTTTACTTAAATCAATATCAATTTTAAATAAAAAGATACATTTGAGTTGTACCGGCCACACTGTGTGTTGTATTGAGGTGCAGCTGATCCCTAAAGATCAAAAATGACTAATATATCTTGTCATAAAATATGAAAACAATCTGAATGTATTTTCTCTTTTTTCAGTATGTCACTTGTTGTTTTTACTTAAATTAATGTCGATTTTAAATAAAAAGAGACACTTTGAGTTGTACCAGCCTTCTTAGACATCATTTCTAAAATAATTATTAATAACTTAAGGATATGAAACATAATAAAGGGTGATCATATATGTTCAATTAGTGTAAACAATGGAGATATTAATGATCATATAAGTATAACACGAGCATAAAGATGTTATAAGTTGATATTAACATTAGAAATTCATACCTTGCATATGAAAGTCACATATTAATTCTATTTGTGTACATTCATTCATAAGGTATGATTCCAATTCTTTTCTGAGTTAATCAATATCATCTTGTGAATATGAGTCTTTTAGATAGTCATAGTAGTACTGGAAAAATATAAATACACAAAGGATTAAAAAATATTTTAAATTAAATAGTAATTATCTTCGAAAATACCTCTTGAGAGATGATATTTTGTTCATGTAATATAATATATCTCATAAATTTACAAACATAATAACCACAATATTTTCCATTGGTTTGTTTCAGACACTGCCGAAACATTCAGGAAAATAAGTAATTTTTTTGATATGTGTTTGGATAGTGAAATCTTATTATATATACCCTGATAATTATCCAGTCATCGTACTTGTGTTCTTTATTATCCTTATCCACTATCCTCATTTCTTTTATCAGATGATAGTGATGCAATTCTATATTATAATACAATTCTCATTAAAAGATAATATAAATTATATAACTTGATGTTTAGTTTTAAAACATTGGATGTAGTGTATGAAAAATTGATAAACACCATCATGTGTGGACAGTTTATTGGATATCCATGCAATGAATCAAGGAATTAAATCATTAGAGTATTCAAATTTACTGCAATGAGCATCCAATGCTACCTAAAAACAAAAAAAGTAATAAGTAATTAAAGAAATAAAAATAAATTTGATATGGTTAAATTGTATATTCTTACCCTTGCATCATTGGTATTAAATAGATTATGTCATCCAAAATTTTTCTTTCAAAGTATTTGATTAGACCCACCACTTTTTCATCCTTTTTGTTGGGTTTTATTTTTTATTGTTCTATTGAGGTAACATTAGTACTAATTATTACTAACTTTTTCTTATGGGAAAATCCCTTCAATTGTGTTTCATATATAATCCTTCCAAAAATATGAAATTTATTTAGTTATAATTAAGTATATCAACTTTTGGAAAATGAAATCATGAGAATATACCTCATGTATGCATTTACAACTGAGCTTCCTAGCTAGTCATATTTGAGGATTTCAAATCCACTCTCAACACTAATTAAGTCTTGATATTTCTCTCGATACACATTTTCTTCAAATTAAACTATGTAGTTTCCACCATATTTTAACTTTGTATCCACATGAGCCTTGAATGATAGTAACTGTAGATATATAAAGAGTGGGGTAATTATTCTTTTGATAGATATTTTTGATCAGTTGGTAGATCCTTTAGATGTGTTTGAGATGGTCTTTCATTTCATCCCATTCTATTTGTCTTTCTATAAAAACATTCATCAGTTCAGACCTTTTTCATTAACTATTAAAGGTTTTTATTGAAAAATTAATTGGAAATGAATACATCCTTGTCGACATAATTTTTTACCAGAAGTGATGGTTATGTAATTAATTTTTCAACAACTTTTTTGATTGGATTAATATCATCCTCCTAAATTTGAACAGGTAGCTCTGTGCTTAGATCATGGGCTATATTGATCGACACTCACACATGACATGTTGAAAGTGGTATGTTGTGTAGCATGTCCTTTTGAATATTGAACACTATAGACCTCATCACAAGGCGATGCGTGGGTGTTTCTAGATATAAATCACAATCATTATCACCCTAGAGTTGGCACTTAAATCACAAGTCAAGTGCCTAAAGATAAAATGTGGTTCGAAGCTACTAATCAAGAAAGTCAATGGTGAATATTTAATTAAGAAATAATTATTGGTTTCTTTGATGAACCATGTCCGAGAGATGATGGAATAATTACCATCATAACCAACACTGACTTATGTCCCTGGTAACAAAATTCTCAAGATGATACATTATAAAATTCAACCACAACCCTGGATGATCCAAACCGGGATGAAACAATCATCAGCATTTCCCACCTTTGGACGGTCTTCCCTTTCATTCAGAACTACATGAAAGAAATCAATGATATTAGCCTCTTTTTTGAGCATTAAGGTCACACCACTGACTAGATGAATACCATTAAAAATTACCCTAGGAGGGGGGAAATCCCACCAGATAAGGCTATATGAGAATAAATTCAGAGGCAGGTAGTAAATTTTGTTTTGTATGATGGTGAAAACCAATAAAAGGCACTCTATAAGAGAGTCCTAGACGAAGTCTTTTTCAAGTGCATTGATGGAGAATAGACTTCAATAATTATGAAAGAAGTGAATGACAAAAATTGTGGAGTACACCAATCAGTATCCAAACACTCCCATAAAATTCAAAGGCTTGGATACTATTAGCCCACTATGATACATGATTGTGCCACATTCACTAAAAAGTGTCATTTCTACCCAGTTCATGCCAATTTCATTCACCAACCCCCAGAGCTGCTTCACAGAGCTAAGTACTCCTGGCCATTTTTTGTATGGGGGATGGATGTCATGGGACTATATCCTCCCACCACAGCTGGACAATTCAAGTTCATTCTCATAAAAACCGAATTCTTCTTCAAATGGGATGAACCTGTACCCCTTAAAGAGGCTGGGTTAAGAAGCATTGTTATATTTTTTAAAGACATCATCATTACCAAATTTGGTGTCCCTCATAAAATTCTAATAGAAAATGGCACCAACTTATGCTCTGCTAAGTTGGACAAGTTATACTAGGAGTATGGAATCAAAGCCAACCATTCATCACACTACCATGTAGCAGACAACAGACAGATATAGGCTTTCAACAAGAATCTATCCAATATACTCCAAAATATGGTAGAAAAAGACAAGAAATCATGGACGAACAATATCCTCCATGCTTTATGGTCTTATCAGACCATGACCCACACTTCCACCCAGAAAACCAAATACTCACTAGTATATAAGATAAAGGCAGTTTTTCCTATCGAACATCAAGTGCCATCGCTCCACATTGCTATTTGTGATCAATTTTACACATATGAGAAATCTTAGAAATATTTTGATGAGTTAGAGCAGTTGGATGATAAAATATTGTTCACTTTGCACTGTTTGGAAGCTATCATAATCAGATCACATGAGCCTTCAGCACAAAGGTTTACCTTCGATCATTCCTTGAAGGAGATATGGTGTTGGTCCTCCAAACCCTGATGATACTTTGTAAGAAACCCCCAAATATTGAGCCAAAATGGGAGAGACCGTATGTCATAGATAAGGTCCACCATAATGGAGCATATGCCTTGATATCAATGGATAGAAATCTCATCATAGCTTTGACCAATACAAGGTTTCTGAAGAAATACTTATTATAATAGCAATATATACATCTTAGGTAAAAGACATTAAACTACATAGAAACATATTCATCCTAATCACATGATTATAAACTACATGATATATTATTCCTCACTTCATGACATTAAACTGAATGGTAGTTATTGTGTTCTAGCTAGCAATCTGTCACTTATAAGTCAAATTCATGTTAGGAAAAGATAGGAATACCCTCCCCATTTCCTATGCAAAGGTCATACCGACACAGGTAGGGGCCTACAAAACTACTTTTGTATTGATTACTTCTCTTATAGGATATGTAGAAATGATCGGATCATACATCTTGGTCCATCCACCATTATTATAGAAAATACCCCTCCTCCCTGTGTATGGACCATACCTACTGGGAGGACACCTTTAGAACTACATGTGGCTTGATTCCTATTTTTATGGGATATGTAGTGACACCAGGACCCCATATCTTGGTCCAGCCACCAATAAAAAAATTCCCCTTCCCCCCGTGTATAGAATAGACCTATGCAGGGGAGTTATTTTCAGAACTATGTGTGGATTGATTCCTAGCCTCCTAGGATATGTAGCGACAACCAAATTTTACATCTTGGTCCAGCCACCAATAAAAAAATGCCCTCTTATTTCCCAGCCCATGGACCAGACCACTGTAGGGAACTCCTAGAACTATGTATGGATTGATTCCTATCCCAATGGGATATGTAGAGATGCCTCGACTCAAAGGTCCTAGCCCATCCACCACACAACTCAAAATTATTAAAAAAGTCATAAAGGAATATGATGAACCCATCACCTATAGAGGATGGAACTGACATGCCCCCCTCCCTGTGTATGGACTAGACCTATACAAGGAAGGGCATGTAAAGAACTACATATGGCTTTATTCCCATTTAAAAATGGGATACATAGGTAAAACATGATTCTATACCCAAGTCTATCCACCAACATCAGATAAAAATTCCCTTCTTTCCTATACACATGCCTGATCAGTGCAAAGGAATATGTTATTTAGAAAAGTTCCAATAAAGTCCTTACCGTACGACGTGAACTGCAAAGCATCTCAAGAGCAACGTTATAATTTATTTTTTGTGTGATGAGATATGTGGTGACACTCAAGATGAAAGTTTTGAGTTTTTTCCACATAAAATAAGGGAACATGACGCCAATTTCCTACACATGACATACCATCCATTGAAGGATATAATTTTAACTCCTATGGAGAAAAGGTGTCAAAATATTATGCCCCCATAGGTATGAGCCAGATCAATGCGGGGAGTTTTATATTTCATGGCTAATCACGGTATGAGTATTTCTTACGTACCTAGGAACACCTTTTCCATTTACCAGACTTCATGCCTATGGAAATCTTGGATCTTCACAATCATGCATGACCATAAGATATAGAAGTCTAGTGTCCTAAAGAAAACTTTGTTTGACTACACACATTATTCCCCGGTGGCGCTGCATATGTTGCCTACAAAATGGTTGTCAACTGAAGAAATATTCTTCCTTAGGAGATTCCTTTCCTACCCCCATATTCCAAATGGCTCCCAAGACTCATGCCATTCCTCATGATATAAGGGCTCCCAGGACCATGGTTTACTCTTTCTAACCTCATTCATGCCAAGGGTATGCCAGAATATCCTGACCACAATCAACCCATAGTTATTTATGGTCTTTGTGACAAGTTTTCCCTACAATATGATGGTAATCTATGCTTCCAACATCCTTACCACACAACATTAAACTGTAAGGCCAGAAGTGTCTTGAATGCATGACATTATACTTCACCGCACAATGGAAATTATTATATTCTTATCTTTTACTGGCCTCACCAAACAAAATTTCTTTTATTCCTATGTGTGGGAAAGACCTCTACAAGGAATGTTCATTAGGAATCTTGTGTGACTCAGTTTCCCCCTAATGAGATACATGGTGATACTCAAATCCTACAATCTGGACTCAGCCACAAAAATTATTAAAATGACCCCTTCTCTGTGTACAAATTGATTCAAAGAAGATAATCCGTAGATAAGTCCTATTTATAGGGCTAATCAAGAGTAATCATATTTCCCTTATCTTATGTTGGGATTAATCTATGTCCACCACACATGACAATAAATAGTGTTGAATTTGTCCTTTCTTCATGATGTTAAACTGCACAATGTTGGTTTAAGAATAAAATGCTCCCTGCCATTGATTATTCCATTCTTATGTGGTGACCCAAAATCCTTTTCATCCCTTGTTTCTTAGACCAGGAATAGCTCACGTGGGATTAGGGACCTCATTAGGGAATCCTCCATGGAGTTATGGAAAATCAACCTAGGATTTTGGTCTTAGTAGCATGAACCTAAAAGGAAGGTTATTGTCCCCATCCCCATAATAAAGAGCCCCAAGTCCTAACTACATGACATTAAACTGTAGGGTAATATAAATATGGAATAGATGCCTCACCCTATGTATAAGATAGATCTATGTCAGGTATTACTTGATACCATGGGTGAATCATAGCCGAGAAATTTCTAATGTATTTGGATAATCTCCTGCTACACATCAAACTTCGTGCTTTGAGTAATCTTGAATCCCCATAATCCTCCATGGCCATCAGAGATGGAAGACCAGTGTCCTGTAGACACCTTTTTTTGACTATGAACATCATGCCTCAGGGGATATATATATGTTTTCTATAAAAAACCGTTAACAAAAGGCAAATCCATCCTCAAGAGATTCCTTTCTTACCTTAGTATGCCTAACGGCTCTAATGCCTCATGACATCCCTCCCGATTCAAGAACCTTCAAATTCATGGTATACATTCTATTTCCTATGCAAATCCTAGATATGTTAGAACATCCTGTTTCTATTTACCTCTGGTTGATCAAGGATTCTGCAAAATAAAGATGTCCTATCTATATGTGTGAACTTAATCCACGTACGGGCAAAAAAATTACCCCACTTATTTCTGGGTTTATCGGTGAAGTTCAACCTGAAATGCTACCATTCAAGTTTAGGTGCACCCCCTTTCATAAGCCATACTCTATGTTTAAAATGGTATGAATCCCCATAATCCTCCACGACCATCGGAAATGGAAGGCCAGTGTCCTACGAACACCTTTGTTTGACTATGCACATCATCCCTCGGTGGCTCTACATATGTTTCCTACAAAACCATCATCAACCAAAGGAAAATTCATCCTCAGAAGAGTCCTTTCCTTTTTCTATATACTTGTATTAAATTTATGTCCCATCTCACTCCTGGGATTCAGAAACCCCCTATATTACATTTTATGCATTTCACCTTTCAAATTCTTGAAGAAGAAATGAATTTCTAGTTGAACTGATGAATAATTTAATCTCTCTTGGTTAGAGTAAAATGATCTCCCATAATAAGTTCAAAGTTTCATGGTTGTATAATGTTAAACTATACCATTCATCGGCCCTAATTTACACCATCCAAATTCATGTGGGAGTGGTTTCTCATTTAAATTTTATATAAATTCTCTTTTCACTTTCAGACATCACTCCCTTAATAGGCCACCACTGGGGTATTCAAAGCACAAAACAAATCCAAAATTCCTATAAATCTTTGAAGCCATTGGAAATGGATGGCCAATGTCCTTGAGGACACAATTTTTGACTATGAACATCATGCCCTGGTGGCTATGCATATTTTTTCTACAAAACGACCATCAACCAAGGGCAAATTCATCCTTAGGAGAGTCCATTTATACATATGAATGCCTAAAATGAATCCCATGTCCCATATACATCCAAAACTCACAAAGTCAGGGTCATGAAAAATCCCTCATTCATGTCTGAAAGTTGTGGGGACATTCCTAGATAATTAATTCCAAATTGGGGCCCCTCCCCTATCAATTTTGGTAAAAGATGTTTGACCTAAAACATCAGTAATAAGTCATATTTGAAATACTATAAACTATCAGTGGAAAATACTCAACACTTGCTAGAGTGAAAATCCACAAAGGGAACCCCTAGATAAAAGTCGAGTACCAACTCGATAAACCTACACTATGTATGGTTTAGGAAAAAATAGTGATCAATCAAATATTCAAAAGAGACACATATCTTTTTTGGGTCAAAAACCCAGAAAGGGAAGCCTAAGAAAAAGTCAAGTTATACCCACTAAACCCATACCAAACAAAATTTGGAAAAAATTAGGGTAATAATGAAAACCACAAAGTTCGTGGGGTTTTTATTGTATCCCTAGAAATAGTCAAGATATGCTCACTGAGTCCTGCGAATCTGTAAAAAATTAAAGAAGATTTGATTTACCGGTTCCAGTTTAAATCAATACTTGGTCAAAATGATATTTATATGATCAATTGTGATAGATTGATGTTAAAAAAACTGGAGAATAAGAACTATAAAATAATTCGGTTTTTATTCTATGAAATGAAAGGGAGGACCATCCCCACTCTAGAGTCTCTCCATGATATCAAAAAAGGGGGTGGGGGAATGGTACAAAGGCAGTTTGGGGAAATCACAAAGGAACCCAGCTCATCCTTTCCAAAAAATCAATGATCGTATATCATGAACCATCAAGGGAATGCTCTAAAGTAGCCCTATATTCGGCTTTAGCCTCAACCATCAGATGTGATCGCTTCATAACAGCTCTGAGGTCCCACCCCTTCTACTTAATGACTTCGTAATTGACACTTGAAAATCTCAGTTGTGCCTTCATCCTAGACAAACTAGCCTCACATTCTCACAGATCCTCTGTCTAGGTGATCACCAAATCAGTTTCCCTAATCTCCTCAACCACCAGATGATTTAGTTCCTAAAAAACATCTCATAAGTTCATTTCCTGATGATGTGAGTAATTTAATTTGTCATGGTTGTACTCGCATGAAGTGAGGTATTCCTGGGATATTTTTTTAAAGGAGGAGACATGAATTGGTATCCCAATTCATGCCCCAAAGGAATTTTCTAAAAGAAAGAGTTAAATTACAAATATGAGCTGTAAATAGATTACACCAACATGGGATTGAGGGGGATACAAAATGATATTTAGAGAGGAACAAAAAAATTATTGGAATGGATGAAACCTGTCCAAGGCATCATTAAAGAAGATCATTAGGAACATAAATCACAAAGGGAAGTGGCAGCACAATCCCTTCATAATGACATGATCTGTGTGAGAATCAATCTCGCTTGTAGACCACAAACTGGAGATGAAAACCAGGTGGAAATTCTATCAATGAGATTATTAAAAAATTGTAGTGGCATGAAGGAATTCCACCAAGTGACACCCATTTGTAATAGAAAAAAGAAACTTAACCACAATTTCACCAGCTTTCCCCAAGTCTCACCAACAGCCGAGACTGGGATGAAACAGATAGATGAGCACACCAAAATCATTAACTCAATATGATGTTGATCAAAAAACTACATATAATCCTCAAATGAATGGATCCTTCATTGTATTGTTGGATCCAAGACTGAAGTAGAAACATTTAGAAAAGTGAAAGGGACCGATCATTCCAAAAAAGTCTGCAAATCCAGATCAAACTGAAACTAATGATCACAAAATAGGCAGTCTCATAGTCAACTCATAGGAGGCTGAGAAAAATAAACAACATCATGAAACAAAAGGGGAAGAGGCCTAGAAAACTCAGAGCACCATAAAGGATTTCATCAGAACATGAAAAACAAAGAAGAAAAAGACTCACTCCCAAGGGATGGACTTGAAGTCAAAGTTTGGATTTCTTTTATATTCCTCCACTATCCTAATGAACATACACTTTCTAATGTAAAAGTATTCCTCAATGGTAATGCGCCTATCTATGAATTTATAGAATGTGATTGCATCTTGTTCATCCATACAGGCATCAACTACATCCCCCAAATCCTCCTTAATGTAATAGGTGTCTCTATACACATGTTTTTGTTATCTTTCATCTTCATCCTCATCTGATCCAGAGTCAACCTCACCTAATTAAGAGCCAACATTCAGTTGTTTAGCCACTGTTGGGAGTGATGTAAACTCCGTCTTAGTGGCTTCAAGAGATCTTGTGATAATTGTTCTTTTGAGGTGAGAATAATCTATGCATATCCTTGTTTTTCTAGGATTTGGGGTGATAAAACCATCAACATCCACCATTGTTTTTTTCCTTTACTATCACTTGATTTAAGAAATCATCTTCAATTTGATTAGGATTTTCATCAAATTCAAGCAAGGATTCACTAGAATCATAAAGTTCACCTTGATCCTTATCTCTTACATCATGTGATTCAGGACAGTTCCCCTACTCCTCCACTAGGGAGGAAGGAATAGTGGTGTCACCCGAAGTCGTAGGCAGAGAATTAATAAAGGATAACATGTCAAGAGAGTGGAAATCAGATTGATAAGGATGATAATTGGAAACCATGATCTCTTTGTTCGAATCAGTTATCTGCTCCCCAATAGCAGAAGATCCAACATTAACTGCATGACATACATTTTCCTCATTAATTCTAGGACCCTTTGTGCCATTTTCAACCTAGGAAACAATCTTGGCCTTAGATCGTGTGGTTTTATATCCACATTATCTCGTATTATGGCCAAGCATAAGGAAACAAGAGCAGTAGTTGGGAAGTTTTTTATATACAATGTCTTGGAATAAAACAAATTCCTAGAGAATGATGGTCTAGAGAGAGTCCTCATTTCCAAATAAAGTTTAAGAGGATTTCCAATAAGCATGGAAATCAGTGATGTTAGTCAGAGAAGTTTTTGTAGCAAGGGTGCATAATTCATGCCACACCTATTTATACATGGCTTGATGCCTCCTCATGGTTCCAGGACCTTGGTCCTCCCCCACTGTAACAGGTATATAGTCAAGAAGCATAATTGTGGTAGATGTAAGGGTACTAAGATATGTTAACCAAGAATGGGGATTTACCCCTAATAGATGTTTCGGCCCCTGAAACCACGTACAAGGGACTGTCTGTGACTTCTGGGATATCTGGTGACACTTTGCTGGGGACAGCCTCACTAGGTCCACAAGTAGTGACTACAAGAGGAGAATAGTCTGAATCACTTTCTACCAAAATTGTATGTGCAGATTAATACCCTCCCAAATGCATTTTATTGTGGATGGAGTTCCTTCCCACTATAGGGAGGGATGCAGATGCCACATCTAGTATAGTCAAAACAAGATGAGGAACAATTAGTGGCCTCTGAACCCGTCAAACTAGCATTCCCAGCACCTTATCAGTTGATAAAACACTATTTTGTTGAATATGTTATGGATAATAAATGATATAATTTCCCCACATTGTGCTAAATATGTTTATTTATAAAATATTTGGGATTTGATCATTCATTTGAAAATTTGGTGAAAATTCCAGTTTTACCCTTTATAGTGCACTGTAGTATTTCGAAGATAAATATTTTTATATTCATTATTTTAATTTGAAATTTTTTAATAGTGTTCCTAACGTAATTTTCTACAACTTGAATTTAGGACACTAGAGCTAAAAATGGCATTTGGATGGAGTAAATGGGACATTAATCCAATGGTGGGCTGGACTCGGCAGAATGGACATGGGTTCTGTATTTGGGCCATATCGTCTTCATCCGATCTTGGATTAAGCCCATATGTGGAGAGGATCTCGGGGATTCATTTTTCCACAAATAATCCTTCTGGAAGGAGAGCTGGTTCACGCTTTTTCGAGGTCAAATGGGCGGTGTAATTTGTATTAAAATATTTGGCCGAGATTTCCCATTCACACTTGAAACCTCTTTAAACCTGGCCTCCCCTCCACTCTATAAATTGGATTTTTTCTCATTTGGAGGGGTTAGGATGTGATTTGGGAATTTGAGGGCAGAGGAGAATTAGATCCACTTCAATTATCCAACCATTTCAATAAGGGTAGCTCTTGAAGCAAGGATCCCTTCGACGAAGCCTTCTTCTTCTCCTTCATGTTGTAATGATTTTGTTTGTGTAATAAACTTCTTTGTTCTTCTTTTATTTCTTCTCTTTTCTTCTGTTTTGTTTAAATTTCTTCTTCTCTTAATCTTCCTCTTTGGTCTGGAATTCTTTAGTAGAAGTGTTATTGGGTTATACCCATTATAAACCTTTGCACATGCAAAACACTTCTACGATGATTACACCACCCATGGAAGAGTAGTCTTTTAGTAATCGATCTATCTTCTACCCTATTCATTTAATTATTTTGAATCATTGAGATACTGTAATTCACTTAATATGATTCATGAATTGTGTTTTTAAATTTTAAGAAACTAAGCAAGCAATTGAACAATCAACACAAAAACACGTGAGGTCGGGATTTTGTGTAAATTGTGAGAGCGTAATCTTAATCGGTAATACAAGACCACACATGATAAATTTGTATAGTTCAAATATAATCCCTAAAAAAAATTCATCCTCATTTCCAGAATGGATATTTTCTCTAATTAACCACTGACCATAATCTATCCTTAGAACAACAATCAAAGCAGGGTGCTGCGATTGCGTATTCCAAAGCTAGCCTAGGGTTTAAGTAATTTCATCTTTGTGGTTAAGTTAACTCTCGTAGGGTTCGAGGGATAACAAATTAGGGGATCATAATTAAGTGGATATTGATTTAAATGATAATGACTAATAAGTGAATGAATAGGTAGAGTTATATTGATTACACCTTTTATAATAGATTTCTAAAAAAAGCATCTTCTTGTTGTGTCATTTTAATCGAAATTCATTTCAAAACTAAAAACAAAAGAAATATACAATCTTCTTCTAGAAAACTTCTTCTAGATTCATAAACTATAAAAAACCCCAATCCTTTAAGGTAGTGTTTTTATTTTATTCTCTTTTATTTTATTTTTATAATACCTTTAATAAGTTGTTAAATTCATTTCCTCCTTTGAGAGACGACCTTGGTCAACCACTCTACTACACCTAAGTACCCCAAAATCACATTAATCATTTGAGGGTGCCCACGATAGTGCTCTATCATTAGGGTAGCAAGTCACCCACAGTTGGGCATACTCCAATGATAGAAAAGTTGAAGCTACCCTAGGGGGGGGGATTAGGATTTCTATAATATCATCCTCCCACATCATTATTATCCATAATTGGTGAATAATCATGGGATTAGATTCTCCCTTAAACTGGGTAGTAGGGAGGGACATGATTTTCTATAGGCATCCAAATTTCCTAGCGAACCAGTAAGGGGTACATGGCTCACAGATATCCACCCCTATCTATACATGAAACCAGAATTTCATCCCAAAGCACAATAAGGTATGATCATTTTTCTAGGGAAACCCTCCTGTTATCCGCCATTGCTTCATGGGGAATGGTGTATGGTGCGAAGGAGAAGTAGGAGAAATCACTCAACAATTCGTCTGTATCATTAATACTTAAGGATTGAGGGTGAACAAAAGTGATTTTGAGTAGAGCTTGATGAAAATTGGAATGAGGAACCCTTGTATCATACCAATATTCATAGAAGGAAAGGTGTTCTTCCATACAACCATATAAAAATTGGAACGTCCCAATCAGACGATGCGGGGGCCTCCTTCCCTATATCTTCCCTAGAAGCTCATAAAGTTGGTCAAGAGTGTGGATGGAGATGTGTATGGGTTGGACCTCTGCCAACATGGATTCTATCATCAGATTACAAGTTATGACACCAGTGTATATGTCATGGGAGGGGAAAATCCATCCACCCAAAAACATAGCAAAGAATCCTGCCAACCTGAGGTTGAGGGTTATATCTTGTCGAATCTGATAGTCCCAGGTGGTGTATAGGCCTACCTCAATGTTCTCATAGTATGACCTTAGGATTTTATGTGACTATTGGGTTGGATGAGTTCTACTACATAAGACCCTTGTCCTAGGCCTGTTCACATGAAAAAACAATCTTATCTAATCCTTGAATGAAATGATGGAACACATGTGGAGGGGTTGATAGATCACTCCCCCTACCATGACTAATAAGTTCCTTGCCAAAAGATATACCTGGTTAAAATCTCCCCAGGTGTTGGACATTGGGAAGAATTAATTATATATATTACTGAGATTGGAGAGCCCTCCAGGTTAATGGATGCCCCACAAGCTAATCCCCACCTCTCCATAAGACATATGGTAGGTGTTGGTGCTTGAACACCAATGACTAAGAAATTCAGGCAGTATCTCACCAGGTGAATATATCATAGGTTGGAAAACCCATGTTTCCTGATTCAAGTTTACCAATTCTAACTGTCCATGGGTTTCTAAGAAAATTTGATGCACCTAGAAGGCCCATTACCACTCAAAAAAAACATTGAAAATTTGATGCACCTAGAATGCCCATTCCCACTCATAAAAAACATCCTTCGGATCGTAAGTCCCATTTAGTGGACCACCCATCACTAGGATTGTTTCAACCAAGATTAGTAATGTGTGAATATTCCAAGATGAATGATTCCAAAGAAGTGTCACGATAGAGACGATTGCTCTGAGACCACAAAAATCCCCTCAGGGTGAATAAATTCTCCCGAGTAGGAGCAATTATGATTTCCCCCGTCAATAAAATATTGGCCCAATCGTGCCTTTGGGATGTCTACAGGAAGACAATGGGGGTATTTTAGTCGGTTAGTGGAAAAGTAACGTCTTCGGGAAGGCCAAAGTTTTAAAGAGGTAGTTACATGGAAGAAGGATACATCAATATATCTAGCGGAAGAAGATATTTAAGAGTACCTTCTCATGGGATTATGTAATAACAAAGGTCCTCTTTGATATTCTCAACCATAGTCGCTTGTATTCCCGTCACACTTCACATGGTCAAAGGGAGATCCATCTCATTATGAATTCTCAAAATATCACAAAAGGGGAAGTTGAATAAAAATTTTTGGAAGGTAAAAAATGGAAAAAGACCTACCCAGTAGGTGAAGAATGTCCCTCTGCATACTAATCTTGGGAACAGTATGCAGAATCCATTTCTCATGTATTACATCGATATGTAGAAGGTATTTCCCGTGTATGACCTTGTTATAAGGAAGGACCATGAGGTGCTAGCCCACAGAGCATTGTCCAGTGAACTAAGTAGTTCACAAAATGAAGGAACTGTGAACTGAGGCCTCACTATATAGTTGTTTAACATTTTACAATTGAAATTTTAAGTTCAATTTAAAAGAGTTTAAAGTTTAGTTCTCCGGTTTAAAGTTTGGTGTGCGGAACAGGAAAACTTCGTAAGCATCTCGCTACGTGGAAGTTTGAAATTAGGTTTTAAATTACACAGCACAATTTGCGGACTTGAATTCGGTTCACTGGAAAATGAAACTATGAAGAATTTGGTTTGAGGAATGTATAGAATAGTTTTCAGATGCATATTTCGTAGAGGATTTGATACACAGAAGCAAAAGAATCCAAAGAAAGGTTGAGATTAATTTTCACCATGAGAAATGGTAAAAGAAAAATATCCTCAGACCCTATAAGTAGGTATGGTTCCCCCTACTGGGCCTACCCATTCTACCACAATCCACTTCAGTTCAGGATCGCTTCTGCATCAGAATAGCCTCATATTCATTCTGATCAGACCCCATTTAGATAGGGGAATTTGTAGGGTCCTGAAAACTTTGATAAGGGAATTAAATACTCCCACAAGAAATTTTAAGGAGTAAAATATTCCTACAATTCCAGCAAGGAAAATGGATGAAAATTTGATTGAAAATTTGAGAAGAAACTTGAAGAAATCAAATTTTGCAAAGGGTTTTAGGTTGACCGTGTACCATCACCGGGAAAGGTTCATAGGGCGCATAAACCGTGAACCATCAGTATATAGAAGAACCCACGAGGTGATGGCCCATAGGGATATGAAAAAAAAACCCAGGATTTCATAAATCCTGTTGTTGGCAGAATTTAACAGAGAAATACCACCGCATACCATCCCACAAACTATGTAGTTCGCAGGTGAAGCAAGCTGGTGGGTTTTGCAAACCACATCTCATGAACCCTAGCCTCTGCAAACCTTGGTTGACCAAGTATTCCAGGGGTTGAGTTATATATTCATGGGATTCCAAAAATGGTGTCGCACGCCCACATATATTATTTTCCCAGCACCCTATAAAAGGACTGCAAGAGGAACAGAAAAGGAACCGAAACGGGACAAGACCAGAGGAGGAATGAGAGAAGAGATGAAGAGAGAAGAATGGAGATACGACTTTGGAGATTTTGGAGACATATGATGAAGACTTCACCTTTGGTCTCAAATCATAGAAAAAGTATAAACCGCTAACCACCTCATATATAGGTATAAACGACTGTATACCATAAAAATAAGGAACCTAATTAAAATGGTAAACTGTGAATTGAAATGGTGAAACCACGAACCGAAATTGTGAAACTGTGAACCATAAATCCCTCACAGATGAACTTCTCGTGAACCACAGGATACTAGACCATTCTTCAATCCAGTGCTCTATATAGTGAATCACTATGCAGACTAGACCCTGTACCACGTACTGCAAATATACGCAGATGGAACCCAGGGCTGCATGGCCTAACACACCACATACCATATCCTGGTCCACATACCATTTCGATATGTGGAACACATTATGATCCATGTACTACTTCAGTATGCATATAAACCCTCTACCCGCAGGGTAGTACGCTATGCGGGGCTGCCCCCATCCCGCGTGAGAAAATAATATATGGAATAGGGTGTCTTCAGGTGTCCTTCCTTCTGGATCCAATCATACCCCCCGCATTATCATCCAGTCCATCATAGATCCTCCGAAAACCATTCCATTGATATCAGAACAAATCCTTATCCAAATCCACCAGACCCATATGATCAGATCATCAGGTGCACCAGTGCACCTTTCTGAATTTACATACCCAAGGTAAGAAGAGTCATGAAGGTTGTCCTCATAATAGTTTGGACCCCTGGAATGTACCTAAGTCTACATTCACAAGGTAACCCGGGATCAGAACTTGGGATGACAACATGATTCTCCCCATTCTAGGGATTAGAGGTAATCATTTCCCTTTCTCTTCGATGAGTGTTAGTGACAAGTGAGGAGATCACTTTTTCCTTCCCCTTTGGCAAGGAATCACACTCCTACTCTTTCCCAGAACTAGCTCCGGGGCACTCCCACTGAGGTAATCCCCTAGCCTTCTAAGATCCGAACCTCAAAAATTTTAATTTCATTCCACCTTAAAAGGTTCATTACTTCAGTCCCTTTACCACAATCGGCTCGACATGGGACCAAGTGACGGAATTGACACATCCAATGCTCTTTTCCTCTCCCACTGGGATCGTAGCCATGGCCTCTTCTACCATCGCCATCCTCCTTTTCCATCAGTAGAGAAGAGAATGTGCGCCCCTTGTTGAATCTTTCACATCCTCATATTTCTCACACCGAGCTTGAATCACGTGGTCTTAGAGGTCTATGATGATACAACATTGGAAAATCCCATAAACGAACTATGAGAACTCTGATTCCCACCATAATTGGGATATGTAGGATACCTACTTAAGGCCCAAGTTTAAAGGGGTACCATTTTTCAAAAGTTTCACCCCAATAATGTCCCCAACAAAGGGAATCCTCTTTAGGAGTAAGTCTCGATTATATTCTCTCAGACGGTCAGCTCCCATGTGTAAGACCCAATGAAGTCAAAACCCATCAATGAACTATGAGAACTCTGATTTCTACTCTAACTAGAATACGTAGGATTCCTATCCAAGGCTCAAGTTAAAGGGAAATTCTCCTTGGAAGTCAGTCCTGATAAAATGTTCCCCAAAATTCAAAATGGATCCCTCCTAGGTGTATGTCCCGATAACAGAACTATGCGATATTTGATTCCCCATTTGACCGGGATATGTAGGAAGCCTCTCTAAGGTCCAAATATGACTATAAAATCAACCATAATGTTATATGGGCTATATCTATGGTAGGTTCATGTTCACCTAGAAGGTCATATCTTTCACGAGACCCTCAGGATACTTCAACATAAGCCCCACACCAAGTCCTGACCATGCATCTTTCACCCTGATGTCCTTACCGCATGACATTAAACTGCATGGATGGGTCCCCGTCACATGACCTTAAAAGGTGATGTCTCCAGTTAAGAAACACCGAAAAATGTGGGATTTTATTCCTTTCATGAGGATATATAGGAATCCCATCTTATAGGTCTGACCGCAACATCAAACTACCTTCCGTCTCTCCTGGATGTAAATAAACTCTATACCACCTCATTACATGGATTAAGTCAACATTGTCTCCATAACATAATATCCATGTATATCAATGATGACCCTACAACCCAAGGGTATCATGTGGATACACTCTTTGAGAATGAACTGAGGATTCATGAACATATGAACATGGATTAAATCTATAAGAGAGTCCTTGAGTTAGAAATAATTCCCCCAAAGGATGTTACGAGACCAACATCCCATCCTCTCGACCAATTTAATCATCAAGTGTTGTTGGACAAACCATCCAAAAAGAACATGCCTTTAGAAACAAGGTCCATGAAACATGGATAGAAGGGTTTTTGGATGTTTCTATATCCAAGAATGAACTTGTTGGAGACCATCTGAGCAAATAATATCCTAATAGGACCAATTTCACAAATAATTAACCCCATACAATCACCCACCGATACCATTCAATTGTGGAGACTCCTTAGTAATACAAAAAAGGATAAAATGCCCAGTACCCATAGGGTCAATACAATTCCCCCTAGAGGATAATGACATGAATCAGTTCAAAACAAAAATAGTAAACCTTATGTGAAATTATCTATAATAACAGATAAATTCTTGTCACCCATCAAACCATTTTCCCCCCAAATTCTCACCTTAGGTTGAAACAATTTCATTATATAATTTTTCAGTAAAATAAATAAATGATATCATAATATTACCATAATATCTTACCTCATCAGTGTCTTAAGTCTAGTTACAACATGGTTCCATGGATCTATGTCAATCGGCACACATTTCCAAGTGATTATTCCAATATAACTATTGAACATGGAATTATTGGGGTTAACATGCTGACCCCACACATTCCATCTGACCTCGTATCTGATGAATTTGGATTTTACCTTAATTATTTTTTCTAACATTGTCAAACTATGATGCTCTTTTTTTTTGCGATGTCAGTACTTCGTTGCCTACCATTTTCCCATAATAAAAATTGTCAATATGTTCCTATATAGAGGTGGAATTGACACATGTATATGGTTTTTGTACCTCTACACTACGAGCAAAAGAAGGTTGAGAGACCCATTGCTCCTCAGGAATGGGAGAACCAACAAGTGCATAAGGTAGCTCCTCTGCACTGCGAGCTGCAACAGGTTGAGAGACATGTTGTTCCTATGAATTGTGAGCACCAACATATACAGAATTCATTATCTATAGAAGTGGTTTAACATTTAATTTAAAGTATATAAATGCAGAAAAAATGGATAATAACATGAGATAACAGGATGCATATTAAAAATAATGCAACTTGATTATTGAACTATAGTTTTCTTTTTTAAACGATGAAGGGATTTAACCCCTCCACCTATGATCCAAATCCCTTATTTGTGGTCTCCTATGACTTACAACACACCTTCTATATTGGGACTACCATGAAATGATTTCTATTTCCCATTGAAAGGGTCATACTTGGTTGAATTTTCATCTGACCCTTCAGCGGTTTTTGTCAATAATAGAACAATTGAACACTTTTTATTTGGAAGATCTATAACATAAAATACTTGTACTTCCTATGATTCCATTATAAATGGTTCATATTTGTACCCTTCATTATTGAAATCAACTTTCACGAATCCAAATTAATCTATTTTAATGACACTCCTATTATCAACCCACTTGAATTGAAAAATCAGCACTTAGAATGTTATATAATCCAACTACTATATTTGTTTAATGATGCCAAAGTATGAAATATTCATATAAATTGGATTTTTTCCTTAGTACCAGAAACAAAGATTGCTTCATCCATGAGTGTAACTCCACTATTTTTCATGGTATTGTATTCATCATTCTCATTTGTATAGAACGTATAACCATTAATTACATAACCTTTATAAGATAATACATACACACTTAGTCCTTCGGCTAGCCATTGAAGTCGTTCTGAAATTGAATTTGGATTTTCATACGAATACTTTAAAATATAGTCCCGAAACCATCCTATAAAATGTTTATTATGTGTATTTGGTATCCATATTTCATCCCTTGACTGATTCAAATGCTTAAGAAATTATTAATCGGTTTCTACATATGGGTAAACCACCAAACTGTTATGAAAAACGTAAAGATAGGCATGATCCCGATCTGTAATATTGATTGTGACAACATCTCTTCAAGAAATTACTTTAACCATAAGCCGCTTAGTGTAATGAGATTTTGGTATACAAATTATTTCCACATAGGACATGTATTCGGTACAGAATTCAATTAATTCCTCAACAATATATTTCTCTATAATACAACCCTCTGGTCGACTTTAATTTTTGACATACCCTTTCAAAATCTTCATATACCGTTAAATGGGGTACATCCATCTATAGGGTATAAGACTATATAGTTGAATCTATCTTACCAATTGGACCATCAAATGAACCATCATATCAAATAATGTTGGTGGGAAGAACATTTTAAATTCCCATAATATGATGGAAATTTCTCTTTCCATACTCATCAATTTTGCCTGGTCTATAACATTGCAGCATATAGATTTGAAGAAGAAATAGAGTTTGATTAATATATGAGAAAAATTCTTGGAAAAAATGAAACGTAAAGCTATAGGAATTAGATCTTACATCAAAACATGTAAATCATGTGATTTCAGACCCTTTAACTTTAAATCGGTCATTGAAATGGTGTTCTTGATATTTGATGAATACCCCTATGGAACCTTTATGTAATTTAAGAAGTTTCAAAATTGATATCTCTCTTGCCTGGAAAAAGTGTAAGCAGCTGGAGTAAGAAAAGTTTATTTTTTACCCTTTACTGGTGCAAACTCTTCTCATATTCCCATGTCAACCATGTCCAACCTAGCATCCTTTTTTTTCCAGGTGCATTTAGCAACGTTCTGATAACAATATCACATAAATTTTTTTTTCAACATGGATAACATCAAGAAAGTTTCTAACATACATAGAATTCCATTATGGTAATTAAAAAAATGATCTCCTCTTTCCACTGGTTTTCGTAAAGTTTTTCAAAAATGGTTTACTAAAATCAGTGTTCATATATTTTACTTTCTCAAATAGTTGATCACATTTTAGTGGAGATGGTGTTCTATGTTCTTATAAAATTTCATCAAATGATGTTGTCTAATATTGGTACTTATTTCATCAGGGTAGAAATCAGTGACGTCCTTGAAACAAAGTCTTCAATGAATGTTTCAAACTAATTGAAGGTGTACCTTGTTCGTAAACAAGACACCCATGAGTTCCTTTAATTATACATCCTGAAAAATTTCCATAAGTAGGAAATTCATTGTCATCCTGTAAAACATGGATCTCAATGTGAAATATTCATTTATTTAAGCATCATACAACTTAACACCTGAATCCCACAATTATTTCAAATCCTAGATCAATGGAACCAAATAAATATCAATATCATTTCCCAATTGTTTTGGTCCCGATATAAACATAAATAACATGATATGTTTTTATTTCATGCATAAACATGATGGAAAGTTATAATTTACCAATATAACTGGCCATGTACTATGAGTGCTTCTTTGAAAACCAAAAGGATTCACTCTATCTATAGATAATGAAAGACGAAGGTTTCTCAAATCGTTTCCAAAGTTAGGATACTCATGATCAATTTTCTTCCACTAAGGAGAGTCTATTGGGTGATGTAGTTTCCCATATTTATTTCTTTTATCTTCATGCCATGTCAATTGCCTTGAAGTCTCCTCACTTCCATATAGGCTCCTAAACCTCGAAATTATTGGAAAGTACTATAAAACTTTTATAAGACCAGATTCATCTTTCTTGTATCTGGAAGCACCAGAATTTCGACATTATCTAAGTGATTTTTAGTCCTTGTGAAACAATATAAAATCATTCAGACTGGCATGTATTCTTATATAGATCATACCCATCAAGAGTGTAGTATTCATTTCACATCGTATGTTCGACTTGAGAGCTCATTATCTTCTGGGAACATGTCATTAAAGAGAGCAAGTAATTTTGTAAAATTGGCATCACTCCATCCATTTCGTACTTTCAAATTATACAGCATAAATATTCCTAACAATGTTGTATATTTAGTGCAACCACCATACAATAGCATCTTTGAAAAACTTTTTAACAACTCAAACAATTTTGGGAAATCATGAAGTTCATATTCAACTATCCATGTAATTTCCTCAATATGATCATCATCATCATTCACATCTATAATAAAATTCTCAACACAGTATTCTTTATTTTACTCACTTATAATCATATCATATGATCCATAAAACATAGTGTTATCCCACCCACTAGCTATATTCTCTTTTTCCCCATGTTTATTCCAACATTTATAATTTTGATCTATTCTGTGACAGATCAAGTGTTCTTCCAACTCCTCAAGACAAACTTGTCTTTAATAACAACAACATAAACATGGACAAAGGATTTGAGAAGGGATATATGAATGATCTTTTACAAACTATATAAAATCTTTCACACCATCTTCATACACTTTTGTCAAACAATTGGAATCCATCCATTCTTTATTCATATCCAACCCATTTGATTCAGTGATTTTAGTATTTAAAAAAATAAATACCCAAAATTTTGATATAAAAAATAACCAAGGATAAAAAAATATAGACTTTAAGTCTCATTAGAAATATATTTATCAAATCACAATTGAAATTTCATTAAAAACCAACCATTTATACAAATTCCTCTTTAAAATAACACACTCTTTTTAAAATAAACCAATTAGTTTCAAACACTCTTTCTGAAAACCCCAATTCCTTTTTTTAAATTAGTCAAGGAAAATTCATGACCCAAAAATCTTATTCATTTAAAATGAACTAAAACCCTCTATATTTTACAAATTTTCAATTAGAACTTCACACACCCCTTGTTAAAATGAAACCAACATTACATATGCTTTTAAAACATTCACATCCCTTTCTAAAATCCAATTAGATGAGTTGACAAACATTTGGCCTGAATTCTAAGTCTATACTAAGTGTTTAAATCATTTTAATGGTATTTAAAACCCAGAAAAGGCATGTTGAACACATATAATTTTTTTAAGAAACATTGAAAAACACTTGAATCATTTTAAAATATCCATTTATGAATTTTCAGAAAGATATAAATCCCAAGAGAGGCAATTTACAAAGGATACATGAATAAAAAATAACTTACATTTTATAAAATATAATGCTATAAAAGGTTTATCATGTCTATAATTAATAAATAGTATAAATACTATATTTTACTCCCATAATACTACTAAGGAGTGAATAAGTGATAGATAAAACATAAGTTTCACTTGGAAATGATAATATTGAATATAAATTCATAGCTATTCAAAGTGGGAAACCATCTTCCACTTGATGCTTGAATCATGTTCTACCTAAACTTGATGCTTCCAATACGATATATTAGAAAAACTGTTCCCCTTATTGAGGTTATACATTAAGTCAAAGTTAAAGAACTATAGGTAATCATACATTCTCTGCTATTAATGGTTTATTTCACATTGTGATTAAATATATTTCAAACACGTTTTAGTGTATTCCAATAACACCTCATGGAAAGAACCACTATTTAAAAATCTAGTAAAGGATTTGGGGGGTTTCTCTTATGTGTTCTTGATAGTGTGGACCCATAAGAAACCACATGACCATCATGGACTGGAACTATTCAAATCCTGACTCCTGATACATCACAATATAATCCATACTCATTACCCAACTCATTTATGGTTAAGATTGATGTTTTCATCAATCTACCATTAAGATATTGGAAGGATCTCTCATGAACCTATAAGTAAATGATTTATACCATATTCTTGGTCAAGGCCTTATTAGAGCTTCCAATTAGGAAGAATCATGGTTGACCCTCTGGTAATAAAAGTGAACCCTAACAAAATCACCATAATAAAATTATCATTTCATGTTCCAAAGATTCGTGTGCAACGATTTTTCTTCTCAATGAGTATTCCAAAAACACCTCTATCACATGTTTCTTATGCGTGTTGTCCCACTTTCTTATAGTAATTATCAGATGTTCATCCAGTTTAACTGATTTCTAAAATTTCATGGAAGTCTCCCCATTGAACATGTGGAATTTCTAGCACCTACAACATGTCCAGATAAAACCTTTCACTTTTGATGAATAGTTAATGTCACTCTTAATTTTTAATGAATGAATCTTACATTCCAAAAAAATTCTCAATAAAATGAGGTGAATAACTTAATATATCACCATTAAAAAACCCATATTTAAAAAACCACAACTTCTATTCATAACTTCTGGACTACTTACCATTACACCATCCACTTCTAAAAATAATATCTTTAAAAACTACCACATCTATAGGATATTTCACTAACTAATTCCTATATAAAAAAATTGAGGCTATGTTATGGAGCCTCTCCTTTTTATTGAATTAATCAAAAAATGAGTAAGGATTCACATTCCAAATATTTTTCATGATTGATGACTACTTCATGGAGACTATAGTATCTTATAACTCTTTAGCACAGGAAAAGAACTATGGTACTAAACTAATAGATGGTATGATTTTCCATAGTCTATTTTCTAAAATCATTAAAAAGACTTTATAAATGAAATTACAAAGACTAGTCATTCTAATATCCTTAACTAAACTCATATCAGTAACCTCTAGAATCAAAGTGACGAGAGTATCATTATAAGTCTCAAGAGAATTCTTACCTCTCCAAAACTCATTCTTGAAGTTAACAACATCAAGTCAAAAAATAGTATTGAACCTTTTAAAGAAAATTTCATAATGAAAATATAGATTAGGTACCTTTAATGGATTCATCAACCTAAATGCCACGACCACTTCATAACATTGAATATCAGTAGTTATTAATTCATTCATATAATTTGTTAATGTTGTAATAAAATAATAATTTATATATTTAGATATAAAATTATGTTGATAAAATATGATTTGATAAAAATATGTTATTAAATTCTTAATGCCTTCATTTTTACCAACACACATACCAATATCATCCATTAACCTTGAAATATGGTTATTCTACCATCTAACAATGTATTTTTGATAAAATAATGAATTGTTTTTATATACATCATTAACATGGATGTCTCATTTTAAAAAAAATGTAACACTTATTAAAACTTGGAAACCCATTTAAACAATAGAAAACACAAAGATTCTATGTTATGGGTTGGTGTCCAGTGAAGTGTTCAATCATTATCGCATGTCATTTCAAACACAGGATACCTCACTATAAACTACCATGATCCCTGATTCAAGCACTATATTTTTATAATACATC
This sequence comes from Viscum album, assembly GCA_963277665.1. NCBI lineage: Eukaryota > Viridiplantae > Streptophyta > Magnoliopsida > Santalales > Viscaceae > Viscum > Viscum album. Next base: position 718,906,606 of record OY728125.1, on the reverse strand, counting down.
ACATCCAACAAAACAAATATAGCACAACCCGATCACATCCCCACTTCAAAACACTTCTCACCCATTCTATAATCAATAGATATCTCAAAATGAGATTCCATTACACCTTCCTAACCACCCAAAAACACACAATTGTTCCCACAACTGCAACACCATATAAACCAAACAAACACAGTTTCGGATTTTACAAAGCATCTCTTATTCAATTCTTCTTGTTAATTAAGGGGTTATCATAGAATATGTATCATCCTGTGGAATTAATTCATTATCCAAGCATATGTAAATTAACAATTTCAATATTCAAATGTTCAATGGGAACCAACTAACAGGCAATTCATTTAGTGCGCAAACAAGGACCAGCAATGGACATAATTTTCAATGGGGTGTTTAGCCTGTATAGTTTACAACATCACAAGTAATATAAAACTATAATAAAATGAAAAAAACCCCATTTCCCCTTTTCATTTAATTATCTAGTTCATATCTTGGATTAGTGTGGCACAACTATAAAATTTAGGAAAGCAAGAGTAGATCCCTCTAACATGATACACAAACAAAGAGAAACGAAGGAGAATATCTAGCTTAAAGAAAATTTTCAACTCGTCCATGTACTACAGGGAAAAGTAGGACGCCTGTGCATGACCACCGCACCGATAGAAATGTGGATCAACCTATTCTGAACTAGAAGATTATCGAAACACTACATAAACATGAAACTCAAGAAAAACTGCAATGCTTCAGTGAATTTTGGGGAAAGAAAAAGAGAAAATATATGAGAAAGAGGAGAAAACTCACCATGGAGGTGTGGTTCAGCACGCAGTGGAGGTGCGTTCATGGCGGAGAGGTGTGCAACAGAGGAGTCTTCTGGCGGAAGAGAGGCATGCGGTAGAGGAGAGGAATGTGACGGAGGAGAGGTGTGCGGCAGAGGAGAGGCGTGCGGTGAAGGTGGGTTCACAGTGGATGGATTTGTGATGGTAGAGGAGTTAGCGGGAGAGGAGGAGGTAGAGGCAACAATAGAAGGGATCAGCTTCCACGAGAGCTTGAGGGGTGTGAGGAAAGAAGAGAAAGTTAGAGTTTCTTTAGAAAATCCAGTGAAACTTTTATCAGTTCTAGATAAAAAGTATTGATAAAACATGCCTTTATCAACACTTTTTTAGAGCTGATAAAGATAGACCTTTATCAATGCTAAAAACAAAGCACTGAGAAAGACAACTTTTATCATCGCTTTTTAGTAATGATAAAGATAGGCCTTTATCAGTGCTAAAAAAGCACTAATAATGATATAATGTTAATAATTTATTTATATTATTATATATATTTATAAAATTATATACATTATAAATAAATAAATATTTATTTATTTATAATTATAACTATAAATAAATATAAATATATTTATATTTATAAAATTACAATTTAAGTAAATATAAAATTATAATAAATATACTTATTATATATTCAATCTTAGAAATATATATATAATAAATGTATTAATTATATATATTTATAATATTATAGATATATATAGCTATATTTCTTCTAATTTTATAATTATTTATATGAATATATATTAATTTATATTTATAAATATAAATCAATATTTATATATATTTAAATAATTATAAAATTATAAAAAATTTATCTTTCAAATATTTAGAATTTTATTAATATATATAATTAATATATTTGTTATAATTTTATAATTATTTAAAAATATCTGTATTTATTTATAATTATAAATATAATTATTTTTATTTATTTATCAATATTTAAATATATTTAAAAATATATTTATTTAATTATATATAACATTATATATGAAAATAATAAATATTTTTTTTATAAATTAATAATTATTTAAATAAATAAATATTTATTTATAGTTGCAATTATAAATGTGTATATATATATATATAAGTATATATATATAATTATAAAATCATAACAAATATATTTCTAATTTTATTAATATATATAATTAATATATTTATTATAGTTTTTTAATTATTAAAATATATCTACATTTATTTAGAATTATATTTATAACTATTTGTAATTATTTATAAATATTTGTATATAAATATATATATTTAATATATTTATTATAATTTTTTAATTATTTATATATATCTATATTTATTTAGGAATTATAATTATAAATATTTGTATTTATTTATAAATATTTGTATATATTTATAAATATATTTTTTTAATTATATATTTATAAATTTATAAGTAATATAACAAATATATTTATTATACTTTTATAATTATTTACATATATATGGTTATAATTATAACTATAAATAAATATATTTATAAATATTTGTATACAATTATAAATATATATATTTATAAAATTATAATATATGAATTTATTGTAATTTTATAATAATTTAAATATATATAGTTATAATTATAATTACAAATAAATATATGTAAAAAAGTATTTATATATAATTAAAATTTAATAATTATAAATATAATAAATATATTTAATGTAATTTTATATGTATTTTTGAGAACATAATAGTATATATGGGTAACATGAATTAATCATATGCCTAATAAAATATACATAAAAAACAAGCCATGAATGGACAACATGAATAATAAAAAGGGTTTAATGTATAAATGAACATTCATGATGTTAGATAACATATATGCACGCATGATAAATATATTTATTGACCAAATTCATTGGAAACACATATATATTTAACAATTATAATATAAATATATATATTTAAAAATTATTTTTATATAAGAATTATTAATAAAATAAATATATTAAATATAACAAATACAATAAATACAATGAATCTAATAAATCTAATAAATCTAATAAATCTAATAAATCTAATAAATCTAATGAATCTAATAAATATAATAAATCTAATTAATTAATCTAATAAATCTATAATAAATCTAATAAATCTGATAAATCTCATAAATATAATAAATATAATAAATATAATAAATATAATAAATATAATAAATATATTTATTATTTAATGAAATTTATTATAATCTTATAATTATATATATTTATATATTTAATTATAATCTTAGAAATACTTTTTTTAAAACATTATTAATATATTTTTGAATTATTAAAAAAAATATATTAGTTAGAAACATGCGTTTTTTATTTAATGTATACAAATAAACATTATTTTTGAATATAAATATAATAATTTTATATAAATTATTATTAAAAACTTTTATCACTACTAAAAATAGCACTGATAAATGTACCCTTTATCAACACTATGGAAAACACTGATAAATCCCCCCTCCTCTTTATCAGCGCTTTCTGCTTAGCGCTGATAAAACGAGGTTCTTCCCTTGCCCCATTTTGTGGTAGTGTTTGGAATGTTGACCGGTGTGTTGAAGGATGCTGGAATTACTCACTCTTTACCATCTTCTAATTTTTTGGGTTCCCATGAGTTAAAAACACCTATGCTTTACAAGTTGACCATTTTAGGACTATCTTTCAAGTGTTTTCTTTTATTTTTTTGTTTCATGGATGCTTGTTTGGTTCCTGATTGGTTGTATTGTTGGAATGAGAATCCATGTTGTCTTTGACTTTAATGATTTTTGGTGGCTACTAAATGGATCTAGTTATTTCTATTAGGATTACTCTTGAATGATTTGATGATTTTATCTATACCCATTCAGAATAAATTTTCAATTAGTTCCCAAAACTACTTCTTGATTCCTTAAAAATTCTAGAATTATTATTCTATCATACTAGATAATTCTTTTCATATTATTTTTATATAAATACTAATTTATTTGATGAATCTTTGGTATTATGGATATGTAATTTCTAAGAGGGTGTACCCATCAATAAAATTAGTATTATATATAAATAGTTTGGAAATTACTGAGATATTTGAGTCTAATATTTATATTAGCACAAGTGAACATTTGGTATTGAAACCATTCAACCTAAAAGTTATTCCTTGATTTTTTAATCCCCATTAAAAATTCGATTATACACTACTGGTCTTTTATGTATTTATCTATCACTACCATAGTTTTAAAGACCCCAACTTTCTCATCTAAGTATTTTTTCTTAAACTTACCTTTTAAATCTTATTCATTGATGTGTTTTTGGTTGGAGGGAGTTTAAGAGAGTTATTGAGGATATTTGAGACCCCTTGGGTATGGGGACCACCGAGTACCCGGTGTACCTTGACCGGGTACTCAGTGGATCCTCTAGGTGCCTATGATTTCCTATCTAATCTAATAGATATCTAGTGGTTCCTTAGTGGGTACCTAGTAGAAACCTCATCCAAAACCCAATTATAAATATATTTTCATCCTTTCACTTCTTAAAATTATGCCTAATAATGATGAGACTCAAGATTTTATTCCTAAATACCTCGTTTCTACTCCCTTATTGGTGATCTCCCCTCCTCTAAGCTCTTTAAGAGATCTTCCTCTTTATCATTGGTCCATGTGGTTCTAAATGGTTGCAAAATCATCCTTTCATCAAGGTAATTCCATGTAACACCCTAAGTATTTTTTGGGGTTCTTGTGATGGTATCATGTGTAACATAAAATTTTACACCTCCATGGATTATTAAAAGTTTCTAAATGTTTAGTATTCTTTTGGGATGGATACTATGGAAGGTTAGAATATGTGATATGACCTATTTTTTCTCCCATGATTTTATGTTTTATGTCAATATTCACCCAATCCAGAATTCATCCATAGTTATAGGTTAATCCAAAAATCCTAGTGTTGGATTAAGCTTCTTCCTTGGACCTCAAGGAAACATTTTAAAAACTAATTAGTAGGTAGATATATTCTCCCTGTCATACTCTCAAGGAGTTGGGTTAGAAATAGTTTGGGGTTAATTGAACACAAAATCAATGAGGTGTTTGAAATCAATAAAGTCATTTAATTATCACAGTATATATATCAAAAGATGTTTTGTTGATTGGAATTTAAATTTTCTCATGTTATCATGCCCATGTTATTTACTAATTCATTTTTAGATATTGGATAAATTCACTAGCTTGTAAATTAAATAGAAAATGTGTGAGACACATAAAATGAAGACATAAACTTTTATTCACATCCGCCCTTCATTATTTATGTATGATTTCAGATCTTGTTTAGGGTTGAGTATCCTTGATAATTTCTTGATAAAAATGCTAATCTTATTTCCTATGATGATAATGGGATTAACATCAAATTATAATATTACATGCTTGTTATTTGGAATGTTTAAGACACTATTTAATCTCAATGGAAATATTATGAGCATAGATCAAGAATAAATAACATGCTTATGTATAATTTATTCCTTTTGGTTGAAAATAAAGAATGAAAGGGGTGATATGGGTTTTAATAAAAGGTTTTTAGGTATAACTTGGTTCGATAGATGTGTTGATGTTATGATATGGGCATGAAATTCCCCGACTCTTTTATACCCCTTTCCTCATTCCTAAAGGAATGGGCAACAAGATTACCCTGAGTCAAGTTTATATGAACACCTCTACCCTATATGGAATATATATTGCTCGTATATAAATTTCCCAGTCCCCCTCATCTTAGACATCGAGTTGAGGTCTGTAATAGGCATGATAGGTAGGGATCCTCATAATATATGGTGTTATTTTTTATTTATGTTTTTATAATGTATATCACTTATATCATGTTATATTCATAATATTTAGATTGTTCATACATACAATCTATCTTATGATAGGATTTTAACGGTTGGGTGATGTTCTCCTATTGGGTATATTTTACTCACACACTACACGTTCCTAGTTTTGATGTATGAAGATACCTTGTATCAGGATTTAAATAAAGGAAAAGTGCTTAATTTTTGGATCTAGTTTGATATGTAGTCTTGGAGCTCAGGTGATGAATTTTCTGGACCTTTTAGAGGGTGATCTAGGAGATGATAACAGGGCTGTCCATCGGGTTTTCCTAGAGGGAAAATACTCTTGTCATCCCCTTTCTAGGTAGTGAATCAATGTTTAACTTATCAATCATTCATGTGTAGAGTCATTGTTTTTATAACCCTTGTCATGTGGTATCTTTTGCATGATTATGCCTACTTGGTGTATGTTGATATATGTATATAATACTTTATTCATTGTGCATATTTTACCTTAATTTTTACTATCATTATAAACTTTAATTAATTTAAAAAGGTCCTTGAGGGTCATTTGGACATGCTAACTAGGGAGTGGACTCATTGAGATTAGATCATTATTTCTATGAGAAAACCTGTTGGAGTTAGTTTCCTAGTACCAAATAGTTTTTACTTTAGATTATCAAATATATTGATATAAGTAAATATTATATATATATATATATATATTATCACATATTGATCATTATTCTACATGAAATTATTGTGATAATGCACTAAGGTATTTATAGTATCAAAATAGGTCGTGACAGTTCTCCACTATGATGAGAACCTTGAGATTATATGATGACATATATTAAATATTTTTCTTATGGTCAACATGATTATCTATGAAGGAGCATATAGTTTATCAAATGTCAGGTGAGAGTTATTGTAAGATGATGAAGCTTCATCTCATGAAGTTCACACTTTGTGATCTCCAAGACAGGAGATTGTGAGGACAAACTCGCTGATATGAATTATTCATGTTTCCATGTCATTATACATTCCAATATATAATCATGTGTAATTCTCTTTAGGATTTAAGACTATTATTAATTCATATCATGACTCACATACTTAGATGTATTTATGAAATATGTGATGCACTATATTCACACTAAATAGGATACACTGGATACGTCATGAAAAACATGTTATTAATTAATAATTCAAGGAAGTATTTGTACCATATATTTATAGAAGTTAATATATTGTCCCTTTTATTGGAATGGAACCATTGAAATAAATTCCATGGCCATGATGATATAGACATGTTCATTCTTGATAATGAAAGAAAGATATATCAAGCATAAATGTTAATGCCACAATTATGAAACCTTCTTGATGAGATATTAAGACAATGGGATTATATTACATAGTACATACTCATATGTGGTTGTCAGTGTTGTGACATTAATATCTTTCTCTTGGGCACCTTTACCCATTTCTATATAGCAATCTTGGACTTTAGGCTAGTTCACCTAATTTGAGTGAAGAAAAATCCTAGAGGGTCACACAATATGTGTTTCCATTGATCTTAATTAAATTATGTTTAAATTTTATTATTGGAATAAATATTTTTCCCAAGTCTTAGGAATAATTTTATTCAGGATCTATTTATCTCACAAATTAAATAAAATTTATTTTTCATGGTAATTATATAATTACACAAATATATAATATTTATTTAGGTATTAAATAAATGTCAAGGAGGATGAGTGGACCAAGATGAGTTCTAATAATAAATATTACTTTGAAATATGGTAGAATAATATTTATCATTACACCGATAAGAGAATTACATGTGAAAAAAATAATAAAATTATTATTACATGACATGGGTTCATTTTAGAGTTTAATATATTATTAAGGGTATATGTGAAATTAAATAATATTTAACCATAACCTATAACTCTATAAATAGACTTTCATATCCAATATGTTAGAGTTTATCAAATTGGATAACTATTATGCACAATGAAATCTAGGTCCCTCTCTCTCAAGATCTAAGAATGCTCTAGAATTTCCTCTATCAATCCTGATATGTTGTCCTCCATTATCTATCTTCTCAAGAATGAGAGTGAAATAAAGATTATTCAATATTGAAGTAATAATCATAGTTATCAAGTTTAATACTTCAAGATGATCAATCCATCATGCTAGCACCCAAAAATACAGCAACATTTTTCATAGATCAAAGGAGTATGTGTGGGTCATCGCTAGAAAGATTATATACTTGGATCCTACAAGCACAATGAGGGTAGATCTAGAGGGTTTCATATGATCAAAATCTTCATAGAAGAAATATATTAAGTTCAAGGTATTATTCCTTCCTATCCATTTTAATTAATTATAAATTTAATGCAAAATATCTTCTTGGTTTTGACATGCCTGTCAATTTTCAGCAGAACATTTTAATTGGTTGTGAGTCCCACATCATGTACATCAGAAAATATTCATTGAATCCAACAATTGATGAGTTAGGATAGACCACAATAAGCAATTACACTACACCCAAAACCTTCAATTAGTATTATATTGGTCTCATTAAAATTTATCATTATTTATTTTATTGTTGATCATTATGAATTTAAAAGTTAAATTTCATTTCAAGTTTTAATTCATCCTTAATTTATCAATGAGAACTTTTCTTCCCCCTCTTTGTTTCTAATTCACATAAGAAATATTAGTTAATAATTAAATAATAACACATATAAAGAACCAATCTAAAAGTTCCATGACCTCTGGTTGGATAAAAAAGGGTTACACGATGCCGTGTATCCTTGTTCATTTCATCGAGACACCTGCATGGACTCTAGGTCATCGTGTAATGAATAAATGGTGTGTGCATTAAATGAATCATATATAGACCAACCACGGTGGAATATATTTTTTCTAGACTACATGTCATGTAAATTTCCAACATGTCATGTATTCCACGTCTTTACACAGTGAAAAACATGGTTCAAGACACATCGTGTGATTAATACAAAGTAAGTATTTAATACACGATGTGTACATGCTGATAGTAATGCAACATGAAGTTCATGAGTATCCTTCCTACATGTCAAGTAACTCATTAATGTTCATGATATGTATATGATGTGTCCCTAAGATTATACTGAATACATTTGAAGATGAAAAGTACATGTCTAGTGGCCAGTCTGCATAGGTCATGTACTTTACCTTTTTACATGGTTATATTAAATTTAATTAATTACTCTATTAAACCACTTTGACCTATGTTCCATTAGTCTTTTAATTGATTTTACAATCCGACCGTTAGATTTTATATTATATTAAATTATTAATTAATTATTTTTAATATTTTAATCTATAAGTCATGTATGGTTGTTTCATACTAAATATCCAACGTGCATTAAATTGTACAAGCAACATAATTTTCAGATGTTCAGTGTGTAATTAAGGACCATAATGAGTTTTTCTAATAGGTACTCACTGAGTTTCTTCCATGTAAAAATTTGTGTACTATTTTTATTAAAATTTAAATAAAATTAAGTTATTTATTTAATTTAAAATCACAGTGGATGGAAATCCCTAGGATAATTGGATAGAATAAGATAACATGATTTAATTTATTAATAATATAATTAATTAGATTAATTCGTGATCATTTTATCTTAATGAAGAATGAAATGATATAAATGACTACCAGTTAGTTTAAATGCATTATTATTTCATGTGTATGATTAATCATGAGCTTTAAACATACCTATGTATGTGTTGTTTTTTATTTAATTTAATTGAATGAGTATGTAATTATTTATTATTAAATTAAATATAGGGGCCTATGTGTCATCCCTCCATCCTTTATTATATGGGACCTCCATGTCCAAAGTAATTTTATGTAATTACCCTTAACCAATATTTGGTTCCCATCACTTGTGTGTGTGTTATAAAAAATATGTAATAAATATAGTATATGAAGCTGTATGAAGTTGGTTTAAGGTGGAGTTGAGATGAAGGTAGTTCAAGATAGAACTGAGGTGAAACCAACCAGAGAAATACATAGGTGGACAAGTAGAATATTGTAACTCATGTCAATACTAACATAAAGAGTTTCCCCCTAGGGTCATAGGTTGATTTATTGTATTATCAATGAATCAACCATTTGATAAAGATCATGATCATGTAATTTATTTATTTATTTTACTTCTGTCTTATGCATGATTTATTTTATAGATGAAATACCATGATCACATAAATAAATGGACTAATATGATAATTTGGAATTAAAATAAATTTATTATGCATATATATTTTATTGAAACATGGTTAATCCCTAAAGAAAAATCAAATTAATATTAACAAGTCATGTAAAGGATAAAACAAGAAAATTTTATGCATAATAACTAAAATCCCTCAACTTAATATTAATCTAGACCAAGACTTCCATTACTTGATTAGGAATGAAACCATATAACTAAGTGTTTTTATAACCCTTGTTGGAACACTTAATTTTATTGGGGACTTATTATGATTTTTTTGGATTGACTTAACCATTTTACATCAAGAGGAGTAACCCTTTTTAGACTTGATGTAACTTGGATGCAAGTGTTCAGGAAACCAATGAAAAGGTTTCTAGATTGGGGAGTCCACTAAATGGATCATGGATCCATAATCTTGTAGTTGGAAAAGAATTTCCCACCCAAAGACCTTCAAGTAATTTACCAAGCCCTTGATTAGGTTATGAGAAGGGTCATATGGATCCGTTACACTATAATTATAATGAAACTAGACATTCTAAGTCAAATAGAGAGGGATTTTGGGACTTGATAAAATAGTGAGAGACATAGAATTAAATTTATTTCATCTCACTTTTGGTAATCAGATAAATTACTAATAATATACTTTAAATTGTTGTATAATAGAATGGAAAGTTCAATAACCACAGTACTACCCATTAAAACTATATTGGATAAAGACAATATCCTTACTAGCACAAATATCCATGAATGGCATAGAAGTTTGCACATAGCACCATGCTTGGAATGAAAATAATTTGTGATAGATTATCTAGTTCTTGATCCACCCACTATAGAAGAGATTGAGGAAGAGTTACTTATATATGAGAAACACTTGGATGATACCTAAATTTATGATTTTTAATGGTATCTTTTATGTCCATTGAACTACAAAAATCTCATGAGACCATGGATTAATATGTAATTCTCATTCATCTTTTGATATTTATCAAGATAGAGAAAGACAATAATGATCTGAGATCACTATGGAGCTCTTCACATGAGATCTTAGAGAAGATACACAAACTAGACCTCATGTAATCAAAATGATTTGCTACATCGAGCATAAGAAATTATATGGGTTTAAATTACTTAATGAATTATGCAATGATCCCATTATCACCATGGATGAATTGTGTAATGATCCCATTATGAGGTAAAATGACAAAATCTCTATTAAATGGAAAAGGTGAAAGTGCTATAGATATTCTATATTTTGTTAACAATAATGCGTGTAAACCATTCCCAGTTGAAAAAAGGGGTGGGAACTCATACTTAATAACTTTTACTGATGATTTTAATGGGTATGGATATATCTACTTAATGAGGTATAAGCTAGAATCCTTTGAGAAATTAAAAGAATTCGAGAATGAGGTTGATAACTAGCTTAGTAAGAAGACTAAGAAACTTATATTAGACTTTAGTAGAGGATATATTAATCAATACTTCATTGATTATTTACAGGAGTATGAGATTTTATCCCAAATTACTCCTCCTTATACACCATAGTGGAATAGTGTAAGTGAAAGGAGTAACCACACCTTGTTGGATATGGTGTGGTCAATGATGAGTCATGTAGACATATACTATCATTTTGGGGATATGTAGTAAAGACAAAAATGACCATACTAAAAAAATTACCAAATAAAGTGTAAGATGATATACAACACTAATTATGGAGGGAAATAACCCTGTGTTGTTGAAATTACACATCTGGGGATGTGAAGAATTTGTTAAGGCCTCTTCAGTCAATGAACTTTCACCCTAGGGACCAAAGTGTATATTTACAGGATACTTCAAGGAAATAAGGGAAAATTACCTATACAACCCCTCAAATAAATAAATAATAGTGGAAATACATACCATATTCCTTGAGAGGAAGAACATATCTAAAAGAGATAATGGGAGTGAGATATACTTTAATGAAGTCCAGACTCAGGATACACAGAAGTTGATACAAGAAAAAGTTCCAATAAGTCATGTAGAAGAAACTATTTTAGGGTTACAAGTACTGTGTATGAGTAAATGAAAGGTTATAGAACCTAATAGATATGGTTTTTTTTATCTCCAAGGATGGTGACTCACTATTAGTAGATAATAATGACCCTCTAACCTACAAGTAAGAAGTTAGAGGAAAATATGATACCAAATAAAGTAAGCAATTAATTATGAAATATATTCCATGTAACAAGACCAAGTATATATATTTTTGGATCATCCAACTGATATAGATCTCATTGGTTCCAAAAAGGAATTCAAGAAGAAACTAGACATGGATTCTCAAGTCAGTACTGATATATCATGACTAGTTTCAAAAGGGTATAAAAACATCAAGGAATAGGCTACGATGAATCCTTTTAACCAGTCACCATGCTTAAATCCATTAGAATTATTTCTTTCATAACAGTATACCATGGATATGAGATTTTGTATATGGGCGTCAAAACAACCTTCCATAACAAGAACCTTCAAGAATATGTCTATATGAAACATCTAGCAGGGTTTGTGACTCTATGTAATGCTAATAAAGTATAAAAGTTGAATAAATCCATATATGGATTAAAGAAAACATCTAGGTCATGAAACCGTCATTTTGATGAAGCTATAACTAAATTTGGGTTCGTAAGAAATGAATATGAGACTTCTGCCAATAAATGGTTTAGTGGGAGTGCATTCATTTTTCTAATAGTCTGTATCAATGAAATTTTACTTATTGAAAATGAGATGCCATCCTTACAACCGTTAAGACATGCTTAAATAAATTATTATCCATTAAAGACTTAGGCAAAGTAACATATGTTCATGGGATCAATATCCATCATGATAGATCTAAGAGACTACTTGATTTAATTGAAGGTATATATATTTAAAAGATATTGAGGAGATTTATTATGAAAAAATCCAAGATGGGATTGTTTCCCATTTCACATTGTATTCATATTTCCAAGAAAATGTTTCCTCAAACACATGAGGAGAGAAAAAGAATGGAAATGATTACATATACATCAAGAATTATATTATTCATGTATGACATGTTGTGTACTATTATAGATGTTGATTATGCCTTGAGTTTATTATATAGATATCAAGAAAATCCAAGAGACCATTGTTGGTTGTTTTTCAAAACTATCCTTAAGAATATGAGATAAAATAAGTATCTGTTCTAGATATATAGAGGACATTAGGATCTATTCATCAAAGGATATGAAAATGCTAGTTTCTATAGAGATCAAGATAATCTGAAGTCACGGTCAAAATATGTATTCACCATAAATATAAGAGTTTTGAGTTGGAATATCTCAAATTAAGTAATGGTTACTGATTTTACATCAAATTTAGAGTATATTGTGAATTTTAATGCAACTAAAGAAGCATTATGAATACATTATTTCATCAAAGAGTTGGATGTGGTACCAATTAGTAAATACCCTATCATAGTTTACTATGACAATACTATAATGATGGTTCTTACCAAGGAACCAAGGTCACATTATTAGATTAAGAACATACTATAAAAGTATCATCTATTGAAGGATTTTTCGCAAAGAGGTGAAGTTTTAGTGAGTGGAATTTCCATGGAAGACAATGTAGTAGATCCCTCAAAAAACCCTTATCTCAATATAAATATGATCTTTATGTGATAGTTAGTAGAATAAATTTCATTAGTAGTTGGATATAGTCCAAGTGAGAGTTTTTTGGAATTAGTGTCCTAGAACCAACTAGTTTGTACTTTAGATTTTAGAATATATTCAAAGAAGTGAATATTAAATATATATTATCATATATTAATAATAATTATACAATAATTTAATGTGAAAATGAACTAGGGTATATATCACATCAAAATAGGTCAGATCAGTTCCTTACTATGATGGGAACCTTGGAATGCTATGACAATATCTCTTAAATATATGTCATGTGGCCAGCATGATGAACTATTATGGGGAACATAGTTTGTCTAATATTAGGTGCGAGTGCTCATAAGTGAATGAGGATTTATCTGATGAAGTTAGAACTTGGGTATCTCCATGATAAGAGATTATAAGGACAAACTCTCCAAGATGAATTCTGTATGTTTTTGTGTCATTAGATATTCTTATCTATGGTCATGTGTAATGGTCCATAGATTTTAAGATTATTATTAATACATATCATGATTCACATACTTAGATGTATTTATGAAACCCATGGTGCACTATGTTCATGCAAAGTTGGATACATTGGGTACATCATGATCATTATATTATTAATGAATAAGTCAAGGAAGGATTTTCCCCTTCCATTTATAAAAGTTAATATCTCATCCCTTTGATTAAAATGGAACCTTAAAAATAAATTCCAATGCCATGGTGATGTAGGTATGTTAATTCAAGATAATTAAAGAAAGATATATCATGCATTAAGGTTAATTACATAAGTATGAAACCTGCTTGATGAGATATCATGATAAAGGGATTATTTACAGAGGTGGTACTCATACATGGTTGTAGATGTTGAAATATTAACTTCTTACTCTTAGGTCTCTTAACCTATTTCTAGAAATTGATATTGGGATTTACAAAATATCACCTAATTCTAATGAGGAAGAATCCTAGAGGGTCACAGACTAAGTGTTTCTATTGATCTCAATTAAATTCTATTTTAATTTAATTATTGGAATAAATATCATTCTTGAGTATAAGGAATAATTTTATTTAGGATTTATTGATCTCATAAATTAAATAAATATTTATTCACATGTTAATTATTTAATTACATGGATATATATTACTTATTTACTTATTTATTAAATGGATAAATGTTTAATTAAATTTTTATTTGGGTATTCTATAAACACTGAGGAGAATGAGTGGACCAAGATAAGGTATGATGATAAATATTAATTTTTAAGATGGTAAAATAATATTTATCATTTCACTAGTAAGCTCACACCAAGATAAAATAATAACCAAATTATTATTACATGATGTGGGTCATTTAAGGATTTAATATATTATTAAGGGACTATGTGAAATTAAATATTATTTTACCATAACCCATAACATCATAAATAGATTGACATGTCTATTGTGTGTGAGTTGATATAATTGGATAATTTTTATGCAAAATGAAATATATATCTCTCTCTATCAAGATTGAAGAATGCTCTAGAGTTTCTTCTCTCAAGACCAATATATTTTCCTCCTCCACCATATTATCATGAATGAGAGTGAAAAGATGATTCTTTAGACCTGAAGATATCATCATATAACTCAAGGGAAACACTAGTAGATGATAGAATTGTTGTTCTAGCACCCAAAAATCCATTGGAAATTTTCAAAGATCAAATGAGTACATGTGGATCACTACTAGAGGGGTTATACACTTGGATCCAAAAAGATAAACAATAGAAGACCAAAATGGTTTCAAATGGTCAATATATTTATTGAAGAAAGATATCAATATTGAGATATTCTTTCATCATATATATTTAAATTAATTATAAATTTTTGATGAAAGATACTCTTGGTTCTAAAGTGTCTGAAACGTTCCATTGGAAAACATTCATTGGTCATGGATCTCACATCATGCACATCATAGAATATCCATTGAATCCAACAATTACTGAGTCAGTAATAACCTTAATAAGTGCTTCCATTGTATTTAGAACCTTTAAAACCACCTATTATATGCGTGTTCTCAATTCCTCAATGTTTACACTAGCCTTTGGAGACTGTGAGGTGTGCATGAGGTGTTGTGGCCACTCGACCGAATACCATTCATGTTATCAGTATACATTCATTACAAAATAGTTTCAAATCTCACTTATAGTGATATTGGGTATAGTATATGAGAGTAGAAAGGAGACAGGACTGTTAGGATTCCATGAGTAATCCATAAATATTCCTTTCTAGAATAATTTTATAATATTAAAATCATGATTTTTTTTGTTTATATATGATTTTTATAATCATTAAAACTATTTTAAAATAAATTCTAAAGTGGATAATAATTATTTATTTTGAAAAAATAAATTTATGATAGCGAGGGATGGGTTTAACCTGAATTATTCGATACAATTAAAGCCTTTTGTTTATTCTTCATAGTAATAAAGTATTTATATTATTCTTTAATTATATATAGAGGATTCCACTTAGGAAGGGGTAGATGATCATGTTCTATAAATGGGTGAGCATGCACTATAAGATAGACCTGTTTTTGAACCTCGAGTCTTGGATTGGCTCATTTATATTCTTTAAGTCACCAGCTAAGGAGTTCCGTGGGAGGATCCTACAATATTATATGTTATGAGGGGATTCGAGTTTCATCACTCTTTGATATTTTAGGTAGATATATCACCATAAGAGGTTAAGGAATAGATTAGTTATCTCCACTAAATCTTTTAAAGCATAAAACACTTTAACAATATCAAGTTTAACTAAATAAATTTATTCTAGAAGGAGTGGAATGTTTATGATGGGATGTGATGCTCAAGGTTAAGAAATTATAGGGAATTACTTGAATAGGGTTCTAGGAGATTTTCCTAGTACAATTCAACCTCGATATATTATGTCAAGCAAAGGAAAATAAGTTTATGAAACTCCAAAAATGTTCAATGTAATTATTTGATTATAAAACAAAACTTTATAGATCTTTTAAATTTCCTATTATACGAGTGGTGATGATGATTCCATGACATTCTTCATTGATATAGTCTTGTAAGGGACTCTATAGACACATGTTATACTCTTTAACCTAGACTCCTTTTTTCTATGGTAAAGAAAACCATTCTTACCAAGGTAGGATCTAGAGGAGGCTTCGGTACTTATAGACCAATTCCTGGATAGTACACTAGGGATACCTTATTTATCAACCATATATGATGATAATAGGAGGTAATTCAGTAAATATCATTACTGGATATTCCAAAACTTATTCCATTTCCTCCATATTTAGGTAGGCTTTTTATTCAATGTCATCGGTGTTGGTGGTGAGGTCATATTAAGACTCACTATTCCATTAAGGTGAAGAAATGCCATTCCCATAGAAAACATGGTCACCATCATTGGTTTTACTGGAATAATGTATTTAGGATTATTTTTCAACAACCTCACCTGACCCAGACTCATAGGTTCAATCAACTGGGTATTTAACTAGGGCCAGTTGATCTCTGTTAAGGAGTTCTGGTCGAGGTAGGCATAATAGTTAGGGTTTTTTGGTAGCTATATAGGATTATGAGCAGAGATTTCTTCCTCAAGGTTAGATCAAGGGTTACAACATGAAACCATCAAGGAAGTATTTCCAAACTAATGTGATCATTAGACTATCTACTTTGAGAGGTACTATTTTGGTATCTCTACCTTAGAATGTTATTTATTGGATATAGGGAAATAAAATTCTTTTGTATCAGAGAAACTAGTGTCTTTTCATAATCATAATATATATTTACCTTATTCACCCTTTGGGGAAGAGAATTAATAAGACAAGGGAAAATCCATCTTGTGTCATAATGGTAATATATTAGAAATTTTTTTGGGATCTTACAGCGATTGATATGAAATATTTTGGCATCATTCTGTTTATGGACTGGTTAACCCATTTCTGAGCCTCTATCAATTGTTATCATAAAAGGGTGTAATTATTATCCCTATATGGAGTTTAGTATGTGATCCATGAAAAGTGTGAATTTCAAGATGGATGAACAGAACCTAATAAGAAATGGATTAGTTATATCAAAATAAAGATAACATGCCTTATTCTCATAGTATTGAAATTTAAGGAGTGTTAGGTTTTACCTCTTATTGTGGCTCATTATCCAAAAATCTTCCATGAATATTTTTTTTGGATCAACTTTAAAATGAGAAGTTCAATTCATCATTAATATTCTACATAGAACTGGGATAATATTGATTCCTTTATACAATATTTCTATTACTGAGTTACATGAGTAGAAAATTCAGTTATAAGAGATCAAAGAAAGAGGATTCATTAGTAAATGCATATCTCTATTGGGTTCCTTGTTTTTTTCACCAATAAGGACAATGGTAATCTATACATTGGAGTAGAATATAATAAATTGAATTAGGTGATGATTAAGAATCATTACCCTTTAACTAGGATTAATGATCTTTTTGACCAATTAAAGGGGAAGGGGGTTTTCCAAGATTAATATCTACTCAAACAATCGTTATCTTTTAATGAGGCCTAAGAATATTAAAAGTAGAACTTTTCAAATATGGTATGGGAATTTATAGTACATTCCGATGCCTTTTGGTTCGAAAAATCCCCTTTCAATTTTTATGGATTTAATTAATTGAATCTTACATTATTTTCAAGAATCTTTTGTTTTCATCTTTTTGGATGACATCCTAGTGTACTCAAGGTCCCGAGAAGATCATGGGTGATATCTTTGTATTCCATTGGATACCTTATGGGAACATTATATCTATTACAAGTAATCAAAATATCCATACTATATCTATGAAGCTTAATTTCTTAGACACATGTATCAAAATTTGGAATATTTTACAGATCCTAAAAAGTTAGAGTCTATTATGTCTTGGAAGGTCCCTTTAAGTGTGTTCGCTACCCCTATAGACACATTAACTAAGAAAGGTGTCAAATTTGAATGATATGAATGGTGTAAAAAAAATTCCATGATTTGAATAAGAGGTTAACTATAGCTCCAATATTTATACAAACTCATCTAGGTGAGGTATTCTCAATATACTATGATGCATGTTTTGTTTGCCTCGACTACATTCTTATGCTTGATTAGAGAGTAGTATAATATATTTTAAGGTTGTTACACCCTCATGAATGGAATTAACCTACCCATGACATAGAGTTGACTATTATTATTCATGCACTAAAGTTCAAGAGGCATTATCTTTTCAAAGACCATTTTGTGATTTTTACCAACTACATAAGACTTTAGTACATTTTCTCATGGAATGATCTAAATTTGAAGTAGTGATACTGGGTAAAATACCTCCAATTATATGAGTTTGAAATCCAGTATACTTTTGGGAAGGGTAATGATTTGGCTAATGTTCTTATCTAGAAAACTTACCCTCATTAGGCGTAGAAAGAATCAATGGTGGGGAGATCCTTGATTCTTGATATTATTATTATTCATTCTTCTTGTATGTGTCTTGGAGTCTTGTAGTGACCGATTCATTAAGGTAACTAGTCATAAAGAGATTTCATGATTTGAGGTGGGTAGTCTACCCTGAAATTAATAATATGTATTGTGACATTTGATAACAATTTTGGTGGATTAGGATAAAAATGGACATCAGAAGATTTATTTCTAGACATAACACCCATCAACAAGCTAATACAAAACATAACAATCAAGCAGACACTCACTACCTTCACTAGTATGAAAATATGATGAGGTCATAGTGGACTTTGTGATAGGTATTTCTCGATCTCCTAGATGCTAAGATATAATATTGGTTGTAGTAGGCCATCAGACTAAGATAGCATAATTAATACCTATCAAGGAGGCTTCATTAGTGGGAAAATTAGAGAAATTATATATTAGGGAAATCAACAGTCTTAATGGGGTACCAAAGAGTATAATATTAGATATGGATCATATATTTAAATCCTGATTTTTATAGGTTCTTTAGTAATCATTGGTTTCCAAAGAGAAATTAATCACCACATTCCACTCGTAGACAAATAGACTATTTAAGTGGACTATTTTTATTCTAGAAGATATGATTTTAAATGATGTACTTGAATTTAGTGGATCATGGGAGGATCACCACTCTTTGGTTGATATCTTCTAAAATAATATTTAGAAATCATATATCCAATTGGATCCTTATGAGGCATTATATAGAAGGCCATGTAATTATCCTCTGTGTTGGAAGGAAATACATGATTCATTTGGGAATGGGATTGATATTGATAGAGAGATGGGTGAGCAGTTCAAATTAATACAATTGTGGCATGAAATTACTCAGAGTTAACAAAAGTCTTATTATAATAAACAAAGGCAACCTTTAGAATTCAATATGGATGACCATGTATTTATTTGGGTATTAAAAGTGTTCGGTCACCATTTTATGGGGAAATATGGGAAGCTAACTCATAGGTATGTTCATATTTTTGAGATACAATCCCGAATAATGTAAGTATCTTATAATCTTTCTCTAGCTTTGATATTCATCTCTATGAATAACACTTTTCACATATCCCAACTGATTAAGTATATTCCTGAACCTTCACATGTAATTTGGTATGATTAATTAAAGCTTAAAGCTAATTCATTCTATACAGAGCATATGATATGCATTGTTAAATTAATTCATAAGAAATTATAGGGAAATTTTAATCCCTAACTATGGGTGAAATGGTAGCATGATCATCTCCAAGATAAGACGCATGAGTGAGAAGTTATGATAAAAATAAAATGGCTATAGGGTTTTTAAAGAAGTTAGTTTAAGCTTCTTAAGAATGATAATCTCAATGGCAGGGTGGTTGTAAAAATATTGACCCTTTTAGCCAGGTATTTTTCCTATAATCCCAAATTTTAAATCATTTTTTTGGGTGTATAAGGTTATATGGATTTTATGAAATGAATGGAGGATATGCAAGGAAGGTGTAGGTACAGGCTATTTCTGGCCCCTCAAAATTTATAAAAAGAAAGGAATGGAGTATATTGGAGCAAGAGGAGAGAGAAAAGGAGGACCCCTTTGGAACACCTTCATTTGATAGATGGGAATATGATATAGGACATTATCACAAAACCTTATCTCTTTTATACACCTTTACCCATTATTGAAGGGATATAATACAATATTAATCTAACTCTAGAATACACAAACCCTTATCCTCTATATAGAATGAGTACTGCACCCGAACTACTTTATGATCATTAAATGGGAATGAATATAATATTTCCAAGTCCTACTCATCCTAGACACTGAGTTGAGGATCATAGGAGTTATTCTAGGTTTGGATCCTCCCATTATATGGAATTATTTTTTATTTATTTCTCTATATTTCACCACTAGTATCCTTCTTACATTCATTAGATTTGGAACATTTATTCATACACTTTATCTTATGACATGATATTAAGAATTGGGGCAGTGACTGCCTACTAGGTATATTTTACTCATAACCAGTATATTCTCTATTTAGGTGCATGTATATACTATGGATCAAGATCTGATTATAGGTTAATATTTTTATTTGGGTAACTAGTTTGGTATGGAGTCTTGGAGCTCAGGTGATGCCTTTTTAGTTCTTTTAGAGGATGATCTGGGAGATGATGACATGGTTGTCAGTATGGTTCTCCTAGTGGGAACATGCACTTGGGATACAATTTTTAGGTCCTTAAGGAATATTTTTATTAAAAATAATTCTTCTGTAGAGACTTTGTTTTTATATCCCCATTCATTAAGTGTCTTTTGGTTTTTTAGAGATTTTTGGTGTATGTTGACACACACACACACACACTACTTTATGCATTATGTGTAGTTTAACTTTCCATTTACTATCATCTTCATCATCTATTATTTTCATAGGTCCATTAAGGGCTATTTGGTCATACTAACTTTGGCGTGGAATTTTTGATATTGTATCATTATTTAAATAGGGGAATCCACCTCCCACATGCATGTTCTCAATTCCCTAGAATTTATCATAACCTCTAGTGATCGAGAGGTGTGTCCTTAGTGTTTTGGAAATATGATCCAATATCATTAGGGTTATTGGGATATAACCATTGTAATAGTAACTTATCATTTACATGCATAGTAAAAAAAATCATCGATAGTGATGTATTTTATTACTATATTGAAAATCCTTTCATAAAACTGTTTAAAACAATACATTCATGGGATTTAATTTTATCATGTACCCTACATTATGAATGGCTTATTCTTTATTACGTTAAATAATATTCATCTATATATCCATATCATAACAATTATTAAGGATACAATTAATTTTCCATTACATTCCTTAATTATATATGGATTTACCTTTTAAGCCTATCCTTGTGGAATATTATACCAAGTATTTGTACATCATTCACTATTGAACATTAAGCTTAATATTTATAATAAAGTTTCTCTTTTGATGAAATTAAATGAAAAATATAAGTGATGGTGGTGTATTTGAATTATATATCCCTTACATACATTAGTAGGTATAGAGAGAAAATTAATATTGGGTAATAATAAAGTTCATAAAATATAAAAAAAATTGTCCTATAAAAATCAATGAATATATGTTTAGGATGTCCATCTTTTTTGAATCCATTTTTAAGGTTCATGTATTTTTTATAAAATTATTTTGATTATTTATTATCACCTTATTATGCATTCCAATATTATTTATCTATGTTTCTATATATTGTTGATATATTAACCTCTAACTAATTCTTAATATCACTCCCTTATTATGTTTTATAATTTTATGAGTAGATCATGAGGAGTTTAATGTATGATTATGTAAGAATTGATAATTTATATATACATTTTTACCTTTTACATAAGTATCATGACTAAATATTTTTTTTTATGAATCATAAAAACTAATACTAATATTAAATTAATAAATATGAGAACATAAATGTTACTTCATTATTATATTAAATATGATATATAACAAGGATAAATAATATACATGATAGATATAAATTATAGTGGAAAATAAAGACCAATAAAAATAATAAATATGTCCATGAACTCAATTAGATCATAATCACCTATAGAAAACAAATAACATAATCATTATGAAAAATAGTATAATACATTTAATATAAATTTAATAGAATGAAACTAAATGCTAAAATGGGAAATTTGAAAAAAATGAATATAATTTTTATAAATTTATATGGGAATGTTTCATTATATAACTATGAAAAATATATAAGGTATCCATTAAAAATATAATGTGGTTATTGGAATATTAGTATAGAATTTATAAGTTGATTTTGATAAAATTGATGAAAAAATTTGAATCATCACTTAAAAATTAAGTAATGGTGAATTTTTGGTATTTTTTTGGAAAAACCCAAATTTTGGGATGAATATTAAAATGAACCATACATATATGGCATGATATATGAGTGTATTATAATATAATAAATAATATTACAATTTTCAATAAATTAATTATATATTATGGTTTAAATAAATTAATATTATACTTATCCTTTAATCCCTAAAGATTTTTTAGAAGATAAAAACACATTTTATTCCATGAAAATCCTTTATTCGATTCATTTTTATACATTATCTATTATTTAGAGGGATTTTATGTTTTGAATGGTTTAAAGTTATATAATTTTTTTTCTAATTATTTATCATGGTATGGGTATAAAAACATATGTTTTGAAAACTATTTATGTTTTTTTAAATTAGAATATTTTAATAAAAAGATTCTAGGGTTCCAATCAACAATTATTAAATTTTTACCAAGTTTTAAGATAAATAAAACCATATATACTACATTATATTCCTTCCAATGCTTTGTATAAGGACCATTATCTCAATTTTTCTCTCAAATATCTCTCTAATTAGGTCTTAAACCCTCATGGGCTATCACTTTTTTTAGGAAATCTATAAAAAAGGTTTAATCTCCTCATCTATCTTTCTATCTTTATTTCCTTTTTTGTAACAATATATTTTAATTAAAATTTCTCACTTATTTATTCATCTATATTCTGAGTTTTATTTTTTTTGTTTTTTCATTCCCATTTATTAAACTCCATTCATGAGTCTATAATATTTCCATAATAATTATTTATCATTATAGAAATGTTATTATTAAAATCCTCAGTATGTATTATATTAAAAGTATTATATATATAGAATTTAAAAGTAGAAGAAACTATCTATTTCAGGGTAATATGTAGTAGGTTCAACCTATATTGGGACCCAAATGAGGCTACTCCTTATAATGTCATACATAAATCTTTGGTATCAATGTTTATGATACTGGGAAATATTTCTTAAAGGGTCTTATTTTACAAATAAATATCAAATATATTGCTTACATACTCATAATTTTTTGAGTGTATTTATTCATTACTATATTTATCTCTCTTTATTTTAATCATTTCTAAATTATAATTATTTCATGATAATTACGTTTCTACTAATGTATTTACCATCATAGGATTATCAATAACATTTTATACAATCCATTTACAAGAATATTTTTAACCATGAAATTATCTTTATAATTAGTTTTACTCATTATGAATATATATTTATTGAATGGTAATCATCCCATATGATATAATCCATTGATTTGGGAAATCTATAATATGAACATCTGCATTCCTTATTTATGGTTCACATTTGATGATTATTCTCATATGATACATGTTTTATGTTATGTGATAATAAACATTATTTTAGTCATGTTTTTCATTGTATGAATCAGGAGGGTCTAAAATTATATATCCCCCCAAATCATTGGATAATGTTTCATCTCTCGTGATATTATGTATTAGTTATAATGAAAATACAATGACATTAGTAGATAGTCTTGTCATAGTATCCCAATATGATATCATGAAATTAGTTAGTTGACTTTTCATAAATGGTATTTTTACCACATTTTTATGATATCATGATATTACAGGGTATCCTAATCATGGGAGCTCTTGTAACTACATGTTTATGTTGTCTATTCATAATTCAGTACTCATTCCATAATTCATAATGTTAAATGATGATTATTTATGTTCCGTGAAGATTAATTATCTTACATGATGAATCCTTATATTCCATGATAATTATTTATTAGATATATTTTTCAATTATAATCTTCCCCATGATCATACTTATATCATGCTTTAACCCATGTTTTATAGATGATTCTTCCTTGAGAGGCTAATATATTATTAGGATACCTTGACTTTGTCACATCACTTTTGTGTTTAAATAATGTTTTTAATGTTAAAATATGCCTTAATTTAGTTTATTTATTTATTTTTGTTAATTTATAATTAATTTGACAAATTATTCAAATGAATTGTTATTTTATGTTATCTTATGTTTAATTTTTAATGCTTTGAGTGTTGTGTATAATAATTAATTTTGATGTTTTATTTAAAATTAATATTTTTAATTTCATTATTTTATTTCATTTTTTTAGTTTTTTTAATTAATGAAATAGTTAATTGGAGTTTAATTTAATTTATAATTTAATAATTTTAATGATTTAATAATTTGTAACTTTAATTTTAACATTTATTATTTATTAATTTAAATGTTTATTTGTTTTAATTAATTATTTAATTATTTAATGTAATTTTAATTTATTATTTTTCATTCTGTGAATTTAAAATTTATTTATTTTGTGGATTTGAATTTATTTATTTGATGGATTTATTTAGTTAACTTTATTCCTTTATTTTATTTTCACTATGCAGCTAATTTCTGGAGATGTCCTATGTAGTCAATTATATAAGTTCACTCACCCAGCCAAACCCACATGGGTAACACATATCCATTTTATCAGTAGGTTGAGGTAACCAAATTTAAAGAGCCACCCACAAACTTGAATACTCACATAACAAAATTCTTACATAGGGGTTATATCAAGTTCCCATTATACAAAATTTGGAAACATGAAAACCAGATACCTGATTTCCTCCTTGGAACTGAGGAGAGAACCTCAAACCATGTAGTCAATTTCCTACCGATCTCATATCCTACCACCAACACACCACCAGGATCTACCACTTCCTCCCCTGTATCTATCGGTCCTCTTCTGTATCTAATACTCACCCAAAATCTACCGGATCTACCAGTATAAAATCCAACGGCAACTGAGATCCACTGTACTTCACAAATTAATGGTCCAACCACTGTTGATGGAGATCCAATTTGTCACCTTGCTCACCGATGACCCACCACGTATCCCCCGCCAATGAATTTGAACCCATCTAATACCAGATGAAGGACATCTAATATCTAACCCACCTGCTACTCGCAGGGGTTATAAAATTATTTTCAAAAGTGTTTTTTTATTTCCCATTTTTCAACACACAAAAAATGTAAAAAAACCTTCTCTTTGGATATTCTTAACACACAAAAACATATCAACAAATAATTCCAAAAAACTTTTCATCCTCAATTCAAAAAAAAAAAATCGGTCTTCAATTTGGAAAAAAGGGTTTGCGATTAAAAAAAATTAAAATATGCACTATCCAAATTTTTTTCCTAGATAGCAACTTCAATTTCACCGTTGAACCCTTCAACCTATTTCTGGACATTGATAAGGATGACAGACACCCCCTCATCTTCTTCTCTACTACCGAATATTATCCAATCATCTACACCTAAATATTTTAAAGAACTGTAGTTGTTATCTGATGTAGACATCTTCCCAAAAGTTCATACCTCCATCAACATGGTATTCAGAAAACTATATGATAGTTCAGGCTTGAAGAATTAGAGCCCCATGTTGGCTACCCTAATGAAGAAATGTGGCACTTCCTTCCAGTGCATTTGAATCTTGGTGAAGTCCCACGACAAGGGGGTACATTTCGAAGAACCCGATGCATAGGATTCTGTGAACAAGGATCCAATCCTAGAAGAGAAGTACAATCATAAATAATTTCAAATCGAAGCAATAAAATCCAATTTTCGTCCTCCTAATGATATTTTATTCTCGCGATCAGATCCAGTGATATGATTATTTTCTACTGCATGTGCTTTTGAATTTACTTCACCTAATGACTATGGTGAAGTCATTAGACCTGTTTTTTACCCACCTTGATATGATGCAAATGTTTAGGCCACAAGAAAAATAATTTTAAGGGGGATGATGGAATATTAAACTTGGTTTTTCTTGGGATGACACATACTCTCACTTATAGAATGGAGGCATGATAGATTCATCAAAGGATTCTTGATGTGCATGGATCTGGAGGCTTGGGCGACACTTACTACAACCAACTGCGGATTTTTTTTCACTCTGTTTTTCATTATTTGATTTTCTATGTATTTTATCCCGATAAATAGAGATTATCGTGTGTGTTATAATTTAATACTAGTTCAAGAAATAAATATCATGTAGATGATTATCTATTTTTGTTGTTGTGATCCCCTCCAATGATCTGTATTTGCATCCAGTTGTGTTACCCCTAAGAATATCCTCCATCAAATCGATGCTCACTAGTGAATTTTACCCAAAACCGAGTCACGGTGGTCTGCTGTTGATGATCAGAAAGCCGACTACCACTAGAATCATCGACTATTGAAGAATAATACTACCCCAATGGAGACCTATGCAGAGAGAAAAAAATAAAACCAAAAATATATATTTATAATAATAAATATAAAATATAATAATAATAACAACACACATGCACACACACACACATATAAAATAATAATTATAATAAATAATATATATATATATATATATAATATTGGTAATAAAAAATGTATTTAGGAGAATATATTTTTGTATATTTAAATTTATATTAATTATATACATAATGTATATGAAATCCTCAGATGTCACTGATGTCTGAGCCCAAAAAAATGTTTGAGGATTTGGGTGCGCGGTTTGGGCACTAGAAGGGCCCATAAAACTTTCCGATGTTTTTTTACAGGATAAAAATAAATAATAAGAAATTAATTTCAAAATTTTGATAATTCCTTACGCATTGTCTGGTGGAATCAGGTAAGTTACCTGCAAGAATAGGAGATCATAGTGAGAGGAAAAATGATCATGGGCATTATGCGAATTTATTTGAGGGGAATCAAGGGTTGCTGGGAGATACTAGATACTTTAAAAAACACTTCATTAGGTGTTGGTGATGAGAGTGTCAAGGCACTCCACCTGAACTTAATTTCTTGTCAGTATTTTTTGTCACTTCTTTTGTTTTCAATTAAGAGGACAAGTTCCCCTCTATTTTAGGGATTATCGAAGATGAGACCTTCAATGATTTTTTTTCTATCCCTCAATTATTCTTCAATTTTTCTCATAGTGTAATTTTGACTTCTATTTTTTGAATTCATTTTTTTCATTATTATCTCCACTGTGTTGTGATCTTGAATCTTCATTAATAGAGGGATAACTTGCAAACTAGTTCTAGGATGTGAAGTTCTGATTCTTTTAGGAGTTCAAATACCTGTTCAATCATCATCATCTACTAAACTCTTGAAAAAGTTTATGTTCAAAGTGAAAATATGTGACCACACACTTATTCACAACACAATTTTATACTTTATTTTCCTTGATTTATTTTTATCTTATTCTTCTATATGATCAAAAAAGATTCTAAATAGAGGTTTTGTGATTTTTTGATCTTGTGATGATAAGTTTTTCATGAAATAAATTCCTTGAGAATATAATTTGAACTTGTGATTCATTTCACAATTAGGAGAGAATTCATGTACACAAAGACATTCCATGCATGAATGTTCATCATTTAAAGAGATGGAGGTGTTTGTGTCGATACATCGAGTGAGTATTATAGTGAGGTTGAGTTTTGGTGATAAAACTTTATAGATCAGTGATAGGTAGTGGAAGAGCCGATCATTATGGAGTTGTTTTTTTTTCTCACTAACTTTTTTCTCCCTTTATCCTCTTATGTTCCATGTTTCTCATTTCATGTTCACTACTCTTGTTCACTTTGTTCCCCACTCCATCTATGTTTTTTTCAAACACTGTTAATATTTCTTTTACTTATTTCAAAATATTTAAAAACAAAAAAAAGAGTTTTAAGAAGACCAATAGGGAATTTGATAATGCTTCCTTGAGAGCGACCTCGAGGTTAGCCACTATGCTATATCTTGGGGTTTTAATGAATATTTGATCGAACTTGAAATATGGGAGAGTCAAAATTTAGTACCATTACTGAGGGAAAAACATTTTTATGGTGTTTTTTCCATTTAAAAAAATACTAAAAACACTAAAAAAAACTGGGTTTAACTCTAAAAATTATGATTAATTATCACTGTATGATCAGGTTCAACAACTTGAGGATGTTATTACATCATTCCAAAATTGATTTTAAGAAAGAAAACATCAATACCTCCCTAAAGATAAAATGGTTTATTACAATGGAATCATGGAAATATATTAATAAGATAGGGATAGAATAAAATAGAATCAATAGGGTAGGTATGTGATCTAGTAACCTGCTAAACAACTTTCTAGAATGAAAATTAGAATAAAATATAAAATAAATAAGAAAAGAGAAAAGAAATTGGAGATTCCTATTTTTGAAATTGATCTGCCCCTTGATTCAAGGATGGAAATTCAATATCCATATGCCAAGGACCTTTTCAAAAGTTGGAAGGTGATGAGATTGAAAGAAATTGATGAAGTTATAAAACTTAACTAGTATCACTTTATTTCTAATATTAATTCTAATGATTTTTACTACACTGACATGTATGCTAATTTCTCTATGATGAAATAGGTCGAACCAACACAAGACATTCTCTCTTTTTATGGAAGACACCACACTTGAGGTGGTTTATTTTGAAGAGAGTCTGGAGGAGGGTTAATACCTTACTTCTTCCCTAAAATGACTCCTAGGATCATTGTTCTATCTTGAATAGGAAAAAACAACACTAATTCTAGGAGTTGACTATTTTAGGGAAGAAAGTGTATTTTTATTTTTCTTTTATTATAATGAAGATGATTTCAATATTGTTTCTACCATTGTGGGTATTAAGGATTTAATCTATTTTTTGGTATCCGGGAGTCTTGAGAAAGCTATTATTAAAGAGGAGTTGCTAGGGCTTTGTACATGATCAAAAAAGGGTGCATATACATTTTTTATTATTCAAGATGAAATATTATATTGGACTGAATCATAACTAAAATCTCATCCTAGAATTCAAGTTTCACAACCTATACACACCAGCCCTCACAGTAAAGAAAAATGTGAGTACCCCTTTATTCTATTTACCACTCCATTAATCAATAAAATCTACACTGGCATGGAGGGGGACTTGAAAGTAGTTGTACAAGGGGTACTCCAAAATATACAAAGTACCAAAGTTGGAAAGAATCACATATGGTGGTTCTTAAGAAAGAAGCCTCAAACTCCATAAGACTAGGGTTGATACAAAGACTATCCAACTATGGATAGTCAAAACACAGCACCCCTTGTAGTGTTATCCCAAAATTATCCTCTTTTTCTTGATTTATTTTCTTAATGCTTGATTTTAATTTGTGATTTTTTATGAAAAAACATGGAATTTCATCTAAAAGGCTCATGAATATTAACAATAACATAATGAAAAAAGGAAGAATTGTGGAAAAATCATTCTAATTTTAATGTCTAAGAGCAACACATTGTATTGATTGGATAATACTCTATAATTCAAACTTTGGTTTCATTTCACATTGAACTATAAATTATAAGGACTAATGTTAATATTTTTACATCAGTGAGGAGTTTAATTGATAAACTATTAGAATATTTTCAATGATAATAGGGGGGGATTTATTTGAATTCACTTACAAATTAGAAGATTTTTCATATGAGGAGTGTTTTTTAATTTTTTTATCTTAAATATTTTTATGATGCATACTGATAAGTGTGGGGGAATACCCCTTGATTTTATTTTGTAAACATTTGAATAAATTTTCATAATTGGGTGCATGGATTGATAATATCTTGATTATTGTAAATTTTTTTGTTGAACTTCATGTAAACATCTAGCTAGCACCTCCAAAATGTCTTCAGATATGAAATGTTGTTTTCTTCTACCTCATTACTTATCAAACTTCTATTTTAAAAGAGTTTAAAAAACCATTTGTCTGTTCATAATAATTAAAAGCATCAACTTTTGAAAAAAAAACATTTTATGTAATTTATTTTTTTTGGTGTCTAGTAGGGATCATTTTTATATGTTTTTTATTACAAATTTTTTATGCCAAAAAATATTTTGAGCCTCACTATAACCCCCTTAATATTCCTTTTACTAATTAATTGGAAAATTATTTTCAACTAAAATTTCGTCCACCTTATGAT
Organism: Viscum album; assembly: GCA_963277665.1. Lineage (NCBI taxonomy): Eukaryota > Viridiplantae > Streptophyta > Magnoliopsida > Santalales > Viscaceae > Viscum > Viscum album. The sequence continues at coordinate 718,875,710 of OY728125.1, read as the reverse complement.
TAAACATTGGGGAAAATTTTGGGTTTTAAGTGTGGGGGAATGAGGTATTTATTTTTGCTAAGACGTGATTTTAATTCTGGACACATCAAAATCCCCATTGGTTTTTTGAAACAAACTAGTCTATTTTTTTCAAAATACCCCTTTATTTTATGTGAAAAATTGGTCCGTTTTTTTCCAAATTCTTCCACAAATGGAGTGTCTTAGGCTTTAATTTTCACATTAGTTATATCATTCCTAGTGGGTTATAACATTCTGGTTATTGATGGTTGCATTGATTTTGAAATTGTTAGGTGTGAATGATTGATGAGTGGTGTTACATACTATTTTTGTGGATATTTTATTTAGGAACTAATAAAAGGAGTGAGATAAGATGGATATTTGTGGAATTATGATCATAACTTGAGGAAACTAGAAATTTGAACTTGAACATTGGGGAACCACCTTTTGAAAATAAATCACCTTAGGGAGCCAACTCAAATGATAATCATTTATGTCCTTTGTAACTAGAGTAAAATAGGTAATTAGGATCCCACGGTGAATATCTAAGATTCTAGGCATTGGGTGTATGTGTGTGTAATACCATTGTACATATTAAAAAAGTGATTTTACACAGTTCTATATAGATAAATGATTGGGTAAACAAAAAAACAATGAAGTTCCTAATAATAAAAAAGGAGTCATTAAGGTGAGAGGAATTTTGAACCCAAATGATGAATGAGAAAACTGACTTATATGAATATCATTTTAATTGTATCAATGAAGTGATAAAAATGAACATTGAATTTTTGGAACCTATGAGAAAGTGATAATTATAAGTGCCTCCTCTTAACATTTTATTTACTCTTAAATATAACTTATCATCACTCTTGGAATTGGAACTTGATTTGGAATTGAAGTAGGATAGTGAGTGACATCATATAGGAGGCATTCCCTTTTCAATGAAGAATGAATCTATGTTCCTATGATTCTTAGTGTGTATTTAAACTTAGGTAGAACCTCTTGTGATCATTCTTTGAAAAGTATAACCAACTTCATAATTTTTTCCTCTGTAATTAATGTCTTAACATGCTTCATTTTGGGCTAACTATTAAAAATCATATTTTCTATTTTACAAAGATAAAAGGTACGAAGTCGTTTGGGGACAAAAAATATATGAAGTGTGGGTAAATTTGATATACCTTTAATTATATGTATTTTGTAACATCACTTTTGTGTTTAAATAATGTTTTAATGTTAAAATATGCCTTGATATAGTTTATTTAATTTTTTATGTTAATTTAAAATTAATTTGATAAATGATCAAAATGAATGTATATTTTAACTTTTTTTGTTTAATTTTTAATGTGTCGAGTGTTGTGTAGAATAATTAATTCATATTTTATGTTTAAAATTAATATTTTTAATTTCATTATTTAATTTATTTATTTTAGTTTTTTTATTTTTCAAATAGTTAATTTGGGTTTAATTTAATTTATAATTTAATAATTTTATTGATTTAATAAATTTTAACTTTAATTTTAACTTTAATTATTTATTAATTTAAATTTTAGTTTGTTTTTAATTAATTAATTTATTATTTAATGTAATTTGAATTTATACTTTTTCTTTTTTTAAATTTAATTTTTTTATCTTGTGAATGTGAATTTATTTATTTGATGTATTTTTTTAATTAACTTTATTCATTTATTCACTTTGCATTATCAACAAATTGGCTACGTAGCCAATTTATGAAGTGCACTCACATAGCCAAACCCACCGGGGAAACACATACCCATTTTATTAGTAGGTTCACGTAACCAAATTTAAAGATCCACCCAAGTACTTGAATTCTCACATAACCAAATTTCTATACAGGGGTTTTATAATGTTCCCATGAATCCAAAATTCAAGTTTGTAAAAACCATGTACTCGATTTCCTCCTTACAATCGAGGAGAGCATCTGGGCTCACGTAGCCCAATTTCATACTGCTCTCATCTCCTACCACCAACACCCAACCAGGATCTATCGCTACCTCCCATATATCTACTAGTCCTCCTGTGCATCTAACCCTCACCCACGATTTACTGGATCTACCAGTATGCATTCCACTATCGAACAAGATCCACTGTACTGCCCAAATCAATGGTTGAGACACTTTTTTAAATGTGTTTTAGATAAGGATAAATAGAAATTTAAACATAATATATAAGATATTTAGTAATAAAAAGCTTATGAAATAATTTTTAAAATATTTTCAATTAATAATTTTGTTATTTTTATCAAGTAATATTAATTTAATTAAAATTTGAAAATAAATAAATAAATAAATAAATAAATAAATAAAAGATCTTTATTAAGTTGAAAAAACTACTCAAACTTCAAACGACCATAACTTTTGATCCTGATGTCCATTTGAGATCTACCACAAATCAAATCAAATATTTAGACGACATTCACACTGTTGTGACAAAAGGGATCCTAGTCAAGGTCTTTTAGAGGAAAAAAAGGCCCCGAAGGCCTCCAAAACAGAGTTTTTAGTCGGCCTACCTCGATTGTTTAACATTTGATGGATTTTCAGGCTCATTTATAAGGGTCTTTTTGGAATTTTTTGGCGGTGACTAAATTTATTCATCGGTATTACATATATATTGATATAATGGTTTTGAAAATTTATCAATTTTCATAATGTACTATTATTTATAATCAAATATATAACAATATATACATATTTTTTATATATTAAAACCTAAAGATTTAATTTTATTAATAAATAATTAAACATATTTACATATAAAATATATTTATTATTATATAATCCTTATCTAAATAAAAACTAATATCAATTATATTTAGAATACAGAATATAAATATTTATGTACCTATATATAGTGTTTGTGTGTGTGTGTGTATGTATATATTAGTCTTTGTATGTACTTTAGCAAATTGATATATATTATCTATATAGTCTAACATATAAATAGACATATTAATATATAATAATGTAAATATATATAAATTCGTATAAATATGTATAATTATACTTATAGATACAAATATATATAATATATATACATGTGTATGTATGTTGTATATATGTATATATAAATTTATTTATTTATTTATAAACACACAAAAAAACCATTTTATAAATGTATTTAAAAATAATCTTACAAATAAATATTAATATATGACTAAATATATAACTAAATATATATTAATATATGAATAAATACATAGATAAAAAATATAACTATATATATATATATAAATAAATATAAATAGATATTAATATATGAATAAATAAATATATATATATCAATATAAAAAAAATATATAGACATTAATATAAATATATTTTAATATAATAATAAATATAACTATATATATATAGATATATCATTAAATAGAGAACATAGTAACATGGAGGAGTGGTAAAGTGTCCAGTGCATGGGGAAGAGGTTTCAAGTTCAAATCTAGGGAGAGGCAGGGGAACATGCACATGTGTAGGGGGGTTAGTGCTGTTAAAGGGCTATGGAGGGTGCTGTTAACGGCTGGCTCATGGGGGTGTTCATGAGTGAGGGGATTCTGAGTGTTGTTAAAAGGGGGATGGAAAGCGCTGTTGAAAGGGGGTGGCAGACACTGTTAATAGGGCTCTCTATTTTTTTTATTTGTTGATAATTTATTTTATAATTTTTTTGAATTTTATCAGCCCTTTGAAAAAAGCGCTGATAAATGCCCCTTTTATCAGTTCTTTTCTAAGCGCTAATAATAGAGACCCCTTTAACTTCGATCAGATTAACAACACTAAAAAAGTGATTCTAAAAGTTATTTCTAGCATTGATAAAAGGGTTATATGTAGTAGTGATAGTAATGGAGGGATAAATTGAGAACTAGTTCGAAGATATGAAGCTATGATTCTATTAGGAGATCAAATACCTTTTTAATTGTCATCATCTACTACAAAATTGTTAAATTTTGAATGGTAAGTGAGGAGATTAGACCACACACTCATTCATAGGATGGTTTGATACTTTATTTTCCTTGATTATTTTTCCTCTTCTTCTCCTAGACAATCTATAAAGAGAAGAGAGAGAGAGTTTTTGGGAATTTTTGATCTTGTGATGATCAGTTTTTCACAGAATAAATTATGTTATAATCTAATTTTAACTTGTGATTCATCTAATAATTAAGAGGGAATTCATGTACATGAAGACATCCATGCATTATTGTCCACTGTTTAATGAAATGAATGTGTTTTTATTGAGACATTGAGTGAGAATCCTAGAAAAGTTGAGTGCTAGAGGTAAAACCCTGTAGTCCGGTGATAATTAGTGGAAGAACTGATCATTATAGAGCTAGTTTTTTTCTCATTGACATTTTATCCCTTTCTCTACTTGTGTTTTATATTTATCATTTCGTGTTTACTCTTCCAGTTCACTTTTTACCCACTCAATATATGTTTTTTTAAAACACTGTTAATATTTATTTTACTGCTTTTAGAATATTTAAAAACACAAAAATAGTTTTCGAAAGACCACTAGGGTATTCGACATCTCTTCCTTGAGAGAGACCTCAAGGTTAGCCACTATTCTATATCTCAGTTTTTTAATGTATATTTGACCATCCTCGTGATAAGGATGAGTCACTTTATTATAACTTTTATATTACCCTTTATTTTCATATAATTCCATCATAATAATATGAAAATTATAAATGGATTAATACTTATTGATCATGAACATTAACCATGATTTAGATAATTGTTAATAAAAATGGACGATATTAATGTTCAATATAATTTCATTGTCATTTAGGTTGAAAATAACATAACTTTTTTATCCCAAATTATTAAAGGAATATATAAAAATAAAAACCATATAACTTATTATACTTTACTACATTATGGGAATTTTATGATAGATAAATTAATAGGGTATAAACTTATATCATTTCGTGTGTTCACAAATCCACTATGGTATAATTCTTAAAAAAGTTAATCTAGAAGTATAACATCTTGGATGGGAAGTGCATTTTTGGTGAACTATAGTAAAGAATAAAAATAATGAATATGAGATAAAATCCATACTCTAGAGATATTTCAAGAATATATTTATCTATAAATATTTTCCTCGCACTATGAAAATTAAAAAGAATATATAGTTTCTATAGATAAAGAAAAAGGATGATGAGTTTGTTGCAACAGACATATCTCATTATACATGGTTAGTAAGACATGAGTTTTTATTTATCATTGAACCTAAGAGTAAATTATACATATTATATAATAAACTAGATCCATGAATTTATATTTTTTTAGTCATTCATAATTTTTAAATTTATGTGGAGATTTTTATGTATTAAAAATATCAAAATGGAGTTAAAAATTTATTTTCGTCTCAAAGATTTATAATATTATGAAGTGAGAAAATCAATTTGGGAGGAAACTAATAGAGTGTATAAAAGGAATAAAGTTAAATATTCTGTATATTTTAGTCATGGAATAGAATATAATGATAATTTCTTGAATAGATCTAAGAGGTACCATAAATTTACAAAGAGTGATTATTAATCTTTGCAATGTTGGTAATGAATATATCAAGAGTAAAAACTGTGCATGCTGGGATTTAAGAGTATGAAATGTTTTCTGAATATAGAAAGAGAGGTGCAATTCTTGAGTTTTAATTAAATAGGTCGTTATGGTAATAAATTCCCTAAGGGAAGCATAAGGAAAACCAACTTCCCAAACTAAAAAATCGTCAACTTCAAGTTTCTCTATATTCAGTCATGATAGTTCAGTTAAAAAAACTCAATGAAGTTATCAGATATATAATATTTTTTTAATAAAGGTATGTAACATCCCGGATCTAGATACCACTCAACTGGTGCCCCGTACCCAGTTGGCCACATTGTCTCAAGCGCATTTCCCCAAACACTAGAGGCAGTCGACTAGCAGCGAGGGACTAGGGTGTGATAGTGGGGAAACTACGACCTCATTGGAAAAGTGTAATGCAATAAAATAATTAATAATACAATAATAGAAGAAGTAAAAAACATAAAACTAAAGTAAACAACATAAGACTTCTTTTAGAAGTAACCAAACATCATTCTGTACAAAAGTTGATGCAACATGTTATGTTCTAAGAAAACATCCAAAACAGGTATATAGTATTAATCCACAATATATGTTCCAAAAGTACCAAATAAACAAAAGAATCTAATAATCATCACAAGCCTCATCTCGGTCCAATGCTCTCCTTCTCCTAAACATCATATCAAAAACTAGGAGAAGGGTGCTTACCCTGGTCAACCCCTACAATCATATAATCTATTTGGGCCCAAAATAATGACCCAAATAGGGTGTGAAATTAAATCCCAATAAGAAACCACCAAAGATCTATAATGATAAATCCATGAGTATATATAATAGGTAGTTCACAATAGTGAAATCAGTAAATAGAGGGTACTCAAAAGAAAGCACAACCGATGTCTCAAAAGACAATATAAACAAGTATAAGTGAAGACCAAATCCAAGATTGTGATTTGGCTTGGCAGACACTTCATAAGTCATCCATTTCATTATTCAAGTTTATTTAATTATAAAAATTCTTGAGGTCCAACCTAGGCCTGATGACCCCCCATATAAGCAACATTCAACTTGTGATATATAACCAATGCTAATAGAGCCTGACCTTGAAATCCCTCAATGGATTCAAGGCTGGCTCGACATTAAAAAAAGTCTCATGTCCCTGACCACCACATCCATGGATCTCTCAAGGATTTTATATAATTAACCTCTTGATTATATCCATTGTATTTTAACTAATACAATGATCCACCCAAGGGATATGAGGTGTAATTAGTCACATGAGCCCGGCCTTGTCTTATAATCGAGACCGTGGTTTACCCATTTCTAATTACCCTATATTAATCATATCATACAAGAATCCACATGTAAATTAAATTATTACATGGATTTAGTATATTAAATCACATGGGAACATATCATATAATAAGCAACACATGTGAATTAAACTATCACATGGTTTAACCCTAATAACTCAAGTGGACAAAATTCATATACAAATCAACACATGGTAATTAAACCATCACATGGATTTAATTGTAAATCACTCACATGGGAACAATTTACATAACAATATTATTATGTAATATAAACCATTAAAAGGCCTTAGCATAACCTAACTCATGTCGGTTGGTTCATATTTAGAGAAAAAAATTCCAAATATGCTTAAACAAGTATAGGCATAACATGGGGAAAAGGGGAAATCACTAATCCCAAACCCTTAATCAATTAAATCAAAATTTATAAAATCTTTAATTCTATTATAAATATAATTCATACTTGACAACCCAATAAGGGAAACAAGTCATGCCTCATAGGCAACCTTGGCCAAATGACCATAAACGATCATTCCAAGGGAAACACACCCACAGGGTGGCCCTTAATCAAGGTAAAAAAACCTAATTCATAATTTAAAATAGTTATTTGATTACCTAAACAATAATAAGAAAAAATAAGGATAAATTATAAATCTAGAGACACCCAAAAAATGGGCACGTGACACTGCAATATATATAAACATTCTGAAAATTAGCAAAAGGCGCAAGACCACCTACATCATAGTCGTACCACTATCCTTTTCCAACATCGACCACTAATTTGACCAAGAATGAGATAGATCTATAAAACAGGTATAAATTCTCAACCTTTGATAAGTAGGTCAAGAGAGGAAATTAGGAAGAACAGATCAAGAAGAATCAGGAGCTTACTGATTTGGTTCAAACGACTCTGACGATGATCAAATCAGAGTTCAGATGGAGATTTAGGAGGAAATTCTTTCTCCGAAGCACTTCTCATGGAACCCAGATGAGACCTACATCCATTTTCACAAAACAAAACTACTGCCTAATTTATTCAAAAAAAGAAAGGTACATGGAGTGTACTGGAAACTAAGCGCTGTGTCCTTACATTTTTCATATAGGTCCTGGCTAGATCATTACATTCCATGTACTAGGTAGTACATGGTGTGTACCCATATTACACAGCATGTGCTAGAAAATACATGGATTTTAAGCCTCTTTTTACTTTATTTACTTAAGTACAACAGAAAAATAAAGACCCATACCTCAAACGAACAACCGAGTTCTTATAAACACCCCCCTTAAAGAAATTTTTCCCTGAATCTACCTTCCAAGGATGGTGAAGAAAAATCAAAGAAAACTTTGGACACTTTGATTGTAAATTAGTCTCCCTCTCTCAGGTCCCGTCTAGTACTCGATTTTGATTCAATAACACCACTACTTAAGGAACATGCCGGTCACAGAGAGCATTCGTTCTATGATCAAAAATACAAAAAGGATCCTCCTCAAAGGTTGAATCTACATGGAAATCAACCTCCTCAGGTTAAAAAGTGGGATACTGGTCTGAAAGGTAATGTCACAACTGAGATGTGTGGAAGACATTGTGCATATCCTTATGCCTCTGAGGTAACTGAAACCAATTGGAAACTGGACCAACTCTTTCCAAAATCTTGAATGACCCAATATATCTCGATGAAAGCTTTCCCAATCTCTTGATCATCTTGTGTGCCAACCTCAGTGCAACACGTAGGAAAATTAAATCCATATCCTTGAACTCTTGAGGTCATCTACGACGATCGAGAAAAGATTTCATAATGAGACTACATAGCATTCATCTAGTTCCTAATCACTTGAACCTATTTAGTGGTCTCATAGACAGGACGAGGTCCCAACATAGCTGCCTCTCCTACCTCCAGCCAACACATGGGTGATCGACATGACCTACCATACAAAGCCTCATATGGAGCCATCTAAAAAGTATCATGAAAGATATTATTATAGGTTAATCCAAATAGGTGTATGTTTCTCTCCCAAGAATCCCCAAAATTCAGGATGCATTCTTGTAGCATGTCGTCCACCACCTCAATCATGTACTCTGATTGGACATCTGCCTAGGGTTGGTAAGATGTGATCAGAAGCACATGTGTAACCAAAAACCTCTGTAGATCTTTCCATAAATGATATGTAAAATGGGTGTCCCTATCTAAAATTATGTAATGTGAACCCCCATGTAGTCATATAATCTCACATGTGTACAACCTCCCAATATTATCAACACTGAAGGATTTCTTGCTTAGTAGGAAGAGCACAAACTTTGTGATCCTGTCAAGAAAAACTCACAAGACATCATTACCACGAAACCTTCACCATTGTAAAACTACAAAATCACACCCCTGAGTGTTCTAGTGATGCTACCAGTGTGATTTTCCTTTAACTGGGTGAACCCAAACACATCTGAGGTCATAACAGTGGCCTTATAGAAAGAAATGGTCGAACCTTGATTGACCTTATCAAAATCGGTCACACAATCTTCTATGAAAAGAAATTTCAAAATTTCACACCACACCCACATAACTGTTGGAGGTTTTAAAATGGATCAATAAAACCATACACAAGGAATAAGAAGGATAACAAGTCAAACGACCGACTTAAACATTTAGGAAGATCTTTCCACAACATGAGGAAAAGCATAATTTCAAAACCACCCTACCAGAATCATTACCCATTTTCAAAGAATCACATATGAGAATAACTATAAGGTTTATATTACCTCAGATTCATTATCTCAGAGTATGAGGAACTCACCAAGGTGGTCTATACCCCCCGTTACAAGTGAGACTTTGCTATAAGGCCATAAGTACACATAAGAACACTGACTGAACCTAGAGCAGCGTCCAACTGGTGGTCATGTCAAAGAAAGCGGTAGGTATATAGAGTCCATAAAAGACATTCCAACATAGAAACCCAAGTATCACTCAAGATTAACCAAGACTCACCAAAACCATGCATCCTGTGCACAACACGGAAATAGATTCCGAACGAACTCAACAACTTTCAACTGTAGCTTGGAGTATAACCGACACTATATTAGTGCATCTAAGATGATTTCAAGATAGGTAACTTGCTCATATCTTAAGGAAAAGCACAATTAGATAATTTAAAGGATTACTAAAAAGGATTGATGAACCACTACTGGTCGACCTCCTAAAAGAGACTCGACTACACTTGCCGATGCATCATCATTTAACCGACCACAATGACTTTATCAAAAGGAATTTCTGTGATAGCTCACACTAAACCACCGAGGTCCATCCATGATCATTGTTTCCTCACAAGGGATACACTCATATCCAATTGAAACAATATCATTATACCAAATAAGCATCAACATGAAGTAGTACTCACAAGTTTGAAAGGTATTCAAGTAGAATTGACCATTTCCGAATGGTCCCTGATTGTGATCCTTCTACCTCGAAGGTCAAATTTTAAACAAAATTGAGATAACGATCCCTAACTAGAATATTTATATACATTAAAAAGAAGGAACAACCACTCTCAGACGAACTAGTTCATAACCAACATAAATACACAAGTTTCATTCCACGAACCACGATCACCATGTCATATCACATGGAATTAAAGAAAAAATTAAACCAACTGGTGTCTCAAAACACCCAAGTCCCAAAAATTTCTCCCAAGTGGTGGGATGAACTTGGTTCCACAAAGCTCAGGTTACTATAATTCAGAGATAACCTGGGGAAATACACAAAAACTCAAAGCTTAATGATTTCACCAAACTCAACACCTCATTTTTAATATTTAACACTCGATGGGTACTGTGCATGTCAACATATACTCCCCCAAGTTTACAAGATAAAATGGAACATTCTGGGTACAATTCATAGGCTTTTCACCCTATGCATCCTAGTACTAGATGGCTCATGTAAGAACTGGATCCATATAATATCATAAAAAAACCATTTATATGGATGACACCGTACCAAGTCTCATATAATTGATATAAATAGAGGTTCACACATCCTCCTAAGCAGTTGTCCATGCTCGAGGCATGTCTAACATGCTAAACCGAGCATTACCCAATGATTATTCCTAGATCAAGGGTTAGGATACAATGATCACCTCTCCTAACTAGGGTGTCCTCTTTAATGACTCAAACGTCCTACTAGGGACAATGACACCTTAGTGGTACCAATTTTGGAAAGCTCTACGATAGGCTAGCCCCTTACAAAGAATAAGCATCATAACACTAAGAGGTATCCTACTTGGGATCCTCTAGGTAGCACAAGTGAAGGCATCCAACATTGGATCACTAGGTAAAAATTAAAAAGAGTAATTCTACATGGGATCTTCAAAATATAAACAACAAAGTCATCCTATAATAGTGATCCTTGAAAACGGAACACAAAATAGTGATCCTACAAGAGAATCCCTAGAAAAACATGTAAGAAAATCCATTCCTTATGGGATCCTTGGTAACCATATATAAGATAGAGACATCCTACATAGGATTATATAGGTTGAAACATAAGCATAAGAATATTACACGGAATCCTAAATATCAACTCGTATCATGTCCTCATAGTCTAGGACACATATCACAAGGGTTATGTCCTCAAATCATAGGTCATGAGAGAGAGATCACAACTCATCTCAGATCACAGTTCATAACTAGGTTGGTCTGAACACCCAACCCTTCATTCATTCCAATTTCACTCTCATATGACAACTAAAAATGTTAATTAGAGGAAGAACCGATACATTTAGAAAAAATCCCCAAAACACAGATTAGGAGTCCTCAGAACGCTCCACAGGTTTCACCATTTCGATCTACGTGAAAAACTACTTAGAAAAGACTACTCTTAGGTCCAAAATTGATAAAGTGGGATAAAATAGAAAAATGACCTTAAATGGTATGAGAATACAAGTACACAGTGTGTAGAAACCCCACATGGTATGTAACCTCAAGCAATTACATAGGTGTGTACTCTAGTTGGCCTAGGCATGTAAACATCCCAGGTACATGACATGTCTTCCCAACACATGGTATGTACTCAAGTTCTCCCTTAGGGCCCTGTACTTCCACATGACCAAAGTCACACATGTCCCACCTATGTAAAACTACATGGAGTGTATCTCCCGTACACGATGTGCACTAACAAAAAACCAAAAACCCATGTTCTCTCTCACACTTTCAGACACATGGTAAATTACCACACGATGTGTACTCTGAGTACATGGCATGTAATTAAAAAAAGTTCTCTCTTCCAGAAAAAAAAGAACACATTGTGTGTGTTCATAGAATCACATGCCGTGTTGTCTGGGTTTCCGAATAGTAAGCCTCAGAAACTTCCCCGGAACCCCTGGTTTTGAAAAATAAAGCAACAATGTGCCAAATTATGATTTGTTGGGGCCCATACTCCCCAATAATCAAATATTGGAATCCACATATAGCACATAATAACACAACATATATCTCATGGATGAAACATGATCCACCCAAATCCAATCCAAGAGGGACCATACTCCTCAACGACCAAAGTTTAACATCCATCCAATTAAACCATAACTCGTACCAATACAACTATCACAACAATAGGAATATATATCACAATACCTATCACAAAAAACACACATATCTAGAAGGACCTCTATCACAACAACATGAAATCAATAATTCTCTCTAAATGGCATGGTAATAATGAATGGCATGTGGTTTCTAACAAGTACCTATATGATGCATGAGATAGCATAACCTCATCTCATCGGGTTGCAACAATATAGAACCACAATGATATCAACAATAATAGAACAATACAAGTGAGTCACCCAATGATAAAATCATATCAACTGTAATAACTCAAAATCCAAAAAACAGAATTCAATTTGAGAAAATTTGGGCTGACCCTACACGCAGGTTAGTTACTCCTAAACACAAATTAGTACCAAATCCCTTAAATTTCATTCTATGTATATCATCTCCAAACAATAAAGAAAACCAGAAAAGAAATCCCTTGATACCACTTTGTAACATCTTGATCTGGATGCCACTCAATTGGTTCCCCATACCCAGTTGGCCACATGGTCTAAAGCACATTTCCCCAAATGCCAGAAGCTGTAGACTAGCAATGAGGGCCTAGAGTGTGATAGTGGAGAAAATATTCTCTCATTAGCAGAGTGTAACGTAGTGGAATAAATAATAATAAAATTGAGAAATCAGTAAACAACATACAACTAAAGTAAAAACTAGAATACTAATATTACAAGTAACAAAACATCATTCTATACAAAATACAATGCATCATGTTATGTTCTAAGAAAACAGACAAAACAGGTACACTACAGTAATCCATAATATATGTTCCAAAAGCAACAAAGAAACAAAGTAAGCTAAGAAGAATCAGAATCCTTGGATCAATCCCATTCTCTCCTGCTCCTAAAAAATATATTAAGAACCAGCAGAAGGGTGTTTTCCTTGATCAACACCTGTAATCATATAATCTGTTTGTTCCCAAAAGCATTCCCCAAATAGGGTGTGAGACTAAATCCCAATTGGCAACCACCCAAGATCTATTCCAATAAATCAATGAATATATATAATAGGTAGTGTAAAATAGTAAAAATATTATATAGTGGGTACTGTATGCACAATAGATGTATCAGCAGACAATGTAAACAAGTATAAGTGAAGACCGAATCCGATCTTGTGCTTTGTCTTGAAAGACGCATCATAAGTAATTAATTTCATTATTCAAGTTTATTGAATTATATAAAATTCTTAGGGTATTACCTAGGCTTGATGATCCCCTATATAAGCAATATTCAACTCGTGACATATAACCATTGCTATTAGAGCTCGACCATGAAATCCCTCAATGGATTCAAGGCTCGCTCGACATTTAATAAAAAGTCTCATGGTCCTGACAATCTCATTCATGGATAACTCATGGATTTTATATAATTAACCTCCTTATTTTGTCTATTTCCTTTTAACCAAGACAACGATTCACCCAAGGCATTTAAGGTTCAGTTAGTCACATTTTCTCAACCTTGTCTTATAACTGAGACTCTAGCTCGCCCATTTCTAATTACCCCTTCTTAATAATTTCATACAATAATCCACATGTAAATTAAAATATTACATGTATTTAACATATTAAATCATGTGGGAAAATATTATATAAAAATAAACACATGTGAATTAAACGATCACATGGTTTAACATCAATAACTCACGCGGGAAAAATTTATATACAAATCAACACATGGGAGTTAAACTATCATATGGATTTAATCATAAATAAATCATATGGGAAAAATTTAAATAACTATCCTATTATGTAATCTAATCCATTACAATGCCTAATAATAACCTAACTCATGTGGTCAGGTTCACAATTGGAAAAAAACATTCCAAACACGCTTAAACATACATAGACATAACATGGGGCAAAGGGGGAATCACTAATCTTAAACCCTTAATTGATTAAATCACAATTTATCACAATTTCAATTCCATTATAAATTTACTTCATACTTGAAAACCAAATAAAAGAAAAAAGGCATGACTCATAGGCAACCTCATCCAAACGACCATAAACGGCCATTCTAAGGGAAAAACACCCATGGGGTAGCCCTTAATCAAGGTAAAAAAGATAATTAATACTTTAAAACACATATTTTATTTCTTAAAACTCAATATGAAACATTAAGTGTAAATTATAAATCAAGTAACACCCCGAAAATGGGTGCAAAACACTCTAGAAAATATAAACATCATGACAATTTGCGAAAGGCACAAGACCACCTACCGCATAGTTGTACAAATATCATTGTCTAGAATTGGCCTATAATTCAACCTAAAATGGGGTAGATCTAAAAAATGTGTATAAATGATCAAAATCCGATAACTAGGTCAAGAGATGAAATTAGGAAGAACGAATCAAGAGGAATCGAGAGCTTATTGATTGGGTTCAAACGCCACCAATGATGATCGAATCAGAGTTTGGATAGAGATTCAAGAGGAAATTCTTCCTCCAACACACTACCCATCAAACCCAGATGATTCCTCAATCTGTTTAAAAAGAAAGATTTTACTGATCAATTTAGCCAAAAAAAAGAAAATTACATGGCATGTACTGGAAACTACACATCGTGTCCATACATTTTCTATACAGGTCTTGGTAAGACCATTACATGCCATGTATTGGGTAGTACATGGTGTGTACCCATATTACATGGTGAATTCTTAAAAATACATGGTGTTTAAGCCTAATTTTACTTCATTTCCTTATGTAAAATATAAAAATAAATATCCATACCTCAAATAAAAAACCGTGTTATTGCAAGGAATATATATTATTTGATTTTATATCAACACATTTTTTTATATATTGAACATTGATGCTGCATATGAATATACTATGTTAGAGGATATATATTGATTTATTAGTAAAATAATAAATATAAAATCTATTACAAAAAAGATATTAAAATCATGACATATCACTATTTTTAGGTTAAAATTACCTTTAAATTCTATGATTTTTACTTAGTGTAATTTGATACTTTTCTGGGAATGGATTAACTCTAATCACTTAAGGAAGATATTATTTTTTTGGATGAAGTGTTCAAATTAACCACCTTGATTTTCATGAATGAAATTCCTTACATGATATCTTCTTATGGTATAAAATTGTTATTAGTAGAGGATGGGCTTGCATGTCCAATTAAAATAATGGATCTAGATGAGGGAATAAATATAGAAGATGTTAACATTGTGTATGAGTATGAAAATTTATATTTAAAAGTATTTATATTACCTCTCCCAAACCATGAAATAGATTTATATATTGAACTTATTATTAGAGCTCAACCCATACAAAAAATAGTGTATCATATGGAGCCAGTTCAATTAGAGGAGTCAAGAAATTAACTACAAGATATATTATAGAAAAGGTTTATTCAACTTAGTGTATCAACATGGGGTGATCTTTTATTTTATTAAATAATAATGGTAAAATTAGATTATATATTGATCATAAATATCTTAATAACATAATGATTAAGAGTAAATATCATTTACCATGAATTAAAGATTTATTTGAATAATTTTAGGGTAATTAATATTTTTATATAATTGATCATAGATATGGATATCATTTGTTGAATGTATGTAAAGATGATATATTGAGGATCACATTTTTGACAATGTATGGGCTCTATGAGGTTGTGTTAATGAAGTTTGTTCTCATACATTAACCTATAATATTTAGGGATTTAACAAATATATTCTTCATAAATCACTTAAACTTGATTATGGTAGTAATTACATATGATGTTCTACTATATTCTAAAATATAAGAGGAGAATTAATATCATCTATTTTTTTAAAACATTTTAATGTAAAATTTTTTATTCCATGTTTAGAAAGTATAACCTTTGGTTGCAACAAGTAATATTTTTGTGACATGTTTTCTAGAGTATATAGATTTTTGATTATCCATAGAAGGATATGAAAATTAAATAATGCTTATGTTAAAAAATGGAGATAGAGATCTATAGTTTCTTTAAATTAGATTTTATTATCAATATTTCATGAGAAATCATGATTTTTTAGTCAACTAACCTAGAAAACATGAAAATACGTTTAGTTTAAATGTACCAAAGACCATAGAGATTTTTTGTGGACTTAATCAAAACATAAATTCTAGAGGAGAAGGTTTTTTCACATATTTTAATGATTTAAATATTGGGAGTGGTTGTCACTTTATACAGAATGATAAATAAATTAATTCCACATTATACCAAATGAATAATTTATAATAAAATTATGTTACTCAGTAGTTAAAGTTAGCAACAATTATCTTATCTATACAGATATGATGTTATTTCATTTTTAGTGAATGATGTGATATAAATACCGACCATAAAATTATGAAATATATATTCGCTAAAAAATATTTGAACTTTAAGGATAAGAGATTGTTGTAAAATATAAAAAACCATGATTTAACCATACATTATCATATTAGGAAGATGAAAACAGTGGATAATGTGTTGAGTAAAAAGGGTTATAAACCTTTATCATTAATGATAATTGAATAAATAAATTATTAAATGATTTGGAAAAGTTAGACTTTATAATTATAAGGTAAGGGTTAAAATCATATATTTCTTATATGGTTAATCAATAATCAGTACCAACAAAGAACAAGGGAGAATTATTTGGATATTTATGGGTTAGAAAAAAGAATTGATGCAATTTAAGATAGTGAGTTTCTTCAATTTATCATCAATATGGATATAGTCTTATGTTTTAAAAAGATATTATATATTAAATATTTTCCCAATTTAAAGGATGAATCATTAGAAAACACATATAGCCCATAATTTTCTATATATCTTGGGAGTTCCAAGATAAACAAGGATATTTAAGTAAACTAATGACAGGATAACATGAAATGAGATATAGATGATTATATTTGAAGATATATGGCGTGTAAAAAATTAAAAGTTAAGTGAAATATACCCAAAGTGATGAAATGACCATTACTCATACCTGTAAGTATATGGTATAATATTATAATAGATTTCAACACAATACTTACAAGGACATTGATAGCTAATTAAAATATATAGATTGTGATTTTTTATCTAATAAATTTAACTCATTTTTAGATAAATTTGATGAGTTTTCTATTAATGAACTTGATAAGATATATATAAGGGGAATAATGAAGCTTCATGGTATACATATCTCTATTTCCTTTGATCGTTTTTTAAGAATTACATTAAAATTCTTTAGGAATTTTTAATAGTCATTATGTATAATGATATATCTTGACACTACTTATCAACCCATGATCTATGGAAAATATTAAAATACAATCCAAATATTGATGGATACACTAAGTATTTTTGTCTTAATTTCTAAGGAAATTTTTTTCAACACCTTAATTTGGTGAAATATATTTATAATAATTATAATTATTCAATTATTCATGTTCCACCATCTAAGGATCTATATGAATTGAAAATTTAAACTCTATCTAGTTGGAATGATTCTAGTGAGAGGATGTTATTAAGTCCAGATTTGATTCAAGAGATAACAAAGATGGTGAATGGAATACAAAAACATATAAAAGTGGCTTAGAGTAAAAAGAAAACATATCTTGATAATATTAGATGTGTTTTTAAGTATGAAGTTAGTGATTATTTATTTTTGAATATATATTATTAAAATGGTTCCATTTTATTCCTAATGAAATTAAAACTAAGTCCATGATATATTAGTTCCTTTAATATATTATATATAATTTGATTAATGGAATATCATTAAGATATTCTACCCATAATATTCCATGTTCTTGTTAATTTTCATGTTTTTCTATATAGGATGTATTTTCTGGAAAAATCACATATTCTAAGAAGTAAAAGAGTTAAAAAAGATCTAAAATTATCTTATGAGGAAATAATGTTTGAAATTATAGTTTATGAATATTGAATATTTACAAACAAGATGACCAAAATTTTACAGATAATATAGAGTAACCACAAGTTTAAAGACGTAACCTGGGAGTCACTACTCTATTGGGCTCATCATTTTCTCAAGGGTATTAAATTTTAGAATTTATTTTAACTCTTCAAAACACCTATATATAAAGAATTTTTAAAATAGTCAGTTTGTGGACATTCCCATGAGGACACAATTGAAGTCCCAAATTCATCAATTCATTTTTAAAAATTAATCAGAACCTTTTTACAATAATGAATTTATATAAAAAATAGTTATTATTTTAACTAAAAAAATATTAATTGAGTATAGAAGTATAAAATTATTTTTTAAGGATGATTTTTATATAGTAGTTAAATATCATTATTGTATTAACTAGATTAATTTAATTATTTAAAATATTTTAAATGTAATCAGCATAAGTATAATCTTCATTATCTAATACTAATTTATCAAATGAAATTATCTTATACCCTGAATAAAATTAAATTAAAGTGCATTAAACATAAATATTCAGATTAAAATGATAAATCTAAACCATTATTCACAGTTCCACTCTTTTGGATTAACCCCTTATTAATCTCCTTTGTAAAATAATCCATAAGAAATAATATAAAATCTAAAAAAACATAAAATTCTAGCTATGAAGATAATATAATCAAATAAATTCATTCATAATAAATTTTTTATTTAGAAATTAAATACTCATTATTTTACTCATTATTACAAAACTCTTAAATTGATTATCAAATTATAATTGATTGAACATAAATTATAAATGAATAAAACATACCAAGAATAAAAAAACATCAATAAAATCTTTCATGAAAGTAGATTCAATAATAAAATAAAAAAATTTCCAACTCACTTCATCTCTAATAAAAAATTATTAAAATCTCACAAATAGGAATAAAAAAACTATTAAATTTTAAAGTATCAAAATTTATTTTTTAATTTTAATATTATATAAATAAAAATACTGTTAATGAATCCATTATGTTTTGTTAATCACCATGAAATAGAAAATGTATTTGTATCATGAAACTGGATGATTCATTATCAAACCCTAATAAAATGTCTTCTATATGTGATTTAAAATAGTATCTCTTGACCTTAGGATAAACCATGATGTGTTTTCCATATCTTGTAAATTTTTCTTAAAATTTTAAAATAAAATTTTTAGCGAATATTAAATTAAAAATAGTTAAATTATTTTTCTTTTATATCAAAATTAATTCCTAAAAAAGTATTTATTTTCAACACATTAGTGTGACCACTTCTTAGAATGATCATATCACACAATTTGTTTCATTTATATTCCCACATGAAAAACATTCATTCTTTGGTAGTAGTTTTTTTTGGGATCAAACCAACTATGGTGTTGCAAATATGTAACTATGGTTTGGTTTCGTATTTCATTATTTTATATATTATAGACATATATAATTATATAATAAGATTTAATATACAAAAAATCACTAAAAACACATATAATGAGGCACTATAAGAATTATTTCAAATTAAAATATATATATATAATTAAATAAAAATATAAGTATCAAATTAAAAAATACTTGAACATTTTCTTTTCCCTAATAAAATATATTACGAAATATCACTAAGGAATTACCTCATTAATAGAATAAACAATCAATAAAGAAAATAACCAAATATTTATAAGTAATTTTCTTAATACACTTACAAAATTACTTAAAATTCCAAGTATTTAATCAAATCAATGTAAAAGAATAACATAATCATACTTTAATTTATTATTAAATTACATTAATAATAAAAACACTAATAATTATTTATTCAAATGATGATATTTTAATGATATTAATTTTTATTTCTACTTAATCACAACACACACTATTTTAGAAATTCTATTGTATTTTCTCCTTTTAAAGGATAAATATGACTATATATTTCTTATTTAATCCTTTTAAGTTAAACCCAACATAGTAATTTATATCACATTGATCAATCACTTCTCGAAAATAACTATAAAAATGTATTATTCACTAGCATTTATCGTCAGCCCAAGGTTATATTTTCATTTTTTATTTTTTTTTTCAATTTTTCCAACTAAAATGTGCTTTAGGTTGAATTAAAAAGTTATAAGTATTATCCATAATTCGAATTATATCAAGTAATTTTATTATCTATAATCATTTTAATAACAATGGATTTAAATTACAGAATAACTCTAATTTTAATCAATTTACGTTTAATGAATATAAATTATGTAATATTTCTTTATAAATCATTTCTTCTATCATGAATTAAAATATTCCCATCATTTTCCTTCAACTTTCAAAAAATCAGTCACATCCAAACAAAATGCTCCAAATATCGGTCATTTGAGAAAAAATATTGTGTTTTTTACCTCTATAAAACTCTCTTGCACTTATATAATTTATTTATTGTTATGTTTTTAAATAGCCTTGGATTAATTAGACTTTGGAATAGTTTTTTTAATATTTATATTTATTATTCTATTTTCTACATTATTTCATTTAATTATTTATAATGATGTTAGTTGATTTCGTTTAAGAAGATATTTTAACATAATAAAGATTGACCATAAAATGAGACTAAATATAATTATATCATTCATTTAAGTTTACAAAAAGTACTATAATATTCAGTAAAATATTGAAAATACATGGTTAAAAAGTATAATATATAGTAATAAAAAAATACCATGATTCTTTATGATCAGAATCATCTTACTCCTCATCCCTTCAATACCATCTAGAATTAGGGGAATATAGAGGGTTCTCACTATTGAAACATTTTTTTATATTCTTATGAAATTTATCTATTTTTGACATGATTTGGAGTGGTAATAAATAATTCACTATAGGATTGAGGTTGATAAAATCAGGTGGGTGGGCGAGGGTGGGGGTGGTGTAACACCCCCAAAATTTTAAAGTATGTTCCTCTTAAATAATTTATATTCATTAGATAGACTATATTTCATGAAACACTAAGTCTCTGTGAAACAAAACGTTATAGGATAAAGTTATAAATATCCATTAAACTTAAATTTTCCACTTCTGTCTTTGGAGTTTCAAAAAATGGTCATCTACGGTTGTGACCAGTAAGTTATTTGGTGTATGATAGAACCAACTTGTTTTTTTATGAATAGTAACATACCCTTATGAATAGTAATATGAAACTTATGAATAGTAAACCATATTATTATTATTTTATTTTCCTAAGTTTATAAGGTAATGAGATGTTGATTAATTTTTCAAGATGTTGAAAAATGCGTTATAGATTAAAAATTGTTATTTTTGAATAAATAATAAATTTAAAAAAAAATTAAATTTAAAATATTTAGAAAATTATTTTCAAAAAAAGGAGTTAATTTTTGAATTATAAACGTCAAAAAATGGTTAGGTTGAATTTTTGGGATTTTTCTAAAATACATGATTTTTCATGAATA
This sequence comes from Viscum album, assembly GCA_963277665.1. Classification (NCBI taxonomy): domain Eukaryota; kingdom Viridiplantae; phylum Streptophyta; class Magnoliopsida; order Santalales; family Viscaceae; genus Viscum; species Viscum album. The sequence goes on along the minus strand of OY728125.1, from coordinate 718,853,861 downwards.
GTAAAAATATAGTTTTGATTCTTCAGTAGTTTAATGACATCATAATGATGTAATAATTAAAATAAAAGGATGGTATAAATTTTTATAGTAAAATATTACATGAGGTGTCCCAAGTTTCTAAAACCATAGGAAAATACCGTGTGCAAGCCCATGGTTTTGCAGAAAACCCACTAATAAGGTGTCTTTTTAAATTAATTAAAAACACCCTTTTATTTACTATAAATTCCCAATCATACCTTCATTTTATTTCATTAAAAATCCATAATACTAGAAGTTATAGTAGTTTTAACTCCCTACGAATCCTCCCAAGGTGGCCTCAGGCCCCAAGGTCCCAATATTCATTTTTTGGGAATTACTCTTCAAAGTAAGGGAATATACTAGACTTCTCTTTCCTTAAAGATTTCTTTTTATATTTTCTATTTTATTATCAATTGGATTATGTAGGGATATGTCATACCATATTAACCTTTCTTTAAATGTTATTTAAGAGTGATGAGAGACCCTCTTTCTCACATCAAAATATTTTATGAAATTTTATGTGATGCCGTTAGGCTGTCGAATTTTTTTGAGAGATATCTCAATATTTCTTTTATTTTGAGTTCCTTTAATTTCTTATTATTTACTAATCTCCCCTCATAAAAATTATATGATAATTAAATTAACTTAAATTAACTGTAATTCTATTATGCTAATGGAAAATTTCATCATCATCTCTCTTTCCCCCTCCTCTTATACTAAAAATGAAAACATCGCCTGAGATGTGTTAATTTATCACATTCATGGATGACGAGTTATCAATTTTCATTAATATCTTCAATTATTGTCATGAATCTATTTTTATGGTTGAAACAAATAATAATATATTTATTTCATATTATAAAATATTCTGGAATCCTTACACCCTCAAAATATAAAATAATAATACAGAACAAGTTCATTATGAACAAAACTTCCAAGTAAATCAAGAGTTTATCATTATCTTTTATCAAGAGATTCATCCTCATAGTATGTAACCAAAATCATAATAAGTTAATTTATATATCTTTAAATTTCACTAATAATATATATTAATAATTTTTTATGCTTAACCACATTACAAATGAACTTCCCTTCATGAATACAAGTAAACCGATCATGAAAACCAAGGATGAAAATATTTCCAAACTAATAAAATTGAACCGATTGAACCCATGAAAAAGGCCATTAATGAACCAAATAAGGTTATAGGAAATAAATTAAATGTTTAGGAGGTTCTTTAATTATTAATTAATGAGTCTAAATTTTATTATTTAGGTCATTAAGATCAGTTAAAGAACACTTTCGGGTATAAGGTAAGGGATCATCTCTCATTTTTGTTCAAGAATTCCCCCAATATTGTGCCCTTTTATTTTTAATTCCTAATTATGGTGTATGTTTTAAAACCTCATCCATACTTACCTTATGATATCTAAATAATGTTATACCCACTTACCTTTCATTAATCCCTCAAAATAACACTTGTTACCACGCCAAAATGTTTGTAAGGGGTTTTCTCATCTCACTTTCATTTCCATGATATTTCCAATGTTCACCACTTATTTCTCGAATGTAGTGTTTGTGCACTACCATTGGTCATATAATACCATGAATATATTTATATTAAATGAATTAAATGATTCATTTAATGGTTATTATGTTTTGTTCATATGATTCAACTGATTATATTGCGATAAGGGACTTTGTCTCAATTTTCCATTTCATTGTGAATTACTTTGTATTTTTCACCTAATAACTCCTATGTTGTGTACCTAATGAACATTTGAGATCATTTTTCATTTGAAATTATATTCATATTAAATATCCATATTCTCATATCATGTATATGATTATTTTCTAATCCATATACCATTTTATATACAATGTTTATTTTGAATGTTGTTTTAACTATGGAAGTGTTGATGAATCCGTATCCTCTATTCTATACGGATAATGTAAATTCATATTTATATTGTATTTAATATATATTTATAAATAATAATTTGGACTTGTAGTGATGGTCGGGTCCCACTATATCCCCTCGATGTATCGATAGGTCTCATGAGACAAATCAGTTCGCGACAAACCCTTCGAGTTTGTTTCAAAAAATCAGATGGGTTTTTACCCACAAACTTAAACTGTTTTGATGGTATAGTGGTATCATGTTCCAGATACATGATTCCCAACTAATAATAATATCTATCTATTTTATTTTAGTAATTACTATCCATGAGGTTTTCACTATGACAAAATCAATGGATACAGTTTAATACTCAGTTTACTAATAGTGTGTGTTTTCCATTTAATCACCATGATATATTGATTATGTCAAATTGTTTATGATTCAATTATTATTGATTCATGATTCCACTATTTTTAACCCTTACTAAGCATTTGATCTCACCCATTTCAATTTATTTCCTTTAATAGGTTATAAATATGAGATCATTTATTGAGTTCCCATGGATGCAATTTTTAGTTTTAGTTGTGTATTGCATTTTGTTACATTTACCAATGTAGTTTGAGTTAAATCTATGTATCTAGTTTTTTCAAGGCTACTAAAATGATCGTTCCTTCAAGATTTTGTTTCCCTGTAAACATTCCAATATAAAAAATTAATGCACTAGATCCGAGCTTCTAGGGTCGGGGCGTTATAGTTGGTATCAGAGGATGTTTAATAGCAAACTTGAAAACTAGATTAGAAAATCTAGATTAGGGAACAAATCCCTGAGGTAGTATTTGAGGAAAAAAATAAAATAATGTCCTAGAATTTTGGTATGGGATAGATTATGTGGATATTTCTAGAAAATATATCTAGGTCTTGATACAAAAATGTAGAGGTGGCTCTAGCATAGATGTACCATGGAGTGAAAACTCTGACAAGGAGTTTTGGGCTTGACCCATGGAATCCTAGTACATGAAAATGGTCCTTTTTTAACTCTTGTTATTAATAATCCCATGATATATTCTTTGGATAATTAAAATTTTCTTTACAATCCATTATGAAGGATTATAATGTAAATTTTTTCTTAGTGAAACAATGTTTATGAGATTATGTATGCATAGAATTTTAATTTATGCTATGTAATTTTCTAGTTGTGATTATAAATTATGATTAATAACCTAATCTAGTTTATGAAATTATTTAGATATGGCTTAAAATGAAAAAAGGGGGATAAATACTTGTGTAAAATATAAGGATTTTCCCATGGATCAAGTCAACACCGTCAATGTTGGAGCGGATCAGATCATGACCATATTGGGACAACTTACTCAGATTGTGAAGAATAACCATGATACACATGTGTTTGATCGTTTCATGTGGCATAAGACCCCATATTTAGATATTCATGGAATTAAGATGCAATGAAAATGATAAGGTATTGCTTAAAGTATATTGTATAAAGGGTAAAACTGATTAATGGTGGTCATTTATCTAGAATAAAACTGAGGATGAAGAAACATAATATATGGAATGAATGATTATTAAGGAAATATTATTCGAAAAATATTTCCATCATGAGAAACGAACCGAAATGAAGAGGAAATTCCTTAGCTTAATGAAAAGGGAAGAAGAAAATGTTGTAGAGTATGGGGCTACCTTCAAAAGACTATCAAGGTATTCTATAGATTATATATGAGACTCGGAAGACAAGATATATCATTTATTTTAAGGTCTTAATATAATTATTCAAATGGCACTGGATTCTCAAACATTTTCATCATATGATGAAATTGTATGAAGTTCCATCAAAACAGAAAAGGAATTTGGTAGATCAAATTTGTTCAAGGGAAACCAAGATAAGAATTGGTGCTCTAATAATGAAGGATAAGGTGAATCACCAAAGAAGAACAAGGGAATGAATCAATTCCCATTACGTGAGAACTATGGATAGAATCATCTTGGGATATTCTTAAAAGGCACGAGAGTCTACTATAAGTGTGGAGAAAAGGGTCATTGATCTAATTAATGAAAGTGGAAGAAAAAAGTCGATTATGTTCAATGCTACAATTTTAGAGAGATGGGACACTATGAAAATGAGTGTCCTAAGATCCAAGGAAACTTTCCTAAAAAACTCCATGAGATCAAGGGAAAGAATATGCAATTAAGACTATGGAGGTTGAAATTTCCAATGATGTGGTGGTAGGTACTCTAATGGTTTACTCAAACTTAGCCAATGCATTATTTGATTCTAGATCATCACATTCATTTATATATTCCTAGTTTTAAAAGAAAATTATACATGTCCAATTTTTTTAGTAATGTAGTTATCAGTCAAAAATCCTAATGGATGTATCATTGAAACCAAGGCATGTCTATCAGTCCCCATCATGACACATAAACATGCTTTAGTTTCTAACCTTATTATCATACCAATGATTGACTTTGATATAATTCTTGGTATTAATTGGATATAAAATTATGATGATAAGATCTATGGTAAGAAGAATAGAGTTACAATTTTTGAAAATGGTATAGAATCCCTTATCTTTAGATCAAAAACCTCGCCATCTGATTCTAATCTATATCCAACCTCAATAGGTCTATATAATGAAATTTTTGTAGAGGAAGAGAACCTAATATCTATGGGTGAGGAAAGAAATATTCAAATTGAATATGTGTATATAGTGAAAGAATACATTGACGTATTTTTAGAGGATTTACCTGTACTTCCTTCAGAAAAAGAAGTTGAGTTCTGTATTGATTTAATTCCTGGTGCAAGACCAATATCAAAGACTCTCTATAGAATTACCACTTTGGAATTAGTATATCTAAAGAAATAACTAGAGAAATTGAGTAACAAAGGATTTATTCGACCTAGTTTTTCTCCATGGAGAGCCCCTATCTTTTTTGTCAAGAACAAAGATGGATCCATGAGGCTATGCACTAATTATGGGGAAATACATGATATTACAATAAAGAATAAGTATCATCTACCAAGAATTGATGATTTATTTTATCAAATTCATAGAGAACAATATTTTTCCAAGATTGACCTTCGATCTGGATATTATCAGTTGTGTGTGAGGAAGGAAGATATTCCAAAGACAACATTTCGAACCAGGTATGGGCATTATGAGTATACAGTGATTCCTTTTGGACAGACTTATGAACCCTCTGTATTCATGGATCTAATGAATAAATTTTCAATTAACATCTTGATAAATTTTTTGTAATATTTATTGATGATATACTTGTATACTTCAAAAGCTATAGAGACCATGATAATCACTTGCAGATTATTCTGAAAACTCATAGAAGAAATGAATTATATGGGAAGTTTATCAAGTGTGAATTTTGGATTCTATCTGTTTCCTTCCTTGGACACATTGTCTCTAAGGATGTAATATCTTTTGATCCTACAAAGACAAAGGCTGTTCATAAATGGACTACTCCAACAAACATAACTGAGGTACATAGTTTTCTTGGTTTAGCAGGATATTATTAGGATTTCATTCAGAACTTATCCCATTTATCCAACCCAATGACCAACCTCCCATAAAAGTGGTTAAGTTTGTATGAAAAAAGGAATGTGAAGAATGTTTTAAAGAATTGAAGAGAAGATTAGTGAATTCTCTAATATTGAATCTACCTTCTGGGAATGATGTATTTTTTATCTATAGTGATGTATCAAATAAAGGACTTGGTCGTGTCCCTATGTAGAATGATAGGGTGATTTCTTATGCATCTAGTAAGCTAAAAATTCATGAACAAAACTATCCAAATCATGATCTTGAGTTACCAGCAGTACTATTTTCTCTGAAGATTTGGAGACATTACCTCTGTGGAGAAAATTATGAGATATATATAGATCATAAGAGTTTTAAATATATCTTATCACAAAAATAACTCAACATGTGACAAAGTAGATGTATTGAGATACTAATGGATTATGATTTCACAATACACTACCTCCCGGAGAAGGAAAATATGGTGGAAAATGCTTTGAGAATAAAGTAACATGTAATTTTGAACAAGATGAGGGTTAAAAGGGATCCTATGTTCATGGATCTAGTAAATAGGGATATGGGAATTATCAAGGAAGGTAAAACATCACTACTTTTTCAAAAGTTTTCCAAACCTTATTTACTAAACATGATAAAAAGTTCTTAGGATAATGATGAAGAGTTTCAAATGAAAATTGAATCTGTAAATGATGGGATGATGATTTAATTCGTATATGAAGGTGGAATTTTTAATTTTTGAAAGAGGCTTTTTGTTCTCTCTATTCCTGAGCTAAAGAAGGAACTATTGGATGATGACCAGAGCTCTAATTTATCTATAGACCATGGTAGAACAAATATGTATAAAGATCTAAAGGAACATTTTTGGTGGGAAAACATGAAGAGGGATATTGCTGATTATGTATCGAGATGTTTGGTTTGTCAACAGGTGAAGGTGGTAAGACAACATCCTAGAGGAGTCATGAAACCCCTCTCTATACCTATGTGGAAATGGGATGATATTACGATGGAATTTTTCATAGGGCTTCCAAAGACTCTAAGAAAGAATGATGCAATATGGGTCATTGTTGATCATCTTACAAAATCAACACATTTTCTTACTATAAGTGAAGATTTACCACTTAAACATTTATCAAGAATATATATTAATGAAGTTGTAAAACTTCATGGTGTACCCCGATCAATTTTTTCTGATCGTGATCCCCATTTTACATCAAAATTCTGGAAAAGTCTTCAGAAGGCCCTAGATACTGATCTTTATTTGAGCACTACCTACCACCCACAAACTGATGGAAAATCAGAATGGACTATTCAAACTTTAGAATACATGTTGAGGTCTTGTTCACTTGACTTTCAAGGTATGTGGGATCAGTATTTACCTATCCTAGAAATTTCCTATAAAAATAGATTCCATTCAAGTATTCAGATTGAACCATATGAAGTGTTATATGGAAAGAGATTCCGTACACCAACATGCTGGGATTATGTTGGTGAAAGAAATCTCATAGGCCCAAACATTGTAGAGGAAACAACAGAAAAGGTGAAGATTATCCAAACCCATATCAAACTAGCTCAAAGTAGGAAATATATCTATGATGATAACTGAAGGAAGGATTTGGAATTTTGAGAAGAAGATCATGTTTTCTAAAAGGTATCTCTATATAAGGGTATTATACGATTCAATAAGAAGGGTTAATTAAGTCCTTGGTACATCAGACCTTTTAAAATTATGGATCGAATTAGAGCCATAGTTTACCATTTGGAAATGCCGCCATGTCTTTCCATATTTCACAACGTGTTCCATGTATCAATGTTAAGGAAAAACATGACATACCCAACACATGTACTCACCAATTAACAAATAGAACTTGTGTCGGATCTGTCTTATTGTGATGAGCCTATCAAGATTCTTGATACCAGAGAACAAGTATTGAGAAATCAGATGAATCATCTGGTAAAGGTTCTTTGGAGGAACAATAATATGGAGAAAGAAACATGGGAACCTAAGGATGTTATGAAGAAGAACCTCCCACATATTTCTAGAGGGATTTATACATAAAATTGAGAGGATGAAATTTCCGAAGGAGGGAATAATGTAACACCCCAAACATTTTATGGTATGTTCCTCTTAAATACATTCTATTCATTGGATAACCTATATTTCATGAAACACTAAGTCTCTATAAAATAAAACTTTATTGGATAAAGTTATAAAATATCCATTAAACATAAATTTTCTACTTCTGTGTTTTGGGTTTCAAAAAATGGTCATCTACAATTGTGACCTGTAAGTTATTTAGAGTCTGATAGAACCAACTTGTTTTCATGATGAATAGTAATATACACTTATGAATAGTAATATGAAACTTAAGAATAGTAAACCATATTATTATTTTGTTTTCTTAAGGTTATAAAGTAATGAGATGTTGATTAATTTTTCAAGATGTTGGAAAATGAGTTATAGATTTAAAATTGTTATTTTTGAATAAATTATGATTTTATCTAAAAATTAAATTAAAAATATTTAGGAAATTATTTTCAAAAAATGGAGTTTATTTTTTAATTCTACACGTCAAAAAATGGTTAGGGTGAATTTTTTGTTTTTTTCGAAAATACTTGATTTTTTCATGAATAGTAAAAATACAGTTTTGAGTTCTTAGTAGTTTAATGAAATTATAATGATATAATAATTAATATAAATTTCTGGTCTACTTTTGTAGAGTGAAATATTACATGAGGTGTCCCAAGTGGCTAAAACCATGGGCAAATACCATGGGAAAGCCCATGGTTTTGCAAAAAAACAACTAATGAGGTGTCCCTTTAAATTAATTAAAAAATATCTCTTACTTACTATAAATACCCACTCATGCTTTCATTTTATTTCATTCCAAATCCATAATACTTAAATATACAGTATTTTTACCTCCCTAAAATCCTCTGAATGTTTCCTCTATCCCCCAAGGACCCACCTTCATGTTTTGGGAATTATTCTTCAATGTAAGGGAATCTACCACCCTTCTCTTTTCTTAAACATTTCATTTTGTGTTTTCCATTTTATTTTAAATTGGATTATATTGTGATATGTAATTACATATTACCAATTATTTACATATTTTATAAGAGTTATGAGAGACCCCCTTTCTCTCATAAAACTATTTTATGAAATTTTAAGTGATTCCGTTAGGTAGCCGATTTTTCGTGAGAGTTTTCTCAATGTTTCTTTTATTTTGAGTTCCTTTATTTTCTTCTTCATTCATCATATCCCCTAAAAAAAGTGATATGATAATTAAATTACCTTACATGAAATGGAATTATATTATTCTAATGGAAAATTTCATCATCATCTCTCTTTCCCCTCCTCTTATACTAAAACATGAAAACACCATCCAAGATGTGTTAATTTATCATATTCAAGGACGACAGGTTCTCAATTTTCATTACCATATTCAATTATGGTAATGAAATTTTTTTTATGGTTGAATAAGATCATTATATAAGTATTTAATCATATTTAATGTTCTTTAATCCTTACACACTCATAATATAAAATAATAATACATAATAAGTTCATTATGAATAAAACTGCCAAGTAAATCAAGCATTTATCATAATCTTTTATCAAGAAATTCATCCTCATATTATGTAACCAAAATAATTATAAGGTCTTTTATATCTATTTAAATGTCACTAATAATATATGTTAACACTTATAGATGCTTAACCACATTACAAATGAACTTCTATTCGTGAATACAAGTAAACCGATCATGAAAACCAAGGATGAAAATGATTCCAAAATAATAAAATTGAACCTCTTGAACCCCTAAAAAGGACATGAATGAACCTAAAAAGGTTATAATAAATAGATTAAATGTTTAAGATTTTCTGGAATGATTAATTAATGAGTCTAAATTTTATTATTCAGGTCATTAAGATCAGTCAACGAACACTTTAAGCATAAGGTAAGGGATCCTCTGTCTTACTTTTGTTCAAGAATTCCCCCTATGTTGTGCCATTTTATTTTTAATTACTAATTATGGGGTATGTTTTTGAACCTCCTCCATACTGACCTTATGATATATAAATAATGGGATACCTCTTTACCTATCATTAATACCCCACAAGAACACTCGTTACCATGCCGAAATGTTTGTAAGGGGTTTTCTCATCTCACTTTCATTTCTGTGAGATTTCCAATGTTTGCTAATTATTTCTTGAAAGTGGTGTATGTGTACAAAAAGTTTTCATATAATATCATTATTATATTAATATTCATGGTATTAAATGATTCATTTTATGGTTATTATGTTTCTTCCATATGATTCGACTGATTACATTGTGGTAAGGGACTTTGTCTCAATTTTCCATTTCGTTGTGACTTACTTTTTATTGTGCACCTAATAATTTGTATGTGGTGTACCTACTGAAAATTTGAGATCACTTTTCATTTTAAATTATATTTATATTAAATATCTATATTCTCATATCATGGATATGATTATTTTCTAATCCGTATACCATTTTACATATGGGGTTTGTTTTGATTATTGTTTTGACTGTAGAACTGTTGAAAAATACGTATGCTCTATTCTATATGGATAATGTAAATGAATATTGCTATTTTATTGAATCTATGTATAAATAAGGATTTTGACTTGAAGTGATGGGTGGGGCCCACTATATCCCCTCTATGCATCGATAGGTCTCATGAGATAAATCACTTGACGACAATACTTTTGAGTTTGTTTCCAAAAATCAGACGGGTTTCTACCCACAGACTTAAATCGTTTCAACAGTATAGTGATATCATGTTTCAGATACATGAAATCCAATTAATGATAATATATATTTATTCATTTTTAATTATTACTATCCATGAGGTTTTCACAATGATGAAATATATGGATGCAATTTCATATTCAGTTTATTAATGACGTATGTTTTCCATTTATTTACCATGCCATAATGATTGTGTCAAATTGTTTATGATTAACTTATTATTGATTCATGATTATGCTATTTTTAAACCTCATTGAGCATTTTATCTCACCCCTTTCATTTTTTTACCTTCAACAAGTTATGATGAGGAGATCATTTATTAAGATTCTGTGGATGTAGGTTTTAGTTTGTGTTATGTATTGCTTTTTTTTCCTTTCCCAATGTAATTTGAGTTACATATATGTGTCTTGTTTCTTAAATACTACTAAAATTATCATTTCTTTAGGATTTTTTTCCTTGTAAACATTTGAATATAAAAAATTAATGCACTGACTCCAAGATTCTAGGGTCGGGGTGTTATAGGTTGGGGGTGGGAGAGTGGGGGGGGGGGGATTTATCCAAGGAGTAAATTGTTAAAATAATTAGTGCTCTTATGAAATATTTTGTACTAGGATAGAGATAGTTGGAATATGTTCAAGAGTTGTTGTGTAATAATTTAAGGGGACACACTGATAGTAGTAATTAATTTAGGAACTACAACAATAACATAATAAATGGATTTATTTGTTGATGTTTTTGGTACTATAGTAGATAACTGATCATGATATCATATAAGATTGATAAATATAAATTTTTTTAATATAATAATATCAAAACCCATAGAAATGGATGTTGTGACTGACCACCTTACTCTTTCTTTTCCTCATACTCTTCCCCTTTATAAAATACTTCTTTAATCATTTTTAAAGTACTACCATCATTTTTAGACTAAATAAATCAATAATTTTCTTATTTTTAAAGTATTTAGTAATTGAATTCTTAAAAAATCCAATATTTAAAGAGATATGTGTGAAATTTTCCTCCACGTGATCCCCTTTTATCATATGTGTCATTTTAAAAAATTGTTTATATTTTTTTTTGTAAAATTTTGAGGATGTCCTTATAAGTTTTAATAGAGGATATCGACATCAAAATAATTCACTACCCCTTATGTATCACCTTTACCCAACCCAGAGGTAGTGATAACACTATGAATGATTAGGAATGAAAGGTCCTTAAATAATTAACTGTTAGAGGTAGTATAATCATATTTTATTATAGGATTCATCAAAATAAACACCAATTTGTTATTATTTATTTCTTTATAAGGTTCAATCACCCAGGTATAATATAAATTTTTCACACAATATTTTTTGAATAAATTACCAAATGCGAAGACAATATTCCATGTTCACCTTGCATGAGGTCCTCTAAGTTTGAGTTTCACCCTACTACTTCCATAAGACATGATGGTCGAAATTATTAACATGATCTCTATTGGTCAGACTAGATTACTCAAGAGGGTGGGGGGGGGGAATTGATTATATATAATTTTTTTTGATAAAATTGGTTCTTTGAAAATTTTCCCCCAATTAAAAAATATAATCATAATCAATTTTTAGTGAATTTATAAATGTCCTGAAGGTTCAATTAATTTCTCAGAAGATTGATTATTTCTCATCAATACTAATCTAAAGATTAATATAACTTTTGAAACTAACCTATTGGTTCAAAACATTTATAAACATTTTCTAAAATAACTATCAAAGTTCAATTTAGTTTTATAAACAAGTAATAAACAGAGATTAAAACTAAAAGTAAAAGGCACCACTGATATAAACAAGAGGTTCAGTCTCAAGATGAGACTTACACATCTCTACTTGGTGATCACCTACCACCAAAAAGTTTAATTTAATAAATAATTTGATCCACACCCTAGATCTAGGTTCACAACAACACACATGGCTGTCCAGGTCACACCTGACCTCTACCACAATTATTCGTGGGAAAAAGACAAATAGGTTACACTTGAACTCTTCCATTATTCTATATGGGACATAAATAATAATGATGAGAGTGATTTTGAGGATAGAAAGTATCCCCCAATTATGCACAGAAGTCAGTGTGTGTAACATAATGATACACATACTGCTCAGAAATGTATGTAAATAAACAAAACAGAGCTAAAAATGTAGATAAAGGTTTAGAAGTCTCTGTGTGTTATATAGTGAAGCTCTGGACTCGTTTGATATAGTGTAAATTATGTTTTAATCATTTTATGGAAGTTGACTTTAAAACAGAGTATCGAAGTCTCTATGCTCTGGCTTCCAAATGTGTGAAAAGTTCACCTCCTTTGTTCCAATGATGTTCAGTGTATCCCAACAGGTTTTTCTTGTCTTTTCTATCCCCCTGTATGGTCTAGCTTTGAGTTCTTGGGATTTGGAAGTAATTTCGAGAGTTGCAGGAGTTTGCAGTTCTTCTGTTCTTTCTACATTTCAACACGTTGAATGATCCAGCTTGTAATTATTTTATACTTCGAGGTCCAATAGATACAAAGATCTCCCCATGTGCATATACCTCGTACTGTCTACTGATATTCCTACAGACAACATAAAATAATTTAAAAAACATTAATTTGTATAAATATGACTGTTAAATATAATTTTGAATTAATAAATTAAAAATAGTTTTTATGACTATCAGTGTGTAATAAGTATCGGTGACTCATTGGAATCAATCTGTTATCATCAGTCTATCAGCATCGGTGACTCTGTGTATCAGTGAGTCCTTTCCATCCGTATCGGTGACTCAGTATATCGGTACTTCCTTTGTTCTATCGATATGTATGGGCATCGGTGAGTCATCATTAGTGACTCATTTAGAACTTTAGTGTGTCACCCATCAGTGGCTCATTCATCAGTGTGTCGTCCATCAGTGACTCATCTATCGGAGAGTTGTCCATCGGTGAGTCATCCATCGGTGATTCGCTTAAACTATAGGTGCGACCAATCATCGGTGACTCATTCATCGGTGGGTCATTTGTTTTATCGGTGAGTCCAACATCCATGTCTTTTTCGATCAGTGAGTCATTCGATCGGTGAGTCCTTATCGGTGAGCCGACCAATAGTGACTCCCCTGAACTATCACCGCCAGGGGATCTAAAAAACATATAAATTGTTTGACTTACACAAAACACTACCATAATATGTGAAATTGATAAATAGATGTATATATACACTTGTAAACATATCGAAACATAAATATTAATGATTTATTGACTTATTGAACTATATTATACTATGTATCATAATTTTTCACTTATAAATATTCATTGACAAGATTAAATTGAGTTATAACTTAATATATGAATGAATAAAATTTGTATATTGGCATGATTTGTGATTAGAAAAACAAATAGTTCACAAACCCCCTTTTGATAATCACAAATTATGGCATTAATGAGTTATACAAAGTGTTAAGGAAAAAAAATTACTTGACTTAGAACACTAATAGGGAATGTGAATTCCCAACCGGACTAAGGCTTTCCCTTTCAACTGCCCCAAAATTATGGTATCAGAGGAAATATATATAAAAGGTTACTTTATATTAGAGAATTTTCATGCTCTGTATTTATATTAGAGAAGTTTGAGTAATTTTTATCAGAGGTTAGATATATACAGATATTATATTGATTATATTCTATGGAGTACATTCCATTGAGTACATTCTGTTGAGTACATGCCATTTTACCTATCCCAGAATTAGTCCCCCTTAGATTAATAAGTTATTCCTTCTAGATATTTCTCCCAATTTTGGGATTAAAAAAAGTTAAAAGAAAAATAATAAAGAAAAAACAACAAAAATAAATTTTGAAACACATTTAAGGGAAAATTGATATTCATTAAGGTTCAAAAATTACAATCATCAAAAGAAAAGTACCACGTACAATTCCCTATATAATAAAAATTCCACAATTAAGGCTTTTTGATTTTGAGGTGATTCACCATTATATGAAGGATAAAGAGTAAGTTCAGAAGGTCTAGGTGTGGCTGTAGGTAGGGCCAGTTGAATAAAAACACGAGGCAAGGAAACACTTGTAGAAATATTTTCTGCAGGGACGTTTCTTCTCTAAAATAGAACACGACAATGAGGTTTCTCTGTAATCACTGACCTAATCTTAGATAAGGCCTCAGACACTGTCATCTGAGTAGAAGGAAAAAACCATATGGTATGGAAACAGCTACTGGGTCCCCTATGGCTTCATCTTGCACATGAAAATATGGATTCAGAAGCTTGATGAAATCATTAATGATTTCACCCCCACATTGCATATCCTTCTCAAAATCATCATTTTTCTCCATGAATGTATCTGGGAGAGGATTAAATTACTTAAAATATCCAAATTTCCTCTAGAAAGCTTCTATCACTGGAGGGATCTTGAGATTTTAATCCAAATACTTGAAGTTATTGGTAAAACCATGCTTAGTATAGATTTTGGAGAAGTAGTTATCCACAGTTTATCGAATATCCTTATGAGCAGTAGAGGCTTCTTTGGTTCATTGTCTTTCCATATTATAAACAAGATCAGTAGTGTACCTTGGAAAGAGTTTCATTATCAGAATCACTTTGATGTCTCTTAAGTTCTTCCCTCATCCCACCCTTGAGAGACTCCACATTACCAGCAACACTCCTAGTACCTTTAGAACTATATAGACCATATATCATCTTCCCAAGTTCATCCTTTAATTTATTTTAGTATACAATCAGTAGATATGTAACTAAGTTCTTAATAACCTCCATCATACCACTAAAAGAGGTGTTTAAATCAGTTGTCATAGAGTTGAACTCATTACTCATCCTCTTCACTTCTTCTCTCATCATAGTATTGTTCCTAATGATTGTATCAGCCATAATAATGTGATTTGGATGAAACTCTTGAATCACTATCCTTTAAATTATAGAAGATTCAGATTCTGAAATTCTCATGTAAGTTGAAGGTTCACTTCTGGCTCTAACATATGCTCTCACTAACTCATAGATATCATCTTTGAATTGATCTAAATCAGCCTTAATGACATAGTCACTAGGAACTAGTTGTACAGTAGGATCACCAGTAAGAGGAATTATAGGTGAAGTAGGTTTGTTTAGTTCTAGTTCATCTTGTGCTTGTGGAGCTGGAGGAGGAGCCATAATTTCCTCACCTGAGTCATAATCCAGCCCAAACACAATGAGCCCTGGATTCCTATTCCACTCACCTGAACATGTCCAGTCTCTGGGCTCCATTGTATCAATCACGATTCTTCTTCCCTGTGGTTCATGTACAATCTCAGCTTCATCATCATCTTCTTCCTGGACACTAGAGAAAAAAGCATTTCTAGGCACTGGTACCAACTAAACTTGATTTTGGGCTTGCACTCCTGCCACTTCAGCAACTCCAGGTACTTCCTCAACTTGAGGTATATGTTCAATATGATCCTCAACCTATTCCTCTTGGCCTCCATCCATAATTTCATTAATATACTGAATGTTTCCATTATCTTAAACATCAGGGTGATCAAGTCTATCTTCTCTACCAACATCTTCATCAGTATGATCATCATCCCCCAGTTTAATAGGATCAGCATCATCCTGTCCATCATCCCCATCATCAGCTCCATGCACAAATTCCCCACTTGACCTATCTACAACTTTTTGTCCTTATTTTAATTAGTCACTCACTTTCTCACCATTATCTTCTGCATCATCACAATAATAATAATAATAATAATAATAATAATAATAATAATAATAATAATAATAATCATCATCATCATTATCTGACTTACTTACATAACCTTCCATTCCTGATACTTCTATCTCTTCCTCTTCTTCATAACCTAATAAAGGCTCTCAAGAGGGTAACTCCAAGGGAGGAATAACTAGCCCATAAGACATATCTTTTGGTCTCTTGGCAATATATGGGCCATTCTTGTCATCTATAGAAGACCCCTATTCTCTAAAAAGATCAGACTCAACTTCCTCATCTGAATAAGCCACTTCTTCACCCGGTTTAAGACCTAAAACAACTTGATCCTTTGGTCTAGTTGGATGGTCAATAAGATTTTAATCCTTATATAATATTTACTCATCTCCTAACCAATATTCCTTAACTGGGTTCTAGAATATCTTCATCCTCTTGTATATTTATTTGAGTAGGAAGAAACCAGTACAAGCTGTGTTTATTTCATCTATATCCTCTATACATCCTAGCTTCTTCATCATAGCATAGATCATTCTAGGGTAGTATAAACACATTTCTTTCGTGGAGGGTTTGATCATATCAGATATGTGTACCATCATGTACCTACATAGGTACAACTTAACCCCAATTTTCAATAGATAGATCAGGAAGACATCCTGATACTTCACAGCTGCAAAATATCCCTTCCTTGGGCAGATTTGATGTTGAATAAATTTGAAAAGTAATTTTTCTTCTCCATCCAACTCATTGGAAGTATCTCTCCTCGATTCATCATTCCTAGGAAATTACATTAACGCATCCTCATATGAAAATAAGTCTGAGGTTAGAGGAAGTTTACCCTGGTAATCAGCATAGATGCCCTCATATAGCATTTCTAAACATTTATCCCATTCTTTTGAAGAAAAATAAATTTATTTTCTCTTCACCACTAACTTCATTATTGCTTCCTCATATACTTCCAGAGATATATTTATGTTGAGATAGAATTTTTGTATAAGATTGGGATAAAATGACCTCTCATTATTTGAAAAACAACTGACCCAACCTTGAGATTCCAACACTCTTAGTAAGAGTGACTTGCCTAAAAAAATCCTTTCAGTAGACACTTCTTTCTCAGCAGTAACAACGCGACTTCCCAATCTTGGATTCCTAGAGTCTGTAGTACCACTATATTCAACCTTCTGGCATTTATTTGATGGTGATTCACTCATTTCTTCCATCAAACACTTTATCCTTTCCATTATGAAGGTTCAGGTTCAAAGGGAGTGAAAAGGTCAAAGGCTCAAGGGTAAAGTGTAGTTCAAAGGCAGAGAGGGAGGTGAAAGGTCAAAGTAATGATTGAATTTATTTTATCTTTTAGGGATTTTAATTCATAAAAACATAAACTTGACTAATGGTAAAAATAAAAAAACTGGGTCCGTTCACTTAAAACAGACAGATTTACAAAATGGTCCTTATAGGCATCGATTTCACACTAATGGTATTACACTATCGACTTCATGTGATCATATTCAAGTGATTGACTTCAAGTGATAAACTTCATATAATCGGCTTAATATGATCGGTTTCATGTGATCGGCCTTACTTGATCAGTTTCACATGATCAACTTCATTGATCAGTTTGACTCAATCGGTTTCATAGATTGATTTCACAGAATGGTTTCACCTAATCAGTTTGATAGATTCGTTTGAGAGATCTGTTTCACCTAACAGATAGAATTTTCCAAATGGGAAAAGGTCAGATATAATTTAGATATTTATCATTCCTAGTTCATGTCTGATGTATTTTATTCTCTCAGAGTTTAAGGGTTTGGTGAATATGTCAGCAATTTGATGCTTAGTTTCAATAAACTCAAGAGTTATATCACCTTTTTGATAATGATCTCTCAAAAAACTATGTCTTACATCAATATGATTTGTTATAGAATGAGAAATTGTATTTTTAGAAATGTTAATAACACTTTTATTGTCACAATTTATAGGGATATGTCTAAATTGAAATCCATATTCTAATAAAGTGTGTTTCATCCCCAAAATTTGTGCATATCAACTACCAGCAGCAGTATACTCTGCTTAAGTAGTTGATAATGAAACCAGATTTTTCTTTTTAATACACCATGATATTAGAGAGTTTCCCAAGAAGTGACATATTCTAGAGGTAAATCTAACTTATATCCACCAAATCTAGTATCTGAATAAATAACCAAATAAAAAGGTTGTCCTATCAGGTAGAACAATCCTAAATTAGTTGTATATTTGAGGTATTTTAAAATTCATTTAACATCATTTAAATTAGACACTTTTTGGTTTTCTTGAAATCTTGCATGCATAAAGACACTAAACATAATATCTGTCCTACTAGTAGTTAAGTATAGAAAACTCCCAACCATTCCTCCATAAGTAGTTTGATCAACAAGTTTTTTCATTTTCATCAAGATTTAACTTACATATAAAACTCATAGGTGTTTCACTACTCTTAATACTATAAAATCCATATATTTTCAAAATATCTTTCATATATTTACTTTTAGTTATAATAATACCTTATTTGTTTTGAAATATTTGAAATCCAAGAAAATATTTAAGTTCACCCATCAAAATCATTTCAAATTCACTTTTCATCATTTTTGAAAAATAATTACATAAAGAATTTTTAGAAGATCCAAAAATTATATAATCTACATATATTTTATATATTAAATATTCTTTTGAATATATTTTTATAATTAAAGTTTTATCTACAACGCTTTTAGTAAAACCTTTAAATTTAAGAAAATTACTTGACCATTCATACCAAGCTCTTGGAGCTTATTTCAAAATATATAGATCTTTAGATAATTTGAAAACTTGATTTATAAATTTTAGATTTGTAAAACCTGGTGGTTGTTCAACAAAAACACCCTCAATTATATAACCATTTAATAATGCACTTTTGACATCCGTTTGATAAATTTTAAAATCCAAGTGTGCTGCATTGGTAAGAAAGATTCTAATGGCTTCTAGCCTGGATATTGGTAAAAAGGTCACTTCATAATCAATTCCTTCTTCTTGATTATACCCTTGTTAAACCAATCTAGATTGGTTTCTTATTATATCTCCATATTTATCCACTTTATTACTAAACAAACATTTAGTTATTATGGTCAAGGTATATTTTGGTCTATCAACAAGCTTCCAGACTTTATTTCTCTCAAACTGGTTAATCTCTTCTTGCATAGCCATCACCCAAAATTCACCATTGATTGCATCATTGATATTTTTAGATTCTAGTTGTGACAATAATTATTGATGTTTAACCTAACTTATTAAAGAATCTCTTGTTTTTGTTCCCTTATCTATCCAACTAAAACATACTAGGGATGAGTTTTAAGGGTCCTAGTTGGGTTGGTAAATGTAGGGCTAATTATTTAAAGTTCATCATTTTTTTGGTTCTTTATAGCTAGATTCTGGAGAATTTCTAGAATTTTATGTTTTTATAGATTCTTTTATAAGATTATTTGAGTGTTTTGAATTAATATCCATATTTGATATATCCTCTTCAAGATTCCCTAGTGAGATCTTAGGTTTAAGTGGATATGTTTCATCAAACTTAACATGCACAAATTCGTCCACACATTTAGTTTTATTATTAAAGACTCTATAAGCTTTGATTGATGTAAAATATCCAAGGAATACCCCTTCATCACTTTTAGAGGGAAATTTATCTAAATTGCTTTTAGTGTTATGAATATAATCCTTACATTAAAACACTCTAAAATAATTTACCTTGGGTTTCCTATTATTCCATAACTAATAAGATTTTTTCTTAAGAATGGGTCTGATTAAGACATTGTTTATTATGTAACAAGATGTATTAACAACTTTAGCCTAGAATTAAATTGGTTGGTCATATTCATTGATCATAGTTCAGGATATCTCATGTAAATTTCTATTTCTTCTTTATACTACACCATTCAGTTGAGGTGTCCTAGGGGAAGAGAAGTTATGACTATAGCCATTTTGTGAGAAAAAGGATTAAAAGTATTGATTTTCAAACTCACATCCATCGTCACTTATTAGAGATTTAATTTTAAGTCCACTAATATTTTCTACATTACTAGCATACTTGGTAAAATGAGAGAAATCTTCACTTTTGTGAGCTGCAAAAAAGGTCCAATTATACCTAGAAAATTCATATACAAGAACATAAAAATAGTTCTTCCCATTGAGACCTGAAACTCTAGATGGTCCAAACAAGTCCATGTTAACCAACTCAAGAGGCTTAGAAGTTGTAACTTCTTTCTTTGGTTTTAAAGAGATTTTATGTTGATTTCCCTTTTGACAAGGATTGTACACTTTATTATCTGGAAACTCTAGTTTGGGAAAGTCTTTAACTAATCATTTTCTAGTTAACTTCTTAAGGGTGTGTATATTACAATGTCCTAGTATTCTATGCTAGATCCAAGACTCTTTGTGAAAGGAAAATAGGCAAGAAACATTTTGTGAAGCTATTGTGTCTAAATTTATAACATACACATTATCATTTCTTAGCTCAATAAATACTAAGTTATTATTGGAATAAAAAACAGAACATGAATCATTTTTTAATTTTACATTGAATCCATCATCACACTATTGAGGTATGCTAAGTAAGTTATTGTTTAATCCATCCACATAAAGTACATTGGAAATTGAAATAGAGTTAGGGTTACCAATCTGGCCAAGGACGATGATTTTTCCTTTACCATTATCACCAAATGTGACATGTCCTCCATTAGTTTTTATAAGACTTTTGAAGCTTGAGTATTCCTCTATCATGTGTCTTGAACACCCACAATCTATGTACTACAGATTTCTCTAGGAAATCTATAAACAGTTTACCTAATAAATAGTTCATCCAAGAAATGATTTTGGAACCCATATATGTCTGGGTCCACAAAAATTAGTAATAAAAGATTTAGGAACCCACAATTATCTTATGGGTTTCCAATATGTATAATGTAAAGTGTTTGAAAAGTAAACTTTATTTGGTCCTGAAAAGATTGATGCAGTAAAAAACATATTGAAACTAGAACTTGTAGTAAAATTCTTGGTTTTTGAAGAAAGAAGCATATTTTCTAGTTCTGTTTATAAAATGTGTTTTTGATAAATTCATTTTTCTTGGTTGATATCCTATTCCAGAAGTGTACTTAGGAGATATCTATTTTCCAAGAATTTGAGTAAGAGTATATGTTTTTCATTTTTAAAGTTTTCTAAATATTTCTTTAATTTCTCATTAGTCATTTTTAACTCATTCTTTTCCTTGAGCAGTTGAGCATTATTTTCATTTTCATTAGTAAGTATAGATTTAGAGGTTAAAGTAAAAACATATTGTTTCTTTAAAGATTTATATTTATCTTTTAGATCATTGGATTTCTCTTCCAATATATTACAATATTCAAATAATTCATCAATTGTCATATTCTCAGACTCACATTCATTTTCAGAATAATAATAATTGTATGCTGGAGAGTCTATGGTCACCTCAGATGTTTTTTTATAAACCACATATTGTCCATATCATCTTTATCATCATGAGAAGAAGTAGATTAAATAGACCAGTCCTCAGAGGAACTCCAGGTGGTTTTCATGGATTTATTATTACTTTTGTCTTTGTTCTCATACTTCTTTTTTAATTTGATATTGGGATGATAAACCTTTACATATCCTCTCTTTTTATATTTGAAGAAATATAGCTCTTCTGATTTATCATTTCTCTTCCAATCCTTTCTCCATCTTCCATTATTATCATAATTTTCTTTATAATTGGGCTTTCTGAAAAACTTCTTCCTTCTATAAAATTTCATGAATATTCTGGCCAGCTGGGCTATCTCTTCATCACTATCTAATGTTGATTCATCAGTACTGGAGCTTTCAACAACAACTTGAATTTTATCTTTCTATTTATTTTTAGAAGCAATAGTCTTAAAACCTACATAATGCCTCTTAGGTTCATCCTTTTCCTCTTTGCTGACTTTTATCTCTTCTTCATACATTATCAACTTTCCAATGAGTTCTTTAATAGGTAATTTTCAGATGTCACAAGATTCTCTAATTGAGATAGAGTTTCATCTCCATCTGTCAGGTAAACATCAGAGAATCTGCATGATTTGTTCTTTGGCTGTAATTTCTATTCTGAGAGAGATCATTGTGTTTTAAATTTCATTGGAACTGTGATACATATTATAAATAGGTTCATAAGGATTCATTTTAAAGTTATTATACTTAATAATATAAGTATTAAGTCTCATTTATTTCAGATTATTGGTTCCCACATGTAAAACAGAGAGAGTGTCCCATATTTTATAGGCAGTTTTATAAGAAAAAATTTGATTAAACACTTCATCTCCTAAGGCACAGTATAGGGCATTCATTTCTTTATAGTTATTTTTATATACAGACTTGTTTGGGTCATCCCAAATAGTTCTAGTAGTATCTATAATCTTATACTCATCTGTAATTGAAGACCAAATTTCAAAATCCATAATACTTAAATGCATTTTCATCTTAATGTTCAATTATTTATAATTAGTTCCATTAAAACATAGAGGTCTATTAGTTGCAGCACCCTCCAATCTATTATCCATAATAAAAATTTTAGAATAATATTTTAAAGAGATAAAAATTTAGAAATAAAAGAATTTTTTGATATTTGAAATCCAACTAAAATCATATTTGAAAAAATTTAAAAAATATTTGAAAACTGAAAAATTTATAAATTCCTTTGATACAAAATGTTGGTTGGAGTAGATTACTCAAGAGGGGAGGGGGTGAATTGAGTATCTATAATTTGTTTTGTTAAAGTAGGATCTTTGAAAATTTTCCCCCAATTAAAAGATATAATCAAAGTTAGTTTTTAGTTAATTTATAAAAGTCTTGAATGTTCAATTAATTTCTTAGAAGATTGATTATTTCTCAACTATAATAATCTAAATATTAATATAACATTTGAAACTAACATAATGGTTCAAAACAGTTATAAAAACATGCTAAAATAACTATCAAAGTTCAATTTGGTTTTGTGAAAAAGTAATAAATAGAGAGTAAAACTAAAAGTAAATGGTATAATAGATATAAAAAATAGGTTCAATATCAAGATGAGACTTAGTCCTCTCCACTTGGTGATCACCTGCCACTAAGAAGCTTAATTTAATAAATAGTCTAATCCACACCCTAGATCGTGGTTTGCAACAACACACAAGGCTGTCAAGGTCACACTTGACCTCTACCATATTTATTCATGAAAAAAACAAATAGGTCACACTTTAAATCTTTCACTGTTCTACGTGGGATACAAAGAATAATGATGAGAGTGAGTTTAAGGATATCAATTATCATCCAATTATACACAGGAGTCAGTGTGTGTGTAACAGAAAGATACAAACACTCCTCAGAAATGCATGTAAATAAACAAAATAGAGCTAAAGATGAAGCGAATGGTTTAAAATTCACTGTTTTTATGTAGTGATGCTCTGGAATCATTTGATATAGTGGAAATGAAGTCTGAGTCCTCTTCTGAAAGTTGGCTTCAAAATAGATTATTTTAGTTTCTGTGCTCTAGCTTCCAACTGTGTTAAAAATTCTGATCATTTGTTCCAAATATGTTTAGTGTATCCCAGCAGGATTTTCTTGTCTTGTTGATATCCCCATGTGCTCTAGATTTTTGTTCTCATGATTTGGATGTAAGCTCGAGAGTTACAGAAGTTTGGAGTTCTTCTAGTCTTTCGAATTTTCAGCACTGTAAATGATCCAGCTTATAATTCTTTTATACTTCAAGGTCCACTAGACAAAAATATCTCCCCACATGTATGTACCTCGTACTGTCTACTTAAATTACTATAAACAAAATTAAATAATTTCAAAGACATCCATTTTTCTAAATATGTTTGTTAGATATAAATTTGAATTAAAAAACTTAAAAATGTTTTTATGACTCTCGGTGAGTCGTAAGTATCAGTGAATCATTAGCATTGGTCTGTAATCATCGGTCTGTCAGCATCGGTGACTCTGTATATTGATGAGTACTTTACATTTGTATCAATGACTCGGTGTATCAGTGAGTCCTTTGTGTAATCGGTCTGTCTGGGCATCAGTGATTCATCATCTCTGACTCATTTAGAACTATTAGTGTGTCTCCCATCGACGAATCATTCATCAATGTGTCGTCCATCGGTGCCTTGTCCATCAGTGAGTTTTCCATTGGTGATTCGTCCATTGGTGAGTCTCTTAAACTATTGGTTCCACCGATTATCAATGACTCGTTCATCGGTAGGCTGTTTGTTCTATCGGCGAGTCCAACATCAGTGCCTTCTTCAACCAGTGAGTCCTTCGATTGGTGAGTCATTATTGGTGAGTCAACCATTGGTGACTCAGTTGAACTATCTATGATAGTGACTCTGAAAAACATATCAAGTGTTTTTCTTACACAGAACACTACCAGAATATGTAAAATTGATAAATACATGTAAATATACACTTGAAAACTTATTGAAACATAAATATCCATGATTTATTGACTTATTGAACTATATTATACTATGTAACATAATTTATTAACTTATAAATATTAATTGACAAGATTAACTTGAGTTATAACTTAATACATGAAAGAATATAATTTTTAGATTTGCATGATTTGTGATTATGAAACCAACTAGTTCATAAAGGGTCCAACAATCTCTTAGAATAAATCCCCTATAACATCAAATATTTTCTATATATAAATTATATTAAATTATTATATCACTATCAAATTTTTACAAATTATATAAAAATTAATGAGGAGAAGAGTTTTCTAACAACTACTTTGCACACTAATATCACCTCTAGAAAATTTTGGTATAACATATACTTGAACTGTAGGCATAAATATATTTTGGAATATAAATAAATATTTAGGAAATGATGTTTATAATATTGAGGTAGGTTATGAGGACCCATTAGATTTTATGATTGGATAAATTTTTATTGAGGTGGGTGTCTTGTTTTTAGGAGGGAGACTTAGATATATATTTTCTACGGGTTTCTTCCTCTTAGAATAGAAATTGGTTCCATGGTTTTTTGGTGTGATTGTTTTTTGAAAATGTTTTTTGGTTATGTTTTATGGTTTGTACTATGTTTTATAGGATATTAATTGGATTAAAATAATTAGTTTTTGGATTATTGAAGGGAAAATATTATTTATTTTTGAATGGGAACTAGTTTAGGGTTAATATAATAATTAATGGAAGAAAATAAGAAATTAGAAAAGTTAACGTTTTGTCATCAGTGTGTTTTAATTAATTTAATGGGTGGGGATTTATTGGGATTATGTATCATTATAGATGAACACATCATGTATAGAGTTTTGAATTTAATTTAATATATAAAAATTTGAAAATCATGAAATGGTTGTATCAAAATAGGTGTAGTTAGATTTGGTATATTGTTTAGATTTTTGTTATGTAGGTTTTCAAACCATCAAAACATGATATATGACTTGGTGAAAACCATAATAGATTTTGAACTAGGGTGGGTTTTATTTATATAAAGGCCACAACATTTTTATATAGAATAAAATTTTGTTTTCATGCTTGGGTATAGGTTTGAGTATGGTTTTTTATATAAAAAAATTAGGTAAATAAGGTTTTAAATCATGAACTAAAAGCATTTTATTTTCTAGAGGAATAATTAAGATATGGTATAAAAAATGGCCTTAGGGTTAGGCTATACTCTATTTATATTAAATATGCACTTGAAAAATTACCACACCATAGTTTTTTATCATTTATATAAATGTTAATGTTTTTATTTATAATTATTTTACTTCAAAATGAATTTAAAGAATAATAAGTTTCGATTGATTTTTTTAAATAGTGATATTGAATATTCCAATGTGTAGTTATGGGTATAATTTTTTATAATAGGGTCAGAGTAAGATGCAAGGAATGGTGTTTATTCATGGTGATTTTTTGGTTTTGGGATGGTTTAAGATATATACTATACAAAATGAATAGAGATATAATGACATGGAATATGTTTACTTGTCTATGGTTTTGGTTCAATTCACTAAGTATATTTGATAACTGAATTGATTAAAGGGTATTTTAATTCCTATTTTAACTCTCCTTATATTGAATATGATGAAACTACATACCAAAATGTTGAACAAGTTCACTGTTTATAGTAGTATGGGAAATTATTAGGTTATAAGGGATTAAGAAATGGTTAAGTTTATTATTAAAAGGTATTGGTTTTAATGGTTTTGGTTGGGGAATAGCATGGGTGTAGTTGAAAAACACCAAACCATAGATTAGTTCCTCTCTAATTCTTTGATCATATTAATTATATTATCAATATTTCCCCAAAGTCTAGACTATATTTTTTCCATAAATAATTAAAATTTTATGATAATACATGGTTTTTATAGTCCTTTTCAATGGATCCACTAATAAAATAATCCCTAGACTAAGAAAGAAAATATAAATCATAGAATGGTACCTAAAAATACAAACTAATTTTTCATTTTTGTGATATAACTAGGTTTCCTCTAAGTAATAGATTCATTTAAAATATTCATCGAGATTTAACATTTTTATTTAATTGAATTTGAAGGAGATGACACACCCCACTTGAATATTATCCATTTAAATATTTATCCCTTTTCTATTAAATTAGAATGAGTATATATGGTATTACTGGCTCTAAATTTCATTATAAGGGTATAAGTTTCATGACTTGACCCAATGGGACTCACATAGTTGGCGATAATATGAGTGTGACACTCTAAGACCACCCTCAGTAGGATAGGGGATGGAGATAAGCACCAATTAGGCATGTCACACACATGGGAGGCCTTAGCCTAAGGTACCTTCACACACACACACACACAACCACTAATACAATGATAAAAGGTAAGATACAACTATTCTAAACTGAATAGAATGAGGGCCTCAATATTCCCTTAAAAAAGTACACGTTGTGTCCTGCTAATTCTGGACCTACCCGTGTCCATTTCAATGTTCATAAACCCATTACCATGTACTATGTCCATTCCTATGTACACTATCTATACTTTTGTACCTAACCACATCTGAGTACTCTATCTATGCCCATGTTCTTACCAGTACCTATGTACATTAGCTGTGGCCATGTACTTGGTAGGGTCTATTCCCGTTTACCTAGAGGTCCATGTCAGGACACCAAAAAAGGGACACAAAGTGTGTAGAAATACCACATGGCTTGTGATAGTTAATTCAATGTGAAACACTAGATACCTCACCATGGGTCCACATGGCATGTGTTTTTTTGAATTACATTCTGTGTATGTTAGGATATTTCAAAAACTCATAAAGCTCTCATTATTCTTTTCCCATGACACCACCAATGGCGATTCCAATGAGAATCATGCCCATAGAACCTGGATTTGGGGTTTACTATGCCTGATACATCACTGGTGCCCAAATTCCAACCACCCATCTATTTATAAGTCGAACCCCATCCACCACATTGCATAATGCCAAAACCCATGAACTGAAGGACTCTCAATCCACATCCAATATCACATCACACCACATCATGCATCAATCATTTTGTAAATCCTTATTCTAAACCCATTAAAATGATCTATTTCTCCAAATATAGACTATGAAATGATCAGTTTCTGGGTATTTGTCTAATCACTGGCCAAATGGAAAACCGAAGATGACCACATGAAGAATAAGGAGAGAAAAGAAAAAAATAGGGGAAAAAACCTCATCCATTGTTCAGTTTGGAATCAATACATTGATAGATAAAATGAAAAATGAAGGAAATAATAATAATCAAAAGAATTATCCATTCTTAATTCTATAAAGATAAATCAAATCCCTTAAATCAAAAATCAACCTACCAATCAATTTGTTAGTTGAATTGATTCATGTTTGACATGGGATTAAAAATAGATATTAAACCAATACAAGAAAAATACCCAACCTCAAGTTTGGATCGATCATGGATGAATAATGGTTCTGCATAATTGTCATTAGTGAGATCCATGAATTCATTTGTTGAAGATTAACTCCTTATCACACCGATCTCTAAGCCATGATCTTGTTGTTCATTAAGGATCTCCTCTAAAGCATCCTATTAAATCCTAGGGGTTAACTGGATAACCCTAGGGGTTTTCAATAATGAGTATTATATAGAGTAGGGATTTAGGTATGGCTATTTAATAAATAAATAATAAATAAATAAATAAATTTATTAATTTACTAACCCTCCTATAACAACTCTTAATCCAATCACCCAATGTGAAAAACGATTATATCAAACTTAGGGTAAAACCCATATTCCAGATTTTCTATATTTAATATTTTTATTTTATAAACATTGAGGCTCCCTGGGCCCCAGATCACACATGAACTTAGCACATAGTTTTAAAAGTAATCTTTAAAATATTCTAATGTTTTACAAGGAAAAAATAGTGTTGTTACATTCTAACAATCTCAAATATATTCATCCTGAAAATTAAAGGTAGGTACATCCTTGATGTGTAGATCACCCCAGTCGATAACATGCGATGGATTATGCACATACCTCCTCAGATGTGACATGTGTAAGACATTGTATACTCAGTAAAAATATGACAGTGAGGCTAAGTGGTAAACAACATCTTCAATCCTACACAATATATAGAAAGGGACAATGAATCTCATATATAACTTTCAACACTGGCCAAATCTATAAAATATTCACCGAGTCATACCTTTAGGAACACATGGTATTCCTTGTTAAACTCCAAACACCTCCTTCATTGATCTTCATAAGACTTATAATAACTTTTGGTAGTCCTCGTCTGCTATTACATGGTATTCACCTTCTCTATTGACATTATCACCGAATTTAGGACCATGAGCCTTGACACCGATAGATCTATCCACCATAGTGGTGACCTATGAGGTCTCCCATAAAAGGCCTAAAATGGTTCCATACCGATGGTGGAGGGGTAATTACTGTTGTATGTAAAATCCAACAAGGGTAGGTGATACTCCAAAATATGACCAAAGTACAACATTTAAGCACAAATCACGTCCTCTAAAACCTGAATGGTATGCTCAGTATGACCATATTTCTAACGGTGAAACATAATAATCACACACAACTAAGCCCCAAAGTACTCTTATAATTCTTTCCATAACCATGATGTAAAGAAAGCATCATGGTATGAAATGATTGTCAAGGGAATTCCATGGAGCCAGACTATCTCATACAGGTAAAGGATTCCCAAGATCTATACTTATAACAACCTAAACTTTTCATTCATATTTATTACATATAAGTAGATGAAAAATAATTACATAACATTTTTATCCATTCCAAAATCATAATGGTCTTGTGCCTTTAGAAACTTGGACACACAAATAACTGGTTCATAAATAATTTATATCATCTCCCACTCAGTTCATAATTTTTAAAATCTTTATTCATAACCTAGGGAAAGGAAACATAAGATAGAGTGAGATTAAATTGTCAATAAGGATAAATAATGGAAAATAAATAATCACATAAGCATAAAATGGGAATAGTGGTGTGAGAACATGAGTTTATCATTTGAAATCAACAACCTTCATATCATAGATAATATTCTCGAGTCATGGAATAAAGAATGGTAGTTCGTAATAAATGAATCATAAAATAATAAAAGAACATAATCCAAATGAGAATAACATAAGGAATGGAATTATGGAATAAACTTATAAATTTGTGAACATGAATAAATAGAAATAGGTTCACTCATTAAGTTAAGGACATGAAATCAGGATCTTGCATAAACACATGGACATGAAACCGAGTCCATGAATAATATTATAGACATTAAAGCCATTTACACACATGATCTTATATAAATTAAATATAAGTCCACACATAAACTTATGAACCTAAAATCTTAGTTGAAGCATAATGTTATAGACATGAAAGCCAAGTCAAATCATAAAATTTTGAACATGAAATCAAGTTCACACAAAACATATTTACCTCATGAGTAATCCATATTTATCCAATGCATTGGAGGGATCCATAGGTCTCAACTTCCACATAAATAAAATCATACATATGTGTTACAAAATATCATAAAATATTCATCATCATAGAACTCATGAAAATAAATGGAGTTCCTAAACATTTCATCAAAGTATAAATCGTGGAAAAGAGAATGGTTTTCACCAATATCTTGTCAGTATAAAAATAAACCATCCAGATAAAGAATAAGTATGATATTATTGGATAATATACACAATAAATCTTAATTAACATCAAAGTATTTCATCTTAGATGGAAAAATATTTTTAAGGATTACTTAGAATAATTCTTTAGGAAAATATCTTTTCCATTGTGAAATTACCTATTTTTTTTAAAAAGTAACACACTTATAAATGAAAAAATTTTATTTGAAAATATAATTATAAATTTGTAAAGGATGATTCAAATCACTAAGGCTTCATTATGGCATGAAAACTGACTCATTATGTAGAAGTTTTAAAAAAAATTCCTTCTATATTTTAGTAGAAAAATTCACAAAGTACCTCATTTAGAAAATAAAAAAAATTATTCCTTTAAAACTATTTTGTAAAAAAGTCAAAAATTAGTAAACATGATTTTAAAAAATTATACGAGAATATTAAAACCCTTTTTGAAAATATTTTTAGAAAACATGTACATGAAAGAGAAATATTCCCTAGAGGGGACTTAAATATAAACAATCCCTAATAATGATGAGATTGTGAAATAAACCCGTACCTCAAGTATTGCCTTTCCTCATTCACGTTTAAACCTCTTGTATAATAAATATGGATTTATTATATATTTATTACATAACCATATATCTATAATATCACTTATGATTTATTTATAACATATTATCACCCATTTATTAACAATTTATTATTAAAATCACTCTTCTAGGTGATAAATACTTCGTTTTCAAAGCATATTTTGGTTCGGTAGTCTCGATACTTATACATTGATCATGGTAACATAATTTATAAAATTTAATAATGTTATAAACATAATATATATTAACTATAAAAATATTTTTAAACATTCATAAAAAGAATATATAGAAAAATGAATTACAATGTCCATGGAGATGGTATGCCATACAAACGCATAAACATTGTTCGCATTTTTTGACTGATGGAATAAAATAAAGGTAAATAATAATTCACCCTTAAATACATATTATTATATCATATATATCATATATATTTATAAAATTAATCATTATTACCATCCTTGTGTAATATAAATGAAAAAATGAACCACATCACATCGTGGAGATGGTAGTCCATATGCACGTATGAGAGACCATATCATTTCCCAAAATATTAGATGATAAGAAGGTATACAAAATAATATCATTAAATAAGTACAATTATGTCATAAATACCATATATAAACATTAAACTCATCATTATTACCATCCAAAAAATATGGCGATGAAGAATTAATTGTATCGCTACACGGAGATGGTAAACTGTACGTACACATGAGCGATACTTTCACTTCTTATTTGTTGGTAAATGGGGTGTATAAAGGTGTTATAATAATCATAATAACCTTTAATAATATTAAGGGTACTAAATTAATTATTTAATTATAAATATAATGGATTTTTAGAAGGTAAATAAGTGTAGAAAAATAATGTGATCAATTAGAGTGATTACCTCTTCTTTGAAATGACTCCTTTAGATATCTTCTAAAGGTATCTAGGACTGGTATTTTGGGAATAAAAAAACATATATAATGTGTATAGGTAAGTTTAGAATATAATTTATTAGATTATTATAGACCTAGGAGGGTCAGTGTGGTGTAATGAAGTGAGAGATGAGGTTTCCTTTAATAATTGAGGTGATGGGCACCTTTTCAATTTCTTAAAAAATATAATATAATAATAATATTATAGATACAAATAAATAAAATATGTAATTAATTAGAACCTAGGGAAGGATATGGTTTAAATATCACAAAAAAATAAAATTTTACAAGTTTAAGTTCTATTTTAAGCCATAAATTTTGATTTAACCCCTTAATTAACCTATTTTAACATTAACTATGGTAACATATTTTTCACTCTCAAAAGGTTATGATTTTACATATATGGTAAATATTGGAAAATAAGTGGATAAGTAATGAAATTTTCAACCAAATATTATTAAATTTATCCTTATTTAAGATTTTTATGTTTTTTTAAATAATTTAATAAAATATTTTTTTCATAAATAATCATTATTATCAATTTTGGCATTATTCATTACATTGACTTTTATAACATCAAGAAAAGAATTAGAATTCGAAAAAATAATTTTAATATACATATAAAATGTTATGGTAATCTATAAAATTAATTATCACATTAATTATCTCAAATAATACTTCTAATATTTTTAATATCATTTATTTAATTTTTCTATTAATTGAATAATTACTGCATCAAAATTGTGCAAGTATTTAAGATAATTATTTAATTATTAAATATTATAAATACATTAATATCATGAATATAATTTCATTATTAATAAAATTAATATTAATATTCATTTATAGATATTTTTTTCCAATGTGAACACCTAAATGATATTTTAAACTAAGAGAGTTACATTGTGTCACCTCCTTTGATTTAAATTATATATAAGTCATTTTTATGGAAAATTGCCTATTAAAATACTTATATTTTAGACTAAGGTAATAAGGTTTGAATTTAATTACTCCAATAAGAATTATTATGAATAATTATTTCTTTATCACTTTGTTTTAACCTAGATTTACCTGATTTACCCTTTAAGAGGTGATAAATTTTATCATAATTACAATTCATTTTTACAAAAAATTAAAGGGTACTGTTCAAAGAATTTTATATTTCTAATTATAAATATGAAATAAATTTTTTAATATTCGATTTATTGATGTGGAATAAAATAAATTTAATATAAATTCCTACAATGAAATGAAAAATAGTTTTTAGAAATATGGAGTTTTAGAAAAATATGTTTTAAGCACAAAACTATACTTATACGAAAATCATATATAATGATGATTCAAATGAAAGTAATTATTTTATATCTAATTAGATAATTATTATGTTTATTTTATATAAAATTCAAATAATTATTCTTTATATGAAAAGAAAAATGAGATTTATAAAATTGGCTGTAACAGCCCAAGATTTTATAAAAAAAATATATTCTTTTTAATTTTATTAAAGTCTTGTGTTGTACGCTACACCAAAAGGAGCTTGCACAACATGCATCCTTGACTTGCCTTACATTACACGCAATCACGACCTTCCTCGATAGCGTGTGTAATACGCAATACAGAGTTTCACTAAACAACGATATGCTATTAAAATATTATTAAAACTAGCCGTTATGAATAGTAATAACAACTTTTTAAAACTCTGTAAATCTTATTTTTCAAAATGAACTTCATTTTTGGATTCGGAGTATCAAATTTAGCCTAAGGTGAAATTTTGGTACTTTTCGGATAACTTTCATATTCTGATGAATAGTGAAAATTACTAAATTATAATTAAAAACAACTTTTTAATCGAAATAATTAATAGTGATAAATTATTAATTTGAGTGGTTTTAAAGTATATTTAGAATATATTTTTACAATTTAATACAATGTTGGTCATTGTATGTAATTTCACATTTAAACCAGACATAATCAAGTGTCAATCTTTTGATAGATATTGTTTCTTAAAAACACGCTATTTGTTTTAACAGCGGGATTTAATTATAAAATTAATTAATTCAAATTCTATGATATGAATTTGGTAAAATAGACTTCATTTTTGAATTCAGATTATGAAATATATCTTAGGATGAAATTTTGGCATTGTTCTGAAAAACATCAATTTTTGATGAATAGTGAAACTACTAAGTGGTAGTTAAAAAAATTAATTTCTTCATAAATCTTAATTTTACCGCTTCTGTGAATGGAATTTCAAAAATCCGAGAGACACGGTTGATGTCAGTAAGTAAAATGTGGTTCAATGAGATGAAAATAATTTTTGGTGAATAGTAACTTTTTACTTTTTTTACCACGGTTAATAGTAAATAGGGTAACTAAGGGTAAATATGATATTACTATTACCCTAACACATGTCCTAATTCTATTGGATAAGTGTAATTCGACCAAAAACAACCTTATGAATATAATATGACCATTTAGGTCCACTTGGATTAGATTATGACATTTAATATTATATTATTTAATGAATAGTTAAAATAGTTAAAATCAAAGTTTAATAACTAAAACATTTTTAATATGGGTTTATACATAAGATAAATTCGACTATAAATATTAATTATAAATCTAAAAAGATTTCCTACATAATGATATTTTATTTATAATTTTTAGACTTTAAATAAATAAATTTATTTATGACACAACGATGATGCAGTAATTACCCTTTTAAGGAAATATTAACATAATTGATGTTATAAATGCTCAAATGAATGTAATTTGAGACTTTTTATGACTTAAACTAATTTTCTAGGTTACTATGATATATTAGTGTTGATTTAATCAACTTGGTTCGAACATATAATTCTGTTATGACTTTCACAAAAATCATATATCAAATAGTGTCAAAATTGACACAAAATAGTTTTTAAATCAAATATTATATTATTAATTGTTATTTTATTCTTAAAAATCTAAGGTTCGGCCAAATGACTTAGATAAGGATATATTTATTAATAATATACAATTTGGGGTTCTTTTGGCATGTTATAGTAAGTGTATTAACCATATAGTGAAAGAAAACAAAAAGACACGGTAAAAGTTAAATTATTTAACTTAGAGTTAAATCTAATTGATAAGGTTAAAATAATAACCTAAACTTGTCTAAATCCTATTGGTTGATAGGATTTCTACCCATCCCCACTTTATCTTCGAAATAAGACCCTTTGGAACCATTATAAACCGATTTTGACTTTAATATAAAATAATATTTTGAGATATTCCTAAGGTGCCCCTCTCCTCCCTTATAAAAGGACACCTCCTCCCCCTCCTCCTCACACCAATTTGAGCACTCAAGCTCGGCCAAACCCTGCCAAAATCTCTTCTCCACTTCCCTAGCAACATCCTAGAGGTTCTGGTCTTCCTCAAAGACCAATTTTAGTTCCCTAAGAGGAGGTCTCCAAAAGGCGCTTCAAAGAAGAGGTAATTACCGTTACCAATTCTTTCATCTTTATTTCTTCTTCCACTTCTTCTTCTTAGGTTGTTTCATTATGAAGTAATAAAATCAGTATCACTCATATACGGATATGTTATTATAAGTATGAAACAACCCTATTTCACCATCTATCTATCCTACGGAAAAAGAAATCACCGCGCGTGCGTACGTACAGAATACCGTCTCCACGCCGTGGTGTAATCTATTTTCCACCACCACCTTACATGGATGGGTATAATGGTGTAAAGAATAAATATACATAGTTATTAAAACATCATATTGATTCTGATATATTGTATAATCCACTCCAATTCAATTCAATATTTATGGAAATGATATCATCGCTCGTGCGTACGTACGGACTACCGTCTCCACGACGCGATGAGATTCATTCTCCATGTTAACCATTTAAGAATGATTATAAAGTATATATAAGAAATAATAATGAAATATATGACATTATAAAGCTACTGGATTTATGTATATATATATATGTATGTCATCTACTTACTTCCATTCAAGACAATAGGGAAAGGAAAACAGCGTTCATGCGTACGTACGGACTACCGTCTCCATGAACGGTGTTTTTCATTTCATTTATCTATCTATTATATATATATATATACTGAATATATATGATATATAAATCATATTTTATATTCTGGAAGTAAGTAAATCATGATATAAGTAATAATAATGTCAATAACAACAAGTCAAAACACCTACGATAAAAGAAACGATTTTACCCAAAACGCTTTTTTAACATGGAATTTACAAAAGAACGGGTAATATAATGTCATAAGTGAACCATATATGATATCATAACAATGAATATGATTCTTTAATAAGTCAATGACATTATTTAAACCATTATACAGGAGCTTCGGACACGTACAAAGCAAATCGGACCTAAGGTAAGGGAAATATCACAATCTCAATTTTATCCGAGATTGTTTATACTTTGGTATTTACTGGGGTGTATTTTATCATCCACATCCATGTTTACTCAAGATGTAATATTATTTCCATCCACCTACAATTTTTTAAATAAAATTTTACCCTTCGATGAGTTTTTAGTAAAGGATATGAAAGGAATATTTTTTTTTCGTACGAGGTACTTTTTGACTTTTCCGACAAAAGTACGAAGAATGTTTTTTTTAACTTAAACGGAACGAACGGATTTTTACGGTTTTATAAAGTCTTATTTTAATGAAGCTTCCTCCAAAATATTTCATGACCATTTTTAATAAAATCTCTTTCTTTTAAAATTTCAGGATGTCTTGTGAAAATAAATTGATTTTGAAGAAGAAAGGATATTTTCCTCAAGAATTCATTTCAAGTGTTTTATCAAAATTATTTTCCATCTAAGATAATAAAGGGTTCTGTTTCTATCCATATTTTTACATTGATTTGACTATGTTATGATGTAATTATGTTTATGAATTCCTTTATCTTATATGAATGGTTTTATGATGTCATGTTGTTTTAAGAAATCCCATTTTTATTACATGGGTTATGAAATGATGTATGATTTATGATTTTGTGGCACACATAAGAATGGTATCATTATGAGATGGGTGGGACCTATATCTCCCTCCAATGCATTGGGTAAAGATTTTATATCTCATGAGATAGACAGGGCTGGAACGGTAGGTTATACCGGTTCAGTGAAACAGGACTGAAACGAGGGTTACTCGATTCAGAAAGGGACTTTGTCCACTAAGATAGTCTTGGCAATTAGTCTTGACTAACAAGAAATGATTATCTATGATTATGTGTGTATTCCACAAAGTTTCATGTTTTAAGTTATGATTATTGGGATTACTTTTTCACTGCCATGATTTATCCCATGATTATGAAATTATGCTCTCTTTTGCAGGTTATGATTTCCAAAATGTTATGTTCTTATGAATATGATGTGATTGATATTTATTTTGTTTACCCTTACTGAGCATTTGAGCTCACCCTTTTATGTTTTCTTTTCCCCAGGATATAAAGAAAGGTTTTAGGTAAAAAAAAGGAAGATCTTTATGGGAGATTTTGAAGATCTTTCACCACGATTAGAAGATTATAGTCCGAGTTTCCAAAGACACTAAACTATTACGGTCCTTGTGTGTGTGTTTTTTTAATGTACTAAGTATTCCGCAAAAGTAATGTAATGTCAATGTACGTCAAGATACAGGTCTTTACATTGGCACCTTTCACTATTCACTTAAAAATCAACCTTTTCTCTTAATTTTTGGTATGTTGATTTAAAAAATAAAGTCAATTTATAAAATATATTTACAAAAGTTACAATAAATAATTATAATATTTTCTCATAAAAATCAATAAAAATCCATTTTTGGAGAAAAAATACTTTTGAAGAATAAAATTACATTACAAAAAAATTGAGTAATTAATTACTAAGTATTTATATTGAGTAGGGAATTTTTATATAATTTATAAATTAGTTAATCCTATTCTTAAAGTCTAATGTAACATCTATGTAATAAAATTAGATATTAATATTTTAAATAGTATATCGTGGTTCGCTTAAACTTATGGTTGCATGTAACACAAGATATTGAAGAAGTTAAATATGTTTGAAAGAAAAATTTCAATAAACATTGAGGTGATAATTTATCCCTGTTTTAATAAATTACATCCTTAAAATTTTTGTTCTATAATAAAATGGTTTTAAATTGGAAATTATCTTTTGTAAACCCACATTGTAACAATGGTTAATAAAAATTTCTATTGAATAGAGAGAATGAGAAGTAAAATGGTCATCCAGAATAACACAAAACTTATTTTCTAGATAAGAGAACATTGTTGGGAAGTGAAAACAAAGATATGGAAGAAAATCCTAACTCCCAAGGATGGGTAGAGATCATGGTCATATGAAAGTTAACCATTATAAAAATGTACATTTTTATGGGTTAAAAGACCGTTGATTTATCGGTAAGAAAAGTAAATGGATAATGTTATTATTTCAAGGTAATTTTACTTACATCGAGGGAATATTTTATAATCCAAATAAAACTATCTAGAAAATAAACATACTTGATTTTTTTCTATGTCATAAGAATAATCTCATCTTTTAGTTGTGCTTCAATAAATTTACACTTTATATCTTACTCCAGGTAATGGATATTCGAGAATAATTTTTTATACCTGATGCACTTTTAATTGAACCGTAATACTCATAAGTCATTACTTAGGCCTCTAAATATTTACCAAAACCAATATAGTCAATACAAGATATGATAAATCATAATTTAACCTCCAGAAAAAATATCCAAATTTTCAAGTTAATCTATTATACAAGTATTTAACATTAATTCTCCTCTAAAAATATTACCAACCATATTCAAAACCCCAAAATAATTTGATCTCATATCCTTACATGATCAACATGACAATAATATTAATTACTCATAATGTCTCAAACCAAAATGTATATACCTTATTATTATATTATCTAAGGTGTACTAATAATTTTCAAAAGGTCAAAATAATATATGCTTCTAAAATATAATTCACCCTTTATTATTTAAATAAGCTCTTATCTTTACCCAAAAAAATTCTATCAGAGGTTTAGGTTCATCATTTCACAAATAGATATTTATATGTTGATTCAGAATGAAATATGATCTATTTATTATAGAAATATATATGGAATCTATATAGATAGATCTAATCAATTATCATAATAACATCAAACTTAACTAAAGTATAATATTTTTATAATTCTTAATCATAAAAACAACAACATAGAATCCCCTATTATACAGTGGAGGATAAGTGTGCCCAAACTATCATGATTTTCTTCATATGTTGTAATTTCATAAGCTTTCCCTTTATCCTTTAACTTCATACGTTGTTGTGTATCATTATATTCAATAGCCCTTGTATTAAGGTATTTATTCACATAGTTACTAAACCCTTTTAATTTATAGAACTGTACAGTGAGTGGTGAATTTTGTTGAGCTCTGTCCATTAATTTCATTTACTAGGATATTTACATCACCTTGAAATTATTTTTCTTGATGGCCAAGCATATCACACATGAATAATTTTCTTACTCCTTCAAGAAATTCACCTGGGTGATGTTTCCCACATTTGTATAAATTACGAGGTTTCAATATTTTCTTCAATCCATGTGGAAAACCACAGGAATTTCCATGAAACTCCATCCTCATTTTATTATCAAAAAAACCTTGAGGGTTTCTAGATTCTTTTTATCTTTCAATGAACATAAAATGATTTATTCATAACTTATAAAGTACCTTCTATTTAATTAAATTATAATACTTGGTTTAATACCAATAAATAATTGATCAATTTTTCTTTCAGGGATAATGATTAAACCTGAAGTATACCTTGTAATTATTATAAAAGTTTCTTCACGAGTACCAATGGATTCACCATCCTTCTACTTAAGCTCAAGAAATTCATTATCTAGTTTTGTACATAGGATAATTGGGAAGTACATAATGAAAATATTTCCTTGAACTCATACTATCCCATGGATCTAATTTCTTCCTCTTTCCTCATATTCTGAATAAGATTCTACCATATATTAGCTTTTCCTTCAAAAAGATAAACATATAGGTAAATTTTTTCATGGTCTAAGTACTGAAGAATGAAAAATATATTTTCCATTACATTGATCCATTTCTCAGGAACCGGTGGATCAAAATACCCATAGAAGGATGGTGGTATTTATCACATAAAATATTTAATAACATCTTTCTCCTTCCTTGGTGAGTTTGGAAGTTCAACATAATCCATGTTTCCATCTATAGCTTGAGAGATTTTGGTGGTAATAGTAACAAGATATTGCATCCCATATCTTATTCCATTAGATTTATTATGAGAAAGGTTGTTTCATTGGATTTAATATTCTTTTTTCACATTATTAATTCTGGTTCCAACCATTATCAAAAACCAAAAATCAT
Source organism: Viscum album (assembly GCA_963277665.1). Taxonomy (NCBI): domain Eukaryota; kingdom Viridiplantae; phylum Streptophyta; class Magnoliopsida; order Santalales; family Viscaceae; genus Viscum; species Viscum album. The sequence goes on along the minus strand of OY728125.1, from coordinate 718,813,720 downwards.
AGTGTGAGAAATGATAATTATTGTGAAAAACGGAATAATCATGAAACATAATTCATTGTATATTTAAATAAGGGAACTATATTTTAAATATATGACACCTTAGGTCCAACATATGTCACCCATGATTAAAACGTTTATGATATTATCTTATCCCTAGACCAATCCCTAGGGTTCTCACTAAAGTTTTCTCATCCTAGTTTCAAAACGTTTACTAAAACATGCTCTGATACCAACTATAATGAACCAAAATTTTCATATATAGTTGTTACATATAATTATTTGAAAATTAATTACATAAAATTTTTATCCACATGATAATCATATAGGTATAGTTCCTTTGGAAACATAGACACACAAATAATTGGTTCATAAATGATCTATATCATCTCCCACTAAGTTCATCATAACTAGCACCCTTCTTAGACACATCATTTATAAAATATTTCTTCATAACCTGGGGAATGGAAGCACAAGAAAGGGTGATATAATATGATCATTAAGGGTAAACAAGGGAGATATTAATAATCACATAAGAATAACATGGGAATAAGGGTGTGAGAATATGAGATTATCATTTAAAATGTAGAACCTGTATATCATAGATCAAAATCTTGATTCATGGTATAAATATTGGAAATTCATAATATATTAATCATAAAATAATCAAATAATATAATCCATGAGAGAATAACATAGGACATGTAATTTTGGAATAAACTTATAACTTTGTGAACATGTATAAATAGAAATAGGTTAACTCCTTAAGTAAAAGACATTTAATAAGACCCTCGCATGAAATTATGGGCATGAAACTAGGTCCAAATATAATCTTATAGACATGAAATCTATGTCCACACATGATTTTCTGAAAATGAAAGATAGGCCTACACATAAGCTTATAGACATGAAATCTAGTTCATTGTATAAACTTATAGAAATGAAAATTATGTCCATGTATAAAATTATGAACATGAAATCAGGTTCACACATAACATTTGTACTTCATCGGTCATCCATATTTACCCAATGAATTGGTGGGAGATATAGGTCCCATACATCATGTAAATAAAATCATATATATATTTGTGCCAAAAGATCATAAAATATTCATCATCTCAAAAATCATGAAAATATCACTACTAGAAAAATAACCTATAGCCATAGACCTATTACCACAATTTAATTGGTCCGTGGGTATAGGTTAAAATATAGTCACGAGTAATTGAAAATCATGGATTTAGAGATGATAAAATGGTAGATAAATATTATCCCATGGAAACAACTCCTCAATCAGTTTCACTCCATCATGACTCATCTCCCTCATCGCGACTCCTCCCACCCATAAAACACTTCTCCTCAACGGATCGATTTTCCCTTAGCCAATCCTCGCTAGATTATCCACTCAGTTCACCCCTCCCTCATGCGATCCCTCCCATCCACTTCATCACACGTTCGTCTCCTCCTACACCCCATTTGTCACACATTCCTCCTCCAATCAGTGCATCGGCCTAACTGATACCTTCCATGATTTGGATCCTCATGAGCCGACCCTTGAAATTGAAAATATTTATTTAGTTACTCCTTCATGATAGCTTATCATCAAATAAATTCATACCCATATCTAGTGACTGTTCGACTATACCTCTACAATCGATAATAATTTTCAATGTTCTCCCCACATTTGTTGTTTGCTACCCACCATGTTCCCGATTTCTTTTCCGGATACCAAATTGGGTTATGTATTGAATAATATTTGATGATATGTTTTTAAACCTAAACAAGATTTGATGGAAAATGATGAGTTTCCGATTATGAAAAAGAGGTGAAGAAGGGGAAATTCACACCTCTGAGGATCCATGAGGTTAACATTCTTTCTTCTACTGTGTTTGGAGAAACCTTGTTATGGTGATTCTTTCATTCCAATTATGGGAAGCATATAAAAATATCAGTGCCCTTTTTATGATTTTTTACTGCTTTATATTGATTGGTGTTTTTGGTGATCACTTCTATTTGATCTTGTTTTCTCATACTAATCATTATTTTTTAATTGGTATTAATCCAAGCGGTTATTTTATTTTATATTCAGCATGTTAAGCTGTTATAATTTTTACAAGAATCTATTCCTTGTATTGTATTGTTCTTGTGAGTTTATATTTTTGAATCAATATGTCTTGATTTCATTTTATTGTAATACATTTCGGTATTGGTATTATTAAATTATTCATGACTCTATCTTATATTTACAGAATAATACCTCTGTTGAATTTCTATTTTGAAAATTATAGAAGAAAAATTAAGGCCATGCCTATGATTTAGTTATTGATAAAATTATTTAATTTGGTCACTTCATCAGTTATATAATTTATAGGGATGTCGAGGTAAATGATAAATTATTGATACAATACTATAGAAATAAGGATAAAAAGAAATGAATATTATTACTTTTTTTAATTAGGGGTAGGGGGCTGGTGCAGGCTAGGGGCTGGGGGTGGTGCAGGGAGGGGGGGTTAGGGAATGGTTGTGGGGGAGGGGAGGCTAGTACTGGAGGGGGGGGGGGGGGGTTGGTGCAAGCTTGAGGGTTGTGGGGTGGTGCGGGGGGTGGGGGGATGGAAGTGCGGTAGGGGACTGGTTTTGGGTGGGGAGGCTAGTATGAGGGGTGGGGGTGGGGGATGGTGTAGGCTAGGGGGTGGGGGTTGGTGAGGGGGGGGGGGGGGGGTTAGGGGACTGGTTTAGGGGGGAGGGGGCTGGTTTGGGGGGAGGCTAGTACAGGGGAAGGGATGAGGGTGGTGTAGGGGGGTGGGTTGGATAGGGGCCTCATATACAGGTGTGGGGAATGGGATGATGTAGGGGTGGGTGGGGGGGGGGGGGTTGGGGGCTGGTACAGGCTAGGGGGTTGAGGGGATGGTACAGGCTAGGGGGATGGGGGGGACTGGTTTGGGGGTACGAGACTAGTTATGGGTGAGGATAGTATAGGGGAAGGGGTGGGGGTGTTGTAAGGGGTTAGGGGGCTGGTGCAGGTGTGGTGGGGGGGGGGGGGTGGTGTAGGCTAGGGGGTTGGGGTCTGATGTAGGCTAGGGGGATGGGGGGTGGGGGGGGGATGGGGGATGGTTCAGGGGTGGGGGGTTGGGGGGTTGGTGCATGATAGGGGTTGGTGTAGGCCTGAGGTTGGGGTGTGGTGTGTGTGTGTTGGGGGGGGGGGGTTAGGTGATGGTTATGGGGGAGGGGACTAGTTTGGGGTAGGCTAGTACAAGGGGAGGTGGGGGGGGTGTTGGGGGTAGGGGGACTAGTGTAGGGGTGGGGGGACGGTGTAGGGGGGAGGGGGAGGGGGGAGGGGGGGGAGGGGGAGGGAGGAGGGTAGTCGTTAGGGTATGATTGTGGGGGAGGAAACTAGGTTGGTGGGGGGAGGCTAGTATAGGGGGAAGGGGTTGACTTATACTTAATGTTTGGATTACACCTTCCTTATGTAAGTTGGTTTATAACCTATGAACTTAGTTAATTATATATTCAATATATTTCATTCAAAACATGAAACTAATTTTTTGTTTGAACTCTAAAATTTTCATCCACTTTCTGATGGTTTTTTAGTGGGTTATCTACCACCTAAATTTCTATATTAAAATTGATATTTTTTTAATATAATTAATTCATATAGAAATTAATTTTCTCATTCACTTATACACCATATCATTGAGAACATATTAACCAACTTATTATTATCCTTCTTTATTTGAGATTTTAATAAGTCACTCCATCTAAATTTCAAAATTAACTCCACTTCTGTTTCTTCTTTATCTCCTTTGATAAAGAATTTTTTTTATTCACCTTAGAAATCTAAAAATTCTTACTATGATCCCATGGTAATCAAATATAGTCACTTTTAATGTCATCATAATCTGATTAAAACATCCTTGAAAGAAAACACATCTTCTTAATCTTAAAAAATTTATTTTAATTTCCCTAATAAGGATAAATATTATTACTGAATTCTGAATTCCCTATCCAATAAAACATATTTTATGACATATCTTCATATTCACTATCCTCTTCCTTTATTATTGGAAAAAATATATAAAATTTTCTAATTACTCAATAACTGGAACACTTTAATGTAAATTTACTAGTATATATATCTTTTCCCTTTTGGGAACTTATTATAATAAGTGACATTGCCTTATCAGACTAGACCTCAACATCTCAATCTAAATATGAATCTTTACTTTTATCCTTAACCACATTATAACTCTTTCCATTAAAAGAATGATCTTAAAAAGTTGAAACTTTAGCATTAAACTTGTTTAGAATGATATGAAAGAACTTCTCTATAATTATTGAATCCTATAGAGCTTCTAAAAAATCGATGATAGGTCTCCCAATATCATTAACATTGGTGAATAAATCATCTACTAATTGTCCTTGAATCATTATAGATGAAAATAACACTAATAATATTGAGTCCCCATTATAAGTATTAATCTAGAGAGTGACGAATAGGTGAGAAATTATTTTTTATTATTCATCAATGGAGAATCCTTTTCCATACCCATACACAAAATAAGAACACAATGATGTGTAATGTTCACTATTCAAAATGAATAGCTACGTCCATTGCATTGAATTTTATTTCCCATTACAACATAATCCCTTATAAATATATTATAATGATAAATTTTTATACTTGAAACTCATGTGTATAAAAATGATAGTCAGTAAGTATAATGTGATCTTAATGTACGATTTTTAATTGTTGAATGTTTTTGGTTCAATTATAGAAACTACGTATCAATAGAAATTACCTAATTATGATTCCCTAATATTCATTTTTATACTAATGAGTGGTGATATTTGTAATATTCATGAAGACCCATGAGGGTCATACGATTCATTTTAGCTCTGAAATATAGAATCCTCAAAGGCTTAAAAATGTAATAAGAGTCATTGATATTATGTTAGTTTCATTTCAACTTTCTATAAGAGTCAAGTTGAAAACTATAAGAGTCATTGGACTATTTATAGGAGTTATTTTTCAATCCATAAAAGTCATCCAGGATATATAATGACTTCAATTAAAATAAATATTATAAAAGGAATGAATGCTACATATGTTATGTAAGTTTCATGGTAATTTAATAAGAGTGATTTGCAAAGCTATTTTTTAAAATGATTTATGATATATTTGATAACAATAATAATATTTTAAAGATAAAAGGAAAGAACCAATTATCACATGTTTAGAAATAGCTTCAAAAAAAAGGAATACACAATCAAGAAGAAGGAAGATCATGCACCAAAAAATGACTAATCATATTAGAAAACTAGTTTGAAAAATCAAAGTGGATTGAGTATGAATAAAAGAAGGAAAATTCTCTCCTTTATAAAATTGATAAACCTATATAGAATAAGAATAAAGTTGAATTACAGAATAAGAAAATGATAAAAAATTAGTTTTCAATCTATAAAATCAAGTGGGATATAAAAATTAATAGTTTTAGGTATTTTATACATTCAAGGAATGGATTTTCTAGGTTAAGAACAATTTATAATCCCTATTTATCGCATTTAAGTTATGATGGAAGTTTAATTTATTCCCATATTTTGGTGATTTTTGATTTTTGAATAGGAAATTGAAGGTGATGTTTGAAAAATAAATATGTTTATTAATGATCATGTTATTTAGTATTGAGATGTATATATCAATCTGAATATTATTTGTTCATTGTTGGTTATGGATTCATGTATCATTTATCATGTAAAATTGACACAATGATCACATATATATAAGAAGTCTTTATATCCCATTTTCCCACTATTTTTTATAAGTGGTTTCTTATGATGAGGCTGGTTCTACCCCCCACCATTGATGAAAGTGAGTTCAATACCATATTTGGGTAAGGCTTATTCCGTTTTTATTCTTTGGACCAATTTTAAATTTGGCATTTGTGATTTTTGGGTTCCTTATATTTTTTCAGTGCGTTTTGGATTTTGTTGAGGTAGATTCGAGTCGCTATTGAAAGAGGCTTACATGTGTATGCATAGGTAGGCATATACATATATAAGTTCCCCATTTATATATATATTCACTCATGGTATTTTGAATATATATATTGGGGCTAGGTGTGCTTATATATAGATATGAAAAATGCATACATGTGTAAGTGTAAAGGGGTATATGCAAGTATAAACATATATCTAAGGACCCCCTTGTTAATATTTGGCCATGAAAATATGTACGTAGGGGATAGGTGTTCTTATATATATATATATGATGTTTCATATGCGTGCAAGCATAAAAAAATAAATATTCAAGTTGTCATAGTCAAAAGAAATGAACCTTGAGGTTGAGGTAAGTTCCCTCTACCTAAACCTTTAATTTGAATTCTATAATTGCCTAATTTTTTTAAAAACATGTTTCCATAATTTCTTTATTGTTTTAAAAAATGTTTTTCTAATAACCACTAGCTTTGTCAAGGAAGAATATGAATATAGCCCTTGAACATATTTATAGACCATGTTCAATTAGTTTGAAAAATTCAAGTAGTTTCTAGATACTAGAAGAAGAGATCTAAAAACCATACATTGATCATCCTTAGAGACATTCATGATCTTATTCAAATTCCCATAAAATTCATTATAAAAGATCACTAATTAATATTATGGATCTATTAGTTCTAATACCAAGCTTCCTAACATCTTCTCTGGTATCATGGAAGTCACCCATAATATTCCTCTTGATATATTAAATAAAGAATGGTGTGAAAATATTACACTATAGGGGTTTAATCTGTAAAGATACAAAATTCAATTTTTATTGAAATTTATCAACTCCACTCTAAAAAATTGGAACAACTGAAGGTTCTGAGGAGGAATTTATATAGGGTTGAAACCTTTTGATGAACTCAAACTAGATTAATACAACACCTTATAAATGTGTAGAATTGCCTTCATTTCATCCCTGAAAGACTTAACCTTATCTAGAACATCTTGAGACATGTCTAATTTCACCATTTAAAGATTTTGGAACATGTACCTTTTAGATACAACTATAACACCAAGATAATTGAACTCAGACTTGGTAGTATAAACTTCTTTCAAATATATAACAAAACCATTCACATCCTTAAGCTCCTTGAAACTTACTTCATAAAAAACATTTTGAATAAGAGGGAATGATTGGAGATTCCTAATCAACTTTTTTGGGTAATCGTTAACCCAACAAACTTTTCGAAATAAATCATGGGAGTAGAGGACTTATTAAGTTATCTAATCTCATCATTATTATATTTTAACTCCTATTTTAGCTCATTATAATCTCTTAAAATATTATCAAGATCATTTAGAATATCAGAGGCAAAAGATTACATTTTATTACTTTATGAGATATTACTAATAGCGGGTGATTCCCCATGCAAAATAGGAGGTGGTGATGGTATAGTAGAGAACCCTGGAGTTGGGCTAAGTGAGATAAATAATATCCTAGGAGTAAGGGGGTGGGTGAAGGGGGATCTGTAGGGGTAGGGGGTAGGGTGTTTATGGGGTGTGGGGGGGGGGGGGGGTCTGCAGGGGAAGGGGGAGGGGTAGGGGGGTCTCCAAGTGTAGTGGGAGGTTTCAAGGGGTAAGGGGAGGGTGCAAGAAGTGTGGGTTTCTACATGGGGTAGGTGGAGGGTGTAAGAGGAAGGGGGAGTGTGCAAGGGGTGTGTAGGGGTGTGTGCAGGGGTGCATGGTTTGTGTAGGGGGGTAGTGTTAATACCACATATCAGTCTATATTGTCACACCTTCTTTGATCACATAGTTAAACAATGTCATATTTTATATATTTAAATACTTTTAAGAAAGACTTATACACAACATTTTTATATGACATTATAAGTCATATGATCATGAATGAAGTACAACATAACCACAATTTCCATATCATTTCAAGTTCTTCTAAGGACTTAAATAATAATGAAATAACCTTATTCTTAACACCGTAGCATTGAGTAGTTAATCACCAGGCAAAACAACCATCTCCCTGTCCAAATAAATATTTATTCATCCACCTTCTGAACATATATTCTCATCTTTCACAACTCTAATATGTGCACCAAAACACCCATAGAGGGCTTCCAATTTCTCACAAATTTGGTAAAAAAATCTCTCCCAATGTTTGAGATTATTTATATGAAGATCATATCCAAAATACTAGGTATCATTTCACAATGATTTTCAATGATTTTAAGAAAACCTATTATGAAAATGTGAATGTTGTATATTATTGTAAATATGCACCAAATTATACGACAAGATGTAGTAAAAGAAATCATGTTGTGATTTGTGTTATCTAGTGACTCATGATACCATACCTAGGCCACTTTGACTCCCTACACCTGAGGTCTCCATGTGTTAACCAAGATACCCTGACACCTGATCATTTATACTTTAGTGCCATTCAAAAATTCCACATGCAAGGGGTGTGCAGGGGGTGGTGCGGGGGGGGGGGGGGGGTGCAGGGATGTGCAGTGGGGGTGTGCAGGGAAGTGTGTGCAGGTGTGCAAGGTGAGGTGTAAAGGGGGATGTGTAGGGGGTGCAGTGGTGGTGTCCAAAAGGGGTGGTGCAAGGGGTGTTCATCAGTGGTGGTGCAGTGTGGGTGTGTTGGGGTGTGTACAAGGGGATGCGGGGGGGGGGGGGGGGGTCCTGTCCAAGGGGGGGTGGTGGGGTCTGTCCGGGGTGGGGGGTGGGGGTCTGTCTGGGGGGGGGGGGGTGCAATGGGGGCATGGGTATGCAGGAGGGGGTCCAAGGGGTGGGTAGGCTGCTGTCCTGGGGGGGTCTGTCCAGGAGGGGTGGGGGGTGTGCAGTGGGTGTTTCCAGTAGGGGTGGTGTAAGGGGTGTCCAGTAGGGGTGGTGTAGTGGGGGTGTGCAGGGGGTGCGCAAGGGGGTGTGTTCAAGGGGTTGGGGGGTGCAAGGGGTGTGTGTGGGGGGGTGTAAGGGTGTGTAAGGGGGGATGTGTAGGGGTAAACGGGGGAATGAGTGTGCATTGGGGTGCGGGGAGGGGGGGGGGGGTAGGGGGGTTGGTGGCTGTCCAGGGGGGTGTCTGTCTGGGGGGGGGGGGTCAGTGGAGGTGTCCACCAGGGGTGGTGCAGTGGGGGGTGCAGCTGTAAAAGGGGGTGTGTGCAATGGGATGGGGGGGGGGGGGTGCAGGGGGGAATGTGTAGGGGGTATCAGTATAGGGTGGTGGAGGGGGGGGGGGTGCAGTGGGGGTATCTAGCAGGGGTGGGGTAGTGGGGTGTCCAGCAGGGGTGGTGTAGTGGGGTGTCTAGAATGGGTGTGCATGTGTGAAAGTAGAAATGGGGGTGGGGGGTTCAAGGGGGGATATGCGAGGGGGGGGGGGCAAGGGGGAATGGTTGGGTAGTGGGGGTACAAGGGGGTGTCTTCCCGGGGGGGGGGGGGGGGGGGTTCATGGTGGTGAAAGGGGTGTGAAAGGGGATGTGCAGGGGAGGGGGCATGGGTGTGTAGGGGGGTGCAAGGGGGGGGGGGTTGTCCAAGGGGGTGGGGGGGGGGTCTGTCCAGGGGGTGAGTGGGGTTTGTCTGGGGGGTGTCCAGGAGGGGTGGGGGGGATCTTTCCAGGTTAAGGGGGGAAATAAGGGGAGGGGGCTTTGCATGGGTTAGGGGTGCATGGGGGGGGGTTGTAATGTGTCGGTGGGTTGTAAGGGGGAGAGTGGGGGGGATTTGCAGGGGGTCTATCTTGGGGAAGGGGGGTTACAGGGGGATGGGTGGGGATTTATAGGGGGAGGGGTGCATGGGGTGGGGGGTTGTAAGGTGTAGGTGTGTTGTAACGGGGAGAGTGGGGGGGATTTTCAAGGGGCGGTGTGAAGGATGAAAGGGGCCAACACCGGATGAATGATGCTGGTTTTTTAGGAAATGTTAAGGCCTATAACCATAGTTTTGAACCATAAATATAGGTCTATAACCATAGTTCCCAACCGTGGATATATGTCTATATCCATGGTTTTCAGTTGTGGTTATTGGCGATGAGTGACTTTAGCCTATTCCAATATTTTCAAACTGTGGCTATAGGATTTACCCTATATCCATGCCAATACCAGCTATAGTTGAGCGTACAGTGGCTATAACCTATGTCCATAGTTTAAAACTGTGGCTATAGTCTTATTTTTTAGTAGTGGATATAGATTTCATAAACATTTCATAAAAGTATAAATCATGTAAATGGGAATGATTTTCACCATAAAACCTATCATTATGAACATAAACCGTCGAGAGAAAGCATAACGATGGAATCCTTGGATCATATACACAATAAAGACTAAGTAACATAAAAAAATGTCATCTTATATGGAAAATGATTTCAAAATTTCACTTGTAATAATTCTTGAGGAAGAAAACATTTCGATTTTGAAATTGATTTTTTTATAAAAAATATGAGCACTTATAAATGAAATTTTTTTATTTGAAAATAAAATTTTAAAATTCTAAATAATTCTTAAAATAATTAAGGTATTATGATTTCTTGAAAATTTTCTCATTTCGTATAATTTTTAAAAAACATTACTTCCATATTTGTTTCAAAAAATTCATAAAGTACCTCATTTGGAAAATGAAAAAAAGATTCCTTTAAAACTATTTATTAAAAATTCAAGCATGGTTAAAAATTATTTTAAAAAATTTTAGAATAATGTTATAAACCTTTTATTTTTTTAAAACATTGCAATGGAGGAGAAAAATTTTCTATAGGGGACTTAAACACAAAAAATCCTAAATAATGATGTGATTGTGAAATAAAACCTTACCTCATATATTTACCTTCCTAATTTAAGTTAAAAATTATTTTTTAAAAAATATGGATTTATTATACATGTATTAAATATCCATATATATATATAATATCATGTATGATTCATTTATAACATATTGTCACCCGTTTATTTATAATTTGTTATTAAAATCATTATTTTGGGTGGTAACTACTTCATTTTCCAAACATGTTTCAGTTTGTTAGTCCTGATCCTTATAATTTGATCATAGTACCATAATTTATAGAATAATAATAAGGGTATAAAAATAATATATATCAATTATATATATATTTACAATCATTCATAAAAATTAGAGGTAGAAAAATGAATTACACCGTTCATGGAGACAGTAGGCCATATATACGCCTGAATGTTGTTTCTATTTTTAAACAAATGGAATTAAATAAAGGAAAAAAATAATCAAACTTTAAAAAATTAATATTATGTCATATATATCATATATTTTCTTAAAATTAATCATCATTACCATATATGTGAAATATAAATGAAAAAAATCATATCACATTGTGAAGATGGTAGTCCATATGTATGCACGAGCGAGGTTATCATTTCCAAAAAAGATTGGATGATAAGAATGTAAAAATGATATTATAATTAAAGAAGTAAAATTATTTAATTTATATCATATATAAAAATTAAAACCATCATTATTTATATTCATAAAATACGGTGATGAAAAATGAATTTTATTACTATGTGGAGATGGTAAACCGTACATACCCTTGAGTGATACTTTCCCTTATTATTTGATGAGAAAGAAGATGTATAATTGTGTTTTAATAATCATGATAAAACATTAACATATTTAGGACAAGAAAGTTATTATTTTATTATAAATTTCATATAATTATAGGAGGAGAAGAATAGTAGAAAAAGAAAGTGATCATTAGAGCGATTACCTCTTCTTCGAAACGATTTCTTTAGATCTACTATAAAGGGATCTAGGGTTGGTATTTTGGGAAGAAAATAACCTATATAATGTGGATAGGGAATTGGAGAATATTACTTAGTATATGATGGTAGATATACAAGGCTAAATGTTGTATAATGAAGTGAGGTAGGATGTTCCCTTTTATAATTGAGGTGAGGGGCACTTTCAAAATTTCATAAAAAAATATATAATATGACTATTATTGAAAAAAATATATAAAACTAGTTATGAATTAAAAAATAGGATGGGACATGGTTTAAAAAATATCAAACAATAAAATTTGGACATGTTTAGGAGCTATTTTAAGCCTTATTTTTAGGTTTAACCCTTTAATTAACCCATTTTAATAGTAGCCGTGGTAATGTATTTTCCACTCTTCAAAGGTTATAATTTTTTATATAAGGTAAATATTGAATCATTATTAAGGAAGGGATGAAATTTTTGAAAAAATATTATTAAATTTGTCCTTATTTATTATTTTTATGATTTTGAAATGATTTAATAAAATATTATTTTAATAAAAAATAATTATTGTCAATTTTGAAACTATTCATTACTTTGAATTTGATAACAAGAAAATACATAGAATTTAAACCATTTATTTTAAAATATCCATAAAATGTCAGGGTCATCTAGAAAATTCGTTGATCAACTTAATAATCTCAATTTAAAATAATTTTAATAATTTTAAAATAATTTATTTGATTTTACATTTATTGAATAATTTCTACATTAAAGTTGTGTAAATATTTAAGGAAATTATTTAATTTATAAACATTATAAATAAATTACCATAAAAAATACAATTTTAATAGGAAAAAAATTACTATAAATATTCACTCATATATAATCTTTTCTCTTTGTGATCATGAAAATAATCTTTAAAACTAAGAGTGTGAAATTTTGTCACTTCCATTTGTTTAAATAATGTATAAGTCCTTTTTAAGGAAAAGGGTCCATTAAAAAACTCAAATTAGATTATAAGGCGATAATATTATAATTTCAAAAATCAAATAATGATTAGGATGAATAATTATGTTCTTATCACTTAGTTGTAACCTAGTTTTACCAAATTTACTCTTTATTAAGGTTCTAAATTTTACCATGGTTATTATTCATTTTGACCAAAAATAAAAAGGGAATATTTAAAAAATTTGAACCTCTTGATTTTAAATATAAAATATATTTTTATAATTCAATTTTTAAAAGTGTAATAAATTAATTTTAATATAACTATGTATAACACAACAAAAAATAGTTTTTAGAAATATATGTTTTTATGCACAAAAATGTACTTATACTAAAATCAAGTATAATGATGATTCAAATGATAATTATTAAATTATATATAATTAAATAATACTTATGTTTCTTTGAGATCAAATTCAAATAATAATAATTTATATTAAAAGAAAAATGACAGTTTAAAAAATTGACATTTTTCATTATTCAATGAAAAATCAACCTTTTCATAAAAATACCAAAATTTCACCCAAAGATAATTTAGATACGTTGACTTAAAAAAGAGAATTTTATTTATGAAATATATTTTCTAAAATTTCTAGAAATTCTTTATACTATTTTCTCACAATAATAAATAAAAAATCATTTTTAATAAAACATATATTTGAAGAATAAAATGACATTACTAAAAAATTGAGTGATTAATTAATAAGTATTTATATTGATTTTGGATTTTGTATATAATTTATCAAGTATTTAATATTATTCATACCCTTAAATTTAATAGCTAGGTAATAACATTAAGTAATAATATGTTAAATAGTATATCACAGTTTGTTTAAACTCATGACTGAATATAACTCAAGATATCAAAGAAGTTAAATATATTTGAAAGAAAAATTTCCTAAAATCTCAGGGTGTTACACAACTGAACTCTACTATTGTATGGATAAGAAGTGGGATGACTTGGTTAGTCAGTCTACAATCACCCAGATGACAACATATACTGTAGTTGATCATGACATATCTATAAAAAGTATATAGATATAACAACCCACTTCCACTCTAGCACCTCAAGGGGTTGATCCAAACCTAGTAGAACCTGGAGTTCAACCTTCACCTATGATAATTGAGTCATCGAGAGACAAAATTTAAAATGTACCTCTTCATTTCGGGACACCATAACTAACACTGAGGGTCCTAGTACACATGTTCCACACCTAGATGTACTGCTAAAGGGGATGTATGAAACTCCCTCAACACCTCATATCACAGTGTCACTGGTACCATTATCCTCCATCAAAAAAGGATGATGTTCTCCCCACCTTCATAAAATCATTAGGATCATTTCTAGTAGATATATGAACATGAAATATCTCACAATCTATATATCCAAGATGATCCACCCTAAGAAACCAAATAAGCGAAGGGTAACAACTCCATAAACTAGAGTTAAACTGAACCCTCTTCTCCCACTAAGGATAACTGCAATGAGGACCACTACTCCAATACCTCAATCAAAAACTATGAAAAATATCTCATACTAAGAGAATCTTCCACCACATTCCCCTTTCTATGAGTATAGACTATCTCAAATCCATACTCCTGGAAGAACTCTATCTACATCCCCTATCATAAGTTAATATATTTTTATGAAAGGATATACATGAGACTCTTGTGTTCATAATACAAGATAAACCACTCACCCATTAGTTAGTTCCACCACATCTTCATTGATAATACCACTTTTACCAACACTTGATCATGGGATGCATAGTTATTCTCATGGGGTATCAGCTATTGGGGCCCATAGGCAATCATCTCCTGCCTTTTCATCAGAAAAGATCAAAATTTTAATTTTAGAGGAATCTAATAACATCACATACTCAACACCCCCATCTAAAAGTATCAAGATGGGGGTTATCATTAACATATATTTAAAATCATGAAAATCCTACTTGAACCTCTCCATCCACAAAAAAGGCTGTCTATTTTAGATCAAAGTAGTCAAGGGTGCTAAAATCCTGGAGAAATCATGCATGAACCAATGATAATAACCTTTCAACACAAGGAATATCTACACGAATGGATTAATATTTGGTGCCTCCCAAGATAGAACCATCTCATCCTTTTTTGGTTCAACTTCTACACCCTTTTCCGAGAGTACATGTCTCAAGAAGTGAACCTTCCATGTCTAGAACTAACACTTCGACAACTTCCCATAAAGTTGGTACTCTCAGAGTGTGTATAAGACCTTCCTCAAATGTCTCACATAATCCTATTATATTGATTACACAAGTATATAATTGAGGAATAATACCATGATCCATTCTAATAAAGGTATAAATATCCAATTCACGAGTCTCATAAACACATCTAAAGTTCTCATCATGTTTAAAGGAATCAACAAGTACTCATAGTTGCCATAATGATATTGGAATACCGTTTTCGGTATATCCTTATCATGAAATTTGATCTTGTGATATGTTGACCTAAGGTCAACATTTGAGAACCATCTCACCCATTCTAACAATTCAAAAAGGTCACCAATTCAATAAATTGGATACTTATTGTTGACAATCACTTGATTCAAGTGATGACAATCCACACATAACCTAAAGCTCTTATCCTCCTTATTGATGAAAAATATTGGGTATTCCATGAGATAAACATTTTTCAAGACAAATAGCTTCATCTACTAATCCTAAAACAAAACCTTAATCTCTTTATGTTTCATGGGATCCATCCAATATACTGGAACATATACCGGGTTATTTCATGGGAGAAATTCTATGAAAAAATCAATCTTTTGGTGGGGAGGTAAGCCCAACACATCCTCAGGGAAGACATCATCATACTCTTACATTATAATATCCCAGAATTTCAATGTATTTTTTTAAATTATATGGAATAATTTTGAGACCACATGATTTTAAGGCACATGATTCTGAGGCCCAGTGAGACCGTTACAAAATTTTGAACATTTTTTAAGTTCACTTAAGTAAATGTGCAAGTTTTTTTTCTAAATTTTAAATGGTGCAGGGATAGAAAATATGAGGGCACAGTTTAACTCATAATGTCATTATTATCCAAGAAAAGAATTAACTTTTACCAGTAAGGGTTTGACGAAAAGTTATTTTTTGGTCTTTTTAGAAAATAATAAAATAACTTAAAAGGTTATTTTATTTTATTTTCTTACCATTAAGCGGCAAAAAAAATGCTACAATGAGGTGATGAGGGACATTAAACGAAGATTTTTAATGACTCATTTTGTGAAAGAATAACCACTACATGGTTTCATAAATGAAATAGCATAACGACGCAACGTCGTAGCATAAAAAAAAATGCTGCAACATGTTTCCTTTGAATGGAATAATGGGTTGGAGAATTGAGGGTTAAATGGAAGACGATTCTCTAATGAAAGATCGATGAGTTTTCTCTCCAACAAAGAAAAATGAATGCCAGAGGAACGTTAAAAAATTCTATGCACCTTGAAGAATGGATCTGAGAAGCAACGAATACCTTCAACTTCTTGAACCTTCACGGGAAGACCACTTCAATGTTGAACATCTTTAAGGTAGGCGTTTGTTTTGGTTTATGTTTTCTCCATTATTCATTCTAAATGATGAATGTGGATCAACCCGTGAACAAGTTGATCCGCAAATCGTCCATTCTTGCAAGAGGATGATGTTTCATGGGGTTTTCTATTTAGTATTAGATTATAGTTAATGGAACATAATTCCCAAGCCTCCCCTATTTTAAACATCTAACGCGGTGGGCATGGGTGACACAAACAAGGCCCCCACTCCTTGTGCATTCATGGTGGATGAATGTTTGAAATAATGAAAAGGAAATTTCAAGGCCTTCTTAGATATGGAGACACCCCACAGAAGTCGTAGGTGCAAGCGGTGAGAAGAACAAACCACCGGAGCATACCCGATGGTCCGCCGAGTTCTCTTCCCACGACAGTGGCCATGGGCGGGTGGCGGCATGCCACAATGGTGCTTAGAGAGGAGAACTGTGGCTAGCCTAGGCCGTGACAGAGAAACAGGACCACCAGCTATGCCGGAGACCGGTGGAGGTGGATGCATCCCACATCCGTATGCCATCAGACTTGGAGGTATGTGGTCTTTGACCATGTGCGATAATCCAGGATGACCAGATTGGTCGGACACGTCACATCCGAGCCGCGGTCGCTTGATCGTGGGAGAGAAAACTACCCCATGTCGACCACGAGGTGAGTAGGGAGATATAAGAGGCTTCCATCCATGTCCCATCCAGACCGAATGTCGGTCCACCTCTAGAGGACCGGGCAGACCAACGAAACGGACTCACCTCAGCGGGCTGGACCTGCCCCCGTGGGATGGACACACCCTAGTGGTCCAGACTTGCCATATCGGGCCAAACCCATGGCCCAATGAACCAGACCTAGGATGGGCTAGGTCTGAGTCGGGTTGGCATAGCCAGGTTGGGTCTTTGGACCCCGATCTGGGTCATACCGGACCCGGACCCAATTGGACCCTTTTTGGAAAAATGTCAATATCTTGAAAATAGGGCGTCTGATTGACGAGCCGTTTATAGTGTTGGAACCCTCATGAAGAGACATATCTTTTTTCTTACTCTAAGGATGATATCATGAAATTTGAAATTCGATGAATGGATTGGGGAGCGGTTCTCCCGAGATCAATCATGCTACGTGCATAAACCCTACAATTGGATGAAATCTAAAGAGTGATAAAAAATGAACCTCTATGGATCAGATACTATGCCCTAGTGGGAATCATCTTCTATGTGACCCAATAGGCCCATGGTGGGGAGTGACTTTTATGTGACCTGACATACCCAAGGTACTCGGTAAGGGGAGTACCTCAGTATGGCAATAAATTAGTGGGAAGTGGCTTTTGTGTGACACAACATGCCCACGGTGGGGATAGACTTCTATGTGACCCAGTATACCCACGATACTCATCCAGGATGAGTTCCACAGTAGTCCTAAGGTTAGTGGGAACCATATTCTGTGTGACCCAATAGGCCCACTATAATCATTGAGGAGAAGTTCTCCAGTAGCCCATGGTGTTCGATTATGTGGAAAATGATCCTAGTATCCTACTCTATAATATACATGGTTGGAGTTATCTTACTTTGTGATCATTATTGGTGATCTTGATTTGTGGTTTGGTTGTGGATTGCTTTGTTGTCTTTCCTTTTTTGTTTTGGGGTCCCTACTAATTATTTCATTACTCACCCCTGCACGAGCTTCACCTGCACGTGTTGTGTATGGTGCAGACAAATGCAACCTTGATAGACGACTCGGTGTCCTAGGACCCGATGGTGCCTAGTGAGATCATGCAGAAAATACATGCTTCTATGGATTTCAGTAGTGACTTTGTACTAACCCATCAGGATGGGTTTTTAGTGGATGGCTATCTAGAGTTCCTTTTTTTTACTTTCCTATTTTCTAGTTTGTCTTTTTTTTTGGGTTTGTATTATGTCCCATATTACTTTTATTTGTACTTCTAATCAGTGGTTATTAATAGGGGCATGCTTGTTTTCTTTTTCATCTTTGGGATGTGGTTGTGTGTGAATGATTATAGGTACTCATGAAAATGCCTCCCAATTGCAGGTTGATGACTTCAGCGCTAGTCACCAACCCCTGGACTTCAGGAGGCGGACCTGGGGTATGTCATGAAACTATCCCCAGGGGAAAGGTCATGTAAAAGTGGTATCAAAGGTGGTCAGTTCTACCTCAAATACCGAGATTCTAGTGTTTTGTTTTTTGGGAAATATTGTTGAGAGTTTCAAGTTTTAATTTTAGATTTAGAGAGTCTGATGTTGGTGCGGTGGCCGATGTATCCATACACTAGGACCCTTAATTATAATTTTCAGCTCTATACCTGAAAAAATTGGTTGTATAAGTGTCTCTTTATTATCTTTTTGAATAAAAGTAAGATCACCAGGTATCACCTTATAACTGCGGTATATCTTGATCTATTTTAGGATTCCTCCACACAAACATCCAACTAAGATTCCGATACATGATGGTGTGGACAAACCACCTAGCGATGAGGTTTCAGTTCAGGGACCAGTCCAAGAGATGGCCCCGCCGGGTGGTGCACCGGTGTTGCCACCACCCGTTGATCAGTAGTTACTACTGGAGTTACTGGTAGAGGACACGCGTAGGCTTAGTTTAATTAATGAGTTCCAAATATAGTGAAATCCTTGGTTTAGGGGAGAGATAGATCCTCAGGTTTCTAAAGAATGGATGAAGGCAGTGACCTGTGTCTTCTACTTTGTGAGGACACCGCTTGACCTAATGGTGATCTTGGCCGTGAGCCTTCTGCAGGGATCGATAGGGAGATGGTGGATCTTGACCATCCTGAAGCATGATGAAGTGACCCTCACCTATATATACATTGATCGGCTTTTCCAAGAGGAGTTTTTCCCCAAGAAATTTTGCTCGATGCACATACAAGAGCTTCTTCACCTATAACAGGGTATCCTATCGGTGGATGAGTACTCTATGTGGTTTAAATACCTGTTTCACTACTCCACAGACATGGTTTGAGACCCTTTATTTAGGACCCAAACCTTTGATAATGGACTCATATGGGAGATCAGGGAATCTATGGTGTCTCTAAGTATCCCCACTCAATCTGTAGAGCTAGACTGAGCCCTTATTGTAGAGTGTTTCTTATAGAGAAGGAGCCAACAACTAGAGAAAACAATAGAAATCAAGAGGTAGAGTCTTCAGTGCTGAGAAATAGACAGTAGACAAAGGGTCCCAAGTAGGCTAGGTCATTCAGGTGGAAACCCCAAGACTCGGGGTTGGTAGTACAAGGCTCCTAGAGTGGAGGGAGTCAGTAGGGAACGGACTATGCTTCAAGTGCAGTGGGTAGGGACACAAGGATCGTGACTTCTTAACCCACCGCATAGATTATCAATAGATAGTTGAGGGACCGTCATGGGAGAGGTGGAGGTTTGAGTGAGGACGTCTGCATGGAGGAAGATGTGTAAGGGGAGTAGGCCGAGTGACCGGTGGTGGACAACTATTCGAGGTGCTACCACCACCACCCCCAGGTGGTTCACCACGGGCTTAGGGAGCTGGCGGATAGGGGTGAGGCCAAATTCAGGCGATAGAGGCCTATGACCAAGGATCTCCAGATATGATTATACGTAAAATATATGTATTATCTACCTTATATATTGTTCTTATAGACACGGGTTCCAGTCACACTTTCCTTGCCACATACCTCGTTCAATACTCATAGATTCTAGTGGAGCCATTGGATCAATCCTTACAATTAGAGACTCCTACGAGAGGGGATTCAATGATTTCACACTAGTTCCAACAATGATAAATTACTATAGAAGGTGAGAGATTCTATTGGGATCTCTTAGAAGTGTCATAGAGGCCTTATAATGTCATCTTGGATATGGAATGGTAATCTACAGTCTATGCTCAGATCGACTATTTTAGGAGCAAAGTGTGGTGTGTCCATGTAGATGAGACAAGGGTTTCCTTCACTAGAGAGAAGGGAATATTTTCAGTATAGGATGTACTTTCTCATAGGAGGGTACAACTGATCACTGACCATTTGGCTAGTATCACCCTTAGTGCGGTGGAATAGAGGAGTCCAAGCTTTCCTGTAGTGGTGGATGAGTATTAGGATGTCTTTCCTGAGGATGTTCTTGGACAACCTCCTCGTAGGGAGGTAGACTCCCACATTGACCTGTACCTCGGTATGACATTGATATCCATAATGGCATATTTGATGGATCCATCAGAGCTATATGAGTTTATGGTACAATTTAAAGACTTGCAGGATAAGAAATTTTTACGGCCCAACATTTCACCATGGGAAGCCCTAATGTTGTTTTCTAAGAAGGAAAATGAAAGTTTAAGTCTATGTATGGACTTATGGTGCCTGAAATAGGTGACCATGAAGAAAAAATATCCACTACTGAGGATCAATGACCTCTTCGGTCACCTGAAGGGAGAGAGGTGGTTCTTGAAGATCGACCACAGATCAGGCTATCATCAGCTTCAGGTATGGGATGAGGACTTAATGAAGATATCCTTTAAATGATGGTATGGCCAATGAAAGTTCTTGGGGATTTTATTCAGTGTGACCAATGCCTAAGCAGTGTTCATGGGACTCGTGAACAAGATCTTCCAACCTTACCTCAATCGCTTTGTGGTGGTCTTCATTTATAACATCTTGGTATACTCGGCGTCAGAGGAGGAACATTCTACTCACCTTTGGATAGTCCTAGATACACTTTGAGAGAACTATCTTCATGGTAAGCTCTCAAAGTGCCATTTATGGATTCAGGAGGTCCACTTTCTGGGACACGTCATCTCAGAGGCTGGAGTTGTAGTGGATCTAGAGAAGATAGAGGCAGTGCTTTCTTTAGAACCACCCAGAAGCATGACTGAAGTGCGGAGTTTTGTAGGGTTGGACGGATGCTACTAGAGGTTAGTACATGACTTTTATTGAGTAGAAGAACCTTTATCATCGTAGAAATGGAAGAAAAAACCCTTCATGTGGATGGATAATTTCTAGTAGAGTTTCTAGGATCTAAGGCAGAGACTGACATGTGTCCCCATCTTGAGACTAATAGAAGAGGGTGTTTGGTACATATTTTTCTAAAATGCATCAGGTATTAGACTAGTTTGTGTCCTAATTTAGGAGAAAGAAGTGATTGCCTATGAATCACATATGTTGAGACAACATGAGTAGAATAACATGACCCATGACCTAGAGTTAGCAGCAGTGGTCTTTGCCTTGAAGATGTGGCAGCACTACTTGATGGGCGAGCAGTTTACCATCTACTATGACAACAAGAGTCTGAAGTATATATTCTCATAGAAGAACCTGAACATGTGACAATGGGGATGACTAGAGTTCTTCTTGGACAATGAGTTTGAGATATTCTATACTCATGGGAAGGGAAACATGGTGGTAGATGTGCTCAGCAGGAAGTTTTCCTTACAACTGTTGAGTGAGGCGACAAAGAAACTAACCGTGATGTAGATATCCTTCATGGATGATGATGGGGCATCTTACATTTTGTGAATGACTATCACTCCCCCACTCTTATAGTGAGTTATGGAGGAACAACATGTATATATTGACTGTGCATCCTTACACACTCAGATATCTTCAGGACTGGCCCATGATGGATTTTTGATAGGTGTGGAGAATATCATCCTTTTTAGGGAATGAAATGTAGTACTAATGATGTTGTGGGAGGAGTTGTTGAAGGAGTTTCATACATCACCTTTGGTAGTATATTGTGGTGTGGAAAAGATGTAACATGACCTTCGACATTAGTACTAGTGGATAGGGATGAATAAAGCAGTGGTAGAGTTTCTTTAGTGAAGCCTCACTTGTCAACAAGTGAAGGTCGGGCATTAGGTCCCAGTAGGCTTGGCATAACCACTTGAGGTACCGGAATGGAAGTGGGATGGTATCTACATGGAATTTGTGATGTGGTTACCACACACGTCCAGGGGCCATGATTCTATCTAGGTGATCATTGACCAACTCACCATGTCATCTCACTTCCTACCCATCTGGGAGTAGGGATTGATGGAGGGCTAGGGATGCCTCTACATCTAGGAGATAGTGTGGATTCATGAGGTGAGTTATATTATCATCTCAGGTCATGATGCATGATTTACATCCCTGGTTGTGGAAGGGTTTACAAGGGGTGTTTGGGACTCAACTACGCTTGAGCACAACTTTTCACCCCTAGACAGATGGTTAAACAAAGAAGACCATACAGACCCTGGAGGACATGATTTGTGCTTGTGTCGTTGATTTTGGTCACAGTTGGGAGGACCATCTTCCACTAGTTGAGTTTTCATAAAACAATAGGTATCAATCCACCATTGGCATGTCACCATTTGAGGCCTTGTACGAGCGGCCATGCGAATCACCTATATGTTGGAAAGACCCAAGGGAGTCAGCACTCATGGGTCCAGAGATGGTACATGCTACCACTGAGAATGTGTAGATCATCTAGTAGTTGATTAAGACTACACAGAGTAGGCATAAATCATATGCTGATATGAGGCATTGGCCCTTGGATATATAGGAGGGAGACCATGTTTTCCTTTGGATCTTGTCATGATGGAGATTGAATATATTTGACTAGGGAAACAAGTTATATCTAAGGTTCATCAGACCTTTTCAGATCCTGATCATAGTTTATGAGGTGGCGTACCACCTAGATCTTCCCCCACAGATACACTTGGTGTAAGATGTTTTTTACATGTTGCAACTGAGGAGGAACATGCATGATCCATCACTTGTCATCTACTGGGGCGAGCTGGACATTGACGATGGGGTGTCATTTACAGAGTTCTCGATGGAGATAGAGGATTGACATGAGTGGGTCTTTCATGGACGGTCAATCCCTCTAGTGCGTGTTCAGTGGCAGCATGAGAATCTACAAGAGAGCACATGGGAGTGAGAGGATCAGATTAATGCTCAGTACCCCCATTTGTTTGTTTAGTCGTTGTTTTGGATTTTAGAGATGTAAGTACCTAAGGTTGGGAGAATGTAATATCCATGAATTTCCATGTTTTTTAAATTATATAGAATTATTTTGAGACCACACACTTTAATGGAACGTGATTCTGAGGCCGAATGAGAACAAAATGGAATTTTGAACTTTTGTTAAGTTCACTTAAGTAAACGTGCGGGTAGGATTTTTCTATCTTTTGAACCTGTTATCAGATAAAAAATACAAGGGCACCGTTGAACTCAGAACTCTAGAATTTTCCTAGAAAGGACTTAACATCGACTGGAAAGGGTCGAAGGGAAAAGTTATTTTTTGGACATTTTAAAAAATAATAAAATAACATAAAAATTTATTTAGTTTTATTTTCTCACCATTGAGCGTCGGACGACGATCCAGCAGTGCGTCGATGAGACACATTAAAAGAAGCTTCTTAATGAGTCCTTTTGTGAAAGAATAACCACTACATTTTTTAATAAATGGAACAATGTAATGACACAATGTTGCAATGTAATAGAAACACTGCAACATGATTCCTTTTTATGGAATAACACATTGGAGAATTGAGGGTTAAATAGTGGAAAACTCATTGATGAACCACCAGCTAGTTTTCACTCCAAAAAAGAATGAAGAATTCTAGTGGAACATTAAAAACTTCGATGCACCTTGAAGAACAGTGTTGGGAGGCAACAAACACCTTTGACTTCTTGAACCTTCTCGAGCGGACCTATTCAATGTAATGCCCCGACCCTAGTTACCCAGAGTCGGTGCATTATTACGTAACATTGGCATGATCACAAAAGATCAAGTCTCTAAAGACTGATTAGTTTCGTAGCCTTGTAAACACTAGATACATTCATAAATGTTACATTAAATCATAAAGTAAATCAAAACTACAACAACATCTTGTCTTCATATCCCCTCATACTATCCCTGTAGGTCATTCATAAAATAATTCTTCACATCTTGGAAAAATTAAAACATAGAAAGGGGTGAGCTCAGATGCTCATTATGGATAACAATAAAGTGGAAAATTTCATAAATAAACATAAACATTTAAGGCAATGTATAACTAAAACAGAAGCCTTTTAAACATGAACTTCAGCATAATATGGAAAAAATAAAATGAAATAATGCCATTTACTTATTCACATGGATATTCTACTAGTCGAATAATAACATGAAATATCAATAACCACTTTCATAATGATGGAATGCATAAAGCCAGACTATCATAACCACGTAGACAATGCCTCGTGCCAAGACTACAAATAAGATTTTTTCAAGGCATCGTGCTAAGACACTAGTTTGTCTCATGAGACCTACCGATGCATCAATGAGCTATAGAGAGCTCCACACATCACTTATTAAGTCCAATTAATTCCTCATATGAACAGGTTTAAACATATCATAAACCATAACATAATCGTATCACATAAAACATGCATAAAGAAAACATAAAATTCCCATATTTCAATCACAATATATCAATACAACACATTGATATAATAAAAAAATTATCAAAACCATTTTCAATAACAAAATAAAAGAAAAGTAAAACATGGTATTGATTTTTCATTTTAAAAAAGTTATGGCTTGTAGAGGAAGCCGAAACTCAAATAATGGTCATGGAGGCGGAGAAGTCATTGTCGCTAAATACGTAAGACAAATAATTCCTTTTGTGGTTTAGAAAAAATGATTCGTATAAAAATATTCCTTTTGAATAAACATAAAAGTTAAAGGGGTTTATACACCATATAAAATAAAGTTGTGTATAAAACAAAATATGCCTCAATGAAAGGAGATTGAGACGAAATCCCTTACAAAGATCATCTTGTAAATAAAATAGATTGCCCATGTGTATTCACTATAAGATCACATAAAGAAATTATAAATACATGATAATATATAAAAATTCATTTCTCACATAATCAAAGAACAACATAAAAAAGAAAGATAAGTTCAACCCAAAGAATGGGAATTGGGTTAAGAAGTTCCCTTACCTCGTGTCCGACTTGACTCGATCATTCTTTAATCTCTGGAATAATAAAATAGAGTTAATTTATACTTGATTAAGAACCTTTTTCAAGTTCATTATTCCTTTTATATCATTTATTACCATGTTATGAACATTATGTAATTATTTATGTTAATAACGGTCATTTTGTCGATCTTTGGTACTTGAGTCAAAAATAAACTTCTTATAATTACAAGTTGTTCATGTGTTAAAATATACATTATATCAAAAATTATATTCATGATGTAGATATCATATATATCATACATATCCAGTATATACATTCATTTATAATATTACATAACATTTAGAGGTAAGAAATGAAATGCACCGTTCATGGAGACGGTAAGTCGTACATACGCATGAACGCTACTTTCATTTCTATTTCATATTTAATAGAATTAAATGATAATGATATAAAGTTATATTATAATTAAAGTATAATATCATATATAATATCATTTACTCCATCCTTTATATGTCCCACATATGGCATTGACGATTCAAATTACTTTGAGGGGGCGGTAGTCCGCACATCCTAAAATGAAATTATCACGTTTTCCCATAATGGAAATCATAAAGGCATGCCATAAATGAAAAATACAGAAGCATAAGAAAAACATAAAAATAATATATATCATAAATAAATATAGTTACATCTTAATGTCCACCATTAAATAAGTTAAAATAATATTGAACAATCATCGTTTCGTGAGGCAGTAATTCACCACCCACAGAAATAGTATGTTCTTTAACCATTAGACGAAGGTGTGTGTAAGTGTAAATTAAATACTTCTCATAACAACAATCTAGTATATTTATGATACTGTTTTTGTTACAAAATAAAGGAATAAAAAGAGTTTAAGGTGTTTGAGAAGCAAAATAATACAAAAGAACATAAGAGAAGACATTACCTTAAAATCGGGTAACTCTTTATTTATTTGAGACAAAGGCTTCCTTGGGAAGACTTATGCCCAAAGTGAGCCTTCTAGGATTAAGAGAAGGATGTAGAGAGAGTATTTGGGCATAGGTTGTCCGAGACAAGTGGATTTGATGGTGTGAATAAGGTGTTAGAGGCGGGGGCCTTTTATAAGAGGAGAGGAGGGGCACTCTTGGAAAGTCATGAAATATTATATTATTATGAAATGCTTTTCGGATTATAGAGGTCCCAAATTTATATATTTCAAGTATAAGGTGATAAGGGTTCGAGATATACCCATAAAATAGGTTTTTGACAGTGTAATTCTTAGATTTTACATTATCTTCTCATTTTATTTAAATTGTTAATTAATGAGGTAATCGCTACATCATCATGGTGTAAAAAAAATTAATTTATTTAATGTTAAAAAATTATAAAAAAATTACCATGATGTAGGAAATCCTTTTAGATTTACAATGAATATTTATAGTCAAAATTTTAACTTATATAACCCCATGTAATAATTATTTTAGTAAAACAACACATGTTTGTGACAATTTTATTTTTACTTTAAATAAAAAGTTATTAATGTAATTTTCTTACCCACGTGGATCCATGGGGTCCCCAAGTTGACCCATGGATTTTATTGGTCGGCCATGACTCATAAAATAAGGTTAGGACAAGTGTAAAGGTAATTTCATATTATTATAACATTATATTTACATTAAATTACACTAATTACCTTTAATCGCGATTAATAGAACTTAAAAGTTACAATTCACCAAAAATTATTTTAATCCCATTGAACCAAATTTTAGTTTCTAATTATAACCATGTATGTAGGATTTTGGAAATTCAATTCACAGAAGCGGTAAAATTTCATTTAAACGAAAAATCAGTTTTTTAACTACCACTTAGTGGTTTCACTATTCATCAAGAGTTGAAGTTTTTCGGAAAAATACCAAAAATTAACCCTAAGATATATTTGATATTCATAATTAAAAAATTATGTTTATTTTAAAAAATTCAAAACATATAAGTTGAATTAATTAATTTAATAATCAATTCCCACTGTCACAACAAATAGCGTGTTTTTAAGAAACAATATATATCAAAAGATTGGAAATTGTTTATGTCCAATTTCAAAGTGAAATTAATTCTAAGGACCACCATTGGATAAAAAGTTTAAAATATATTCTAATTATACTTTAAAACTGGTCTCGCTTGTCGTTGATTGAAGTTATATGCGTCCCAAATTAATTACCCGTTCTCAGAACTGTAGTATAGCATATGTTCGGGGTCGATCCACAGGGAACCATGGCGTGCATGAATTCAATTGAGTTAATACATAATTTAGGTGAAGTATGCAAAATTTAGAAACAATTGGGTTTATTTTGGGTTTTGATTGAAACTAAATTGATTTACTTTGAAGAATGGATACAATTTGAAAGAAAACAACGGGTAAATTTAAAGAGTTCTTAGAAATGGAAAGAAAAGACGTGTCGGGGCTGTGGTAAATAAGGAGTTCTTATGCAGATTGTTTAAATGGTTTTTTTGTTCATAATAATTCAATCATCTAGGATTTCATTTTGATACAAGATTTCCTTGGTCCGGTTCCTCTTGTTTTCAATTAGAGTAGCTGGCTCCTTGGTCCGGTAGTCAATGTCCTTAATTCTTTATTACGTCTAGTCCATTATGTGAATCGGTGAAAACCTTCCAATGGTCATGGATTTTACACCGTTACTTTTCTTTTGTATCGCTGAGAATCCTTCCCTTGGTCCGGCTAAGAACTCTCAGTTATATTAGGTAGCGGTTTATGAAGAGTAAGATGAATTACAACGATTCAAACACAACTATATAAAACAATATACAAATTATGATCCCATAATCCACATCCCCTACATGAGGGGTTTAGTTACACATAGAATTTAGGAGAGAAATGACACAAGTGATACCTGCTGGATTCATCGTGTAGGCATTGAGGTAGAGTATCAGAAGGTGGAATGGCGGAGTGACGACAATAACTTCAGGAATGGTGATAGAAAAGCTTCTCTTTCCTTTAAATGGTTCTCAACTCCCTAAATCTGTAGGCCAAGGCCTCATTTTATAGAAAAATAAAGCACACGACATGTATAGAAAGTACACGCCGTGTACTTTTTGTCAATGCATTTTGGCGCCATTTTCTCCACTAGCAGGTGGCCGAGCACACTGTTTTTGACTTTTGAACACAGCGCCGCCTGCAAGTTGAGTGCACACGGCGTGTAGTGCCACCATACATGGCATGTAGTATCAAAATTTTGGCCGCCAGCCCCTTATAGAATAGAATACACGGTGTGTAAAGTTCAAACACGTCATGTCTTCATCAATGTATACATGGGCGTGTAGACTTTTCTTTAGCAACCACCTGCTTCTAGAAAGTAGTACATGGCGTGTAGCACCGCCACACACGGCGTGTATCTTCTTCCTGGTGAAATGGGTGTGCACTCCCTCCTTCTGTCTGTGTCCCTACCTAGATGTACATGGCATGTATAAAAGTACACACCGTTTAGTTTCAAAATTTTCACATGCATCCCTTGATTAGTGTATTTAGCCAGAAAGCTCCGGAAAGTAAAGAGAATCACCAAAATCAAATAATATGTTCATAGAACAATAGATATTTGATGAAAACATGTGTTTATGTTCAATTATATATATGAAAAATGTATACACAAATTGGGTGCATCAAATTATCCCACACTTAGTCTTTTGCTTGCCCTCACGCAAAATCTCAACATCTAATTAAGAGAGCCTATACTTTAAAAGGAAGGCATTTAATTAATCAAAAGTATAACTAATAAATTTATTGAGGAAAAATTATAAAAGGCACAAAAAAATTCAATTCATAAGATATTAAAATCATGCCTCATATATAATTTAATTAACTACTCTCATCCTCTTTCAACACATTTTTCAACCTTTCAAAAATAAACATTTCACTTGATGATTTACCTTACTAGTTAAAATCACACTCCACACTCAAGATGTTTTTGATCAAAGTTATGCTCAATCCAAGGTATATACACTCTATCTATAGGTTTGCAAGATATCTTGTTCTCTACTTCAGAAAAATTGAATTACAAAAATCATGAGGTCTTTATCAATAAGGTTCAGATGTTTCTGTGGCTAAGGGTTGGTAGGTTTAGATGTGAAAATAAATTCTGAGGTTTGAAAAAGGATGGCTAATTCCTTTAAACAACATTGCATGATATTCAATGTAAACCTCATTGCAAATACATCCTTCAAAATCTTAGTCAAATGCTTTTGTAATCGTCACCAACTTCCTTAGGTAAGTAGGGTTTATGGGAAAATAAGCATAAGGTCCCCTTGTTGTTTGTTTGTTGTTTTTTTTACAACAAAACACAAGGGCATCCCTTATGAATAAAATGAGTAGATGTTTGGAACCCATTCTGCCTCAAATAATCAAGAGGCACTCCCCCACACTTTATTCCATGGCTGTACAGAAAAATATGCAATGTATTGCCAACTCCCTCTTTAAAGAATAAATGAATAATCATGCAAAGTTTAAAAAGAAATAGGGTAGAAAGGGAAATAGGCTTGTAATGTAGATTCTTATAAAGGTTGTTCATGGCTTCTATGGGCTTAACAAAGATTAAATGTAGGGTAGGTCTCAAGATAAAGAGGTTGAAACAATCTAATGCCTCAATCATGTTAAAGTAATTCAACAATTTCTTCATGTTTCGAAAAGAAAAACTTGCAAATTCTGGTAGTAATACATATCCTAAGAATCTCCCAAGAAATAGGGTATTTGAAAAGAAATACGAAAAATGGTTTATAATACCTATAATGCCCTGACCCCAGTTACCCAGAGTTTGTATATTACTTCGTAACATTGGAATGATCACAAAAGATAAAGTCTCGAAAGACCGTTTAGTTTAGTATCCTTGGAAACACTAGATACATTCATAAATGTTACATTACATCATAAAGTAAAACAAAACTACTACAACATCTTGTCTTCATATCCCCTCATACTATCCCTGCAGGTCATTCATAATATACTTCTTCACATCCTGGGAAAATTAAAACATTGGAAGGGGTGAGCTCAGATGCTCAGTAAGGATAACAATATAGCGGAAGCTTTCATAAATAAACATAAACATTTAAGGCAATGTATGACTAAAACAAAATCCTTTTAAACTTTAACTTCAACATAATATGAAAAAAGTAAACTGATATAATGTCATTTACTTATTCACATGGATATTCTACTGGTCGAATAATCACATGCAATATCAATAACCACTCTCATACTGATGGAATGCATAAAGCAAGACTACCATAACCACGTAGCCAAGGCCTCGTGCCAAGACACTAGTTTGTCTCATGAGACCTTCCGATGCATCGAGGAGCTATAGCGGGCTCCACCCGTCACTTATTAAGTCCAATGCATTCCTCATATGAACAGGTTTAAACATATCATAAACCATAATATAATCGTATCACATAAAACATGCATAAAGGAAACATAACATTTCCACATTTCAATCACAAGATATCAATACAACACATTGATATAATAAAAACACTTTCAAAACCATTTTCAATACCAAAATAAAAGAAAATTAAAACTTTGTATTTATTTTTCATTTAAAAAAAAGTTATGGCTTGTAGAGGAAGGCGAAACACAAATAATGGTCATGGCGGCGGAGAAGTCGTTGTCGCCGCATACGTAAGACAGAAACATTCCTTTTTTCATTTAGTAAAACACTTTGTAAAAAAATTCATTTTGAATAAAAGTAAAAGTCAAAGGGGTTTATACACCGTATAAAAGAAAGTTGTGTATAAAACAAAATATGCCTCAATGAAAGAAGATTGAGATAAAGACCCTAAAAAAGAACATTTTTTTAAATAAAATAGATCTATTATGTGTATTAACTATAAGTACATATAAATAAAGTAAAAATACAAGATATGACAAAATAATATCATGACATAATTTGAATGTAGGAGATTAACCCAAAGAATGGAAATTGGGTAAAGAAGTTCCCTTACCTCGTGTCCGACTTGACTCGATCGTTATTTAACCTCCTAAATAATAAACTAGAGTTAATTTAATTTTGCTTAAGAACCTTTTAAATGTTCATTATTCCTTTTATGTCACTTATTACCCTGTTATGAACATTATGTAATTATTTAAGTTAATAACGGTCATTTTGTCGATCTTTGGTACTTGAGTCAAAAATAATCTTCTTATAATTACAAGTTGTTTTTTTGGTAGAATATACATTATCTCCAGAATTATATTCATGATGTAGATATCATTTATATCATATATATCCATTATATACATTCATTTATAATATTACATAACATTTAGAGGTATGAAATGAAATGCTCCGTTCATGGAGACGGTAAGCCGTACGTACGCATGAATGCTACTTTCATTTATATTTAATATTTAATGGAATGAAATTATAATTATATAAAGGTATAATATAATTATAGTATAATATAATTTATAATACCATTTACTCCATCCTTTATACATCCCACATATGGAATTAACGATTAAAATCACTTTGAGGGGCCGGTAGTCCGCACTTCCTAAAATGAAAATATCGCGTTTACCCATAATGGAAACCATAAAGGTATGAAATAAATGAAAAATACAGAATATTAAGTAAAAAATAAACATATTATATATCATATATAAATATAGTGACATCTTAATGGCCACCTTTGAAGGTGTTATATGAGTGCTGAACAATCATCGTTTCGTGAGGCAGAAATTCGCCATCCACAGAAACAGTATGTTCTTTAACCATTAGATGTAGGTGTGTGTAAGTGTATATAGAATCCATACTATAAAACCATCCTAGTATATTTATTATACAGTTTTTGTTACAAAATAAATTAATAAAAATAGTTTAGGGGGTTGGAGAAGCAAAATAAAACAAAATAACATAAGTGAAGACATTACCTTAAAATCGGGTAACTCTTTTTGATTTGAGACAAAGGCTTCCTTGGGAAGTGTTCTGCCCAAAGTGAGACTTCTAGGAGTAAGAGAGGAATGTTGGGAGAGTATTTGGGCAGAGGTTGGCCGAGCCAAATTGATTGAATGTGTGAATAAGGTGGTAGAGGTGGGGGCCTTTTATAAGAGGAGAGAAGGGGCACTCTTGGAATGATTGAAATGTTACTTTATTATGAAATTATTTTCGGATTATAAAGTCCCCAAAATGATAACTTTAGAGGATAAGATGATAAGGGTTCTAAATCCACTCATCCAATAGGTTTTTTACAAGTTTATGCCTTATATTTTACATTATTTTTTAATTTTATTTAAATCATTAATTAATGAGGTAATCGCTGCATCATCATTGTGTCATAAAAATTTTAATTTATTTAATGTCTAAAAATTATAAAGAAATATCATGATGTAGGAAATATTTTTAGAGTTCTAATGAATATTTATAGTAAAAAATATGACTTTCATAAACCCATATAAAAATTGTTTTAGTAAAACAATTTTTGTTTGTGACATTTTTATTTTAACTTTAAATAAAAAGTTATTTATGTCATTTTCCTACCAAAGTGGCTCCATGGGGTCCCCAAGTTGACCCATGGATTTCCATGGTCTTCCATGACACATATAATAGGGGTAGGACAAGTGTAAAGGTATTTTAATATTTTTATAATATCATTTTTACCTTAAATTTCACTAATTACCTTTAATCACGATTAATTAAACTTAAAAGTTACTATTCACCAAAAAATTATTTTAATCCCATTGAACCAAATTTTACTTTTTAATGAAAAAAATGTATGTCGAGTTTTTGAAAATCAATTCACATAAGTGGTAATGTTTCATTTAAACAAGAAATCAGTTTTTTAACTACCACATAGTGGTTTCACTATTCATCAAAAATTGAAGTTTTTCAGAACAATGCCAAAATTTCACCCTAATCTATAATTGATATTCCGAATTCAAAAATGATTTCTATTTTAAAAAATTCCAAACATATAAGTTTCATTAATTAATTTTATAATTAATTCCCACTGTCACAACAAATAGCGTGTTTTTAAGAAACAATATATATCAAAAGATTGACAATTGCTTATGTCCAATTTCAATGTGAAATTAATTCTAATGACCACCATTGGATAAAATGGTAAAAATATATTCTAATTACAATTTATAACCAATAAACAGTATAATTTATCAATATAAATTATTTTCATTAAAAAAGTTGTTTTTAAGTATTTTTCACTATTCATAAAAAATTGGAAGTTCTCAGAAAAATACCAAAAATTCAACATAGGCTAATTTCGATATTCCAAATCCAATAATGAAGTCCATTTTGAAATATAAAATATATATAATTTCAAAAAGTGGGTATTACTATCCATAATGTCTATTTTCATTGGTCTCGGTGTGTTAGAATCTCGAACTTGCGTACAATGCAAGCTATTGCATTATTGAAAGAGAAGCGTATCGTGGAATCTCGGGGTGTTACATTCTCCCCTACTTCAAAAAATTGCGTCCTCGCAATTTGAAATTTTATTTGAAAATAAAAGGTTGAAAATAGAAAATACCTTTGTAGAAAATCCACATCGAAAATAAGGCTAATAAAATTTAGCCTTAATAAGAGGGAAATGGAAATGAAAAAGTCACCACCAAATTATGATCTCAATAAGGAGAACATTGGTTGAAATTAGAGACATATAATTGCAGGAAAAACATAAATATTTGTAGGGAGTGATTGAGGTCATCAATTAGAAACAAGTGTAAAATTGACGGCCTCAAAGCCTTCAATCTATGTTTATTTAAAATAAAACATAAGGTATTAAGATAACAATTTTTTTTGTTTTAATATCCCTTTACTAAATTTTAATAATTAATTTATTCATAGAATATAAGATATGTATATATATATATATATATATGCTTGACAAGTAGAGCTTCAACCTTCAACTAATTTCTACCACAAACTCATCTTTCACTCAAAAAGATAATGGAACTCAAAAATATTATATTTATCCTAATCGTACAAGGTTGAAAGTATTAAAACATACCATTTATATTAGTAAAACTATTTTGTAATAAATAGGGACTTCCTGTAGGCTAGTCGTAGGTAATAAAGTCCTGTTGCACTATGGTTGTGGGTTCGATTCCTGCAGCTTTGTCCGACTCAACGGGTTGTCCCCAACCTGCAGGTTGTCCTTTTCCTAAAACTATAGTATTATAATATTCCAAAAATAATCTTCATAAATGTTTTATCCTTAAACAATATTCTCCAAAGTTCAACATAATCCATTCCAACCTTTGTAGTTATCCAAAATACCTCCGTCCAGAATTTCTCTAAAAGGTCCTTAAATTCCAAAATCAATTGTAACATAGGATTCCCTAAACAATGTAACGTTTCTCTTATTGTCACATACTAAAAATATGATTACCTTCATCATATTAAAACCTTAATGAAAACAAAAAGTACTGCAATACAATCCTTATGTATATCACATTATTCTTATAACCAGAATATATTCCTTGAGTCCAAAAGCACCAATACATTAATTATTCCACTTCAACTGTAGTAACATCATAAGATTTTCCTTGATCCCTTGGCCTTTTCTGAGGTATGTTTCCCTGAATCTTAGGACATTCATTGGAATAATGCCCCATTTCCCTATAATTGTAGCATTCAACATTGATAGCCTCTTTATTTCCCTTGCAATCACGATCTTAGTGACCTTTTTCTCCACATTTATAACAAACTTCCATTACTTTTAGGCAAGTACCTGGGTGATTCTTCCCACAATTATCGCATAATGGAAAATCCTTCTTTCCCTTTTTCCCTTTATCTGTCTCTTGTTCCACCGTTCTCTTATTCTCTTGATTTACTTTATTATCATAAGATTTAGAGAATTCCTTTTCTATCTTGATAGCACATGAGACAATATCTTCGTACGACGAGAAATATTATGATACTAATTCTCAATGGAGAAATGGTTTTAACCCATCAATGAAATGATCAATCTTACTTCTTGGGTTACGTATATAATCTGCTGCATGCCTCGCTAACCTTGTAAAGTTATCCTCATACTTTGCGACATTCTCATCCTCCTTCTGCCTCAGACTCAGAAATTACCATTCCATATCTGCTCAATGGTCATGTGGAAAGTATTTTTCTAAGAAAATTTCCTTAAACTCCCTCCATTGCATACTTGATACTTCTTCATCTTACTTTGTGTTTTGAATCAGCGACCACCATTGATCGACATCTCCAGTGAGGCAGTAAACTGCCATGACAACTTTCTCCCTTTCGCTACAACCCAAGGCGTGGAATATTTTCTCTTAGGATTTTATCCATTGCTGAGCTACTAATGGATTTTTACCCCCATTAAATGTTGGAAGTTGTTGCCTCATGAAGCAGTCTAACATTGATCCTCCACATTTCGAATCAGGGTGCTCCATACGAGTAAGGTTACTATTCATAACCTGAGTGAGTTGTCCCAGTATGGTGATAAGTTGATCAGCACTAGTTGTATCTCCAACTCCAAAATAATTATCTTGAGCAGGAGGGAAATCCTTACATGGAGTGCGTGCATTGATACGGTTTCCATTCCTTCCACTAGGGGCCATTTCTAAACAATGGCATAAACTAGATTAGTTCGTGAATCAAAATACATAATTCCATACTTGTAAAATACTTAACATAAATTTAACTATTTATAGATATAATCCATAATCATAAAAATGTTTTCTTTGAGGAAGTATATACTCATAACCCTTCATTGTGATTTGTAAAGAAAATGATAATTATCCTAAGCATATCCCCCGGGAGTGTCGTAACCAAGAGTGCAGCAAGGCCCGTTATCGTGCATCAGTCCCCGTTCGAGTCTAGCTCAAAGGGGTGTTTTCGGGTTTTACCACTAGGTACATCTATACCAGAGCCGCCTCTACCTGCTCGTATCCAGACAAGGATGTATTTTTTAGAAAAATCACAAAATCTCTATAATATCAAGATTCTAGGAAGTTCTTCTATACTAATCCTCAATGTCTATCTTAGGTTTATGTGCTCTAATCAGAGTTTATCTAACTCTAGCTTCCAAGGTTAGTACTAAACTACCTCTGATACCAACTGTAATTCCCCGACCCCAGTTACCCAGAGTCGGTGCATTACTTCGTAACATTGGCATGATGACAAAAGATCAAGTCTCGAAAGACCGTTTAGTTTAGTAGCCTTGGAAACACTAGATACATTCATAAATGTTACATTACATCATAAAGTAAAACAAAACTACAACAACATCTTATCTTCATATCCCCTCATACTATCCCTGCAGGTTATTCATAATATACTTCTTCACATCCTAGAAAAATTAATACATTATAAGGGGTGAGCTCAGATGCTCAGTAAGGATAACAATATAGCGGATGCTTTCATAAATAAACATAAACATTTAAGGCAATGTATGACTATAACAAAAGCCTTTTAAACTTGAACTTCAACATAATATGGAAAAAGTAAAATGAGATAATGACATTTACTTATTCACATGGATATTCTACTGGTCGAATAATCACATGCAATATCAATAACCACTTTCATAATGATGGAATGCATAATGCGAGACTATCATAACCACATAGCCAAGGCCTCATGCCAAGACACTAGTTTGTCTCATGAGACCTGCCGATGCATCGAGGAGCTATAGCGGGCTCCGCTCGTCACTTATTAAGTCCAATGCATTCCTCATATGAACAGTTTTAAACATATCATAAACCATAATATAATCGTATCACATAAAACATGCATAAAGGAAACATAACATTTCCACATTTCAATCACAAGATATCAATACAACACATTGATATAATAAAAACACTTTTATAACCACTTTCAATACCAAAATAAAAGAAAATTAAAACTTTGTATTTATTTTTCATTTAAAAAAAAGTTATGGCTTGTAGAGGAAGCCGAAACAGAAATAATGGTCATGGCGGCGGAGAAGTCGTTGTCACCGCATACGTAAGACAAAAACATTCCGTTTGTCATTTAGTAAAACACTTTGTAAAAAAATTCCTTTTTAATAAAAGTAAATGTCAAAGGGGTTTATACACAGTATAAAAGAAAGCTGTGTATAAAACAAAATATGCCTCAATGAAAGCAGATTGAGACGAAGACCCTAAAAAAGATCATTTTTTTAAATAAAGTAGATATATTATGTGTATTCACTATAAGTACATATAAATAAAGTAAAAATACAATATATGACATAATAATATCATGACATAATTTGAAATTAGGAGATTAACCCAAAGAATGGAAATTGGGTTAAGAAGTTCCCTTACCTCGTGTCCGACTTGACTCGATCGTTATTTAACCTCCTAAATAATAAACTAGAGTTAATTTCATTTTTCTTAAGAACCTTTTACATGTTCATTATTCCTTTTATATCACTTATTACCTTGTTATGAACATTATGTAATTATTTAAGTTAAAAACGGTCATTTTGTTGATCTTTGGTACTTGAGTCAAAAATAACCTTCTTATAAATACAAGTTGTTTTTGTGGTAGAATATACATTATCTCCAGAATTATATTCATGATGTAGATATCATATATATCATATATATCCATTATATAAATTCATTTATAATATTACATAACATTTAGAGGTAAGAAATGCAATGCACCGTTCATGGAGACGGTAAGCCGTACGTACGCATGAATGCTACTTTCATTTCTATTTCATATTAAATGGAATGAAATTATAATTATATAAAGGTATAATATAATTACAGTATAATATAATTTATAATACAATGTACTCCATCCTTTATACATCCCACATATGGAATTAACGATTAAAATCACTTTGAGGGGGCGGTAGTCCGCACTTCCTAAAATGAAAATATCGCGTTTACCCATAATGGAAACCATAAAGGTATGAAATAAATGAAAAATACAGAAGCTTAAGTAAAACATAAACATATTATATATCATATATAAATATATTGACATCTTAATGGCCACCTTTGAAGGTGTTATATGAGTGTTGAACAATCATCGTTTCGTGAGGCAGAAATTCGCGATCCACAGAAACAATATTTTCTTTAACCATTAGATGTAGGTGTGTGTAAGTGTAGATATAATACATACTATAACAACATCCTAGTATATTTATTATACTGGTGTTGTTACAAAATAAATTAATAAAAATAGTTTATGGGGTTGTAGAAGCAAAATAAAACAAAATAACATAAGAGAAGACATTACCTTAAAATCGGGTCACTCTTTTTGATTTGAGCCAAAGGCTTCCTTGGGAAGTGTTCTGCCCAAAGTGAGACTTCTAGGAATAAGAAAGGGAAGTTGGTAGAGTATTTGGGCAGAGGTTGTCTGAGCCAAATTGATTTAATGTTTGAATAAGGTGGTAGAGGTGGGGGCCTTTTATAAGAGGAGAGAAGGGGCACTCTTGGAATGATTGAAATGTTACTTTATTATGAAATTAGTTTCGGATTATAAAGGCCCCAGAATGATATATTTAGAGTCTAAGGTGATAAGGGTTCGAAGCCTACTCATCCAATAGGTTTTTGACAAGTTTATGCCTTATATTTTACATTATCATTTCATTTTATTTAAATCGTTAATTAATGAGGTAATCGCTGCATCATCATTGTGTCATAAAAATTTTAATTTATTTAATGTCTAAAAATTATAAAAAAATATCATGATGTAGGAAATATTTTTAGATTTATAATTAATATTTATAGTAAAAAATATGACTTTCATAAACCCATTTAAAAATTGTTTTAGTAAAACAACTTTTGTTTGTGACATTTTTATTTTAACTTTAAATAAAAAGTTATTTATGTCATTTTCCTACCAAAGTGGCTCCATGGGGTCCCCAAGTTGACCCATGGATTTTATTGGTCTTTTATGACACATCCAATAGGGGTAGGACAAGTGTAAAGGTATTTTCATATTTTTATAATATCATTTTTACCTTAAATTTCACTAATAACCTTTAATCACGATTAATTAAACTTAAAATTTACTATTCACCAAAAAATTATTTTAATCCCACTGAACCAAATTTTCCTTCTTAATGACAACCATTTATGTCTAGTTTTTGAAAATAAAATCACATAAGTGGTTATGTTTCATTTAAACAAGAAATCGGTTTTTTAACTACCACTTAGTGTTTTCACTATTCATAAAAAATTGAAGTTTTTCAGAACAATGCCAAAATTTCACCCTAATCTATAATTGATATTCCAAATTCAAAAATGATGTATATTTTACAAAATTACAAACATATAAGTTTCATTAATTAATTTTATAATTAATTCCCACTGTCACAACAAATAGCGTGTTTTTAAGAAACAATATATATCAAAAGATTGGCAATTGCTTATGTCCAATTTCAAAGTGAAATTAATTATAATGACCACCATTGGATAAAATGGTAAAAATATATTCTAATTACAATTTATAACCAATAAATAGTATAATTTGTCACTATAAATTATTTTGATTTAAAAAGTTGTTTTTAAGTATTTTTCACTATTCATAAAAAATTGGAAGTTCTCAGAAAAATACCAAAAATTCAATATAGGCTAATTTCGATATTCCAAATCCAATAATTAAGTCCATTTTGAAATATAAAATATATATAATTTCAAAAAGTGGGTATTACTATCCATAATGTCTATTTTCATTGGTCTCGGTGTGTTAGAATCTCGAACTTGCGTATAATGCAAGCTATTGCATTATTGAAAGAGAAGCGTATCGTGGAATCTCGGGGTGTTACAATACCTCTCAAGAGTGAAAAAATAATAAAGGGACAATCAGGTCATGACATTCATATAAATTATTAGCCTAATTAATGTAATTTAATCAAGGATGAAAGGTTTCAATTGAAACTATATCAGCAATCATTTTAAAATACTTAAAAACTAAAAAGCATGTAACATTTCCAAAATTTTCATACTGATAACTCTAGAATTTATAAGACTGATTAACCAAAATTGATTTACATTTTCAAATATATAGTCTAATAATGATGTCTTCTAGGTTAGTTTAAGGGCAAAGACTAAGGTGAAAGATATAGATGCTCCCCCACACTAAATACTGCACATGGTCCACCAAGTGCAACAGCAAGGTAAAGGGTGGGAAATAGGGAGAAATGGGGAACAAAATGAGGGAAAGAAGTGGAAGAAGTAAATCCAAAAATAAAGAATATAGAAATGAAAAAATACTCCCCTCGTGAAAAGTGATGCCCAAGGCGCTCCATGTCCGTACCTGTGACTGTCGAGAAAAAAGAAAAATAAAAACATGCATAACATCACAGAACAGAAAATGACAGAAGAGATATATAAAGGAAAATGTCACTATCATGGGGTCGCCTCAGGGGAGGCATCATCTGGTACAGAATCTTCCGGTAGAGACAACGCATGAGGTGTGGAATGGTGAGGCTCTGACACGACATCGAGAAGGGTAGCTGAAGAAGTAGGAGCCGCTGGTGCTAGACTCGGGATTGGAAGCTCAGCAGCAGGCCCTGGCCCGGCAGAAGTGGTAGCAGCAGAGGTCACCGTAGTCATCAAAACGGAATCGGTGGCCGGCGTAGGAGATGATGGTGGAGCAGCAGCAAAAGGGCCAGGAACGGAGGCAGAGGCTGGTGGCTGACGTAGTGGAACACCAAGATGCTGAGAAATATGCACCAACAGATGCTCCATCTGGTCTTGGTGGCCGGCCAGATGAATCAAATGACGTGCAATGGTGTCCTGGAGGCTGATGATATGGGCTAACTTCTTCTCCATCGTGGCTAGGTGGAGGGAAAGGGTCGGATCGGCCGAGGGTGCAAGGGTAGGTGGTATGGGGGATGGGACAGAAGATGGAAGGTCAGAATAAGTGGGGTCAATAGGAGGTGGGTGAGGTGGAGAAGCTGGAGGGGGTGGGGAAGGAGGAGCGGGGTCAGCAGCTGGGGCAAGGTCAGCAGGTGGCGCATGGTCAGCAGGTGGCGGGGCTCGAGCCTGAGCAAGGATGTAGGCACCCCCATGCTTCCAGACCAATCCCATGTGAATGAGCATGAGGAAGTCCATTTGCTGGGGTGAACCTATCAAGTCATGAGGTAATGAGGGCTCGAATACCCCCAAGTGGTTGGCAAGATGGGTGGAGTAAAACCCGCCGTCCAGGTTTCCCTGACGGTCGATAAACATGGAGTGGAAATAGGAGGCAGCAAGATAGAGGAGGTCCTGGTAGGCGTGCCGGATGACACAGGTAAGAAGCTCCATGTCACGGCCGGTCACGACCCCCATATCCTCATGGTGGGGAAAAAGGATGGCGCTGAAGCACTGATGGGTGAAGCGAAGGACATGGTCGGATATAAGAGTGCTCTTCTGGGAAGTGGGGGAGTATCGGTGGTCAGGCCCAGTGATCTCCCGCCACATGGCAATAAGGTCAGAGCGCTCGGGCCGGGTCAAGTCAGAAACAGGGGGTGGTGTGATAGGGTGGGGGGGGGGGGGGGTAAAAGCTGCACCCTCGGCCAAACTCTGTCATCGTCAGAGAAAAATGTTGGCCGCCTAGCTGGAATCGAACTACTGGCACCGCATCTCCAGGTGTCTCCCGGTACTCTGCTCCATCGAACTCAAAGGAGGCCGCAAACTCCAAAAATAAATATCGGAACACAGGAGTGCTGACCTGGAAAATCTCGAGGAGTGCGGTGTGCCCGAGAAGTACCTCCAACTCCTCCCAAATATCGAGCCACTGTGGAATGATACTGTCAAGGTACTGTCCGCTCAATGGTATCGGCCGACGAGAGAAGCGTCAGATCCTGTCATATGTGAGGTCGGTGACCGGGAATACCATGCAGGGATAGGGACACTAGTACAAAAACTGTTTTAAACGTCACGTTTTTTCACGTCGGTTATTATATAACCGATGTAAAATCCATTTGCGTGGACTTTTCACGTCAGTTATTATATAACCTACGTGAAAATCCATTTGTGTGGACCTTTTCACGTTGGTTATTTAAGAACCGACGTGAAAAATAATATTTGATGACTTTTTCACGTCGGTTAAATAAGAACTGATGTGAAAAATAAATTCTGCGATGTAAAAAAACATGGTATTGAAATTTTTATGCGGCAATTGAATATTTCGATGAGGAGATGTAAAAAAAAATGAAATTACGCATTGGTGGGAAATTAAAATTATATTTTACGTCGGTTATATAATAACCGACGTGAAAATTCATATTTCATGACCTTTTCACGTCGGTTATATTAGAACCAACGTGAAAAATCTTGTTTTCATGACTTTTCACGTCGGTTATTTAATAACCGGCGTAAAAATAATAATATCATTGGTTTTCACGTCGGTTATTAAATAACCGACGTGAAAAACGCACGACATGATTCATTTTTCACGTCGGTTTTTAAATAACCGACGTCAAAAAAATAATATCACTATTTTTCACGTCGGTTATTAAATAACCGACGTGAAAAACACACGGCAGACTTCATTTTTAACGTCGGTTATTAAATAACCGACATAAAAAATGCTAACCTACATGTATTAAATTTTCCGATCTTTGATTTGATAGGTCTCGGATCCCAAACGGAGTTACGGATCAAAATTTATAGCCATCAGAAGTTGATCGTCACTAAACAAAGTCTTAGGGAAGACCAACTTCCAAGGGGCATAACTTTTAATACGTAACTCCGTTTGGGCTCCGAGACCTATCAAATCTAATATCAGGAAATTTTCTACATGTGTGTTAACATTTTTCACGTTTTTTATTAAATAACCAACGTGAAAAATGCATTTTTAACGTCGGTTATTAAATAACCGACGTGAAAAATCTGGTTTTCATGCCTTTTTCACGTCGGTTATTTAATAACCGACGTTAAAAAGGAATTTTTCAACCAACGTGAAAAATGTGATCATATATGTAGAGAATTTCCCAAGCTTCGATTTGATAGGTCTTGGAGCCCAAACGGAGTTACGGATTAAAAGTTATGCCCCTCGGAAGTTGGTCTTCCCTAAGACTTCGTTAAGAGACGATCAGCTTCTGATAGTCATATCTTTTGATCCGTAACTCTGTTTGAGCACCACGACCTGCCAAATCGAAGCTCAGAAAATTATCTAAAATTTGGAATTGATTATTCACGTCAGTTATTTAATAAAAAACATGATAAAGACCTGGGAAATGATTTTTCACGTCGGTTATTAAATAACCAATGTGAAAAACGTGCGACATGCCTCATTTTGCACACCGGTTATTAAATTTGATTTTTCACGTTTGTTATTATATAACCGACGTGAAAAATGTGAATAAATTTTAATCCCTTTTCACGATGGTTATTATAAAACCAACGTGAAATATAATTTTAATATCCCGCCCACACGGTATTTCAATTTTTTATATCGCGGCATCAAAATTTTCATTTGCTGCCTAAAAATTTTAATACCGCGTTTTCTTTTAACATATCAATTATAATGTTTCATTATATCCATATAATAACTTATCAATCATTTATTTCAACCATTATGAATCCGCTGACTGGACTCGTTTGATCTTCAACGTGAATCAACTATTTTTTATTTTCGCGATCTTGTCAAGGTATTTGTAATCATTTATCAATGATTTATATTTTTTATGATTCGTTTTCTAAATTTATTTACCATTTAATGATAATTTCATTCAACAATAATATTTACACTGACTTTTGTTGTTTGATCTTCCACATGAATCCACTATTTCTTCTTTTTGTGATCTCGTCAAGGTATGTGTAATCATTTTTCCATGATTTATATTTTATATGAGTGGTTTTCATAATTTATATACCTTTTAATGATTCTTACATTATTATGATGATGAATAATTCTTCATATCATTGAAAAACTATAAATAATTCTTTGAAATATAAAATTCCTTCCATGATGAAGTAATAATTTTCGCAATGAATCTTTCCTCAAAAAAATTTATCAAACTTATGATAGTCATAACGTTTGATCCGTAACTCCGTTTGAGCGCCAAGACCTTCCAAATCGAATCTCAAGAAATTATCTACAAGTTGGAATTGATTTTTGACGTTGGTTATTTAATAAACGACGTGGTAAAGACCTGGGAAATAAATTTTCACGTCGGTTATTAAATAACCGATGTGAAAAACGCGCGGTAGGCCTCATTTTTCACATCGTTTATTTAATAACCGGCATTATAAATGATAACCCAGAAGTTTATCACGTCGGTTATTCAAATAACTGATGTTATAAATGCCATCC
Organism: Viscum album; assembly: GCA_963277665.1. Taxonomy (NCBI): domain Eukaryota; kingdom Viridiplantae; phylum Streptophyta; class Magnoliopsida; order Santalales; family Viscaceae; genus Viscum; species Viscum album. Next base: position 718,769,262 of record OY728125.1, on the reverse strand, counting down.
CCATCATTTGTTCACGTCGGTTTTTTAATAACCGACGTGAAAAATGAAGCCTGCCGCGTGTTTTTCCCATCGGTTATTTAATAACCGACATGAAAAACAGTGATATTATTTTTTTTACGTCGGTTTTAAAATAACCGACATAAAAAACTTTATTTATAACGTCAGTCGTATTAACGTCGGCTAAAAAGTGACGTAAAAAATTAAAAATAACGGACATAAAAAACGTTTTCTTCACTAGTGGGAGCACCTGCAGGTCCTAGACCAGGTGCCGGTGTAGCATCAGCATCTGGCTCTGGAGGTGGATCCGCCGAAGAAGAAGGTGGCTCGGTGGAAGGGGTGCTCGAAGAGGGACCAACTGATGAGGATGATGGTACAACGAAAGTGGTAGCTGGTGCAGCAGATGGAGGCCCTGCCTCATCTGAGGGAGTGAGTGGCGGCAGAATGGCCAACGAAGGGAGCTCAAAGACCAGAGCGTCGGGGTCAGGCTGCGTAGGTGGTCGGAGTCGGATCCGACGATAGCTGGACCTCTCGCCCTCGGTGGCGGAGGCTGGCCGCTTCCCGCGGGAAGGATCATGATCTTCCATATCCTGAAATAGAAAGAAAAAGAAAACAAAACAAAGGAAAAATAAAAACAAAGAAAATGTGAGAAAACTGTAAAATAAAAGTACATGGCGTGTACTCCAGAGTAAACAACATGTAGTCAGAAATAGAGAGTATCCCGTGTTCTCTGGAAAGACACGCCGAGGGTGGAAAGAGGCCATGTAATAGGACACGGCGTGTACCGAACATACACACCGTGTTCACATCAAAGTGCAGGTGGTCGTGTAATAAAAAGGACACGACCATGTTGCTATCAGTTATAAGAAAACAATACACGCCGTATAAGTACAGGCCACGACGTTTATTGCACATGAAGAACATGGCCGGGTAGAGGGGGAGACATGGGCCGACTACAGATATAAAGTACACAACGTTTATCGAACATACACGTCGTGTTCTGGAACATGGGGTGACCGGCCGTGTTATGCGCCACACACGAAGGGGCCAAAGGAAATGGTCTACACGGTGTGTACCAAACATACACACTGTGTACATTAAAATTTAAAAATATTTTGTATTTGGCCATGTACAGATGTACATGACATGTGTTCTTCATATCGTGGCCGTGTACAGGCGGAAGCCGAACGGTCGGCCGATCCAATTAACACCCTAAACCATTCTAAAAACTTGAAATAGAGGGTGCAGAACGACGTACCTGGACTAAGGATCACAATGTGAAAAGAATCAGAATGTGAAATGCCCCAAAACGACGGATCTGGGAAGGGGGGGGGGGGGGGTTCTGGTGGCGTTCGGGAGAAGAAACGGGAAGAGGGGAGGAAAGTGGGATGGCCCTTCGATATGGCCTCAAGCCGGGTACCCCGCTGCTTATATAGCTGTGGTACACGGTGTGTAGTTTTGGTACACGCCATGTATCCCAATTTTTTTTAATTTTAAAAACAAACTATACACGACGTATATCAGGAAATACATGCCGTGCATTTTAAAATAAGAAAAAGAGTAGTATAACCTTTGGTCCGGTGCTTGGGGCGGGATTCGAACCGGCGATCGGCCGATTCGAACGGACTCCCTCACCCACTGGATCAATGGTTGTTCTGCTGTTCATATTTATTTTATATATATATTTATTCTATATGGCTTATACACATATAAATAAAGAAAATCACGACGTGTGGTTTTTATTTAGGAAAGGATGGGGGTGAAGCGGGGAGATTAGCGCGATTCGAAACCGGGTATTGTGAACCTGGTGCTGAGACTTTGCCAATCCTCCAACTTTACCCGCATGTAATTTATTATTTTTAAAACGGTTTTCATTTATATTTGAAAAATCATGGCACACATGACGTCTATCAGAGTACACGTCATGTGATTTTATTAAAAGAACAAATGATGGAAATGGGATGGTTGGCTGGATTCGAACCCAGGTCTTTTGAAACCGGATTACGATTCTAGCCAACGGATCCATCCCCATCATGGGTTTTATTAAACACATTTATATATATATAGACTGAAAATACCACACACGTCATGTAATTAAAAGGAGGAACCCTGTGCCGAAGGTAGTTCAGGAGGATTCGAACCGAGGATGGCTCGAATAAACTCCAGTGACTTTGCCATCGGCACCGGCATCATCACTGGTTAGTTATTTGTTATTCTATAGATTTATACTATTATGTTTACTAATTAAAAAGATAAGTACACACCATGTATATAAGTGGGATAGGGCATGTAACCTCTGGGTTGCCTCCCAGGAAGCCCCTTTGTTTTAGGTCATTGGCTTGACCTACTTACCTTGCTTACATGAGGAGTATAGTGGACAACGTTCCCACCATATTATCTGTAGGATGGTAAGCTTTAAAGCGCTGCCCGTTTACCTTGAATGGTTGACCATCTTCTCCAGAAATCTCTACTACTCCGTGATGGAATACGCGGATAACGTGGAATGGTCCTGACCAGCGTGACTTTAACTTCCCTGGAAATAAGAGAAGACGAGAATTAAAGAGAAGTACCAGATCATCGGGTTGGAAAGATTTTCATGATATCATACGGTCGTGAATGGATCTTTTCTTCTCCTTGTACAACTTGGCGTTCTCGTATACCTCTAACCAGATCTCATCTAGTTTCGACAGTTGGAACTTCCGTTGCTCGTCAGCTGCTTTTAGATCAAAATTAAGGGCTTTGACGGCCCAGTAGGCTTTGTGTTCCAATTCTACTGGCAAATGGCAAAGATTTCCATAGACGAGGCGGAACGGGGACATTCCTAGTGGTGTTTTGAAAGCAGTCTGATATGCCCCCAAGGCATCATCTAACTTCTTGGACCAGTCCTTTCATGAAGTGTTCACTATTTTCTCCAAGATCTTCTTGAGCTCACGATTAGAGAGCTCTACATGTCCACTGGACTGGGGATGACATGGTGTCCCCATCTGATGCTTTACTCCATACTTCGAAAATATTCCTCTCATTAGTGTGTTGTTGAAGTGGGTCCCTCTATCGCTGATCAGTACTCATGGAACTCCAAACTTGCTAAAAATATTTTTCTTTAATAAATTTATGACTACCTTGGCTGTGTCGTGAGCTGTAGCAGTAGCTTCCACCCATTTAGAGACGTAGTCAACGAAGACCAGGATGTAAGTGTTCCCAAAAGATGAGGGAAAAGGACCCATGAAATCTATTACCTAGACATCGAAAATCTCAACCTCCTGGATGGGGTGCTAAGGCATCTCGGCTCTACGTCCCACATTACCTATCCTCTGGAACCGATCACAACAGGAAACAAAGGCTCAAGCATTTTTATGCATGGTGGGCCAGAAAAATACAGACTGCATGATCTTAGCTATGGTACGGTCTGGCCCATGATGTCCTCCTACTAGTGAGGCATGACAGAACTCCAGGACACCGTGAATTTCATTCTCTGGGATGCAACGGAGGATCATTCCATCTGCACAGGATCGAAATAGCAGAGGATACTCCCAGAAGTAATTTTTCACATCAGAGAAAAATCTTTTCCTTTGCTGGAAGGAGAGGTCGGGGTGAACGAAACCTATAACCAGAAAATTAGCGATATCAGCATACCATGGTCGAGGTGTATCAATGATCAAAAAGAGGTGCTCATCAGGAAAATCCTCCATGATCTCCCGATCTTCTTCCTTCTCCAAGTGAGGCAGCTCGAGGCGGGATAGATGGTCAGCAATGAAGTTCTCACTCCCTTTCTTATCCCGGATCTCAAGATCAAATTGTTGTAGGAGTACCCAGCGGATCAATCGGGGCTTCACGTCTTTCTTGTTGAGTAGGTACTTTAGTGCTGCATGGTCAGTATAAACAATAACTTTAGACAACACTAAGTAAGAACAAAACCTGTCAAATGCAAAAACCACTAGGAGCATCTCCTTTTCTATGGTGGTGTAGTTAATCTGTGCCACGTTGAGTATCTTGCTGGCATAATAGATAGGTCGTAAAATCCGGTCAAGTCGCTGGCCCAAGACTTCTCCCACTGCGTAGTCGCTCGCATTGCACATCACCTCAAATTGTTCCTCCCAGTTGGGAGAAATCATAACTGGAGCTTCCACAAGGTGCTGCTTTAGTTGCTTAAAAGATCTGACACAATGGTCATCGAACTCAAATATGGCATCCTTGGTTAGAATATTGGTGAGGGGTTGGGCTATTTTGGAGAAGTTGCGGACAAACCGCCTATAAAATCCTGTATGCCACAGGAAGCTGTGGATGGAACAGACGGAAGTCGGTATTGGTAGTCGTGAAATGACTTAAATCTTCGCCAGGTCCACCTCTATCCCCTTCGCTGAAATTATGTGGCCAAGGACTATGCCACTTTACACCATGAAATGACACTTTTCCTAGTTCAAGACTAGGTTAGTGTGCTCACATCTTTCCAAGAAAAGATCTAGGTGTCGTAAACAAATGGTAAATGATTTTCCATAAATGGAAAAATCATCCAGGAATACCTCCAGGATTCGTTCCGCCATGTCATGGAAGATGGCCAGCATACAGTGCTGGAAGGTGAAGGGGGAATTACACATGCCGAAAGACATCCTTCGATAAGAAAATGTGTCGTAGGGGAAAATGAATGTGCTCTCTTACTGATCCTCTGGAGAAATGGAGATTTGGTTGTAACTAGAAAAACCGTCGATGAAACAATAGAAGTTGTGCCTTGCTAGCCTCTCTAGCATTTGATCCATGAATGGAAAGGGGAAGTGATCCTTTCTTGTTGCATCATTTAACTTCCAGTAATCCACATAGACTCGCCAGCCCGTGATAGTGCGTGTAGGGATGAGCTCATTGTTTTCATTTGAAATCACAGTGATACCCCCCTTTTTGGGTACAACTTGGAGAGGACTCACCCACGAACTATCCGAGATGGGATAGATGATGCCTGCATCCAATAATTTGATCAACTCCTTCTTTACAACTTCCATCATGGGAGGATTCAAGCGCCTTTGTGGTTGCCGAGATTACTTGGCACCCTCTTCAAGTAGCACCTTGTGAGTGCAAATGGTAGGGATGATGCCCTTCAGATCAGCGACTGTCCACCCAATAGCATGCTTCCGCTGTTTGAGAACCTGCAGAAGTGCATCTTCCTGCTCCTGTGATAGTTCTGCATTAAGTATAACAGGAAAAGTTTGATTGGGTTCTAAATACCCATACTTGAGAGAATATGGAAGAGGCTTCAGTTAGAGTTCAGGTTCCTTTAAAATCGAAGGCACAAGTGGCTGCACCTTGTCCCGTTCCAAACTATCACGAACAACTGTACGCTGCCAATTGTTGCCGCCCTGGCCTTCTATGAATTGCAAGTCTTCTGGCGCTTCTTCTAATAGAATATCTGGATCAGTTAAATTATTCGAAATAAAAGTACATACCAGTTCATCCCCTTTGTCGCTAAAATGATTAACCATGGTGGACACTACATAACCGTCCTCATGCTCTAATAAGGAAGCACGTTTAACGACTTTGAGGATGTTATAGGAAACTCTTTAATCACCTAACTGAAAAATAAGCTCCCCTTGGTGCACATTGACCAGTACCTTCCCAGTTGCCAAGAAAGGTATTCCAAGTATAATATTTTCTTCCTGGTCATCCCCCATGTCAAGGATGATGAAATCAGCAGGGAGAATCAGCCTACCCACCTTGACCAGTACGTCCTCTAGTAGTCCCTTCGGGTGCTTGATGGGTCGATCAACAAGTTGAAGGGTGACGCGGGCAGGCTTGAGCTCGTGGAGTCCCAGCTTCTTGAAAACTCTGAGGGGCATGAGGTTCACGCTGGCCCCTAAGTCGCAGAGGGCCTTCCCAAACTCACAGGATCCAATGGTACAAGGAATGGTTAAACTACCTAGATCATAGAGTTTGGGAGGAATGGAATGTTGAACCACCGTGGAGCACTCCTTCGTTAGTGCAATAACACCCAAATCCTCCATCTTCCTCTTATTCGAGAGGATTTCCTTCATGAATTTGGTGTATGTTGGAATTTGTGTCAGGGCCTCCGCAAATGGTATGTTGATGTATAGCTTCTTGAAAACATCCATGAATTTTCTGAATTGATGGTCTAACTTCCTCTGCTTCAATCTTTCCAGAAAGGGTAAGGCAGACTTGAATGGTTGGATTACTTGCTTTTCTTTATTTTGTAAAGCCTCAGTCTGCGGGCTTTTGGATGAGGAGGGGTCGGTATTGGTACCTTTTTCATCAACAGTGGGTGTGGATGCACCTTGCTGTGCTGATTGGTTCTGGTGGAGCTCTTTTCCACTCCGGAGCATGATAGCATTGGCCTCCTCCCTTGGGTTCTTTTCGGTGTTCCCCGGTAATGTACCGGGCTGCCTCCCTTAGAGTTGATTTGCCAACTGGCCAATATGATTCTTCAAGCCTCGAATCGAAGCTTCCTGATTCTGGAACCGAGTCTCAGCAGTAGATATGAATTTAGTCCTCAGATCCTCTAACCTTAAGGTGTTCTCCTTCTGAGGTGGTTATTGAGCTGGTGGAGGAGGTGGCTGTCGTGGCTGCTGTGGATGAGGGTTTTGATACCCTTGTTGCTGATAAGGACCCTGCTGGGGTTGTTGCGGCCTTTGGAATTGGTTCTGATATAGAGGCTGGTTGTAGTTGGGCGGTCGCTGGGGTGAAGTATTCTGCTGTTGTTGGCCCCAGCCTGTGTTCGATTGATCTCGCCACGCCGGGTTCTAGTACTACTGGTACTGGTTGGGCCCTCAATTTTGGGCAACAAAACTCACCTCGCTCGTCGAGGGGCCTCCAGCAGAACCCGGGCATTCCCCCTTGATGTGGTTATCACCATAGTCGCCACATGCTGGATGGTTCGCCGCATGAACTTGAGAGGCTCCTTTGAGGTTCAATGCGTCGATTTTCTTGGACACAACGTCCAACTGAGCAGCTAACATAGTGGTAGCATCAATGTTCTGCATACCTCGCTTTTGATTCCCCCACTCGGAGTGCCACTGGAAGCTATTGGATGGCATGTCTTCCAGTAGTTTGAATAGTTCTTCGGGGGAGTTCCGCATCACAGTACCTCCACCAGCAGTGTCCACCACAGACTTGGTATTCGTGGTAAGTCCTCCATAGAAGGTTTGGACCTGCATCCAGAGTGGGAGTCCATGATGGGGTATTTTCGTAACATCTCCTTGAAGCGTTCCCAGGACTCATACAACGACTCGGAGTCGTGCTGCTGGAAGTTATGAATCTCATTTCGGAGTGTCACCGTCTTGGATGGTGGGAAGTACTTGGACAGGAATGCCTGGGCTAGCTCCTCCCATGTAACACCCTGAGATTTTATGAAAAATATTCTTTTTAATTTCATTAATGTCTTGTGTTGTACGCTACACCAAAAGAAGCTTGCACAACATGCATCCTTGACTTTCCTTGAATTACACGCAATCACGACCTTCCTCGATAGCGTGTGTAGTACGCAATACCGAGTTTCACTAAACAACGACATGCTATTATTAAAACTAGCTATTATGAATAGTAATAACCACTTTTTGTAATTTTGTAAATTTTATTTTTCAAAATAGACTTCATTTTTGGATTTGGAATATCGAAATTATCTTAGGGTGAAATTTTTGTACTTTTCGAATAACTTTCATATTCCGATGAATAGTGAAAATTACTAAATTTTAATTAAAAACAACTTTTTTAATTGAAATAATTAATAGTGATAAATTATTAATTTGAGTTGTTTTAAAGTATATTTAGAATATATTTTTACAATTTAATACAATGTTGTTCATTGGATGTAATTTCACATTTAAACCATACATAAACAAGTGTCAAACTTTTGATAGTTATTATCTCTTAAAAACACGCTATTTGTTTTGACGAAGAGAATTAATTTTTAAATTAGTTAATGTAACTAATATGTTTTGAATTTGGTAAAATAAACATCATTTTTGAATTCATAATATCAAATATATCTTAGGCCTAATTTTTGGTATTTTTCTAGAAACTTTCATTTTTTGATGAATAGTGAAACCACTAAGTGGTAGTTAAAAAACTGAATTTTTTCATAAAACTTAATTTTACCGCTTCTGTGAGTGGAATTTCAAAAATCCGAGAGACACGGTTGATGTCAGTAAGTAAAATTTTGTTCAATGAGATGAAAATAATTTTTGATGAATAGTAACTTTTTACTTTTTTTTACCACGGTTAAAAGTAAATAGGGTAATTAAGGGTAAAAGTGTTATTATTATTACCCTAACACATGTCCTAATTTTATTGGATAAGTGTAATTCAACCAAAAACAACCTTAGGAATAAAATATGACCACTTAGGCCCACATGATTAGATTAGGACATTTATTATCAATTTACTTAAAGAAGGGATAAAATAGTTAAAATCAAAGTTTAATAAGTAAATCATTTTTAATATGGGGTTATACATAAGATAAATTCGACTATATATATTCATTAGAAATCTAAAATGATTTCCAACATAATGGTATTTTATTTATAAATTTTAGACATTAAATAATTTAATTTATTTATGACACAACAATGATGCAGTAATTATCTTATTAATGAAATATTGACCTTATTGATTTTATAAATACCCAAATAAATGTAATTTGAGACTTTTTATGAATTCCACTAATTTTATAGGTTAATATGTCATGTTAGTATTTATTTAATTAACTTTTTTCGAACTAATCATTCTGTTATAATTTTCACAAAAATCAATTACTAAATAGTGTCAAAATTGACATAAAATAGTTTTTAAAACAAATATTATATTTTATTCTTAAAAATCTATGGTTCATCCAAATGACTTAGATAAGGTTATATATATTAATAATAAACAACTTGGGGTTCGTTTGGATTGTTATAGTAAGTTTATTAACCTTATAGTGTAAGAACACAAGAAGACACGGTAAAAGTAAAATTATTTAACTTAAAGTTAAATCTAAATGATAAGATTAAAATAGGAACCTAAACTTGTCTAAATTCTATTGGATGAGAGTATTTAGACCCATCCCCACCTTAGCTCCGAAATAAATCAATTTAGATCTATTTAAAACCGAATTTGTCTTTATAATAAAATAACATATTTAGTTTTTCCAAAGGAGCCCCTCTCCTCTCTTATAAAAGGGCACCTCCTCCCTCTCTTCCTCACACCACATTGAGCCTTCAAGCTCGGCCAACCCCTGAACAATTCTCTTCTCCACTTCCCTAGAAACATTCTAGAGGTCCTGGTCTTCTTTAAAGACAAATTTTAGTTCCCTAAAAGGAGGTCTCAAAGAGGCGCTTCAAAGAAGAGGTAATTTCCGTTACCGATTCTTTCACCTTTATTTCTTCTTCCACTTCTTCTTATTAGGTTGTTTCATTATGAAGTAATAACATCAGTATAACTCATATACTGATATGTTATTATAAGTATGAAACAATCCTATTTCACCATCTATCCATCCTACGGAAAACGAAATCACCGCGCGTGCGTACGTACGGAATACCGTCTCCACGCCGTGGTGTAATCTATTTTCCACCACCACCTTACTTGGATGGGTATAATGGTATAAATAATAACTATATATGATTATTGTAAAGTGATATTGATTCTTTCATATTATACATACACTCCAATAAAATTCCACGATCATGGGAACGGTATCATCGCTCGTGCGTACGTACGGAATACCGTCTCCACGACGCGATGAGATTCATTCTCAATGATTAACCATTCATAAATGATTATAAAGTATATATAATAAGTAATCATGAAATATATGACATAATAATGATACTGGATTTATGTATATATATATATGTATGTCATCCAATTAATTCCATTCAATTCAATGAGGAAACGAAAACAACGTTCATGCGTACGTACGGCCTACCGTCTCCATGAACGATGTATTTATTTCCATTTATCGATCTATTATATATATGTATATTCTGAATATATATTATATATAAATCATGTTTTATATTCTGGAATTAAGTAATCATGATCTAATTAATCATATGAATAATTACAAGTCAAAACACGGACGACAAATGAAACGATTTTTCCCAAAACGCTCTTTAACATGGAATTTACAAAAGAACGGGTAATATAAAGTCATAAGTGAACCATATATGATATCATAACAATGAATATGATTCTGTAATAAGTCAATAACATTATTTAAATCATTATACAGGAGGTTCAGACACTTAAGAAGCAAATCGGACCTAAGGTAAGGGAGAATTTTGCAAATCTCATTTTTATCCGAGATTGCTTATTCGTAAGTATTTTCTGGGTTTATTTATATCATCCATATCCATGTTTTATAAAAGTGTTTTCATGTATGTTTAAAGTCATTTTTACCCATTTTTTACTTTTAATACATGGTATGTAAGGAATCTTTCTTTTGTTTACGTTATGAGGTACTTTTTGACTTTTCCGGCAAAAGTACGAAAAGAATGTTTTTCTTTTAACTTATACGGCACGAACGGATTTTTACGGTTTTTATAAAGCCTTATTTTCATGAATATTCCTCCAAAATATTTCAGGACTATTTTCAACAAAATCTCTTTCTTTTAAAACTGCATGACGTTTTGTGAAAAGAAATTGATTTTGAATAAGAAAGGATATTTTCCTCAAGAATTCATTACAAGTGTTTTATCAAAACCATTTTCCATGTAAGATGAAATTATTTCATATGTGTATGTTTCAAGTGTAATGTCTATATGATTGAAATGGTTTCAATTTTCTTATTATGAAATGATATCCATTTCTTTTATATGGATTATGTGATGATGGGATGATGTTTATGAAACCCATTTTATTCATTGGGTTATTATGAATGATGTATGTTTATTTTGTGTAACAAGTAAGAATGATTTAATTATGAGATGGGTGGGACCTATATCTCCCTCCAATGCATCGGTTAAAGATTTATATATCTTGAGATAGATATAGCTGGAAAGGCATGTTAAACTGGTTCAGTAAAACAGGACTGAAACCAGGAGTGAACTCGATTCAGAAAGGGACTTTTTCCACTAAGATGGTCTTGGCAGCAATGCCTTGGCTACTATGGAAATCATTACATTTTCTTAATGGATGCGACAATTACATGGTTTATTCCCATGCTATTTTATCATGGTTTATGTTCCATTATGATCTATGCCTTATGTACTTCCATGTTTTATGTCGTTGCTCAAGATTTTAATGTTTAAAAATTATGTTCATGTTTTTAAGTTCCAATGTATATGGTATGTTTTATTTTATCCATGCTTACCCTTACTAGGCATTTGAGCTCACCATTTTTATGTTTTATTTTCCCCCAGGATCAAAAGAAAGGTTTTAGGTCAGGAAACAAAAAGTGGAAGATCTTTATGGGAGATGTTGAAGATCTTTCACCATGATTAGAAGATTACGTTCCAAGTTTCCAAAGACACTAAACTATTACGGTCCTTGTGTTTCTTTTTTTGTTATGTACTAAGTATTCCTCAAAAGTAATGTAATGTCTATGTACGTCAAGATTCAGGTCTCTATAGTTGGTATCAGAGGAAAGGTTTAGTCAACCATTGGAAATTAGGATGCGAAAACGTTAGTGAGATTCCTAGAGATATTTCTAAGGTATGTCTAGGGATTTCCCTAAGGATAACTATACATATAGGATATAGTCCTAGAACTACGGTAACGATCTTAGAATTTATCCAAAGATGTTAGATATTCAGGGTGATTCCCCTTTACTATGTTATTTTCCCTAGAATGATTTTTTCCTCTCACACTATTCTTTTTGGGTTTTAGAAAATGGCTGGAAACAGGAAGATTCATGATAATGGAGGATATGACGAACAATGGAATGATATTCTTCACGAGAAACCAAATGAAACGGGATTTGGAAGTCCAAAAATCGTTATTATGACTAATCAGAAATCTCATCATATGATCAATAATATCAACTTTGGTAAGTTTCCCGACTCAGATAATAAGAGAAAGATGGAGTTTCATGATGATCATAGAGGAAAGAAAGTTCAATTTCCCTCATGTAAATCGTGTGGGAAGAGGCATCGGGGAGATTGTTTCAAGGGAACTGGAAGATGCTTTGGGTGTGGAAAAGAAGGACACGAAGCCAGTAAGTGCAAAGGAAAAGGTTCCGTTAACACCATGGATGAGGATAATGGTATTGCTACGACATCAACAATGGTTAAATGTTTTAAATGTGGAATGTACGGGCATTATACAAACCAATGCCCTAAGGGAAAGTCTCATGAAGAGAATCAGTATGGTCGTATGGGTAGTATTTATGTTGATGATGATGAAGAGACTACAAATGATATGTGAGATGAAAGAATTGTTGAAGCTTGGTAGTGGAATGATTACATGTTTCTAAAGTGTAATGTTGTATAAGTAATCTCATGGTACTATGGAATAAAGAGACATCTAAGTATTGTTACACTGTTGTCTTTCCTTGAGTTTTGAAAGTGTATGATTAATGGTACCAGTATCCATGAAAGGTTATTCAGATATTTTTGGAATGTAGATGATATGCGCATAATGAATGTATAATGAGAAAATTAAATGTTTGATAGTATTCATGAGCTCATGAATGATATAAGGAGAAGGTTATATCAGGGTTTGAGTATATAGAATTTTTGGATTTTGGTATGTGGAAAGAGTTAACTTTTGACAGCATTCATGTTTTCACTAAGATTCAATGGGTATTCATTTTTCAAGAGAATACATGATTAAGGCCTTCGAATGTTTGGAATGTGACCAGTAAGACATATCTTATGATATATGGGGATCAATAATGGAATTAAAATACTTATTATATGAAATATCTGGTAATCGTTTTCACTATAATATGAGAGTGGACTGCAGTATTATGGATAAGCCTAAAGATTGGAATGGATTATGTTGGACATAAGTTAGTAATATTTAAGGATAGAATTTTTTTTTCGATATTATTAATGGGATGTTATAGTAATATAGCTTTAGAAAAAGGACAACCTGCAGGACGGGCGACAACCCATCACGTCGGACGAGGCTGTGGGAATCGAACCCACAACCGAAGTGCGACTGGCCTTTATCGCCTACCACTGGCCTACAGGAAGTCCCTGTTTAGTAGAAACTAGTTTTATTAAGCATTAAGATATATGAAGTATAAGTCCATTTTAGGAACCATATATGATTAATCTCACTATAGATGGACTTATGTATTTTTTGATAACTTTTCTAACCTTTTGTTTGAGACAGATGGAATGACCCATCACTCTATCACATGATCTGCTAACACATCAAGAATGAAAAATTCAACTTCATTTCTTTAAGAGATGAAGTGGAAATTGTCCAAAGAATGACCAACGGTGAGACTATACCAAAATCACGAAAGTATTTCTTCTAATTCCAATTTCATCAACTTTAGGGAAATGATCTTGAAAACCAAAAATGTTGTCTTAGTGCTCTTATATCTGATGAATCAGATGGTACCTTAGATCGTCACAAATTTAGGGCTTTGTGATTGCTGGCTTTTCCATAGCCATGTTCTCTACCACTCTCCATCAGAACATGGTGGTTAGATTTCTCTTCAATATCCATATTTTCACCTATGTGGAAACCCAGTGATTAGTTTATTTGGGTAACCATTACGTTTCATACTTTTGTTTTTAAATATTTGTTTTGGTATTCTTTTTTACGATGTGGGTTTCTATTAAAGAAACTTTTGAGTAGTAAACCATTTATAACCCAGACGAATTTCGAGGGAGAAATTCATTTTAAGGGGGGTAGAATGTAACACCCCGTGATTTTATGAAAAATATTCTTTTTAATTTCATTAATGTCTTGTGTTGTACGCTACACTAAAAAGAGCTTGCACAACAAGCATCCTTGACTTTCCTTTCATTACACGCAATCACGACCTTCCTCGATAGCGTGTGTAGTACGCAATACCGAGTTTCACTAAACAACGATATGCTATTATTAAAACTAGCCGTTATGAATAGTAATAACCACTTTTTATAATTTTGTAAATTTTATTTTTCAAAATGGACTTCATTTTTGGATTCGGAATATCGAAATTAGCTTAGGGTGAAATTTTGGTACTTTTCGAATAACTTTCATATTCTGATGAATAGTGAAAAATTACTAAATTTTAATTAAAAACAACTTTTTTAATCGAACTAATTAATAGTGATAAATTATTAATTTGAGTGGTTTTAAAGTATATTTAGAATATATTTTTACAATTTAATACAATTTTTTTCATTGGATGTAATTTCACATTTAAACCAGACATAAACAAGTGTCAAACTTTTGATAGTTATTATCTCTTAAAAACACACTATTTGTTTTGACGATGGGAATTAATTTTTAAATTAGTTAATGTAACTGATATGTATTGAATTTGGTAAAATAAAAATCATTTTTGAATTCATAATATCAAATATATCTTAGGCCTAATTTTTGGTATTTTTCTAGAAACTTTCATTTTTTGATGAATAGTGAAACCACTAAGTGGTAGTTAAAAACTGAATTTTCTCATAAAACTTAATTTTACCGCTTCTGTGAGTGGAATTTCAAAAATTCGAGAGACACGATTGATGTCAGTAAGTAAAATGTGGTTCAATGAGATGAAAATAATTTTTGGTGAATAGTAATTTTTTACTTTTTTTACCACAGTTAAAAGTAAATAGGGTAATTAAAGATAAAAGAGTTATTATTATTACCCTAAAACATGTCCTAATTTTATTGGATAAGTTTAATTTGACCAAAAACAACATTAGGAATAAAATATGACCACTTAGGCCCACATGGATTAGATTAGGACATTTATTATCAATTTACTTAAAGAAGGGTTAAAATAGTTAAAATCAAAGTTTAATAAGTAAATCATTTTTAATATGGGGTTATACATACGATAAATTCGACTATAAATATTCATTAGAAAACTAAAAATATTTCCAACATAATGGTATTTTATTTATAAATTTTAGACATTAAATAATTTAATTTATTTATGACACAACAAGGATGTAGTAATTATCTGATTAATGAAATATTGACCTAATTGATGTTATACATACCCAAATAAATGTAATTTGAGACTTTTTATGAATTCCACTAATTTTCTAGGTTAATATGACATGTTAGTATTGATTTAATTAACTTTGTGAGAACTAATAATTCTGTTATAATTTTCACAAAAATCAATTACTAAATAGTGTCAAAATTGACATAAAATAGTTTTTAAAACAAATATTATATTTTATTCCTAAAAATCTAAGGTTCAGCCAAATTACTTAGATAAGGTTATATATATTAATAATAAACAACTTGGGGTTCGTTTGGCTTGTTATAGTAAGTTTATTAACCTTATAGTGTAAGAACACAAGAAGACATGATAAAAGTAAAATTATTTAACTTAAAGTTAAATCTAAATGATAAGGTTAAAATAGGAACCTAAACTTGTCTAAATTCTATTGGATGAGATGATTTCGACCCATACCCACCTTAGCTCCGAAGTAAATCAATTTGGAGCTATTTAAAACCGAATTTGGCTTTATAATAAAATAATATTTTTAGTTTTTCCAAAGGAGCCCCTCTCCTCCCTTATAAAAGGGCACCTCCTCCCTCTCTTTCTCACACCACTTTGAGCCTTCAAGCTCGTCCAAACCCTAAACAATTCTCTTCTCCACTTCCCTAGAAACATCCTAGAGGTCCTGGTCTTCTTCAAAGATCAATTGTAGTGCCCTAAGAGGAGGTCTCAAAGAGGGGCTTCAAAGAAGAGGTAATTTCCGTTACCGATTCTTTCACCTTTATTTCTTCTTCCACTTCTTCTTCTTAGTTTGTTTCATTATGAAGTAATAACATAAGTATAACTCATATAATGATATGTTTTTATAAGTATGAAACAACCCTATTTCACCATCTATCCATCCTACGGAAAACGAAATCACCGCGCGTGCGTACGTACGGAATACCGTCTCCACGCCGTGGTGTAATCTATTTTCCACCACCACCTTACTTGGATGGGTATAATGGTATAAATAATAACTATATATGATTATTGTAAAGTGATATTGATTCTGTAATATTATACATACACTCCAATAAAATTCCACGATCATGGGAACGGTATCATCGCTCGTGCGTACGTACGGAATACCGTCTCCACGACGCGATGAGATTCATTCTCAATGATTAACCATTCATAAATGATTAGAAAGTATATATAATAAGTAATCATGAAATATATGACATAATAATGATTCTGGATTTATTTATATATATATATGTATGTCATCCAATTAATTCCATTCAATTCAATGAGGAAACGAAAAGAACGTTCATGCGTACGTACGACCTACCGTCTCCATGAACGGTGTATTTCTTTCCATTTATTGATCTATTATATATATGTATATTCTGAATATATATTATATATAAATAATGTTTTATATTCTGGAATTAAGTAATCCTGATCTAAGTAATCATATGAATAATTACAAGTCAAAACACGGATGACAAATGAAACGATTTTTCCCAAAACGCTCTTTAACATGGAATTTACAAAAGAACGGGTAATATAAAGTCATAAGTGAACCATATATGATATAATAACAATTAATATGATTCTATAATAAGTAAATAACATTATTTAAATCATTATACAGGAGGTTCGGACACTTACGAAGAAAATCGGATCTATGTTAGGGGATAATTTTGCAAATCTCATTTTTATCCGAGATTGCTTATTCGTAAGTATTTACTGGGGTTATTTCTATCATCCATATAAATGTTTTATAAATGTGTTTTCATGTATGTTTAAATTCCTTTTTACCTATTTTTGACTTCTACTACATGGTATGTAAGTAATCTTTTTTTTTTACGTTATGAGGTACTTTTTGACTTTTCCGACAAAAGTACGAAAAGTATGTTTTTCTTTTAAATTATACGGCACGAATGGATTTTTAGGGTTTTTATAAAGCCTTATTTTCATGAATATTCCTCCAAAATATTTCATAACTATTTTCAACAAAATCTCTTTCTTTTAAAACTGCATGACATTTTGTGAAAAGAAATTGATTTTGAAGAAGAAAGGATATTTTCCTCAAGAATTCATTACAAGTGTTTTATCAAAACCATTTTCCATATAAGATGAAATTATTTCATATGTGTATGTTTCAAGTGTAATGTCTCTATGATTGAAATGGTTTCACTTTTCTTATTATGAAATGATATCTATTTCTTTTATATGGATTATGTGATGATGGGATGATGTTTATGAAACCCATTTTATTCGTTGGGTTATTATGAATGATGTATGTTTATTTTGTGGCACAAGTAAGAATGATTTCATTATGAGATGGGTGGGACCTATATCTCCCTCCAATGCATTGGGTAAAGATTTATATCTCATGAGATAGACATGGCTGGAATGGCAGGTTAAACTGGTTCAGTAAAACAGGACTGAAACAAGGAGTGAACTCGATTCAGAAAGGGACTTTGTCCACTAAGATGGTCTTGGAAGTAATGCCTTGGATACTATGGAAATCATTACACGTGCTTAATGGATTCCACAATTACATGTTTTATTCCAATTCTATTTTATCATGGTTTATGTTCCATTATGATCTATGCCTTATGTACTTCAATGTTTTATGTCGTTGCTCAAGATTTTAATGTTTAAAAATTATGTTCATGTTTTTAAGTTCCAATGTATATGGTATGTTTTATTTTATCCATGCTTACACTTACTGAGCATTTGAGCTCACCCTTTTTATGTTTTATTTTCCCCCAGGATCAAAAGAAAGGTTTTAGGTCAGGAAACAAAAAGTGGAAGATCTTTATGGGAGATGTTGAAGATCTTTCACCACGATTAGAATATTACGTTCCAAGTTTCTGAAGACACTAAACTATTACGGTCCTTGTGTGTCTGTTTTTGTTATGTACTAAGTATTCCGAAAAAGTAATGTAATGTCTATGTATGTCAAGCTTCAGGTCTCTATATCCCAGGTGAGGATAGATCATTGTGGAAACCCCTTGATCCAGTCCTTCACCTTATCCTGTAGAGAAAAGGGGAATAGGCGAAGACGGATGGCGTCCTCGGAGACTCCATGGTACCGAGAGGTATCGCAGATCTCTAGAAAGTTGGGGAGATGGAAGTTCGGGTCCTCACTGGCCAGGCCTCCAAATTGGACTGTGTTCTGGATCAGTTGCATGATAGCAGGCTTGATCTCGAAGTGCTGGGCTTGGACCGGAGGAAGAACGATGCCTGTATCAGCTCTGTGAATCGATGGAAGTCTGTACTCCATAAGGGTACGTCTTGGAGGTTGTTGTTGATGGGGTGGAGCTTGCATAAACTATGACAACCCTGCTTTTTATTACAACTTAAACATGCTTTATTACATAAAACTTCACTTGATACAACAAAGAAGATCGAGACGTTTAGTGTCTTTGGGGCTTAGGATCATTACATAAAAACTTTAAACTTGAAATACAACATCCTTATTGAAAACTTCCTTTACATGACCACTACATTCCTTCGTACTTAGCATTGCATGGGATAACCTGAGGACATGCATAAGAAAAGGGTGAGCTATAAAGCCCAGTAAGGGAGTACACAATGAATATCATGAGGAGTACAATACATGTTAGGCAATAGGCATATCAATAGAGCATAAGAGAGGCATGAACATAAAGGCATGATAAAGCATGATAATCATAACATGGAAATGTGGCAACAACACTTAACATTGAATTAGCATGAGCTAAGGCTAGTTGCACATGGAGCATGAGTAAACCCTCATTTCACTTGAAGCACGAGTAAACCCTCGTTGCACTTGAATTAGCATGAGTCAACACTCATTGCACATGACGTATCATGATACTATACTTTACCCAATGCATTGGAGCGCTATAAAGGGCGCACCCTTCTTAAACATTTCATTTCATGTATAAGTGTGCCACATGGATCATAAAACATGGATTCATAAAACATAATCATTTCTTCCATGATAAAGGAATGTGGAATTCATACATGAAACTTTATAATCAATATGTAAATGTGCATAAAGGTGAATACCCTTGATGGAGAAATGGGCATGGTATTCACTACACAAAGACATTGGCTTAGAAAATTGGTGCGATTTCGGCAGCGTAACGGCGTGACATAAGAATTCATAAAAAAGGGTTGATGAGAGAGAAAGGGGTTCCTCATCATATTTACATGTAATGTACAGTAAGGAGATCATATATATACATGTCCCAACAATAGAAATGGAATTTAGATTCATGATACAAAAGTATTGCTTGAATGTAAAAGAAGAGAGAGAAGTTCCTTTCGGAATTTCGGCATAGTAACGGGTGTACATGGGAGGCATTTAATGAGAGAGAAAGGGTTCTCCCATCATTCAAACAATAAGAGGGCAGTATGGGGGAGGTGTGAAACCATACCCCAACATTCATAATTGAAATAAAAAGGGCAATACAACTTAACGAAAATTGACAAAAAAATGAGAAAGGAAGAAAACCCCTTACTTGGAAGTGTGCTTCCAAAGGCTAGAGAGAGGCTTGTGAGAGGCTTCATGGGAGCTTGGGGCACCTTGAGAGGATTCTAGAGAGAGTAGGGCAGAGGTTGGACGAACTTCAAGGGCTTTTGGTGAGGAGGAAGTGGGAGCTTGGGTGGGTTTATATAGGAAAGGTGAGAGAATTCTTTATTATTTAGGTTTGGGACCCCTTATATTAAAATAATCCAAACCACAAACCATCCCATGGTATTTGCCCATGGTTTCTGGAAAAGGAAAGAGGAAAAAAATATTTTACAAGTCCAAGGTCCGAACTTATTAAAAAATTAGGGTTGCTTATGTGGAGGTGAGTCACACTCCCATGGAAATTAATTTAAAAAGGCAAAGTGTTGATTAAGTCTTGAGGGCTCCATTAATGCTTTGAAAAGTGAGTCAAACAAACCCAAAAACCTCATTATTTTAATGATAAAACATATATTGGCCCAACATAAGGATTATGGTATTTTATTACATCACCATTGGGTCATTATGATGTCATAAAACACATTATATATTTAAATGGTATTTAATTTTTACCCAAAAATTTGACTGTCTCTAGAAAATTATGAAAAATTAACCGTTGGATAATTTCGAAGTCCTGATTCCAAAAATAATATTTATTTTATCTAAATAATTTTCTAAATATGTGAATTTTCACTTTTAAAATAAAAACGACATTTATAAAAAAATCACGGGTTTTGATAGAAATGGCTTTCAAACCTTAATAAAAAATTTAATTGCATTCATAAAATTATAAGGTCATTTATATTTAATAAAAATTAATTTAATATTAATAATAATATTTTATTAAAATATTATCTAATTCAAAAATCCTTTAATTTAATAAAATATAATTCTCAATTAAATAATAACTAAAAACATCATTTGTACTTTAAAAACTAATTACAATGTATCAAAAATGACTAGAAATTATATTCATTATTGTATACATAAAAAATAATGTACATGAACATGGTGATACTTATTTGTTACATAACCCCTTAAAATAGCCGCATAAGACCTAAGGGTAAGGTGCGCGATGGTGACAGACTCTTGGGGCTGCTCGGATAACATCGCTCGAGTGGTAATCTCTATCAACTTCCATTTTTCTCGTAGACGATCACGTTCGAGCATGACTTGATGAAGCTCAGCTTGGGCTTGGTCAAGGGAAAAGCCCAAAGACGCCACCTCCTTTCCGAGCTCCGACAAATGGGCTTCGTAAGGGGCAATTCTACTGGATGAGGCCATCGCTTCCTTTGTCTGAGTAGAAAATTGGTTCGTTAAAGCCTTATATTTAAACTACCCAGATGATCACTGTTCAACGGCTATAAAAGTAACGGTCACAAATCTTAACGTTAAACTAAAGGAGTTGAAATCTTATAAAAACATAAAGAAACATTTAACTGGATCAAGAGGGATTTTCCATTAATAAAATTTTGGGTCGTTACAACATTCCCCCCTTAAGAAATTTCGCCCTCGAAATTTTCCTTTTCCCACACTAAAACAAATGTGGGTAACTTAGCTTCATCATATCCTCTGACTCCCAAGTTGCTTCTTCAAACTTGTGGTTTCTCCACAACACCTTGACGAGGGGCATTGTCTTATTTCGTAGAACTTTTTCTCTACGATCCAAGATCTTCACTGGTTGCTCCTCATAAGAAAGATCGTCTTCTAATTGTACCACCTCGGAAGAGAGTACATGTGAAGGGTCTGGTATGTACTTTCTTAAGAGGGATACATGGAAGACATCATGCACCTTGGCCATAGTAGGTGGAAGTGCTAGTCGATAGGCCACAGCCCCAACACGATCAAGAATCTCGAAGGGGCCGATGTACCTTGGACTTAACTTCCCTTTCTTTCCAAACCTCATGACATTCTTCCACGGAGATATGCGTAAAAACACCATGTCTCTGACTTTAAACTCAAGGTCTCGTCGACGATTATCTGCATAACTCTTCTGTCGACTTTGGGCTGCCTTGATATGCTGCTGAATGGTTTTCACCTTCTCCACCATTTCTTGGACCATTTCTGGTCCAAGCAGCTTACGTTCACCGACCTCATCCCAACATGCCGGTGTTCTACACCTTTTCCCATACAGGGCTTCATATGGTGCCATTTGGATGCTCGAGTGGAAACTATTATTATAAGAGAACTCAACTAGAGGAAGATGTTGATCCCATCCTCCTTTAAAGTCCATTGATCACGCTCTCAACATATCCTCAAGTGTTTGGATAGTCCGCTCGGATTGGCCATCAGTTTGAGGATGATAGGCCGTACTGAAGTTCAGTTCAGTATTCAGAGCATGTTGAAGACTCTTCCAAAATTTAGAGGTAAATATTGGATCTCGGTCAGACACAATAGATAGTGGTACTCCATGCAACCGTACCACTTCCCTGATATATATCCGTGCCAGTTGATCCAAAGAGAAATCCTCTCGAATAGCAATGAAGTGTGCAGTCTTTGTAAGACGATCCACAATAACCCAGATTGCATTGTTGCTTTTGGATGTCCTTGGAAGTCCAGTGACAAAGTCCATGGTGATGTTCTCCCATTTCCATTCTGGTATGGGCAATGGTTGCATCATCCCCTTAGACTTCTTCCTCTCTGCCTTCACTTGCTGACACACCAGGCACTTTGATGTATATTCGGCGATCTCCTTCTTCATATTATCCCACCAAAAGTTTTCTCGGAGATCTCGATACATCTTTGTGCTCCCTGGGTGAATAGAGAAATTTGAACTATGTGCATAATCCAAAAGTTCCTTCTTCAGCTCCGAACTTGATGGGACACATAGTCTTTTCCCAAACCGCACAATTCCTTCTTCATTAACATTAAACTCTTAGGATTTTCCCTTTTTGATAGCTTCCACTTTTTCTTGGATTCTCGCATCATCCTTTTGAGCATCCTTTAACCTTTTCAAAAGAGATGGTTGAGCAATCATTTGTGAAAGGATTGATGATGTTCCCTTCTTTATGATTCCCACGTCCATCTTCGTCAAGTCTAAGAAGATTAGATCCTTCTCAATTCTCATCATTGATAGAATTGCTGGATCCTTTCTTCTTAGGGCATCCGCCACCTTGTTCGCCTTCCCAGGGTGGTAATGTATTGAACAGTCATAATCCTTTATGAGCTCTATCCATCTTCTCTGGCGCATATTAAGCTCTTTCTGTGTGAATATATATTTAAGACTCTTGTGGTCAGTATATATCTCACATTTCTCTCCATAGAGATAATGCCGCCAGATTTTCAAGGCAAAGATTACCGCCGCCAACTCCAGATCATGCGTTGGATAGTTTCGCTCATGGATTTTCAACTGTCTTGAGGCATAGGATATCACTTTATCATTCTGCATCAGCACACATCCTAAGCCCTTCTTCGAAGCATCACTGAATACCACAAAAAGCTCCCCACTTGTGGGTAAAGTGAGCACAGGTGCAGTGATAAGCCTCCTTTTCAACTCCTTGAAGCTTTCTTCGCATTCATCACTCCAAGAAAACTTTACTCCCTTTTGAGTTATCTTGGTAAGAGGGTTGGACAATCGTGAGAAGTTTCTCACAAATCGTCGATAATATCCATCTAACCCCAAGAAGCTACGAATATCAGTTACCGATGTTGGCCTCGGCCATCCCTCAATTGCATCTGTTTTGGAGGGGTCCACAGATATCCCATTGCTTGTGATGATATGGCCCAAGAATGAGACCTCCTTCAACCAGAACTCACACTTGCTGTACTTGGCATAGAGCTTCTCCTTGCGCAAAGTCTCCAGTACAGTTCTTAAATGCTCCTCATGGTCCTCCTTGGTTTTGGAGTATATTAGAATATCATCTATAAAGACTACCACAAATTTATCTAGGTAATCTCTAAAGACTCTATTCATCAAGTCCATGAATATTGCTGGAGCATTGGTGAGTCCAAAAGGCATTACTATGAATTCATAGTGCCCGTACCTTGTACGAAAAGCAGTCTTGGGGATATCTTCCTTCTTCACCCTTACTTGATAATATCTCGACCGCAAGTCGACCTTGGAGAAGTATTGTGCTCCACGCAGCTGATCAAACAAGTCATCGATTCTTGGGAGAGGATACTTGTTCTTTATCGTGATTTTGTTAAGTTCACGATAATCGATGCAAAGCCGCATTGACCCATCCTTCTTGACGAAGAGGACTGGTGCACCCCATGGTGATGCACTTGGGCGTATAAACCCTTTATCCAGATTCTCCTGTAGTTGTTTCTTCAGTTCTTCAAGCTCAACCACAGCCATTCTATATGGAGTCTTGGATATTGGTAGCGCCCCAGGTATAAGTTCAATTGAGAACTCAACATCTCTTCTTGGAGGAAGACCAGGAAGTTCCTCGGGAAATACTTCAGTGAATTACCTCACAATAGGCATTTCTTCAAGGGTGGTTTCTTCCTTGGACTCAATCATCTGAGCCAGATATGCGTGCTCATAAGGTAGTAATATCCATGCTTGAGATGATGGAGCTAAAGGAGATTCATCTTCCTCCTGACACTTGTAAAGAATCGGGGGTCGATTCTCCATATGGAGTGTGATTTCCCTCTCCCGACAATTTATGTTGGCTCTATATAAGGAAAGCCAATCCATGCCAAGAATTGCATCAAATTCCACCAAAGGGAGTATGACGAGGTTCGCCGGGAAATTCAATCCACAGATTATAATAGGGGAGGACTTATACTCATGGGATGCAATGATTGCCCCATTTGCCGTACTCACCGATATCTTAACTTCCATGATTTGTGGTGGTGTAGGGATTGTTCTACTAAACTTTTGAGATATAAAATAATGCGTAGAACCTGAATCAAAAAGTACGTTTGCTATTCTTGAATGAATAACTAGCGTACCTGTCACCACTTCGTTGTCGGGGTTCACTTCGGCAGAAGTGATGGCAAAAGCTCTTCCTTGCTGTCTTGGAGGTTGTTGATTGCCTCCGATAACCCTTGGATTAGGGCACTGATTCGCAAAATGACCCGGTTCTTTGCATTTGAAGCATTGAACAATGCGTTGAGGTTCGAACGGAGCGTTCCTCTCTTCTGTCGCAGCCACGGGTCCTTCTTGCTGACAGTTAACAGCTAGGTGCCCTTCTCTTCCACACTTGAAGCATTTTCTTTTCCCCCTAAGGCAATTTACAGGGTGCTTCTTTCCACACTTTTGGCAAGTGGGGTGCTGGAATTTCTTAGCACCGTTGGATTTATCCATCGGACCACCAGCATTGAAGTCCACCTTCCGCTTCTTGTCCCCATGATACCCGTGTGATTCTACGATCTCCATTTCAACCTTGAGGGCACATCGGACAATTTCCTCATAGCTGTCGAAGTCACGGATCACTAATGCTTTCCGCAAGCTAGGCTTCAGCCCACCAAAGAAGCGGTCAACCTTGCATTCGGGGGTAACGACAAAGCCGGAAGCGTATCGTGCAAGCCTTGTGAAGTTTTCCTCGTACGCTCCCACAGATTCCTCATCTTTCTTCTTGAGGGAAAGGAAGTCCCTTTCCATCTTAAGACGGAGGGTGCGTGGAAAATATTTATCGAAAAACATCTTCCGGAATACCTTCCATTCCAAAGCCTCGATCTCCTCCTCAGGCTTCGTATTTTTGATCAACGTCCACCGTTGATCAGCTTCACCCTCCATACGATAAGCCGCCAAGAGAACCTTCTCTTTTTCAGAGCATTGGAGGATAGAGAATATCTTTTCAATGGAGTTGATCCATTGTTCAGCAATCGTGGGATCGGATGATCCACTAAAAGTAGGAGGCCTTTGTCTCATGAAGCTTTCAATAGCGACTTGTTCTTTCTTAGGGGGGGTTGAACGTTCCTCTTGACCAGTGTTTCTATTCAAAACTTGAGTTAGCTGAGAGAGAAGCGTGACAATGTTCGCGATTCCCGCTCCCATTGGATTGGGCATCTCATAAGTACAGTCATCACACTGATCTTCACAACGGTTGTTAGCCCGAGTTCTCCTATTACCGGCCATTGGCTGGAATAAAAGGAAAGTTAGGGGTAACACATAAAGGGTAATCCAAAGACAAAAGTTGATGACTTATAAATAAACTTTAATCTCTTTAACTCATGAGTCTATAGGATTCAATCCATGATTTTCATGATCTTCCTTCTAACATATATTCTTAGGGGCATTTTTCCCTTAATAAGGGTTCATACTAAGATTGTGAATTTATCAAAACATATCCCCCGGGAGTGTCGTAACCAAGAGTGCAGCAAGGCCCGTTGTCGTGCACCAGTTCCCGTTCGAGTCTAGCTCAAAGCGGTGTTTTCGGGTTTTACCCCTAGGATACATCTGTGCCAAAGCCGCCTCTACCTGCTCGTATCCAGAAAGGGATGTATTTGTTTGATAAACCACTTACTTAGTATTTACCAAAACTTAGGGATGTTTTTATTATGCTTAGTCTTGTATCTAAGGCTTTACTAGGGTTTCCTAATCCCAAAAATAACTAAACCTATCCTCTGATACCAACTATGACAACCCTGCTTTTTATTACAACTTAAACATGCTTTATTACATAAAACTTCACTTGATACAACAAAGAAGATCGAGAGGTTTAGTGTCTTTGGGGCTTAGGATCATTACATAAAAACTTTAAACTTGAAATACAACATCCTTATTGAAAACTTCCTTTACATGACCACTACATTCCTTCGTACTTAGCATTGCATGGGATAACCTGAGGACATGCATAAGAAAAGGGTGAGCTATAAAGCCCAGTAAGGGAGTACACAATGAATATCATGAGGAGTAAAATACATGTTAGGAAATAGGCATATCAATAGAGCATAAGAGAGGCATGAACATAAAGGCATGATAAAGCATGATAATCATAACATGGAAATGTGGCAACAACACTTAACATTGAATTAGCATGAGCTAAGGCTCATTGCACATGGAGCATGAGTAAACCCTTATTGCACTTGAAGCACGAGTAAACCCTAATTTCACTTGAATTAGAATGAGTCAACACTCATTTCACATGACGTATCATGATACTATACTTTACCCAATGCATTGGAGTGCTATAAAGGGCGCACCCTTCTTAAACATTTCATTTCATGTATAAGTGTGCCACATGGATCATAAAACATGGATTCATAAAACATAATCATTTATTCCACGATAAAGAAATGTGGAATTCATACATGAAACTTTATAATCAATATGTAAATGTGCATAAAGGTGAATACCCTTGATGGAGAAATGGGCATGGTATTCACTACACAAAGACATTGGCTTAGAAAATCGGTGCGATTTCGGCAGCGTAACGGCGTGACATAAGAATTCATAAAAAAAGGGTTGATGAGAGAGAAAGGGGTTCCTCATCATATTTACATGTAATGGACAGTAAGGAGATCATATATATACATGTCCCAACAATAGAAATGGAATTTAGATTCATGATACAAAAGTATTGCTTGAATGTAAAAGAAGAGAGAGAAGTTCCTTTCGGAATTTCGGCATAGTAACGGGTGTACATGGGAGGCATTTAATGAGAGAGAAAGGGTTCTCCCATCATTCAAAAAATAAGAGGGCATTATGGGGGAGGTGAGAAACCATACCCCAAAATTCATAATTTAAATAAAAAGGGCAATACAACTTAAAGAAAATTGACCAAAAAATGAGAAAGGAAGAAAACCCCTTACTTGGAAGTGTGCTTCCAAACGCTAGAGAGAGGCTTGTGAGAGGCTTCATGGGAGATTGGGGCACCTTGAGAGGATTCTAGAGAGAGTAGGGCAGAGGTTGGACGAACTTCAAGGGCTTTGGGTGAGGAGGAAGTGGGATCTTGGGTGGGTTTATATAGGAAAGGTGAGAGAATTCATTATTATTTAGGTTTGGGACCCCTTATATTAAAATAATCCAAACCACAAACCATCCCATGGTATTTGCCCATGGTTTCTGGAAAAGGAAAGAGGAAAACAATATTTTACAAGTCCAGGGTCCGAACTTATTAAAAAATTAGGGTTGCTTATGTGGAGGTGAGTCACACTCCCATGGAAATTAATTTAAAAAGGCAAAGTGTTGATTAAGTCTTGAGGGCTCCATTAATGCTTTGAAAAGTGAGTCAAACAAACCCAAAAACCTCATTATTTTAATGATAAAACATATATTGGCCGAACATAAGGATTATGGTATTTTATTACATCACCATTGGGTCATTATGATGTCATAAAACACATTATATATTTAAATGGTATTTAATTTTTACCCAAAAATTTGACTGTCTCAGAAAATTATGAAAAATTCACCGTTGGATAATTTCGACGTCCTGATTCCAAAAATAATATTTATTTTATCTAAATAATTTTATAAATATTTGAATTTTCACTTTTAAAATAAAAACGACATTTATAAAAAAATCACGGGTTTTGACAGAAATGGCTTTCAAACCTTAATAAAAATTTTAATTGCATTCATAAAATTATAAGGTCATTTATATTTAATAAAAATTAATTTAATATTAATAATAATATTTTATTAAAATATTATCTAATTCAAAAATCCTTTAATTTAATAAAATATAATTCTTAATTAAATAATAACTAAAAACATCATTTGTACTTTAAAAACTAATTACAATGTATCAAAAATGACTAGAAATTATATTCATTATTGTATACATAAAAAATAATGTACATGAACATGGTGCTACTTATTTGTTACATAACCCCTTAAAATAGCCGCATAAGACCTAAGGGTAAGGTGCGCGATGGTGACAGACTCTTGGGGCTGCTCGGATAACATCGCTCGAGTGGTAATCTCTATCAACTTCCATTTTTCTCGTAGACGATCACGTTCGAGCATGACTTGATGAAGCTCAGATTGGGCTTGGTCAAGGGCAAAGCCCAAAGACTCCACCTCCTTTCCGAGCTTCGACAAATGGGCTTCGTAAGGGGCAATTCTACTGGATGAGGCCATCGCTTCCTTTGTCTGAGTAGAAAATTGGTTCGTTAAAGCCTTATATTTAAACTACCCAGATGATCACTGTTCAACGACTATAAAAGTAACGGTCACAAATCTTAACGTTAAACTAAAGGAGTTGACATCTTATAAAAACATAAAGAAACATTTAACTGGATCAAGAGGGATTTTCCATTAATGAAATTTTGGGTCGTTACATAAACTACTCTTGATGGGAAAAGTATGTCCGTGGGAAGAGTTTTTTAAATGGGATTAGAAAAGAGATTTTTTGATAATTTTTGATTTTTATTTTCACTTAAATCAATTATTAACACAATTTAAATCTTAGCACTAAAACCAAACAGTTTCCCCGGAAACGGCGCCAAAATTTGGTTTTGCTTGTCATTGATTGAAGTTATATGTGTCCCAAATTAATTACCCGTTCTTAGAACATTATTATATCATAAGTTTTGGGTCGATCCACAGGGAACCGTGGCGTGCATGAATTCAATTGAGTTAATACTTAATTTAGGTGAAGTATGCAAAATTTAGAAACGATTGGGTTGATTTTGGGTTTTTATTGAAACTAAATTGATTTACTTTGAATAATGGATACAGTTTGAAATAAAAAAATGGTTAAATTTAAAGAGTTCTTATAAATGGAAAGAAAAGACGTGTCAGGGATGTGGTGAATAAGGAGTTCTTATGCAGATTTTTTAAATGGTTCTGTTGTTCATAATAATTCAATCATTCAGGATTTCATTTTGATACAAGATTTCCTTGGTCCGATTCCTCTTGTTTGGAATTAGATTAGCTGACTCCTTGGTTTTGTAGTCAATGTCCTTAATTCTTTATTACGTCCAATCCATTATGTGAATCAGTGCAAACCTTCCAATGGTCATGGATGTTTTCACCGTTACTTTTCTTTTGTATCGCTGAGAATCCTTCCCTTGGTCCGGCTAAGAATTCTCAGTTATATTAGGCAGTGGTTTAAGAAGAGTAAGATGAATTACAATGATTAAAAAAAACTATATAAAACAATATACAAATTATGATCCCATCATCCATATCCCCAACACAAGGGGTTTAGTTACAAATAGAATTTAGGAGAGAAACGACACACGTGATACCTGATGGATTCATCGTGTAGGCGTTGAGGTAGAGTATCGGAAGGTGGAATGGCGGAGTGAGAACAGTAGCTTTGGGAATGGTGATAGAATAGCTTCTCTTTCCATTCAATGGTTCTCAACTCCCTAAATCCGTAGTCCAAGGCCTCATTTTATAGAAAAATAAAGTACACTGCGTGTATATAAAGTACATGTCGTGTACTTTTCGTCAACATGTTTTGGCGCCATTTTCTCCACTGGCAGGTGGTCGAGCATACCGTTTTTGAGTTTTGAACACGGTGCCTCCTGCAAGTTGAGTGTACACAGTGTGTTGCGCCGCCATACACGGTGTGTAGTATCAAAAGTTTGGCCTCCAGCCCCTTCAAGAACAACAGACACAGCATGTAAAGTTCAAACATGTCGTGTCTTCATCAACGGCCACATGGGCGTGTGGACTTTTCTTCGGCAACCACCTGCTTCTAGAAAGTAGTACAGGGTGTGTAGCACCGCCACACACGGCGTGTATCTTCTGCCTGGTGACATGGGCATGTACTCCCTCCTTCGGTCTGTGTCCCTTCCTGGATGTACATGGCGTGTATAAAAGTACACGCCGTGTAGTTTCAAAATTTTCACATGCATCCCTTGATTCGTGTATTTATCTAGAAAGCTCCTGAAAGTAAACAGAATCACCAAAATCAAAGAATATGTTCATAAAAAAACAAATATTTGATGAAAACATGTTTTTATCTTAAATTATATATATGGAAAATGTATACACAAATTGGGTGCATCAAAAACCACTCAATAGTAAAATTTATCACTGTAAATTATTTTGATTAAAAATGTTGTTTTTAACTATTTTTCACTATTCATCGTAAATTGGATGTTCTCAGGAAAAACCCAAAAATTCAAAATAGGATAATTTCGATATTCCGAATCCAAAAATGAAGTCTATTTTGAAATATAAAATATATATAATTCAAAAAGTGGGTATTACTATCCATAACGACTACTTTGATTGGTCGCGGTGTGTTAGAATCTCAAACTAGCATACAATGAAAGCTATTGCATTATTGAAAGAGAAGCGTATCATGGAAGCTTGGGTTGTTACATTCTCCCCTCCTTCAATAAATTGCGTGCTCGCAATTTGAAATTTTTCTTCGAAAATAAAAGGATGAAAGTAGAAAATACCTTTGTGGAAAACCCCCATCAGAAATAGGGTTAATAAAAATATAACTTTAAAAGAAAGAAAGAGAAGTACAAAGGTCACCCAAGATAGCCAATACTAGGATTCTATGAAAATATGGATATGGAGGAGAAACAAACCATCAAGGTCTGATGGAGAGTTGTAGAAAACAGGATTAGGAGAAATTTAACTATAAGAAAATCACAAACCTGTGATTGGTTAAACGGTCATTGATTCCCCAATTGGAAAAGTTAATCGACAACGTTTTTTTTTTAAGTTACCTTTCATAAAGTTCAAGAATTTATTTAGAAGATTTACTAAGAACGTAAGGAAATATAATTACTTGTCATTTAGACTTTCATTCTTTAATAAATTTTTACCACAAACCCATCTTTCACTCCAAAAGGTAATAGAACTCAAAAATATTATATTTATCCTAATCGTACAAGGTTATAAATATTAAAACATACCATTTAGATTAGGAAAACTATTTTGTAATAACCAGGGACTTCCTGTAGGCTAGTGGTAGGTAATAAAGGCCTGTTTTACTATGGTTGTGGGTTCGATTCATACAGCTTTGTCCGACGTGACGGGTTATCCCCCAACCTGCAGGTTGTCCTTTTCCTAAAACTATTGTATTATAATATTCAAAAATTAATCTTCAAAAATGTTTTAACCTTAAACAATACTATCCAAAGTTCAACTTAATCCATTCTAACAATTATAGTTATCCAAAATACCTCTGTCCAGAATTTCTCTAAAATGTCTCTAAATTCCAAAATAAATTGTAACATCAGATTCCCCAAAGAAAGTAAAGTTTCTCTTATTGTCACATACTAAAAATATTATTACCTTCATCATATTAAAACCATAATGAAACAACAAGTACTTCAGTACAATCCTTATATATATCACATTATTCTTATATAGTTCTTAAGTCCAAAAACACAAATACAATATTTATTCAACTTCATCTACAGTAACAACATAAGCTTGGCCTTTCTCCCTTGGCCTTTTCTGAGGCAAGTTTCCTTGGATCTTAGGGAATTCATTTGCATAATGCCCCATTTCTCTACAATTGTAGCATTCAACATTGATAGCCTCTTTCTTTCCCTTACAATCACGAGCCTGGTGACCTTTTTCTCCACATTTGCAACAAACTCCCATTCCCTTTAGGCAAGTACCGGGGTGATTCTTCCCACAATTATCACATAATGGAGAATCCTTCTTTACCTTTTTCCTTTTATCTGTCTCTTGTTCCACCATTATCTTCTTCTCTTGATTTACTTTGTTGTCATAAGGCTTAGAGAATTCCTTTTCTGTCTTAATAGCACATGAGACAATATCTTCGTACGATGAGAAGGATTGTGAAACTAAAACTCGACGGATAAATGGTTTTAACCCATCAAAGAAACGATCAATCTTACTTCTTGGGTTATGTATATAATATAAAACATGTCTTGCTAACCTTTTAAAGTTGGACTCATACATTGCGATATTCTCATCCTCATTTTTTCTCAGACTCAGAAATTGCCTTTCCATATCTGCTCGATGGTCACAGCGAAAGTATTTTTCTAAGAAGAGATCTTTGAACTCCCTCCATTCCATATTTGATACTTCGTCATCTTTCTTTGTGTTTTGAATCAATGAACACCATTGATCACCATCTCCAGTTAGGCGGTAAACTGCCATGATAACCTTTTCCCTTTCACTACTTCCCAAGGCATGGGATATTTTCTCTAAGGAATTTATCCATTGCTCAGCTACTAAGGGATTTTTACTCCCATTTAATGTTGGTGGTTGTTTCCTCATGAAGCGGTATAACATTCATCCTCCACGTTGTGGATCAGGGTGCTCCATACGAGTAAGGTTATTATTCATAACCTGAGTGATTTGTCCCAGTATGGTGATAAGCTGATCAACACCAGTTGTATCACCAGCTCCATTATAATTATCTTGAGCTGGAGGGCAATCCCTACATGGAGTGTATGCATTGATACGATTTCCATTCCTTCAACTAGGTGACATTTCTAAATAATGGCATAAACTAGATTAGTTTATGAATCGAAATACATAATTCCATACTTGTAAAACACTTAACATAAATCGAACTATTTATGGATATAATCCATAAGAAAAATGTTTTCATTGTGGAAGTATATACCCATAAACCATTCATAATGTTTTGTAATGAAAATGAGAATTATCCTAAGCATATCCCCCAGGAGTGTCGTAACCAAGAGTGCAGCAAGGCCCGTTGTCGTGCACCAGTTCCTGTTTGAGTCTAGCTCAAAGCGGTGTTTTCGGGTTTTACACCTAGGTACATCTGTTCCAGAGCTACCTCTACCTGATCGTATCCAGATAGGGATGTATTGCTCAGAAAACTCACAAAATATCAATAATACAAAAATTCTAGGAAGTTCTTCTATACTAATCCTCAAAGTCTATCTTATGGCTATGTGCTCTAATCAGAGTTTATCTAAATCTAGCTTCTAAGGTTAGTACTAAAATGTCTCTAATACCAACTGTAATGAACCTACCCTAGTTACCCAGAGTTGGTTCATTATTACGTAACATTTTCATGATAAAAAAAGATCGAGTCTCGAATGACCGATTAGTTTAGTAGCCTTGGAAACACTAGATACATTCATAAATGTTACATTACATCATAAAGTAAAAAAAACTACAACAACATCTTTTCTTCATATCCCCTCATACTATCCCTGTAGGTTATTCATAAAATACTTCTTCACATCCTGGAAAAATTAAAACATAGAATGGGTTGAGATCAAATGCTCAGTAAGGATAACAATACAGTGGAAACATTCATAAATAAACATAAACATTTAAGGCAATGTATAACTAAAAGAAAAGCCTTTTAAACTTGAACTTTAGCATAATATGGAAAAAATAAAATGAAATAATTCCATTTAATTATTCGCATGGATATTCTACTAGTTGAATAATCACATGCAATATCAATAACCACTTTCATAATGATGGAATGAATAATGCCACACTATCATAACCACGTAGCCAAGGCCTCGTGCCAAGACTACAAATAAGATTTTGTCAAGGCCTTGTGCTAGGACACTAGTTTGTCTCATGAGACCTACCGATGCATCGAGGAGCTATAGAGGTCTCCACCCATCACTTATTAAGTCCAATGCATTCCTCATATGAATAGGTTTAAACATATCATAAACTATAACAAAATCAAATCACATAAAACATGCATAAAGGAAACATAACGTTTACACATTTCAATAAAAATATATCAATACAACACATTGATATAATAAAAAAATTATCAAAACCATTTTCAATAACAAAAGAAAAGAAAAGTAAAACATGGTATTTATTTTTCATTTAAAAAAAGTTATGGCTTGTAGAGGAAGCCAAAACTCAAATAATGGTCACGACGATGGAGAAGTCGTTGTCGCCGCATATGTAAGACAAAAAATTACTTTTGTCATTTAGTAAAAATTATTTATATAAAAAGATTCCTTTTGAATAAACGTAAAAGTTAAAGGGGTTTATACATCGTATAAAATAAAGTTATGTATAAAACAAAATATGCCTCAATGAAAGGAGATTGAGACGAAGTCCATTACAAAGATCATCTTGTAAATAAAATAGATCGCTCATGTGTATTCAATACAAGATCACATAAAGAAAGTATAAATACATGATACGATAGAAAAATTATTTTCTCACATAATCAAAGATCAACATAAATAAGAAAGATAAGTTCAACCCAAAGAATGTGAATTGGGTTAAGAAGTTCCCTTACCTCGTGCCCGACTTGACTCGATCGTTCTTTAAACTCTTGAATAATAAACTAGAGTTAATTTATAATTTCTTAATAACCTTTTTCAAGTTCAATATTCGTTTTATATCACTTATTACCATGTTATGAACATTATGTAATTATTTAAGTTAATAACGGTCATTTTGTCGATCTGTGGTACATGAGTCAAAAATAAACTTCTTATAATTACAAGTTGTTCTTGTGGTAAAATATCCATTATATCCAGAATTATATTCATGATTTAGATATCATATATATAATACATATCTAGTATATACATTCATTTATAATATTACATAACATTTTGAGTTAAGAAATGAAATGCACCGTTCGTGGAGACGGTAAGCCGTACGTACGCATGAACGCTACTTTCACTTCTATTTTGTATTTAATAGAATGAAATCATAATGATATAAAGGTATATTATAATTCCAGTACAATATCATATATAATATCATTTAATCCATCCTTTATACGTCCCACATATGGCATTAACGATTCAAATCACTTTGAGGGGGCGGTAATCCGCCCTTCCAAAAATGAAATTATCGCGTTTACCCATAATGGAAATCATAAAGGCATGCCATAAATGAAAAATACAGAAGTATAAGGAAAACATAAACATAATATATATCATAAATAAATATAGTGACATCTTAATGGCCACCATTAAATGTGTTAAAAGAAGATTGAACAATCATTGTTTCGTGAGGCAGTAATTCACCACCCACATAAACAGTATGTTCTTTAACCATTAGACGAAGGTGTGTGTAAGTTTAAATCAAATAATTTTCATAATAAAATTCTAGTATATTTATTATACTGGTGTTTTTACAAAATAAAGTAATAAAAAGAGTTTAAGGTGTTTTAGAAGCAAAATAATACAAAAGAACATAAGAGAAGACATTACCTTAAAATCAGGTAACTCTTTTTGATTTGAACCAAAGGCTTCCTTGGGAAGAATTGTTCCCAAAGTGAGGCTTCTAGGATTAAGAGAGGGAAGTTGAGAGAGTATTTGTGTAGAGTTTGGCCGAGCCAAATGGCTTTGATGGTGTGAATAAGGTGGTAGAGGTGGGGGCCTTTTATAAGAGGAGAGGAGGGGCACTCTTGGAAAGTCATGAAATATTACATTATTATGAAATGCTTTTCGGATTTTAGAGGTCCCACATTTATATATTTAAAGGATAAGGTGATAAGGGTTCTAAATATACTCATCCAATAGGTTTTTTACAATTGTAATTCTTTGATTTTAAATTATCTTTTCATTTTATTTAAATCGTTTATTAATGAGGTAATCGCTGCATCATCATGGTGTCATTAAAAATTTAATTTATTTAATGTTTAAAAATTATAAAAAATTACTATGATGTAGGAAATCTTTTTATATTTCCAATTAATATTTATAGTTAAAAGGTTAACTTATATAACCCCATGTAATAATTGTTTTAGTAAAACAACTCATGTTTGTGACAATTTTATTTTTACTTTAAATAAAAAGTTATTAATGTCATTTTCTTACCCAAGTGGCTCCATGGAGTCCCCAAGTTGACCCATGTATTGTCTTGGTCAGACATGACTCATCCAATAAGGGTAGGATAAGTGTAAAGGTAATGTAATATTATTATAACATTATATTTACCTTAAATTACACTAATTACCTTTAATCGCGATTAATAGAACTTAAAAGTTACTATTCACAAAAAATTATTTTAATACAATTGAACCACATTTTACTTCCTAATTATAACCATGTATGTCGGATTTTAGAAATTCAATTCACAGAAGAGGTAAAATTTCATTTAAACGAAAAATCAGTTTTTTAACTACCACTTAGTGGTTTCACTATTCATCAAAAGTTGATGTTTTTCGGGAAAATACCAAAAATTAACCCTAAGCTATATTTAATATTCATAATTCAAAAATTATGTTTATTTTAAAAAATTCAAAACATATAAGTTGAATTAATTAATTTAATAATTAATTCCGGCTGTCACAACAAATAGCGCGTTTTTAAGAAACAATATATATCAAAAGATTGGCAATTGTTTATGTCTAATTTCAATGTGAAATTAATTCTAATGGCCACCATTGGATAAAACGGTTAAAATATATTCTAATTATACTTTAAAACCACTCAATCGTATAATTAATCACTATAAATTATTTTGATTAAAAATGTTGTTTTTAATTATTTTTCACTATTCATTGAAAATTGGATGTTCTCCGGAAAAAAACAAAAAATTCAACATAAGATAATTTCGTTATTCAGAATCCAAAAATGAAGTCCATTTTGAAATATAAAATTTATATAATTCAAAAAGTGGGTATTACTATTCATAACGACTACTTTGATTGGTCACGGTGTGTTAGAATCTCAAACTAGTGTACAATCCAAGTTATTGCATTATTGAAAGAGAAGAATATCATGGAAGCTTGGGGTGTTACATTCAACGTTGAACTACTCTGAGCTAGAGGATTGTTTTGTTTTATGTTTTCCTCTTTCTTCATTCTAAATGAGAAACACAGATCAAACCACGACCAGATTGATCCTCGGATCATCCATTCTTGCATGAGGGTGATTTTTCTTTAGATTTTCTATTCAAGATTAGATTATTGTTAATGGAACATCATTACCAAGCCTTGTTTTAATATTCTAACACGAAGGCCACATGCCATCATGAATAAGGCCTTACCTGCCTCCTCCTTATGTGTTTTTGGTGGAAGAATGTTTGAAATGGTAAAAAAGAAATTTCAAGGACTTCGTAGGGAAGGCGACACCCCATTGAGGTCATAGGCATAAGCGGTGCAAAGAATAGACCACTAGAGAAAACCTGGTGGTTTACGGAGTACTCTGCCGGCGTGCCACACCGAGATGAGCACCGCAACCGGGCGGTCGTGTCGGTGGAGCTACCCATAGCCAAGGGTCATGGGACTCAGTGGTACGTTGTCTTCAACTACATGTTGGAAACTGGTATAACAGGATTGGACGACTGCGTCACAACCAGGCTGCTGTGGAGGAAACAACCCTGCGTCGACCACGAGGTGAGTAGCGAGCCAGATGCAGCTTCTAACCACATCCCAGCCACACCGAAGGTCGGTCCACCTCTAGAGGGCTAGGAAAACCAGTGGGCTGGACCCACATTATGACGGGCCTACGACCCAATAGATCGGTCCCTGGCCGGGTTGGTGTCAGGTCGGGTTGGTCCGATCCGATCGGACCAGACCTTGACCCAACAAACCCATTTTTGGAAAACATTAATATATGAAAACACAATGTCTATTGAAGAGAATTTTCTGGAGTTGGGACCCTCATTAAGAGAAGAATATTTTGAAATAATCTATGGAAGATTTATTGTATGTTGAAATTCGACAAATGACTTTGGGAGTGGTTCTTCTGAGATCAAGCGTGATACGCGTGGAAAACCTATGGTTGGATGAGACCTAAAGACTGTTGATGAGTGACCCTATGTGAATAACATACTATGGACTAGTGGGAAGAGGCTTATGTGTGACCTGGTAGGCCCATAGAGGGGAGCGACTTCTATGTAACATGGCGGAACCATGATACTCGATACCTCAGTAAGGCCATATATTAGTGGGAAGCGACTTCTGTATGACCAAGCAAGCCTACAGTGGGGAGTGACTTTTGTGTGACCCTGCATACCCACGGTACTCATCACGAATGATGAACAAAAAATTATTAAGGTTATTGGGAAGCAGATTTTATGTGACTCGACATACCCACTATACTCATTAGGGAGGAGTTCTTTAGCAGCCCGTGGATTTAGACAAGGTGACTAACGATCCTACTATCCTACTCTAGAATTCACATGGTGTGATCTGTCTTGATTCGTGATCTTGCATGGTGATCGTGATTTTTGGTTTGGTTATATATTGATTTGTGGTCTTTCCTTGATTTTTTGGGGTCCCTACTGAGTATTTCATTACTCACCCCTAAACGGGCTTTTCCCGCACATGTTGTGTCTGGTGAAGATGACTACTGCCTTGATGGAGGACTCGGTGGCCCCAGACTCAATGGTTCCCAGTGAGACCAGGCAGAAATGATATACTTCTATAGCTTCGAGCAGCTACATTGTACTGACCCATCAGGTGGGGATTTAAGTGGATGGCTATCCAATGTTCCTTTTTTTACTTTCCTATTATCTAGTTATTATTTTATTGGGTTTTTATTCTGGACCATTTGACTTTTAGTTTTACTTATACTCAGTAGTTATTTATAGTGGCATGCTTGTTTACTTTTCCATATTTGGTATTTGGTTGTGTGTTCATACATACAAGTACTCATGAAAATACCTCCCACTTTCAGGTTGACACCTTCAGCGCTGGTTTCCAACCCCTGACCTTCGGGAGGCAGGCTCGGTGTATATCATGACATGAGCCCCAGGGGATGGGTCGTGACATCCATAACTATAAGAAACTAAAATATCATAAAATCTTTTTCTATAAGGGTAATAATTTCCAAATGATGATTAATTGGCTGTATGATCCTACGTAAGATCCCATCCCACT
The DNA here is from genome assembly GCA_963277665.1 of Viscum album. Taxonomy (NCBI): domain Eukaryota; kingdom Viridiplantae; phylum Streptophyta; class Magnoliopsida; order Santalales; family Viscaceae; genus Viscum; species Viscum album. Next base: position 718,730,147 of record OY728125.1, on the reverse strand, counting down.
CTTCTTGGGTTTATTTCTCACCGATGAAGCAAAAAATCATGCCATCAACTTGGATGAAACACATCATATTCTTGAAATATTCAATATAAGAATGAATTTCAGAGATCCAGTATATAAAAATAATGATTTCATAGGGTCTGATTGCCACTACAAAAAATATCCAACAACAATATCTCTCCTCTTAGAGTCAGGTCACATTATTAGAAGAAGTGTGTGATCACTAAATCTACTATATTAAGAGTCTCCAAACACAAGGTTCAAGAAAAAGGTCTACTGGAATATCTAGATCTTGAATAAGGGTTGTGGAAAGGAAATAGTGTCTTGATCATGCATCTATAAATACTAAATATAAATTATAGAAGAAAAAGATCATACCTGAAATCATCCATAGAGCCTCTAGTCCATAAGCCTCCATGACTTCCAGCTGCTCGTGTCCCAAATCATTAACTCCATGAGCCTGGTGTGGACCCCCTATGGGTGGTGGTGGAAATATATCAAATTACTGGCCCCAAACTATTTCTCTCCCATTTCCTCTTCCATTAACACCACCCTAAGGACCTCCCTTATCTATCCACTATCTCTACCTAGATAATCCATCAACAGTCTCCAAGTCTGTCACATGATAGGTTAGAAAATCTTACGCGAGATGTCCCTTACCATCATAAAAGAAACATTTCCCATACCTCAACCGACTAGAATAGTCTTGAGATCCATAAATCATATAAAATATATCATGAGAATATATCTAAAACATATCACATGCCTAGGTCCTTGAGTGTTCCATAGGCTACAAGCTGTCGAAGTATCAACTCCAAAGTGCCCACTACCAGCACAAACTGTTAGTGTCCACTCAACTAAAAATATCTCCACTAACAAGGCTCACTCAAGTACCCCAAAATAATTATGAATGAAAAGAGATACCACAAAACCCACATATCTTAATGAAGTCCATTCTTGAAGTTCTGTGATCAAAATTACTCATCTCATACAATATCTATGGAGTATCGTGAGAGGATAGTGAAACTTGATGCATAATATACAATTGAAATGATGCCCTACTAAAGATATAAAATATCCTAGATGCATTCTTTCTATAATGTTTCTAGATAGAACTCCTCTCACCAGATATTCTCAAACTCTATAAAAGATATAGAAACCGCATCATGTGTCCGAGTCACCAAAATTCACCAACTCATTAAGGATCCATGTAGAATACTTACTACTAGGACCACCATTTAAATGAGAGGGGTCCTAAAAAGGTGGAAAACTCAACCAACCACCTCAAGCTTGTCCTTTTCTACCTAGGGGTTATCTCACCCAAAAACCTTAAGGGTACTAGACTTTTTAGCTCATGAAGTGCAGTCATCCTGCACACATCCTCCACTGACAATGCTAGAGAAACCTTCTTCTCAATGGGTGGAGTTAACAATGTTAAGACACTTAGAGGTATCACCTCTTTCATAATCTCCTAAACTGATGCCTCATCACTAGGACAGTAATCCTCAAAATCCTATTGTAGAATCCTAGATGACTGTCATTGTGGATGCATCAAAAAAATAAATATGCACCAGGGTAAATGTGTATATATGAGAATCTAACTCAATAAAGACATGAAAACTATAACTAATTTATTTATAATGCATGTAACCCTATAACTAGTGCATACATATACCAAGTCAGTGAGAATATTTTCAGAGTACCAAGGAATGGATTCATCGACCACCACCCAAAACCTGGGTTCCTTGGACCATGATCCAAACTCGAGACACTTTAAAACTATTTCCTGAGTTCCCAAACTAAACCTCACAACTAGATAATTTCTAAACTCCATTCCTATGATGACCCGATCTGATACCACACTGTCATGAACCGAATCACCATAGAATTCCTAGCTAGTGATAGGTTGTGTGTGGCACCTCAATCTGAGCATAAATAGAATAGTGGCTGGTGATAAGTGCTGAGTAGGAATATCGTACACATGGGAGGCCTTAGTCTAAGGTACTTGTACACACATGCACACATACCAAATTACCAATACAATGCTGAATGGTATGATACAACTGATACCAAATTTCATGAATATAACAATATGACAGATCAGATTATGAAAAAAGTATGAGAAAGAATATAGGAGAAAATACATGCCCACCAAAACAGTAAAAGAGCCCAACCTACTAATAAAAAGGGGGAATGCTGTCAAATGAAACTCTCAGAACAACCACAACCCATCTAGAGAAAATATTCTCCAGCCAATAATAGTCTACCTAAGACTCCATCATAAGGAATTTCATCTTCATAATACATGACATGTGTGGTAAGAACCCATGTAGGGGTGAGTATAATCATACCAAGTAGGACACCTTAAAATCACCAAAAATAAAGAATCAAGAGAGAATTTAACTCATCATCATGAGGATACATCAATTAAGATATGAGAAAAAACAATAATAACCTAGATATACTCAATATAGACACCAAATATCAAGGTAATGTTACAACTATAATACCATCATAATATTCTGCTTGATGCTTCAAGGGAATTATTACCTTGGAGAACTCACTCCTCGAGTATTACTAACACTGATGACACTCATCCAAGAGGCCATAATCATTGGGCCTCTCTATAAAAATGTACATTCTAGACCAATAAAGATATCAATACACATATATAGGGTCATACCCAGGGCCCATGGGAGCCACCTAACCCTAACCAAAGTAAATCCCTTAGGATGGAGAATACACGAACTAAAAGTTAGTGATGATATTCCTGACCTATCCAAGGGTAGAATGATAGTGGATCACACCCTGATCCACACAAGGGGATACCTAACTCTATATGAGACTAAATCATAGAAAGGATAACTAATAATATTCTTAAGATGGGAGGCCTCATAGTACCCACATAGGGATGGACCAAGGGAACACACCCTAAAGATATCGGTCGAAACTAAAGAGAAAAATTGACTAAAACTACCTTTGAAAAAGTAAACAGGGTTTACTAGGAGTACATGATGTATCCTGCTAAGTCTGGACCTACCTGTATCTATTCATGTATTCATTATCTTGTGAACATTTAACCTATACATGCACATGTACATTGGATGTGCTTGTGTACCTGACCATGTCTATGTACTATGATTGTGCCTATGCGTCTACCAATGCTCATATACCTGGCCGTGTCCATGCCCATATACCCAAAGGTAGACATTAGGCCACCAAACATGGACCACATAGCATGTGTATTGACCACACAACATTTTATATTTAATTCTCCATAAAACCATAGCCAATGTAGAAAGTGTCCAAACGACATGTGTTCTTCTGAAGTAATTTCTGTGTATGATGTGATTTTATAGAAACTATTAATTATATCAAGAATATTTTACTGTAATTAAATTGATTCCACCAAGAATCATGGTCGTAGATCCCAAATATGGGTTTTACCATTCCTGAGACATCATCAGTGTCTAGATTTTATCCACCCATCCATTCAGGAGTTGATCTCCATCGTATCACAATGCTGAATGACAAAACCTACAAACTGAAGGACTCCCAATCCCCATATAATATATTTTCATAGTGCATCACACGTAAATCATAATTGCACACACATAAAAATAATCCTTTGTTAAAAATATTTATTTCTCAATGATAAATTTACCAATATTTATTGAACCGTCCACCTTATGTAATACTGACAATGAACATTTAAAGAGTAAGGGGAGAAAAGAACAAAGGCAAAAATTAAGGAATAAACTTAAACCATTTTTTAGATTGTACTAAATCAATTGATAGAGAAAACATAAATCAATGGTAATAATAAAAAATCATCAAAATCATTATCTATCCCTAATTCTAGGAAGATAAATAATCACTCGTAAATAAACTATCGAACAAAAAATCAAATTTTTAGTGGAATTTACTCATGTTCAACATGGGATTAACTAAATCAAGCATTAAACCATTATAAACACAAGACTTAAATCTATTTTAGATCAATTTTAATGATTAATGGTTCTATGTGGTCCTTGTGTTGGTGATATGTGTTCTTTGTGTTGTATCATACTCCACACTTATCAAAAAATACTATGATAAAGTTATCATTGAAGTGGTTTCCATGAAGAAAAATGAATAATTGTTTTACTATTATTCATGTAATGATATTTTCTTGATGAATATCCTCACCAATTTAGTGTTATTATTTCAAGTAAATGTATCTTTCATCCATTTTGAAATATTATTAGTATACAAATGACTTTATATTACATTGAAAGATTTTTAAAATAGAACCATGAAATACATTCTATAAAATTTTAATTCTTAGATCTCAAGTATTATATGTTATGGAATTTCATTCCATTTTCCAGTAGTATATATTAAATGGAATTGATCAAATGTTGTTATATTTTCACTTGAATACCCAATTAGGGTTAGCCAAAATAATCCACTATAAAGCATATTTTACACTATTTGGAAAAATATATGGCGTCCTCCAGTTGGTAATGAATATAAAAATAAAAAATTCTATTTATATCTAGCTCGGACATACAATCTTTAATAATACCATCTCTACATTATTTTATCAACAAAGGATCATTAAAAAATTAATTCTTCAATTTAGTTGAAAACCTGTTTATTTATGGTATATGAAGTGAGTATATACTGTTCCATTCATCAAATAGTTTTACAAATAAGAAACCATGATTGAGCCTATAAATTAATCAGGATATAATTTCTTATTTGAGAGCTTATAATAAATTTTTTTATTCTCATCATTCACATGATTAACCTCTATACATGATTAATGACCATATGTTGACTTTTTTAAGTCCTTATTATATTGTATTTCAATTTCAAACTCCATTAATAATAAAATGTACTATATCATCATTGGTATAACATAATTTATATTGAAAAAGTACTTGAGGTCTATGTGATTCATGTAGAATACCCTATTAGGTAAAATAATATAAGGTTTATGTTTTTTAAAAGAAAATTACATTTCATGTAGTTCTTGATAGGTTTCATAAGGGATTAGACAAATATTATTTAAATATGGGACGTGATTAAAACCCAACCAAATATCAACCATGAATATAAATATGAAACACATATAAAAATGAAAATAAAGAAGTATATTGAAATTCCACAGAGACTTACATACCACTGATAGGGGAGGGGTGAATCAATGGTCAGTTAAAACGTTTTTTGAATTACTCATTTTTTAATTAAACCTGATACTATTCTCAGAGTCTTGATTAATTAATTTTTTTATATCATAGCCTCACATGAATAATTTAATAAGTAAATGTACAAGAACATAAATATATACATGTTTTAGTCAAAAGACCCACTCATTTTCTTTATTCTCAACAGTCAATGATTTTACTCTATAATAAATTTCTAACTACAATGGGTTAATTTATTCACACACCTTCAATTCCATCATATAAATGGACTTCTCATGCTAGATTCACACTGGTATTTTTACAAAAAATTATCATAATTGTAAAAAAGTTTCACTGTGATCTCATTACATGCCCAAAGTTCTATAGGTTATATGGATTTACACTATGTATATGCAAGTGTTTCATTTCAAAAATACCTTGGAAGTCAATCAATAGGCCTATATAGGATGATTCTATATCAATAATACTAATCTCCTTCTTATTGAAGAAGTTATTCAGCAATAGTGAATGAAAATTGGTCCCTATTATAGCTTATCATGGGAGATTTTCATATAAATTGCTAACATGGATTTATCACTAATATGAGTGCATGTGATTTTTCAAATCTAGAAGATCCAAAAATTTTAAAGTCTTAACAATAAGAATAACTTCATGCATAATAGTGTTAATCTATCCTTTATTCTTATTCCTTCATTTTCTCATAGCTTTGGCTCAGTCGATCTGATCATTGAATGATGGAATAATTCAACATATTATTTATTCTTTGATACCCAAATGAAAAAACTTACTATGATAGGGTTAGGATCCCTGTATTATTCTTCCTTTAGTGTTATAAGGTTCTTATTAGTTTTAAGATCTCAGAGCGCAACTTTAAAATAAATTCACATCCACTATTATTTTCCATTTTATATAAAGGTTACCTAAAATAATGCTTCCCATATTTTGAATATATAAAATCCATATATAATTTGATTCCCATGCCATTATTTTATTTTCTCCTCATATTTCTACATGTGGGTGTCTTCCATGATCAAGTATATTCCATTTCTTTTTTGTCTCTTTAATGGTTTTGACTTTTTATTTCTAAGAGTATCATTGATTTTTATCTTCTCCCTTATTTATCTTGGATAAGTATATATTCTATGTTCTTCCATTAGGATTGAGGCTTCCTTCAAATTTTCTTCTTAAAATAATAATTTCATTGGAAAATTGAGAGATTTTCAAGAATTGAGTGGTTTTAAAAATATTCATCAATTATGGAACACGATGCGGTTTATTCTATTTTTATTCTTAACACTTCTTAAAATATTTGAGACACCACAAATACATCCATATAATGTTCTAACATGTCATTTCTCAAAGTAATATTATTATCACAGTCTTCACTATAGTTTGGATTTCCAAAATCTCTCCATTTTAGAAATTTTATTACTTAAATGAGTCTTTCTATCTCTCATCAAGAAGCACATCACTTTAAAAGATGATCAACATGGTGTGGCTCATATAAAATTAACATTTTTATATGATCAAGACCATTAATATAGTGTGGAAATTTTTTTCTTCTCTTATTCATAATCACGACCTTCTTCTCTTTACCATGGTCGCTCATCTTCTCAAGGTATAAGTTCCTTCTTTTTTCTGGTCAATTTTAATCTCAAATTGTATCATAATACCATTTTTATGTTTAATCCATTAATATCAGTGAATTTAAGTTAAATGAATCAATTTATTAATAATATATAAAATCTAGAATATTCATTTTCTAGTTTATAGAAATCTAATTTTTTTTCTTATTGAATTATTTCATACACCTCAAAAGAAATACACTACTTATAAATATCCAATAGTAGTGAAAAGTCATGTTCCTATCTAAATAAACTAACTCAAATATCATACGTGGAAACTTGATCCACATATATCAATTCACTTAAGCACAATATAGAATCTCTTACACCATATGAATTTTGTTTTTGTCAAATTTCAGCACTCTCAAAATATCACATGATCTTCAAAAAACATATTATGGTTTCAGATTTCATAGATCAATCTTCTTATGTATAGTATAATTAACTTCTAAAATCTCTAAAACTTCTTAAACATATTTAGAATTCTATATAAACTATTAAGATCCCACTTTATGTATGGACTGTAATTTTTAGAAACTAATTGTCATTGGTTGTCAAGGGAATTCAATGTGATTTGATGATCTCATTACAATCAGTATGATGAAGTAGTTACAAAGTTAATGGATATTTCATAATGTTATAAAGTCTTGATATTACAAGAAAAATATTAATGGTTTGAATACTTTTATTTTCATGTTGATTTCGAAAGAATTTTTATAGATTCATTTGATGACATTGGATGTTATGATTGAATAATTCTCATAGTAAATATAACAATGATTTTCTGATTTTTATTTCACAAACATCATAAGATGTTTGAAGAACTTATGATACAAGACTTATAAATGAAATTAGGAGACACCATGCTTCCAATAATATTCAGGTTTTATTGGAAATAGTTATGTTTCTTGAAAACAGGGAAGTTACAATACATTCCTTGTTAAATCTAATGATTCTTTACTTGTTTGCATTTCACAAATATCATAAGTTGTTTGGAGAAATTATGATGTAAGACTTATGAATATAAGCGGGAGAAAAGGTGATGTTAATAATTTTACAATTTTATTGGAAAGAAATATTTTGTTAGATGACTATGAATTAATATGGTTATTTTTTCTAAAGCATATTTTTATGGTGGGGAAATTTCACAATGTTTGCCAAATTTTGGGGGTCAAAAATTTGAAGGATGGACAACATCATGAAAGATGGATTTTTTTGAAGGACTTATGAAAATATGGAAAATTCATGAGTTTCATGAATATTTGATTCTTGAAGGTATTTTTGAAAAGGATGAAAGAAATTTTATGGTGATCTATGTGACAACGACAAGCATCATGAATAGTGATGGTAATCTCTGTGATTATGAGAAGTGGAGCATCGTAAAAATTGGATTTAATTAAAGGGCTTATGAAAATATAGAAAGGGTATTAATTTCATGAATAATGGGTTTTGTGAATGGTGGTTCCTGAAGGAATGAAGGTTTTGGCAGAAATCTCTATGATTACGAGAAGTAGAGCATCACAAGCACATAATGGTTTGCTGATGATCTCTACAACAAAGAAAAATACAAATGGATCATCACGAATGTAGGAGAACCACAAAGATATATTTGAGTGATATAAAAAATTTGATGGAGGATATGGATAAATAAACAAGTGAGATCCTTAAAATATGAGGTGACCCCACTTCATTTGTAATGAAAATAATAGAGAAAACCTAGAACCACTTTGATTTCATGAAGGTAAAAGAGCTCCGCAAACCGGGATTTCTACGCGATCTTGAGCATTGAGAAAGGAATTATAATGTATTGAATTATGCCAATGATTATAATTATTTGGTGCTTCATGATGATGGGATGTTCCGTGTTGACTCAGTGAGATTTGTGAAGGAAGTTGGTTATGCGAAGGTAGTGTGATTTGCGAAGGTTGTGAGCTTCATTAAGGAGCTTCAAAAAAATAGTTTTGAATATCTAGTTTATATGAAATAGTGATCAGGTATAATACACCCATTGTGTTTTGATAAGTGAGACCATGTGTGTACCCAGTTGATACACAATAGTCAATGAAAAGAAAACACACATAGTTTTTGTGGGGAAGAACTAGATGTGTAGCTAAACTCATATCTTCACAAAGGTTTAAGAAAGTATAAAGTATACCGATACACTCATGTGTTTGTATTGAGTATTGAAGGAAGGTAATAAGACAATATTACATTATTCCATATTATCATATGTCAATGAAGAAGAAGAGAGTGTCCAAACTATATTTAGTTATTTGGGCCACACCAATTGTGATGATTCTATGTTGAGCTGATCATCATTGATTTAATAATCAAAAAGTAATTTTGTGATTCAAAAAAGAAGAAGAAGGTGAGATTTTAGTGTAGAAGGTTTTGCAATGAAGAACAGAGTGAGAAGTAAAGAAGAAGATTTGGTGACAAAATTTATATAATCTGATTATAATATCAGGTTAGAGAAATTTCAATATTCATCAGTTCACAACACATTCATATTATTTGGACAGACAGAAAATGAAGATTGTGAAACTTTTAGTTTGCTGATGGGAAGAGGTAAAAAGTGTTACTTTCATACTACTAAGCAATAAACAAGTGAAGAGTGGAAGAACAAAGCATAACCATGACATTAGACAAGAATTAATAGTTATGGGACTTTTTTGGTGATACAAACCTTTATCAACAAGGAGAAGACTATATTGGGATGTAGTATATAGATCTATCCATGTTTAGTAAAACATGCACTATTGGATTGTTTACATAGTGCTACATGAGTGTAATGTCTTATCCTACTCATTTTAATCCACACAAGAGGATTATTTACTACTAGAGTGCATGGTCATGATTATTTACGACCACGCCAAGGACTAGATAATCATATTGAGTAGTGAACCTTTTAAACACGTAGTGGTCTTGTATTTACTAATTTAATATTCTTTCATGCAATAGAGAGAAGAGAATAAGATATTTGAGATCCTAATAGGTCAAATAGATAAAGGGATAAAAATATGGAATTGGATTAACAATCCCCCAACACTGATTCACCCCCCTCTCAGTGTTAGACATATCCTAAACTAGTCCTCTAAAACTTTCCAAAATCACTTATGCGTATAAAAAATCCATTTTCCAATTTTTCAAACTCCATATTGAGAAATGTAATTCTGGACTTGCTTTAAACAAACCCATAGAATATTAAAATCATCATTAAGAATTTTAAATTAAAAAAAAAATCACTTCATAACACCTCTAAATAATTCCAGGAACTATTTAGATAAATTAAATACATTAAATAATTATCCAAAGAGTTACAACATAATAAATAATTATATTATTTCCATGAACTCTTCTTATTGTTTAACTCAAATTTTGTTTTATCTTTTATAAATATTTATCTAAGAGATAGAGAACATTAAATTCATCATCTTTTACACTTGATCAATAAATTATGTTTTCTTTATTATTTTAATTAGATTTTACACATTAATAATGTATTTTTGATCTCCCAAAGTTTTATCTCATTCCCTCTATATTCCAAAATATTATAGAAAAGACTTACAAACTTGTAGTAATTGTCTTTGACAATATACACCATATTTAAAATCATATTAATTGATAGATAGAACCTATAATATGTCTATATATACTTTTATAGGTAGTAAAAACTATTTCCACACACTATTACCAACAGAAGAATATTCCTTTTCAACTCTAATGATTTCCACAACAATATCGTTTACCCATATTTCATGGGAAACCTATTATTCTGGAATTGGGTGGACACATAAATCCAACACCCAACTTCTCTACATTCCAATTGACAAAGCTCATTAATAAATATTGACAAAAAATACAACCATACACATCATTGGGAACTTCAATCCATACCTTTGTGTTTGTTTTCAATACCATTGAGCCTATTTATCCACCAAAGATGTTATTAATAGTTCAGTTTTATTCTCCCTCCATAATGAAAATAAATAAAAAGGATGGAAAACGATTTTATCTCTAAAATTGTTTAGATAATATATTTCATGGAAGGCCTTCTAAGGGAAAATATCCCACCTTTAATTATCTTATTTCAAAAACAATATTCTCCCCAATGCTATTTTATTTCTTTTAGAGAAGGAAAGAAACCAAAAATTTTATAAAAATGATTCTCTAGTAATTCATCTTTAAGTCTACATGGTATATCTCAATATAGAAAACAATAGTCAGTTTAACAAATCATCAATGATTTCCATTCAAAATTTTTATCATAGTACCAACTAAGGTCTCACTTGTTAAGGGTTTTCTCAATAATATTTTTAATAAATGTTATAAATATGTACCCAGCTTCATAAAACACATGAAAACAATCAAGTAAAATTTAACCCCAATTTTTTTGATAGTCACTTACCCTTGATTATATGAACAACAGTAACTAAAATAAGGATAGGAGAGTGAATATTAGACTTCAAACATCAATATTTTTCAGGGTTGTCCATAAATCTATATTTATATAATAATAATAAATATCTGATAACCTTATCCTTTTTAGTAGTTTCCCCTAAAGGCACGATTTTCACACATCTTAACCATTGTTGTATTATTATAGAAATGAACTCAAATAAATCTTTAGAGTAGATAATGTTTGGTATCAATTTATAAGGAATACCAAATTAAATTTCAGTTCACCATGATGGATAAAGTTATTCCACCTACACTTTTAATTCCCTCTACAAAGCATAATCATAAAGGTGTGGAAATAAGGTTAGTTTTTCAATACTCTTCAGTGTTATTACTTGGGTTGATACCTCTTTATCAACTTATTATTTATTTTATTTTAATCTCTAAATATCCAATTTCTTTTTACACTTTCTGAATTATTAACATTCTAAATATATTTAGTTTGAAGAAACACATTTTATTTCATGTTTTCTGATTTCTTCTTAGCTAGAATATCTTTATTTTATTTATATAGAATGAAAATTTCACTCGATTATATTTTATCCAACCTTATAACCCATTTTATCTAATCTATAAATATTAATAAACATTATTTAATCATACACTCTTCTTTATTTTCAGTATGGTCTTCTTCTTTATTACAATAATTGGAGAACTTCAAGCCACTGGTGCTTTCCCCTTATTACTTTTCAAATATTTTTGACCATGTATCAATCTTATAAATTTGTTAGATATGTGGTTTTATTTATTTATCTTCCACAAATAATTTATTTCATCTTCAATTTTCCATTCTTATGAAACCTTTTAACCTCACCATCTTTTATTTCTTCCACCCTGTAAATATTCTTGTGCATTTTTTGAATGACATTCTTCTAGTATAATGATTTATCAAACTAGACTTATGAATATTTATGGCCATTTTTAAATAGTAAATAATGTTTAATTTCCTACCATAATAGAAATATTGTTTTCTAATTAATGTGAAATCTTTCTCATCCATCATAAATGAATTCTTAGGAGTAAAACTCTCAATAACATTATTTAATTATTTAATCATTAAGGAATTATTATTTATAGTTCTTTACTTATTATATTATTATGAACTCTTCACATAAATATATGAGCTATGCCTAGTTAGAATGTGCCAGTAATCATCATATGTGTGACCATATAGATTATAGTACTCACAAGAGTCTTCAAGGCTTCCAAATATATTTCTCATAGATAGTTACTTTCCATTTAGTGATTTTTTATAATAGGTATATTTTAAGCATTAGATATAATACCAATTTATTTTGGGATTACACCACTTTTATGAGTTGAAATATTATACCAAAAATCAATGTCCTTATTATCACACCTACAATAGCGCCAATATCTACTAACAAAATATCTTTCTTTCCATTTTAGTAACAAGCTATACTAATTTTTTAGATTTCGGACCATACTAATGCTGGTTTGAAATCCCACTCTATTGGGATCCATTTAAGGATATTATTTTATCATACATACTCACCTCCACCCTTTATGAATTGTTGGGATTACTATAATTTTTTTCCTCTACTCTTATAATTTAATATTTGTCCATCTCTTTAAAATAATCTCGATTCAGAACACAAAGCCTAACTAGGGTAGTGGGACATGTTTTTTAAATTTGAATGAGTTAGATACTTATTCACATTATCTCAAGCTAATATTATCACAAACTAGAGTCTTCTTAAAACCAATAATACCATATAAATAAATTTTAGAACCTACTATTCTTCCAATATATTGAAAGGATCCAAGTTGTGAAACTTATTGATTTTTTAACTTTTATTTTGGCTCTAAGAAATTAATTTTTAGGGAATATTTGTAAGAATAAACTGATTTTATCCAAATTTTCTAATGACTCTATATCTTATTTACAGTTTCATCATGTATATTGCTCCTCTCGTTTAGTGAACTGTCAAGTTATTTAATTATTTTTTCTTCTGCATCCAAATGTTTGTCCTTGACATTCACTATAACCTTGTGTATATTTTATAATGATTAGAATACATTAGTAATAATAATCTTAAAAACAACCTTCTCAATAACAATTATTTTTAGTTTTTTATCAATCTATGAAATTTTATCATTATAAAGTGAAACTCTTTCTGCATTAGATATCACCAGTATTGAGAGGGTCTTATATTTTCCAACTTTCTTAGATAATTCATTCTCCATGAAATCAACTTTTTTCTATATCTATTATTTGTCATCAAATAGATCCCTGATAAAATTCATACCAGATAATACAACTTCGACATGAACCTTTTTTAAATAACCTCCAACATGAGAGTAGAATTATTCCACTATATTATTCTCATAATTCTCTTAATATTTTATAATAGAGTCATATAAGGGATATTTATTAACAAATTTATCCAAGGAACACATAACACTCTGAATAGATTAAAGTAGTGGTTGATCCTTCTCATTCTAAATATTTTTCGTTATCTTATTTTCCACTATATTCTTTCTATTATTCAAATACTCATCTTATACTTTCATTTATGATATAGTAGTAATATTGATATAATTATTAATTTTATAATCATCTTCAAAAATATTAATCCCGCATTTTATCTATATGTAACTTGGATCTTTTTAGAGGGAATTAGATATTAACTCTCATACTAGTTAAAATGCCACATGGATCTTTTTATTACTAAGAGGGTATGGATGAAACAATGCTAACTTATTTGTATGAATTATTACTTTTTTAATTAAAATTCTTATATTACACATATCATTTATCCACTCAACTTGGTTCCTTATAGACAAACTTGCATAATACGATAATTAAATGAAAAAGAACACCAAGATTTACAAATATTTGTCAAAATACATTAACCTTTACATGGTTGGTTATTACACCCAATATTGGATTCTATACTATAATTAATCACTAAATACAATAGGTTAGATTCTTCACACACCTATAGTTACAATACTTCATTAGATTTATTTTTTTTAGCTTCACACTGGGATTCTTACAACAGTTTCTCACAACATTCACAAAGTTGCACTATGATATCCATACATACTTGAGTCCCATAAGTTTTATAGATTCACAACATATATATGAAAGTGTTTCTTTTTAACATGTTCTTGTAAGTCAACCAATAGGTCTATATAAAATTATTATGCATCAAATATAGTAATCTTCTTCTCAACATAAGGTCATTGAATTCTAAAAGGTTTTCATTTGTAGTGCATGAAACATTGTCCCTATTATAGATAAATATTATATATTTTAATGGGAAATATTCAATCATATTTATTAATAATCTAAGATCATGTGATCTTGTCAAATAAAACAACTCCTCAACTCTAGAAGGCTTGAAACTTATAATAACTGCACGCACAACAAGGTTAATTTTTCCTCTATCCTTCTTCTTTCATCTTCTCATAAATTTAGCTCAATAAATTTTATCACTGAATGATACAATACTTACTCTTATTATTTCTTCTTTGATAACAAGATGAATATACTTATCAAAATAGTCTCAGGATATCCATCTTTTTATTTCTTGGGAGTTATAAGGATCTCATCAATTTTAATATCTCAGAACTCAACTTTGGAACAAATTCCTCTCTCTCTTTTTTATTTTTATATATAGGTCAACCAAAATTATATTTACCTTATTTATAATTTAGAAAATATAGATATTATTCATTTTCCATGATCTCATTTTATTTTTTCATTACTTTTCTATAGGTGGGTGTCTCCCATGATCAAGGATATCCCATTTGATTTTTGTCTCCTCAACAACTATTTCCCATATACTTCTAGGTGTACATTTATGATTTATATTATCCCTCATTTATATTGGACATGTAGATAATATAGGTTCTTTGAGAGGTCTTGAGAATTACTATACATCTAATTCCTAAAACCCTCATTTCTTTGGAATCATGAGAGTTTCTCAAGCTTTTGGGGCTTTCAAAATGGTCATCAATTATGTACCACAATATGGGTCATAATATTTTTCTTATTAATCCATATTATCTCATTTGAGACACTATGGAAACCTCCAAAACATGTTCTAACATGACATATATTATAGAAATATTATTATCTCATCATGGTCTATACTATTCCATGGTCATAAATATCTTATTATTTTGAAAATTTGACGACTAAAATGAGTCTCACCATCTCTCATTGGGAATAATCCCACCTTAAATACTGATCACTATGGAATTGTTACCATATCCTTTCCATTTTACACTAACCACGACTGTTACTACAATGATATTAACTTTTTCTTTCTATTTTCATAATATTGGTCTTCTCCTCTTCAGCATCATAATCTTTTTCTCTAGGTACCAATATATTCTCTCGCTAGTCAATTTTAATCCTTACTTATATCATTATACCATTATGATGTTTAATCCATAAATAATAGTGAATTTTTTTTCATATAATTGAATTTTATCATTAGATATAAAATATAGAATATTTATTTTCCATTCATAAAAAATATTAAAAAAAACTAAGTTAATTACCATTCATAGCATAGAAAGTCATACACAATATAGAAATATCACATAGTAGTGTAAAGTATTATACTACACTAAGTTAGATAAATCAAGTATTATGTGTGAAAACTTCATCCACATAGATCATTTCACTTACATGCTCTCTAGAATATTCCATATCATATGAATTTCTCCTTTGATAAATTTAAAAACACTCTTAAAAATGATGTCTTACTAACTATATATTTCCCAATTATTTAGAATGCTTTTGAATAAAAAAATTTATTCTAAAAGATTTAGAAATAATTCTTAACTAATGAATATATTATTTCCATACAAGCTTGATCTATTGTAATGAATAAATTATAGTCCATCAAACTGAACAATGTATATTATATCAGAATGGGAAAAGTCTAGTCCTTCATAATGACAAGATTCTAGTTCATTAGAATGACCAAATATAGTGTATTGATATGATTGATTTTTGTCCATTAATATGACTAAACTTATTCTAGTAGCATGATTGATTTTAGTATATCTATGTGATATTTTTAGTCTATCAGTGTGACTATGTTTATTATAACAATGTGACTGAGTTTATCTCATCATACTGACAATATTTTTATTCCATCGAAATAATAATTTTTATAATTAGAGTTATAATTATTTATACTAGATGAAATATTTTTTACATCATTGTAATGGTAATATCAAAAATGAAATTAGATGAAAATATACCGATCATACCGAGATATCAAACTTAAGATCATCCAAGGATGTTGCAACCAACTTCAATAATCATAGAAATCTGACAATTGGAGGTGTTCCTATAAATAAAGGTGTATTCAAGGAGATGGTAGATGATTATTTTGAATACTAAACACATATAAATATTGATTATTTATAACTTCTCGTTACTTTATCTTTTTAATATTTCAGAGAGTTTTCATTCTAAGGAATCCGTGAAAGTATTGGAAATTATTTAGAAATTATTTGAATTTGTATTCTGTGTTAAATCAAGGTTAAGACCATGGTATTTTGGGGATAATAAGATTTATGGATCTATTTAGGATGATTATGGGATTCCAGGGATAAGAAGACAATGTTTATTATGATCTATGTGATTGAGGGATTTATTATTGATGAATGAAATACCTTATAGTTTGGTTAAAATTGTGGATACCATAAGTCAAGGATATTGAATTAATTTATGATGAAGGTTAAAGTATACTTATTTTTTTTATAAATTTTATGTTAGTTTTACTATATAACTTTGTAAAGTTTTATTTTACTAGTTTCTACATGTTATAATTTTCCATTAGTAATTTATATGGAAATTTTATTCTACTAAAATTATCTATACTACAATTTACCAGATGAACTACTTGTTTTATTTAGTTACTCTAATCATCATACACAATCTGAGACTGATAAACTATAATGAATAGGTTTTTATTTTATAATTAGACAATATTTTTACATACAATTCACCCCCTCTTGTAGCCATTATAATCTATTACGATCCAATAATTGGTATCAGAGGAGGTTATACTTCATAACTTATTAGTTTTTAATTTTTTAATCTTAATAATGTTTTTGAAGTTTTAGTAAAATTTTATTATAAGTTTTTGTTTACAAACAATTATTACACTAACATGTATATTATAGAAAGTGTTTTTGTTTTTTTTAATATGGATGGTTTAAATGTTAGTATAATTGAAAACATTAATCCTATAAGAACACCAATATTTAACAGTGATGACTATGAATAATGGAGATAAAAAATAATGAAATTTGATATTAAAAGTAGGGTATATAAATTTGTAATGATGATTTTAAATATAAATATTCTTAAAAAGGAAGTTTCTACATTTAAAAATCAAGAGAAGCTTGAATACCAGTCGAACTATTGATAATGGAATACTTTGTTATGTATTATGAAAAATAATATATATAGTCATATATATTCTTATAAAGAATATAATACTATTTTAAAGAATATATAATTTACTCATTTTGGAACTTTAAAAGTAATTTAGGCTAAAAGTGAAATTCTAAGAGTCGACTATCAAGATTTTTATTTTCTACATGGTGAATCTATGGTGAAGATGCATCAGATATTTAAGAAAACTGTGAATAATATTAGATATTTCGGTGAGAAGGATATTACTGATGAAATTTTTTTAGAAAATATTTTTGAAATAATTCCAGGAGAATAGGAATCCAAAAGAACAAATTTAAATGACATTAGAAGGATAAAAAATATAACATTGGATGATTTGATTGGTAATGGAATATGAGGGTAGATAAATAAGTGATGCTGAGAATATGATGAAAAATATTGGAATATTTTATTTTTTTACTTATTCAAATATTTCTATTAAATTTCATTCCGCTGAGAAGGTTTCAATGTCATCAAATAATAAAAAAGTTATAGTTGAAACCGAGAGTAGTTCTTCAGAATAATCTGAGAATTAAATATCCAATATTTTTAATTAGATGAAAAAGATAGTTGGGAAAATGATTTATGATATTAGTTAAGAAAAATAATAAGGATATAAGTGATAAGAATAAATCTTTAGAAGTTATTTTCTATTAATTAAAAAGGAAGGTCATATAAGACCGGACTGCCTAAAGCTTAAAAGAAATGAATATGAGGATAAAAATTTAGATTATAATGCTACGAAATTATACATACACAAGAGTAAGAAAAGTATGATAGCATTAGACACATGGAGTTAAAGTGGTGGTGATTTTTTTTGAGAATTAATCTAATATTAAAAATGAAGATAAAAAGAATATTGGTTTCTATGATAATATTCTGAAGAAAAATAATTACTTCATAGAAATAGTAATTGTTGAATACTAAAATAATATTAATTTATATTAAAGTTATACTGAAAGATATAATGATAAAAATTTACATATTACGATGAGTAATATTCTTCATGAAAAGAAAATAATTCTTTACCTAGTTTTTAAGAATGCTCAAGATTTTAAAAAAAATTAGCAAACCAGAACTGTAAAATTACAAAAAAGTAGATATTTCTAGAGAAAAACTTGCTAAAGAAAAGTCAATAACATCTACACTAACTGTTGAGATTTTATCCATTAAAAATAATTTAGAATATATAATTATGATAGAACAGAAATTTTGAAACTTTTATATAATTCAAATCATGATAAAACCAGTTTATTAAAAGATTTTGAAACAATTAATTCAAGTAAAACTTCTATTGATGTTAATAATTTTTTATAAAACTAAAATCTAAAATATCAAGTCTAAAAAAGCTTCTATAAAAGTTTACTACTCGTAAATAATACTATGAAAAAAAGTACATCCAAATTAAACCTCATAAGGATGTATCTGGAATGGGAAATACTAATAAGAAACCTATTTTTCAAAATATCTACTTTGTTCCAAAAAGTGATCCATTTTGTACAAAACCTCAAAGTGGTGAAAATTTGAAATATAAATTTTTTTAAATAAAGTTCAATATCATTTCTCTCATAAAGCTTATTTTTCAAAATAACTAACATCTCCCCAACATGGAAAAGTTTGGGAAAAAATATATTCCAAAAATATTACTTTATAATAATATTAGACACAAGAAGGGTTGGGTTCTGAAATACTAATATTTTTCTTTTTGGAAAAATAAGAAATGTACCCAAAAAAAATATAGTACATGGATAGTGGTTATTCCAGGATTTTGATGAGAAACAATATTTCTTCTAGAATATTACTAAAATAAATGGTGGAAAAGTTACCTTTTATGAAAATGATCAAAGAGAACTTATCAAAATAGGTAACATTGTTCTTCTTGGAAAATATTTAATTTCAAATATTTTATTTTTCGTATACCTTAAGAAAAAACTTGTTAGAATAATTCAATTATGTTATAAAGGTTTTCTTTTAAACTTAAGGAATGATAAATGTACTATATTAATAGTTCAAAAGATGGATTTATTCTTTCTGCCAATCATTTTGGGAATGTTTATACTCATAACTTGGAAGACATTAGGAGAAAAGATCTACCTTATCTTAGTGTAACATAATAACAATCATGTTTATGGAATATAATATTAGGAAAACAAAATGTTAGAACTTTAGCTAAAATATATAAGAGAGTACTAGTTAATATCTAATGGATCTTAAGTTTTAAACTTCAAAAGTTTGTGATCATTGTCAATTTGGAAAGCAATATAAGTGAAGTTTTAAATATATTAGTGAAGTCTCAAATTATGACGATTTTTAGTTAGTGAACATGGATTTATTTGGTCCTAAAAAAACTCAAATTATTAGTGTCAAATACTATGTATATGTTTTAGTTTATGATTACACAAGATATATATGGGAATATTTTTTAGTAAAGAAGTTATAACCTATTTTCAATTTTAAAACTTTTGTAGCCAGAGTTAAAAATTAGAAAAATATATCCTTGATAACTATTCATAGTAATCATGGTGGAGAAATTTTTAATTCCTATTTTGAATGTTATTTATTAAAAAGGGTATAATGCATACAATTTCATCACCTAGAACTCCATAACAAAATAGTGTAGTTGGAATGAAAAATATAATTCTTAAAGAGTTTATAAGAACCATGCTGAGAGAATGATTAGTTACTAAACATTTTTGGTATTATAAAATTAATACTAACTGATATACTATAAATATAGTTTTAATAATACCTTTTAATAATAAAACTCCATATGAATTATGGACCGGATGAAAAACAAAACATTATTACTTCAAAGTTTTTTGGATGCAATATATGTATTCTGAATACTAAAGATTATTTATATGTGTTTTCTCTAAAATATGATGAAGGAATATTTTTTGGTTATTCTAAAACTAGTAAGTAATATTGAGTTTTTAATAAATAATAATTATTATTGATGATGTATTATATATTATATTTTTGAAAATGATTTTTTAGTTTTTAAATGACCACAATCCCCATATTTGGATATTATTTCAAAAAATTGATTTTCAACCAATGTTGGAAAGTTATTCTCACGATAGAACAACTGAAGAATCTGTTTCTAAATTTCCAACCAACAATATTTCCATCATTTTATTGAAGAAAATATTTTTATAAACCCAAGAAACCAGTTGATCCTTAGTTATCATCCTTGTGATAATATCATTGGTGATGAAGATCAACTTGTTAAAACTAGAATCTCCATAAGAAATAAAGTGGAAAACTGTGAATTTTTATCAAAATTAAAACATAAAATTTATAATTAATATTTAAGTGATGAATATTTGATATAACCTATGCAACATTAACTCAATTAATTTGAAACTGATCAAGTTTTTTTCTTTATTGGAACGACCTAAAGAAAAATATGTAATTTGTGTAAAATGGAATTTCTAGAATAAGTGGGATGAAAATGGGATTATAGTAAGAAATAAAAATAGATTTTTTTAAAATGTTATAACCAATAATAGGGAATAGTCCATGAATAAAATCATGATACAATAGAAATACTAGAATCTATTCATTTTCTTCTATCATATACAACATTTATTAATTACAAACTTTTTCAAATGGATCTCAAGTGTGATTTTTTAAGGGATATTTACAAGAGGAATTTTATGTAGAATGACCCCCAGGTTTTGAAAAT
Organism: Viscum album; assembly: GCA_963277665.1. Lineage (NCBI taxonomy): Eukaryota > Viridiplantae > Streptophyta > Magnoliopsida > Santalales > Viscaceae > Viscum > Viscum album. The sequence continues at coordinate 718,708,736 of OY728125.1, read as the reverse complement.
GAAAAATATCTATCACATATTTTTAATCTTACTAAGGCACTATATAGACATAAGAAAAACCCTATTGCCTGGTATTATAAATTAACTATATTTATGTTAAAAATTTTTTTGTTAAGGTATTTGTATATCCAACACTTTTTATTAATGAATTTTCTAAAAAAATATCATTGTTTAAATTTATTTTGTTGAAATTATATTTTTTTTAACTCAAAAATAATTAATTGATTTCTTTGTGGGTCTTATGAAATCTAAGTTTGAAATTATAATTATGATAAAACTTACTTATTTTCCAAGTTTTCAAATTTAACAAAAACTAAAAGGAAATTTTATATCTCAACATAAGTATACAAAATATATCATTAAGAAATTTGGATATGCCAATAGTAAAAGGATTAATACTCCTATAGAAAACTAAAATACTTTAGATATTGATTAATTTTGGAAACTGGTTTATCAAAATATTTTTAGAGGAATGATTGGAAGTTTATTATACTTACCAAACAGTCATCCAAATTTAATTTTTTCTATATTTTCTTGTGAATTATATCATGCTAATAAAAAAGTGTCCAATATTAATGTGGTAAAATGTTTTTTTATTATATTAAAATAACTATAGACTTAATCTTAATTTATAATTCTAGAAATTATTTTGAAATAATTTTTTTTCAAATGTTTACTTTGTTGGATATAAAATGGATAAAAAAAGTACTTATGGAAATTTTCATTTCCTAGGGGAATCTTTAGTGTCTTTGTATTATAGGAAACAACACTCAATAACACTTTTCACTGCTGAGCCAAACATGTTTCAGCCATAAGTTGTTATTCTCATGTGTTGTAGATGAAACACACGCTTACTGACTATGGCTTGAGTTTTAGTAAAACTAATATTTTATGTGACAAAGAAATGTTCCATTTATTAAAGTAATAACACATTACACCACTCCTGATCAAAACACATAGATATAAGAAAAAATTTTCTTCAGGATCATAAATAAAAAGGAGATATTATTTTTACAACTTATCTAAATGAATGAATAAATTTTTGATATATTTACTAAACACCTTAGTTCCTATAGATTTGAATATATAAAACAGAAACTAGGAATAATCAATACTAAATGATCATTCAAATTTACATTTTTTTACCAATATCCTTACATTAATTAACTCTTTATCAAAGGAGGAGTACATATGTCATGGTTTTTCAAAAAAAATTAGTCTTTCTAAAATATATTATTTTCCTAAAAACTTTAGTTTTTCTAAATTTTAAATTTTATTAAATTTTTTTCTTCTAATATATTTCATTTTTATAAAAATCTTATGTTTTTCTAAATTTTTTATTTTTCCCCAAAAATCATTAGTTTTTTAAAATTATTTAATTAACTAAAATCTTTAGTTTTATTTAAAAATTTAATTTTTCTAAATTATTTAGATTTACTGGAAACTTGGTTTTTTCTATTTTTTTATTAAAACCAATAATAATAACTTCTTGAAATAGCTTCCTGTAAAAAAGTTAAAATTTTAATTCAAGAAAATAGTTTCTAAAATTTAAACATTACTGTCTTTTGTTTCATTAATTATTTTATTGTATACATTTTATAAACTTCCAAAATTTTTAAAATAATTTAATGTTTTATTTTTTGGATAGTTTTTCACCCAATAAAAATGAAATTTCCAAAAAAAAATTAAGATTTTAGATTATATATTTATTTATTCAGAGAAAAATTCTTGATTATTATATCAAGTTTTGAGATTAAATTTGATAGTTGATAAATTTGGAAGTCAAATCGATTCCTTGAGCTTATAAATACATGATTGTTTAACTATATACCACATAGTATTCTTAGATATAGGATGAATATCAACACTCAAATTCTTTGATCGTCTAATATTTTCACATTTGTCTATTTAGAATTATACTTTTTTTGATCATATGTTCTCTGTTATTTCAGTCTCAAAAAAATGAATACTCCTAAAGATATTAAAAATTTAGAAGTATGGAAGGAAAGTTTGATCAAGAAAAAGTGTTATGGTAGAAATAACTCATTTTTGAAACAAATTATTTGATTTTAAGGTTGGTAGAATGATTATTTTGAAAAGGATGATTTTAATATTCATTATCTAGTGATTTTAAAAAACATTTATTCATTTTTTGGGTTTATTGTGGAAGAATATATGGATGTTATTATTTTAAATATTTTTATGATATATACAAGTAGAATATTAAATAAATTTCAGATCTCAAAGAAGTACTATTGGATGGGGAAGTACATCTTATAACCCATAATATTTCCGAAAATCTTGTTTTATTTAAAAAAATAATGGTAAAACTTTTTTATTTCTTATATATGAGAAAGTTTGGATAGTCTATCATTTAAAACCATATTCTAGAGCTGTTGTGTTATAGATGAGAGGTTATATAATTCCAAGGAAAAGATATATAGATACCTTAATGGTTTTAGATATATTTGTTTTTGAAATCCTAATTAATATGAGGAAAATAAATTTACTAAAGTATGTTTTTTTATTAATTAAATATATTAAGAAAAGTGCGATAAAGTTTATAATTCTATAGTTTCCATGTTTTATCAAAAATCTGTAGATAAACTTTATATTTGTAATAAAGATAAACAATCATGCTATGGTAACGATATAAAATGTTTTTTAATAAGATAATAACAGATTTGAAGAATGATATTAATTTTTATAATGGAGTTGAATAAATTTGTAGATAAATAAAAAAAATAGCATCCAATACTGAAGTTTGGAAGTTAAAAGAAAAAGATCAAGATAAGAGAAAATTTGATTCATCAAACCTTAGAAGAAAAATAAAGAAAAGGTTATGTATAATGAGGCATATCAAGAGTTGATTAAAATAAACTAAGAAAAGGAAGTTGGTGATCAAGAATTTATACTCAATAAGGCTCAGGAGTTGTCTTTGACATACAAAACTAAAGAAATTTTGAAAGAAGATGAGAAAAAATGGTAAAATAATAAGAGATTTTATGAAGAAAAATTTAGTTTAGAGTTTGGAAAAGGGAGTTTAAAAGGAACATGGTGATATTCAAACTACTATTGGATATGATGGAAAAACGTTATATAGATTTATCCTCTATCAGTTTTTTAACAAATTCCTCCTATCATTATTTCTTAGTCTATTCCATTAAAATATGAAATTGTTGTAATCCATAAAGTTCCTATTGTTGTTGAGAGAAGAAAAATTAAATTTTTATAGATTAAAATATCTATTACAAAACACGGTCAAGTTGAAGTTAAAAAATTGTGAAGTAGCCTGGAAAAGAATATTATATATTAAAATAAATTTTTTCTAGGCAATTATAAAAATAATTGGAATAGTAGTCCAATGAAACTTTATAATAGGACTAGGAAGAAAAAGCGGAAGATGAAAGTTATTTAGAAACATCATATTTTACCACTCAGTTTGAGAAACACACTGATTTGGTTGTTTCAAGAAAGGATAAATGTTTAGAAAAATAAATTGAAAATAAAAAATCACTAACAAAAGTATAAAAAAAGCTGATACCTATAGAAATATTGATGTAATAAAAGTTTAAAAAGATTAAAAAATTAAATATAAAGAGAAATAAAATAAAATAGGTGCTTTTCCTTTAAGGAAACATGTTTATGATGTTTCAACAATTTCGAAAGATTTTGAATCTACTTATTCTGATCTGAGAATGTAATCAAGATTGAATTATTTTAATGAATCTTTTAAGAAACTTTTGGATTCTATTCTATATCTACCAAGAATAGAATCCTGGTGCAAGAGAATTCAGGGAGGTTTAAATGTGTTATAACAATCATATGCTCTAAATTGGTTAGTATAAACCATGGTGTAGAATGATACTGATTTCAAATATTTCAAAGTCGAGTATAAGTCTAAAATAAGAAGAGTTAATCAGATCATCAGATGGTTAAAAGATACTAAAATGGATATGAAGTTTCATGATGAACATATAATAGATTTTAGGAAGATATCATTAGAAATTAAATATTATTTTTAAATTTTTTCATCATAGGTTGATGAAATGTTTGAACTTGTTGAATAGTTAAAGTGTTTATCGGAGTATCAAGACTAGGATATTTCTTAACTGAATAAAAAAATTGTTTCTCAAAGTAATAGTTTAGAAGTTTCAATCTAATAATACTAAGAACCCATCTCTTAAAGAAGAATTTGATAGACTAAAGAAATAAGTTTCGAGGATTGATGTTATGAAATATAGTATGGATAGATTGGATTTAATGAGATATTAAACATAGAAGAACAAGAAATATTTAAAGAATATGAGTGTAATAATGAAGAAATTTTGGAAGAAATAATGATTGCATTTTCCTTGTTATAACTTTATGTAAATACGAAATTTTTGTTTGAATGAAAGTTTGAATGATTTTATCTCCACATATCATGTTTGAATGTTTTTCAAATTTTATTTAGTTGAATGTTCTTACTATTTTAGTTAATAAATGATTATTTAAACAAAATATTTTTATTGAACTGTTTTTATAACATTTTTGGTACTTTCTACCTATCATTTTTATTTTTGAAAATAAAATAGTGGTAGAATTATTTAGAGTAGTTATTGCGAGAGACGTATTTTAAGAAGTTATTGTGGTACATGTTATTAAAATATATTTTACAATGAATATATATTATCTTATTATTCTGGATAAAATATGTTTAAGAAAAATGGATTTATAAATAAAGGGTGAGATAAGAAAGATAAAGGAAGAAGCATTCTTAAATTAAAAAATGGGACTATATATTTTTGAAAGTTATTATTTTCTCTTTAAGTATTGTGATCTGTGATATTAAAAAATGGGGATATTTCTATGTTTAAATTTTTACATTCTATACTTTCTATCCTTAGTTTTGAAAATCACAACACACTTTAAAAAACAAGTTTGAATAATTTTATATTTCCCAATTATTTAGAATGTTTTTGTATAAAACTATTTATTATACCAAATATTTTTTTTCATAACTAAAAAATATAATCCTTCCATACAAGTTTGATTATTTGAACTAACTAAAGTCTTTTCCATCAAACTAACCAAATTCTAGTCCATCATAATGAAAAAAGTCTAGTCCATAATAATGAAAAAATTAAAGTCTATCAGAAAGACCAAATTCATTCTATTAGTGTGATTGAGTTTAGTCTATCTATGCGAATGAGCTTAGTCGATTAGTGTGAATCATTTTAGTCTATCTGGGTTACTATGTTTAGTTTATAGTTGTAACTAAGTTTAGTCTATTTGTTTGACTGAGTTTAGTGTTTGAGACTGACAATTTTTTTATTCCATCAGAATGATAATGTTTATAATCAGATTTATAGTTATTGCTATAGGATTAAATACTTTTTACGTTATTGTAATGGTTCTTTAAAAAATGAAATCAGATATAAATATAAAGATCATACCGAGCTATCAAACTAAAGATCATCCAAGTCTATTTCAACCTACTCTAAGAATCACTAAAATATGGTTATTGGAGGTGTGCCTATAAATAGATGTGCATTCAAGGATCTGGTAGCTGATGCATTTCATAAATCAACTCATATGAATGTTTCTTTGTTGTAACTTCTCATTACATTATCTTTATAATATTTCAGAGATTTTTCATTCTAAGTAATTCATGATAGGATTTTAAATTCATTAAAACTTATTTCCATTTGTATTCAGTGTCTGATCGAGGTTAAGATAAAGGGACTCTAGGGATAAAAAGATGGCTGGATCCGATCAGACTGATCGAGGGATTCTAGGGATAGGAAGACAAAGTTAATTCTAATCTTTGTGATCACTTTATTTCTTCTAAAATAAAGACAGACGTTATATGTTTTTTAAAACTATGGAAGCCTTAATTAATAGTTTTGGCTTCCTTTACAATGAAGGTTAAAGTGTGCTTATTTATTTTATAAAAATTTATTTGTTTTACTATATAACATTGTAATTTTTTATTTTATTTTCATATACATGTTATAATTTTCCACAACGAATTTATAAGGAAAGTTTATTCTACTAAAATTTTTTATACTCAGATTTATCAACCAAACTATAAGTATGATTTAGTTACTATGATCATCAGACAAAATCTTAGTCTGATAAACAATAATAAAGAAGTTTGGGGTTTTTTAATTAGTTATTTTTTTTAAAAAAACATACCTTTATTATATGCATTATAAGCTCTTATGATACAACATGAATCAGTTACACATTTGAGAAATATCTTTGCCTATTTTGTAAATTCAAAATCAAAGAAAATAATTCTATAATTGATTAAAATAATATCCGATCTTCTTCAAATGTAATGCCCCAACCATAGAATCCCAGAGTCGGTGCATTATTACGCATCATTGGCATGATAACAAAAGATCAAGTATCAAAAACCTATTAGTTTAGTATCCTTGTTAGTTCTAGATACATTCATAAAGTTTACATTACACCATAAAATGGAAAACTACAACAAAATTGTTTCCATAGACAACACTGATATCCCATAGACTATCCATGCAGGTCAGTCATAATATACTTCTTCGCATCCTGGAAAAAATAAAACATAGAAAGGGTGAGCTCAGATGCTCAGTAAGGATAATAATAAAGCAAAAACTTTCATAAATAAGCATAAACATTTAATGAAATGTTTAAGACTAAAACAAAATCCTTTTAGACTTGAACTTTAGCATAATATGGAAAAGATAAAATCAAATAATACCATTTACTTTTTCACATGGATTTTCTACTAGTCAAATATTCACATGCAATATCAATATCCAATTTCATAACGATGGAATGCAGAATTCCAGACTTCATAACCACATATTCAAGGCCTTGTGACAAGACTACAAATAAGATTTGGTCAAGGCCTTGTTCCAAGACACTAGTTTATCTCATGAGACCTACCGATGCATTTAGGAGATATAGCGGGCTCCACCCATCACTTACTAAGTCCGATAAATTCCTTATATGAAAAGGTTGAAACATAACACAAACATTCATAGTAAAACTAGCATATGAAATGTCAATATATTAACCATAAAACATTAATGGTAAAAAAATATAACATCCACAGTCAAACATAATTCATTCAACACAATATTCAATATTGTATTATAATATATTAACCTCAATCGATAATAATGAAGGATATTGTCATAGATGAAAATAACTATCAAAACTATTTGAGAGAAATCTCCCCCTTTTTCTTGAAAACATTTAAAAGGCACACTATTTATCAAGATTCCATTTAAAATAGATTTTTGAATCATAGTTTCCAATACCAATTTGAAACTTTTAAAATGTATTATAATTTTAAAACATTGATGTCCATATAAATAAATCCTTAAAAACATTTTTAAAACATGGATAGTAATGAGAAATATCTAAAAGAATAAATCTTTATAACATTTAAAATGATATTTTAGTAAGAATTCATAACCAAATGAGAGACACATGAATAAAAATAATTTAGGTAATCCAAAAATTATAATATCATGAGAATAAATGGATTCAAGATATACTATGTCAAAGTAATGTATATAAACCAAACAAAAGTGAGTTGGCGCAAAACAACAAAGAAGACTAAATGGAATGTAAGTTGAGATGAAATCCTATATAAAGATTGTATCCTTAGGTTAAGGATAAATAAATGACATAATTATATGTGAAAAATATAAATACACTAAATATGATTGGATATTTAGTGTAAATAAATCAGTGTACATTCACACATATTCTTGTAAAAACAACACCAATGAATTGGATGTTTAACTCAATGAATGGAGATTGTGTTAAAATTATTCTTATCAAGTTTGTACCGATGACATGATAATTTATCAATGGATTGATTATGTGTATCAAAATTATATCCACACAAATGGGAGTGTAAATTACTACATCAGTAAATAAATAGTGATTTCACACATAATCTTGGAGTAAAGTAATCAATGAAGTTTGCGTAAAATTGAATGAGTGGAAATTGAAATTTGAAATTCCCTTACTGATTTGGTAACATACAAAACATACAACCCATAAAATAAGGATCATCCAATGATGATGTAAATATTTATAAATTAAATTTTATTATGAAAACCATACAGTCATGGGTAGTACACACACCACACAAAAGGTAATAGTGGAAAATATAGCATGAATCTCACAGATATAAAAGTTAGATGAAAACCCATTACCTTGCACTTTTCCTTGGTCAAGGGTACATTAATATCCTGTATAATAGTGAAATAATTGTTATTAAATTATAAAATAACCATATAAATTAATATGATATCATATATGATCTTCTAATATTGATATTTTAGTATTATCGTCGTTTCAGGTGTTAACTGATTCGTTCTCCATTATATGCTTGGTTACGTAAGTCATGTTTGGTTTGGATGAGATGTATCTTATTAATTTTCAGAATGATATTGAGTCTTCAAAAATTATTTTTAATCATCAAATGAAAATTATTCTTGAATGGATACGATGGGGAATGAATCTCATCGCATTTGTGAAGATGGTAATCCGTACGTACGCACGAGCGACAATATCATTATTTTGATATTAAAATCATATATAATTGGATGGTATAACATATATACAGAATCATTATCATGTTATATTTATTATTTACACCAATTATACATCATTATTATACCCATCCAAATAATACTGCATTGAATAACAACTACCCCATGATGTGGATACGGTAAGCCGTACGTGCGCACGTATGGTGACATGTCATTCAAAGGATGGATAGAATAATGAATATCGTTGTAGTATATTTATAATAACATCATAATATATAAAACATACTGGATTTAATATTTTATAATAGAAACAAGAAAGAAATAGGAAGTGGAAGAAGAAAGGAACTTGAAAGAGGTGATGAAATATTTACCTCTTCTTCGGGTTCATCCTTTTGATTTGATCAAAATGGATCCTTAGGTTGTCTTTCTGACTAATGTAAAGCCTCTAGGATGCAGTTATGAGAGTTGGGAGGATATTTGGGTAGGGTTTGTCTGATCCTAAGGGCTATTAAGGTGTGAATAAGAGAGAAGGGGGGGTGTCCTTTTATAAGAGGGGTGAGAGGTACCTTAGGAAAAGCTAGAAATATTATTTTATAATAAAATAATTTTAGGTTTCTAATGGATAAAAAAGGAATTATTTAATGTATATGGTAGGTATTGGTAAAAAAACACTCAACCAATATGTTTTGGACAGGTTTGGGTCACTATAGTAACTTTATCTTTTAGATTTAACTCTTAGTTAAAGAGTTTGACATTTAACATGTCTCTTTGTATTTTTATATTATATGGTTAATAAACATACTATAGACTTTAAAGAGAACCCCAATTAGTACATTAATGATAAAAATTTAATTATAAAAGTCTTTTGGACCAACCTTAGTTTTTTATGAATAGAACATCAAGTAATAATATAATATCTGTTTTAAAAACAATTTTATGTCAATTTTGACAATATTTGGTATTTTGTTTTTGATAAATTCATAAAAACATTATTACTTCAAAAAAATTCATCTAATCTACCCTAAAATGTCTTATTAACCTAGAAAAATAGTGTAATTTATTAAAAGTATCAAATTATAGTTATTTGGATATTTATAATATCAATTATTTTAATATTTCATCAATTAGGTAATTACTACATCATCATTTTGTCATAAATAAATTTAATTATTTAACTTATAAAAATTATAAATAGAATAAAATTATGTAGGAAATATTTTTATCTTTATAATACATATTTATAGTTGAACTTATCTTATGCATAACCTTATATTAAAAATTGTTTAGTTATTAAACTATGAATTTAAAAACTTTTAACTCTTCTTTAAATTAAATAGTAATAAATGTACTAATCTAATACAAGCGGACCTAAAGGATCATATTTTATTCATAAGGTTGTTTTTGGTCGAATTAAACTTATCCAATAGAATTAGAACATCTTTTAGGGTAATAATAATATCATTTTTACCCTTAATTACCCTATTTACTTTTAACCGTGGTAAATAAGAGTAAAAAGTTTCTATTAACCAAATATTATATTAATCTTATTGAACGAAATTTTAATTTATAATACAAATTGTGTCTCTCTTATTTTTGAAATTCAACTCACAGAAGTGGTAAAATTAAGTTTTATGTAAATTTCCAAATGCTCTTAGGAGGTGGGTAAAAGACGGTAAAACGTTCAATAAAATTTTATACATCTAATTTTATTATAAAATGACTCCAATGAAATGTATTTAACTTATATATGCATTATATATCTATTTTGACTTAAAATAAATTTAAATAAAATAAATAATTTTTTAAATAAAAATTCGTTTTAAACTATAACGTAGTGTTTTTTCACTATTCATCAAAAATTGAATGTTTTCAGAAAAATACCAAAACTTCAGCCTAAGTTATATTTTATATTCTGAATTAAAAAATGATGTCTATTTTACCAAATTAAAAACATACAATTTGTATTAATTAATTTAAAATTAATTCCCATTGTCAAAACAAAAAGTTTGTTTTTAAGAAACAATAACTATCAAAAGATTGACAATTTTTATGTATAATTTCAATGTGAAATTAATTAAAATGACCAAAATTTTATTAAATGGTAAAAATATAATCTAATTATACTTCCAAAACATTCAAATTTATAATTTTATACTATAATTTATTCTGATTAAAAAAGTTGTTTTCAATTAAAATTTAGTATTTTTTACTATTCAACCAAATATTAAAGTTATCAGAAAAACACAAAATATTTATCAAAAATAAATTTTTATGTCCTGATTCTAAATAAGAATTTTATTTTGTCAAATTGAATATATAAAAGTTTCAAATATTGGACGTAAAAGGGTTCACCATTAAAAGGCGGTAAAATTTCATTTTTGAAAAATACTTCTATTATCTGAAAAATTGAATTTGTTCTTATATTATGTAAAAAAACACATAATATGGATTCTAAAATTATTTGGAATATATAAAATTCCAAATTAAGTCAATAATATTCATAAATGATTTTTAAAGGCTAGTTTGTTAAGTCGTGGTGTGCTCGAACTCGATGTTGCGTGTAGCACAAGCTATTGAATTAAAGAAAATAACTTACTATGAAATATTGGGGTGTTACATCAAATCATATTAATGAATTCTTAATAAACTGAAATCACTTTATAATAACACTAAATAATTAAATGAATTATTAATATAATTTAAACCCATTAAATCATATTCCCAATACTTGAAGAATAATAAATACTTCGAGTATTTCAATGAAACCATTTTTATTTTTTAACACCAGATTCATTTACTCCTTTTAAATCTTCATCCAAGAGATAAGGAACACTATAATTAGCATATTTCATGCCAGATCCCTCAAGGATGGGTGTTCTAATTTTTATCTAACTATTCTATATAAATAATAGTTATTTAATCTCCTAAAGTGATATCTCCTTCCTTTTACATTCCAATATGTTTTAGGAAAGACTTACAAACATGTGGTAATTTTATTTTATATACATACCATCTCATCCATTATCCAATTTGATATCTACAACCTAAAATCTATCCAACTAGATATTCATAGATAGTAAAAAATCTTTTTATACACTATTTATAATATATGAATATTTATTTTCAACTCTAGTAGAGGAAAAATAAATCTATTTTCCCTATTGTTCATGGGTATCACATTATTCATGCATTGAGGTGACTTAAATCCATCATCTAACTTATAAACATCCCCATTGACATGATCATTGAAAACCACTGACAATAAATATAACTTAACACATCCTTGGTCACTTCAAATATAAACCATGTGTATATTTTTCTATATCCACTACAATAGCCTCATATGTCCTTAAAAGGTTTTGATTAACATAACAGGGGTTTAATAAGTAATTATCCAACCATTAAAGTTATGAATGTGGTGTATTGAATTGTAAATTATATGCATGAGAGTCTTCTTAATTCAGGGTGTGACATAACCTCAATAAAAAATAAGGATGAATTATAATTCAAGAGGGATAGGGATATTATGTCAAGAATCTATGTATGAATAACATCACTGTCACTGCATGACAGTGGTGTTTATATCCCTGATGGCGATCCTTGATTGATACATGCATTAACTCACATGTTACAGTGAATGAGTTAATGATTCATTCTAAACATGAATGTATTTAATGAACTATATCACATTATATTCTTGTAATGAATATATAGATTATAGTCATTATGAGAGATCAAAAATTGAATGTTAACTCTTTAACATCCAGGTGCCATATGCATCATATAATTCTATAAATATATCACAACCATTTTAATATGAATAGTATGATACAATTCATTAAAAATTTAGTGGATACTGATAAAAATAAATGAAAATACAAATAATATTCCATAAAATATGACTATTAATCATACTTTATGATTGTTCATAGGTAGTGACATAAAAATATTTTCCATGCCTTATGATTTCCCCTCTATTATAAAATATGTTCCACTTCATATGCCCAAAAAAATCACTTTTAAAACATAAGAATCCTATTCTATGATTTAATTATACCATATCATATGATATACAATTTCTATATCATATATTTAATGATTTAGGGAATACATCACCTTTAATCTCTAACTTTTACTAAATACCATAATAATTTGTTCCATTCCACCTTATATCATATCATACATGATAAATCATGAAATAATATCCAAAAACTTTTTGAATATATTCTAATTTTTTATAAAGGCATCATTAACTTCACCTTGTATCACAACATATGTAATACCTGTGAAAACACATATAAAACTTTTTTTAGTTAAACTATAAAATACATTGAGAGTAATTCTCTTAGTCAAACTCAATCCCTTTTCAGTGACCCAAAATGTGTGATTCCACAATAATTTATAGTGAAGTCAAAAAATATGAATCACAAAATCCATAAATTTAATAAAAGAGTATAATCTACTAAAATGTTAATGTTACCCTAGATATAAAGGGATCTAGTGTGATCAATATCAAACACACGTTTCCCTATACCGTTTTCCACCAACCAAATCTCATGAAAGAGTTCACTCTCATTTGTTCCATTAATCCAAGAAATCAAGGGACCATTTGGAATGATTTATGGAGATCCCATATAGCCAACTCATACATTCTTAAATACCTATGTATTTACTAACCTGCTCAATGAATACATCACATATCATTCAATTTTTTGGATAATCACATAAAAATCCCATCATATAAATAAAAAATTACATTAAATGTACCATCTAAAAGTGATTTTACACACCATATCCTATCTCAACCAAGGGACCAAATTCCGTATTTTTCATATAATTGGATAAATTCCATCTTGGTGGATCTTCAACAGATGACATGATCAACAACATTCCCAACCACACCCTAATTAGCTAAGCCAAATGGTTTGTATAAAAAAGGAATCAAAGCATGAAGGTTACCATTCTAGGTATCTCCTCTATCTCAGGTAATGGGGACCAAATATGATCCATTCACCCATAATTTACTAGATACATATTTCATGGTAAACCATGTGGTATACCTTGTTAGTTATCTATCTTACAAGAACACTTTTTTGTTCCTTATGATCATATTTCATATCTCATAAAAGAATCCTACTCACTATAACCCAAACATTTCATCATAAACTATAATATTATATGATGAATATCAATTAGGGATAAAATTAAAGTCAAACTTTGAGAGGTTAATTATCATTACATTTCAAAAAATGTATACCTATATATACATTTATCCAATAATTGTGAAAAATGATAAAATAGATATTCAAATTTATATGATACATTTTATATTCCTAAAAATATTTTAATAATATTTAATAAAACCCAAAATAAAAATTGATCTATCATATCATATATAATAAAATTCCAAATTAACCCTATGTTTATTGCTCTTTCTGGGGTAATGTTAAATTATTACATTTATATGTAACTCCTATAAGATTTCTATATGACCATATGATAAAACCATCCCACTAAACTATTTAGTGAGTAGCATCTATGATTAAATCAAGTCTGAATAATGGTGATATTTAGGAATAATATTTATAATGTTTAACTCCATGAACATATTTGAACACCGAAACTTCACAAAATCAAATGTTATGATGTTAAATTCCTTTTGTAAACATAGAATTATTTATAATTTTAAAATCATCATCCTTGGAAACCTATTCCATCAAAATTTTATGTAAAATAATGTAAATATTTATAATATTATTTACCATAACATTTTAAATTACTTTAAGATAAAGAAACATTTACTTTGACTAGAATAATCTTTTATGAAATAGTGATATTCCCTTTTTTACAATAAATAAATTTAACTCTTTCATTTTATATTCCAAAAAATATCCTAAACAATTTAAAATATTAAGGGATAATAATTTAATTTAGAATGATAAAATAAATTAATTATTATCTTTGAACCTATCTATGTTCTAAAATACCCCCACTAGGCTCTTAGACATTATATCCTAATTATAATATCATGTCAAGATACAAAAAATCCTCCATGAAATGAAATAAATCATATTTTCTTTTAATATAAATATTTAAAAAATAAACTTTGTTTCCGTATCATATTTGATTTTCTTTGTGTTTGGAGAAAGTTTCTATGAAAAAATACTATTTATAAAAATATTCCATTGATGGGAGGTAGGAACATTTTCCTTCATATTTTAACAGAAATTTGGATAAAAATTTATCATGGATAAAACATTTTTATCTTTATCTTATTCTTAAAACTTGCTATAGAATATAATGAGTAACAAAAAATGTACATACAATTAATAATATTGTTTTCTTAAAAGCACTTTGTTAATGTTCAATTTCTCTTATCATACAAGATAAATGAGATTAATATACACATCATCTACTTAGATTCATTTTATTTTTATAAATTCCATTATAATATAATCATTGATATAACAACTCTTTCTTAATTAATTAAATTAAAACTATAATATATTTCAATTCAACCCTTGATTTTGAAATTTTTTATAATCACAACACATACAAAGTATTAATTTAGTATCATATACCCTTCAAAACCAAATAATTGATTTCTTTAACACTAATACCCAATATAACCATTCCATGGAATTTAAAAAACTACTTTAGGAATATCAAATAATTTTATCCTATTTAGTATTTACTATTATATAATAATAACTTTAGGTTTCAATAAACATGAATGCTTACTCGATGAAATTTCATTGAACACTCCAACTATTTTTTCTTCAACTGATTTAAAATTTTACCCACCTATATAGTCACCACATTATCAAAAAAATAATCATATGACTAGTTAATCTATTATCAATGTTTTAGAATAAAAATAAAAATTATTTTTAAATCATACATCTTTTATGGACATTTCCAAAGATGAAAATATGGAGAATCACTTAATAAGAACAAGCCTTAAGGTTACCTCTAGTCTCACTACGTCCTTATCATACTCAATCTTATTGAGTATATGAGTGGAGACAAAAGTTCAATATTTCATTTTTCAAATTATACCTTTTTAAACCTTTAATAAATCATTCAATTCTTCTCATAAGCATCTAGATCCACCTGTTGGACAACTTAAACAATTGGGTTACTTAGTAAGGTGTATCACTAACACATGTAATATTTCTTATACTTAAGAAAATTTCTTAAGTTACCATTCTATGGTTTTTATTATATTAATTTTATCATTCCTATAAATTATCTCAAGGTTATGATTTACCATGATGTCGAAAATTTATAAAATAAAAGTTTTTATCATATGAGAATCATGTTTTATTACCATTAAAATGGAATTCTATTAATTAGGATCCCAACTAAAATAATAACCCCTTTATAATATAACATATCTATTATTGAGATAAGATACATATTTATTTATGATTTACACTAGTCTGTTCATATAAATAATCCATGACTATATCTGGTAGACAACACTTGTCAATCATATCTTATACAAGCTTGGATAATTAGGCAAAATAATCCTTGTACAATCCATCAAGTGGATTATGTGACATCTGTCATGTTACTGTGGAATTAATAAATTGATTATTTTAATAAATTTTAATCTTTTGTGGACACATGAGCATTTTTCATTGAAAATTTAAAATTTATAAAGGATGTAGTACTGTGGCTGATTTTTGTGTGGTTAAAAGTTACCGTACATCAACAGTGCATTAGGGTTTCAATTTCTAGTGCTATTACAAATAGTTTGATCATGGTTAGTTCAACTATGTGACATTATTCAAGTAAATCATGTAGGCACCATGTTATGGTCCAATAGGGATAAGATGGTTGGGAATAGTTTGGAAAACTACATTAAAAAACCATGAACTAATCCCATAATTTTTTTTATTTTCTTTTTAAAAATTCACATAAGTGATTTCAACGATTTTATTCGCTTAACCCCTCCCCCCCTAATTTCATCACAAATCCCTATACGAGACCCCCATTCATAGTTGAAACCCATTTTTACCTCCTTTTATTAGGTATTTTACACTGGATTTACTCCATATTCTTGGCCAACCCCTCATGGTATGAAATCCTCTTACATACCCCTCCTTTTACCCCAACAATTTATTTCTCCCCATCGACCCCATATTTTTTGTGAGCTGTAGAACAAGGGGGTTGACATTATATTTGTATTTAATTAATTATTAGGGTGTGATATTGGTCTCTTGGGTAACATTCTTTCATGTTTGTGAATCCACCACCGAAGAAGATTCATTTCAGACCATTTTGGCTCACCATCCATTGATTTGAGGTAGGCGTCTCTGTAAAACACAGTTTTAATCCATTTCATTAGATTTATCATGTGTATAAATTATTTTTTGGGAAATTAAAAACATTCTATATGAATTTAGTAGGATTTATTTATTATTTGAATAGTTTAAGTTCTTGACTTGGTCTTAGGCCACATGAAAATTGCCTTTAAAATCGCACACATGGAAGTTTTTAAGCAATTCAAGTATTTTAAAAATGTTCCAGTGGAATTATTGTATCTAACACACTTTGTTTGATTTTTGTTGGATTTTAAATGGTTTAATGAATTATTATGAACTTTGGTTATAAAGACTCTGTTTTTTCCTTGTATGACTATGAAGATATTTTAGGAATATTTTTGGAGCTAGGTACTGAGAGGATGCGTGATTCTAAGGTTTGATGAGCCCAAAATTAATTTTATAAAAATATTAAATATATTTTGTATCACCCATGAACTATTTTTCAAAAATAATGGAATATCTTGAATATAGTCCTAAATAAAAAGTATAAGACCATGCCTAATTATAGAATATGGGGTTTACCCTAGGTGTGAACTACGGTTGGTCTGTGCTGAATTTCTAGTTATGGAAGCCATTGGTGGGTATGTTTAACTAAAATAAATAAATAAATAATTTATTTGTTTTATTAATTTACCTAATTAAGGTCCTATATAAATTACCTCTTATGATAATTTTTAAGGGTAAAATTCATAATCTATTATAGAACTTATAGGAGGAGGAGATCAATTTTTATTGGTGGATTGGGATCAAACAATGAAAAATGATCCGATCGAGGATAATCTTATAAAAAGCAACGATCATAGGAGATTCATCACCTTTATCGGTAGTGGATGTGTTCTTCACCAATGATTAATCCCAAATTGAGGTAAGGCTCATCAATTTTGTTTTTCTCCCTTTTGATTAAATTTTAGTATATAGATTCATATATAGTTTTATTGATATATGATTATCCACCCTTTACATGATCCTGTTAAATATTTCAATTTGTTTAAATCAATGATTTATTTTTGCCAGTCATACTTTCACCCATGATTTTGTAATTATCGATCATTAGATGGGATCTCATTAGACAACGATGATTATCACCATTTTGTTATGTTCCTTTCTCCCTTCATTCTTGGCATTTGTCATTGGTAATAGTTTAATGGTGATGTGATGATATCCAAGAGTACCGATCATTGTGCGTTCATTATTAAGAACAACAAATCACGATCATGAATTTAGATTTGGATTTTAGAGATGGGATGGTGATCAGATGATTATGACAGGAACATAACTTTGGATTAGGTACCAGTGGTTTCCATGCTGGATTGAGCAGATCTCTTCGATGGTGTAGATATTGATGTTTTCAAGCAATGAGTTTTCAAAATCCATCCTTTGACAATGATGGAATCCAGTGTTGGTGCAGACAGAAGAGTTCCATTTACTCGAGATATATGGGTGCATTATTATTATTTTTAATTATAATAACTTGTGATATTTATTGATAATAATAAGAATAATGTTAGAGGTGTGTCAACATTATTATAAATAATAATACTAAATTATTTAATAAGATCTATTGAAGATGGAGGAGGTTCCACCTTGAAGAGGAGCTGCATGCTCAACCTGCTCCTGAGGGGGGGGGGGGGTGAATTCATACCCATTTACAATTATAATAATAATAATAATAATAATAATAATAATAATAATAATAATGGTTTTATTCAAGATAGAGGGGGTGCCATCTTTGGTGGAGGGGTTATGTGGTGCACATGAAATAGTTTGGGAGGGGGATGGATTAGTGTGACCCACATCCCATTTTTCATAAAGTTAAATAAAAATAAAAATAAAAATAATTATTATTACTATTATTGTTTTGAAATCAAATTCAATATTAACTTCTTCATGTGACCTTGGAATGGAGAATCATCTGTGGAAATGTGACCCTATCTTTGAGACGACCAATTTAAGAACAATGTTGGATACATTTATAGGTTCATAGTGGAGGTCCATAGAGTTCCCAATAATAATAATAATAATAATAATAATAATAATAATAATAATAATAATATTATTATTATTATTATTATTACGAAATCTTTTATCTGATGTAGCTTTTTCATATGGTGTTAGAATGATGAACTGCATATAGAATCACATCCCTAATATTGAGGTAGAAATTTCAAGACCAATATTGACTACCTAATTTTGGTTGTGTATAGGGATCATGAAATACTATTCGAGAAAAATGTGGTGAAATGTGTTTTTTTTCAATAGTTGTTTGATTTGGTCAAGTTAATAGCCTTTCCCAAGTTTTTTCCATGAGGATTACAATAGTATGATCCATTTTTCTATTAATGGAAATTTGTGATGATATATTATATTTTTGACATATTTTCACATTAGACCAATGGCGAGACTCATAAATTTGTCACACTATTGGACATACATTCCATGTACTCTAGGAGTACACGAGAATACCTAGGGGTACATGAGAATGACCCAGTACCTAGGAACAACTGGGTACATATCCAGGTAGTGAAGCTGGACCACAAAAGGTGTGGACCCACTTACAGACCATGTACTTCTTGAAAATATTCAATATCTCATATCTCCTTAATTTTGACTCAGATTATTGCCCATGAGTATCCTATACTGAGTGTTTTTTGATGTAAAATGTAATGGTGTCCTTTATAGAGGATTCCAAGATACTATGAGATATGTTTTAAGAATGGAAATTCATTAAGAATATCCCAGTACACTGACAGAGAAAGGGTTCTCTATCCATATAGTGGAACCCTCCTTCTATGTTAGGGCATGATTCTTCTATCCAAAGAGTGGAACCTCTGGTCATGTTAGGGCATGGGTTATATATATATAGAGTGTAACCCTCCTGCTATGTCAGATCATGGATCCTCTATCTATAGAGGGGAACCACCCTACTGTTAAAGGTGAAGGGTCCTATATCTATATAGTGGAACCATTCTACTATGTTAAGGAAAGGGTCCTCTCTCTATAGAGTGGAACCCTACTGCTGTATCATGGCTTGAGTACTTTATCCACAGAGTATAACCCTACTGCTGTGTTTGGTAATGGGTCCTCTATCCACAGATTTGAACCCTCCTATTGTGCCAGGGTATGGGTCCCCTATCTATAGAGTGGAACACTTCTTATATCTCATGGTATGGGTCCTCTATCCATATAGTTGAACTCTCTTGTTGAATAAAGGCATGGGTCCTCTCTCTACTAAGTAGAACCCTCTTGCTATATCAGGGTGTGGGTCCTCTACCGATTTAGTGAAACATCTAGTTATACTAGTTATTGGTTCCTCTACCTAGAGATTATGTTCCCTCAACTATATGACATATTCATGAGGTGTGGCTCCACATGGTTACTTATTTAGATAGAAACACGAGATACTGAGCATCGTAGATGGTACCTTTTTAGATTTGTAGGTAGACTCATTATTATTAGTCGGGATTTGGAGATGGGGATCCCATTTCCCTATCATTTGGGTTTATGTTTTGAGAATATATAGTTTTTAGGGTTTTTTTCTCATATACTAATTGAAATACCTTTATTGTGATGAGATGAATACATCTATAGTGTATTCTATGACTCTCTATTTGGTTTTTGGGGTGTCTTAGTAGGCATGTATACACTCACCCCTACATGGTATTTTCCCACATGTATCATGTCTTTTATAGAAAATAGAAATGTTTTAGTTTATTTCAGAGGAACATAGGGATACTTGTGTGCATTTGACCATGTACAGTGGTTGAGGATTAGAGATCAGGAGTCGGGCTCCCTCATCTTTCCTTCTTTTCTAGTTATTTTCATATTGGGGCATCGTTTCTGGTTGGGCACATATTTTCCCCTTTACTTTTCAGATTGCATTATTGTACTATTTTTTATTACCTTGAGGTCATCACATGTGTGGATTTTACTCTAGATGTTACTATCCTTTATCATTATTCCTCATCACTTCTTCGTAGATATAGATGAGTGTATTCGTATAAGTACTTTTGGAAATGGACTCACATTTTAGTTATTCCTTTTAGTGATTTTCACCAACCCGTAGCCTATAGGGGCAGGATTAGGGTCGTTTCAGCTTGGCCTTATGCCGACCAAGTTGGTTCTAGTGAGTCGGGTCATGAAAGATTAGTATTAGAGGTCATTCGACCTCGGGATAGTGTTTCTATTTTTTTACACTAATGAGGTTTGGTTTGGAACTTAGGTAAATGCTGTCGGAGTGTCTTGAGTGTGGGTTTCAGGTCAGGGAACCCAATGTTAGTGTGGCAGCTGATGTATTCATACACTAGTAATCCTATAATATTCTTGTCAACTTTGCATGATGAGACATTAGGTGTAGGTATATATGGTACATTAATCACACAAGATTGAGTTCATTTAACGTGATTCTCAAGTCATATCCCAATATATGATTACTGACTATTATATATGTTGATAACATCCATAATGAAGATGTGATGATAACCAACTAGTATTTCGAGATATTTTTGTGATAATTATTGGTTGAGCACTGAGACCTTAGTTTAGGGACCTACCCATGAGGTTTTTTCTCCAGGTGGGAACTTAGTATTGATACCACGCATTGGAAAATGCATGAATCCTTATATGGATATGTCAGATGACAACTCACATGTTGAGTAGTAGATAGATCCAGAAGGATAGGATGATGGTTCAGGAAGGCTTAGCATGTTATTCAATTTCTAGTGATAGAGGTCGTTGAGGTTCTATGACGAGACAGATCCTCAGGTAGTAGAGGTTTTACTTGAGGTAGTGGTATAGGTTTTCCTTCTTATGTAGAATTTGACTGATTAAATGGTTTAATTAGTGACCAATCTTCTTTTTGGAGTATATTTTTGGATATGGAGGCCCTAAAAGATGAAAAACCTATGTTGAGTGCACATCACAGGTTTCAGAGATATAGATCTTTGAGGTTTCATGGTGAGATAATCTTCCCCTTCTCATGTAGTTGAGGACTATCATGAGATCGAGGTTAAAAAGTCCCAATTTGATAGGACCCCTCCTGAGGGTGGTCCAAGTGGAATGAATTTTAATAGTGACCCTATCCTTACACATTTTATTATATAATTTTAATCCTAACTATCTAATAAATATCAATTAAGGATCATAAAAGCTACCATATTTGGAAGATTAGGTAGATAAAACTGAAATTATGTAAATATAATTAATCATCATAATATTAATATTCAATAATGAGATCCTAACTTCCTTTGATATCCTACATCTTTATAGGATAACTTTAGGAAAATTTATAGACAAAAGGGATGATCTTAAAATTCCAGTACGAGAATAATAATAGAAATAAAGCATAACACATGAGTTAGAAGGCATAACATGATGACATAAAAAGAAATGGAACATGAATAAACATTTGTAATCATAACATAAATAACATTGGATCATATGATCATGAAAACATTGGAACACAGTAAAAACATACAACATGACATGAACATCAGTCAAGGCTAGCAACCAAGACTATATCACATGGTGGAAAATGTCCCATAATGGATTAGATTTACTCCCAAATTCCTTACACGACCTCTCATGAGACTAAAAATTACCCAATTAATTGGAGTTATATCTGGGTGTACCCCTTATAACATGTTCAAACATATTTTTTCCACATAAAGAATCAAATATAAGGAATAATCATAAGGGTTACCCATGGAAAGAAATGGGAATCTTAATCATGCCATAATGCATAACCAAATGGTGTATCATAATGGTGTATAAGAAAGAATGGATTGAAATCATACATGCACATTAATAAAGAAAAATAGTAATACATAATGATAAATTATGTCCAAATAAAGTGAAAACATGTAAAAATAGTATTCAAAAAACTATAGAAATGAACCACTTTAGTGAAGTTTAAGGGAAAATAAAGAGAATTAAATGAAGACAAAGGCCTAATTGTTTGTATGAAGCTAGAAATTAACTAAGACATCTTTTCCTGGTGAATTGAGTTATTTTATAAAAATAATTATGGATTAAAATATATTATGGAGTTTATTGAAAAATGGGTATGAAATTGGGAAGTTCCCTTCAATCAGACATACTTATTGGGAGAAATTGAGAAGGGAACATTTTAAAACAAGTATTTACCCATAAAAGAAGGATGAAGTGGTATGGATACATAATTTTGGAATATATGCATAGAATATAGTATACATATATAAAAATAATTAAAAAATAATTGGTTTAAAAGGAGAGAAAGTGTAACGCAAAGGTAATTTAGAGGTTTAGAAAGATCCCTTACCATATATAAAAATGATATTTGAAATTGAATTTAACATCATAGATAATAAAATTATAATCATTTATAATTTTATAAATTATATATTCAACATATATTTGATTTATTATAATTTTTTTATGTTCATTTATGACCATTTCTATGAGTTATAATATTTAATTTCTTTGTTCCCGAACTATTTGTTTCATGGTTTTATGGTCGGTTCACTTGAGTATAATCATGGGTGTTTTTTCAAATCAAAAAAACTCCTAAAGTTGAATAAAATTATATTAATATATTTATATATGTTTAAATGGTCCAATACATCATTTTTTTTCTAATATGAGGATGATTCATTAGACAAAATGTTAATGAAAAATGATTAGTTTATTTTGGTAGTTTTTATGACCATCACGAACTAGTATCATTTTATTAAATATTATATTCATATAATGGTTCTAGAACATGAAATAAGTAATAATACACATATTTTAATTTTTTAAGAATAAAAATGGTTTTATGACAATCTTTGAAGGAAGTAATGTAATACAAAAACTCATCATCCATGAAGGTGGTGAATCGATACATCACAGATGATGTTTTCATTTTTAAGATAAAAAGTGAAGAGAAAAGTTTTGGTGATGGATATTACAGTATAACAATAAAATTATAGTATGTTTTTGATACTGTAGTTATCATGTAACTTTTTATAGGAAAGGTGATGGGAGGGTAAGAAAATAAAATAAATTAAAAGATAAAGAAGGAGTATTTTTTTCATCTTGAATATCATATCCCTGAGAAGCTCCTTAAAGCACTTGGGATTTGTCTTTTGTTGAGACCAAAAATACTAAGACACGAGGAAGATGCTTGGGAAGTGAAATGGAATGAATATTATAATTCTCAAAATCTTATATGGTGTGAGGAGAAAAGGTGGCGAGGGGATGTATTTATAGGGACATGAGTGGGGTGTTTTTGATTAAATTATTCATTTTTTTATTATTTTGGCTCAAGACTATCAATAGTGATGATTCCCATGACTAAATAAAGTAAATTTTTATAGATATTTCTAAACAAAAGGTGATTACCCCATACATACATCATCAATGACTTAATAATTCATTTATTTGTTAAATATAGTAAATTATCATATTTCACTATTCAAAAAAATCATTTATTTTATGAAAATCCAAAAAATTCACCCTAACTATTTTTAAATGTGTAGATTTCAATAATGGACTCCATTTGATGAAAATAATATTCTAAATATGATAAATTTAATTTTTAATTAAATTCATCATTTATTCAAAAAAACTGATTTTAATATTATAACTGATTTTATGACACTTTGAAAAATTAATTGAGTATAATAAAATTATTATATTATTATAATAAAACAAAATATCAATTTATGAATTTATTTTATGAAAATAAAATTTCTTTTAAATCATTATATTAATTATAAAATTGTAAATAATCATTTACATTTCACAAAAATTCCAACACTTTGATTATCATTTTTAAAACATTTATTTACTTATTTCATGATATAAATATATCATATTTTGTTTTATAAGATACCTAAATTTTATTTATTCTTTCATAGGTTAGGTTACTATTCTAATGGCAAATTACTATTCCTAACAGTTACATTACTATTCCAATGGTTATGATATTATTCCAATGGTCTTATTTGAAATAGTCATAAGGGATTACTAATTTATATAAATACTTATTTTTCCATTTATGAGTCACTTATATTTTCTCCCAAGGTTATATACACTTTAATATTTTAAATTATTATTTTATTATTAACATATAGTTTTATTTCTATAGAATGTTTTGTGAGTGCGGTCATTCTAGTGGATCGAGAGATCCAAATTATCATATTCTTATTACCTTATTTCCTATTTATTTTCCTGCTATAATATTTGGAATTCGTATTAGTTTATTTTTTAAATATTGTATTATTATTTATTTATGAGAATAATATTTTTTTGGGTTATCTATGTGATTTATGTTCTCTATACTACATGACATAATTATATGGGAAATTTCATTGATTAAATTCTGGGTCATTACATTCTTCCCCCTAAAGAAATTTCTCTCTCAAATTTTTTGTTTTAAATAATAAAGTGAAAATAATTGACGGTATATCTCCTTCATCACTTCTTCTGGCTCTCATGTTTCCTCTTCATACATATGGACCCACAATAATACTTTGACCAAGTGAGTAGTATTTTTGTGTTGAACTTTAACTATACTATCCAAGATCCTCACTGGCTGCTCCTCATAAGAGATATCATTTTCCAGATGTATCACCTCTGAATTTAGTATATATGAGGGATTAGGTATGTACCTCCTTAGGTGTGATACATGGAATACATGATGTACATGAGTCATGGTTAATAGAAGTTCTAGACGATATTCCATAGATCTGATGCGATCAAAAATCTCAAAGGGACCAATTTTTCTAGGACTTAGCTTTCCTTTCATCTCAAATATCATGACCTTATTCCATGAAGATATGTGGAGGAATATATTTTCACCAACCTAAAACTTTATGTCTTTTCTATGATTATATAGAAAGATCTTCTATCTAATTTTGGCCTCCCTAATATTATAATGAATGGTTTTTACCTTTTTAACCTTTTATTCAACCATTTCAAGTCCCATCAGCTTACGTTCACTAACTTCATCCCAACATGAAAGTGTTCTACTTTGTTTCTTATAAAGGGATTCATATGGATCCATTTAGATGATTGAGTGGAAAAAATTATTATAAGAGAATTCAATCTGAGGTAGATGTTGGTCCTATCCTCTTTTGAAGTCCATAAAACAATATCTCAACAAGTTTTCTAATGTTTTTATAGTCCACTTAGATTATCCATTATTTTGAGGTTGATAAGCTATATTGAAGTTCATCTCAGTGTTTAGATAATTTTTGAGACTTTTTTAGAACATGGAGGTAAATATTAGATCACCACTAGATACAATTAATAATGGTACTCTATGTAGCCTTACCACTTCTCTGATTTATATTCGTGAAATTTTATTGAGTGAGAAGTCCTATAAAACTTCAATAAAGTGACTTATATTTATAATATGATCCACAAATACCCATATATTATAATTTTCTATATATTCATTTAGAATTATGGTGACAAAGTCCATGGTGATGTTTTCCCATTTCTATGTTGGTATGTGTAATGGTTTCATCAACCCCTTAGAATATTGTATTTCAGCCTTCACTTCCTAACATAATAGGAACATTGATGTATATTGAGCAATCTCATTCTTCATGTTGTCCCACCAATAGTTATCTCATATATATTGATAGAAATTTTGTGATCCCTGGGTGGATAGAGAAAGTTGTGTTATGTGAATGAATCATAAGATATTTTTTTATATCTGGATTAGATGGTACACATAGTTAGGTAAAAAATATTATGATACCTTCCTCATCAATATTTAACACTATGGATTTACCCTTTCATATATCTTCCATTTTTTTATGAATTTCCATATCATTTCATTGAGAATCCTTTATTTTCACTGTAAGTGATAGTTGAGAAATCATTTGTGAAAATAGAAATGATGTACCTTCCTTCATAACTCCCATTTACATCATTTGAAAGTATAATAATATTGGATCCATCCCAATTCTCATCATTGATCAAGTTCCAATATCCTTTCTACTTAGAGAATCCACCACTTTATTTTATTTACCAGGATGGTAATGGATTGAGCATTCATAATACTTGATGAGATATAACCATCTTCAATAGTTAATATTTATCTAATTTTGTGTGAATATATATATTTGAGGATCTTATTATAAATATATATCTCACATTTCTCCCCATAAAGATAATGCCACCGTATTTTCAATATAAAGATCATAGAAACCAACTCCAGATCATGTTTGGGATAGTTTTTCTTATGATCTTTCAGTTGTATTATGTCGTAGTATATCACTAAGACCTTATTTGAAGCATCACTATATACCACAAATATATCCCCACTTTTTAGCAGTATAAGTTCTAGTGCATTGATAATCCTCTTTTTTAACTCTTTAAAGTAGTCTTCACATTCACTGGTTTTGAAAAATTTCCCCCTTCTATGTCATCTTGGTTAGTGGGTGTGAAAATTATGATAAGTTCCTCACAAATCATCATTAATACCCATATAGAATAAAAAAACTATGTATTTTCGTTACAAATGATGGTCTGGGCCACTCCTCAATTGCCTTTGTTTTATAAGGGTCCATATATATTCCTTTAATGGTGATAAAATTCCCTAATAACGATAATCACTCTATCCAGAACTCATATTTACTATATTTTTCATAAAGAATATATTCATTTAGTCAATGAATATTCATGGAGAATTAGTGAGTTAAAATGGAATAAATAAGAACTCATAGTTTCCATAGCTCATTTGAAAGGTAGTATTGGGAATATCTTCCATCCCCACCTTTAATCGGTTATATCCCGGCTGAAGGTCCACCTTAGAGAAATACTTAGACCCACATAGTTGATTAAACAAGTTATCTATCCATGGTATGGGATACTTGTTATTTATCAGTATTTAATTGATCTCAAGATAATCAATGAAGAGTTTAATTGATTCATTCTTCTTCTTGATAAATAGGAATGGAACACCCCACTTTGAAGCACTCAAGTGTAAAAAACCCGTTTCCAGATTCTATTATAACTGCTTCTTCATTTATTACAATTCAATGGTGGACATCCAGTAAGGAGTCTTTGATAGAGTCAAAGATCAAGGTATAATATTAATTGAGAACTCAACCGCTCTATTAAAAGGAAGACCCAAAAATTCTTCAGG
The DNA here is from genome assembly GCA_963277665.1 of Viscum album. Classification (NCBI taxonomy): domain Eukaryota; kingdom Viridiplantae; phylum Streptophyta; class Magnoliopsida; order Santalales; family Viscaceae; genus Viscum; species Viscum album. The sequence goes on along the minus strand of OY728125.1, from coordinate 718,680,747 downwards.
GAACACATCAGTTTAGTCTCTCACAATCAGCATGTATTCAAGCATAATCCTTCCATTTTTATTAATCAGTTGGGAAAGATATGATTACTCATAAGGAAATAATACCCACAATTGAGACGATGACTCTAAAATAGATTCATCCTCTTCCTTACACTTTTATAGAATGGGAGGATTCCTCAGTATATTAAGGGTGATCTCCCTTTATCGACAGTTGATGTTAGATTTATATAAAGATAGTCAATCCATTCCCAATATAGCATCAAACTCTACCAAAGGAAGTAAGATGGGATTTTATGGAAGGTTCAATCCAGAAGAACTAACTGAGGAGGATTTATATACTTTAGATACAATACTTTCCTAATTATTTATTATCATAGATAACCCAACTATCATTTTTTGAGATGGTGTTTGAATAGTTATACTAAAATTACAGGATAAGAAAGAACGCAAGGAACCAACATCACATAGTATGTTTTCTATTCTTGAATGAATAACTAGCATACCATCACCACATCCTTTTTAGGATACACCTCAGTATTAGTGATAACATATTACCTTCATTTATACCTTTGAGGTTGTTGTTATTGATTTCCTCTAACAATCCTTTGATTAGGGAATTGGTTCAAATAATGCCCATTTTACATATAGTTGAAACACTAAACTATATGCTGAGTGTTAATCCAAAACATACTTTATTATTTTATATTTGTGGTATTCTCCATATCCATTCGATAATAATTATATTGATACACCTCTCTCTTGTATTTTAAGCATCACCTGGTTCCCTTTATATAGTTCCCGAGGTGCTTCTTCCCAAACTTTTGAAATGTGGCATGTTAGGTTTTATTTCCATCATGGGATTTATCTATTTATCCTCCCATATTAAAATACATTTTAAAACTTTTATCTCTTATCCCATGAGACCACTGAGAGTCTCCAAACTCCATCTCAACCTTAAGGTCACAACAAAAAATATCATCATAGCTTTCAATATCTCAAATATCTAATGGTTTTCATAGAATCATATTTATTCCACTAAAGAAGAGATCTAACTTCCTTTAAGTGTTCATGAAAAATCTAGAGACATATCATGAAATCCTGGTAAAGTTTGACTCATACACCCCAATAGACTCATATTCCATTTTCTTTATTCAAAGGAACTCTCTCTATCTTAAGGTGGAGAGTTCAGGGAAAATATTTATTGAAAATTATTCTCTTGAATCCTTACCATTCCATGGAATAAATTTACACCTTTGAATTTGTGTTTTTTATCAGTTTCCACCACCGATAAACTTTCCCATCAAAATGATAACCAGTCAACATGGCTTTCTCTTCATCTGAACATTGAAGGATATAAAATATCTTCTCAATAGAGTTAATACATTGTTCCATGATAAGGGGATCAGAAGATCCACTATAGATAAGAGGCCATCATATAATAAAGGATTTTCCAAAAAAATTCTCTTTATTTGAAGAAGAAGAAAATTACACATGATTCAAGTTATTATTAAAAATATAGTCCAGTTTTGCTAGTATTTTCATGAAGTTATGAGCTCCCATTTCCTTACGATTTGGCATTTCATTATCATCACATTTCCTATCACATTGATTGTTGGAATGGGTTATCCTATTTCCATCTACTAACTAATAAAAATAAATTATAATTAGGTGGGATTGATTACTTATATAGTAATCATATAATAAGGTAACTTTGAACATATCCATATGAACTTGTAAATGAAAATTATACCCTAACTTGTGACTCCACATCATTAAATATAGGTTTTCCATGTTGATATAATTATCCATATTGTTACTAATATATAAATCTAGTCCTAATATCCAAAATAAATTTACCATGATCTGATACTAACTATAGTGATCCTATCTGTTTACATATATTATTACATCATTTTAAGTATTACTATCCAACAAATATAAACCAAGTATCATAAATTCTAGTGTCTTTGGAAGATTAGGTACATAAAATTGAAGGCATGGAAATATAATTAAACAACATCATATTAATCTTCCATAATTTTATCATAACATCCTTTGATCTCCTACATCGACATAGGATAACCTAGGGAAAATACATAGATAAAAGGGATGATCTAAAAATCCTAATAAGGGATTAAGAATATGAATAAATCATAACACAAGAGTTATAAGGCATAACATGATGGCATAAAATGGAATGGAACACAAATAATAATATAGAAGAATAACATATAGAATATGGGATCATATGATCATGGAAACATAGGAATGTGGGAACAACATACAACATGAAATAAATTTGATTCAAGGATAACTACTAAAACTATATCACATGGTGGACAAATTCCTATAGTGGATTAGGTTTAGTCTCTAATCCCATACATTACATCACATGAGACAAAAAATTAACCAATTTATTGGATTATTATCTGGGTGCACCCCCATCATAATATGTTTATGCATATGTGTGCCACATAAAGAATCCAACATGAGGAATATACATAAGGGTTACCCATGGAATGAAATGGGTATCATAATCATGGCCTAAGGCATAACCAAAGGGCGTATCATAATAGTGCGCAAGAAATAATGAATTTAAATCATACTTGTGAATCCATAAGAAAAAAGGCATATATCATGATAAATCTTTTCTAAATGAAGTGAAAACATGTAAAAATAGTGTTTTGGATACTTTGGAAATGAGTTACTTTAATGTGGTTTGAGGAAAAATATTAAAGAGTATTTAAAAAGAAAAAGGAATAATTGTTTATATAAAACAATAAATGAACCAATATAGCTTTTAATTATTAAATGAGTTATTTTAAAAAAATATTGTTCACTTAAAATATATTATGTATTGTCTATGAATATCAGTAATAAATTGGGAAGTTCCATTTAATCAGGCTAGTTTATTGGGAGGAATTGAGAGAGAACCTTATAAAACATGTATTTATATATAAAATAAGGATGAATTGGTATAGATACATAATTTTATAACATATAAAAAGAATTTATAATACTTACATAAGAATAATTAATAAATTAATTGGGGTAAAGAGAGATAAAGTGTAACCCAAAGGTAATTTGGAGGTTTGGAGAGATCTCTTACCTTATGCCCGAATGAGTTATATACTTGCACTTAATGTCCCCAATAATCAAATTATATTCATTAATTATTTTATTAATAATATATTATACACATATTTTATTTATTATAGTATTATTATTTAATTTATGCCCATTTTTATGAGTTATAATGTTTAATTTTGTTGTTATGTGAGCATTCATTTTATGGTTTTATGGTCGGTTCCCTTGGGTTTAATTATTTGATTTCTTATAAAATGGAATAAAACTCTAGAAGTGGGATTAAATGGTATTAATATAATTTTATTAGTTTAAATGGTCCTATAAATTATTTTATTTTATAATATAAGGATTATTCATTAGATAAAACTTTAATGAAAAATGATTAGTTTATTTTGGCGGTTTTGAGGACCATCACGGACTAGTGCCGTTTTATTTAAAATTATGTTTATATATTGTTTATAAAAAATTAAATAAGTTTTAATAGTCATATTATAATTTTTTTAACAATAAAAAGGTTTTTATTACCAGCCTTGAATGTGGTAATGAAAAATTAAAACTCATTTTTCAGAAAGGCAGTGATTCAACACAATCGATATGATGTTTTAATTTTGAAGATAAAAGGGGAAGAGAAATTTTTTGATGATGAATATTAAATTAACATAATAAAATAATATTATATGCATGATAAATTGTTTATCAAGTCACTTTGTATAGGGGAGGTTATAATATTAGAAGAAAAGAAAAGAAATTGGAAGAGAAAGAAGGAGGAATTCACCTCTTGAATATCATCTCACTCAGAACCAACATAATGCACATAAAATTGGAATTTTGGAGAGAAAAAAATAAAAAGGCACAGGGAATAGTATTTTTAAATAAATTTGGTATAATATTAACAATATCCAAATATTATAAGGTGTGAGGAGAAAAGGTGGTGATGGGTTGTATTTTTAGGGGGATGAGAGGAGTGTTTTTGATTATTCTATTCGTTTGTTTATTATTTTGGCTAAAGAATATCAATAGTGTTAATTAACATGACTAAATATAGTAAATAGTTTTGGATAGTACTAAAAAATGGGTTATTTCCTCATCCATACATCATCCATGACTAAATAATTCATTTATTTGTTAAATTCAATAAATTATTGTATTTCAATATTCACAAAAAATTCAACAATTTTAGAAAAATCTTAAATATTTATCCGAAAATTTTTTTATGTGTAGATTTAAAAAATGGACTAAATGTTATGAATATTTTTTATAAATATTTTTAATTTAAGTTTTAATTAAAATAATCATTTATTATAAAAATACTAATTTTAATATTATAACCGATCTTATAAAACATTGAAAAATTAGTTAAGGAATCATAAAATTATCTTATAATTATAATAAAACAAAATATTAATTTATGAAATTATTATATGAAAATAAATTTTCTTTTAAATCATTATATTAATTATAAAATTTTATGTAAACATTATGGTTAAAAAAAATAAAAACACTTAATTTATCATTTTAAAAACATATATTTACTTATTTCATAATATAAATATATCATATTTTAATTTATATGATAACTAAATTTTATTTATACTTTCATAGGTGAGGTTACTATTCTAATGGTCAGATTTCTATTCCTAACAGTCACATTACTATTCCAATGGCTAGGTTACTATTCCAATGGTTAGATTTCCAATAGTCTTAAAGGTTGACTACCTCTAATAAATACCTAATATTCCATTCATCAGTCACATCTATTTTCTCCAAAGTTTATATATAATATCATCTTTTAAATGAATATTTTATTATTAACATATGTTTTATTTCTACATCTTTGTTTGTGACTGTAGTCATTCTAGTGGATTGAGAAAATCCAAATTATCATATTCTTATTTTCATATATTCGATTTATTTTAATTTTATAAAAATTAGAATTATTATTGGTTTATTTTTTGAATAATTTATCTTTAATTAATTATTAGAATAATATTTTTGTTAGTTTCTCTATGTGATGTATGTTCTTTATATTATATGACATAATTATAAGAAGTTAAATTTCATTGATAAAATTCCAGGTCGTTACAATTTTATAGGGTGACATGGGGTGTCAGTAGAGTAGTGTGTTTGTGATATTCAACATGGATTTGGAAAAGAAATGAAAAAGGATACTTATCCCAACAAGGATCATTCTTACAGTGTGATTCAAAACTATGAGAGTGAGTTTGTGCCACTGAAAGTGGATAGTGTTGAGGTGTGGGCGAAAAGTTCCTTAACATGTATGTTTGAGGTCATTATGATGTGAAGGTGTCAAAGTGATCCACAATTAAGAAGAGTAGGCATGCAAGAGGAAATATGGCCTCAAGAATCAGGGTCATGTGACCCTAAGGCTCTGGGTGTATTTGAGGTGTGACCTTCATCTTCCATACTACAATTTTCAGTTTTGCTGTGTGGTTATAAGACACTTTCCATGGACATAGCCCTTGTTCAAGACCAAATGATACTAGTGGGGGGATTTATTCTCAACACTTATGCTAGATTCACATGTTGAAAGGATCAGTGATTAAATATTTCCATTGATGGTGTTACTTATCTTTGTAAGGATAGAGATCCTCCCATAAAATATGTCCATAGTGGAAGTGTGGCCCTATTATATTTTCCTCAGTATGGGATGGTCATTCACCATCCATGATCAGATGATAACAACCAGTGAGTGTGATAGTGATTATGGTTTTTTGTGATAGATTTTTCCCTTTTGATAATAAGTGATCCCTGAGCAAGGTAGGATGATCTCATTCGTAGGAGGTTGCTAGGTACACAAGTCTAGATACCCTGAGAGGGGGGGGGGGGGGGTGAATCATTGTATGAAAAAATAAAACAATTACCCCTTTTGATCTTGTTTTGTTGTTATAAAAAACTATATTCTCTCTATCTTTTCCATTGCAGAGTAAGTGTAAGAACCCAGGTTTTTAGAATTGGTCAAAATCCCGACCCTGTTTAAGTTTTTGACAGGTTTCTGAGGAGAGTGGATTTAATGGGAAGTTTCTGGAAATTTCCAGACTACATGTCGTGTACTTTAAGTACACGCCGTGTATGTCTTGGCGAGTGGTTGACCGTATACTCACCGAGTACATGCCATGTGGGTGACCGTGTAGAGTTTTCATACTACGCGGCGTGTAGTTTTTAACACGCCGTGTAGACCGCCAACCATGTGAGGCCATACATGGCGTGTAGGCCATTGGCTGGGTAAGAACTAGGGACACACCGTGTTCCCTTTGGACACACCGTGTAGTCTAGCCGTGTATGAGGGATATACGTGGCGTGTGAGTATGTCGGTGAGGAAATGAAGAGGAACCCAGTACACGCTGTGTACCCAGAGGTACACGCTGTGTACTCATGTCGGAAGGTTTGGAAAGTAAGTCGGTGGAATCTTTCTATCTTATGAACAGTTAAATGAACCATACACGGCATGTAGTCCCAAATTACATGCCTTGTACTTTCTTTTTTTCACTTAAAACGGGCAATAGCCTTATTTTTGAGGCAGAACACCCCTCCTCCGCCCGGATACGCGAACCAGGCTGGCCGAACCCCTTTTACCTTCCCGATCGTCCGTCCGAGACCCATTTCGATCGCTGATTAGTGCGTTGGAACCCCCTCGGTAAGGCCTCGATTCCACTTTGGCCGTTTTTTCTGATTTTCCTTCTAGAACGAGTTATAGCCCTTTGAGTGGTTTTGAATCTTTTGTAGATTTACCATGTTTTAGACCGAGTTGGAGGGTGTTACCGGAGGAGTAGCATCGTGCGAGTCTCAGGTAGGTGGTGCATACTTCATTTTGTGTTTTCATGGTTGTTTGGGTGACACGGCTTCGGCGCGTTTTCAGGTATTTTTGAGTGGGACCCATTTTATCTTCTTTTGCATACTGAATTGTTTATGGGACCTCTGGGATGCCTTTGGGTATGCCCGGTTTCCAGTTTTGCGTGAGCGGGGCCGGGTGAGGGGCCGGGGCTCATCAGGGCATTTTGGTCAGGGAACACCAAAATGGTTTTAGTTGCAACATTATTGTGTTAAACTGTTAGTTTAAATTATTGCAGCCTGTTATAATTATTGAAGGCTTTTTAAGACCTCTGTGCTGGTATGGGACAACACCCGGTATAGTGCAATTCGACAGTTTAGTTGGTTTTTCCTGGTTATGTTTTATGGTCAAATATGTTATATATGCAATTGCTGAATTGCATCTGCTAGACCCTTTTTGGGTTGTGTTGTGCTTGACCCGATTACGCTTGAGTGATGCTGATCACAGGTTGGGGATTTTTCTGAGTTACTTTGGTTGGTTTTGACCACGGGATTTGGCATCATGGACGTCGGTCTGAGGCAGTACGACTGTCAAATTGGGCATGGCCTGAGATACTAGGGTGGCGATGCCATCGGACTTGAGCGACATGGTCACAGGGACACGAGGTGTCATATTATTTGGTGTCTTAGGACTATTTTTGGGTGATTACCGCTCACCGGGACTTGAGTAGTGTGCACACAGAGATACTCCGCGATGAGGTGGTTTTGACCACTCGTGTGGGTAGAGTCCCCCCCGTAGTTGCGGTTAGGTATTTTGGTTGGGGGTGCTTGCCATAGAAAGCCACATGGGAGGTGAGGAGCCTTCAGGAAAGGGGCGTGCCTTCAGGACATTGGTACTTGAGACATGAGGTGTTAGGAGGCACATGGTGCTGGGTTACTATTTTTGGGTGTGCCTTCGGGACGTCGGTACTTGAGACACGAGGTGTCAGGAGGCACATGGTGTCGGGTTACTATTTTGGGCATGCCTTCGGGACGTCGGTACTTGAGACACGAGGTGTTAGGAGGCACATGGTGCTGGGTTACTATTTTTGGGTGTTCCTTTGGGACGTCGGTACTTGAGACACGAGGTGTCAGGAGTCACATGGTGCCAGGTTACTATTTTGGGCGTGCCTTCGGGATGTTTGTACTTGAGACATGATGTGTCAGGTGGCACATGGTTCCGGGTTACACGACAGAGATTTCGGCATTGGCCGAAGCATGTCACACTCCATGGTGGCTGTTGAGCACCAGTGGAGTTTGTATTTATTTTTTCATCGTACTATTTACTACTATCATTGTAAATGCAAGACTACTTAAACACATATATTTGGTACGCACCGTTGGGTGGTATCCTACTGAGATTTTTCTCACACCCTACACGGGACCTTCGGGACACGTGTAGACTTTATGGATTTACGTGCAGGAAAGAGGCCAGCTTCAGGAGTTGGGCTGCGTTAGTTATTTCATGGAGATGGTATGGACCTTGAGGTCATTCCTAGCTAGGTTTACTTTGTGTTTTTTAATTTCTGTGTTGGCATGATTATTGTAGCTACTATTGGTTAGCCATTGGCGCCCCTTTTATATTCAGTTGTGTATGACCTGCTTTGGATGCATGAATGGTTCTTTACAGTAGTTGATTGTTGGCATGTTGTTCTGCTTACTTTCTGCTGCAGTTGTTTCCTATATTGCTTCCGCTGTATATTGTTATTGTATGTGCTTCCACTCTGTGGGTCTGGTTCGAGTCTGCTGAGTCTTACTTTCCGCTGCATCTTTACTGTTATACTCGGACTAGTACCCTTACTATGATCCTCCAAGAGGGTATAGCCTCCCCACTATACCTATTGAGACCCTCGCTTCTAGTCGGCATCCTTTGGCATTCGGGGAGGTGTGCCTAAGGTAGTAACACCCGTCCTGTTCGGCACTGTTTGGGTGGCTGGCCGGGTCTGGGACATTACAAAGTGGTATCAGAGGGGGTTCTTGATAGGGATATAGTAGCAGCATTTTACTGGCTACTAATGAGTTTGAGTCTTCTCGTTTCATTCTACTAGATTTACTATTTGGAATATGGTAGACTGGAGATAGGTTGTTGTTACTGGAACTGGGTTTCTAGCTTTTTCTTGGGTGCCTGAAGCCCCAGGTACGAGGGATGGACCTAGTTGTTGTGGGTGGGAATTGCTGTTTGATTTTGCTCAGATTACGGTTTATACGATTTCCACCTCGGTGGCTCACTTGATGTGTGATGTTGTTGATTGTGATATGTGACCCTTGACCTGGTGTGGTAATGAAGAATTGGACCTTGTCCCGTTATGGAAAGGCTTGTTGCTTGGCTTTTGATAGGCACATTTCTAGGGTATTTCAATTTCATAATTACACGTATGCTTTGTGAAGTGATAATACCATGTGAATAAAATAAATCAATTTCCATGCTTTATCTACTTTGAAATGTAAAATGGTGAAATTCCTTATAGAATTGCTAGTTGTTGCAATGCGAATCCCATGCTTTATTTTTTTTTGTAGAATTGCATGTGGCAAGGTTTTGGGTCTGACTCTTATGAGAGCAGGCATGTACTATGACTGAGGCAGTGTATATGTCAGGATTGGGCGACTCTGTCGTCGGTTTGAGGAAATGTGAGTTGTCGGGACGGGCATGACCCGAGGTACTTGTGATACTTGGCTCTGTTGAGGGCGGGTAAGGAGGCCATGAGGCCGGGATGCCATGGGGAATAGGTTACAGTGAGGGGGAGTAAGGGTAGTTTTTATGCACTGCCTTTTACTTCTTTCCTTATCTGTGTAGAATATATATTGTTATATATATGTATGGGATGTCTGACCATTTATGGTATTCAGCGGGTTACTCTTTCACGGCTCGATGGAGCGTCAGGAAGGAGATGATACAGTGCCGTAGGACCAGGTTCAGACTTCGGTACAGGCTGAGCACGAGCCGCAGGTACAGGCTCAGGGACAGGAACAGGTTCAGGATCCAGTGCAGGCAGGACAGCAGCAGGGTTTGGCATCGTTCAGGCCGTGGCTTGACGAGCAGCTCCGAGCTAGCCTGGTATGCGTCTTGCAGGGTCTTGACGGAGGCGTGTAGGGTACAGAGCCTTCTATGGCATATCTGACGCGGGAGTTCCAGTCGTAGAACCTGCTGCTTTTTTAGGGTGAGGGTGGTCCGCAGGCAGATGATAATTGTATAGAGAGCATGCAGATGATCTTCGAGAAGCTCGAGACGCCTCCAGGGTGGAGGGTCAAGCTAGCGACGTACATGCTGAGAGGACCGGTGAAGCGTTGGTGGGACTTACAGGTTTAGGCTCGTAGACACGAGGGACTGGAATGACAGGACTTCGAGGGCAGGTTCTTTGAGCACTTCTACCCCGAGACACTGAGGGCAGAGAGAGCTCGGGAGTTCTTGAGTCTTCAGCAGGGGGACATGTCCGTCATGGACTATGCAGCTACTTTCACAGAGTTGTCTCACTTTGCACCTGGTATGGTGAGAGATGATGTAGCTAGGGTGAGGCGCTTCGAGGATGGCTTGAGACACGCCATTCGGGTCCAGGTGAACATTTTTAGGTTGGGTTCTTTCTCCGAGGCGGTGAATCAGGTGATTATAGACGAGGGAAACGAGAGGGAGAAATATCGCTTGGGCAGGACGACATCTTTAGATGACGGTTTGGACAGAAGGAAGTGAGGACGAGATGAGTTCCAGTAGGGCAGTCAGGCCAGGGATTCAGCTAGACCACCTCGTGGGAGTTCTTCAGTGATTTGCTTCCAGTGTGGACAGCCGGGACATGTTCAGGTGCAGTGCGACAGGCCTCTGAAGGAGTTCCGGGCATTTGGAAATGACAGGCATCTAGAGAGGTTTTGCAGGCAGCCTTCTCAGATAGCTGGCAGGCAGGGACCAGGACAGACTGCAGCGTTTGGAGTTGGTTCAGGTTCGGTACCCGGAGAGGGTAGTCGAGGTTCATCTATGCGCGGAGGCCGTGACAGAGACAGTGGGACCCAGCTCAGGGGTCAGTGGCCGGTGACTGGAGCAGCACCGCAGGGAGGTCAGGCATCAAGCAGCCGTGTTTCAGGCCAGGTGCACGCCGTGGAGCTGCCAGAGGCTAAGCAGGCCGGTGAGCCGGTGACAGTTAGAGGTACATCGCGGTGTGACCATGATATCCATGTTTCCTTTTTGGCATGACCTGTAGAGGTATGTCTGTTTTGAGTGCACGTGGTGCACATGATCTTTTTGGACTGACTAGATGCTATTCAGTGGGATTGGCACCATAACGGGTGCGTGATATATATATATATATATATATATATGTGTGTGTGTGTGTGTGTGTGTGTGTGTGTGTGTGTGTGAGGTTCCGTGGGCATCAGGGCATCGTGGATGCGGGTACATGAGGTGTCATGGGCATCAGGGCATCGTGGATGCAGGTTACTTGAGGTGCTAGGCACCAGGACCTCATAGAGGCGGACACCGATGCGGTGCAGGATACTTTGGGTGTCGGAGGTGACACAGGAGCACCAATGAGGTGCAGGGGTGACGATGTGTCACGGGAGGATTTTTTTTTCTGGAAAACAGGTTAGTAAACCCTGTTTGTTTTACGTTTTGTTGGGTTGAGACCGGGTAAGGCAATTCCTAAGGTGGGGAGCCCCTTGAGGAATTTGGCCGGAACCTTTGAGACCGGGGTAGTCCGGGTTGTTTAACTGGGGTGGGCATGTTCGATGCCATAACCTGGTTACGTTTGGTAGCTCGGGGACGAGCTATGTTAAGTTGGGGAGTTTGTATGAACCCGGGTTTTTAGAACAGGTCAAAATCCCAACCCTGTTTATGTTTTTGACAGGTTTCTGAGGAGACTGGATTTACTGGGAAGTTTCTGGAAATTTCCAGACTACACGCCGTGTACTTTAAGTACACACTGTGTATGTCTCGGCGAGGGGCCGACCGTGTACTCGCCGAGTACATGCTGTGCAGGTGACCATGTAGAGTTATCTTACTAAACAGCGTGTAGTTTTGAACACACCGTGTAGACCGCCAACCATGTGAGGCCATACATGGCGTGTAGGCCGTTGGCCGGGTAAGAACCAGGGACACGCCATGTTCCCTTTGGACACACCGTGTTCCCTCTGGACACGTCGTGTAGTCTAGCCGTGTATGAGGGATATACGTGGCATGTGAGTACATCGGTGAGGAAAGGAAGAGGAACCCAGTACATGCAGTGTACCCAGAGGTACACGCCGTGTACTCATGTCGGCAGGTTCGGAAAGTAAGTCGGCGGAATCTTTCCGTCTTATGAATAGTTAAATGAACCATACACGGTGTGTAGTCCCAAATTACATGCCGTGTACTTTCTTTTTTTGCTTAAAACAGGCATTAGCCTCGTTTTTGAGGCAGAACACCCCTCCTCCGCCCGGATACACGAACCAGGCCGGCTAAACCCCTTTTCCCTTCTCAATCGTCCGTCCGAGACCCATTTCGATCGCTGATTAGTGAGTTGGAACCCCCTCGGTAAGGCCTCGATTCCTCTTTGGCCGTTTTGTCTAATTTTCTTTCTAGAACGAGTTATAGCCCTCTGGGAGGTTTTGAATATTTTTTAGATTTACCGCGTTTTAGACCGAATTGGCGGGTGTTACCGGAGGAGTAGCATCGTGTGAGTCTCAGGTAGGTGTTTCATACCTCATTTTGTGTTTTCGTGGTTGTTTGGGTAATGTGTCTTCGGCGCGTTTTCGGGTATTTTTGAGCAGGAACCATTTTATCTGCTTTTGCATACTGAATTGTTTATAGGACCTTTGGGATGCCTTTGGGTATGCCCGGTTACATGTTTTTCAAGAGCGGGGCCAGGTGAGGGTCCGTGGCTCATCGGGGCATTTTGGTCGGGGAATGCCAAAATGGTTTTAGTTTCAATATTATTGTGTTAAACTGGTATTTTAAATTATTTTAGCCTGTTATAATTGTTGAAGGCTTTTAAGACCTCGGTGCTAGTATGGGACAACACCTGGTACAGTGCAATTTGACTGTTTAGTTGGTTTTTCCTGGTTATGTTTTCTGGTTAAATATGTTATATATGCAATTGCTGAATTGCATCTGCTGGACCCTTTTTGGGTTGTGATGGGCTTGGCCCGATTACGCTTGAGTGATGATGATCATAGGTTGGGGCTTTTCCCGAGTTACTTTGGGTGGTTTTGACCACGAGATTGGGCGTCATGGATGTCGGTCTGAGGCAGTACAACTGTCAGGTTGGGCATGGCCCGGGATACTAGGGTGGCGATGCCATCAGACTTGAGAGACATGGTCGCAGGGACACGAGGTGTCAGATGTTTTGGTGGCTTAGGACTATTTTTGGGTGATTACTGCTCACCGGGACTTGAGTAGTGTGCACACAGAGATACTCCGTGATGAGGTGGTTTTGATCATTGGGGTGGGTAGAGGCCCCCCCTGTAGTTGCGGTTAGGTATTTTGGTTGGGGGTGCTTGCTGTAGAAAGCCACGTGGGAGGAGAGGATCCTTTAGGAAAGGGGCGTGCCTTCAGGACATCGGTACTTCAGACACGAGTTTTCAGGAGGCACATGGTGCTGGGTTACTATTTGTGGGTGTGCCTTTGGGACGTCGGTACTTGAGACACGAGGTGTCAGGAGGCACATGGTGCCAGGTTACTATTTTGGGTGTGCCTTCGGGACGTCGGTACTTGAGACACGAGGTGTCAGGAGGCACATAGTGCTGGGTTACTATTTGTGGGCGTGCCTTCGGGACATCGGTACTTGAGACACGAGATGTCAGGAGGCACATGGTGCCGGGGTACTATTTTGGGCATGCCTTCGGGACGTCGGTACTTGAGACACGAGGTGTCAGGTGGCACATGGAGCCAGGTTACACGACAGAGATTCTGGCGTTGGCCGAAGAAGGTGACACTCCATGGTGGCTGTTAAGCACCAGTGGATTTTGTATTTATTTTTTCATCGTACTATTTACTACTTTCCTTGTAAATGCATGACTGCTTAAACACATATATTTGGTACGCACCGTTGGGTGGTCTCCTACTGAGATTTGTCTCACACCCTACACGGGCCCTTTTGGACACCTGTAGACTTTATGGATTTACGTGCAGGAAAGAGGCCAACTTCAGGAGCTGGGCTACATTAGTTATTGCATGGAGATGGTATGGACCTTGAGGTCATGCCTATCTGGGTTTACTTTGTGTTGTTTACTTTCTGTGTTGTCATGCTTATTGTAGCTATTGTTGGTTAGACATTGGCGCCCCTTTTATATTCAGTTGTGTATGAACTTCTTTGGATTCATGCTTGGTTGTTTACAGTATTTGATTGTTGGCATGTTGTTCTGCTTACTTTCCGCTGCAGTTGTTTCCTATATTGCTTCCGCTGTATATTGTTATTGTATGCGCTTCCACTATGCGGGTCTGGTTCGAGTCTGCTGAGTCTTACTTTCCACTGCATCTTTACTGTTATACTCGGACAAGTACCCTTACTATGATCCTCCGAGAGGGTATAGCCTCCCCACTATACCTATTCAGACCCTCGCTGCTAGTAGACATGCTTTGGCGTTCGGGGAGGTGCGCCTAAGGTAGTAACACCCGACCCGTTCGGCACTATTCGGGTGGCTGGCCAGGTCTGGGACGTTACAGTATGACTGAACCTCAAAGCATGCACAAGGCACAAAAATATTACTTAGTTCACCCTCATTGGGCTACGTCAAAAGAGCATACACTGACAATGTGCTGATGTACCAAATCTACTATACGTGCACTACTGTTTACAAGTTCGAAGTAGATTCACTATACCACCTGATTTAAAAACATTCACAATTTGAGAACTCACTAATCTCTCAACTGATGTGAGCTCACTACTTCTTCAGAAGATCCACTCATAGTTTATAAACCTGTAGGTATCTTCATTATCGCTAATGAATACATACACAATTTTAGATAGATGCTCTGTTGAAGTCCAAATTTATTCCACTAAAGAAATCCCCTTTTCCTCTAATCACTGGGAAAAAACCATTGGAAATACCTCCCCAAAGCACCCTACTTCGCGAAGATCCCAATTTCGCAAAGCTCAAACAAGCCTTCATGAAGTCCCTGCCTCTTCGCAATTAACACACCTTCACAGAGATCACTATTTCACAGGTAACACTGCTTCATAGAGCTCAAGACTTCTCAAAGAGAAAGCCTTTGAAAATCTTAGGCCTCTGTAGAGCTCAAGCTGTCACAAAGAGACTTCCTTCGCAAAGCGCACTGAGCCAGTGTGGAACACACCTCTTTTGTGGAGCTAGATTAGCTACCACAAAGCTCCTGTCTTTTGTGAAGAACACAACCTTCACAAAACACCTTAGTGATTTTAGAGAAACAAATGCTTCATAGAAAACTCTATAATTCTCTTGAGGGGGTTGATGCCGATTTACAGGTGATTCCACTGACCCTCGAACCTTCCCTGCATAGTCAGCGCCACTTCAGAACAATTCACGAAGCTCCAAAATTTCTGCCGAAATTCTCTCTAAGTCATGAAGCACCAGAAAAATAATTGTACTGTAGAGCTCATCATAATTTCAGAGAGTTCTGTAAATTCCTTTGAGCCTTCACCACGAATATCTACTCACAATTCCCTTCGTCATTGTAATTATCTTCAATGCTGCTGTTCGTGAAGCTCATCATAATCGTGAAAAACACCGTCAAAATTTTTCATGTCTTCATGAAATCCACATCAAGATGCCCATCATCGTGAAATGCAGGCCTTTTACATATTTTGATGATATCTTCAAGAAAATCCACATTTCGCGATGCTCACCAAATTCAAAATTTTGGACCCCAAAATTTTGGCAAACACTAGAAAACAACGCCACCTTGTATCTGTTCTTTTTGTACTGCCTCCAGATTATCCATTACTTTTTCATGGTTATTTTTCAACATTAAATGTCAAAAATATATCTGGAGCTCAACAATTCAATATGGAGACAAGCATTTTCAACAAACAAAACCAACCAAAAAATGCTGCAATGTTACCTTAAGGGATTTTTTCCCAACAATATCCCCTTTGGGTCTGTTGACAACTCTTCTCAAAACAATTCTATGCACTTTGATACCTCATTGAAGCTCCTTTCATAATCTACCACCACTCTACTCTTGCGATTAAGATCATGACTAATGATTCACCAACCACATACTTTAATCCCACATGATCAATTCTCGGCGTGAGAAACATGAGTTGTATAGGAAGTTCATCAATGAATCACTTCATTTCTAACCCCAATTGTTGATACCAAACTGATACAAATTTATGATCACCAGAAACCTTCGGATACTATTCGAATGCCACTCTTCTACTTTTATCACGATCTTTAGCTATCGTGATATCAATTTATTGATCGATCACTTCTAGCATCATCAGATTTAATACTCTCCCCTTATTTCATTGCTCCCCTATCTTGCTACTCCACCTGTCAGCTTCTCCATGTATAATTTACTAAGATATTTTCTACCTTCATTAGACATAATTTATCCCCCTTTAGGAGTCACTATTTCTACCTCTTTTTCAATGAACGCAAAGTTCACTCCTCTATGGTCTGAGACTTTGGAAAGAACATAGATTATCACATTAAAGAAAAATGAACCATTCCTCAGGGATTGGGGGGGGGGTTCCCACATCCACACATTTTCAAGTTAGGGAGGTCGACTAAACTCCCGGAGCCAGTCGATGCCTCTCAAAATATTTCTTTTCTAAGGCCTTTGTCATAATGTCTACAACCTGTAGTTCTGTAGGCACATACTCCAACTTCACAATTCACTGCTCAACCTTATCCTTGATAAAATGATACTTTATCTCAATGTGATTTTTTACTTGAGTGATGGATGATATTTTTGCTGATATTTATAGCACTTGAGTTATCGCACTATATTCCTATCAAATAATTGACTTTAACTCCCATATCATCAAACTGCTGCTTCATCCAAAATAATTGTGTGCATGCTTGAGTGGTGGCAATATACTCAGCTTTTGTTGTTACCAATGAAATGAAATATTTCTTCTTTCTTAGACAAGAAATACACAAACCACCAAGATAGAAAGAACCCCCTGACATTGATTTCCTATCATCCACTAAACCGGCCCATTCTACATCTGTATATCCCAACAACTAATGATGAGATTTTTCATTATATATCAAGCCTAAATACACATTTATTTTTTTATAATGAAGTATTATTTCAAATCATGTGTATTTCCTTGGGGTTTATTTTATATCACTCTTCTTGGCATGTGGAGAAAACAGTGTCAGGTCTTGTCATAGTTAGGTATAAAAAACTTTCAATAATATTCCTGTATTCAGTTATATTAACTGCCTTCCCATCAGCATATTTTGATAATTTCATAAAGGTAGCAACCAAAGTCTTCATCTCCGTGTAATTTTCCATTATAAAACTTCTTATAACATCCTTTTCGTATTTGGATTGAGAAATGAAGATTTCATTCCTTCCTTGTGACACCTGTAAACCAAAGAAAAATTTCAGCTCTCCAATAATTGATATTTCAAACTCACTTTTCTTGAATTCATAAAACTATCTGAACTGAGATTCATCTGATCCACCTAATATTATTTTATCAACATAAACCAGCACCATCATTCTTTGATTACTATTGTTGTTGAAATATAGATTGTAATCAAATCTACAGTGCTGGAAACCAAGCTTCTTTAAATAATGATCAATCCTTGAATACCATGCTCTTGGTTCTTGTTTCATCCCATATAAAACCTTCTTTAGCAGACACACATTTTTATCATCCTCATGAATGAGAAAACCATCTAGATACTTGATATACACTTATTCCACAAGAACCCTTTCAAAAATGTAGATTTGACGACCATCTGGAAAACTTTGAAGTTCTATTACACTGTAATGACTAGGAATAATCTTATTGTCTATAGCCTTGCAACCAATGAAAATGTCTCGTCAACACATATTAATTCTATCTAGGAGTATCCTTTTTACACTAGTCATGCTTTGTTTTGAATAACTATGCCATCTTTATTCATCTTGTTGTGATCGAACCATTTAGTCCCGATGACATTATTATTTGCTGGACTCAAAAAAATCTCCCACGTCTGATTCTTCTCAATCTCATCTAGACCATAATTCATATCCCAAACATAGTTTTAATCTTCTGCTGCATTAGAAATGATTTTAGGATCTACCTGAGATACAAAATATGTTTACTATAGTGATTTCATTCATCTTGTCTGAACTGGAGCTGACTAATCACCAATGATATTCTACCTATCTATTTCAGCTTAAATCCTTGGATTTTGTGCAAATATAGATTTTTCTTCCTCATGCTCATCATCAGTATATTCTTTTGAATTAGCATGATCCACTTCTGTTCCCCCTTCATTTCTTTCCACCTCATTGATTTCATTAGGAAATTTTTCACTGTGTTGTTGAATTCTTTATTCATTCTCAACTACAGTGACATCATTGCTCTCAATTAATTTTCCTAGACTTTTGTTAAAGAATTTATATGTGTTGCTTTTTATTGATTAGCCAAGGATTATCCCCTCATCTCCATGTGACTAAAATTTCCTATGTTTTTCCTTATTGAGAATGAAGCACTTACTTATAAAGACTCAAAATTATTCCACTATTGGATTATTTCCATACCACATCTCATATGAAGTCTTTCCTTCCTTCGGACACAACAAAGCTCTGTTAGAAATTTAGACCGATGTCAACACTTCTTCCTTCCAGAAACTATTTGGTATGTCTATTTATATAATAATAATTCTATCCATGTTGTTGGTGATCTGATTTATCTTCTCAAACAATCCATTTTGTTAGGGAGTTCTTACTGAGGAAACATGATGCATTATCCCATGTTTCTTGAGATAGTCTTCCACATGACTGTTTGTGAATTCCGTACCATTGTCAATATGAAACTTCAGAATTTTCTATCCAATCATCCTTTCTCACTCCCTCCAGTACTATTTTAAGTAGCTGAACACATCAGACTTATGGGGAATTACAAATACCCATGCCATTCTTCTATTGTCATCAATTAAAATAATGTAGTACCTCTTTCTGTCTATTTCTTTTGGTGTGATAGGCCCACAAACATCAACATGCACTAATTCGAGCACTCTCATTGAATTGTTTTCCTTTACCTTATACATATTTCTGATGAGCTTACCTTTTTATCATGTATCGCACATATGTGTATGATCCCGTGATAGCTTAGGGAGGTCTCTAGATGCATAACACTTTACGAAATCTTCCAGGGATAGCTGGCATAGATGACCAAGTCATTTATGCCACAACTTGTTTTCTTCCTCTCGGGATAAAAAGCACATATATTCTTCTCCACTCACCAAGTACAGATTCACTTTTGTCCTTTTTCCTTATAGAATCACTATACCATATCTTCCCTTTAAAACACACATCTTCATGGTATACCGTACAGAATTACCTAAGTCACATAGTTGACTGAAGCTGAGAAAATTGTGACTCAGACATTCTAAAACCAAAAAATCATAACGTCTTATTTTTTTCCCCCAAACCTATCCTTTCCCAATTTAATTATCTTTAGGCATTCATCATTTCCAAAATTGACAACTCTTTCTTTATCATATTTTATTACTATAACCAAAACTTTGTTTCCTATCATGTGATACATACAACCACTATCAAGGATCTACACATCAGAACGGTCTAATGCTTTAATTGAAATTTCAGAAACCACTTCATTCTCTACTATCTTCTTCTTGGTCCATATTTTTGTCTTCACAATCAGTATATATTGATACTTCTGATACTTCTTAGAGTATGATGGACCGTATTCATCTGGAAAAGATAAAAATCTATTTTTCATCTTCAACTCACTTTTTGTTTCATTGATATGTTGCTTGCAAACATTTTTATTCTTCTTTGGAACATTCCTTTGTATGGTCGATGTACAATATCTAGCCATGTACCCAAATCCTCCACACCAAAAATAGTTTCCTTAGAAATATTTTCTAGAGAACCATTATCTATTTAGCTGCCACCTCTGTTCTTGTGTCCTTCGATATCTTCTAGCTATAGAACACACATTTTGTGAGTGTCCCATCTTTCCACAACAATAATACCTAATGAAAGGAATATTATTGCATGTCACTTCAATACTACCAATATTTCCTTCAGTTCCATGAATTTTATGATTCTTCTTTGTACCAACATCAATTTTCATTACTTGAACATGTTATTACAGTCTAACTTCATCCCTATCTTCTTT
The DNA here is from genome assembly GCA_963277665.1 of Viscum album. Classification (NCBI taxonomy): domain Eukaryota; kingdom Viridiplantae; phylum Streptophyta; class Magnoliopsida; order Santalales; family Viscaceae; genus Viscum; species Viscum album. The sequence continues at coordinate 718,660,579 of OY728125.1, read as the reverse complement.
CTATTTCTGATCGATCCCTAAATCATCCATAACATCTGAGTTTGATTGCTTCTTATTTCCTACTGAACTACTAGGCTCATCTCTCATATTTTTAGTCTTCTAAATGATCTGATTTCCTGATAACATGGTGGGAATCAGATGTTTTTCTTGGTCATTTACCCATTTTCGCATACTGACAACTTATCCTTCAAGTTCATCGATACACTTGATTTTGTCTTTCATTGGGTTATTCAAGGCATCAATCTCCCTTTTCTTTTCTTCAAACATGATTTTATACTCACTAACCGATTCTGAGTCCTATAATGTTGATGATTTGAGTCTTTCAATTTCTTTAATCAACTCAGACTTCTTTTCTTCTTTCTACTGCATATAGAGTTTGGCTTCATGAGAAAATTTGTTGGCCTTCTTTGTTTTAGCTATCCAAACTTCTATCTCTTTAAGAGAATCCTCTAAGTCATCTTGAATATAAACTCTTCCTTCAAATTATTATTCTTCATCAATATTAGTTTCTTTATTTTTCTTATTAATACCAACAACTTCCACCATAGAATTTTATCTACTATCATTGCGATTCTCCATCTCTTCAACCTCATCAACCTTACACTCATCCGAGCTGTCACATTCTTGTGAAAGGCAATTTTTCTTCTTAAAGAAATTTCTCTTGAAATATTTCTTACCTTTGACATAAGCTGAAGAATTATACTTGGTAATTTCAACTTCATTGACATCATCATCGTCTGTGAACTTTTTGGGACACCTTGTTGCAATATGACCAACCTTTCCACATTGAAAATAAGCCTGTGGTAGTTTCCCCTTGAAATTTCCTTTTTCTCTTTTCAAATTTGAAGAATGAAATGAAATCACCTCATCTATATCTTCATCCTCTTGAGAATATTCAATGGTGAGATTCTTCATGGCCTTGAATTCCTCCTCTATAGATTTCCCCTTTTCCACAGCATCATTGTCATTATTTCACGTTTCATATTCTACAAGGGTACTGTTTAAGTTATCCAATGCCATCTCTTTAGGATCATTGTCTTTTAATACTGAAATCTTTGGAATGAAATGAGGTGGTTGCTTCCTCATGATTCACATCACAATATTTATGTCTTCAATAACTTCACCAAGACCTCTCAAGTCTTCCAGTAAAACATTTTCCCTTTCATAGAATGCATCAACAGACTCATTCGGTCTCATTCTAAGATCTTCAGTCTTGTTCCACAACACTTATAGCTTCACTTATCTGACCTCTATATCTCCTTCATATATATTCAATAGATTTTTCCACATGGAAAGTTTGGTTTTCATGAAATCACCTTCGTATAGATAGCATTGTATAGGGATCCTCCTAAAGTATTGTTCCCCTTGGCGTTAGCATCGAATTCTCTTTGCTCGACTTCTGATGACGCACCACTATTCTTATCTTCTATTATACCATGAATTGCTAAAGTGAACACATCCATTCCAAATGATCGGAAGTACTATTGAATCTGATTCATCCATAACTAAAAATTATTCCCATCAAAGATCGTAATCCCTTTATGATTGGTGATCTCTATTTGAGAGAAAGACATGGATTTCAACCGTTCCAATTGATACCAATTTTTAGGTACACAAGGAAAGATACCCTGAGAGGTGGGGGTGGGGGTGAATGAATTTATGAAAAATTAAAACAATTTCCCCTTTTGATATTGTTTTTTTGTTAGAAAAACTCTCTTCTCTCTCTCCTTTCTATTGCAAAGTATGAATGAATCTTAAAGAATGCACATAACACAAGAATTTTACATGGTTCACCCTCACTGGGATACATCCAAGGATTATACACCAGTGATGTGATGATGTACCAAATCTACTATAATCATACCACTGTTTACAAGTTCGTAGCAAAATAACTTTCCTTAATAGTTTTCAACTATTCACAATTTCAGAACTCCCTGCTCTCTCAACTAAAGTGATCTCACTAATTTTTCAAAAGATCCACTCATTGTTTATAGAACTGTAGGTATCTTCATTATCACTAATGAATACATACTCAATTATAGATAGATTATATGTTGATGTCCAAATTTCATCCATTGATGAATACCCCTTTACCTCTGATCACTGGGAGAAAACCTTTGGAAAAGCCTTTTCAAATCCCCCTACTTCACGAAGTTTCTGATTTCGTGAAGCTCAAACAAGCCTTCAAAAAGTACCTACCTTTTCACAAAGCACACACCTTAACAAGTCTCATTGTTTCACAGAGCACACTCCTCCGCAGAGCTCAAGACTTCACAAAGAGAAAGCCTTCGTAATTCTTAGCCCGCCAAAGAGCTCAAGATGTTGCAAATATAATTCCTTCATGAAGCTCACTGAGACAACATGGAACACACCTCTTTCACAGAGCTAGATTAGCTTCCATTAAGCTCATGTCTTTTGCGAAAGACACTGCCTTTGTGAACCTCCTTCGTGATTTGAGAGCAACAACTTTTTCTTGGAAAACTCTTTAATTATCTTGAGGGTTTCGAGGCCTATGTATAGACGATTCCACTGACCCTCGAACCTTCCACATATAGTCAGCTCCACGTCATATAAAATTAAAAAGCTCTAAAATTTCCTCCAAAATTATCTCTAAATCACGAAGGACCAGAAATTTCTTTGGATTATGGATCTCATCGTAGTTGCAGATCATTCCCTCAATTCCTTCGCACCATTATTGTGAAGCTCCACTCACAATGCCCTTCTCCATCACAATGCTCTTCAACACTGCTGTTCGTGAAGCTCATCATAATCGCGAAGAACACCATCAACTTTCTTTATGCCTTCATGAGATCCACATAAAGAATCCCATCTTCATAAAAGTCCTGACTTTTTCCATATTTTGGCGAGATCTTCAAGAAAATCCACATTTCGTGATGCTCACCAAATTCCAAATTTTGGCCCCCAAAAATTTGGTAAACATCGGAAAATAGTACCACATTGTATCTGCTATTTTTGTACCACCTCCAGACCATCCATTCCTTTATCATGGTTCATTTTCAACATTAAATGTCAAAAAAATCTTTGGATATTGACAATTCACCATGGAAACCTTCATTTTCAACAAACACAAACAACCCAAAATGCTGCAATGTTACCTTTAGGGGTTTTTCCCCAACAATGGTTATATCCACTTACTTATCAATTGGATAGTATTACATTTGGATTAGTAAAGTCTATGATCTTTTAGTTTCCTATTATAGGGGATGATTATGAGAGAATATTTCTTGAGAACATGATCGGTTTACCTAACCATCACGAGTTTAATTTTTCTATGATCTTGTACCAGGGATGACCACATATCTAAACTAGTATATCAGATGGCCCCATTTAGTTGTGAGAGTTGGTGGTGTGGTTGTAGGAGTTTGTAGATAGGGGTATTTATAAGTCATAGTGTGTTTTCATGGTAATACCTATGTTGTTATTCTAAAAGTTAGACGAGAGCTTGAGATTAGGTGTGGATAAAAATCACCTGAGTTAAGAGAATATTTGGGAGGAGTATCCACCCTTGGTAATCAATGAGATGTTATCCTAGTGGATGAAGTTGAAGTGGATCTTAGAGTTTGACCTCAGGATGGGTTTTCACCAACTCCATTTCAAGAGGAAGGTGTATCGAGGGTGGATTTATAGATATTTGATGTTTTGTTTGAGTTCATGGTGATACCCTTTGGCATTTGTAATTAAAAAATACTGTTTTAATGTTTTATGAAACAAATCCTTAACCTTTTTGGAATCAGTTTGTGGTAGTATTTTAGGAAGATACTCTCATGTACTCAGTATTAGAGTTGGAGCTTGTCAGACACATGATGATGGTATTAGACATGCTTCGGGGGAGCTAGTTGTATGGTAGCTCTTGTAGATCCAATTCTAGATTTGAAGTTTCTCTTCTTGGGATATGTATTATAAAAAATGGGAGTGACCATGGACCCTTTATAGGATGAAGAAAAATGAGATTGAAGGCTACCCAGGGTGTGTCCATGGAAGCTGATTCCCAAAACGAGGTTTTCTATTAGCTATTTTTGAGTGAGATGATAAAATAATGGACCTCTTTCTAGTTTAACTTTTTTGGGTGAGGATGGTGGAGTGTACCTATAGTTGATAGTTATTATCCCTTCAATTATTTAGAGAATTAGGGAGGTACCACTTGTGGATATATATTGGGATACCTTTCATGATCAAATATCCTCTAGATATGTTTTTGATGGATTCCCTGAAGTCAGGGAGTATAAAATCATTATTCAATGATGGTTGGTGGAATTAGGCATACTGTATGAAATGGTGTTGATGAGGTTATTTTCCCTTAGTAGAACACCTATGAGAAGGGTGGTGGTACTGAGATCCTTTTTCCAGTATTAAGGTAAATCTCTAAGGATCTTAGGCCATTTTTATAGTTACTATGTCAGGTTATAGAGGAGGTATAATGCTTGATCCTGTTAGTTTTATTAGACCTGTTTCTTGTGTTCTCCACATGTTTCATCTGAGGAGTTTTGTGCACGAATCATTTCATGATATCTACATACGTATGTAAGACTTTGAGAGTGGATTTTCCTTTTTTAAAGTATTTGGAAGTAATGATGACTATAAGAGAAATACCCTTAATGGGTATCTGTTTTAATTATTTAAGGGTTTCTGGGTAAAATAAGAAACCATCATGGGAGATTGTGGGAGTGGGAGACTTAGTTGAGAGCTCAACATCCCAACTTTTTTTCTTAGTTTGTGATTTTTAGGGATGAAAATATTTGAATAAGAGGATAATTTCTAGAATATTTTTTTATTGTATGGATTTAAAATACTTCTAGTAATATTTTGGGATCTAGGAACTAAGACGACTTGTTATTCAGAGGCATGGTGAGCTAAAAATTAATTTTATAAAAATATTTAATATATTTAATATCTTGCATACACAGTTTTTTTTCATAAATAATGGAATATATCTTGAAAAGAGTATCATATTGGAAATATAAGACCATGGTTCAGTCTGGAACATGGGGTTTTCCATTGGTGTGACCTAAGGTTGGTCGACATCGGATTCTTGATTTAGACAACCATTGGTGTGTATGTTTAATTAAAATAAATAAAAAAATAATTTATTTGTTTTAATAAATGACCTAATTAATATCCTCTATAAGTTCCATTTTATGAATGTTTTACAAGGGTTATACTCGTAACCCTTTCTTAATATAATAGGAGGAGGATATCATTTTTCATTGCTGGATTGGGATCAATGAATGATAGACAATCGAATTGAGGATAATCTTGAGAGGAACAATGAATGTAGTAGGATCATAACCTTCATAACTAGTATATGTGTTCTTCCTGAAGGATTGATCTATTGTATAGGTAAGTCTTATCAATTTTGGTTTTACCCATTTTGATTAAAAAATTTAGCATGGATTCATATATGCTTTTATTGACCTGCGACTATCTTCCCTTCGCATGAGTCCATTTAAAAATTTAATTTCTTTAAATCAATTATTTATTTTGTCATGCCATGATATCACCCATGATTTTTGACCTATAGATCATTGACCATGATTGCATTGGAAAATGATGATTTTCTCCTTTGTGTTATGTTCTTTCCCCCTCTGTTCATGGTGTTCTTCATCTCTAATGTGTTGACCGGTGATTCCATGATATCTTTGAGTACTGATAATTGTGTGTTCATTATTTGCCACAACAGATCCTAGTTAAGAATTTAAATTTGGATTTTGGAGATTCAACGGGGGGGGGGGTGTTTATTACAAAGAAAACCTTATATTGGATCAGGTACTGGTTGTTTATGATACATATTGAGCGAAACTCTCCATAGGTGCAATGATTTATGTTTCTGAGCAACGAGTAGCCAAAATCTTTCCATTGATGATGAAGAAATCTGATTAAGGTGCAGATGGAAGTGTTCTCGTGACTCGAGACATGTGGGTGTGTTTTTATTATTTATAATAATAATAAATTTTAACATCTAATAATAATAACAATAATAACATTAGAGGTGTGTCAATAATAATAATAATAATAATAATGTTGATTTATTTAATAAAATCAATTAAAGGTGGAGGAGTCACCCCTTTCACATTATTATTATTATTATAATTTTATTCTAGATAGAGGGGCCACCAAATTTGGTGGAGGGGTTATGTGGTGTGTGTGAAATGGTTTGGGAGGGGGGATTGGATATGAATACCTCCCATTTTTTTTATAAAGATCAATAAAAAATTAATATAAAATATTATTATTATTATTATTGTTATGAAATCCAATTTTAGTTTTAACTTCTTTATGTGACCTAAGAATGATGAACTGTTTGTGACAATGTGACCTTGTATTTGTGACTGTCAATTCAAAAACAATTTTGGATAACTTTTTAGGCTCATGGAATAGGTCCAAAGATCACCCAATAATAATAATAATAATAATAATAATAATAATAATAATAATATTATTATTATTAGTATTATTATTACAAAATCTTCTATGTGATTTATCTTCTCCATATTGTGTTAGAATTACAGACTATCTGTGGAATTATGACCCTAATATTTATGAAGACATTTCAAGACCAATATCATGTACTTAATTCAGGTTCATGTATCGGGCCAAAGACATGTTGTTTGTGCGTGATGCAGTGAAATTATTTTTTTTCACAGTGTCTAATTTGGGCTAGTGAATATCCTATACCTAGTGTTTTTTCCATGAGTATGACAATGGTGTGATTATTTTTTCCTTTCATGGAAATTTGAAATGAAATATCAGTGGTTGATGACTTCACTTATCAGACTCATAATAAACCTCATGCATTCATCAAGATTTTATCCAGACACACTATGTACTCTAGGAGTACACGAGCATGCCTTGGGGTACACAAACATGATTCGATACCCAGACACTTATATGTATAGGTATAGGTATTGGAGTGGGACTACATGTCATGAATAACCCCCTACATACTATAAATTTCTTAAGAATCTTCTATATATTGAATCTCTTTTATTTGGACACATATTTTGGCCCACTAGTGGCCTATCATGAGTGTTTTTCCCTGTGCAATGAAATGGTGGAATTCATAGGGGATCTTGAGATATGATCTGATATTTTTAGAGTGTTACACATCTTTTTTAAGTTCTCAATTATGATAAAGATTGGGTTGGGTCATTAGAGAGTGGATAGGGTTGTAAAACCACTTGTCATACTAGGGCATGGGTCCCCCAGACACCTCTATCCATAGAGTGTAACCCTCCTTGTATGTCAGGGCATGGGTCCTCAATCCATAGAGTGGAACCCTTCTGTTATGTTTGGGAGTGGGTTCTCTATCCATATAGTGGAACCATAATACCGTGTCAGGTCATGGTTCTTATATCTATAGAGTGGTACCCTTCTTATTTTTCACGGAATGGGTCCTCTATCTACAGATCGGAACCCTCATGCTATTTCAGTGCATGGGTCCTCTATACATATAGTGGAACCCTCCTGATTTTTCAGATAATGGGTCCTCTATCCACTAAGAAGAACCCTAATTCTATGTTAGGGAATGGGTTATCTATTCATAGATTAGAACCCTTTGGTTACTTATTTGGATAGACAAAATATATTTCAGGAATTTGAGATGGTCCATTTTTAGAGTTGCAGGAAGAATCATTATTCTAAGCTTGGCTGTTGATATGGAGATCACATTTCTGTCCCATTTGGGTTTCCTTTTTGAGAATATATAGGTTTTTCAATATAATTTTTGCCTTATTACTTATTGATATAATTTCATTTCAATGAGATGACTACATTAATATTGTCTTCTATTTCTCTCTCTTCAGTTTTGGGGTGTCTTACTGGGTATGTATATACTCACCCCTATATGGGATCTTCCCACATGTGACTTTTCTTATATAGATTATGGATAGGTTAGTGGTGATTTCAGAGTATCATCAGGATACTTGGGTGTATTTGACTGTGTATAGTTTTCAAGTCTTTGATATTAGGTGTTAAGATCCCTCATCTTTCTTTCTTTTCCAATTATTATTATATTATGACATATTTTTTGGTTGGGTACGTATTTTTCCCTATTAATTTTCATAATATGCTTTCATAATTGTTTGTATTACCTAGAGGTTATTACATGCATGAATTTTACTCTAGATGTTGTTTTATTTTATCATTATTACTCCACACATCTACATGGAAATTGTTGGGTGCATGTATACACGTACATAAAGAAAAGGTATCCATTTTAGTTATACCTTTCAGTGCTTTTCACCGGTCCTTATCTTATGGAGGCAGACTTGGGGTAGTTGCAGCTTGGCCTTCCACTAGCCACGTGGTCCCTATTTGTTCAGGCTATGACATAGGTCTAATGTTAAGATTCCATTAAATGATGTTTTGACTTTAAAAAAAGGGGTTTAAATATTTTAATAGAATTTTTATTTTCGATTACTTTTTTTAAAATGATTATAATTTTTTTAAAGGACTGGTTTATAAAAGGGGGATTTCACTCACTTCTGAAATTATTTTTAGATTATGGGTTTTAGGGTGTTTTTAAATATCCTTTAAAATGAAAATTCATGTCTTTTTTGGATAGTTCTATGCATCATTTTTTTCCTCTGAAAGTAGTATATTTGTTTTTGAAGGTGATTTTTTGAAAATGGGTGGATTTCCAAATGATATTTTGAAAAAATGATTTAATGTGGAATTTAAAAATATTTTCAAGGACTAATTTTAATGTGTCATTTAAAATGATATTTAATATGACTTTAATAATTAGGAATGTGGCTTAGTATTATGAGAAGTGTTTTTTAAAAGGCCTCTTTAGAACTTTATGAAATAGTTTTCAAAATGTGTGCATAAATTTTTTTGAATCGTTTGATGAATTTTCTTGTTATGGATTGTGATACTATGAGAAATGTTTTATATTTATATACATATATAATATTTTTTTCTTGAATATGGGATTGGTACAGCTACTTGTGAAGGTGTAGAACGTGAGGTGTGGGTTATTTTCAAATGCTTTATATTTGATGCATGTGTTTCCTAATTTTTCACCTCTATCATTTAATTTTCATGGAAGACCTAGGATATATTAGATGGATAGTGTAAGGGAAATCCCTAGTTGATATAGTGGGATGAATAAGGGTTTTTTTAGATACTCCCTGATGGTTAGACCAAAAGGATCAATAAACCTTTATACTAGATTTCTTTTAATCCTTATGAATATAGGCATTCAAAGTATTTTACTTATAATATATTTCAATGATACTTCTAGGTATATGATAAGTAAAGTAGTTTCAACCTACGTTCCTCGAATCTAGTGAAGGTATTTTATTACTAGATATTTGGAACAATTCCTATAACACTAAATCCATTTCAATACTCTGGGGTTTCATTTTATGATCCTTTTGTATTCCCCTAGATTTATTAATTATCATGGAACCATTATTTGATTGTGTTATTGGATTGATATTCCTTTTATTTTGGGGTCATTTGTATGGTTTATGCATAACCTTATGTGTTGTTATTTACTTTCAAATGGGTAATTTTATAAATGGGTTGGAAGTGTGATTCAAAAGAGGGAAATGATTTTAATTTATTTAAGAGTTTAAAATAATGTATTTACATAACAGTTTTTTTATGAAAATGGAATTCTCATGAGATGTTTGGAAATGAGTAAAAGGTGTTTTGGTTTGTTTTAAATGGTTTCAAGGTCCCTTTATTTTTTTTAAATTTTTAATTCAAAATGTTCATCTCTCATTGTATTTATTTTACAAAAGTTTATTTGTTTTAAAATGTGTACATAGATTGGTTTTAAAATCATAAAAAACCTACTTCATAACTTTTATTTTAAAATAGACCTTTATAAATTATTTTACTATGGTTTTTCCATATTTTTATTAGGTTTTAGTGTCGATGTAGTGATTTTGTGATCACACATATTATATCTTAGTTGCAGGTTCCTGGTTCTCCTTCAAAACAATAGTTGAGCATTGATTGATTGAGGTATAAATGTTTTGTCATTTATTTAATTTTATCAGATAAAATAGTTAGGTTTTTATTTTTTTCTGCAAATGGAGTTTAACATTATTGGTGGGATGCCAGGAGGGTATTGGGGGAAAATAAAATTTTATTTGTAGTGGAGGGAGACTGGGGAATATAAGGATTGTTTATTTACTTGTATTTACTATTATATTATCGATTTTTTTGTTTCTATCCATTTGTTTTGGTGTAGAAATCCAAAGTATATATGAGTGAATCCCATTTTTTATATTTATGCTATAAAATTTACATTTATTATTGGAATAATACATTCAAAAATCTATTCCTATGTTTCCCAAGAACCATTTCTTATCCTATGGGGATCAAGAACTCCCTTTATTCTAGTAACGAGATAATTCAGGAATCTATCAGATGAATGAACCGGGAAGATTCATTAAAAATGATATCATAGGTTGTGTATTTTAGCTATAGTATTTTAATACTTTTTAATTCCATTTAATATTTACGGTTTAATAGTAAGATCAAGTTATAACGGGTTATTAGATCTCAGGAGGTAGGAGTGGGACAATTCTAAATAGATCCGGCCTACCTTGAAGCTTTAGTTTCTATGGGAAGTGAGATTTGAATATTAAGTTAAATATTATTTTGGTTTTACTAATGATTATTTATTGATCCTCACTATCATAGTGTGATGTTCCTTAGGATATAGGTTATATTTTGTGATGGAAACAGAAGATATTTCAGTGGTGTGAGGATGGTTTGCAAGACCTGATAAACTATAGAAATAGCCAAACAATTGTTCTTGAAAACTCTTAGGAATTATTGTGTGGCTTGCCTATGGGATATCAAACCATGAGGTTGAGTAAAGAATATTACCAAATCCCATTGGGTTTGTTTCTTATATGGATCTTACAAGATTCTCAATGGTGGAGGATAAGTCATGGTGGTTCTTGTGATATGTTAATGATGTGGATTGGGTTTTGATGGATTTTGATGTGACACTTTTTAGTGTGGTTTGGGTGTGAAACGGTTTTTTAATAAAAGGTAATTTCTTGGTAAATGGTTATTTGTGGTGTAAACATATGTCTTAGTGATTGTTTATAAGTTAAAGTTTTTTTTTCTAGAAATGTTTTGGGAATTTTTGTTTTAAATTGGTTGAATTGGTTTTTCAAAAAATTCATTGGTTTTAAAACCCGTGTGTTTTTTTATTGAAAAATAGATTTTATAAATTTAATGAAAATTAGGCTATAATTTTTTTTTGAAATGTTTTATAGATTTAGCTTTGAGAAGCTCAGGTGGTTTTCAAAAACGAGTAAAAATGTTTTAGAAATTTTCCTTAGTGAATTTTGTTATTTTAAAAGCATATGTATTTTTAGAAAATAGTTTTTATTCCCTTGGGAATGTAGTGGTTTTTAAATATTGGATATGGGATTGTAAGTTGACTATTTTGGTTGTGTTTCTTTATTTTTTTGTCCCTTTATTTTTGGTGGGGATAGTTGGATGATTTAGGAAATATTTCTAGGTGAAGTTAATGTTCCGTTTCATTCATGTATGACCCCTAAAAAGGTTTAGGTTAAGGTGGAGTGGTAAGTGTTACCCCTTTTCATGGTGTATTAACATCCTGTATATATGTTCTCTTTAGTATCACAGGCTTGGTGATCCTTGGAAAGTAAGTTGGGTTTAATTAATGAGGATTAATCTTTTTGGGATGATGTTTTGTTTTGAGAATCCTTGATCGAAAAGTTTAGACCCATATATCCTCGAGGTTGGATTTGTTTGGTGTGAAATTTTGTTTTATATTTCATGGTATGTTTTGGATCATATATTAGTAAGTGTTCCTAATGTATTTTTTGGATTCCTTAGGGCTTCAGGTTTGGATGCATGCCATGCCATTTGGTTTCCCTCTTTTGGGGACTTTGATGTTTACAAGTGTTATGACTGTGAGGTCAGCTTTTGTTGCATAAAAATTGGGTGACCTTTGGGTCTATGATTTTCTAATTTGGATATAGGTTTCCTTTGGAAATTTTATCACTAAATAGTTATATTATTATGGGTTCTCTATGGGATGATGTTCCAATAGTGCATTACAAATTTACCCATTGATTACGGTGACCTAAGATAAGGTTCTATGTTGTTATTTACTTTTTATGCTCGTGATTTGTACATCATGATCCTTATGGTTAAATAGAATTTTTTTATTGGTGTTTACCATTGGTTATATATTTTAAGTTCCTTAATGATGTGTTCCTTTGAGAGTTAGAATCTATCTTAGGATCTTGAGTGTTCTTTGGATTCAGGGTCCTTTGAGTGTTTCTTAAACCATGATTCATTTTTATAGATGAGTTCATCATGTATTTCCATGGTTAGTGGAATATCATGGCATCTTATGGTATAAAAGGGAATCATCAATTACTTTTAGAATCTCCTATCATATTTGTGGTTGTTTGATTCTTCACCAGTTAGATTTATTCTAAATGGTTTGGAGACTTCCATTCAAGATCCCTTCATTTAGAGTTTCTATTTGATTCTTGTGGGAGATTCCCACTATGTAATTAAATAATTAATTAAATTAATTTTAAATAATTTTTGTTACTTTAATATTTTGGGTTGATATGTTAAAATTTTTAAAGGATATAGTGTTATTAAATGTTTTTAAAAGGTTAGGAGTAACCGTACACCAACCCTGTGTCAAGGTTCTTTACTTTCTAGTGTTGTTTTATATAGTTTATTCAACTATGCAACCAGATTTTGGTAAACCATGTAGTTACCTTATTTTGTTATAGTATTAAAAACATGGTTGGGGAATGGTTTGGAAAACCATTCTCCTAAAACATGAAGGACACCCACAATTGTTTTTCCAAAAAACCCCTTAATAGGTTTTAGGTATTTTATTCACTTTATCCTCCCTCCATACATCATACATCCATGAAATAGATTCCCTATGAATGAATAACCTACCTATTGTGACCTCATATTACCATGTTTTTTTTTCACCAAATTTATTCTGAATTCTTGGCCGACCCCTCATGGAATGAACGCCTCTTACTTATCCCTCTATTTCCCACAATTATTTCTTTCTCCCTATCACCCCTTAGTTCATCCAAAACGTAGACTATTGTGTTTACCCATTTTTTGTAATTACTTAATTATTATCATATCAAATGGATCTTTTCTGATACCTTATCACATATTTGGGAATCCACTAATTAAGGCAATGCATTCTGCTAGCCCACCATTGATTTAAGGAAGGTGTCTATATGGACCCCCCTTTAATCCATTTTATTAAATTTATTTTCCATTTAAATAACTTTTTATGAATTTAGAAACATGTTGTATTATCATAGTATGCTCTAATTATTGATTGAATGGTTTTAATACATGACATGGGATTTGGTCACATGCTAAGTGCTTGTAAAATTTTATAAGTGGAACTTTTAAAATGATTCATGTTTTTTTAAGATGTTTATAGTAGAATTCATGTGTCTGACATGACTTGTTGGTTTTGGTGGGATTTTAAATGGTTTAATGACCTTTAATGGAATTATTTAAAATTCTAAGTGTTCGTTATACCTATTTGGATTTACAAAAAGAAGTTTAAATATCTTAAAATCTTGTTTAATACAAGTTTCATTTTTTTAAAATAAGTTCAAATTGTATTAAATGATTACTTTATAAAATTAGGTTGTTGTACATATTTTGAAAAGATTTTGAGACCATGGGTCTTTGTGTGTTTTGAAATAGAATTCAAAATTGTAATGGGTGTTTTGGTAAAGAGGGTTCCTAACACCATTTGGTTCCTTTGAAAGTGGAATTTTTTAGTGGTTAATTTTGTAGAAATGGGTATATTTAAAAATGGCTTTCCAAATGATATTTTGGGAAAATGATTTCAAGTGGAAATTCATCATGTTTAGAATTTTTGGTTTTAAAGTGGTATTTGTAATGAGATTTCAAATGACTAAATAATTAGGTTTTTGGATTGGAATCCTGAGCAGTGTGTTTTTAAAATCCTATTTGTAACTTTATAAAATGGTTTTCTAAATGTTTAAATCCCCCATTGAGACCCATTTGATTACTTTTCCTAATATGTATTATAACACCACGGGGGATGATTTATATTTATGTGCATATGGTAATGATTTTGGTTGAATGTGTGATTGGGGTTGCTTCTTATGAGGGTATAAGAGGTAAAGTGTGGGTTATTTTCAAGTTATTTATATTTTATTCATGTTTTTACTGACTACTCACCACCTTTAATGACTTTTAATAGGAGTCTTAGGATATAGTATTTGACCCATGTAAAGGAAAAACCAAGTGGATATAATGGATTTACTAGGGAGGGTTTTCTGATTACTCTAATATGGTTAGAACAAAAATAGTAATAGACCTTTAGGCTAGTTATCTTTTGATTCTCATGGACATAGGTGTTCTAGGGATATTTACTTCTCAGATATTATTATGAGTCCTATAGGGTTGTGATGAGTTTAGTAGTACTAGACTACAACCCTAGTCTACAGTGTTGGTATATTATTACTAGATCCTAGGGATGATTCCCATGACTCTAGAATATTTTGGATACTCTAGGGGATTTTGTTTTATGATTATATTATATTATCCTATCTTGATTGAATTGGAACCATTTTTTATTATTTTCTTAGATTGGGTTTCCTATGAATTTTGATTCCTATATATGGTTTATATATCACCTTTTGTGTGGTGGTTTACATTCAAATTCGTTGTTTAATTATTGATTTGGATGTGTGATTTTAAAAATGAAAATTATTTCGATTTCTTTAAGAGGTTAAAGGAATGGGTTTTCCCTGTGTTTTTTTCATGAAAATTGGATTTTCATGAGAAGTTTGGAATAGGAGAAAAGGTGATTTGGTTTTTATTACAGGGTTTAAAGTCTACTTTCCTTGGTATAAAGGTTAAATTTAAAATGTTTAAATATCTTTGTTTTTATTTTATAAAAGGGCAGTAGATTGAAAATGTTCATGTTGAATGGTTTTATAACGAATGTAAAAACCAAATTTATACCATATACATTAAAGTAAAATTTTATAAAATGTTTTGCAAAGGTTTTTCATAGTTTCAATGAGTTTTGTTGGCCTAATGAGTGGTTTTGTGCTCATGCCTATTATATATCAGTCATAGGTTCCATGTTCTACTTAGGAACACTCTTTTGAGAATTGATTAATTGGGGTATTTCTATTTTTTCATTGATTTTCATTTATCACATTTCTTAATTAGGATTTTATTCATTTATATGAATGGAGGGTAACATTATTTGCAGGATTCTAGGAGGGAACTGAGGGGGGATATAATTATCATTTCAGGGGAAATATACTAGGGGAGTGGAGGGAGTTTTTTTTAATTTCATTTACTAATTTCTTATTAGTTTTTTTTATTTTCACCCTTTTATTTTTTGTGTGTTCATATGGTGTAAAAATAGGTTATGAATAATTCTTTATATTATTCTAGTCACTTTTAATCTAATTATTGGGATAAATTGTTTCTAATTGTGTTTATATGATGCCAAGACACTTTTCCCCATCTATAGAGAACAAGAATTCCATTCCGGCTAGTAGTGGGATAGATTGGGAATTTGTTGAATAGAACACCCAGAATGGGTTTTTATATAGATAATCCCAAATCCATCTCTCAATTATCATAACTACTAGTATTACTAGATATGTACAACCCAATTTAATTAAAATAACAAGTAAACTAACAATTATTTTAAAATCTTGTTAAATTTTGGATCTCTTTTCAATTTTTAAGAGATTATACTTCAAGTTCATGGATTGTTAGAGGTGAACATGGGGTTTTCTGAAGCACCTGGGTTGGTAAATTTCTACAGTAGTAGGTTCATTCATTGGATTTTATATTCATGATGTGAATTACTATGGGGAATAATTCATGAACGTTTTCTAGGAAGTGAAAAAATTTCATGACATGAAACTTCTATTCACATTGTGAACCTGTACTTCAAGTTTTTAAATAACTTTGATTATGTTTTTTTGATGTATAGTCTATCCCAAGAGTTTACACTATGAATTTTTAATTTACACCATAAAAAATGTCTATCCAATGTATTTATATGTGTTTATTTCCCCACTCCTCTCTCACTAACCTTCCCCCTCTCTTCTCCAAACCACAGGGTTACATTGGGAAATTTTGGGTGGATCCATCCCTTTTTGTGCCTCTATTTTAAGTGATTTGATCTCGAGGTTGGTTAGTTACTCCTCTTTTGGTAAGTTTGATCATTATATTTTCCATTACTTTTTGATATATTGATTTAGTAGTAGTTCTGTTATGTGTTGTTGGAGTTCTATTGATTATGATGTGATCTCTTTTGATCCTTTATAGTTTCCTCTGTGTGCTTGTCTTTCGGAGGCCAATTCTTCTATTGGTTGTGGTCCTCCATGTGAGATTCTCAATATATATGTTGATTTAACTTCTTTTTTGACCCTTTTTATTATGAAATTGGATTCTAAGTTGTGAGAATCTATGTTAGGTCCTCTTCTCACTCCTTTTTATTTAACATCCATTTCTGGTGTGAGTAGGTCCCGTTGTGGGTAGTGTGTGATCAGTGCTTGAGGTAAGTGGTCCCATATCTAGACTATATTTGATGAAAATTGAAAAATCTTGAATTATAGAATGGTTTTATGAATGGATTTTCCTAATTTTTATATTGACTAATTTCCATGTATAAATTGGATTTTTGGAAGGGAAGGTTTCCCCCGGTGTTTTAGTGAATGAAAATTTATTTTCCTAGCACTATGAAATGGATTGAAAAATGGGTATTCAATGTTTTTTTGATAAATAAAGGTGTTTTTGGTATTGTTTTAAAAAAATTGGGATATCCATTTTAAATTTATGTGATATATAGAACACAAGGGAGCCTTGATTACTTAGGTTGATGGTGTAGTATTGGGCCTTGTTCATTGGTATTGTAAGGGGGTTAACTTCATTGGGTGATCCTTCAGATTTGTGTGTGTGTGTGTTGGTTTTTTACTTCTTGGTTTGATATGATATGATACATGATTTGATTGATGAAAATTATTATTGAAATTATTCATTGAAACTGTTTTACCTAGAATTTTTGTAAAACTTGGAAAATGGGGAACAATTTACCATGGTTTTGATATGAAACTGTTTAATAACTTATCATGACTTAATTTCTTTTTATGTGAGAATATTGGGATTATTGTGCCTAGAAATGACACAGAACACCTATGTGATATCCTACTAAACATATTTATTTCACACCCTACACACTCCCTTAGGGGTGTGTAGACCATGTTTTATGATACACAAAAAATGGTAAGGTTCCGTAGTGAGGCGGCGCGATTTATGTTATATGGGTATGAGTAAATGGAGGTGAGATGGTGGGATGTCTCCCACATATCACATGGAGTAGTTATTGGAATTTTTGTGTTTTCATTTTGGTTTTTTAGACATATGATTGGGTTTTTTGCTAGTTTTGGCTTTTATTACCTCTTTTACCATTCCTTTATTATGAAATATTTCATTTATGTTTTTCTCTCTCTATATTCCTTCTATCTTGTTTTAGGTTAGTTGAAATCAATCCCATTAGTTTTTTTAATTTCTAGGTTCCAATCATCAACCTACGGGGATCAGGAACTCACATCGTGGCTTATAAAAGTTCCATTTCGAACCTAGTTGGTGATTTTTCTCGCTGGGGTCATATCAATTTTGGTATCAAAGGGTATGATTATTATTAGCAATGAGAAGTGGGTAGATGATAGATAGAATTTTTGAAGATTTGATAGGTAGGTTTTAGTGAGTTCCTGGATATCTCTTATCATAATGAGACTTAAGTCATAATGAGATGTTGGGATGTGTATCTCCTATGACAGATTTTGACCCTGATCTTAGTTTTTCTTGTGTTATTATAGTTTAAACTAAGATTATCCCATAATCTTATCATTTTCTTATATTTTGGGTGTGTAGTAAAATGCCTCCAAGAAATATTCCTTAGGTTCCTTAGGAGGGTTTAGTGAGAGATGGTCATCATGGAAATCATCTTTTGGATTACAATATCTTAGATTATAACATACGAGAAGTTTGTTCCATGGAAAAAAATGTACCATGTGTTTAGAGCCAAGAAGTTGAGGCACAATCAAGATCTATGGGAGATAGGGATCAATCTCATGTGTTTCTATCTGAGAAAGACCTATCTTTTAAGGGTTTGAATGAACCTCATGAGGTGGAAGATTGAATGGAAAAGATTGATTAGTTATTAAAATTCTTGGATACACCTAATACTATAAAGGTGAAATGCCTAATGTTTAAACTTGAGATTCATATAAATTTGGGGTATGATTCTATGGTACAAGAAAATCGGTATGTGGGCTTGGATTGGAAGTGTTTTAAGACCCTGTTATTTTATTAGTTTTTTCCATATTCTCTAATGATAGTGATGTATCTGGAGTTCCTCTCTTTACAGTAGGAAGAGAACTCAGTATCAAAGTAGACCAATCATTTTTCAGAGTTGGTTTATTTTTATCTAGTAGTGGTGATGAAAAATAAGCTGAAAGATGAGAAATTCCTTGTAGGGATTTCCACCAGACACCCGATTTCACGTATACTTGCTGAAAATTTCCACCTATATAAGATAATTGACATGGATATAATGGAAGAAATGGATATGGAGGTAATGATTAAATATCTTACTACTTTCCTTCCACCCAGTAGAACTTTTAGTGGTGTGAAGAGTAGAAAGTGGAAGTGGAATGATAATCATAAGGGTGGTGGGAGTGGTTCTTAGTAACGGGCCTCCTCTATGCCATCAATAGCATATTGAATTGTGCCCATGACTTGCTATCTATATGGAAATATAGGGAACATATGAAGTTATTATCCTATAACCATGAATATTTGAGTTCTTATATCCTATGGAGCCATATAGAGAGGTTATTCCTAGGGGTTTCCATGACTTTTTATGGCTAGGTATCATCATTTCTAAAGGATACTAAATCATAGCCTGAAGAATCAATGTTTGGAGGGATCCAGCCATAGGCCTTAAGAGTGAATAACCTCAATTTAGTAGATTATTTTCTTGAAAAGGCTGACATGGGATCAAATATAGTGAGAGGTACAACATTTGTTTCATCTTATATAGAAAATTATCTATTTTATTGAAGTGGATCACACTCATTTATATCTATCCATTTTTATGACATGTTGAAACTTATTATGTATATAATTTATTTTTTTATATAGATAGAAACACCTCTTGGAAGGTGGAGGAAGTAGGGGTTTTTTGTTATACATGTTCTATATTGATAGCTGACCTAGAGCTAGTATGGTATTTCAAGGTTCTCTATTTGGATCTATTCAATGTTATCATTAGGGTTTGTTAAATTGTTTCTCATGATCCAAAGATTGATTATTATCAACATTGTGTTTCATTCATTACCACCAATGGGAGTTCTTGGGAGTTTTATATAGAGTGGGATCTGAGGTCCGATTGTGAAGGACATTCCCGCTAAGATCTCAGGTGTCCATTATCTATCATTCTAATTGAGCCCAATGACTTCACCTTACTTGTTGATATTCCCTTGTTTGTTTCAGACTTACCTGATGTTTTCCGAGATTAAATCTTCTTTCTTCCACTAGAAAAGGAGGTAGAGTTCCTGATTGATCTGGTACTAGGTAAGAAGGTTATTTTTATACCATCTTATCATATATCACCTACTTAGATAAAAGATATGAAGACCTATTTGGATTATTTTCTTAATAATGGATTTATTCATTCTAGTGTTTGAGCATGGGGGACCACCGTAATCTCTTCCATGAAAGATGATGGTTCTTTCTATCTCTATATAGACTATCAATAGTTGAACCGAGTGACTGTTAAGAATAAGTACCCCTTTTCCCTTGTTGATGACCTATCTAAATTTTTAAAGGGGGAAAAATGTTTTCAAAAATCAGTATTTGATTGGGATATCATCAAATATGGGTTAGGGAGTTTGATATCATGAAGATTTCATTTAGGGATAGGTATGGCCATTATGAATATATTTTAATTCCTTTTTGTCTAACTTACATTCAAAAAGTTTTTATGGCTTCGATGAACCATATATTATATCCATATCTTGACAGTTTTTTATTGGTTTTCATGGATAACATCCTAGTTTTCTTGAGATCCTAGTGTGAGGATGATAACCATATAGAATTGATTTTGGAAATCATTAGGATACAATGAATTTATCAGAAGATTTCAATTTTAAATTTATATATATAAGAAGTGAATTTATTAGGACACATTATTTTAGAACATGGTCTCTTAGTCAATACTGATAAGGTTAAATCTATCTTATCATGGGAGGAACCACAAAATGTTTTTGAGATATGAATATTCATAGTTTCGGTAGGATACCATCTGAGGGTTTTCATGGATTTTTCAAAGTTAGAATCACATTTGACTACTATTACCAATAAACGAGTTAAATGAAATTAGGAAACTAAGTATTATACATATATTTTATGAGTTAAAAAGGGTTATGAAATTAAAACATATTCTGATTTTCCTGATCCTAGTAAGGGGTATTTGGTATACGATGAAGCTTTTGGAAATATTATAGGTTTTGTTCTTGTACAACATGATCACATCATGGCCTATGGCTCTTATTAGATTCAACCACAAGAGAAAAATTACCCCACCCATGATTTGGAGATTTCTAATATTATATATGTGCTTATGTGTAGAAAACACTATATATTTGGGGAGTTATTCATGATATTTTCTAATCAAAGAGTTTGAGATATATATTTCAATAGAACAAATTGAATATTAGATAGAGTAAGTGGGTGGAATATCTATATATGTTCAACTTTGACATCGACTACACCCCAAGGAAATGGAATTTTTTTGCTGATTACCTCAGTAGAAATCTTACCTAACAACCTATCATTGAATCAGTAGGAGTGGAGCATTATAGGGAATATTTCTTAGATACATCTTGATGAATAGAAGATGATTTATGTATGGTTATGACCAATGTTTAGTTATCATCATCCCCATTTATTTTTATCCCACAATACCAATAATTGTATGGCGATTTCAGAGAAATTAGGGAATCCTTATATGGTGATGTGACCATTTCTAGTTGGTATTTCCCTTCATATGGTATCCTTTATTCTGAGGATCATTTTTTCAACCCATTATCCGGGAGGAATTTAGTGATGCATGACTATCATAATTATTCATGGGTTATTCAACCTAGTAATATACATATGTATTTTAATATTAGATTTTGTTCAAGTGGCTAGGTATGAATAAAAACATTTCTGATTATTTTTCCTATTATTACACTTACCAGTTGATAAAGGAAAACATCCTAAATCCTTCTTCTCTGCTCTAGCCTCTTTTGGTTATAGTTTGGAAATGGGATGAAGTGTCTATTAATTTCATCATTGGGATTTCATGAACTCATAAAAAAATAATTCTATATGGGTGATTGATAGTTTGATGAAATATGTTCATTTTATTCGGATTAGGGAGACCACCAAGTTGAAAGATCTCAATAAGATGTATGTAATGGATTATGAAGACTCATGTTGTTCCGACTGAAATTATCCACAATTGGGATCCTAGGTTCACCTTCCAGTTCTAGGAGAGTCATTAATTGGTGATGGAGACATAGTTCAGATTGATTACAACATACAATCTATAGAAATATAGTTAGATGAAGCATTTTAGACAGATTTTAAGGGATAGGCATTGTGCCTGCATCTTGGATTTTATTAGATCATGGGATAATCATCTAGGACCAGTCAAATTATCTTGTAATAATAGTTACCAATCATTGATTAGAATGGCCCACTTTGAGTATTTTCATGGTATCCCATGTTGGTAATAACATTATTAGGAAGAGGTAGGAAATTCCTCTCTTGTGGGTTTGAGTCTCATCCATGAGATTTTTATGAGGATTTATGATATACATCAATGAATATTTATAACTCAGATTCAACAAAAACTTCATGTAGATCATGGATTCTATACTATGTAGTTTTCAGTTAGTGATTATTTTTTCATGATCATTTCTCCTCAGTTCCGTCACCATTAGTTATGGAAATAATGTAAGTTGTCTCTGATATATGTTGGACCATTTTAGATCACTAAGTGGGTTTAAAAGTTTGATTATCAGTTTGAATTAATATCTCAATTTATGGGTATTCATGATGTTTTCCACATATCTTATCTCAAGAATTACCACCCCAATTTTGGGGCTAGATATTTTTGTGGGAGAGAAACTATAACAAATTTTTAATTATAAAATCAATTTTTTAAATGGGAAGTATATTTCCTTGGTCAAAGTGTTATGGAATCATTGATTAGATTCAGACAAGAATTACGTGAATGAATCATGGGTGAGGGAGTAGTGGACTCACATATTTATATACCATTCTTCTTTCACATGACTTTTTGGGGATAAAAAGTTCGATAGTGAGAAGAATTATAATATCCCTATAATGATATGCTATATTTTCAATGGTTAAGAGTTTTTTACTTCAAGTTCAGGGGTTTTCAAAGGAGAACCAAGGGTTTTTTAAAGGACATGGGATTGACATTGGATATAGGAGTGGGTTCACATCATGAATTATATATTCATGACATGAATTAATCCTGGGTAAAATCCATGAACATATTACAAAATGTTAAAAACTTTCATAAAGTGAATGTTCTATTGACACTGTGAAATTTACCATTAAGTTTTAAAATAATGCTGACATCTTTTTTGGCATACATGCTATACTAGGATTTCATGTTGTAAATTTTTAGTTCGCACTATGAAAAGTTGTTGTACAGTGGATTTATAAGCTTTGAGTTCCCCAATCCTCTCTTATTCACCTTTCTACTCTTTTTGTTTCAACCCTAGGGCTGTACAAAGTGATTTTAGATGGATCTAACTCTTTTTTAAATATGATCTCTGGGTTGGTTGTTTTCTACCATTTTGGTATGTGTGATCATTATCTCTTTCATTCATTATTGATATCTGGGTTTGGTAGTGGTTTTGGGCAGGTTTTTTGGAGTTTATTGATTAGAATGTGATCTCACTTGATTTTTGGTATATTTTTTTATGTGGTTGTATTCTAGGGGAATTTTTTTATGTTGGTTATAGTGCAGCATGTGACATTTTTGAGGTATGTGTTGATCCAACTTCTCCACTTAACCTTTTTTCTTATGAAATCTAATTATAATATGTCAGAATCTTTTTGAAGGCCTAAAATTAAAACTCCTGCTTCCTCTTCACCTTCCAGTGTGTGTGGGTCCCATTGTGGGTGGTGTGTAACCCATTCTTAATGTAGGTGGTTCCATCACTAGATTATGTTCGATGAAACATGAATGATATTGATTTATTAAATGGTTTTCTAAATTAATAATCATGAATAATGATTGATTTATTTGTGTGTGTAAATGGGTTTTTGTGAAAAGATGCTCTCCATCATTTTTTTTGAAATAAAAGGTATTTTCAAATTATTTTGAAATTGATTTTGAAATGGGACTTCCAATCATGTTTTCGATAAATAAAATGGGTATTTGGAGTTGTTTTTGAAATTTTAAATGACTTTTAAATTTATTTGATATATATCAGACATGTGTGCATTGGTTACATAGGTGGGTGATGTAGTATTGGGCCTCATTTACTGGTATTGTAAGGCGGTTCACTTCCTGGGGTGATCCTCCATTACTAGATCATAAGTTAATTGGCTCTAAGAATTTATTTAAATTGTTGGAGGTGTTTCTCAAATGTCTAGACTTTGATGTAAGAAATCTAGGGACTTGAGTGTGCACAAGTCTTTTTTTGAGGTGTAGTTACAAGTGACCTAACCAACCTACTATTATGTTATCCTTTGGGTGTTTTCCATAATGTTTTGGATTTTTATTACTTTGTTTTATATGATATGATAACTATTTTTATTGATGAAAATAGTTATTGAAATTATGATTTGAAACTATTTTACTTGGATTTGTTTTTAAACCATGGAAAATGGGGAACTATTTACCATGAATTTAATATAAAAACATTTAATAATGAATATTTCCTTATTTGCATTTGATATTATCATATTAGGATGATTGTGTGAAGACTTTATATTGAACACTTGGGTGGGATACTACTATGCCCATTTAGTTCACCACCTACACACTCTCTTGGGGGTGTGTATACCTTGTTTTATCAAATATAAGAAAGTGAAAGGCAGTGTAGTGAGTTGATGTGTTTTATTTCATTTATGTACGAGTAGCTGGTGGTGATATAGTGGGATGTTTCCCACAAATCACATGAATTATTTGTTCACAAATTTGGTTTTCGCTTTTGGTTTTTTGGATATTTGTTTGGGTTTTTATTTGACTGATTTTGGGATGTATTTCATTGTTTTTCATTAATTGATTAGGGCATATTTCATTTATGGGTTTCTCTGTACATATTCCATATATCTTCTTTCAGATTGGGAAAAGTATTTCCCATTAGTTTCTTTTCAATTTATGGGTTCTAGTCACTAACCCATGGGGATTAGAAACACCCTTTCTTTCTTTTCACTATCTGGTTTTGAGACTAGTTTGATGGGTTTTCTGTTCCGGTTCATAACAATTAGGTTCACCTGATTACTTTCTTTCTATACACAAGATAACTTATGGTCATCTTATCTCATGTTATTCCCTTTTATATTTAAATTGTTTTAGCTATTTTGTTTAGGAGTCCCTCTTCGTTCTACCAAACCAATATATTCATTCCATGTTGATGTGTAACTCTTTACACAACCCACAGATTGTGTCACTCACCAAAAAATATATTCTAGACATATATAAAAATATTCAAAAATATATCATACATAAGTTATATGAAATGTTTAGGTAAGGTATTATTAATATATGATATTTTCAATATTTGTATGTGTAATCCTAGAGACATAGATAGCCAACCCCCACCAGTCTAGAACAAGGCATAAGAATATAGGCTAGTGGGAATTCCAACCCAAAGTCCCTCTACCTAGGGATACATTACTCAAGGCATAATCCACTTTATCATAATTCAACACCAAATATGTATAAAGTATATTCAATAACTATTTTCTAGATCATAACATCAATAAAAAACTAAGGTTAATGTGGATGAAAACTAAATCACATGTTCTTATAACTAGCATGGAATGATAATTTATAAGAATTAGTTTATCTCATAAACTATCACATATATAAAAATTTATAATATAAAAATTTACAACTATGAATAAATCAGGGAATGAAATTTAAATTAAGGAAAAGTTTATATATTTAAATATGAAATAATAACTTCTAAACAACTAATAAAACGAATATTAATCATACAAAATTTATTATTTTAGCTAATTCATTATGTAATTTTCATAATTATTGAATATAAACACTTTAAATACATAATATAAACATTTCATACTATTCAATATATGACATTTTATTTTCAATATATAATATTTCTATTAACTACAAACATATTTGATGTATCTATTTTATCTATATATTGAGAGGTTTTATATGTAAATTCATTGAATAATTAATTCATTATATTTGAGTTTTATGGAAGATATTTATGTTTTTTATATTCTTAAGCAGGACTAAAATTTAGAGAATATAAAGGAAAATAGGGAAATTATGGAGCATAAAAAAACAAAATAGTGATCCATGGATTGGTGTTTTAATAAAAATATAACAAAACCAATATTAAAGATGAAATATAAAAAAAATAAATTCACTCAATTAAAGAAAATATTCCATGACATTAGATGATCTCAGGATGTTCTAGACATTCAAAAATGAGGAACTAGATAAAAAAGAGACTTCCAATGGTAGCTATTGACATTAATAATCATGTAAACATTACACAATGTTAAAATATTATAAGGTGTGTAAGAAGTAAGTGACATTAAGTGAAGAAAATAGTTCTAAGTTAATCCTCATACATTAATCATCATTTAAACATCAAACGATGTGTAAAAATTGGAAAAATTCAAAAAACAGATATTTGTATGAATCTTTTGATGGGAGATATGGCGTGTGACTTAGATATCCATTTAATTACTATTTTGACCCATGTAAACCCAGGGATGGACACTGATATTATAAATATTTTTTCAAAACAAGATAAAAATAATTTAATCCTATGCATTAGGTGTGACCATTGGGATGCCACCACAGGGTTTAGACCCACCATTCCTTGTAGATAGGTTTCTATTTTTCTTTTCTTTTATTTTTATAGATTTTATATAATTTTGGTTTTATCATTATTCCAATACCATTTATTTCTTCATTCAATTTATCATTAATTTATTAATTGATGTGTTTTCCATTCTTTCTTTTTTTAATATTGTTTTTAATCTATTTTTTATTATTTCAATTGTGGATTGACGTGTTTTGAATTGTATACTCATTATATCAAGAATTCCATCTGTTTCTATGTCGTTAATCATTTTCTTCATGTCTGTCTAATCCTATTAAGATTAGGGTCAAGAATAAGGATGTTTATTAGCCTAATGAATCTATATATTAAATCTTGGTAACCATTTGGAAGGTAATTAGTTTTTAATAATTCTTCATCACATTATTTTTCAAAACCTTGACCATGAGAAGTGAAATTGAACAAACCTAACCTAATTTTAGTTGAGAAAGACTATGGACATTAGCTTGTGATTATATATACATAGAATCTATGAGTAATTCACCTAGACTGTTAGTTATATCCTAAACATGGAATAGTTGCAGCATAGGTAGATCCAATTTATTTTACTAAAACCAATTGGTGACCCTTTCCCCACTTCACAGTCTAATCCATAGAACTATCCCAAGTTAGATTTAGGATTATATTTTTCCTATACCCAAAATTTTTTCATGATACTTCTCTTTTGTTTATTTCTTTATTTCATATTTTGTTGGATAATTAGTGTAATAAAATCAAATGAAATTGTAGTGACTCGACCTTTGGTCAAAATTATCTATTTCATTCCTCTATTTTTGTGGGTTTAGCCCTACATCTTTGTAGTTAGTGTTATCTAGGGTAAAATAAATTTCTCTTTGATTATACCCAAAAGAAATAACAATTACCTTTGGGCTTGGAAATATTATAATTCAGTTATGAAAAATATTTACATAATCTTATTTATCAAATATATAAACATTATTTAAACTATGAACATACCAATAATAAAAATGTTTTTGATAAGGTTTAAATTATTTCTAAATAAGGATCTTTTAATCTGAACTCTTCAAATTCATTTTTATGAATATTTCAAAATTTTCTTAAATATAAAAACATTATATCATCCCTTATTTTGTAAATTATAAAATCTCTATAAATTACCCATTTAGATTACTAAAAATATATTTTATTTATAATCTATAGGATATTTCATATATATTTGTTAAAATTAATTAAATGTTACTATTTAATATTATAGAATATTTAGTAATTAATAATTCCAGAACATTAATTTAACTAATTATAAAATATTTACAATTAATCAATGTATGTACTTGGGGTTTGGATTAATTGGAAAAGTGGTATGTATTACTACATATAATGAAGGTTTCAAAACCTGCAAGTTTCCCTATTTGGGGAATTCTTTGGGCGACATGTGAAGGGGGAATTCTTCATGGTGGGGGAGGAGTTTTATGGGGGAATTTTGAATGGTGGACTTTGGATGTGATGGGATTCATGTAGTGTGTGGGCCCCTGCTTGAAGGTAGGTTTAGTTAATGATAGTGGATATTTTTTTAGCGCATGATGGGAAAAACCATGTCGATGTTGATCTAGCTAGGAGATGGTGGTGGTTAGGTTCACTCGAGATTGAAGGTGGTGATGGAGGTGATAGACATCAGTGAATAAGAACTGGTGTGTGGTGGGGCTGTTAATAGTCACTGTTGGAAGACAACAATAGATACGATGACTCAGATGAGCAGGGGATGCGACAGTTGATGACAATTCTGATGGGATATGGGAAGGTGGTGGATTTTGGTGGCATCTTTGATGAGGCCATGAACCCATGATGGTGGGGCTAGTTTCATATGTTTTGTGGGTTTCTATACACAACCATGGCCTAAAAAATTGTTATGGGACAATGGGCTTCTTATAACGGGGTTTAATACCAAAGGGCTTAAAAATGGCCATGTAATGAGATCCCTATTCCAATAATAATATAAGGGAGATTTCATTTCAATAAAAAACAATAGGAAATTCCCCTATCTATTCAAAAAAATCAATTTATATAATATTTATAAATTTATAAATATTTCCTAAATATGTTATTACTATTATTATTTATAGAAATTTTGAAAATAATTTTTTTAATTTATAATTGAATATAAAGAAATTTTTTTTATTCATTTAATAATATTTTATGATCCATTATAGTTGTAAGGTATGACAGATATGGATTCTTATTATATATATGATATCATTCATACTCTAAGACTAATAAATGAGTCTAAAATGATGATAAGATAACAACACGCATCAGTCATATTTTATGACTGATTCCCATTTCATTACTTATGTTATTATGTATCACAATTTAAAATATGAATAATTTCGTACTTAAGATACAATGCTCTATTCTGTATATACAGTGAATACAATCATTTTTAACAACTGACTGTAGTCGTATTCTATGAACAAAATACATATATAGGTTTAAATTATTTCCGGACTTATGATATCATATATTGCATGTTGGGATATAAAACTCATAAAAAAATTAACTAGAAATATTTTAGGACTTCTTGGTGATATATAGTATGATATAAAAGTTCTTGAATTATTGAATGGTTTCAAAAATCTACGTGTACGAGTAGATCTGATACCATTAATAAGTTTTTTAGGGGATTAAATAAATTTTGTTTAATTATTGGAAGATATTATAAACCATTCCAAAGATCACCCATGTATAGAAATATAAAAAATTCATAAAACTAGAAATGAAGAACTATATAAACCTTGTGTACCTTTTTCTATAGCCACTAAAAAATCCTCATCCATCTTTAAAAGTGGTTGATGAAGATCACATGAGTGGTAGATGTATGCATCCCACCTCTAAAGGTATCAATATGATATATTAAATCACACATAATATTTATAGGAGTCTTCTTACTTTATGGCGTGTTATTTTCTCAAGAATAAATAATGACTAAATAAAGAGAACTAGGGATATGGATGTTTGGCCAGGCATCAACGAATTCATAATGTCACTACCATCACAGGAAAGTGGTTTATATGTACTTGACAAAATTCCTTGGTTGATGTATGCATTAAAACATGGATTATAACAACAGAGTTATTGATTTGGTCTTAAAAATAATTGTATGCATGTATTTAATGAAATCCATCATATTATATCTCATTTAAAAGATATGTAAATGAAATTCATTTTATGATATTAGTCATTGAATGAAATATTTTTAACAGTTGCATTGAATATGTATCTTATCCTTTGAAAAATATATTATAGACTTTACCATATGAATCATAGAATATGATTCATGTAAAAGGAAGTAGCTACAAATGAAAATTAAAGATAAAAGAAAGTATAATCTATACGATATAGCTTCCAGTCATACTCAATGATTATTCATAAAAAACGACATAGAAAAAATTTTCATTCTTTAAAATTTCCCCTCAATCATAAAATATGATTCCTTTAATATGCTTATATAAAACTCTCATTCTGAATAACATTATTATCCTATGATTTATTTATATCATTCAAAACAATACACTATTTTTATATCATATATATAAGGATTTATAGAATATATCACCTTATGATATTTATATGTTGTGGGGTAATTCAATAAGGCATCTTTAATGATTTATATTTCTTATTATATACGGGGAAATATGTGATCAAATTTATATATAGCACCACTCCCACTACAGAGTCGCCTTCATGATAAATAATAATGAAGGTCCCCACCGAGAGTTATATTATCATTATTGAAGAGGCAAATAAATTCATATTCTAATAATTTAAGTATTCCCACTATGTTTTATTAAAATAAAATATTAATTTCATAAATAATAGATATTTAATTTTCTAAGGAATGTTGGATAAATCCTTTATAATCCTTCAAAAAAATATATGTATAAGAAATAATGTAATTTCTATCGTTGATATTGGTTTTTGTAACTGTTTGAATATTTCATTCATTAAAAAATCCATTTAAACAATTTTTTGAGATCTAATGTATAAGAAAAATTCCTTTATTGACCATGAATTAATACTTACCATTTTTGAGATTAAGGCTCTTCTATTCATCATATCAAGCACAATTTACAGATTCTTCAATTTTATATCAAAGTATCTTTTATAATCTAACAATTATTCAATGAAAATTTATAATACCTCTTTTATGATATTTTAAAAGAGTTTGTTCATGCACCATTGATGGTTTTATGGGTTATTATTCACACTAAATAAGATACATTTATGAGAGATTAGTTTATATTGATATGTAAATGTTGATTTCATTAGTTTTCTAGATATAATAGATTTTCATTACAATAAGAGTTTCTATTATGAAAATTAGTATTCATTTCCTTCATTGATGTTTCATTCAATATCATATCGTTCATGAAAAATCCCACCTTAGAATATTTGAGTCAGAATTAACTCATTTTATCTATTTTTGATTATTAATATTCCATTTTTCCGAGAAAAAAATATATAATGGACTCACCCATTCATTTTTAGATATAGGATAAATAATCACCATATCTAATATTTAAATTAATTACTTATTTATTACATATATTATTAGATTACTGAGTATTCTTTATTGTTGATGGATTGGATTAATCCCTTCTTCTAATAAGATATAATGTATTAAAATAGATGAGTTCATTCCTTTATCATTAATTATACCCCATTATTTGGATTCATTTTTCATTATATATATATATTATTGAGTTTAATTTCCTTATCCTTCTTCATATCAATGTTGATGACTACCAATAATGTTTCATTATCTCCCATGAAAAAGTTTCTCAATCTATTTAGTAGGAGTTTCAACTCTAACCATAGAGTATTAATGATGAAGGTAACCAACATCATGTAGGAGTCCCTTGATATGTTTTCAAACCACTAATTTTAAAAAAACTCATCTTCTTCGATGCTTTTATTCTTAACAACACTATTTACTATTTCAAGAACTATTTCCATCATCATTTTTTATTTTAATTAGATAAATTATAATATATCAACTTAGTAATTAGATTTATAAATACAATGTAAATACTATAGTTACACTATTGTTATGAGTGAGATGTTATTTGATGTTGATGGTACCCTTGAAGGCGTTTGTGTTAATAGGGTGGAGTATATTGAAAGGTGGAGAATGTTGAATGATGGTGAAGTAAGATGTTGGTATTGTATTTTTTTAAAACACATCAACACATATTTTCAAAACATTATCAATATATGAATCAAAATAAAACACAAATGATTTATGTTAATTAGTTGTGTTGAAGACCATTTATTAGTTTAGATGATCATGGAAATATTTTGACATTATATAGTAAAGATTTGTAAGTGTTATGGTATTTATGAGAAAATCATGACTAAAGGGAAGATTATATTAAGTAACGTGTATCTAAAAGCTTATCATTTAGTGAAGTTAGAAAAAATAACACAAGGAATGTATTTAAACAAAATTTGGTTCCTAAATTTGATGATTCTTGATTTGATCCTTTATAACATAAAGATCATGGAACAATGTACGTGCCTTGAATTTTCATCTTAGTTCTGTTTTTTTGTGAGTAATTACATTTCATCATGGTGGAATATTTTTTACCATGAAACCAAAATATCATGCTGCAATGTTAATGGCCATGAATAATTTATGCTTCAATTTTTTTGAATACTTTTAGAGTACACTCTACAATAAAAATAACCACTCTATAATGGTTCTGATATGAAGAATAATTTTCCATATGAAAAATGAGGCTAAACCATAAAGAATTAGGTTGTTTCATAAAGACCATCACCACACCATAATACTGATGGTTGTGAGAATTTTGGAATGCTCTAGAAAGGATGGATAAACCAATATATGTGTCTTCATGCTGAAATATATCTAAAAGAAAATCTATTTTGTGAATTAGTTGGATAATTAATTAACAATCACACTATAATAAACCTTATTGTGAAATGAATATTATAGTCACACTATAATTTATATGGTTACATCATGATTTGTGTAAAGCTATATATTTTTAGTTTTTGATTATGTGGATTCTTTGATGACTCAGATGCTACTCTAACTAAATAATTTATGTCCCTAAAACATATAAAGGGTGATTAGAAGTTATAGATTGATCTAGTGACTAAATTTTAAGCTAATGTGGTTATAAGAAGTTATCCCTTGGAATATAAATTTTAAATTAAAATTTATATTGAATTAATAAGTGTGGTTTCAATAAAATTAGATAGAAATATCGATATAGATGTTTTTTCATGAATTTATTTACGTATAATAGACAATGATGTAGAAAAAGACACCCAAGTTAACGAATAAGTGTATAGGATGTTTATAAAATATAATATAATGAAGTTGGAATAATTAAATGTGAATATTGAGGATAATTTTGAAATGGGTGAAGGATTCATTGGTGAATTGAGTTTTATATTGAAATAATTATTATTGATTAAATTTTAGAGGTTGCATCTTTAATCAATATTTTTTAGTGAATAAGAGCACTATGAGTTGGGTTTTCAATGATTTCAATCACTTATAGTTTTATAACAAGATTGATTCATGAAGAAGAGAAGAGTATTTATTACTCATATGTAGTAAAATGATGTATCTTATTTATTTCAAAATATTAAAATTTATGTTATCTTGAAGACCATTCAATTTATTATGCTGGTACCTGTTACATTAGCAGGAATTTTTTTTGTAACACTAGTTCAAGGATAAATCCTACTTGTTTATATCCATGATTATTAGTTGATCATCTGATATCATAATTTTTGGATCATTTTAGTGATTTATCCATTTGTTTTGAATGATGAAACATGTTAATTTTTATTTCCCACCATGTTTTTATTTCATGAAGTGATATGAAATTCAAAATATAAAAAGGTAAATCACATTAAAAGTGAAATTTATTTAGTATTGGAATGTAAAAGGAAAATGTTCACTAATTATACCTACCTATTAATGTATTAATTTTGATTATAATACATATTAGTATCCAAATATCCCAATAATTAGTATTAGAGATGTGTTCCAGGCTTCCCTCAAAGATAATAAACTATATGAAGTTTGGAAGTGAATTATTGACTATATTTGTTAAGCCATATTGTTTCTATTTTTTTTACCATAACTGATCATATTAACTCAGTGAATAGAAATGTTATTATGATGTTTGATGAAAAAAATATCATATTTGGAAAGATAAAATGTTTCCATACCTATTATATCTAAAATGGATTTACATTATATGTCTACAACTAGTTGTGTTTATCTTATAGAAGGTGTCGAGACAATAACATATTATCTAAATAACATTTTGAATGATGGCCTATAACATAACTTAATTATTTTTTCCTTATTAGAGGAAAAATCATTAAATTCACGGGTGTTAATAAAATTAATGGTATATTTGATAAGTGTGAGAATCAATTTGAATGAAATATATAGGTTACATAATATAAAATACCTAATGAAAACTTACTGTATAATGATATTTTAATATATGATATAGATACCTAAGACATAATGAGAGGAGGGTAAATCAAGGTGTCAAAATAATTAAACTTTTTTTCCTTATGATCTTTTACTCAGGATCTTGGTCCCTTTTTAATATAAACAAAATTCAACATATAATTTATTTTACCACTAAATCATATAGATAATGAAATGGAAATTAAAGGAACATAGAGATTTTATTTGGTTCACCTATAATGAGGTACATCCAAGGAGCATACACTCAACATTTTATTGGTGTACCAAATCTACTATAACCCACTATTCATGTGAATATAAGATTTCAGTAAAGTAACCCTTCACCAAGGATCACTTCCTATACAAGATTTAGTGATAATATCACTACCTCCCATGAATCACATCCTATAAAATGGTTTAG
The DNA here is from genome assembly GCA_963277665.1 of Viscum album. Classification (NCBI taxonomy): domain Eukaryota; kingdom Viridiplantae; phylum Streptophyta; class Magnoliopsida; order Santalales; family Viscaceae; genus Viscum; species Viscum album. The sequence continues at coordinate 718,626,444 of OY728125.1, read as the reverse complement.
GTAAGATCACTTTTCACCAATGGTTAATCCCTATTCTTATCCTCTACATACTACTTAGGTGAAGAAATAAATTTATAGTATTGTGGGTACTTATTTCAATTCAATTTCTTGATGTTCAATCCATGTTCTATACTATAAATATTAATTATAAGTTTAGATATTTATTCTTTAGTAAATCCAAATTCTACTACCAAATCCACTACATGATATTAAAAAATAAGTGTTATAAGAGTTATGGCATTGATTTTCAATATTAAATTATGGATAAATAATTCTTTATATATAATAATTATATAAAGAAATTATTCTTCTCATCAATCATCAATGATAAGACCAAAAAAACACGTTCTTCAAAGATAATTCAATTCAACAACCAATTCAATTTCACTTTTTCATATATACAATGAAACCAAGTTGTTGAACCTTTATTCTTATCTTCTTAGAAAAAATGTTCCCTATATTCTAAATATTATTTCTTCCAAAACTTCTCTTGAACATCAATTATTCACATTTAATTATAACATAACCTTTAATTATTTGAATTTTAAATTTTGAATTCAAATTGAAGTGAGCTTACAAATTCTCCCACATCAATAATATAATTTGGATCTTCTTCCTTAGGTTTCCATCATAGAACTTAAGTGAATAGTTATTAGTTATTTTATTAGACACTAAACCTCCATGTGAATACCTTATCATTATTATTTTTTAGATTATGTAGAAAACATCATTCACAACATGACATGCAACTTTGTGGTGCGATGTAGAATTTTTTTTCTAAAGTCTCTTCAATTACCGAATAGGCCATGGTCCAGCCTATACTTTCATTGTGTAAAGTATTTAACCTGGAATGGAATGTTATAATATTTTTAGGGAAATAACATAAAATATAAAATCAATTTAATTTGTCTAAATTAATTTTCCACATGACCTGCTATGTCACCGAGAACCACTTATTTATAGATTCAACATAAATTACCTATATTTCATTATACAATTCCACTATCATCAAGATACAACACATAAATAGACAAAGACACCAAAATAATGCTCAAAATTACTTTATTATATTACATATTGTGTCCTGAAATGTATTATTACTATGTATATATAATTTGACTCTTACACATAATTTCTTTATCATTTTTTATAACCTCAAAATAATTCACAATATGACATATTTTATTAAAGTGTGGCCCCTGTAATATCCATAATTCTAAAAATAGTGCTTTAGTGATATTTTATGTATAATAAAACTTATACAAATTTAATATGTTATAAAAATAATTTACCAAGGAATTATGATGATGAATCCTCGGAAAATTCACACTCTAAAATTTTTCAACCACTATGAGAAATTGAAATTTTATTTATGATCTCTGTAAGAAAAATATATCTTTATTATCTAAAATATAATATCATTTTCAAAACATTATTATCCAGACATCTTCATTTAATCATATTCAATCGTCTTCCAAATCAATGAATTTCTAGGAGAATATCTAATCCAAATCTTCCATGAATACCTTCATATCTATACTATAATATACAATATCAATGATTATCAACCAATTCAAACTTATTGATAACACTCAACCTTTAATAGTCTTCAATAGTGATTATCACTTAATTATACAACCTCATGGTAAAATTTATTATAAAACCTATTTTAGGTTGTTGTAAAAAAAATACAACATATAATATATTGGTTGTAACACATGAAAATGATTCAATTAATGAATTATTTACAAGATTAAATGATTCAGTTAGAACCATTAGAGGTTTTGGTATAACTCTTTATGATTCTATTATAGTAGAAATAAACTACGAAAATTACTAGAAAAATTAATATAGAGGAATCAACTCTTAATTACCAAGATTATAAAAATCTTTTATTGAATGATTTTCATAGTATTTTTTATTAGCTATAAAATTATAAATGTAAGTATAACCAAGAATAAAAATTAAATTAAAAAGTAATTTTCATTAAATTTATAAAGTTTGATAAGAGTCATAAATAATCCAAAAAATAAAAATATAATTTTGAGGATGAAAAATATATTAAGATAAATTTTGAAAAATGGTTTTCATCTATCTCTATAAGTGTTAGTAACATTATGGGAATTTTCCATGGAAATATACCATTATGGTTTTTCAAATGTGTATATTTTAGAAATTCTACAACAAATTTTTCAAAACAAAGGGAAGAATAATTTGATGATGAATTTGAGTTGTTAGGAATTTCTTCAAAGAAGAAATATTTAAATGTTAAGAAGTAAAAGTTTTAATCTAATAGAAAATTTAATAATTTACCAAAATTATCAAAGATAAATATATTATCCAATTATAATAGGAAGAAATTTGTATGATTAAATTGAATTTTGATACTTCATGTGAAGAGAAGGGAAATTTTTTGATCACTAAATTGAATGATGATGACTTTACTAGTGTAAATGATAAAGGATAAAATAACGAATAAGACACTAAGATGAATTTTATAATAAAGAGTGAGTTAATGTAGTGTCTTTTAAATATATTAAAGTATGAGAAATAAAAAACAATTTAAATAAATACTCTTGACACTCTATTAATATTTATTCTTCTCATATTGAAAAGTATTGATAGTCATTGGTGGGAATAAACTACATGAAACCATTTCTCTCTAAAGAGAAGATTATAAAGGGGGATATAAAAGATACTAATAATAATAAATAAATGGAAAATTAATGTGTTTTTAAAAACTGTTTTAAGTATAAATTGAAGCAAACAATTTCAAGGTTAAATTTTATTATTCCACTTAATAAGTTAGATAATTCTCTAAGGAATGTTATAGGGTTGGAGAGACCTTAAAGAAGTGTGATAGATGTGATAATCATGAAGTAAATCACTCAAAAATAGTAAAAGTTCATGAAGGTTTAAATGAAAAATATTATTTAAATTTAATGTAAAACGAATTAAATATTTTGGAAAAATAATTGAAATTCAATAAATTTATAAATTTTGAAAATTCTAACCCAAATAAAAATTATATTACAAATGAAATGTTTAAAAATTCATGAAATAAGTTTTATTAGTATATAAATATTTTATGAGAATCTAATAATCATGGTTCATAAAAAGGATAATAAATCAAAATCCAAACATTTAATGGAAATTTGTGAAAATGTATAAACATCATGTAGGATAATGAATAATATTCAAATTTTATGGATTTATGACTATTAAAATGTTATTATAAATATGAAAAATTATTTTCATTGAATGAAGTGTATTAATGTGAAAAAAGAATAATTGAATATTAGAAGTTTCCAGTGTGTTTTCACACTCAAATAAGATAAGTTGAAATGAATGATTTTTTTATGTGAATATAGAAAATAAGTTTCATATTTTTAAGGAAATATATGGAAGGTGTGAACAAAATGGTCATGAAAATAAAAATTTACTTACTATCTATCCAGTCTGGTTGAGTATAAATTATAATACTTAAATGGTTTATAAGAAAAATGATAATAAAAATTAGAATACCTTTTAGTGGATGTTTAATTGAAATCATCACAAATTTAAGAATTCATGGATTCAATATAGAGGATATTAATTATCTCTAATAGGTTATATGAATATTTTCAAGGAATTTAGAAAGAAAAACAATGGTTTAATGTCATTAAAAAATGATGATCCACTCAATATTAACGTAGTTATGTCAATTTTGATTTGATAAAACAGGATTAAATTAAATAATAAACTTTATGTCAATGGGTTAAAACACAACTTTATTTGAATTTATAATCTTTTAAATGAATGGAATAAAGTTATTTTTTTGAAATTATAGATTCTTCATGAAATTTTAAAGCATGATAATCTTAATAATAGTAAATAAAAATTAATATATAACTCATTTAAAGTTAGAGATGTTGAGAATTATTTATATTAGTTAATTAAAGAGGATAATTATTTATGGTATAAAAGACTTAGCAACCTTGGAAAAAATAATATAAATAGATTAATTTTAGAGAAAATATTTGTGATGTTATTATATTGAATAGAGAAGTGGATTTTATTTTTTCTATATTGATTTCTTTTATAATTTATTTCATAAATGAAGTAGAGGATCAAGTTTTTCATCCATTGAAACTTATTCATTAAGTTATTTATGAGCCTTTGAGGAATACAATACTAAATGGAGATAGGTATATTATATTTCATTATTGATGAATTCGCTCATATTACATATATTATGTTCATACATCATAAATAATATGCCACGTATATTCTTTAAAGTTTTATGATAAGTGTTGAAAACAAGTGTTTTTTTATTTTATGAGAGTTATAAAAAATAATTTATTTTAGTAAACAAGTAGTTTATTTAAATATTATTTGTAAAATCATGGATTCTAGAACGATTTTAGGGAACCATATACCCCTCAAATAGAGTGTCACTGACTGAAATAATAAATGGTTGGTGGAGATGACTCAAAACATGTTGGTGGAGAAGAATATCTCATTATTCTTTTAAAGGTATTATATTAGGACGTCATTTCCTAACAAAAACTATTTATTGTATTTAAAATATTAAAAAATGTACGTTTTGGAAATTTATTTTGAGTTGAATCATAGTTTTAAGTATATAAGGGTGTTTTAAATACATTATTTTATCAAAGTGAAAGGAGAAAACATTGTAACTTTTAATAAAATAGATGTTTATTAAATTTTCCTTCCCATTCTATATTTTTGAAGGGAATATCATTATTATAAAATATAAACATGGAAGATTATTGATAGTTCAAAAATAAAGGTGATAGAACACCCATATAATTAGTATATAAAATAGATAAAAAGTTAACATATAAATAGATATGAAATATAATTTTTCAGATAACACAATTAAAATTCAGGAAATATAGATGATTAAAGTGTTGATAAAGTGAAATATGATGAATCAACCTTATTAATTAATGAATAAAATAATTTAGTTCATTCAAGTTAAATAAGTATTGTAAATGTTCAAAATATTATCAATGATTGAGAGAAATCTGTTTAAATATTGTGAAATTTTCGAACAACAACACACAAATCATTGTTTTCTTAAGTTAAACCAAGAATTATTGGTGAAGCATTGATGAATCAATCATTGATGGATTGTACGAGTAAATGATTGGATAAAATCGTGAATATAAATACTTGATATTTTTTACCTAATAGAAGAACGATATTATTTTAAAAAATAGATTTTCTATAAAATTTTGAATGAAAATAGTTAAGTGATTAAGAATAAATATCAAATAATTTTCTTAGGTTATTATCTGGTTGAATGTATTGAAATTTATTAGAAATTTTCTTAGTTTTCAAAGACTAAAATTATAAGTGTTTTTTCTTTCTATCACCACTTAAAGATGATAGAAGATCTTTTTAGCAGATGTTAATGTGTCCTACCTCAATTTTATACTTGGATATGATGATTATATAGATAAAACCAAAGGATTCATGCAAGGAGATGATGTAATATGAGTTTATAGGTTAAAGAAGGTGTTTTATCGATTTAATAAAACTATGAGAGAATGATATTCAAAGCTTCACTCATTTCTGAAGATGTCCAATTTTAAAAAATTTAGAATGGACAATAATTTTATCTCTATTAAATAATATGGTATCTCACACTATTATTATATATTTTGATGATATAATAATTTTAAGATATTGATAATGTTTTTTAAAGAGTTTTCCATGCAGATGATGATGATGTAAGATATGTCAATGTTGGGAGAAATTAATTCCTTATTTGAATAAAACATTTCTTAAGAGAAGGATCATATTTTCTTTTCCTTGGGGAAGTATGACTTATAACCATTGAATATGTTTAGTATAAAAAAAATTTAGTTTATTCACCTATAATAGTGGGACCAAAAAATTACTTAGATAATTAAGGTAAATAGGTAAATCAAATAGATTATAGAAAACTCATTGAGAGTTTATTCTATTTGACTACATAATGATCATTTATAATATATGTTTCTTTATATTGTGAAAGGTATAAAATCATACAAATGAATTTTAAATTTCATTGTATCGAATAAATTTTTAATCCATATAAATAGTAAGCTTTATAGTATTATATATCATAGTAATTGAATGATTTACCAATTTATATTTTTTGATATGAATTGGGATGGAATTGTTGATAAGTTTACATTCAGTGGAGTATTTTTTTGGAGAAATGTGTGTGTCTTAGAACATGAAGATTCAAGGATAAATTACATTAAGTATGATGGAAGTAGAGTTTTTTTACACATCTTAATACATAACCCAACCGGTGTGGATGAGGACTTATCATGAAGATATGAAGGTTAAATTGAATTTTCTATTACTTTTGGGATGTTATAATCAAGGTGTGATAAATATTTCAAGGAACCGAATTCAACTTTATTGATAAAATAAAATTGATGTAAAGATATAATTTATAATTGAAATAATTGATAAATTCATGTTAAAGTTGGAGTTTATTCTACTGAATGATAAATAGAAAATATAATTACTAATATTCTTCCTAATGATGAAATTTAGAGGCTGATAATGTGGATGGGTGTTAAAACTCTTTCATATCAAGGATGATATATGATAACCCATCCCCAATATTCTAATCTAAGTATTTTTTGTTATAAAAGGGGGAGAAAACAATATAAATTATATTAATATGTTTTTCTTAACAGGTAATATGTTTAGGGAATATTTTTTAAAATATGAAAGCTATGAGTTAAATTACGTTTTTGTTTGTGAAATGTGTGAAATATTTTAAAATATTTACTGAGAATGGGTGAAGGTAGTTTGTTTTAGATATATATGTGAACAATTTTATGAAAATAAAATTAGAGGATAACTATTTTAATATAGATTCATGTTTTTCTAATTTAATTATTTGACATTATTATTCATGTTTTTTGTTTACTATACCGAGATCACTCAAATAGTATTATAATGATTGAATGATAATTTTTTTCTAAGATATAATGGTAATTTATGCTCCATGGCGGTAAAAAAAGTCCAAAAGTTGAAGATTGTTTTTGTAATTGGGGAGTTGTTTGAGCTTGACAGTTCCCCTCATGTTTTTTTTCAAAATAGGCAGATTGAGGCACCCCAGACTATTACTCTCAGGACTAGTTCTAAAAACACAAACTTTTATAAATTAACCTTGATACCAAGTGATATTAACCAAGGTAAACTTAAATAAATTTCCCATTATAAGTACATTTCAAAATAATCTCACACAAATCATAGAAACATTTGGTTTAGTATTTTTAATGACCAATCATATAGAAAATATATTTTACAAAACATTTGAACAAAAATTGATCAAGTTCAGTGTTATCAATACTTCATTAGCGGTTATATCATAAGAATAAGGGAAAATATGGGTAGGGTAGAATGTTTTTATTAAAAATAATATGGAACAATATTTTTTTCCATCAATCATGATACAAGGACACGTAATCTCAAATGAAAAAATATATAACTTGGAAAATGTGTGTGAAATAATGAGATAATGAACATGAGTAAAGCATCATAATCACAATCTCAATATTTTGATATAAGAGTGGGGAACAAATATAAGCATATAAATCATATGTCATGGCTACCCACTAAGACATAAATTAAATTGTAGGATATGTCTAATCACATGTGTTCCTTATTTATCTTGGAATAATGCTCATATGTACCCTTGTTCTTGGGATAAATCTGCCTATTTACCCTATATATTGGGCTAAATCCTCATGTGTACACTTTGGATTGGAAAAAAATCCTTCCATGTACCCTTTGGATTGAACGAAATCCTCTAGTATACCCTTTATAATAAGATAAATTCTATTATATACACTTTGGATTGAGATAATTATTCCTATTTACCCATTTTCTCGTGATAAATCCTCTTGTGTACCCTTTGCCTTAGGTTAAACCCACCCATGTTCCCTTTAACATGAGATATACCCTCTAGTGTACCCATTTGAGCTCATGGGATATGAAATTTACCCATGCATTGAAGGATAAAATAATACCCCACTAATCATTCATTTGTACATATGTGTTCCACCTAAGAACAATAATAATTCATATCATTAAGAACCCATTTAAAGAAAAATGGTTTTCTTACCATTTCTAGATGGCATCACTAAAATTGGACTCAATAATGTGATTGGTTGATACCCAAAATTAAATCTCCCAAAATTTTATTTCATAAGGAAATTAATAGAGAAATTATTTGAAAATAACTTCAAATAAAATATAGCCTTTAGATATAAATAATACAATATTAGTTAAATCATAAAAGAGTTTTTAGAAAATGATTTTATCTTTAATGAAAAATAAAATGTTATTCCCACTTTCATATTTCAATTTTTTTGAAAATGTGATGTGAAAACTTTTTAAATGTCTTTAATCCTTAAAATGAGAATTTCAATATTGGATGCATGAAAAAGATATAATGTTTTCAAAAATTAATGTTGATGGTAAGATAATACATTTTATTTTGAAAGGTTGAAAAAACTTTTTAGTATTTTTAAATAACTTTGTTGAAAGAACACATAAAAAAGATATAGTATAACCTATTTTAAAAATATTAAAATGGAAATATGAAGGTTACATGTGAGAACAAATAATAATGTTTCCAAATATAAATGAGATCATTGGATAGGAAGGGAAATATAGACAAGGAGGGGAAACCTTCGTAAAAGAGGATGTGAATTGTTGTTAATAATGATATAATTTTTGGGGAATAAATTAATCAATGTAAAACATTTTAATTAAAAGTCATTATCCATATATAATAATATAAATTAACATTAAATAAAATATCATGGTGGAAATAACCAATATTTTAAGAAAAAAATTAAATACTTTGCATTATTACTCAAGAAAGATATTTGAGATAAAAAAATCCCTTACAACTTTGGAAAATTTTGAATCAAATGCAATTTAAAAAAAGAACATGATATGAATATTAAAACCCAATTTTTTTTAATATACAAAAATAAGTTCTATTGGTATTAATCACACTATATAAAATAAATGATGGTTTACAATATCAAACATTTCTATCCTAATAACTTATTATAGAAATGTTTTCATATATATATACCTTTATAAATTTATTTTATGATTATTATCTACATGTATATTAGTTAGTTATTATCTATTTTTGAAATATTATGTGAGTAATCGTGAATTTTTTGAACATGTTTCCTAATTTAGGTGTTATTATTTATGATTATCCCAATGTTCCTAATTATAAAATTATTAAATACATAATAATAATTATTTGTCATTTTTTTTCTTATGTTTCATTTCATTAGGTTAAAGACATGGATATTGTCCGGGAAAAGGAAGGTGTGATGAACTAGTTCCATCATGTTTAATGACTAAAAGGTGATATTTTAATTAATATATTAAAGATTAATAAAACCTTTATATAATAATTAAATCAACATAAATACACTATCATTAACTTATAACACCATAACATTACTTAATAATTCCTGGTGTAAACATTATAACATCGTTCACTTAGGTAGTAGAACCGACCAAAATGAGAGCGTGCTATAATGGTTTATGAGTAAGGATATGTTTTTTATAATAATAATATATATTTTTTAGAAGATTAAAAATTTCAATAATATAATATATATTAATTTTTTTAATTAATTATTAAAAACATCCATTATGGGTGGTGATAATAAAAAAATCCCATCATTTTGTGGAAGAAGTAGTCCACCTTACACACGATTAATGATTCCATTTCTCAAAGAATGGAATAGAATGAAGGTATATGATGAATTATCCTTTAATAAATATAATTGTCAAATATTAATAATATTAATTCATAAAATTTATCATTTCTACCATCCTTTAATAGTGGTGATGAAAAATGGAAGACATCACTTCATGGGGGTGGTAGTCTTCCATACACACGATTAATAATTTTTTATTTTTCTTAGTGGATGGAAATTAATAAATAATAGTTATTACATTAATATAATAATAATTAATTATAACAATTATAATCATTTAACTATATCACTATTATCATTAAAGGTTTGTGAGTGAAAAATTAAGATGAAAAATTTAATGATTAAGAAATACTCGTATTGGGACCTTGAACATTTTCTTAAAATCGTACTTGGAAATGAAGGGATTATGATAAATAATTAAGATCATAGGATTATGAAATCGATAAAGGATTATATTATTATAATAATGGAAAATTTTTAGTATGAAATTATAAGTTATAAGGGTGGTATAAATATTTGTAAGTCTTCCCATTTTATAAGTGAATAAAAAAATCTTTTGAGAATACACATTTTCTTAATAATATAATGGAACTATTTAAGTGTAAATGACTCAAAAATATTGAAATAATGGATCTTATGAAATTTAAGGTTTATATATTCCCCAAAGACCATTTTTATACATTTTATAAACATTTTAACCCATTTTAATACTTTATTTTCATGTTTTACCATTTTATTTTTTACCTTGGTAATTAGTTTTTACCCTAGTGGTTTATATTTTTTAATAATATAATGTAAAATTTATAATAGAATTTTGATATTGTAAATAAAAATTTAGGATCCATATAGTATATTTAAATTTATAAATAATATAAAAATAAATTTTAAATTAAAAAATTGAATATATTGAAAAACTGTTTTGTAGAAAAATGTTATTTTTACCATTAAGTGTTTTTAATAATTTTTAGTATTGATTAAAAACTAAATGAATCTTAATGTATTTAAATATAGGATAAAAAATTATATTATATGAAATTTTAGAATATACTAATTTATTTTATTATAGGAAAATTACGCAATGTTAATAAAACAATTCTTTGAAAACAATAGTTTTACCATTATCATAGTTATTAACTTTAATCATAGTAAGCATATCTTTATGCCTAAAAATGAAATTGTAATTATTAAAAACTATGAAAATATTGATCTATAATATGAAATACATTTTTTATATTTAATTTATAAAAGATCATAAAACATCTTTTTAATATAAGCAAATAAAGATAGTTTTTAAAGTAAAATATTACTTAAGTTTCAAAAACATTAAACACAGGTCTCATAAATTCAACATAGTGTTTTTAAATGATTTATTTTACTTTATAAATATATATTTTTGTATAAAAATTTTAGAATTACATTTTATATTATTTTATTATGATAATATTATAAAATCGACATTTTAAGATAAATCAGTATAATTTACTATTTATCTAATTTTTTTAAAAATAATCCTAAAAATTCAGCTCAGGATAATTTTGATATGTGGAATTAAAAAATTATTTTCATTTTTAAAAATAAAAATTCTAAAATTTGTGATTATTTATTTTAAATTTAAATTCAATATATAAAAATAGAAACTTATTTTATTGAAAAATATATTTTTAAAACATTAAGCATTATTAATAATATTTTTAATGTATTTAAAATTTATTATAATGTTTTTATTTACTATAGTTTATATTATTATTATATTTTCTTAATAACATTAATCCAATCTGTCTTGGATCATTTTAGTTAAGTTTTTTATGTTAAGTAAGATAGTGAGAATAATATTAATTTAAAGAAACATATATTCTAAAAAGTCAGGGTATTAAAATTTCCCGCAGAAGTAAATTACATCCTTAAAAATTATATATTACTAGTGAAAATTACTAAGGGTGTCTAAGAGATAGACACGACTCATGAAAAAAATAGGAAATATGTATTTTTTCTTCAAAATATGTAAATCATAATATTTAATTTTTCTCCAATAATTTGTGATAAACACCCCTCATGACTAGGTATACTGAATCATATAAATGAAATTTTTTCCAAGAGAGATCATATCCATCCTTATACCAAGAACTGATCATAGGTCTATTTAAAAAAAGAAATACAATTTCCATATTTTTTTCATTACTATGGATTCTATGTGAAGATAGATAATACATTTCCAAAATCACATTTAATTCATCTAAATTAGGGATAAAAAGACTTTAAGGAATCATATTCCACAAACATCATCATGGGATATAATAATAATATAAGTTTTTACATGATAATATCAATTCATTAGGGTGTTGATTTTATGCTTTTAGGAAACTTCATAGATATACCAGAGTTACTAGAACTAGAATCCAACATGACGATCCTTAATCCGGGGTGGAGGATAATTATTCATTAATTACCATGATCCACTTCGTTAGCACAATATAATTTAGTCATAGTTATTTCATAGGATTTCCCTTATTCTGTTATTTTTTTGGATATTAATGATGATTATTTTCATCAACCCTAGGTTTAGTGAACTTGTTTTCACAATTCCCATACTCTTTACAATTAAAGTACTATAATAAGGGTCTTTCATTAAGCTAGTAATTCCCTCCATCCATTTCATTAGTTGGTCTCTTCATATCTATATGAAATTCATGTTCTCAATGGCCTTTTCTTTCACATTAAAAGAACTTATATGTTCCTTATAAATAGAAACCCAATGGATCTTATAACATTTCCTCCACGTCAAAAGGTGAATTTTCATTCCACTATGGTTTTTATCACTTGAATTTCCATATTTTTTTCCCGTCCCTTAAACCTTGATAATATTGAGAATATCTTGTTTCCATTTCTAACTTAATTTTAAATTAAAAAAATAACTTTATAGATTCCAAAATATTTAATAGCTAATGATTTTTGGAGAATTATTTTTAAACCAATAAATAAATGATCAACCTTAATTTCATGGTCAATGATAAAACCACGGAATACCTCGCATGTCTTATGAGGTTTTGTTCATAGGTACTAATGGATTTATCTTACTTTAATTTTAAATAAATGAATTATATCCAAATTTTTTTATGAAGAGTTCAAGGAAATTATTTATTGAATAATTCCTCTTTAAACTCTTCCCATATCATGTAGTTTTTTCTTCCTTTGGCATCATATTTTTTATTTGGGTCCACCATTGATCAGATTTAACTTCCCAATTATATAAAGTTAAAAAACATTTCTTTCTTAGATATCTATAGAAAATAAATCATTTTTTCCACTATATTGATACATTTCTCAAAACATAACAGATCGGAAGACCCACTGAAATTCAATGATCATTTTTGATTAAAATATTCTATAACAGGCTACTCCTTCCTTGGTGTGTCGGGATCTTCCTAAATTTTTGTTATTATTCATAAAACAGTATAAAAAATCATTAAGGTTTTAACTCCATTTTATACCCCAATTAGGTTTCTTATTGGGATAATCTACATATTTTCCATTACACCCATTATTGACCTCATTACTCTAGCATCCAGCCATTAAATTAAATAAGGGAATATTTGAAATGAGAAATTATTAAATAAAAAATAAGAAAACTACAAATCTAAAATAAAAAACACATAAATGAAATATATAACCTTAATTATGAATACATATGTTTTAATATAATATATCCATTTTCATTACCCTAATTAGTTTTTTAAATGAACTAGCTAGTTATTTAAATCTTCCATAATGGTTCAAAAAGATAATCTGGATTAACCAAAGAATATCCCTGAGAATTGTCAAACTAGGTGTATAATTAGGCTACTTTATCATGTACTAAGTGCTTATTAAGTTAATAAATAAGATGATAATTTCATGTTTACTACCATTAGGTTTAACTGTTATATATCCCACACCCAATTATTGTATCCAGATAGGGTTTTCATTGTTAGGAAAAGCACAGAATATATACTTTACCAAAATTTTGGCTGTTATCCTATTAGTAGACTTATCCCTTAGAATTTTACATATGGGTATCACAAAATTTATATCACCCCCCAAAAAACTAACTAATCTAATACCCAAAATAACTAAACACTCATTTTATACTAATATAGGTGACTCAAACCCACACAGTCAGGTCAAGTTCTAAAATAAAATACCTTTAAAAATTAAATTTAATACCAAGTGATATTATCGAAGAAAAACTTGTAAAAATTTCACATTAGATTAAATATATAAATAATCTCTCACAACTTTAATACCCTTTTATTTTAGTATATTTAATAATAAGTTAGATAAGAAACATATTTTATAAAACTTTTGAAAATTTATTCATAATCAAAAACATACTGGCCTGAATTCTATACTCCTCATAGGTTATACTCATCATCATAACATGGGAGAATGAAGTTTAATAAAGGGTTGAGATATAATTATTAGTAAATGAAAACATATTAACATGTTATCAATGGTAATATCATAAGCATATGAGAAAACATGGGAAGGGGAGAAATTCATTATTAAGAAGAAGATTAAAAAATAAGATTTTTCCATATATGATGATATAAGGACATGTAATCTAAAACTAAAAAACATATACCATGGGAAAAGTGTGTGGAATCATGATATAATAAACATTATTCAAGGAGAATAATCATCGGCACAAGGTTTTGACAAAAGAGTTTGAAATAAACATAAGCATATAAATCCCATGTCTTGTATACCCAAAAAGATATTCATTGTATAGTATACTAGTGATAATCATCCATGAACCTTCTTGGGCTTAAACTGATCCTCTTATACACCCTTGGGCTTGGGTAAAATCCACTTGTGCACCCATTATCTTGGGATAAATCCTCATGTATCCCCTTTGGCATGGGTTAATTTCTCCCATGTACACTTTGGCATGGGATAAATCCTCTATTATAGCCTTTGGCTTTTAATAAATCCAACCATACACCGTTTATCTTGGGACAAAACCTCTCATGTACCCTTTATATTGGGATATATTCTCCCATACACCCTTTTACATGGGATAAGTCATCTCATGTACCCTTTTTCTAGAGATTAGTCATACCGTGTTCCGTTTAGAGATCATGAGATAAATTTACCAATGTATTTAAGAGTGATATAAGACCCCACTCATCTTCTATACATACATACCTGTTCCACTTGAAAATAATAATTCTCTAAAATTTTAAGAACCAATAGAAAAAAATTGTATTCATAAAATTTCCAAATGATATCACCAAAATTTAACTCATCGATGTGAATGGTTGATACCAAAAATTCTTCAACCCAAAATAGTACTTCATAAGAAAATTTATTTGGAGATTCATTAAAAATACCAGAAACTCTTTTAGAGGATAACCCCCTGAATATTTATTAAATTAAAGAAAAGGACAGTAAATATTTACCACAAGCTGCAAGAGAAAATTACATATCAATGAAATCATACCCATCGTCAAATCCCTGAAAAAAAAGCCTACTCCGCAGTAGCTGATTCCCATTTAGAGCTCTCAAAATGTTTTAGAACCTTCGTATACTTCCTTCGCAGGTTCATTCCTTACAAGGATAGTAGCTCTATGTTCCTAAATGATCACCTGGTGGACATAGACTTTGGTAAGTTGAAATAGTCCTTCTTCGGCCTTCGACGTGGTTGAGCATTCGTTCTTCCCTGATTTCCGATCATCTTCACCCCCACCCTGAACAATCTCGCTATACGAAGGCCTAGTCAAGCCACCATCATTCACCATTCCACTGTTCGAGTAATCCCCCATTTTCTAGACATATGAACCTCATGGAATACATCTTCCCCTCCTTGGCCTTCCTGAGATTGAAAATTGGGATCAATCTAGGTCGGACACTTAGGCTGCTCCATTGATTCACGACCGTCCAGAGTCCCCTGCTGCACACTGCCACCTGCATCCATTTGAGAAGCCTCATTTGCAATCTCCTATTACAATCCTTTGAACCGATTTGCAGACTCACTTTCAATAATCACAATATCATCACTCACCTCCCATCTTTGAGACTGATCAACAACTTCCAACACCACCACGGGAAAACTCTCACCACTTGAAAATCCAGAATTAACCTCAAACACAGACTCAGGCTCCAGGTGTTCATCCATCTCCTGGCCTACGCATATCCCATTACCCAAAACATCAACCACTGTATCATCATTCTGAGAATCAATCTGCAAATTGGCTTCCACTCCCTCATGCTCCAGCCCATGAAAATAGTTTACCATGGATACTGTGACTAGAACACCACCATCCTTATTAGTCTATCCATAAATCCCATTAGCACAACCCTTTGGATCCCCCAAAATATGAATATCATCATAATTATTTGTGGAAACATGCATCCTTCTATCCACAGTTATATCCAAAGCAGGTCCCTGCTTCTCTTCACTCACACCCCCACCACTGCAGTCTTTCCCCTCACTAGCCACAACAACATTATCCTAAAGCAGAACACTCACCTTTTGGATTCTATCAAGAGGAGAAAGGATATCATGTGGATCCCCTAGCTTATGCTAACTCTTCCCTGCAACCATAGTCCAACTTGAAGCCATACCACCCGTAGAAGAAGCACTGTGGACAATAGTCCCCTTTACACCATCCCCCCAATTCAAATCCTGACAAAGTCTATTCAGCCCTGTGGATACTGAAGGATTAGATGGAACCCCTAATAGTTTCCCCAGAACCAATGTAACCCAGGGTCCTAGGTCAGAGGCGTTGCCAAGTCCAACATCCACATAATTTATCCTCCCCCTATCTGTAGTTTTACCAATACTCTTCTCCGGAGCTTATGACCTCCTTATCATGGCTCTACTACGACATCTATAATCTATGTGCCCCAAGATGCTACAGGTTGAGCAGTAATCAATCCATTATTCATAACCTATAGACTGATTCCATTTAAATTCCTCACCCACTGAAATCTAGACCCATTCCACCAGAGGTTTTGAGATATCCACCTCAACACATAACCAATGGTTGGTGGGGTGACTCACAGTGGATGTACGAGCATCAAAACATAGGAAATGACCTACCATGTTACCAAGAATATGTATAATCCATGGATTTTGGAAAGGTAAGGTTAAATTAGGAAGACTTACCCAAATAGGAACGAAGGTTGAATCACGGTTCATATAACAATCGAACGTCCAATGAAGGAGGAAAAACTTGCAACAGTTGAAACGCATGGGGGAACTTGACCATGCATGGATCAATTCTTCCTCTGAGGCGAATCAGATTATAAATTGGTGACTATCTAGAAGGCCGATGATCACGCGATCATTCAAATCCCATTTTCCAAAAACAAACCGATCAAACTCATCGACCGATGGTCTTCGAGAGTTTAATCGAGCTGCCAGAGTCATGCCTAAATAACTCGTCGCAGTAGAGATCTTCGACACTGAGATTGGAAGCTGAGGGTTACCAAGATGAAGATCAAGACTCTTCAGACTTAACACAATCATGGGGAACTTCGGGAGATAATTAGGGTTGGAGAAGGGTACAAATGGGGTTCGTGGCTTCAGAGGCGGCAAAATCTGACCATCCTCCCCCTTCCCACCGCCATGAAGGGGGGGGGGATCTTCTTCGAGCATGAGCTAGGGTTCCATCGCCATTCTTGGCTTCGAGAGCTCTCTTGTCATCTCAAATCAAAATATATTTAGAACATGGGTAATTAGTGTGAATAAATCATTCAAAAATTGGGTATTCATTAAAAATAATTTACAAGTAAAATTACCCATTATAGTTAAATGATAAAATTTGAGTGAAATTGTAAAAGAGTTTTCCAAAAATGATTTTATCTTTAGCATAAAATAAGAAGATACCATTACATTTATTTTTTTTCAAATATGAAGTTATTTTTTTAAAATATTTACTTCTAAAAATAAATTTCAAAAGTTTAGCCTTTAAAATGACATAAAGGTTTAAAAAAGGTGAAGTGGATGATATGAAATTTTAATTTTATAGGATGGAAAACTTTTTTATTATTTTGAAATAACTTTGTTGGAAACCCACATCATAAAAATAGACAATAAATATCCCTTTTAAAAATAGTAAAATGGAAATATTAAGGTCACATGATATAACGCAAAATTATTTTTCCAAATATAATGGAGAACATTGGAAGAAAAGAAAAATATGTACAATTAGGAGAAAAAATGTAAAATAGGATATGAATTATTCTTAAAAATGAAATAATTTTTGGGTAAGAAATTAATCATGGTAATATATAAAATTAATATTCATTATCCCTATAAATGAAGATAAATTAACATTATATATGATCTTATGTAGTAAGGAACAAATATTTAAAGAAATAAATTCAAGAAGATGCATTATAACTCTTTGAGTTGTGTTACATTAATAAACCCCCCTTCAAATTTGTTATCTTTTGAATCAAAGGATATTTAAACAAAAACATGATATAGCTATTCAGAAACCCTGAATTTCATGATTATGGAAAAATAAATGTTTCATGCAGTAATCTCACAATATAAAATAAATGATGGCGCACAATATTAAACATGTATCATGGATTTGAAAAATGAAAAAATAAAACCATACCTTATATTCCACTTTACTCAAACATGATATAACCACCTGTATAAAAAACGTAAATATTTTAATTAATTATTGTAAAAAATTATTCATATCTATAACCTTTTATAAATTTATTTTATAATTTTTTTCTCCATGTATATTAGTTAGTTGTGATCAATTTTCTATATTGGGTGGGAGTTATATTTATTATTTTAAACAAGTTTTGTAATAGAGATGTAATTATTCATTATTCTAAAAATTTTCATCATTCCAAGATTATTCAAGATATAATAATCATTTGATTTCAATTATTTCTTAGGTTTCATTTCATTAGTATAAATACATGGATATGGTTCGTGAGAAATGAAGTTGCGATGGACTAGTTCCAGAGAGTTTAACGATTGAAATGTGATATATTAATAAATATATTGATTATTAAAAACCACTTTCTATAATCATTGAAAAATATGAAATTAAAATTTCTTAATTATATTACAATTATATACAATTCCTTAACCATTTATTGTGTAAAAATTATAACATCATTCACATATGTGGTAAAACTAACCCAAACAAGAGAATATTATAATAATTTTATGAGTAAGGATATGTTTTTATATAATGTTAATATAAATTTTACAAAATAATAATCATGTTATAAATATCATATATCTTCATTAAGTTATTCCTAAAAAAATATAAAGGTGGCGATGATAAATGAAATTCATCATTTGTGGAGGTGGTAGTCTGGCACATACATTATTAACGATTACATTTCGAAATGAGTGGGATCGAATAAAGGTATATGATAAATTATGATTTAATAATTTTAATTTTTAAATATTCATCATATTAATTTATCAAATCCAACCTTTCAACAAACTATTAATAGTGGTGATGAAAAATGGTTGATGTCATTTCGTGGAGGCGGTAGCCCACCGTATGCAAGATTAACAATATTTTATTTTTTATAAGGGGATGGGAATGAATATAAAATAATTTTTACATTAATATAATAAAATTTAAATATAATAATGTTACAAATTTCATTATATTACTATCATTAGTATAATTTTTTAAGTGATAAATTAAGAATAACAATTTAAGGATTAACTAATAATCACACAATGACCTTAAACTCTCTTTTCAAAGTCTTCTTAAAAATGAAGCGATTAGGCAAAATAATTGATACCATAGGATTATTAACATAATATCAGTTTCTATTATTAAAAACATTTCATATTTTTTTGATAATATTTGAAGGAATAAGGGTCGCATGAAGGGGTGGAATTCTTCTCCTTTTATAAGTGTAGAAAAGTGCTCTTTTGTGATTACCCTTTATTTTTCAACAATGACATGAACCTATTCATGTTTAAATGGATCTAAAATATTTAAATAATGGATATTTTGGTGAGTTAATATTGTTAAATATTTAAGGAATCATTTTTATACATTTTTTAAACATGCTTCAAGCCTTCCACTACTTGATTTTTAATTTTTACCATTTTGGGTTTTACTCTGGTAATTAGTTTTTACCCTAGTAGTTTATATTTTATTAAAAATATAAGGTAACCCTTATAATTTTTTTTTTATTTTATAAACCTAAATTTAGTATCCATATATTTTATTTCTACTTATAAATAATAAAAAATAACTTTTAAATTAAAACAATTATTATATAAAAAAACTATTGCGTATAAAAATATTGATTATAACATTAAGTGTTCTGAATATTATTTAGTATTGATTAAAAATTGAATTAGAATTAAAATATTTATATATAGAATTATTTTTTATTAAATTCATTTATGAGAAGAAATTAATTTATTTCATTAAATAGAAATTAGAAAATGCTAACAAATTAAATATAAAAAAAAACAATTTAACCATTACCATGATTATTGAATTTAATCCTATTAATCATATTTTTATTCCTAAAATGAAATTATACTTATTAAATACTATTAAAATTTTGATCTAAAATATGAAATCAATGTTTTAGAATTATTTTCTATAATTTTTGAAAACCAATTTTTAATATAAGATAATAAAAATGATTTTGAATATAAAATATTACTTAAGTTTCCAAAACATTAAACATAGGTTTCATAAACTAAACAGAGTGTTTTAATATTTATTTTACATTATTAATATTTATTTTTTATAAAAAAGTTTCAATTAATTTCAATTAATTCTCATTTTATGAGAATGTCAAAAATATTAAGTATTAACAAAATCAATATATTTTATTATTCACCTAAAAAACAATATTTTTAGAAAAATATAAAAAATTCACCTTATAATAAATTTTATATTTGGAATTAAAAAATAAATGTCATTTTTTAATATAGAAATTATAAAATTCCTAAATTTAGATTTTAAATCAAAATTAACTATATTAAAATAAAAAACTACTATTGTTGAAAAGTGACATTTAAAATTTTTATTTTTATTTATAATATTTTGTATGAATTTATAATTTATTGAAATATTTTTATTTACTAGAGGTTTTATTATTAAAAAATTTTATTCTTTTATATTTATCCAATATGTCATGTCTTTTTTTATTTCGGTGTTTCATGTAAAAGAAGCTATCGAAACATTATTAATTTAAAGAATAAAATATTCCAAAATCTGAGTTTGTTATCAATATAGTTGAATGATATTAATGTGGATACGATGTGGGATGCTTGTGTTGTATTTTTTCAATAAAAAAATTAACATATTTTTTAATATATTGTAAATACATGAGTCACATTATAACTTAGATGAATTGGGTTGATTCAAATGTAGTGAAGTTGATTTAGTAGTTTCAAATATATTGGAGAAATTTTTAACTTTCTATGTGGTGATTAGTGTTAAATATAAAATCAGACCTCTAAATAATAGGTAACGTAACAATTTGTCTATATAAAATTACCTTTTGGGGTAGTTAGAATAAACTATGTCACAATGACTCTGGCCACACACTGATTTGGTTCCTAAATGTGAAGATACTTGAGTAAGAGTTTTAGGACATTAAGATAATGTCCTAATGAACATTATGTTATTTTTCATGTACTTTTTATTTCCATGTTGGAAATTATAATTCACTATTATGGAATAAAGTTTACCCATATTATGCCATAATATTTAGGGAAATAACAAATCGATATTTCTCTATTTATGGATACCTTTAGTGTTCATGCATGAGTGAAAATTATCACATAATAATTGTTCCAAGATGAATATTTAGTTAATTCAGGAAAATGAAAGTTTCACTATAGAGAAATAGAATATACTATGATGTCCATTATAATGATGTAATGCCGATGGTGATGAAAAATTTGTTTGATTATGAAATGGATGTCACACGACATCATGTGGTGTCACACCTTGATGTATTTGAAGGAAACGTTTGTTAGTGGTGTAGTTGGAGGACAACAACATGGAGGTTACAGATTGTTTTTACAATAATTTTAATGATCATGTGTTTGATCATCTCGGAGAATATTACTTTAGTCAGGATCCATTTTTTATGTAATATGAATTCAAATATAAACCATACTCAGTCATGTATGTTTTTAATTTTGGATTATGCGACCATTGATTATTTTAATCATTCCAATGATGTATCCATTCATTTTTAATGGAAAACCATGTAAATTAATAGTGCCCATTGCATTTGTGTTTCTTGAAGTTGTATGAAAGTGAGAACCACAAAAAAATAAACCACTTTGATACAAATAGGCTTCAATCAATGACATGATTGGAAACATACTTAACAAACCATGATTAAATAATTCATAATAATTTTTATAATAAAGGTATCAATGTATAAAGGTTTTGATTCTAGATATATTTCCAACCATAGGTAAGAATGATTTATTATGAGAATACACTCCTATGTATATCCATGACAGTAAAACATTCTATGGAATATACTTGGAGGGTCAATCTAAATAATAAGTCTCCAGAAATTTTATCATGAGTTTATTATACACACTAATCTTGATATATTATTACAACACACATTACTCCATAATTGTAATTTATTAGGGAAAACTCAACGTTATACTTTGATAGGATATTATCAATCCAATTTTCAAGTAACTAAATTACATCACATATGAATTAATGATAAAGTTAGATTTCATTTTTTTGTAATAACATGATAAATTAAAAAACCATTTCATAAATCTCTGAAGTATAATATACCAAGAGACTCTATATAACCCTTATAATTCTGATGTAATATGGGTATGACTATTATATCCTCAATATCTTTTTTTTAATCATAAAACTAATAAAAAAATCACTCCCAGTGATATCTCGTATAAGATGGTATTTGAAAAGGATTTATTTGGTCCTTTGGTGAGAACGAGGTTACTTCTCTTATAAAATAACTCCATTTTGTCACTATATTTCTTGATTTATTCCAAAATTATAAGATCCACCTCAAGTTCAGTAATGAAATTCTTGATCCAAATAGGTTTTTTTCCAACATCTGATATAATGATCTACTCTAAATCTATTCTAGAGTCTTCTGTGATGGATTAATTAGGACTCTTCAAACTTATATGTTCACTATTTAGGATAAACATGAAACTATATTGAGATTTGATATCAACTGTATCAGATTGGAAACTTGCATTCATTTAACACTTTACTTAGATCTCATCCACTCCTCCAGTGATCAAGAACATATCCTTAGTCACTCTAATGTGCTTAAAGATAATATTCACATTAATCTAATGAATATCACTTGGATTGGATTGGTATATTCCAATTATTATTAGATATTACGTGACTTTAGGGAGATTACACAATATGGTATACATGATAGAATTTATGTATGATACATAGGTAATTCTATCAATAATTGCTAACTCTTTAGTAGGATCCTAAATCTTTATACGATTCAAGCCATGTAACACTCATAAAGACCCATTTTGGTGATCTCCATGCAAAAAATCTTTTTTAATTTACCAATGTCAGTTTATTTACTAAGTCTAAGTATCCCCTTATTTATCTTTATAGATCTTCAAACCTAGTATGTAGGTAACCTAACCCATATATTTCATTGAGAATCACTTCCCAATCATTATATTTAAAGAGTGAAAAGATGGTATATCACATTTATTAAGTAGTATATAACTTACATACAATATCAAAAATTCTAAAACAGTCTCACTAATATTATTTTATACACACGAATCATTTTCATTTTTTGATGAAACAAAAATATTTGATTACATAATTAAAAAAGGTATTATAAATTATAAAAGATTAATTGTATTCATAAATGGACCATTACAACTTTAAAACCTTAACAATATCATTTATCACATAAAAACATTCCGGTTCTATCATATACATGATCTAAACTAAATTCCCATTAAGGAAATTACTTTTTCAGAATCTATTTGATATATAACATAATAAAAGTAACATTTTCTGGTGAGAAATATATGAATGGACTTTATTATCAGAATAGATGAAAACGTTTCTTCAAATTCAATACCATGCATTTTGTTGTAATATTTTATAATCAATCATGATTTACAGGTAAACAATTTACCATCCATGCTAGTTTTCATGTAGAAAACCAACTTGTACCTTATGGATGTCACCCCTTTATGTTCATCTTCCATGTTTAAAAATTATTTAGTGTATATGGATTCCATATTAGATTACATGAGTTTTAAATATTTCTTAGAATTATAATACCCTATAGTCTCCAAGTAGTTAGTAGGATAATACTTTATAAATGACACCTTATAATATTTTTCAATGATAAATTAATATCTCAAGACCTCTTGATGAATCCTATAATACCTTATCAGTTATCATGTATTTTAATTTGGTTATTCTACAATAACTCTTTGTGGAATGAATCATCTTCCATCTTATGAAAAATTCTTGTTTATTGGTCTTGAAAATATCTTAGTTAACTTTCATCCTAATAAATCCAAGACTAATGTATTCCTTCTCATGAAAAACTCCATTTTTTCCACAATTGTTTTAGTATGATAATATAAATAACATCCACTAGTTTCCTTGGGATAATAAAAAATAATCATTTTTATATTTGTATTCAATGTTATCAGAAGAAAATTATTGAATTATTTCTTCACATACTTAAATATTTATGAAAGACATAATGGAACGTTTTCTAGTCCATATATCAAATTGATTATTTTTTATTTATTATGATATAAAAATAGTTTAGTATAAATTCTAGAGCCTCTTGATCATAATTCCAAAATGAATATAGGAAGATTATAATAACTCATTATTGATCAAACCATGTCTAATAATGTTTTATTTCTCCTCTTAGACTCCCCATTCCATTATGGAGTTCTAAGAGGAGTGAGTTTTGAAATTATATGAAAATCTCTTAGAATATCAATGAATTATTGGCTCAAGGTTGCAGATCTATTCATATTCTTTCTACATATTTAGCATTACCCATGAAGGCTTACCATACATCCTACACACAGATCTAAAAAATATAATAATTTAATACTGAATTGAACCAAAACACGATTAAAAGACTACATAAAAATTAAAAATAAATAACTATAAGGCTTATAGAGGTCTAGGTGTGACAAAATAATCACCATACTATATTACCTTAGAAATATACTGAGTTCTTAATTGAAAGAAAATGAAAAATATTCTCCAATTGAGAACAAGAGAACCTCTATAATTCAATCTAAAAACTCACAAAATAAACTTATAATAATAAAAAAACTATCTCCAAACACACTCACACCAGACAGAACCAAACAAAAGGTCAGAAGGTGGAGACCCAAAATGGGTCACCCCACCATTTATGAATTCACTAACATAGGGTATTAAAAAAATGATAACGAGGAACCACTCAAGGTTCTTACTTATGAAACTCAAACAAAATGACAGAGCACATGGACACTCATAAATTCCTCACAGACAAACACTCACTCCACCAATGAGAATATAACTCCTAATATCATAAAATATACACTAAGGATCACAAATAGATAAATTAATAATCCCAAAGAATAAATAAAATAGGAAAGGGGAAGAGGAGATATCTCAAAATATTATGGAGTCACTATGAAAATCCCAAGGTTTATAAGGATTCGTACCTAGATGAGGATTTAACATAAAAAACCTCCACAAGTTTCCCAATCGTCCACTATAGTGATATGTTTTGAGAAAATATATGTAAGGGGGATTATAAATCCCAAAAATGACCACACTAGAAGCATATGAGTGTGTGCTTTGGATTTTAATAAATGATATCCAAAGAAGAAGCTCCACCCATCACTGGTTCCTCCTACATTCCACTCTTCACTAGACGTGGGACCTTTACCAACATCAAAATATACAGGGCCCTCTCTTATCATGGGATAATATCTAAAAGAAATCACTTCTATGAAATCCTCATATAAAAAATCTTCAAACCAGATTATAATAGGAGAAATAAAAAAATAATTTTGATCCAAAAAAATAACCATCAATTAAACCTATAAAAACACTCACAATCAAATATTAAGGGGTTCATAGAGATATAAAGTATTCCTTAATATTACCAAGCCACTATACAACCTCTGATGAACCTCAATCAACCCAAAAGATAAGAAAACCCTAAAAGAAAACAATATCCACTACTTTACCTGGAGTTTAGGTGGTTTTATCAATATAGAAGTCTATAGTGAAAAGTTTATAAACCATTAAAACTCTTCCAGGAGGCGTAATATAAATAATAAAGGAGAATATAAATCACAGTCAATAAAAACTAAAATCAAAACATTACAAATATAGAAATAAACTCAAACAAAAAATAATAATCCCCTAAAATAATTGAAAAGAAACACTAATAATAATTTAAAAACCTCCCCATTTAAAGCATTTGAAAACATCACATCTCACATTCTAATTTTTAAAAAAAATTACTTGAAATCCAATTTAAATCCCATACATAATTTTATAAACATATCATTTCGCATTATAATAAATTATAAATCCACCCAAGTTCTCCCTTTAAAATATTTATAGGTTCTAGACCTCAATCACAATCTATTTCATTTCAATAAACACCCTTAAAAACATCCAAAACCCACCTACACTTTTGAAAACTGAGTTTAAATTTATAAATTCCCATTTTAAATTAAAATGAATATTCATCAAAATTATTGAAAATAACTTTTAAATTATCCCAATTAAATTCATATTTAACTTGAGAGGAAAATGGGTCAAAAGGAATTAAAAAAAATTAAGGGATAGTGGATTTTCATAATTTGGACAAATATTTTGGCGAACCATGAACCAACCGTTTAACTTCCATTTGAAGGAAATATCACATGGTCTCTGCAATAATTTCTATACTATGATAATTAGTCATTAACCCTTGATTATTTCCTCTTGTCCACATTGAAAACATGGAAAGCATTAAAAAAAATAAAAAACATTGATATAAATTGAACTGCCATAAAAATAATTTAAATTATACTACTAACCAGTAATGAAAGAACTATATTCAAGGGTAATTGCCTAAAACCCCATGGTAACGTACAGATTAGGATATGTAAGAGATCATGAAACTCATTCCATACTTACCTCTCATGTTACGATGAACCTAGATCCAATATACCAGACCTAAAAAATAATTATGAACACTCCATGAATCTAGGTTTATGAGAAACCCAATATATAATACCATTTTTTCACAAACCATCCCAAGTTATCCTTAAACTAGTGTCACGACCCATCCTTGGGGCCCGTGCCGTGACTACCCCAAGCCCGCCTTCCATAGGCCAGGGGCAGGCGAATAGCACCAAAGGCCTAAATCCTGATGAGTGGGAAGGCATTGCCTTTATAAAAGAAAAAAAGCACCACGGAGTAAGCAAGCGGAAAAAGTAAACACTAAGTACAAGAGAAGTACTGAAAAGTAAATGGGCCAGAATACAAACCCAAAATAAAGTACAACTACAACTGAAAAAGTACAACAGAAAAGACAAAAACTGGAAGGGAGGAAGCAACTCCTGGGTCATCCTCCTCGGATCCTACCTGAAGGGTAGGTACAGATGGTGCAGCTCCTAGATCGTCCACCACGGATCCTACCTGAAGGGTAGGTACAGATAGCCTCCACAATGCCCTCGCCCGTCAACCTCCTCCGTGTGTCGTTTCGTCGCGAAGTCCACCTCCGGATACTGACTTGTCGTGTAGTCCACCTCCGGGTACTGACTCGTCGTGTAGTCCACCTCCTCGAACACTCGGCCTCCGTCAGCACTGCCATCGTCTGCAACCAACACAACGAGGTGCGGGCATATCCCGTGCAGGGGTGAGTATAACGATACTCAGTAGGGACCCCAAGACCCTCAAGGTCTCACTAAAACCAACAAGGATAACCACAAAGAAGATCTCAATAGATAACCTATACTTAGGTATATTCCCATTCATACACCTAAGTTAGTAAGTAACCCATCTCAATCATGAGGAAACACAAGGGTCATAGACTCAGCTCAAGCCAGGATTTTCATTATCAAAACCGTAACTGCTGAAGAACCTCGTCTCTAGAGTGTACAGTGGTCCTGTCACGACTCCGAGGTACTGCTCACTAACCTAAGACTGCTGAGTTACTCCTCCCGTCGAGTACCGCGGGCCTGCCACCTCACACAGGAGTGCTTCCCGCCATGGGTCTGCCACCTCACACAGTAGTGCTCCCCCTCATAGCCTATAGAGGTACTCCTCCTGTCGAGTACCACGGGTCTGCCACCTCACATAGTAGTGTTCCTCCGTCGTGGGTCTGCCACCTCACAAAGTAGTGCTCCCCACTGGGCTATGCAAGTCACTCCGAGTCGAATTAGACAAGCAGTCATCAGGTCTCAGCCGGCTACACGGTCTCCGTACTCCGCACGCTCGTCTCCGGGAGGGTCCGCTCCACGAGCTACTGGTCGATACTCCAAAACATCACAAGTCCCACAAAGAAGTATCTCAAAGGACCTCCTCGTCACAGGGGTCTCAACACAACAGACGGCGCGTCAATCGAACGCCCGGTCTATGAGTTATTAGCCTTTTCATCCCAGGGGCCCGGTTGGTTTCGTAAGCGAACCAACCCGGCTGTATCTCAACTGTACCCCGAACTCTCCTAGGGTATACTCATAGGGACCGTTTCTTGACGATATCACCAACGCCGCTGACGGTTCGTCAAACGGACGTCCGGTCTGAAAGATATCATCTTTTTCCTTTCCAGGGGCCTGGTTGGATTTCGGGTACAATCCAACCCGGCTATAACCCAAATGCATCCAAAACTCGGGTGGAGGATGCCAAAATTTCCGTATCGTCAACAGGAACGCAACGCAACAGACGGCGCGTCAATCGGACGCCCGGTCTGGAAGTTATTGGATTTTTCGTCCCGGGGGCCCGGTTGGGTTTTAAGGAAAAACCAACCCGACCGTACTCCACCTACGTCCAAACCTTGGGCGGAGTATTCCAAAAGATCCATCTCACTTAGGGGAATTCAACGAAGTCGACAACACATCGATCGGACGTTCGAAGCTCAAGATATGAGCGTTTTCGCTGCGAAGGCCCGGTTGGTTTCGTGTACGAACCAACCCAGCCGAACACAAAGTAATCAGAAACGTTGAGTGCGATATACCGAAACGACCGTCTCGATCCAAGGATCGTGTTGCCGCTGAAAACGCATCGTTCGGAGGCTCGTAGCTCATGTTACGGGCAAAAGACCAAAAAGGTCCTGAAACGGGGGGTCTGGGCCCGGGTCGACCCGGCCCGACCCCCCTGGGTCGGCCGAACCGGGTCGACCTGACCCGGTTCGGACCCGATCTGACCCGGCCAAGGCGCGGCCCGGCCCGGCCGGCCGGCCTGGTTCGGCTCGGCCGAGTGGCCAAGCAACGCGGGGCGCTGCCCCCGCGTGACAGCACCGTGACCCCCGCGGTGGGCCGCCATGATCAACAGACGCAGCAAGGTCGCGTCCTGTGTGCGCTGGACCCGCGCGGCCGCAGGTCCGCTGGTGCTGCCGCCACCTCCGGCCGCCGGCGCCACCGGTGGCTTCCGCGGGCCACCAGAGTTGCTCCGGTGGTCCGATTTCCTTTCCGATTGCACCGCTGTTCCTACAGGGTTCCGTTCTTCACTGCGGGATCATTAAATCACCTCTGCGGCACGTTTCGTCGTCGCTCGCCAAATCCGCACAACAAGGAAGAACTACGGAGGGTTGTCGAGCCGTGTTTGTTTGGCCCGCACCCTCCACGTTAGGTGATAACAATTAGGAAATATTGATCAACACATAGAAATCATAACACATAAAAATTTTAATAAATTAAAATTGTTCTTATGAAACCGGGTTCTTTGTTTTGAACGGAAACATCCACGGAGTAAAATTCATTCCCAAATAAAATTGAAACATACCAAAATTCCCCAACCCGCAATCAAGAATACTCATCCCATGACCAATCTTACCGCGGATCAACATAGTATTGAGTTGATCCGTGTTCTTTATTTTCAAAAGGAAACATCCTAGAAAAAAGGGTATTATTATTCTCAATTAAAAACCCTACCTCGTCGGACGTGCGTTCTTCACGGAATTGACCATCGCTTCGCGGAAGGAAGTCGCATCATCGTGGAAGGGCGTCGCATCGATGATCTTTTTGTTGTCGATCGAAGGTTGTCGCGGGGTTGGATCATCACGGAAGAAGCGTCGCAGAGGGAGAATCGTCAGCGTCGCGGTACACGGCGTCGCGTTGCTGATCTCCTTGGGTTCGCCGTTCTTCGTCGGAGGCCGACGTTCTTCGCGTTCTTCGCATTCTTCGCGTTCTTTGTGAAGAAGGAGGAAGATACTTAGAGATTCTTAAAAGGATTAACACAAAATTTCAAAAGGAAGGTGTGTTGGCATTATTTTATTAACATGCCAACAAAACGAAAACGTGTTAAGAAACGAACGAAATTAATTCATAGAATTAATTTCAACGAATAAACCGCCCATTTAATAGGAGCGTTTAATTGTTTAAGAAAACGCCCCATTTGACTTTTATTTAATAGGGGTTTTTGCGGGTGCGTTACTTAGCGGAAAGAAACTGTGGGTCTCGTGTGATCCCCAACCCACAAATATCCTATCAAGTGGATAGGATATTTTGGGTTGCACCCTATTCGTTTCAACTGAGCTTAAGCAGCTTAAAGTGGTCTTCAAACGACTTTAAGTAAAATAAAAATAAAACTGTCGCACAACTTTATTTTATTTCATAACTTAAAACCCAAAAATTAAAAACCACAACCGAGCAAACACAACTCTGGAAGAGGCGTTTCTAAGCAAGTAACGGTGCTGCGATTCCATCGGTGCCCTCAGAATTCGATTCCGGGCACCGGTTCAAAAGTTAGAAAAACTCGCTCGTCCGTTCACTGAACGTACCCGGACAAACTTTAGAAAATGATTCCGGGCACACCGGGCCTCGGAATCAGGTGCCATCAGAAATTGTGTTCTTGTAAAATTCCAAAAAAAAATTAGGAAAAAAAATTTCCCTTGAAATTTCCGGGTCTTTACATTACTCCCACCACAGGGCTTTACGTCCCCATAAAGCTTCAACATAAACCTGGGTCACAAAAGTGGTACAGAGCACGCATCCGAGCCTTCTGCTCCCATGTGCTCATTTGGAGGTTCCCATACTGCCAAAGAAAGTGCACCTGAGGAATCGATCGTCCTCGTAGGATCTGTTCCTATCGATCCTCGATCCCTACTAGAACCTCCGTGAAAGATACCCCATCGCCATCGTACATCTCCTCATTGTCGATGATATGCGTCGGGTCGTGCACCCAGTGCAACTGAGGTGGTAGAGCCAGGCGTTAAGCCACCTCACCAAAACACTGTAATCCACGTCGAGGTGAGACACGTAAGAAGACGTGGTCGCCATCCTCGAACTCTAGTGGCCTCCGCCTCCTGTCAGCATAAGACTTCTGCCAGCTCTGAGCTATCCTCATCCGCTCCTGGATGACCTGGACCTTCTCTGTCGTGGCCTAGACCATCCCTAGTCCCACAAGAGCTACTATGATTTCTTCTTTTCCGATAAGAGAAATCCGGTCTCATCCCCTGGATGAACCACGTTCATCACCTAATACAGTCAATCCCGACATGGATGATACTAATCCATACTAAGGACGACGTCGAAAGGCCTCAACGCTACTACCAAGAGATCCAACCATTACTCTCGCCTCCAAGGGTTCAGTCACACTATCAGCATCAGTGTGTGGTAACTGGGTCTCCTCCTGTAGAAAACTCGAAAGTGAGGGTCAAGTCAACAGTTTTAATAGGGACCTCTCAGTATCAACCCAAAAAAGGACATAGAAGCAAACATCACAAAGATAAGAGTCTTTTTATTATTGCATCTCATAATACAAAGACACGAGGCATCTACAACAAACATCAACAAAGCTAGAAGCATCATAAACAAAAGTCTCCAGGTCTGGAGCTAGTCCCGCTCCCGTTCATCCGCTTCCAGAGCTCCATGATCGTAGGCCTCAGCTGCCTGAAGCTGAGCTCTCCCATGTCCACCAGTTCTCTATGGTCGGGGTGGACCTCCTGGTGGTGGTGGTGGCAACACCCCGAAGTGTCGTCCACCTTCAGCTGCACGGACAGCTCCTCTGCCATGGTCGCCTACTCCTAATGGTCGGCCTTGATCGAACCACTGCCTCTGCCTGGGAGGTTCTTCATTTAACTACTGGTCGTCTATATGGCGGGTCGGACAGTCACGTGCCATGTGACCAATACCGCCACAGGGGTAACACTTCATGGCAGGTCTGGCTCTATCACTTCCCTTGGTGCCTCGCACTACCAACCCTGAGTCACGCGGTCGACCACCTGTAGGTCTGGTCCTCTTGGACCTCTGCGTCATCTGTCTACTGCCTACTGTAGAAGACTCTGGCACATGCTGGCTAGTGGTGGGTCCTGCTGCTAGAGACTGCTCAGCAAGGAAACTCTCCACTAAGAGGGATCTCTCCAACACCCATGTCTGCGTCGGAATGTTGTGCGATACAACCGAAGCTCTGATCTCCCGCCTGAGCCCCTGCTCGAAGGTTCGGGACCTGAAGAATGGGTCCCGTACCATGTCTGTAGAGTAGTGCGAGAGGTCTGTGAATCTCGCTGAGTACTGTGCCACTGACATGCTGCCCTACCGCAGCTGAAGTAGCTTCTGTATACACACCGCTCGAAGGGTGGCTGGTACAAACTCTGCCCAGAACAGGCTCTCGAAGTCTGCCCATAGAAGTGTCACCTTGTCATGCATCTGAAGCATCAGGCTCCACCATCTGCCTGCTGCTTCCTGAAGAAGGCTGGTATCAAGGATCACCATGAAATCTGTCGGCGTCCCCACTAGCCTGAAGACTCTCACCACAGCCTCCAGCCAATCCTCAGCCGCCTGCGGGTCCATCCCTCCCTGGAACCTGGGTGGCCTCTGGCACTGGTACTCATGCAGTGCACTCAAGCGGACGTTCATCCTCTGCTGCTGGGGCTGGTGGCATCGGTGGCCCAACGGGTAGTAGTACCGCTGGTGCCTCTGCAGGTGCCTCAACTGGGATAGGGCCCTGTACTGAGGCCTTGTCGCTCGGCGGGCTGTCAGTACGTACCACTCTCGAAGCTATAGCTGGTCATCCACGGGGAGGCATCCAGAAAGAAACAACATGACACGGTCAAATGATTATTCCTAGTGAGCGGACCTGGTTTGAGCTGACATTTAAAAACTTCTGGAAGTACACACGCAATCGATGTTTTCGTGCACAAAGTCGGAAACTAGTTGTCAGGGTCCTAGTGTATGGATACGTCGGCCGCCCGCACCAACACTGGACTCCATGAACTGAAAACCACACTCGGTACTCTTAACACTATTGTTTCATAGAAAGAAAATATTAGAGTTATAATTTCTGTGGTAGAACCGAACTCCTTTGATACCAATTTGTCACGACCCGTCCTCGGGGCCCGTGCCGTGACTACCCCAAGCCCGCCTTCCATAGGCCAGGGGCTGGCGACTAGAACCAAAGGCATAAATCCCGATGAGTGGGAAGTCATTGCCTTTATAAAAGAAAACAAGCACCACATAGTAACCAAGCGGAAAAACTAAACACTAAGTACAAGAGAAGTGCTGAAAAGTAAATGGGCCAGAATACAAACCCAAAAGAAAGTACAACTACAAATGAACAAGTACAACAGAAAATAGAACAACTCGAAGGGTGGAAGCAGCTCCTGGGTCGTCCTTCTCGGATCCTACCTGAAGTGTAGGTAGAGATGTCGCAGCTCCTGGATCGTCCACCACGGATCCTACCTGAAGGGTAGGTACAGATAGCCTCCACAACTCCCTCGCCCGTCAACCTCCTCTGTGTGTTGTCTCGTCGAGAAGTCCACCTCTGGATACTGACTTGTCGTGTAGTCCACCTCCGGATACTGACTCGTCGTGTAGTCCACCTCCTCGAACACTCGGCCTCCGTCAGCACTGCCGTCGTCTGCAACCAACACAACGAGGTGTGGGCATAGCCCATGCAGGGGTGAGTATAACGATACTCAGTAGGGACCCCGAGACCCTCAAGGTCTCACTAAAACCAACAAGGATAACCACAAAGAATATCTCAATAGATAACCTATACTTAGGTATATTCCCATTCATACACCTAAGTTATTAAGTAACCCATCTCAATCATGAGGAAACACAAGGGTCATAGACTCAGCTCAAGCCAGGATTTTCATTATCGAAACCGTAACTGCCGAAGAACCTCGTATCTAGAGTGTACAGTGGTCCTATCATGACTCCGAGGTACTGATCACTAACCTAAGACTACTGAGGTACTCCTCCCGTCGAGTACCGCGGGCCTGCCACCTCACACAGTAGTGCTTCCCGCCATGGGTCTGCCACCTCACACAGTAGTGCTCCCCCTCATAGCCTACAGAGGTACTCCTCCTGTCGAGTACCGCGGGTCTGCCACCTCACATAGTAGTGCTCCTCCGTCGTGGTTCTACCACCTCACAAAGTAGTTCTCCCCACTGGGCTATGCAATTCACTCTGAGTCGAATCGGACAAGCAGTCATCAGGTCTCAGCTGGCTACACGGTCTCCGTACTCCACACGATCGTCTCCGGGAGGGTCCTCTCCACGAGCTACTGTTTGATACCCCAAAACATCACAAGTCCCACGAAAATGTATCTTAAAGGACCTCCTCGTCCCAGGGGTCTCAACACAACAGACGACGCGTCAATCGAACACTCGTTCTATGAGTTATTAGCCTTTTCATCCCAGGGGCCCGATTGGTTTCGTATGCGAACCAACCCGGCCATATCTGAACTGTACCCCGAACTATCATAGGGTATACTCATAGGGACCATTTCTCGACGAGATCACCAACGCCGCTGACAGTTCGTCAAACGGACGTCCGATCTGAAAGATATCATCTTTTTCCATTCCAGGGGCCCTGGTTGGATTTCGGGTACAATCCAACCCGGCTATAACGCAACTGTATCCAAAACTCGGGCGCAGGATGACAAAAGTTTTGTATCGTCAACAGGAATGCAACGCAACAGACGGCGCGTCAATCGGATGCCCGGTCTAGAAGTTATTGGCTTTTTCGTCCCGGGGGCCGGGTTGGTTTTTAAGGCAAAAACAACCCGACCGTACTCCAACTGTATCCAAACATCGGGTGGAATATTCCAAAAGATCTGTCTCACTTAGATAAATTCAACGAAGTTGACGGCACGTCGATCAGACGTCCGAAGCTCAAGATATAAGTGTTTCCGCTCCGAAGGCCCGGTTGGTTTCGTGTACGAACCAACCCGATTGAACCCAAAGTAATCTGAAACCTCGAGTGCGATATACTGAAACGACCTTCTCAATCCAAGGATCGCGTTCCCACTGACGGCGCGTCGTTCGGAGGCCCGTAGCTCATGTTACGGGCAAAAGACTAAAAAGGTCCTGAAACGGGGGGTTTGGGCCCGGGTCGACCCGACCCGGTTCGGACCCAGTCCGACCCGGCTAGGGCGCGGCCCGGTCGGCCGGCCCGGTTCGGCTCGGCCGAGTGGCCGAGCAACGCGGGGCGCTGCCCCCACGTGACAGCACCGCGGCCCCCGCGGGGGGCCGCCCTGTTCAACCGACGCGGCAAGGTCGTATCCTGTGTGCTCCGGACCCGCGCGGCCGCGGGTCCGCTGGTGCCGCCACCGCCGCGGCTTCAGCCACCGCGCCAGCGACCCGCACCGCCGGTGGCTTCCACGGGCCACCAGAGTTGCTCCGGTGGTCCGATTTCCTTTCCGACTGCACCGCTGTTCCTCCCGGGTTCCGTTCTTCATTGCGGGATCATTAAATCACCTCTGCGGCACGTTTCATCGTCGCCCGCCAAATCCGCACAACAATGAAGAACTGCAGAGGGTTGTCGGGCCGTGTTTGTTTGGCCCGCACCCTCCGCGTTAGGTGATAACAATCGGGAAATATTGATCAACACATAGAAATAATAACACATAACAATTTTAATAAATTAAAATTTTTCTTATGAAACCGGGTTCTTTGTTTTGAATGAAAACATCCACAGAGTAAAATTCATTCCCAAATAAAATTGAAACATACCAAAATTCCCCAACACGCAATCAAGAATACTCATCCCACGACCAAACTTACTGCGAATCAACTTAGTATTGAGTTGATCCGCGTTCTTTATTTTCAAAAGGAAACATTTAAGGAAAAAGGGTATTATTATTCTCAATTAAAAACCCTACCTCATCGGACGTGCGTTCTTCACGGAATTGACCCTCGCGGATCAAGTGGAGCATCGCGTCGCGGAAGGGCATCACGTCGTTGCGGAAGGGCGTCGCGTCGATGATCTTGTCGTTGTCGATCGAAGGTTGTCGCGGGGTTGGATAGTCGCGGAAGAAGCATCGCAGAGGGAGAATCTTCGGCGTCATAGTACACGGCGTCGCGTCGCTAATCTCCACGGGTTCGACGTTCTTCGTCGGAGGCTGGCGTTCTTCGTGTTCTTCGCATTCTTCGCGGTCTTTGCGTTCTTCGTGAAGAAGGAGGAAGATACTTAGAGATTCTTTAAAGGTTTAACACAACATTTCAAAAGGAAGGTGTGTTGGCCTTATTTTATTAACATGCCAACAAAATGAAAACGTGTTAAGAAATGAAAGAAATTAATTCATAGAATTAATTTCAACGAATAAACCGCCCATTTAATAGGAGCGTTTAATTGTTTAAGAAAATGCCCCAGTTGACTTTTATTTAATAGGGGTTTTCGCGGGTGCGTTACTTAGCGGAAAGAAACGGTGGGGCTCGTGTGGGCCCCACCCCACAAATATCCTATCAAGTGGATAGGATATTTTGGGTTGCACCCTATCCTTTTCAACTGAGTTTAAGCAGCTTAAAGTGGTCTTCAAGAGGCTTTAAGTAAAATAAAAATAAAATTGTCGCACAACTTTATTTTATTTCATAACTTAAAACCCAAAATTTAAAAACCACAACCGAGCAAACGCAACTCCAGAAGAGGCGTTTCTAAGCAAGTAGCGGTGCTGCGATTCCATCGTTACCCTCAGAATTTGATTCCGGGCACCGGTTCAAAAGTTAGAAAAACCCGCTCGTCCCTTCACTGAACATAGCCGAGCCAAACTTTTGAAAATGATTCCGGGCACACTGGGCCTCGGAATCAGGTGCCGTCAGAAACTGTGTTCCTGTAAAATCCAAAGAAAATTTAGGAAAAAAAATTTCCCTTGAAATTTCTGGGTCTTTACAACTAGAAACTTAATCCAGCCTATGATATACTATTGGGGTTTCCCTCAGTCACCCAAGACAACAATAACAATTGAAGTCATCATAATCAGTTGTTGGTGATTATTTTTACAAATAAATAATAAATAAAATAGAGCTTCCACTTAGAAGCATGGAATGACCATTATGTATGTCAGAGTCTATTCATAGAGAAAAATAGGAAGATAAAAATATAAAACATAGAAAATAAAACATTACTAAAATAAATAACCAAATGAAGATAAATAAATAACTTTTGTATCATAGAACAAGATCCAAGAGACATAAGGCCATCATGGATGATACACATACTAACCAATAATAAAAAATAAATAAAATCAGATACCCAAAATGATATGTAAAGGATATATTTGTCCCCATCCATACATAATACCACTTATTCTATGAGTGATACCAAAATAATATCAGAACCTGCAAAAAAAATGGGTCTACCAATGCAGAGTGACAGAAGTAGGGTGTGATCGTAACAGAGCTCAGTAGACAATCACTATAGAGTCCATGAATTTCATTTTCTAAAACATACCATTTATGATAGATTAAAAGTGAAATTAAAATATACTGTTTATATTTTAATTAAAACCAATCAAGAGATTTCTAAAAAACATATTTTAAACCACAAAAGTGTTTTAAATAATCATTTCAGGCCTTTACAAAATGACCCCTTTTAAATACAACTTTTGAAACTCTCTTTAAAAAAGTACTAGAATAACCAAATAAATAAAGAAATGAAACATCATAAAGGAAAATGGAACATAATATATGGTGTGTTATTAGTGGGATAAGGCGTATAATAATTATAAAATATGGAAGCCATGATATATCCAAATATATTAAGAAGGATACTATAAATAAGAGATAATCTTGGGAAATTACTATACATCCAATGAGGCGACCCTTGATGTACCTGGGTTTAAACCATATATAGGCCAATCAATGAAGTTCCCAAGTATATAGCCAACCAGAACAACCTCAACTAGTCTCTTCAGTGACACACTCCCATATGGTCTCCGACGCCATAGGGGATCTAGTCCACATCATTGGGACCAAATAGAAATATTTCTCATCCCTCACTAAAATGCATAAGATCCCCTAATTATAATAAAATTAGAAGTTTAGGAATACAGAATACATAAAATATCTCAATAATAAGTAAATATAATCCAACCCAATTGATCATGCCACCTTTAAGTACCATCCATTTGAATTCCATTATAAAAAGTGAGAGCTTCCATGTTGGTGAACACGTTATATGAAAACTATTTCAAAACTAAAACTGAGTATTATAATTTAAAACAAAAAGAAATATTTCTAAAATCCATTTAAAACCATTCATAAGAAAAGGATATAAGAAAAAACCAATTTTAAAACTACTCAATATTCCTTTGGGGCTAGTTTCAAAAAAACCTTTGAAATTTATTTCTAATCCAAAACCATTCTAAATGTCCCTAGAAAAGTTCCAACCAGGCCTAAGAATTCAACCATGAAATTCAACTTTGTATATCCATTTTAACAATCTATTTAAAAAAAAGAAAGTTTTAAAACCCATATTTATAAATAAGACATCCAACGAGATTCTACACACATGCACACACACACACATATTTATATCCATACACCTGTATATGTTTTCATGATCACACACACACACATTTGTGTGTGTGTGTGTGTTTAACCACATGTATATATATAAGTACATGTTCATAGGAAGTATCAAGGTTACCTATGTAAAACAAAATCCAAATAATATATCAAAACTGAAGGATTCAATAAGAAAAATCACCAAATGTTCACAATAATTGAGAAACCTAATTATAAAAGACCTCAAACCCATAATTAAATAATATAAATTCATTATAAATCAAATTATATCGATTTAAACAATCAAAGTCCACTTAATACCCATTTAGGAATTTTATCAAAGATATGTCATACATCCATATACTTTGAAACCAATTCAAAAAATCTTACCATTCATATATAATTTTGTAAACTCAATCAAAATAAATAAAAAAACTATAGTTTTAGGAGAAACAAATTTTATAAATCCACAACATGTATGATTTTTAATTAATAGGAAATATAATAGAACCACCAACCTCAAAACCTTGTTCAAATTTAACAAAACCATTTGAAATAGTAAGGAAAACACCCAAGATATGATCCACACACTATAATAACAAGAAAACATGAAAAAAACTAAAACCCTTAACGTAGGGTTTTTTCAAGAGAGAACCGAGGCACGTGAAGAAATTAAAATAATGAGAAAATGTAAGGAATAAAGGATATACCTTGAAGTCGATACCCAGAATCAAAGAGAAAAGTATCTAAAATTAAGGGGGAAGTAATGAAAAGTTGATCCATATCCATCCTTGCATGACACAACTAAATGGGGATAAAACACCCCATTTGCTATCTTAATTTAGGGAACCAAAGTTTAATAAATTAAATTACCTTTTTTAAAATAAACAAATTCTTTGTTAAATAATGATGTCTTAGAAATAACATGTATTAATTTGTTTTTGTATTGTTAGATTTTAAATACATTTAATAATCATAACCATTCATAATATAGTCATTTTACAATTGTCGTTATAATTTTAATATATTAAGGGTCATGATAAAAGCAAATTCATAGAGATGAATGAAGTGATGGCCTTGATTGGTAGGATCATACCGTATGAAACACATTTATTGGATCTTATAAGGGAGAAAAAATGATTGAGCTTACCCTTTACCAAGAAGAATTAAATATTTAACAAATAAATAAAGAGAAAAAACATTTATAGTATAAGATCAAGATTATCTAAATCATAACCCAAACTATGTTAGCTGAACCAACCTATGAAATCTTCACCATCACACACATTACCCTAAGGGTATATGTTGGTACAATAAAGGGTTAAGTATCCCGAGCCTAATCATATGATTTTCATTTTTTTATTTTATAATAAAATAATGATTATATTAATTTTTTTCATTACTAATTTGTAAATTATTAATTAACGTGTTTGATAAAAATTATATATTGTTATGATAAAACACAAATTATCCTTTTTGGGAAAATATATAGTTTCAATCAGGAGACCCATTTTTATGAATTCATTATTTTTTGAAATAAATTTTATTTTAATAAAATATTATTATTAAATAATATTTATATAAATATAAATGATAATATAATTTTATGATATCGAATATAATCTTTATAATGGTAAAAAACCTTTATCATTTTAAAAATTGGCATTTTTTTAATAAATGGGTATTTTTGATTTCAAAGGTAAAATTTTATATTTAGAGAAAAATTTTGATAAAATAAATATTAATTTTGATATATATTTTTATAAATTATCCAATAGTGAATTTTTCATAATTTTCAAATACTGCTGATTTTTTGGGAAAAAATTAAATATGGAATAAATATGCGGTATGTATTGTGACATCATAAAACAACAAAAGTGATTTAATAAATTATATAAAGAGTATAAAGGACCAAAAATATGTTTCATATTTAAAATAATTCATTTTTTGTTGTTCGATTAATTTAACAAACCCTTAATGAATCCATCAAAACCTATAAAGTATTTTAATGTTTTAAAATTAATTCTTTGGGAACACGAATCACTTCCCCAACACTAAGGGTGTTGTGTTAATGTGTATAGTTCTCATCCTTATAAAATATTTAAAACCACTTTTATTTTTATAAAAACATGGGAACAAACCAAGGTATGATTTATGGTTTTGATTATTTTATTATAGAGTCCAAAACCTATGTTTAGAAATTATTACAGAATTACCATATATTTTGATAAAAAACCCACCTAAACTCCAATTATTATTCAGTAAAATCCCTTTTATTATGAATATAATTTTCTTTTTCCTGTTTATATCCTTCACAAGGTTCCCCCAATCTCTTAATAATCTCCTCCCAAGCTTCTAGACGTGCCCTCTTAAGGTAAGGGATCTATCTCTCTTCTTTTCAATTTAAGAACCTTCATTGTATTCATCCTTTTTAATATAAATTTATTATGTTACCATGTATTTATGAATATTAATATACTATAAAAATTAATTTTCTATTAATGAAATATCATTTATCTCATCTTGTTATAACCATTACCTATTTTTTCACTATGCTGAAGTAAAGGATCCTTTTATTCTCCTATTTATATAAGAACATTCTTTATCTTATGACTTTATTACATTTCCTTTTTTTTATGTTGGGATATAATTCATCACATTTATATTTTGATACTTATGGTCTACAAGTGATCATAAACCTCTTTTACTCTCATTAAATACTTCCATGAATCTTCATATACCCCCATAATGCTACTGAATTTGTCCAATGATTTTGTATATCAAAAATTTGTGCAGTTAATACCCATACCCATTTCTACTTAAGGGTATCAAAATAGATGTAACTATCCTTATTTTATATA
This sequence comes from Viscum album, assembly GCA_963277665.1. Classification (NCBI taxonomy): domain Eukaryota; kingdom Viridiplantae; phylum Streptophyta; class Magnoliopsida; order Santalales; family Viscaceae; genus Viscum; species Viscum album. The sequence continues at coordinate 718,584,887 of OY728125.1, read as the reverse complement.
TGAATTCATTTAATTTAACCCACACTCCTCAATCATGGGATTAAAATTTATAAAATACATCCTTATGTTGGATGATCCATGTGGCATACCTATAAATGTACATGATATGAGTGTGATGAGTCGGCCTGAAATTATATAGAACTATAAAGAATTTATTAATGTATTTATCTAATGGGATACCATGTATGGTGTTTAATATGTTATCCTAGACACACTATGTTATGATGTCTGGGAAATTATCCTTAACCTATGTTTATGATGTCATGTTCCATGTTGTTACCACACTCCCATGTTGTATTTAAATTATCATATTATATCATGATTATATGTTCATGTTTATAATTATAACCCCTATTATGTCACCTGGATATTCTTCTTGAATCACATGTACTTATTTTCCTTATGTTATGATTTTATTAATCCCTTAATGATATTTTTAGCTCACCCATTTCCTGTATACACCCCTAGGTTATCCTGTGTAGTTTTAGAAGGTCAAGAGAATTTAAGGTCATGTTATAATTTCTTAGTTTATATTCTTATAGTTATGTTTCAATTTGTTATTATATGTACCCAATTACCCAAATAAACTAGGCCTCAAGATTATTTAGGATTGTATTAGATATATTTATATAATTAATCATCGAATAATTGTATTAAAATAGGGGTTCTCACAGTTAGTATCAAAAGAAAGTCTAGTTATTTTTGATATCGAGAGAAGAAAACCCTAGTGAAAGACTTTTGGATAAGACTAAACATAAGACAAAATCTATAAATTTTGGTAAAGTATAGATTAAGTTGTTTCCAAGAAAATAAATCCCTATTTGGATACTACAAGTGTATGTTGATCTGGAACAATTGTACTTAGGTCTAATAACCCTGAAAACGGTGCATTGGGCTAAAATCGATCATCAAATGATGTATATTCCTTTACACACACCTGGTTTGATAATCCCATGGGATATGCTTTGGTAAATTCATAAGCTCCTTACAAACCATTATTAAGGGAACAAAAACTCCCATAATATTTTATGTTAGGAAATAGATAATGGATAAATTAGATCAAGGCATAGAATTAATATGTTAAGGAATATATATCATTTCTGAATTATACCTTTAATGATCATAGTTTTCCTTTTATATGTTTAATAGGTTAAACATTATCATCCATAATTTTCCCTTTATTCTAGTCAATGGTTGGGAATAATAGAAACCGAGTAAACAAACAATGCAATGAGCAATGTAATGGCTACTCAACTGAGATTCCCAAACCGAGGGGAACATGATTGGGGTACTTTATAACAATACATTCTCAATTAAATCATGTTTTGAATAGAAACTTAATTCAGGGTGAAAATCCACATACCCTTAAGAAAGAGAAAGTAACAATTGAGACCTTTATAAGATAAAGGACTCTAATTATCATTGTATATTTTGATCCTTTACTAATGGAATAATTGATCAAATATATTTAAAACATCTTATCCATCCTTTAATAATCCAATAAAGATAAGGTCATGTTGGATGTTTATCATGTAGAGGGAGAAGCTGATAAATGGTGGATGTTTATAAAAAATACAAAGCCTAATGAGGTGAACAAAGTGATGGAGTGAAAAGAATTCTGGAAAATATTTTTGGATAAATATTTTCCTCACACTCTCTAACTTAAAATTAAAAGGGATTTAATTGGACTTAAGAAAAATATAAGATGAATCCATCAAAAAATATGATATAAAATTTACAAGTCTTTCATGATAAACCATTGAATTTTTCATTTCCCTCAAAAGTATAGTTGATCTCTTCTTTAGTATGCTAAATTGGATTATATGAAAATATTTGATGATTTGAGACATTGAAAACTATGAGGAAATTGTCTAATGTGACCTCAAAATCAAAATGGATATCAATTAATTTCACGGGTTAGGAGATAGAAAGTGGAGAATGATTTTTAATATTTGTAGTATGATGGAAAAAATCATAAATTTAAGAAATTAAAATGTCCCACTTGTCAAAAGTGTAGAAATAATATTAATAGAAATTTCACAAAGGGGATGAGGAAATGATTTAGGTGTGGGAATGAAGAGAACCCAGATAGTGAATATCTTCAGGATAAACCCATCAATGTGACGAAAGGAAATAATGATCCTATCAACCATAAACCTAATTTCCAATGTTTCAAATCCAATGAGCAAGGAACATATGATAGACAATTAACTTATCCAATGGTTGATGAAAACATATGACAACAACCTCGAAGGCCTTGAGATAAAGGGAGATATTTTTTCATCACAACTATTGATGTGGATCCAGATAAAGTAGTGGTGATATGTATGCTGGTTATCATTCAAGTATTGAAAAAAATACTATTTGATTATGGTTCTACACAAACATTCTAATTATGCATGTTTAGTAGAACTATTCAAACAAAACAAGAAAACATGGAATATGAGTTATCAGTGAAGACTTAAAATGGGTAAATTATTATATCCCAAGCATATAATTCATCCCCTATATAAAATTTTGGGATGAATTTCATATAAAAAGATTTTATACAACCTTTATAATAATTCTATACTATTCTAGGAATGTATTGATATTCCATGTATAGAGGCAACATAAATTTTTTAGAAGAGGAAATCATTCTTTATATTGAAAACATACCTATAATTCTATACAAGTGAAAGGATAAGGTTGAATATAATTTGGTATCATCATCTCAAGATTGGATATTATTTTTTGTGAGAAATAATATCTATCTCAACTTATTATGTCTAAGTAAAATATCATCATATATGACATTCCCACTATAATAGAATATATCAATGTATTTCCCAAAATATTTCCTAGTCTTCCACCAATCCCTAAGGTTGAGTTATTAATAAATATTATACATAAATATTTTAAAATATATAATACTCTATATATAATTTCCATAATTGAAATTGAGTATTTAAAGAAGAAACTATAGGATAATCTGGATGAAGGGTTTATATGGCCAAGTGCTTCACCATTGGGTGCACTGGTCCACTTTGTCTAGAAGAATGATTAGTCAATGTGACTTTTCATTGATTATCATGAGCTCAACAAGATCATGATATTGAAAAATTATCCTCTACCATAGATTGTTAAATTGTTCAATCAACTACATGGATTCTTATAATTATCCAAGGTGGATCCTCAATCATTATATTATCAAGTAAAGGTGAAGATGGATATACCCTAGACTACTTTTCATACAAGTCACATACAATAAAAGTTCATATAGAATCAATTGGGACTCACTAATTCTATATATATATTTATTGACCTAATGAATAGAGTCTTTAGGGATTACCTTAAAGAATAAATGGCAGTCTTTATAGATTACATTCTTTTCTACTTGAAAAGCAAGGAGAAAAATAAGGGGAATACGAATGTTGTATTGAAGACATTTCAAAAGGAAAATTTATATGAAAATTATAGTAAATTCAATTTCTATATGGAATGAGTAACATTATGGGGGAATGTTATCACCAATAAAGAGATATATATAGATCCATAAAAAATATATGTAATTGAATAATAGACTAGACCAAAATCTAAGATCAAAATCATTAGTTTCCATGGATTATCTCGGGTACTATTGTGTATTTGTGAGACAATTATCATGATTTTTAAGCTCACTAACTAAGATAAATTGTAAGGGATTCAAGTTATTTTGGACTGATGAATACTAAGAGATCTTTAAAGAGTTTAATAAGAGTAAAATCACTACCCCTATACTCACATTACCCACTAGTGGGGAAGGATTTGTGATCTAGAATGATGTGTCAAAAAAGGTATTGGGTTGTGTACTCATGAAAGATGAAAAAGGTATAGAATATGCCTCTCAATAATTAATGTTCCATGATCAAAACTACCAAAAAATGGATTTATAATTGGATTCGATGATCTTCACATTGAATATTTTTTGACATTACTTCTATTGAGAGAAGTGTGACATATATACATACTATAGAAGCCTCAAGTATATATTTTCACAAATAAAGATCAATATGCACCAATTAAGGTGGTTATATATGATCAAGTGTTATGATTATTAAATCCATTACCATATTGAGAATGAAGAAAAAGAAAGAATACTATCTATGTAGAAAGGGTTCATCAACCGTTTACATGATGTAGATCGAAAGGGATCCAATATTATTGGACATGAAAAAGATGGACATGGGAATAATCAAAGGATAATCATCCTACCTTGATCAAATAGCTGCACAACCATTTATTCTTGAGAGGATCAAGAAGGCCCATAATGATGACGAGGTTCTATAAGAAATGGTAAAAAATATTATAGAGTTTAACATTTATATATATGGAGTCTATATGTATTTAGAACCCAAAAATGTGTCCCATAAAAAAGAACTAAAGAGGGAACTTCTAGATGATGTGCAAAGATCACCCTTCTCTAACCATCCAGGTAGCACTATGATGTATACAGATTTAAATAAAAAATTCTGACTAGATAACATGAAGACGAAGATTGTAGAATTTATATGAAAATTCTTGGTATGACACTAATTCAAGGCAGAATGATTGAAGTATAAGAATATGATGCAACCATTTCCCATACCAGTATGAAAATTATAAATTATAACAATGGATATCATTATAGAAATCCCCTAGACATCATTAAGAAATAATTATATATGGGTTGTAGTATATCTTATTTAAAATTCAATTCATTTCATTACTATCAAGGAATATTTTTATATTTAACAACTCACTAATATATATATAAGATAAGTGGTAAGACTACATGGAGTGCCACTCTCCATTGTATCTGATCAAGATCTGAGGATTTCCTCAAGGTTTTGGAGAATCCTTTAGAATGTATTGAATATAGTGATGAGTTTTAGTACTACTTATCACCCTCATAAGGATGGTCTGTTTGAGAGAACCATTAAATATTTATAGGATATTATGAGATCATTATTAAGGCCCTTATAAGGAAATTTGGATCAAAATATTCCCCTAGTGAAGTTCTCATATGAAAATAGTTTCCATTATTGAATTCAAATTAAACCTTATGAGGATTTGTATGGGAAGAAGATTCAAAATCTGACATATTGGGATGAAGCAAGATAGTTGAACATGATGGGATCTTATCTTATCCCAGAGATGAGAAAGAAGGATCAACATATTTAGTGATAAATTTAATCCATGAAAATTCAAAAGAAAATCTATGCAAAAAATCACTATAGAGACCCAACGTTTGAGGTAAAATAAAAATTTATCCTTCATATATCTCCATTTAATAAATACATAAACCTTTTAGAGAAAAGGAATGATTATTCCAAGATAGATTAAACCCTTTGAGATCTTTTTTCACATTGGAGTTTTGGCCTCACAACTAGAAAAACCACCGAACCCATCTCAAGTACATGATGTGCTCCATGTATCCCTCTTGAGGAGGTGTAAACCATACCCATAACATGTACTAAATCTTGATTTAGTACTATTAGATAATGATATTTCATATGATGAGTGGCTAGTAATGGTCTAATACACTAGAGACAAAGTTATATGAAAGAAGGAAACTCACCTGGTTAAAGTACTGTAGTGGAACCAAAATATTGAGAAAACAACTTAGAAACTAGAAGAGGTGATTAAAAATAAGTACCATCATCGGTTTTAGTGTATGAAATGAAATTTTGATGGTGTAATTTTTAAATAGGGGAATAATTTAATGACTCTATGCTTTATAAATTAAATACACTTTTCAAAATAACAATTTCTTTATTAAGTGTTGATGTTATAGAAAACACATGTCCTCCTTTGGTTATGTATTTTTTGATTAAAAAGAAAATCAAGAATCATAAATATTGATAATATAGACATTGTACAATTTTTATTATTAGTGGTATATATTAAAAGTTATGATAAAATCTAATTGACACAGATAAAAGAAGAAATGGAAACGACTAATACGATCATACCTTATAAAGCCCATTTATCATATCTTATGAGGGATATGGAATCACTAGTATTTTCCTTTGACCAAGAATTTTTAGATATTAAACACATAATGCCTGATAGAAATCATTCACAATAGAAGTTCATGTTTATTGAGATCACGAACCAAACCATGTTTATTAAACCACCCCAAGAAAGTGTGACCATCGCACACCTTACCATTGGGCATAACCTAGTGTAATAAGGGGTTATGTATCGTTCCCATAATAATAATAATTTTTCTATTTTTTTTGAATAAAATAATTATTGAATTTATTCTTTTTTATTATTACTTTATAATATTGTAAACAATTAGATTGATAAAATTTATATTTTGATACGATGAAATGAAAATTTTATTTTTGGGAAAATATATAGTTTTAATCAAGAAAATCATTTTGAATTCAATAATTTTTTAAATAAAAGTTATTGTAATAAAACATTATCATTAAATAATATTTATTTAATTACAAATGATGATATAATTTTATGAATTCAAATGTAATTTTTATAATGGTTAGAAATAGTTATCACTGTAAAGAATAATATTTTTCAATAGATAGGAATTATTGATTTTAATGTGTAAAATTTTATATTTAGATAAATTTTTTTATAAAATATATATTATTTTTTAAATCATAATGTCAAGATTATTCAAAGGATAATTTTTCATAAATTTTGAAACAGTCAATTTTTTGGGAAAAAAATTAAATTTAGTATAAATATATGGTTTGTATTATGAAATCCTAAAATCCAGAAAGTGATGTAATAAATACTATAAATAATATCCATGACCAAAATTAGGTGTCTATAATAAAATAATTTAATTTTTAATTTATTTGATTAATTTTATAAACCCTTAATGAATCCTCCATAACATATATTATATTTTAAGGCTTTCAAATTAATTATTTATAAACCTGATTCACTACTACATCACCAAGGGTATTAATTTAATGATATCAGTTTATATCCTTATAAAATAAAAAAACTACTCCTCTTTTTATGAAACCATCAGATGATTTTTGGTTTTGATTATTTTATCATATATATTCCAAAACCTATGTTTCAAAATTAATAAAGAATTCCCCTATCTTGTTCTATAAATACCCACCCAACCCTCATTTACTCTTCAATAAAAACACTTGTATCATAAATTTACTCTAAATTTAGCTCCCTATATCCCTTCCAAGGTGTCCCCACACTCTTAATAAGATCCTCCCAATATTTTAGAAGCACCCTCTCTTAGTAAGGAATCTATCTCTCTTTTTTTCATTCAAGAACCTTCTTTGTATTTAGCCTTTTGAATATCCATTTATTATGTTTTTCATATCTTTATAAATATTAATTTACCAAAAAATTTATGTTTTACGAATGATATAACATTTATATATTCTAATTATAAGGTTTACATAAGTAGCTACAATATTGAATTTAGGGACACTCTCCTTCTCCTCTTTATTCAAACGCTTTTTTTATGTTGTAACTTTTTATTTCTAATTTTTCATATTATGATATATTTTTTAAAATCACTATTAATGTCCTTATGATGTCCATGTGATGAGATATCCTTTTCAATCTCATTAAACACATCCATGAATCAATATGTACGCACATTATGCTTTTACATTTATCTTGTGATTTTCCTATCCAAACATTTGTATAGTGAATACCCATACCAATTTAAACTTAAGGGTAATCACCTAGAAGTTCAGATATATCATTGATTGGATAATTAATTTTATGTAACCCATATTCCATAATATTGGGATTAAAAGTGATTAAATACATCCCTATTCTATATGATCTATGTGGGAAACTTTTGTATGTACATGATATGAATGTGAAAGGTGGTCCCAAAATTATATATCCCTCAAATCCATTTGGAAAGGTTTTTATGTCATAAGAAACCATGTATAGTTCACATGAGGTTATCCTAAGTACATTATGTGGTTAGATTTGTCTTATGTTTATGATGTCATGTTTTATGTCGTTGTCACACTCCCATGTTTCCTTTGGGTTATCATATTATATTATGATTTTATGTTCCCGTTTCTGATTGTCTACCCTCTTATGTTACCTTTATATGCCACTTAGATCACATATAATTTTTTTCCTTATGTTATTCATTGATTATTCCATTATTGGGCTTTATAGCTCACCTATTTTGTATATATTCCCCAAGTTTATCCCATATAGTTTTTTATTATCAATGGAATTTAAAGATATGTTATAAAGTTTCATTTTATGTATTTGGTTTTTTAAATTTTTTTATTATATGTACCTAATTTCCCAAAAAACTAGTCCTCACTATCTTTTTCTATTTTATTAAGGGTATATTTATTTAATAAATCAAGAAATAAAGTGTATTAAAATATGGGGTTCCATACATAAATTGAAGGGATATTTTAGGAAAACAAAATTTTGTAAAGTTATTGGAACATTTCATGGTTTTACAACATGATTTATGAAATCATGTTCCAACCATTCAAACATCACTGGAGAGAAAAAGGGACCTCAATTCCAATTTACATGATTGGAAAAACCATACAAAAACCATTCCAAATGGCTCTATGAAGGCCATACCACCATTCATGTGATTTATACATGGTTATCACTAACCATGTGAGCTACCTGTGAAACCTACACAAATATATCCAAAGCATAATTTTTTACTGGCTTGACCTAAACCTTATGGAATATACTAAATAAAAAAATAATGAATAAAATGATAAATATGGGAGTGTTGAGGGTCATATACAATAAATTACTCCAATAGATGGTATCTCATCCCATTATATAACAATCATAATAATCATCAATGAAAGAAGAGAATATTCCATATCATGATTATTAAGTGCCATATCATGACACTGATATGTTACATGATATTATCTTATTCTTCATTGAACACTTCAATGAATAATGCAGTATTTTTAAATGATACATATCATTGATTTTTTAATAGAATAAAAACTATACATATATGATGTGGTTGGAATTCTATGCATTATTCCTATATTATTTTAGGTGGAACATAGTGTCATGTGTCACTACATAAAACCAGGTACATTGGAAGTAGTGTAATGTCAGGATCTAGATTTAGGATAAATTGGTACCAACGTATCCTTAAGTCATATTAATAATATATATATATATATATGTGTGTGTGTGTGTGTGTTTAGTGAATAAACTAAACTTAAATCACAACATATCCTTAATCTCTATGAGTATTGACATAGTTGAAATACTATAGAAATGGTTCTGGTTGATATCTCTCTCAAACCCATCCTCCATATTTTTTATTATCTTTCATCTTAAATGATAATAAGTATATAGTTTTAGTACCTCATCATTCTCTTCCTTCTTCTTTTACTTCTATGATTGAAAGATATTGTAGGGTAATCCTTCCCACACTTCTCTTTATTTTCCTCGTATTATACCTCAATGCACACGTTCTTATCTATATAATATCTTCAACTTTTATATCTTTGATACACACAATATTCTATTAGAATGTAGTATCGGTTTCTACTGATAATATATGATATATTTTTTCGTCTAATATTTTTTATATTCATAGTCACTCTCCTATATTTTTTCATACAGTAAATATAAAAACCATTTAATACCGGAACTTCAATTCCCTATTATTTTTAATATTTAAAACTAATTTAAACCAATTAAAAATGGGTTAAACATAAGACATGGTTTTTAATAACTAGATGAAATCTATAATTATCAAAAAAAATTATTTCAAAAAAATCCACAACCACTTTATTTTCATGTCTTCATTAAAACATGTATTGACTCTACAATGGCATCAGTATCTCCCATGATATTCTCTTTATAAAAAATTATTACATGTAATTCTATTTAATATGTGACTGCATCTCAATTCACAAAACCATATTCATCTTGTATTCCATCCTAAAACTTCTTTCTAACATTATAAATTTCTTTACATCCAATAAATAATCTTTTCTACACTCATATTGAATCATTATATTTATTTAATTCATTGTAATGTTTAATTTATTAAAGAAAATATTTAATATCTTAATTTCCTTGAATCTCAAAAAATATCATAATTTTCTAATTTTTTATTCATATATAATAAATGTTTTAGGATCACTTTTGAATAACCATATGGGGGGGACAATGTTGGATAATCATTTAACACATTAAAAATTGTATCCCCTTTCTATACCTCTTACACTTATTCAGTGAATGGTTAACTTATCTTCTAAACCTATGGTCGGAAATCATGCACACAAAACAATAAAGCATAAGGGACATCAATATTTTTGACAAGGTTCACCTATAATGTGGATTACTAAATCTTTAATGTATGATGATTATTATCCGAGACACATAGTAATTATTTTATATTATCAAAGGAATAATGAGAAATGTAATTTCAGCAGACCAATTTTTCTGGCACCAATAAGGTACAATGCAATATGTTATTTATAAAACAATTGGTGGATGCCAGCCTTAGACTCCTGAAGTGATCAACCATGTATCAAAAGTCTTCTTATCTCTGATCCAATGAATCCTATCAACTTACTTGAAATGCAGCAATCAAAAGGGTTTTCCTAACCTCAAAAATAAGTTGTATATATCCAAAATGAAAGAAATAAAATAGGTTACCTCTTATTTTACTTTATTCAGAATAAAATGTATATGTATTGAACTAGATATCTTATAATTTATTAATACAAAATACCAAAAATTGTAATTTAATTGGTTCTATTATATTCTTCTTAGTGTAGAAAATATTTATTCACCTGAATCACACTACACTTTTGATATTATATTATAATAGATAAATCTTAAACAAACCCAGTCACTTGCATATAACCATTTATTATCCTTACTATTTTATGTTCTTCTCATATATTGTATCATGGTTTTGTTTACTATCTATCTTTATGATTTAATATATTCCTTAATATAATTTTATAAAAATGGCATAGTTATCTCAAAATGTATATATTATGTTACTTCATGAAAACATGTTTATGTTATGATATATGAAAAGGAAATAACCTGGATGGAGTAACCAGTCAACATGATGTCCTGATATTCCAATTTCTATGTGGAAGTAATAATCATATATTTTCCAAAAAAAAATACTAGTGTATAATCAATCTGCACACGATCTCTTCTTATATTATCTCTCCCTGATTCAAATAAAAATTCATTTAGTGTCTCAATAACTTCACATAAACCAAAAGAACTTCACAAAAATATAATATAAAACCATATTAATATAACAATGTATATACATTGATATATTATTATTTATCTTCTTCATGTAACCCTGAAGTGATTTTTAAATAGGAAAGAGTACATAGTTCTATTTTTGAAAATTCAAAAGATCTTTGTGGATCTTTCCTTTATGTAAATGAGTGCATGGAACTCCTAATTAATGGAAACTTGTTCACAAAAAACTAAAACAAAGTCTATTTTTAGATAATTCTAAAAAATTTCATCACAAATTCTTATATTTGGTTTTTTGGTATTTATTAACGAGGTTTACCTACTCTCCCCATGCATTCACCACTAATGTTCTTCTTTTAATTTTGAGATTCAATACCTCATAAAACTATCATTAATGGATTACATATTTGTAATCAATATAATTTATTCTATATTATATAGTCAAATTAAATTTTGGTAATAGTTTCGTAGTTCCTTTAAACACGTGTTCTAGTTTTAAGAATCACTATTTATAGGCGATTTCTATTGGATTTATTTATGGACCTGGAATCTTCCAACCATTCATTATCCAAAGGGGACCTTATTTTCAAAGGTAGGAGTTCGTTAAGTTTGAACTTTATGATAATTAAGAATGTGCATTGGTTGAGAGGATGGGAGGTCGGACTCATCACACCCTTTTGGGGGGAATTATTGTCTACTCTGGGACTCTCTTTTTAAATTTAAGATATTTTCATGAATCCTTATTAATTCACCAAGCATAACATAAGTTTACCTTAGAATTTTCAATCACTTATTAATATGTGTAAAATCTAGAATCATCATTATGCATTCAAGGTTCTTCATTAATGGAAATATTCGTATGTATTCGAGGTTTTACATCAATGGTATCCTCTAATATACTACTTGGAGATTCTTTTAATCATCATGGTGATTATACTAGTTTTTAATCCACTAACTGGGGAACTCTAGAATTTTTTGTCATCCAGGTAGACGAAGGCTTGATTTGATTTAGGGATCGTGCCCATAAAACGGGCTACCTACATATCCTTGTAAAAGGAATCATAATCCCCATAGTTCCGTGCCATTGAATGGGACACATCATACATTTTAAGGTCATGTGATAAGGACCTAGCCATATAGTTTAATGTCAAGTGGTATGGACATCTAACTGGACGTTTCTTAGTTAAAACATAGTGTGGGACTTATATTTAAGCAGCCCAATGAATTTTGAAAGAATATGGGTTTCCAAGAAGGAACAGACCCTATTAGGGAACATGACCCAAGGAGAACGAGGTTGATTTGAAGTGTTGGGTTTGAATCTCAATGGGGCTTCCTATGTATCCCATATGTATTGGAATCAAATACCACGTAGTTTGGTAATTATCATATCAGAGTATGGTCCTTTAAGAGAGATATGTTTGGGCTTACTTCCTGAAAAGGATGCCTTGACGATTGGGGTTTAATTTGGGGATTATTTCTAAAAAGGATGACCAAATTAAAGGAATTACGGTTGGATTATTGAAAAGGATGTCCAGTGATCTTGGGCCCCGAAAAGGCTTCCTATGTATCTTAGTTTGAACATGAATCACAGTTCTCATAGTTCATTCAATTGTGCAAATGTTCTGACCATGACAAATATCTAAGCCCATGTGAGTCATGCTCAGTGTGAGAAACAAGAGGATGTCAAATATTTAACAAAGGCATTCACACTTTCAAAATTTTCCTCCTCTGCTGGTGGAAGAGGGCGCACTTATGGCGGTGAGGGTGGACAAGGTCGAGGAAATCGTAGAAGAGGGCGAGGAGACAAGACTTCCCTATGTTCTATTTACATTTGACAATGGTCCAATGTAAGGAGGAATGGATGAAGGATAGGGGCTTACACTAGGATGGTTGCCCATGAATTAATATTGGTAGAGTAGGGAGACTTCTACTTTATTTAAAAGGAATAAAACTATGTGTGAATCATACCTTCCCTACAAGAAATTTGAAGCTTCCAGATCTTTGAGAAGGGAAAGGATGGGACCCAAACCCTTATTCTCAGAACCGGGAACTTCCCAATACTATTCCTCAGAGAAAGGTCCATGTGAATGTGGATATACAAACCCACAGACACTCCATGAGCCCAGACCCCACTGTGAAAAAAATGTGGGAAACCTCTAACTGTGGATATACAAACCCAAATAAGAGACAAAGTAATGTGCCTTTAGTAAAGGTTTGATAAGTCAAGCGGTTTTGGTGGATGTATCAACAAAATCCCTTTCAGACAAGGGAGGTAATGAATAATAAGCCTTTCCATGAATGGCTTTGAGGAATTCTTGATGGCTTGTAGAACGAAGAGAGTGAAGAAAGTAAGTGAATCAAGGAGGGTCACCCATGTAGGTAAGGGCATGCATGTAATAGAGCACAAGTAGGTAAGGGCATGAAAGTAAGGGAACACAAGTATTCTTGTGAAACCTGATGTTCACATAGACGATGAAAAACCTGTACGGTAATACTTGGGAAATACCTTACTCAAGCCTTCAAGATTATTCATAGGTGATCCCAGAAGTAGGGAGCTCAAGTTCCTATTAAAGGAATAGGCATTGCGCAAGTATTTCTGACTTGGGGAGGATGGGAGCTTTAGGCGTGAAAGTGTTATTATTTTCAAACACTAAAAGGACTAATGTCCAATAATCCTCCCTTAAATCCTACACTCAAGGTGTTGAATAACTAAATTGAAAGTTGCAAAAGACTAGGGAGAAGTACTAGGGAGACCCGAGAAACAATTAGGATTCAGGGAAATTTTTCCATACAAATGGGGGCCCTAAGGGTCTATTTATAGGAAAATAAGTGACCTTGGGTGAAATGAGTTGGGCGCGCAAGTAGGCTGTCTGACATGTGGGGGTGCGCAAGTGGGATGCATGACAAATGTGGTCATGCAAGTGGGTTGTGCGTCGATAGAGTTTGGCTAGACTAGGGCATCCAAAAACATATGCCTTTGAAAATATTCACTTTTTAATGTATTTTTCCCCTTTTCATTATAATGAATTCCCTTCATCATGTTTTTTGGACTCTTTGATGGAATGGAGTGTCAACAAAATATCCCCCTCATTATTGGATCTGAAATTAATAGAGGGTCCCATACTTAGGTAAAGTAATGAAGGAGAAAGAAAAGAGCCCTGGGGTGTGCAAGAATTGGTGCTCAAGTTGACTTGGGCACGAAAGTTTGCATTGTGTATGGTTTTTGGCACGTAGGGTGGAATGCATCACTTATATATAATGGCTTCACTTCTGCAAAAAGTCTCAAAAATTCTGAATTTTCAGCTCTCAGCGTGAAAGTTTTCTCATATTCAGGCACTTCTGTTTCTCCACACTTCATTTGTACGTTTTTTAGTTTCATACTAAATGTGGGGAGCCATACTTGCACGCTATGTTTTAAACTTTATCACCTTAATTAATTTTCTAATTTTTTTATAAAACACCAAAAAATGAACTTACTTTTAAAAGATGATCTCTATACTTTTTAGGTTCAATGGATCCTAAAAGAATTATAATTGATGATGAGCTCACCAACAAGAGGATTGATGACATGATGAATGTCATTGGTCATGATTATTTTGATTTTTGTGAAACCACCCTTCCAGACATAGAAAAATATTTGAAGAAGTATCATTTCAACTTTCCTCAAAGCACCTATCATCCTTTGTATAGATATTTCCATTTGCAGGATGCTAAAATTCCATATCCAATGAACTATAACCCACATTCTTGGTTTCAAGATTATAAAAACTTCTCGTCAACCAATTTTTCTATTGGGGGATCATTTTCTAATGCTGGGACAGTAGAGAAATATCATATTATGCATCATTTCCTATGTGCTCATGATTTGAAGGCACACACATCCGATTTGTAGCCACACTTATATTAATCAATCTTTCGAGATTCTTAGATAGATCAGTCCATGGGTTGGAAAAAATGTTTCGGCATCCACCCAGGAGGAGGTGTAAAACCCGCATGGATGTGATCATACTAGGTGTGAAAGAAATGTATAGAATTTTATGATGATTTGAGAGTCATCAAGATTAATGAGGCTGTGTGGGTTGGGAAAACCTACATGTATAAGAATAATGATTTTTTTCTAGACTTATTATGTCGATGGAGTCCAGAGACAAATTCTTTCCATTTAACATATGGAGTGGTAGGTGTCATGTTGTGGGATGTTTACAAGATTTATGGAGATCCAATATTTATAGATTTTAATGGTGAGTTTATTCCAACCAAGGTGACATGGAACAACTCAGAGAAGACACCATATTTGGTTCGTGAGTTGATGAAAATATTTAACAAACTCAAGAATGCAATCACCAAGAAAACTCACACCAAGAGAGATATTCATCTGGAATAATGGATGGAAATATTTTTAATAAGAAGAAGGAAAAGGGCCACACTTACACCCGTATGACAAGCTAACCAAGGGTGGAGAAGAGAGGAACTCCTGACACGTTTTGGCTAACATTAAAGAAAGTAGATTTTGATAAATAGGGATATGAAATAAACCCTGAAATTCCTAAAAAGACACGTCTGGCATGTTTCTCAGCCGTGTGGCTTAGCGTGTATATATTAATAGTCCGAGACTCCAAAGGAGGCGTGAGGCCAGGAATCTTTGTTATTGTAGTTAAGCTGGTGGATAAAAGGATGGTAGGGTTGGCTACTCTTATATTGGATAAGATTCATAGGAGTTTGCTGCATATTTACAAAGAGAAGTCTCCCTTTAGAATATCAGAACCATTCCAAGTGTTGTGGGGATGGATTTCTACTCCCATTAGAAATTATGATGTAAAAAATGGAATGCAGGTTTCTGGATGTTCTTTATCATCATTTGTTCTAGACTTTTCTGGTATTTTAACCTTGTCTATAAATGCTTATCACATCAAGGCTAGATTGAGCATGCATAAGGAATTCCATTTCTTTATTTTTGGGAATCCTCCTATAGGGTGATTCGTTGATGATGGTACTACCAGTTTATAATTGAGGGCATATATGCTTGCCTACAGAGATGGCGTGTCGGCCACCAGAATCGATGGAGAAATAATATGTGAGCCTATGGTTCTTATAGATTTGCGCATCAATTCAAATGTCTACAACAGAATAATGCATCCCCTTCCGTGCTTGTCATATTAGAGCAAAACCCAATGGTTTCCCAACATATATGGTTGTTGAAATCTGCAAAGAAGACTGGGGAAATATTTAATTTACCCATTGTTGACGCAGTAAGTAGATTGACCATCTAGTATGATAAAAACGGGGCTACATATTACCCAAAAGGGTTATTAAATCATGTCATTCCTCAAGTGGGGATAAAGAGAAGACAATAGGAAGGAACCCTGTTGTTTGGAAGGTAATTATTCATCATCAAGGGATGACTATCAAGAATCAGAGGGTGGAGGAGACAATGCTCCAAATTCACCGAAGAGACCTTGTTCCAGATATAATCCTCCTATAATAATTAGGACCGCTACTCCATAAATCCCTACCAAAGTCGTATCAAGTAGATCTAGTTTCCATCATTCTGAAGAGAGTCAAGTTCTATTTTCTAATCGTTCATCTGTGACTCTAGGTTCTGGGAAGAAACTCAAGTCCAAGATTATAGGATCCCCCGCACAACCCTCAGACATACATTAAGAATATATACAACTTGAGGCTGTTCGAATATGGAAGAATCTATACTATGATGTTGAAACCATGTGCAAGGATCTGTGCGAAGGACTGCATATTCTAGGACTAGGGGATTTGCGGGCTTCTTCTGACATTATTTTTAAGGATAATCCCAATTATGTGAGGACCTACCTTCAAGAGCTGGAAATGATCATATATTCTATTGATGAATCAATTCCTACCACAAAGAGGTTAAAATAAATGATATATCGTGTTACCATTGATGAGATCAATCCTTCATTAGATGAAGAGTGGCGTGAATTTTTTGATCCTGAGGATGTAAGTTTCCTTTCACTCGCATTCTCTTCCATTTTGAAACTTGAAATTTAGTTAAAAAACTTTTATTTAGAAGAAATATCATCTTATCTTACAATTGGGTAAAGGAAAAACAAATGATGTTCCTTCACCACAATATAGCCCTCGAGGCACTCCTCTCGGAGCTATTGGGTCACCCCGTGAATTGGGAGAAATATATCCTGGCCAACAGGCCATAGAGGAGGAAATAGAGAGGGTACTAGAATATCCAATACATGTATTTATATATGATGATTCATGCCCTCCCCAAAAATAAAAGAAGAAAAAGAACCAAGGAAATAAGGCCATGGTAAAGAGCTTTCTTAGTAGTGGTAAGTCTCCCTAATAATCATGAATTTTATTCTTTATTCATGAAAAAATGTTTGAACTTTTTAAGATTATAGGGGATTCTTCTATTTCAGCTTTGAAATAAACTACTGATAAGATTCAAGTAGCCCTAGATGGTGCTGCTGAGTAAATAAAAATTCTTACAAATCCAGTGGTTCCTAATGAGTCATTGAAGCCAAAGGAATCCACATTTGTTCCCAGCACTAATCTGATTCCTACTATCAGAGGAGAGGGATATTCTGGTAAATCAATAAATCTCCATAAGTTATCAAATTCAACAATAGATAACATCCATTCTGTGATACTTTTAGGTTCATCACATGCACCAAAACATCTGACAACAACTGATGTTGACCCCACAATTTTTGCTGAAGAATCTACTCGGGGTCAAAGGTTGCTGGAGGAAGGTTGTGAAGCAAATACACCAAGTGATCCCATGGGTGAGACTAATATGGGATTAGAGATATCATTGGATGAAATGATGAAACATGGAATGTATTTTAAAGAACTATTAGAAAATGGTAATATATCAAATGCATTAGAAGATTTTGGTGTTTATTGTATAGAATCAACTGGGTGTGAGTTCTCATCATTCGTCCTGTTAATCTTCTCATGATTAACTTTCAAACCATGGTTGATTGAAATATGCAGTTTTGTCTAAAGGTACTATTGTCGCAATAGTACTTTAAGGGAGTGTTGGTATTAACATCAACCCCACCATTGCAGAGACATTGGATTAGGTGGATCTTGAGATATCAGGTCTTCCTGGGATTCACTATGAAAATCCTGAGCATATTAAAGACAGCACTCATCATCCAGAGACACCAAACAAAATTTATGAAACTGAGAACATTGGGGAGAATTCTTCTCAACATTTTGACCTACTATAAGGTAAGAGATACCTATATTTTGATTGCATTCAATTTTGTTATATCTTGAATATAATTATAACCATAATTCTTGATTTACTATATAGGGCTATCAACTTCAATGGATAGGTCTAGAGGTGAAGCCTCTGCATCAGACCAAACAACATTGGAAGGTGAAGAGGCCATTATTAAAGAAGGAACAGAACATGGCACTTCTTTAAGTGCATTAGTCCCAAAATATAACCCTCATTATGATAGTGATTCTGAATTAAACCTAGAACTGCATGAGGCTCTTCGTCTTGATCATCGTAAAGCACGAAAAAACATCGAGAAGATAATATCTAATATTCCACTTATGGAACTGCCTTCAAGAATTCTTTGACTTTTATCTTTATTTATCACACTAGGCTTTGGTAGTTTTTAATTCCATGAAATTCATACTGCGGTGAAAGAGATTATTATGAATAGGGATAATAAGAAAAATCTTCGAAAAGACTTAAAAAAACCAAACTGTCAATCTCTATTGAAGAGTTCTAAGAATCATTATCCCATGCTGAGGATAATCATAATGAAAAGTTAAAGGGACTGAAGCATACAATTAAAGAAAATACTATTCAGAAACTGCACCTTTAATAGGAGTTAGAGATCATTTCAGGGGATCTTAACTAGCTTCATATCTCATTAGTAGAAGTCCATAAGGATGGTGTAAAATCCATTGAAGTTTCAATAGAATAACTTCATCATGCTGAAGAGAGAGAGAGGATGGTCAAATAGAAAAACTTCAACAAGAAGTTTATGGGGCTCAAGAGACTGTCAAACAAATGAGGAATTAAGTAGAAATCCTTTCGTAATTTCTGTGAGATAGACTCCAATTTCTGGATTCTCCTCTGTGAAAATTTTTCTTAAATGAAAAGTATTTTTTCATTAATCATTTGTGTTTTCAATTTCTCCAACTTCTTTTGATTTAACTAGGACATTAGGCCCAATAATCATAGTTTTATTTTTTTAGAGTTATATGGATAACCCCACAAACTTTATATCTCTAAACTTTTTATTTCTCAATATTACCTAAAGCATACAAAAATTCATGTTTAGTGAGCTGGGAATCGACTTTTGTTCAGAGTTCCCTTTGAGGGTTCTCAATCTAATGAGTACCAAGTCTTTTATTATTTAGTAGTTTAGAGTCATGCATCTTGGACTATAATGGGATAATATTTAGGGTCGAATAGATTTGACCATAAACATTGAAATATGATCCAAAAAAAGACTATATGCCTAAGAATTTCTTTAATATTATTTAAATATTTCCAAGGGGTATCTTGAGCCATGATTTTTATGGTCACCAAATTTAAAACCTATATCAACATAAGAGGTGTCTTTTCCCAGAACTAAGTTTCCATTATTTGAAAAACCCATTATGGGGGTTGTGTTATGCTGGGCCAACCAGGGCATTAGCTTCATAGACAAATAGTGTCATCTTTTGACTAATAGGCCTTTTATGTAGGCAACTTATGCAAGGCCACCTATGGGCATGTACTACGTAGTCATGAAAAAGATATCTTTAAAGATTATCATTTTTCTATTGATAGATAATGTAAAATAATATTTGGGTGACTCAAGAGCACAATGGGTTTTTTTCCAAGGAAATGAATTTTAAGAAAGGAGGGAAGGCTATTTCACACTGACATAAGTCATAAATAAAAAAACCATTTCTATAAAAATTTGGGGTATGAGTAATGGTTAACATTTATCAGAAATGGGAATTTCTGATATCATATTGGGGAGTTTTAAGTCATGCAGTGAGGAAATTGTACTGTGTAGTTTTATGTCATGTAGTGAGGACATTGTATTGTGCGGTTTTTAGTCATGCAGTGGGTACATTGGGTGGATTTAATTTAAGGTCTTTAGCTATGACCAATGGTATGAAACTCTTTTAATTTCTTGATAATTTTTTTGGAAACATACTATCATATTCAGGTATGGAAGGGAAAATTGTTAACTTTGATTTGGGAATTTCTAAATCTGAAGAGTGATATGGAAAAAGAAATAAAAGAATTAGGAGTCTTTTTTCCAAGAATGAAGTTACCATTATTTGACAAACCCATTACAGGGTTGTGTTATACAGGTCCAACTAGGGCATATGCTGCATAACCAAATAGTGACATCTTTTGACTGACATGCCTGTTGTGTATGTTAATTATGAAAGTCCTCCTAAGGGAACTTGCTATATAGTCAAACAAAAGATCTCTTTGAATTTTGAAATTCTATTTCTAAAATATAATGAAAGCTTATGGACATTCAGATTTTATAAAGCATAGAGTTTGGTTTACTGGGAAAGGCACCTGAATATAGAGAGGGTATTTCCAACCAATATTTCCATAGAATCATAGGAATATGACTTTCTACAAAGGTCTGACCCAAATGTAGGAATTATGGTATTTGTAGTTTTAGGTCATACAATAGGACCAGAAATGGAAAAAATATATAATATACGGAAAAGTGATTTCAAGGATATTTCATATTGTAATGAAAACATGGTGAGGGAAATGTGTAAACCATGGTCTTGAAGATTTTCAAATTGGGAGAAAGATAATGGGACAACTATACATGAATGTCTATTTTAAAATATATATTCTTGTATATTATCATCAAATATTAAAGGGGAAAAATATACTATAACCAAAAACGAAGTTATCATTTTTTGAAAAACCCGTTATGGGGGTTGTATTATGCAGGTCCAACTAGGTAACATGCTACATAGCCAAATAGTGTCATATTTTGACTGACAGTCCTATTATGGAGGAAACATATGCAAGGCCACCTAATGAAACATGCTGCATAGTCAAACAAAAGAGTTCTTAAATATTAAAAAATCCATCAGCAGAAACCGTAAGAAAGATTTTGAGGATCTAGAAATATTCCATATTAAGAGTGTGAAATATAGAAGGGGATTTTTCTCAATGCACATGAGAAATATTTTAATCAATATTGGTCGTGAGTTTTATGTCCTTTATATAGATCTAACTCATATGTAAAATGGATACTTTCTTGGATTCCTCTAAATTAATATTGTGATGTGCAGTTTTAAGTCATGCAATGAGGACATTATAGTATGCAATTTTAAGTCATGTAGAGAGGAAATTGATAGCCCCATAAAAAATTGAAACACATTATTTATATAAAAAATCCATTTACCCAATTCGTAAGACCATTTGAGCATTGATTGGTGTGAGAAAAAATGAGATGTAAGGGTTTCTTTTATTGTGAAAAGATGACGTAAGTGAAGAATATGGGTGCTATATTTCCATGCAGTTTAACATCATGCAGTATGTAAGAAGATGAACCGATGTAAAAAAAGACATATTGTAACTAGATTAAAGGATAAAACCCAAGTGTCACTATGTGTCTTACTAGGGAAAGTATCAAGTCATACATAGTTCTTAAAACATTCCCTCTATAGGTTTGATTCTTATACAAGGAATAAGGGATTCTTTGGTGCAACAGGGCCCAAGATTGGAGATCTAGGCATCTCTACGCATCTCAAATAGATGAGAATCAAGCCGTACATAGTTCATTAAACAATAATTTCTCACGCCAATCGATCATGACATGAATAATGAGGGATTTTGACACGTTTTTAGAGAATGATAAATCTTAAGACATAAAATGGTATAAGGACCAAATAATATATCTTAAGGAACAATTTGTATATATCTGATTCATATACAAGAGAAAAAAAAGAAAATAAGTAGATTTTGTGATTTTGGTTGGGCCCAAAATTGGAGATTTTGGCGTCTCTACATCTCTCATTGGAAAATGAGAATCAATCTATACGTAGTTCTTGAAATAAGGTCCCTATCCAGATTTGACGTAGACTTAAGAGAGGGACTCATGTACTACTAAGAAGTAGTGATGATGTCAATAATGTTTGATTATGGAAGCTTATAACATCAAATAGAGAAAACGTTAGTTGTATAAATGATGTCATGCAGTTTAATGTCATGTGACAGGGAAAAAAATGCTCTGCATTTTAATGTCAGGTTACACATGCACTTATGGTTGTTATGCAGTTTAATGTCATGCAAATAGGACATGGGGGTTTTGTAGTTTTATGTCTTACAGCAAGGACATGGTACTGTATAGTTTAAAGTCTTTTAGTGAGGAAAAATTTTCACAACTACTAATGTATTTCTCCAAGAATCTCACATTGGTTGGAGTTTTAATAAGCTCTCCATTCATTGAGATCAAGGCATAAGCTCCATTTGAATAGACCTTATGTATGGAATAAGGTCCTTCCCACTTAGGCTCATGTTTTTTATATTTATTTACTAGTATCATTGGATTCCTAAGGACCAATACCAATACTCCTTGAATAAATGAATGGAGACAATATTTCTTGTTAAAAGCTCATGATATTCTATTCTGATAGACTTCTAGATGATGAAAAGTATGAAATCTTTTCTCGCCTAATGATTCCAACTCATTGAACCATTTTTGAGACCTCTCATCTGTAGACATCTGATCACATATTTTATCTCTGAGTGACAGAAATTTCAATTCAATTGGAAAAACATCTTCGGTTCCATATACCAATTAATAAGGAGTTGCTTGAGTAGCAGTACGGGTAGTTGTCCGATAAGCCGATAAAGAATTCAATAGTTTATCAGGCCAAGATTTTTAATCTTTATCCACTATCATCTGGAGTATATTTTATAGGGTCTTATTAAAGGCCTCTATCTTTCCATTGGCCGCCACATTATAGAGAGATGAATGGTTAGATTTGATATTATGTTCCTGATATAACTTTTTTACCTTAGGAGAAAAACATTGGTGCCATTTTCCGTCAAAATAGTAAGAGAGACCGCAAATCTGGTGATAATATTAGTTTTGACATAATTAAAAATGCTTTTGGCTCTGACTTTCTTGAGAGGTATTGCCTCAACCCATTTAGAGAAGAAGTCAGTAGTAGTGATAATATACTTGAACTAATTAGTTGTGGCTGGAGGATAAGGCCCCAATACATTTATTCTCCATGTATAAAATGGACAGGAATATTTAGCTTTATGTAGAAACTCCGAGGTTGATGAATGAAGTTGGAATTCACATGGTAGGGATGACATTTCTTATTGAAATCTGTACAATCCTACATCATTGAAGGCCAAAAATATCCAAGACTTCGAATCTGATCAGAGATTTTGTGCCCAGACTAGTGGGCACCACAAACTCCGGAATGTACTTCTTTCATGAGAGTTACAGTCTCTTCTCAATCAATACATCTGAAGAGGATTCCATCAAAGCCTCACTTGTAGAAGATCATTTGGTGGTCCAGACTATCATAAATAGTGAAATTTGAAGCTCATTGTCAGATCTGTTCTTTTTCATCCCTATCTGGTGGAAGTAATCCATTTTGAAGATATTCCATGATGGATGTTCTCCATCTCATGGTATGACCATATGGTTCATAAATAGGGTTAATTTCATTAATTTCCTCCATTTTGGTTTGAAAAAAGGTGATACCACACAATGATGGGCAAAGATGATGACTGTCCAATCCCGATTTGGATCTACTAAGGCTGTAGCTGCATTAGCCAATGCATCTACATGATCATTTTGTGTTCAAGAAAAATAAGAAAATGTCGGCTCTGAGGGAAATTCAGACATTAAACCTCTGATGTAATATCAAAAGTGATTAAATCTTCTTTTATGATATAATATTCCCAATTGATTTGTTTTATTACCAATTATAAATCACTTTTCACCTTTAAATGAACCATTTTCACCTAAAAGGCTATTTCCAAACCTATGATGAGAGATTGACATTCTGCCTCATTGTTGGTACCACATTCTGACAACAGGAATGAATAAGGAAATACTTCTTTTCTAGGGAAATAAGAACAATTCCTAACCCAATTTTGTTGAGTTTAGGGTTTTCCATTCTCTTTTATATTGTACTTATGGAAGCACTATCAAAATACATTTCCCATGTTTGGGAATTATCATTAATAGAGAAGACTTCTTTATCAGGAAGTTCAGTATTTAATGATGTATCTTCCGCAGATGGATTCTCAGCAAAGAAGTCATCCAGAGATTTCCCTTTTATTTTCATTTGAGGCATAATATGGATATCAAACTGTTGCAAAATAACCACCCAATTTTCCAGACACCCTGTAAGTATAGGAAGACTGAGGATAAATTTGAGCATATTATTACGAGACACCAATTAGACTTTAGGATGTTGCAGGTAGTTCCTCAATTTCTGAACTACAAAAATTAATTATAGGTAGCACTTTTCAATACTTGAATATCATGTTTCTGCATCAAGAATAGTTCGATAGAGATAGAAAAGGTTGTTTTCATTCCCAACATCATTATTTTGGGAAAGGAAGTCACCTAGTGATCTCTCAAAAACTGTCATGTAGAGAATAAGTGGTCTTCCTTCAACATGGGAAATTAATAATGGTGGACTCAAGAGATATTTATTGAGGGTATCAAATTCTTCTTGGAAGTCATCGGTCTATTGGTAGGTGACTCCATTCTTCATTAATCTCATGAAGGGAAAACACTTTCTTGCTAAATCGGCGATAAATTGATGAATATAGGCCAAGTATCCTAGGATTCATCTTAATTTTTCCAAATTTAGAGGAGGTGACATACCAAGGACTATTTTTTTTAGGATCAACTTGGATACAATGATGGAAAAAAATGATGCCAAGAAACATTCCTAAGGTTACCCAGAAAGAACATTTCATGGAATTCATCTTCAAAATATGTTGCCAAAGTTTATGGAATCTAGTATCCAAATCATCCAAGTGATCGGAACGTTGTCAAGATTTTACCCCCAAATAATCCACAAAAAATTAAACAAATTTCCCTAAGAACGGTTTGAAGATATGGTTCATGGAATGTTGGTATGTTGCACCTGTATTCTTTAAGACAAAGGGAATTAGCTGATAGAAAAACACACCTTGAGGGGCTCTGAAGGCTGTATAATATTCATCCTCTAGGGACATATGGATTTTATTATACCCTGAGCCTCCATACATGAAGGAAAGAGCTGCATAACCAGAAGTTTCATCAATTTAAATCTCTGTATTAAGAACAGAAAAATCATAATTAGTACAATTATAGTTAAGATCTCTGACATCGATGCAAAAATAAATTTGTACATTCTTATTTTTCACTGGGACAATATTGGTAACCCATTTAGGATACTGAACATCCCTATCAAAGTTATCATTTCTAAGCTTATCAACTTCAGCTTCAATTTTAGAGTCATGATTTGGGTGTGTTATTCTTGATACCTACTTGAATCCACGATGTTCTTATGGAAAATACAAATGATGGGTCGCTACATCAGGATTAAGACATGGAATTTCTATATAATTACAAGAAAATATATCTCAATGTTTCTATAGAAATAAATTTTACACCTATTTCTCTTCATAGGTCATGAAAACACTAATTAGAGTGGGTCATAGATCTTCTTCTATACCCAGATTTATTTCTCTGAGCTCATCCACTGTGGTAGAGACACCTTCCTAAAATTCCAGAGGAGCACCCCTAAGATATGTATCTTCTTCCTCGTTATGCGTTACCTATTTTTTTCACTTACATAGTATATGACAAGGAAAAAATTCCCGAATTATGGGATGAGTCAGTATTTGAAAATCCTGAAGAAGAGGCCACCATATTTGACCCTACTAATGACGAAGGGTATTCCTGTGGTAATAAAGAGGAAATGATGGATTGAGAATCAACATATTTGTCTTTCTCTATAATTTCTACAATCTCTTCAACTATAGTTGACAAAGTAGAGGTTTGTGGTATTTCAGTGAATGGAATGAAAACATCTCCATTTAGGCTTTCATCATTGCTTGGTGGATCAACAGTTTCTTCCATATTGTCTGGATCAATTTCCATAATTGAAATTATTGATGTTACTAGATGAGTTCCTGGATTTGGGTTTACATTTTTAATTTAATTTATGTATAACACATAATCTATACTCAGATGTATAAATGGATTTGCATGGATCTTTTCCAATCCATTTGGAGCATTAACTCTAGTTATTTCCAATGTCATGGACTTTGTTCTTCTTGTGTGATAAAACTCATCCTCAATGTATTGAGATTCACATGTTTTGAACAGAGCCTTGTCACCATACAATTTCCTGATTTTACCATTGAAACAATACTTAATACATTGGTGGTATGATGAAGGAATGGTTTGATATTGATGCATCCAAGGCCTTCTAAAAATAATATTGAAGGCCGTGTCCTGACAAACAACCATGAAATTTTAATTAAACACAAGATCTCCAAACTATGTTATGAGTGTAATTTTTCCTAGAGGTTCTCGCTCATTCTTATCATAAGCTTTCAACATTAAATTTGAAGGAGAAAAGTCATATTCAGTCAGGCCCAATTGACGAAGTCTACGAATGGGAATGAGTTTGACCCTGGAGCCTTTATTAATGAAGGCTCATCGGATGTCTACATCATTGACTTTTCCAAAAAAATACAATGGTCTGATATGACCATGAACCACATAATATTAATATTCATCTTTAAAAGATATAAATTCATGACATTCTACCTGATAATTCTCTATACGGTAAACCTCAGTAGAAGCAACTTTGGTTCTAAACTCTTGAGGACATGAAAAAGCCTCAGTGAGTGCTTCTAGAAGATATTTTGATAGATTTAAAGAATCCAAAATTCATATCTTGGATGGTACTTGGCCCAATTGTTTCAAGACATCATACTCTGGGTCCAAAGGTCTGCGTTTCCCAGCATAGAGATGTGGTTTTTCAGGTTCTTTGGAAGTTGATGCTTCTGATGTAGCTATATTCTATGTCGGAATAGCAGCTAAAAATACTCATGGCTTTGGTAAATTAGACTCACTAGGTTTATTCATTTTCTAAGAAGAAGTCAATGTGACTTCTAATCGGTCTTCCAAAATAATTGTGTCAGAACCGAATATGTCATTCATGGAAGAAAATCCTTTTTCCTATTGAGCCTACTGAAGGTATCTTCCACGATATTCTTCTGCATATATGGTTTGAGGAGGGGTAGAGTTAAAATTGTGGTATTGAGAATCCCCAATTCTTCCCCTATATCCTTGACCCTGGCCTTTTCCTCTGGTTCCCCAATCAGGTACAAGGAATTCTGGCTCATTATAATCAGAATCACCATTGGCATAAGGACCCGTTAAATGGATAACATTAACAAAACCAAATATCAATTCCTCATCTGATTAAGATTCTTCTTCATAGTTTAATTATGGTTGTTTAGTCTGGCGGGGTCATTCTCATGCTTTTGAAACAGATGACATAAAATCTACGAGGGTCAAAGACAACTTTGGCCTTGACACGAGATCATCTTCTTCTGACTAGTCTTTGTCCTTATAATCACTTTGCTTCTTTGAGAAACAACATTTTGATGAAGTCACATTTACTGTGGCAGAAGTTTCAGAAGACACAATCGGTTCATTCAATTGTGTTCATAAAATGGGATGAGTCCTTTTGATCGTTTTCCTGATCATACAATCATCATATTTCTACAAATTTTTACTTTTGAACTCTTTCCATTCGCTTTCTTCCTTTGGATTAGTAGCATTAACACAAGCTACTTGAGCTGATGAAATTTTTAGTTTTACTTTCCCAGATTCTACCATCTTTTGATGGAGGTCCATGAAAACAAAACACTCCTTGACGGGATGCCCCAAAATATGGTGAAAGGGAAAATAATTCAGAAGATCTTTATCACTTTATTTATTTGGTTTCTTTGGCCTTGTAAACTGAACCAAATTGTTTTCTGAGGTTGAGATGAAGTAACCAAGATATTTTTAATTCCTGAAATAATAAAATTTATTATTTAATATCTCAAACTTCTTCCGCCTTTGATCTCTCTGATCATCTTAATGAGGTAGTAGTTGCTGATGATTCTCAGGAGGTAGATCCCTTTGGTATGATGAAGGTCTTGAAGTAGGATCAGGTATAGGTGCCTGCTTGAGTGTGACTGAAGTAGCTTCTTCATTTCCTATCCTCCTCCCTGGAGCCAATAGAATTACACGAGTTTTATACATAGTTTCTAAAATAGAGTCTTCTATTTATTGAGTGATTGATGTAAGGTCTCAAAATCCTCATGTGTATTTCACAAGGATCAATGGTGTGCGTAACTCATCACATAGATTTTCCACAAAAATTGGCATCAATTCTTCTTAAGGTAGTGCTTGATATATGGAATATGTTAATCCTTTCCATTGCGCAATAAAAGCTCAAACTCTTCCATTCTCCCATTTTTGACATTTAGTAAGATCAAAAACTGTCGTTTTTTGTAGTGTTGAGCTAAATTGAAGAAGAAATTTTTGACGGAGATCTTCCCATCCAATAATTGATCATGATTGTAAACATATATACCAGACAAAAGATGGTCCTTGAAATGACTACACAAAACACCTAAGCTTTACGAATTCTTATTGATGAGGTGTTCTCATCATGGGGTCGCAACGAGAAACAAAATGTGTTAAGTGTTGTTCTGGATCTCCTGGACCATTAAATATTTGGAAAATGGTATTCAAAAAATTTGGTGGGGGAGGAATTTCATCCACCCATTCTGGGTAACCTCTCTTTTCCGGATGAACCAATGCACATCATTCCTCCATAGCTTCTAATAGAGTCGTTAATTCATTAGTTGTGTTCATAAGCATTTGGGGAATATCGAGATGATATGGATTCTGTGCATGTATAGAAATTATTTCTTGATCTGGTGAAACGATAGGAAAAACCACTGATGGTGGTGCTGATATCTACCTTGAATAACCCATGCGAACAAAACTATAAGAATGTTTTTTATCCATCCTTGATTGTGTACCCAGTAGAGGGAATTCATTATCCACATCTATAGTTAATAAAAATAATCTTTTCTTAGGAGATCATATAGGATTTGCAAGTTGAGGACCTTCTTGGGGAGTACGTCTAGCAGAAATGCCATTTCAACGTATCTCTGTATTGAGTCTTTTTAACTCCTTCATTTCCACTTATTGCTATGAAAATCTATCTTCAATTGAAATATATTAAACTTCTCTATTGAAAAAGATATATGAAATCTGAATTTTGTCGTTCCCCATGTTATATTCCTTTCGGAGAGGGGGGAGTTGGATATTTGAAGGCATACCTAGATTCTGGGTAAGCCTCTGATTTTGGGTGTGCACACCTTCTTCATTTTCCTCGGTGTGTACCATATTATGGAAAGGAACATAATTATCTAATTCCCCTAAACTGGACTCATTTTCTGGAGGATCCTCTGTAGTGGTCTTAATGACATTTATTGACGCATAGTGCAACGATGGTATTCTGTGTGTGTTATTGCAAGATTGTATTCATTTGTATCTTCCCTGAGACTTAGTTCTCCTATATGATGAATTCCCTGGAACTGATTGGCAGACAGTAACCCAAAGAGAATCCACAGATATATCATTTGTACGCTCTCATTGTGACTTCATTCCTAATCGGGAGAAAACTGACTTTGGTTGAGGGGGGGGGGGATTCTAGATTTGAAAATCCCCTAACCCTAAATACTAGGGATATTCTTGTTCTTATTCATCAATTCTTTGAACTTTGTTGAATGAATTTGAAGGTTGAATTAAATGATCCCACTACTATGCAATCTTGGGTGATTCTTAGACTTCTATGGCTGAAATCCATGCAACTACTCTTCAAATATTTTAAATTTTAGTTCAGATAACAGCTACGTGCATCATCCGACAACCACTCAAATCACCTATTTTGTCAGATCGCTATGTTATTTAAGACATTTTCATTCTCTGATGCTTGACATCCTCTAAGTGGGATGCCTGCTCAATATTTTCTGATGCTTGATGTAAAAGTTACTCAACAACCTCTTTTCTTTGGGCTTGACTCTGATGAGAACTAGTCGAGGCATGTTCTTGAATGTACATTCGGTTACATACAAAACCTATTGATTGGGGTCGACCGTGGGAAATAACATTGCATGAGATCACTTTTAGAAGACTTTGATGATTTTGGAGTGAAGTGAAATGAAATTCTCTATATACAACCCATCCTCTAATATGAACACTAGATGGGGAATCAAAAATTAACTGGTGTAGCCTCTTTATAACATTGAGAAATTCACGTTGAAGGGTTCTCTGCTATTTTTCAACTTTTGTATGTCAAAAACTAAGAGAGAAACCAAGTCAATTTGGCGTAGTAACCCTTCTATTACCTTTACATGATTTTTATAATCATCGTATGGTAATAATTTTGTTTTCAAATGATGAAGAGTTTTCCATAATTTGAGGTGGATTTTATGAATGCAATCTTATTTCATCAATTCTGGAATGTTATACTATGAATTTTTTGAAGGATGGAACATGACTGATATTTATCCTTTAGATAATTGTTTCCTCATGTTTAAAAAATCTTCATCATATTTTACTATAGGTTTCTCCACTTGGTTTGACCAAAGTGGATGTTATGTATTAGAAGACAAATGAATCAAGGGACGTTTAGAGAATGACTGTTCCCTTAAGATTTATTCTTCTTGAGAAAGTGTTTCACCCGTAAATGAAAAGGCATCATACATGACTGACCTTGTGTTTGCATGTGCCTCGAGATACGAGGGATTTCTCATCACTAAATTCTCAATTATGAATTTTTCTTGACGATGTGAAATACTAATAAAAAGAGGACTTTTGTAGTGAATGCCATCATGGGGAGGATCACCATGCTGGATTATAGAAAGGGATAATACTTCTTGCTCCTTGGTCTTCTAGCCACACAGAGGGTTGTCGTGGCTCTCATCCAGAGATAATCACTCTGTATTGACAGAATTTTCATAAAGAAAGCCTGAATAATGAAGTGTCCAATGAGGAACTTCATAATTACAAATACCACTCCCAAAATTTCATAATGAGAGGGTAGAATCTGGAGCTGTAATGGATAAATGTCTGAGGGCTTCAAGAAATCCTGCATTAAGAGGTGCCAAATCGCAGCTTGAATCTTGATTTTCAAATAGTGATTGTCAAGAATTCTTCTTAGTTATTTTATTATACATATTTGGGGCCACTTCTTGGTAAAAGTGGTTATCATGGACAAGTGTATGTGCATACCATGGAGTGGTTACCGGAACAGACCGATTACCTCGAATTGGAAAGAGTATAAGTTCCCAATCATGTTGTCTGTACGATATGTGGGAGTATTCCCCATGACCCTCATGGACTGGAATAGAGGTGTGTATCTACTCTGGGATGGAATAATGATGTGTCTTCCCTTGTGTGGGGATAGATTCATGTGTCTGTTCCCCTGATACTGCTGAAGTAGTTGTAATAATATCCTCACATGCTTCCAGAATATGGATAGGGATTTGCATCTACCCATTCACCATTGATAAGATGTGTTTGGTGAATTTAGTGGATAGAATGAGAATATACATCCATTTCATATCTAGAGTAGGTGTATGTACCTGCTTCTATCCCCCTTTTCCTATCAATATATATTGGCAGTACTCATACATGGGGGCAGAGAGTTGGTTCTGCCCCAAATTTGTTGTCGGAGCTTTACGACTGACTTCTCCCAATGCTACCAAACAAGAATGTTGGAAGACTTGATGAACATTGGTAGGTGTATGTTCCTGCTGGATGTTTCCCATCAATTATGGTTGACATACTTCCTTCAATACTGGCAGATGAGACTGCTAACAGAAGTGGTGACTATAAACAGGTGTATGTTCCTGTTTACCAATTGCCACCACATTAGATTGGAAGGCTTCTTTAAATGCAGTCAGATGATCTTGCTGACTGGTTAATAACTTATAAGTAGGTCTATGTCCCTGTTCACGGTACTCCACCAGATTTATCTAGTGGTATTGGTGGGTTGCTGCCAGACTAGCCTACTGAGCAGCAAAATTAGGGTAGACGGGTGTATGTGCCTGCTCGTTGTTTGACATCAAGTTAGGTTGATGGACTTCTCCATAGGAGGAAGAGGTGAGAACCTGATCCTTGTTGACAGAATGTTTTCCCTATCAGTTCGTCTTGCATGCCCAAGTCTGAGAGACCTAGGCTGAACGTCCAGAGGCAAAACCCCCATCATGTTGGGGGTAGACTACAACATGATTCGGGAGGCGATTGATGGAGGGAGTCCTTAGGAAAGACTCCTTCATTATTTAATTGAGGCCTAAGTGATCTCTTGATCCACCTACCTATAGTACATGAGGAATTGATTGTTGAAATTTGGGGATAAGGACCTAAAATAATGGAAGATGGTGGTTGGAACCATCTGCTTCTTGATCATTGTCATCGTTGTCCAAATTATCGATGATTGTTATTAACCTGGAGGGCCTGTCGAGCAGCCTCAAAATTTGGGATTGTACCATGCTGGCGATATTCCTTTACCATCACATTAGAGTCCCAACGTTGAAGATGTTGGGTTGATGATGACGTCCTTCCCGTAGATGGAGATCCAGCTAGAGTAGCAGTTGGTATGTTTACAGATGTTGTCTTGGAGAAAGCCATTTTTAGAATGAAGAGAATTCTAAGAAGACAATACTTGAAAACAACAACAAACTCAATTAAATAAACATCTTTTTAGATGGGTACATGCGTAATTGATTCCTTGGTATGGACTTCATTTATCAATTGATAGGGGCCTAACAGGCGGGTAACATTATTAACTTGGTTAAGTATTCACGTGGGGTTCACCATTTTTGTTTCGTAGTTCCATGAAACGTGTGTCCTAGTTTTATGAATCACTATTTCCAGGCGGCTTCCATTGGATTTATTTATGGAACTAGAAAAATACAAGACTTCTTCATCCAAGGGGGACCTTCTTTCCAAAGGCAGACGTTCATTAAGTTTGAACATTACAATAATTAAGAACATGCATTGGTCGAGAGGATGGGAGATCAGACTCATCACAACCTTTTGGGGAGAATTATTGTCTACTCTTGGACTCTCTTTGTAAATTTAATACATTTTCATGAATACTTATTAATTCACCAATCATAACATATGTTTCCCTTGGAATTTTCAATCACTTATTAACATGTGTAAAATTTAGAATCATCATTATGCATTCAAGGTTCATCATTAATAAAAATATCTGTATGTATTCGAGGTTTTCCATCAATGGTATCCTCTAATATACCGCTTAGAGATTCATTTAATCATCATTGTGATGATACTGATTTTTAAGCCACTCAGCGGGGCACTCTATAATTTATTGTCATACAGGTATACAAAGGGTTGATTTGATTTTGAGATCATACCCATAAAATGGGATACCTACATATCCTTGTAAAAGGAATCATAAACCCCATTGTTCAGTGCCACTTAATGGGACACATAATACCTTTTAAGTTCATGTGATATGGACCTAGCAATATAGTTTAATTTCATGTGGTATGGACATCTAAGAGGAAGGTTCTTAGTCAAAACATAGTTTGGGACTTATACCGAAGCAGCCAAATGAACTTTGGAAACAATATGGGTTTCCATATAGGATCAGACCCTATTGGGAATATGGACCAAGGAGAATAGGGTTTGTTTGAAGTGTTGGGTTTGAACCTCAAGGAGGCTTCTTACGTATCCCATATAGATGAGAATCAAAGTCCACATAGTTTGATTATTTTTATAGGAGAGTATGGTCTTTTGAGAAAGATGAGTTTGGGATTACTTCTTGAGAAGGATTCCTTGATGATTTTGGGTTTAATTTGAGGCTTATTCTTAAGTAGGATGCCCAAATTAAAGGAATTAGGGTTGGGTTCCTGAAGAGGATGATCAGTGAGATTGGGCCCTAGAAAGGCTTCCTACATATCATGGATTGAACATGCATCAGAGTTCTCGTAGTTCTTTTGATTGTGATAATGTTGTGACCATGACAAATATCTAAGCCCACGTGAGTCATGATCAGTGTGAGAAATAAGAGGATGTCATATATTCAAAAAAGGAATTAAAACTTTTAAAATATTCCTCCACCGCTAGTGGAAGAGGGCGCACCTATGGCGGCGTGGGTGGACGAGGTCAAGGCGACCATGGAGGAGGGTGATGTGACGTGCCTTCCCTTTGTTCAATTTGCATTGGAAAATGGTCCAATGTAAGGAGGAAGAGATTAAGGTTAAGGGATTACTCTATGATGGCTACCCATGAATTTATCCTGGTAGGGGAGGGAAACTTATCCATTATTTAAAGGAAAAAAATTAGGTGTGAACCATACCTTCCCTACTATAAATTCAAAGTTTCCAGCAATTTGAGAAGGGAAAGGCCGGGACCCAAACCCTTATTCTCAAAACTAAGAAATTTACAACACTATTCCTCGGAGAATGGTCCATTTTACTATGGATATACAAACGCACAGACACTCCATAAACAGTAACTTCATTTTGAAAAAAATGTGGGAAACCTCTGACTGTGGATATACAAACCCAAATCGGAGACACACTGATGTGAATTTCCCAAAGGCTTGATAAGTTAGAAAGTTTTGGTGGATGTCTCAATAAAATCCCTTTCAGATAGAGGATCCAATGAATAATAACCCTTTCCAAGAGTGTATTTGAGGATGGATTGATGGCTTTTAGACTGAAGAGAGTGAAAAAGGTAAGTGAATCAAGGAGGGGCACCCAAGTAGGTAAGGGCATGCAAGTAAGGGTGAAAAAGTTGGTAAGGTTATTCATGTAAGGGAATTCAACTTGTCTTGGGAGACTTGGTGTTCACTTTGGCGATGAACAACATATATAGTAATACTTGGGTGATACCTTTATCAAGCCTTCTAGAGTATTCACAGGTGATCCCAGTAGTAGGGAACTCAAGTTCCTACGAATGGAATAGGAGACGCCGAAGTATTTTTTACTTGGGGGTGGTTGGGCGCTTTAGGCACACAAGTGTTATTATTTTCAAACACTAAAAGGACTTAAGTACAATGATCCTCCCTTAAATCCTCCACTAAAGGTGTTGAAGAACTACTTTGAATGTTTCAGAAGACTAGGGGGAAGTACTATGGAGACCAGAGCAGCAATTGGGCTTTAGGGAAATCCGTTCATACAAATGGGGAAACAAGGGTCAATTTGTAAGAAAATAAATTACCTTGGGTGAAATGAGTTGGGCATACAAGTGGGTTGCACAATATATGTGGGTGTGCAAGTGGGTTACGTGACATAAGGGGGCACACAAGTGGGCTGCGTGCCGATATAGTTTGGCTAGACTTGGGCAGCCAAAAACTTATTCCTTTGAAAATCTTGAATTTTCATTATGTATTTTCCCCCTTTAATTTCTAATTGATTCCCTTCATCATGTTTTTTAGACTCTTTGATGGAATGGAGTGTCAAAAATAATAAATATTAATAAAGTAAATATAAAATAATATCCACAATTAAGGTCAAAATATGGGTTTTCACAATACTTATGATTGTGTTAGAATTAATTTTCCACAACACATAAATTTTTATTTAATAAATTAGATTTATAATTTATAATCAGTGGTTCCAAGTTATCTAATAAGGATCATTTTAATTTTATTTTTAAAAATTACATTTCCTAGGTAGATAAAGAGAAACAATTTAACATGGTGAAAACTGAAATGGTAAAATTATGTAAACTTAACGGATAAAGAATAACATGTTTAAAACTTTCAATTTTTTATGTCAGTGTTCTCATTTGGCTTTATTGGGATTTGTTATGGATTCAAGAAGATTTATTAAATCTCTAAGAGTATCTAGATGTTTGAAATAATTCCACCCAATTGGGTCGGTTGAGTCTGACCTCCCATACAATCGACCAATGTGAGTCCCCATGAATTATTATAAAGACACCTCTATGACTGAATGCCTTTGGTAAGGTGTTAAATTTTTAATTACAGATATGCTAACCATTGGGTATTTTTGGTTCCATGAATCAACTTGTTGGAAACCATCTAAAGAGTGCAGAGAATTTCTTATATATGAATAACCAAAAAATCTCTTACAGGTGAGAAACAAAAAAGGTAAAACCAACTTGATTATTTTATTAACCAAAATAATTGAGTCACCCATAATTCATGCCATTTTTTATTTTGAAACAAATACAATTTCAATGTGGATTCTTTAAACTATTCTGTCATCCATGCCTTTGTTTACTTGTTATACCAATTTGATTAGTTTCCTTTTTTGTGTTTATAGTAAACCATGAACACATTCACCAGAACTCCCTTAAATCCTAATGGTTTCCTATTGATAATGGTAAAATTTATCATCATCCATCATATGAAATGGGTCCTCATAAAATTATAGGATACTATCACCCACCCAAAACCTTCAAAACTAGGTGGAAAATGTACTAATTCAGGAGTACCTTCTAAATTGTACAATCCTGACATTGGAGGCTACTTTTGAAGCACTCCAAGACATGGAGACCCACTAACCATATTCCCAGTGATGAGTAAAGAAAGAAGCAAGTGGAAAATGTTTCTATATGAAATAATTTTTAGAGGAATTCCATATAACATGGTAGAAAATACATCCCATTTCATAGGAAGGTGGTTCAAAAGGTAATCAAACAACTCGCCCCAGCACAATATTCACCCCAAATGGATCCTTTCAATAATCAATACCACCAATATCATGTGGAATAATGACCTCAGCCCACTGAGGGTCCCACCTCATGAGTATTGACTCTTGTAACCCAAACCAGAGTGCCCAAGATATCCTATAAAGGGAATCAATCCATTAAAAACTGAAAGTAGGACTGTACTGACTCCAAATCTAGTAACCTAGATCTAGTGACTACATTAATACACTGTCATAAGATACAAGGAATCGCATCCTCATGGACTAAATAGTTTAGTAGTATTGATAAATAATATACATAATTTAAATTCACATTACATTTTAAAACATATAATACACAAAAAAATTCTTTGAGAATGCCATTATTTCCATATGTGTGTCCCTACATATCAATCACATAACACTTCCTTGTATTCAGTGGAAAATAAAACATAAGAATGTTTTAAAATCAAATGTGCAGTATGGGTAAGTGTATAGAGGGAGCAAAGAGTAAAAAAGGAATAATCAATATGGCTGGGAAATTCACTAACCCACATGGCATTTAATCAACAACATGAGAATATTATGTAAGGAATAAATGTTGACTAAATAATTCCATATAAATAATCGCATTAGCATGAAAATTAACCATGGATATTATCACTAATGAAATAATCATATGGAATATCAATAACTGAAATTATAATCATAGAATGCATAATTATGGAAATTTAAAACATACAATCGAGGACTTTTTCCAATTCATCAAATACTATCCATGCCTCATTTGAAGAAATCTAATACTGTCTAGTCCATATTCCAAGACATCAATAGGTAAGACCTCGACCAAAACCAAATCTAGTTCTCCTTATAAGTACTACCGATGCATCGAGGGGCTATAATGGACCCCACCAGTCACTTACTGAGTCCAATGAATTTCTCATATGAATGGGGTGAAACATAATCAATGTAAAAAAATTCATTTAAACTATAATTGAAATGTAAATACTTTCTCTAATCAATAAACATAATCTCACACCGTCCAAATTAAAGTTAAGGGTATCACCATAGTACATCCCTATTCAAAAATGATAATAAACCATTCTAAGAAATAATAAGGCTGGTATAATTCCAAAATATACCCATTTGAGTATGATTAATGTGTTGTTGTTGTTTCTAAATAAAAATATCATAAAATATCTTTAAAAACATTATTGAGTAAAATATCTTTATCATTTTAAAAATAAACTTTTTAAAACTAAAATTTCACATAAAATTTGGATAATGATTTTATTTGAAAATTTCCTTTTAAAATTATAAAGAAAGATTTTAAATATTGAGTGGCCATGATGGTATGAAATTCTATACATGCTGAGTATATTAAAATAAATATTTTTTTATCTTTTTTGGTAAAATCCAAAATATCCTTGTTTTCAAAATGAAATGAATATTAATTTCATTTTTAAAAAATATTCAAAATGGGTAAAAA
Source organism: Viscum album (assembly GCA_963277665.1). Lineage (NCBI taxonomy): Eukaryota > Viridiplantae > Streptophyta > Magnoliopsida > Santalales > Viscaceae > Viscum > Viscum album. The sequence continues at coordinate 718,546,443 of OY728125.1, read as the reverse complement.
TATTTATAATAAATTATTTGTAAAAGAATAAAAATAATTTTTAAATAATTTTTAGAAAACATGGTTTTAGAAGAAAACTTATTTTCGATTGAAGAGAGAAATGAAGTTGTATTTTCTTAAAAACATCATCTTAATAATTTTAGGTACCAATGTTAGGGAATAAATAGTACTATTTCTTGAAAAAGTTCATGAATAAAAATATGAGAATAAAATATATTTATTTTAAGATATAAATATCAACTAATTCCCCCAAGGGAGATATAAATAAAAAACAATCCCGAATAATGATGAGTTCGGGAAATAAACCCTTACCAATTTGGTATCTTTTGTATCACAATCCCAATGAATGAAATAAATTTAAATTAAAATTTAAATACCATGAAGATAAATTAATTCAAGATATAAAATAAAAAAGGATTTTATATACACTGCAAAAAAAAGTGGGGAATATGATATATGTATCATGGAAGTTAAAGTGAGATGAGAAACCTTTACTATGAGTCTGACTCATCATGTATATTATTTATCATACTAAATAATAAATATATGTAAATTATTTAATTTCTTTATAAAATTTTCAAATATTATTTTTCATTTATTTATTTTTTACCATGTTATATATGATAACTTAATAATTTTTTTTTGTCAGGTGTTTCGATGATATTTAGCTTATGTGTACAAAAAGAATTTTGTAGGCTGACTATGGTCAAAGAGATAATTATTTAAACATATCCAAAATAATAATAATTAAATAATTATAATCTTTATACATAAATTTTTCTTTTAAAACCAGTTATGAAATATGGTTATGAAAAATGATCTGCATTACAGTAACACCCTAACCCATCATGATCGGAACCGGTGCATTTCCTATTACATTGGAATGATTAAAAGGAATGGAATTATGAATTAATGATCAGTTAAGTATTATTGAAGAAACTAGATACATATAAGTAACTAAAATTACATTTGGAAAGGTAACAAAATACAAAACATAATAAAACCTAAAAAAAATAGCAACCACAGGAACTCAATAAATAGCCCCTCTTCATAACCTATTGAAGGTAAAAAATTGAAAGGGGTGAGATAAAATACTTAGTAAGGGTTAAAAATATCATAATCATGAATCACAAATAAGTGAATCATAAACAAATTGGAATAGTCAATATGGCATGGTGAATAAATGAAAAAAATACACCATTAACAAACTGAGAACGAATCTTGCATCCATAGATTTTTTCATAGTGAAAAACTCATGGATAGTAATAACTAAAAATGAATAAACATAATGATTTTTATTTTTAATTAATTTATATGTCATATGATACCAATATACCATCAAAATAGACTATGTCTGTGGGTAGAAACCCGTCTGATTTTTAGAAACAAACTCGAAGGGTTTGTCGCCAACTCATTGTCTCATGAGACCTGTTGATGCATAGAGGGGCTATAGCAGGACCCTACCATAACTTCTTGTCAAAATAATTATTTATAAACTAGTTTAATAAAAGAGAAATATTCATTTTCAATATCCGTATAGAGTAGAGGATACCGATTAATCAATATTTCCAAAGTTAAAACAACATTCCAAATAAACACTATATGTAAAAGAGTATACGGATTAAGACAATAATCATATCCCTGAAACCAAAATATGGATATATAATATATTTAAAATTTAAAATTAAAATTTATCTCAAATGGTCCGTGGATACACCACAAAAGAAGGATTAGGTGCACAATACCAAGTAATTGACAATGAAATTGAAATTGAGACAAAGTCCCTTACCCTGTTGTAATCAATCGGGTCATATGTCCAAAAATTAATAACCACAAAATTAGTCACATAATACCATGAATATTAAGAGAATAATGATAATATATATCAAACAGAATTAAAAAAATACACCACATGTAAAAAATAAGTGGCGGACAATGGAAATCTCACAGAATTACATGTGAGATAAGAAACCGCTTACAAACATTTCGGCATGGTAACAAGTGTTCTTGTACGGGCTTAATGAGAGGTAAAGGGGAAAAAAATAATTTATATATCATAATGTAAGTATGGGGGAGGTGTTAAAAACATACCCCATCATTAGGAATTAAAAATATAAGGGCATTCATAGGGGGAATTCTTGAATAAAAGTGAGAGAGAGGGAGAGAGGATCCCTTACCTTATGCCAGAATGTGTTCTTCATTAGATTTTAATGACCAAAATAATAAAATTTCGATTAATTAATTAATAATTAAAAAATATGCTCTAAATTTAACTATTTTATTATAACCTTATTAGGTTCATTAATTTTCATTTTGATGGGTCTAAGAGGTTCAATTGTATTGTTTTGGAAGCATTTTATTCCCTAGTTTTCATTATCGATTTACTTGTATTTATGAATGGAAGTTCGTTTCAAATGTGGTGAAACATTAATAATTGTTAATAAATATTATTAGTGAAATTATAGAGATATAAATTATTTCATAATGATTTTTGGTTATATACCTTGAGGATGACTCATTAGATAAGAGTTAATGTTAAATTCATGGATTATCTTTGCAGTTTTGAGCACAATGAACTTGTTTTGTATTATTATCTTATATTATGAGTGTGTAAGGATTCAAGAACATTGAATAAGACGAAATAAATATATTATGATATTTTTCAAACATTAAAAAGGTTTTATGACCATTTTTTAATATTGTGATAAGAATTGAGATCCCATCGTCCTTGAATGTGATAAATTAACACATCTCGAATGGTATTTTCATATTTAGTGTAAGAGGTGAGAGAAAAGAGAGTTGATGATAAAATATTCAATTAGTATAATAAAATTCCATCCCATTTAAGTTACTAGAATAATAATATCATTTGGATTTATGGAGGCTAGGAGAGACAAACAAAAGAATAAAGCATGAAAAATAATTTGAAAGGAAAGGGAAGAGAGGCTCACCTCTTGAGTACTCCTCCTTGAGAATCACCTTAAGGCCTTTTTTGGCCATTTAGTGAGACTAGAAGTACTTTTATATGAAGGAGGATCTTAGGGAGATATTGGATCATAATTTAGGAAATTATTGAAGCTTGAGTGGTGTCATAGGAAGAGGGGGTGAGGGGTGGTTTATATGGTGGAGGGGATGAGGGTATTCTTAATATTATATTCATTAATTTATTCTTTCTTCACAAGGAATGAAATAATTAGTATTCCATGACCTATAATATTAATATATTTATGTGAGTTCTAGGTTTGGGTTCTTACATAACTCTTGATTCAAGGAATAGTTAATTTAAATTTTAATGTATTTATACGGTAAATTAATGTATTTTACTATTCATAAAATATTTATGTATTTCAGAAAAATACCAAAAATTTATCCTAAAAATTTTTCATTGTGTATAATAAAAAAATGAACTCCATTTATCAAAAATATTTTTCTAAATATTATAAATTTAATTTTTAATTAAAATCATTATTTATTCAAAAAATACAAACACATAAAATATTCATCTTCATTTTAAGGTGCCTAAATTTATTTATACAATCATGTGTATGGATACCATTCATAAGAGTCATATTGATATTCATAAGGGTAAGTTACTATTCATATGGGTAGGTTACTCAACACTGAAATGTAAGTTAATTCTATCAGACTCTAAATATCACCCTGATCGCAACCGTGTATGCTAGTTTTTCAAAATTCCAAACAGACAAGTGGAAACTTTATGTTCAATGGATAGGCTACGACCATATCCTATAAATAACCAATTTTTGTTTCAAATAATAATAGCTATTCATTCAATATAGTCTATGGATTGAATGTGTTTAATAGAAACATACCATAAAATTTTTGGGGTGTTATATTATTCCCTCTTTCGGAAATTTCACCCTCAAAATTTTTCTTGTATAAAGCCCTCTAAAAATATGTGGGTGGTTATTCTTAATAACATCCTTTGGTTTCCAAATTTCTTCCTCCATATTTTTATTTATCCAAAGAACTTTTACTAGATGATTTGTCCAATTCCTCAATACCTTAACCCTTTTGTCAAGAATTTTGATAGGATCTTCATACTTTGACAAATCAGGTTCCAGTTCTATTTCTTCATAGATAAGTACATGTATTGGTTCTGGAATGTATTTATTCAAAAATTAAACTTGGAACACATTATTAACATTAGAGATACTTGGAGGAATTTATAAATGATAATATATGGCTTCAATCCTTTCCATAATTTAAAAAGGTCTAATGTACATGGGGCTCAGTTTCCCTTTCTTACCGAACCTTAAGACACCCTTTCATGGAGATACTTATAGAAAGACATGATCCCCTAATTGAAATTCCAAGTCCTTTCTCTAATTGTGAGCATAAATAATTTTCCTACATTGGGATGATTTAATATGGGCTTGAATTTTCTTTACCTTTTCATTTGTCTCTTCGATATGTTCTGGGCCTAAATGTTTCCTCTCGCCAAATTCATCCCAACAAGTTGGAGTTCTAAACCTCTTACCATATAATGCATCATATAGAACCATTTGAATTCTATAATGGAATCTATTATTGTAGTGAAACTCCAAAAAAGGAGTGTATTGATCCCACATACCTTGAAAGTTAAGAACGCATGATCTCAAAAAATCTTTTAGTGTTTGAATAGTCCTTTCAGACTATCTGTCAGTTTGGGGGTGATAAGAAGTACTCATAGGAATCTCAACATCCAAAGCCTTCTGGATACATTTCTATAATTTTGATTTAAACCATGGATCTCAATCAGAAACAATCAATATAGGTGCACTAGGAAGTCATAAAACTTCATTAATATAAAGTCTTTGTAGATTCTCAAGTGTTAAATCCTCTCTTATAGTAAGGAAATGTGCTGATTTGGTGAGAGGATCAATAATTAACCATATTGCATCATTCCTTCTAGGTGTCCTTGGAATTCTGGTGAAAAAATCCATCATAATGTAATCCCACTTCCATATAAGAATAGGTAGAGGTTGCATCACCCCTCTAGGATGTTGTCTCTTCAGAAATTTCTCGCTTCATATTATCCCACCAAAAATGTTCCTTAAGATCTCTATAAATCTTTGTGATGCCTAGGTGTATATAAGCATCGTCTAACAGTTTCCATTTTAGATCAGGTACTAATGGAATATATAACCTCTTCCCAAATTTCAGAACTGCTTCCTCATACATGAAGTCTACCAATCTACCATCTTTAACGATATTAATTTTCCTATGTGGATTCTCATCACAAGATTGAGATATTTTTATCTTCTCTAGTAAAGATAGTTTAACAATTATTTGAAAGAGGAAACATGTTTCCCCTTCCTTAAAAATTCCCAAATACATATTTACTAGATCCATGAATATAGGATCTATCTAAATCATTATTTAGGTCAGAAGTCCATGATTATTCTTTCTTAATGTATCTTCCACCTTATTTTCCTTTCTTGGGAGGTATTGTATTGAACAATCACAATATTTGAATAACTCGAGCCATCTCCATTGCCTCATGTTGAGTTCTTTCTATGTGAAAATGTATTTTAAACTCTTATGATCCATATATATTTCATATATTTCACCCTAGATATATTTTCTTCATATTTTCAGAGTAATGATTTCAGCTTCTAACTCAAGATCATGAGTTGGATAATTTTTCTCAAGAGTCTTAAACTTCCTTGATGCATAAGCAGTAACTTTATCATTTTTAATAAGGAAACAACCCAAACCATTCTTTGATATATCACTGTATATCACAAATCCATCATTTATAGATGGAAGAGTCAAAATCGAAGCATTGACTAATCTTCTATTAAATTCTTCAAAGCATTGTGCACATTCTGTCGTCCGTACAAACTTATACCTTTTACGCGTGAGCTTGGTTAGCAGGTTATCTGGTTGGGTGAAATTCTAAAAGAAACGTTTATAATAACCTGTTAAGCCAGTAATACTACATACCTCGATTATGATCATTGGCTTGATCCATTTTTTTATTTCCTTTGTCTTTGTAGGATCAAATAAGATTCCATCCTCAAAGAGAAAATAGCCTAGAAAAAAACTCATTGAATCCAGAATTCACCCTTGTTAAAACTCCCATATAATTCATTTCTTCTAAGAATTTTCCAAATAATTCTAAAGTGATTCTCATGGTCTTCATAGATTTTTGAGTATACCAGGATATCATTGATAAATACCACAACAAATTTATCCAGATATTCCTTGAAGAAATTATTCATTAAATCCATAAAAATTAAGGGTGAATTAGTTAATCCAAAAGGAATCAATATAAACTTGTAATGCACATACTTGGTTCAAAACATTGTCTTTTTAATACCTTCCCTCGTCACACATAGATGATGATATCCATATATAAGGTTAATCTTTTGAAAAATGTTTTTCTCCATGAATTTGATCAAATAAATCATCAATTCATGTCAGAGGATACTTATTATTTATTGTAATAGCATTTATTTACCTATAATTAATTCATAGCCTCAAGGATCCATCTTTCTTCTTGAAAAAGAGGACAAGGGATCCCCATAGGGAAATACTAGGTCGAATAAACCCTTTGTCACTCAATTTCTCTAGTTGTTTCTTTAGCTCCACTAATTCCACAATGGCCATTCTACAAGGATTAATTGATATAGGTATTGAACTAGGAATTAAATAAATATATAACTCAACATCACTCTCTAGAAGAAGTCCAAGTAAATACTCTCAAAATACATCAATGTAATCTTGCACTATATGTACATATTCAATTTGAAGATTTATTTTCTCCCCCATAGACATTGGGTTCTATTCCTCTCCACGAATTGAATTCAATAGAGCTACTGTGGGTAGATCTAGAAAAGAATCAAATTGTGAGGTTTCTACTCTAAAAATAAAGGATTCTACATCATTTTCAAATATTGTAACTTCCTTCTTCTTGCAATAGATATTCGCGTCATAATTTAGCAGCCAATTCATACTTATAATTATATCAAAGTCCTTCATTGGTATGATGATAATGTTAGAAACTAAATCACATTCATGTGTCATGAGGGGGACTAATCGACATTCCTTTGTTGCATTGATATATACCCCAAGAGTTTGGAATGATAACTCCTTTATTAAATCAAATTGGACATGTCTAATTTTCTTGGAAAGCTAGGAAGATATAAATAAATGTGATGATACAGAATAAAATAAAGCGTTGGCTATGTTTGAGGAAACAATTAAAGTACCTACCACCACATCATTAGAAACTTCAACCTTCGTGGTTGTAATTGCATAAGATTTCCCTTCCACTTGTGGCCTTTTCCGAGGAAAGATTCCTTGGTGCTTAGGACACACAATTTCATAGTTTCCCATATCTCTACAATTGTAGCATTGAACATCATTGACTTGTTTCTTCCCCTTGAAATCATTAGATTGATGACCCTTTTCTCCACACTTGTAGTAGACTACCATGCCTTTAAACCATTTACCAGGATGATTCTTTCCACAGTTCTCGCATAATGGGAATTTCATCGTTCTCTTGTGATTCTTTATTGCTTCACCTTTTCCCAAGTTATCATAATACCCCTTGTTATCTTGGTTTATCTTGAATAAATTTTATCTACCAAACTTTCTCTCTATTTTGATGAAACATAATACAATTTCATCATATAATGAAAATGTTTGAGAATAAATTTACCTTCAAAGATATTGCTTAATATCTTCAAAGAAATGATCAATATTGTCTTCTTAGTCACATGCATAATATATGGCATACCTGTCTAGTCTTGTGAAGGTAGCCTCATACTCTGTAACACAATCTTCATAACTTTTCATTAAGACAAGGAATTTCATATTCATTTATGTTCATTAATCACAAGATAAATATTTGTCAAATAATATTCCCTTAAAATTAATAAATTCCATATTTTCTTCTCCATGGTATTCTGGATCAAGGACCACCATTGATTGGAGTCACCCTTGAGAAAATATACTACCGGATCAACCATTTCATTTTCATTACATCTTAGTTCCATGAATATATTTTCAAGTTAATTGATCCACTACTCAACTAAAACTCAATTAGTAGTCCCACTAAAAGATGGGGGCTTCAGCTGCATGAAAAGATCAAACATATGTGTAGCATGGTTATTTGTCCCAACCTGAGTGAGTTTTCCCAATATGGTCATGATATGATATTCTCTAACATTGAATGTGTTGACTTTATTAGTGGGGAAATCACAACACTTCCCATGAGTACTGATTCTCATTCTTCCATTAGGATCCATATTTAAATAATGGCATACACTAGATTACGTTAATAATCTCAAATAGAGAATCACTTAACATTGATTGAAATACTATGCATATCTAATCTCATAAACATGGTTTCTCTGAGCAAATATTTACATAAATATCCTTCATAATGGCTTATAAAGAAAATTTAAATTATCCTAAGCATATCCCCCGGGAGTGTCAATACCAAGAGTGAAACAAGGCCTATTGTCATGTACCAAGATACCCCAAGTCAAGCCCGAAACTCTTTGTCAGAGCTTTCACTTCTTGGTACATATGTTCCAGAGCCACCTCTACCTCTTTGTAACCATACGAGGATGTAGTTTCTAAAAGGTTACACATAATATATTCCTTACCAATGTTCCATGACTTACTTGTATGTTTATCCTAAAATATTACCATAGGTATTTTTCCCTAATCTACATTTTCTAATCTTGTTCCCATGTTTTCTACTAAACTTCCATTGATACAAACTGTAACACCTCGAACCATCTATATTGGAGTCGGTGCATTAATTTTTACATTGGAATACTTAAAAGGAATGCAATTTAGAAGGAACGACCAGTTTAGTAGTCTTAAAGAAACAAGATATATAGATGTAACTCAAATTACGTTGGGAAATGTAATAAAATACAATATATAACAAAAAATAAAAAAAATGCAGCTACAGGAACTTAATAAATAGCCTCCTCTTCATAACCTGTTAACTGTAAAAAAATAAAAGGGGTGAGCTCAAATTATTAGTAAGGGTTACAAAAAACAGAAGCATGAATCACCAATAACTGAATCATAAACAAATTTTCATAGTCAATAGGGCATGGTGAATAAATGAAGAACACACACCATTAATAAACTGAGAAAGAATATGCATCTATATATTTTGTCATAGTGAAAACCTCATGGATAGTAATAACTGAAAATAAATAAAGAGAATTATTATTATTTGGACTTCATGTATCTAGAACATGATACCACTGTACCATCAAAACAGTTTATGTTTGTGGGTAGAAACCCGTTTGATTTTTGGAAACAAACTCGAAGGGTTTGTCGCCAACTGATTGTCTCATGAGACCAATCAATGGATCAAGGGGCTATAACATCCCCCTCCCAACACTTCATGTCCAAATAATTATTTATAAATAGATTTAATACAAAAGAAATATGAATTTTCAATATCCGTATAGAGTAGTGGATACAGATTCATCAATATTTCCACAGTTAAAACATCATTCAAAATAAACACCGTATGTAAAAGTGTATATGCCTTAAGAAAATAATCATATACATGAAACAAAAATATGGATATATAATATATTTACAATTTAAAATGAAAAATTATCTCAAATGGTTAGTGGATACACCACATAATAAAGATTAGGTGCACAATACCAAGTAACGGACAATGAAATGAAAATTTTGACAAAGTCCCTTACCCTCGTGTAATCAATCGAGTTGTATGAAAAAAAATTAATAACCACCAAATTAATCACATAATAACATTAATATAAAGATAATCATGATAATATGTATAAAATTTAAGTACAAAATACACCACATGTAAGAAATAAGTGCTGAATAATGGAAATATCATGAAATTAAAAGTGAGATAAGAAACCCCTTACAAACATTTTAGCATGGTAACGAGTGTTCTTGTGTGGGCACAATGAGAGGTAAAGGGGTAACCAAATATTTATATATCATAAGGGAAGTATGGGGATGTTCAAAAACATAACCCATCATTAGTAATTAAAAATAAAAGGACACAACATAGGGTGAATTCTTTAATAAAAGAGAGAGAGAGGATCCCTTACCTTTTGCCCGAATGTGTTCTTCGTTTGATCAAAAAAACCAGAATAATAAAAATTTTCATCATTAATTAATAATTAAAGAACTTTTTCTACTTGTAATTTAATTATTATAACATTAATAGGTTCATTAACTTTTTTTGATGGGTTTGTGAGGTTTAATTTTATTATTTTGGAATCATTTTCTTCCTTGGTTTTAATAATCGGTTTAGTTGTATTTATGAATTGAAGTTCATTTGAAATGTGGTTAAAAATTAAGAATTGATAATACGTATTATTAGTGAAATTACAAAGATATAAATTATTTCATAATGATTTTGGGTTATATACCTTGAGAATGACTGATTAGATAAAAGTTAATGTTAAATTCTTCTATTATCTTGGCAATTTTGTGAACAACAAACTTGTATTGTATTATTATCTTATATTATGAGTGTGTAATGATTAAATAACATTGAATAAAATAAAATACAAATATTAGGATCTTTTTTAACCATTAAAATTGTTTTATTACTAGTCTTGAAAATAGTAATAATAATTGAGATCCCATCATCCTTGAATGTGATAAATTAAAACATCTTGAATGTTATTTTCATTTTTAGTGTAAGAGGTGAGAGAAAAGAGAGATGATGATGAAATATAAAATTAGAATATAAAAATTAAATCCCATGTAATTTACTATAATTATCATAGAATTTGGATGTATAGAGGTTAGGATAGAGAAACAAAAGAATAAAACTTGTAAAAGAATTTGAAAGGAAAGGGAAGAGAGACTCACCTCTTGGGTACTCCTCCTTGAGAATCTCTTTAAGGCATTTTTTTAAGCCTTTTGGTGAGACTAGAAGGTCTCAAACGTGGGGGAGAATATTAGGGAGATATTTGAGTAGATTTTAGTCAATGATTGTATCTTGAGTGGCGTGGGAGGAAGAGGGGGTGAAAAGTGGTTTATATAGTGGAGGGGATGAGGGTATTCTTAATATTATAATCATTAATTTATTATTTCTTAACAAGACCAGAAATAGTGAGTATTACATGACCTAGAATTGTAATATATTCTTGTGTGTTCTATATTTGGGTTATTACATCACTCATGATTCTAGGAATAATTAATTTAAATTATAATGTACTTATACTGTAAATTAATGTATTTTACTATTCACCAAAAAATCTAGTATTTCAAAAAAATCCCAAAAGTACACCATAACTATTTTTCAATGTTTAGAATCTAAAAATGAACTCAATTTTTCAAAAATAATTTTCTAAATAAGATAAATTTAATTTTCAATAAAATAATTATTTAATTGAAAAATACAAACACTTAAAATATTCATCTTCATTTTAAGGTGCCTAAATTTATTAATACATTCATGGGTATGGATACCATTCATAAGAGTCATATTAATATTCATAAGGGTACATTACAATTCATAAGGTTTTGTTAATATTCATAATGGTATGTTACTATTCACTTAAAAGTATGTTAATTCTAACAGACTCTAAATATCAACCTGATCACAACCATGTATGCCCATTTTTCTAAATTCAAAACACACAAGTGGAAAATTTAAGTTCAATTGAGAGGTTATGATGATATACTATAAATAATTTTTTTTTGTTTCAGATATAATAAATGATTCATGAAATATAGGCTATGAATTTACCGTATTTAAGAGAGACATACCATAAATTGTTTGGGGTGTCATAGTTACAATCATGGAAATGGTAGGTCATGCGTATGCATGAGTAACATTTTATTTTTTCAATGTCCATTATAAAAATATTTTAAGTAATATATTATATTTCATGAATGATAATTATGTCATATTTACCATATTATTTCATTAAATATGCATATATATATCATCTATGTTGTATAGAGATGAAAATTTAGTCACATTTGTTTTGTAATGGTGGTAGTCAACACATACACGAACTACATTTTGATATTTTATGGGGCGAAATGGTAAAAAATGAAAACGATTGATAATATTATAAAAGTGAAAATATTTCATTAATATCATAATTATTTCATTTATATCACACATAATCCTTAAATTTATCCCTATTACCTTCTATGTAAGGCATTATTAAATAAATATTTACATCTTTTTGTGAGGTTAGAGTCTGTCGTATACATGAGTGATGTTATTGTATCCCCGATGAAATGGTAATTAAAATTTTATATATGATATAATGACTAAATAGGTATATTTTTTTTTTAATATCATATAGATACTTTATACCCATCATCATACCCAACTGTGATAGGTGTTAATTGAAATACATTTGACATCAGTTCGTGAGACAGTAGTCCACCATACACACAAATAATGATATCATAACCCACATTATAAAAGTGGTAATGGTTATAAGACATTACCATAAAATAAAAAATATAATTATATGGATTATACATTGGTAATTATATCACAAAAATTTAATAATAATTGAATGAGGTGGATGAAGAAATAAAAAATGCATAGTTAAGAATTTTTCTGGTTCTCGGGCCACCTATTTAAGATTATACCTAAATTATTCCTATACTGGATTGATGAGAAAAATTATTATAGGATGAGTGAATTTAAATTGGTTATTTTCATGGATATTTATTAGGTAAAAAATTATTTTATGCTGTGAATAAGAGAGGAGAGGGGGATGGTCTTTTATAAGTGAGGTGAGTGGGACATTTGTAATTTTTGAAAAGAAAAACGCGTACCCATGTCTATCACATAACAGTTGGGTAAAAAGTGAAGTATTATAGATAATTATACATTATATGGTCAGAATATTTCCATAAAATATATTTTAGACATGTTTTTAGGTCATTATGATTCTTATCTTTTTAGTTTAACCCCCGGTGAACCCAATATTAACGTAACCATGATAATTTTTACTATTTTCAACATTATTCATGGTAACAGATTATATTTACATTATTATAAAATATAGATTATTATGATTAAAAATATGGAATATATTTTTTTAAATTTAAATTCACATAACTGGAAGATTTTAATATAATATTAATCCAACATATGTGATGAGAAAAATGTTTTTAAAAGAGAAAATGTTGAAAAGTTTACAATGTTTTTAGATCAAAATTAAGTATTAAAATCATTCCAATGAAAAAATTGGAATAATTGATATATAATTGAACTATGTTTTTTTAAAACCAATTTAAAATATAATTTAACATTTTATATATTTTAACAAAAATGATGTCTTCAATTAGAATTCATAATTTTTCACCATTCATCAAAAAATGGATTTTTTTAGAAAAATCACAAACATACATACTGAGATAATTTAGATATTAAAATATAAGAAATTATTTTTATTATTTAAATTAAATTTCATAAAGTTGTTAAAAATTAAGTATAAATTATGTGTGCAAAGCACTACAAAACTTTCTTTTAGAAAAATAATCTTTTTTAGAATAAATTTATTTTTTTCTCTAAAATGGTTCTTATTTTATCTCTGTTTACGCTCCTTTTTCGTCAAATTGTCTAAAAAATAATGGAAATGGAAATGAATTAGCACAAATTGATTCGTCTTTTGAAGAAAACATTAAAAATCGACAAAGGCATCAACAAGGCTTCAAAAGCACAATGGTCGCACAAGTTTCATCACTGTCACGCAAGTATACTTGCATGCCACCTAATGGTCGCGCAAGTGACTTGCACACCCAAAAGGATAACCACCCGGGGTCTTCTCCAGCCTATAAATAGACCATTTGGTCCCCCCATTTGAAGGAGGTTATTTTTCCAGAATTCAGATACAGATCTCTAAATGCCCAAGTCTCTTCTTCAGGTCTTCTGAGAACTTCAAAGGTAATTCTTTACCTAGAATGGAAGGTATAAACAAGAGGAGTAAGGTATAAGTGTTAGAATTCACTTATACTTGCACACCTAAGTGGTTTTACCCTTAAGGGAAATGGACACACTTGCGCGCTGCCCTACTTATTCACAAGAACTTGCGCACCATCTTTTGGAAAGCCTCTAGGGATGATTCTAAAGGATTTGATCAAGGATCGCCCAAATATTACTCTAAGGGATGATAATCGCGCAAGTAACCATGTGACACACAGGTATACCTATGTGACCAGGACTTGCGTGCCCACGCAGTACCTGCGTGCCTTCCAGGACTTGCGCGCCCCTTCCTTTTTGGGTGCCTTTCTTGCCCATTTCACCCCTTTTATGCCATTCCACCTCTCCTATTCAAGCTTCAGTCTTCAAGACACTCTTCAAAGCCATTTATGGCATGATTTCTTGATTTGGATTCCTTATCTGAAAGGAACTCCTTGGAAAATCTATCAAAATCTTGTGATTTACACATCTTTATGTCACTAAAGATTGATATTTCATTCATTCAACCTCATCCTTTAAGATGAGAGAACTCTTTAACCTGGTCCTCCTTTTCAGGAGTAAGACGTAGTCATAATTTCCTAATATGGGAGTCCTCATTAGGAGTAAGCCCCAAGTCCTTATTAATTTGGGCATCCTCCTCAGGAGTAAGCCCTTATCATAATTTCCTTTAATCTGGGCCTCCTTTTCAGGAGTAAGCCCCAGTCTACGTTATCTTAATTAGGCCTCCTTCTCAGGAGTAATCTCCAAGTCCCCTAATTTGGGAATCCTTATTAGGAGTAATCCCCAACCATAATTCTCTTAACCTGGGCCTACTTTTCAGAAGTAAGGCCCATTCTCAAATATGGGCATCCTCTTCATGAGTAAGCCCCAAGTCCCTTATTTTATCAATTCCCTTAACCTGGGCCTCCTTCTCAGGAGTAAGCCCCAGTCTTAATTTATCTTGACCAGTCATAATTACTTTTGATCTGGGTCTCCTTCTCAGGAGTAAAACTCAATCATAAGTCCCCTCCTAATTTGGGCATCCTTTTCATGAGTAAGCCCCAAGTTAGAGTATCCAAATCTCCATAAAGTACATATACCTTTATGGACCCTATTCCTGGATTTCTTCCCTGATGTAAATCCTAATATTTATCTATTTGGGCAGTCATACATACATAAGCCCCACATCATTTCTTATAATTGCATCTTTTATGGAACAATTGTCTAGTTTTACCAATACCTCTTGTGTCTCACACCGAGCATGACTCACATGATCATAGAGTGTAAAAGTAATTATGAAATATTTCTTTGATCCATCAATCATAAACATCATATTACCTTACTCAAACTATGTGGGTTCTGATTCCTTTTCCTAAACAAAGGATATGTAGGTAGCCCATCTGCTGGTACGATCCCAACTCTAGAATAATCAATGTCCTTATGAATGACAATAAACTTCAAGTGCCCCACTGAGTGGCTTTAAAACCAGTATGGTCATAATAATGACCAAGAGTGTTTTATGTATCAAAGGATACCATTGACTAAGAATCTCAATCAAATACAGATGATTCTCTATCAATGAAGAACCTCTAATACATATAAAAAATTCACTAAATTTCCTACATATCAATCATTGATTGTCAGATCTAAAGGAAAAATCATTTTATACTTGGTAATGTAATAAGGATTCATGAACATAACTTAAATCTATAAAGAGTGTCCCGGAGTAGACAATAATTCCCATAAAAAAGGTGTGATGAGTCCGACCTCCCATCCTCTCGACCAATGCAAATCCCTAAGACTCATCATTCCAAAACTAATGAGCGCCTACCTTTGGAAAGAAGGTTCGAATGGATATGGAATCAATGGATGTTTTCGGTTCTATGAACAAACCCGTTAGAAAACGCATGGAATGTTTGAACCTTCAATCAACGAGGTCATCCCTGATTCTAGAGGGAAACAAAAAATGCTGAACCCGACGTGAATCCTTAACCAAGTTAAAATGATGTTTTTCATATTTTTTAGGCCCCTATTTAAAACTCAATGAGAGGGACAACAAAAATAATCATTGAAACATGTGCTCATCCAAAAGATTTAGTGGTTGAATTTATCTTGATTACATCTATTATATCAAACATGCACTTTTTTCCAAGATCTTCTGTATTTCCAGAATGGCTGCTCTCAAATTCACACCTGTGAATTCCAATGCTGTTAATACCACTGTTGTGAATACCGCTGCTGAAAATGCCACTGCTGGCACTGCTGCTGGATCGTCATCCGCTCTGAGAATGACATCACCTACTCAGTGTCTTCAACGCTGGGCATCAAACGCACTAGTTAAAGAGTATAGTCAACACGGTAGCATTCCAACTCTGGAGGCTACTTGAAAATCCCTCCAAGTGAATAATTCACCCTGGTTGTTCGGATAACGATGACCAACGATCAAGAAGAAAGAGGTGCTAACTACCATCTCCAACCGTTTTGGGTCGTTATCCCCGGAACACAATCACCATTCACTCCCATATTCTGGGGAGGTGAATGAGCAGGTCCCTCAGGGCCTTAATTCAAGGAAGCAGGAGTCCTTCCAGAGGGATACCATCAACAATCGCCACCAGAATCATGTGATAGTGCTCCCTCAACATGATGAGGGTGTCGACTCCAGGAGTTCGTCTTAGGTTCCTTGAACCCGAGCAGGCAAGATGAATCGCCAGAGGCAAAATCCGGTTAACAGTGAGCAGGTTCTCATCTCTTCCATCTCTGTAGAAGGCCACCAGCCTAACTTGGTGGAATGCAATGACCGGGCACACACACCTACCCATTTTAATTACACTGTCTAGTAGACTCGTCTGGTAGCATCATGCCAATCCCACCAGGCAATTCCAGCAGAGTACTATAGGCAGGAATATACACCTGTTTATACATCATTAGCTAGTCAGCAGGCTCTTCTGACTACATATGATGGAGCTCGTCAACCACGTTTGGTGAAGTGCAATCAGCAGGCACATACACCTGCTAGTATTAATCAAGCCTACGAATAGTCTCTCTTGGTAGCATTCGGAGAAGTTAGTTGGAAATCTCCGGCAACAAACAGGAGGTAGACTCAACTTCCTGCCCCCACACTTGAGTACTGTCAGGATCCACTAACAGGAAAAGGAGGATAGGAGTAGGCACATACACCTACTCCAATCATGGAATGGACCTATATCCCCATTCCAGCAGCTGAAGTCATCAAGCATATTTTATCAATGGTGAAAGAGAAGAAGTAAATCCCTGCTCATATTCTGGATGCTTGCCAGGATATTATAACAGCTTCAGCGGCATCTCAGGGAAAGACACATAAATTTATCCCTACCAGTGTAGTAACACATCAAAGGTTCACTCTGGAACAAACACACACATCTGTTCCAGTCCAAGAGGGTTGTGGGACATACTTCCCCATATCATACGGACAACCAAGTCAGGAACATACACCTGATTTGAGTGGAGATCGTCAGCCTAACCTGGCCATCTCTCATGATTATGCACATACACCTACTCAGAGCAGCCACTTTCCTCAACAAGTGGTTTCCAAGGCGAGTAAGAAGGCGTCTAAGAAGAAGACCTACCCATCACAGTCAAAAGATCAAGAGCCAATCTGTAACAAGGCCTTGCTCGATGATGGAGTTTTTAAAGCCCTCAGACAATTTTCTATTGGAATACAAGATTCTACTCCCTCATTTCCCAATAGTAGGAACATTAATTCTGAAGGTCTTCAATAGACACTTCCTCATTAAGGCTTTCTTCATGAAAATTCGGTCGATCTTGAAGTTTCATCTTTAGATGAGAGGTACAATAACCCTCTGTGTGGACAGAAGACCAAGGAGCAAGAGATCTCAGCTTTTGCTGTAACCCACCATGGTGGTCCTCCCCATAATGATGAATTTCACTATGAAAGTCCTCTCCGCAGTAGTGATGCACATTGCCCAGAAAATCCTCTAGTGGACAATGTAG
Organism: Viscum album; assembly: GCA_963277665.1. Taxonomy (NCBI): domain Eukaryota; kingdom Viridiplantae; phylum Streptophyta; class Magnoliopsida; order Santalales; family Viscaceae; genus Viscum; species Viscum album. Next base: position 718,528,538 of record OY728125.1, on the reverse strand, counting down.
TGCCGAGAAAGCCCTCTTATCTTGAAGCACTTTCAAATGCGAAACTAGTAATGTCTGATGCTTCATCGCTAGAAGGTGAAATACTTTCTCAATTAGAAGATATCCTAGGGTGTAGGTCATTCTCCAAACCACCCCTAAGTCATGCATCTTCTAGTTTGATCAATGATTTCTCTTCCAATCTTGTTGAATCCGATAAATCAACAAGGAAACACCAACTCTGGTCAAATCAGGTAGAATAATCTTCATTGAATGATAAAGGGGAAAAGATGAACATGAGAAAACAACTGGTGAAAAGTGAAGTGCCAGTCATGTTTTGGCCTCTCGCTGACTCTCAGTACGACATTCTTGAGATGTTGACGAAAGATGGAATTCATGATATTCGTCTCAACATATGGAAAAATATTTGTCAGTTAAAAAAGAAAGTATTATATTATGATGAATATGAAAATCATCTTAAGATAATAAAAGGGTTACAATGTCAGATTGATTTGGCATCTCTATCAGTCTCTCGATATCCGAAGGCTGAAAAGCAGTAGAGATCCCTTCAACGTTCATGCCTTGACGCACTAAGAAGATTGCACCAGTTAATTTCCAATGCCCCATCTGGTATTCATGTCATGGGATGGGGTGTTCATGGAGCACTATATTTCACTGTGCTCTCTAGTCAGCAAAGCCCACCGAAAATGGTCTCATGAAATGTTATTGCCCGTGGCCGGCCACAATCAATGGGTTTTTTGGTAATCAAAAGATTTCCCAATAACATGCCTCAACTAATTATTCTCAAAATCCATAATACAGAGAACAAGTTGTTTAATTACTCCTGCATCAATAAAATGAGAATATTGAACATGCCTCTCGTATGGAGAAAGCACATCATCAAATTAAAGAAGTGTCGGAAATCATCCAACGGTCTTTTGAACCGGATGATAAAAGTGGATACAGGTTAATGCAACTAACTAGTCTCCAGACTAAGGTTGAAAAGATCAGGAGATATTTTAAGAAAGTCTCAGACATAACATGTCAAGAGCCACCCCAGCTTGCCAGACTGGGGACTCTTTTAAACCAACCCTCGGAATCAACAAATAGGATTCGAGGTGGTGAGCGGGAACAACAGGAACATCCCCAGTCCACCGGACTGGGGACTTTTTGAAATCAACAATCCCCTCCTTAGAGAAAGTATGTATTTTCTCGATTGGGGAAGAAGCCTCAAGAGGAATGAAGATCAAAATTATCAGGATATTCCCTCCAAATTACGGTTCATCAAGAAGTTCCTGAGGGATGGAATCAACAAAAGGCAGTGGATCATCAAAGACATGGAAGAAGAAAATATCACAGAAATGTAGATAGAAGGGATTCAATGCGTTATGCATCAATTAATGTCATCAATACATTGTTGCTGATCCACCAGATGAGGCTCATTCAGAGGGATCAGATGAAGAGATTCCTTCTCAAGAAGTTGTACGCACAGACACAAATGAAGAAGCTGCGCGTACATGAAATCAAAGGTTTACCCAAAATATGGGTGTTCCTTCAAATAACCCACTCCCCCCTCTCTAGAAGGGATCAAATAAGGGGATGGGAAAGAATCAGGTTACATATCCTTCCTCTGGAGAAGGACAATCTCTCTCACTAGAGCAAAGATTTGCGCAATAGGAAGAAGAGATGAAGTAATTGAGGAGGTTGAATGCAGAGCTACTTCATGGTAGTCTTCTTCCTAATCATGCTGGAGTCAGTCAACTAAGGGAGTTTTTTGAAGATACTAAGCTGGATCAAGAATATCCTTCTTTATCAGTACAACCTCACAGGTCTAATCCTATAGGTCCAGTGCAACAACAATTGGCAGTGCTTCCATCGGTTGTAGTACCATCCACCACATTTTTCCAAGCTCCAGTCATTGCACCTGCCCAAGTCCAAGTTCAACCGGATGTTTCTCAAAAGTTAATAACTACCATTGAGTCATTAACAGCTCGGTTAGAAACTATGGAAGGGAAACGTGTGCAGGTTCAACTAGAAAATAAAGCTTACCCTGAATGGGTAGATTCAATCTCTCCCCCATCAAGTTTTGGGAACCCTGTATTACCTATTTTCAATGGATCAAGCGACCCTGAACAAAATTTGATGCATTACGTGTCTTGTTGTGATCCTATGATGGGAACTCCGAAGCAGCAAGAAGAAGTAAAACTCAGATGATTCATGCGAAACTTGCAAGGACCAGCTTTTGTCTGGTATACAAGCTTGAAATCCCGTTCAATTACCGGATGAGAAAATCTCCGTCAACAATTCCTTCTCCAATTCAGCTCAACGTTTCCAAAGATAATAGTTTTTGATCTTACAAACTGTAAGCATAGGGAGATTGAAAGAGTCTCTGATTTCATTGCACGCTGGGAGGGATTAACAAATTTCCTGATCTTTCCACTCCCTCAAGAGTAACTATTGCCAATCTATGTGGCAAATATGCATGATGAATTACGCACTCCATTGATCCCTGTGAAATACACAGGAGGGTTTCTAGACCTTACCTCAATCACTCAACAGATTGAAAAATATCTTATACAGAATAAGTCTAAATCTTGTGTAATTCCATCAGCTCCAGGAAGGAGAATGTGTAAAGCAAAGACTGCTATATTTATTCTTAAACAAGCACCTGTACCTGCTTCTACTTCAAAAACTTAATCTTCTCGAAGGGATCCACCTCTTGAGTGCCAACAAAAAAGGCCGTTTCGTCAAGATGATCAAATAAATCAAAGACGAAAACAATTTGAGGATCTTAAGTGCAAAACATACTATTTCCAAAATGAAAAAGTTCCTGGTTACTTCATTTCGGCTCTGGAGAATGATATGGTTCAGCTGCCAAAGCCCAAGAGGCCAAACACGGAAAGAGATGAAAACCATCGCAATTATTTCCCATTTCATCAAATGTTAGGGCATCCAATCCAGGAGTGTTTTGTCTTCAAAGACCTCCTTCAAAATATGGTCAACTTGGGACAAGTCAATCTGAAAGGCTCTTCAGCCCAGGTAGAATGTGTCACTGCTACAGTTCCAGAGGAGGAAGGCGAGTGGCAAGAAGTGAAAAGAAAAAATGCACAAAAATATGATGATTGGATGGTCAGAAAGACAATCAACCGAACTCATGCTATTTTTCGAACGCAATTGAAGAAACCAATTGTACCTTCTACTATGAATGCCACAGAAAAAACCTCTTCATTAGAGGGAAAATCCTCAATGAAACGGCATGATTCAAAGAAAGAAAATGAATCAGAAGAAGATGAGTACATGTCAGATCCTAAGTTATCTTTGACCTTGGAAAACATCATGCCATCTACTTCAAATGAATGGGAACTGTCCCACCAAACGGCACAGCCTAAACAGACTAATCAGGCAGAATATTCATCGGATGAAGAGTTGATTTTCAGTTCTGTTAATACGATTCAATTAACAGATCTATATGCCAATCGCAATTTCGATTTCGATGAGCCTGAATTCCATGTATCAAATAGGGGAATCAGAGGAAGTTCCAGAGGCTCATGATAGAGGGGAATACGTGGATATTTCAGAAGACACTATTCCAATTCTACCCCGGCCAGAACTGTGTACACAACAGAAACTCATGGTAGAGCCCTTTCAGCGAGCTCAGCAAGAACAAGCAAGTTATTCTACTAATAGAAAATTCAGTTCTGACACAGTTATTTTGGAAGACCGGTTGAAGGTTCCATCTTCTTCCACTCAGCAAGTAAATGGATCTAATCTATCTAATCTTCTAAAACCAGGAATTGTGCCAAATCCTATCCCAATACAAGATGCATCAACTTCCAAAGCACCTGCTTCCAAGGCACCTGGTAAACCACATATTCTTGTTGGGAAACGCAGAACTCTGGATCAAAAGTATGAATTATTGAAACATTTGGCCAATGTACCAGCCATGTTATCAATTTTGGATGCCTTGAATCTGTCAAAAGATCTTCGGGAAGCACTCATCGAGGCTTTTTCAAGTCCTCAGGTGTTTGAAACTGAAATTGCTGCAGCTGAAGTCTATCACATAGAGAATAATACTGCAGAATGCCATGCAATAATATATTTTACTGATGAAGATGAATAGGATGTTGTGCATGGGAATGTTAGACCTTTGTACTTATCTGGAAAGGTCAATGGCGTAGACGTCCAAAGATCTTTCATTGACAACAGTTCAAGAGTCAACCTCGTGCCCATTCGTACACTTCGTCGATTGAGACTCACGGAATCTGATTTATCTCCTTCTAGCATGATGTTACAAGGATATGATAAAAATGAAAAAGAACCACTGGGCGAAGTTACACTGAGAACTCAGTTTGGAGATCTTGTATCTAATTAGGATTTCATGGTTGTTGATCAAGACTCAGCTTTCAACATCTTTCTTGGAAGACCCTGGCTACATCAACATGTGACTATCCGTTCATCATACCATCAATGTCTTAAATATTGTTTCAATGGCCATGTTGGGACATTGTATGGTGATAAGGCCCTATTTAAGACAAGTGAGTCTCAATACATTGAGGCGGAATTCTTTCACATGAAGGGAAGGGAGAAATCCACAACAAAGGAGATTACCAAAGTTAATGCTCCATATGGTTTGGAGAAGATTCCAGTAAATCCATTTACACATGGGAGTATATATTATGTGTTGACTATCAATCAAATTGAAAAGATCGACCCAAATCAAAATACTCTTATGGAAAGATCCATAATGTCAATTACGGCAATCGAGCCAGACAACATGAGAGAAATTGGTAACCCACCAAGTAGTGATGAAAGCACAAATGGTGACGTCTTCATTTCATCTGGTGAAATAAAACAAGTCTATACTTCACCAATTAGTCCAGGAGAAGTTATAGCAACATCAGAGGTGAATAATGATGTCGATTCTCAATCTATCATCTCCTCTTTATTACCCAAAAAGACCCTTCATCATCAATCGGGTCGGAAATGGAAGCTTCTTATTCAAGATGTGCAAATTTTGACATCTCTTATGATCATGAAAATTCTTCTTTATCATCTACTATGCAAGTAGAAATGAAAGAAATAACACATGAAGAAGAAGAAGTGGAGGATCTCAGAGATTCTCCTCCAGCATTTGAAGAGGGTATCTCTACCACTGTGGATGAACTCAGAGAAATAAATCGGGGTACAAAAGAAGATCCACACCCCACTTTAATCAGTGCGGCCATGACTCTTGAAGATAAAGAGATGTATATTACCTTTCTAAAGATAACTAGAGATATATTTTCTTGTAAATATACAGAAATTCCCAGGCATGATCCAGATGTTGCTACTCATCATTTGGTTTTACCAGAAGAACATCAAGGATTTAAGCAAGCCGCGAGAAGAACACACCCAACTTATTCTTCCAAAATTGAAGCTGAAGTGAATAATCTTATCGAAGATAACTTCATCATAGAAGTTCAGTATCCTAATTGGTTGGCTAATATTTTCCCTGTAAAGAAGAAGAACAGACAAATTAGAGTTTGCATCAATTTCAGAGATCTTAATTGGCATTTTCCTAAGGATGATTTCCCAGTTCCGATTACAGAACTTTTAATTGTTGCAATAGCTGGATATGAAGAACTTTCCTTCATGGATGGATATTTCGGATATAATCAGATCTGAATGGCCCCAGAAGATGAGGAATCCATATCCTTCAGAGCCCCTCATGGTACGTTTTACTATCGGGTAATGCCCTTTGGATTAAAGAATGCAGGTGCAACATATCAGCGTGCCATGCATCGTATCTTCAAACCCTTCTTAGGGAAGTTTGTTGAATTCTATGTAGATGATTTGTTGGTTAAATCCAAACAATGTTATAATCACTTGGCTGATTTGGAAGTAATATTCTGCAAGCTTCGACAACATAATTTGAAGATAAACCCCTTAAAATGTGATTTTGGGGTAACCTCATGAAAATTTCTCGGATTTTTTGTACGCCATCGCGGTATTGACGTCAATCCTGAGAAGACCAAGTCAATCCTTGGAATGTAACCTCCTTGAAATTTGAAATAATTATAAGGAATTCAAGGACACTTATCCTATATTCGGCGTTTCATCGCCAATTTGGAAGACAAAAGTTTACCCTTCAACAAATTGATGAAGAAGGGAGTCACTTACCAGTGGACTGAAGAATGTTAAGAAGAATTCTATATTCTCAAGAAATACCTCTTGATTCCACCGATAATCATGCCACCTGTTGAAGGAAGACCACTTATCCTCTACGTGAAAGATCTAGATCAATCATTGGGTGCCTTTCTTGCTCAGAAGAATGATGATGGGAATGAAAACAACCTCTACTATCTCAGTCGGACGATGATTGAAGCAGAAAGCCAGTATTCAAGTATTGAGAAGTGCTTCCTGGCATTAATCTTTGTAGTTCAGAAGTTGAGACACTACCTGCAACATCATGAGGTCCAATTGGTATCTCGCAATAACCCACTCAAATTTATCCTTAGTCATCCAATGCTTACAAGACGACTGGCAAGGTGGGAAGTTATTTTGCAGCAATTCGACATTGAGTATGTGTCTGAAAAGGCGATAAAGGGCAAAGATCTAGATGATTTCCTGGATGAACACCCTTTAGTGGAAGACACATCTTCAGATATTGAACTCCCTGATGAGGAAGTATTCTCTATTCAAGAATGTCCTCAGGTATGGGAAATGTATTTTGATGGTGCTTCTAGAAGTTCAACAGGGAGGAAAATGGAAAATCCTAAATTCAACAAAGTTGGCTTAGTAATTGTGCTCATTTCTCCAGAAAAGGCAGTGTTACCTTATTCTTTATTATTGTGGGAAGGTGGTACCAATAATGAAGCAGAATACCAAGCTCTCATCACAGGATTGGAATTAGCGCTTCAAGCACAAGTGAATCACTTAAAGGTGAAAGGTTATTCAGACTTGGTAATCAATCAAGTTAATGGGGATTATGCCATCAGAAAAGAAGAACTAATCCCTTTGTATGATTACGTCAGAGAGTTAATGGCAAAATTCCCTTCGAAACCAACATTTTCTTATGTCCCGCGATCACAAAGTGCTCCAGCTGATTCACTGGCTAATATAGCCACAGCTCTGGCAGATCCAAATCGGGATGAGAAAACCATCAGTATCACCCACCATCGTCCAATTTCACCTTATGTTAGAATCATAACAGAGGAAATTAAGGAAATTAGCCCAATTCCTGAATCGTATGGCCATACTACATGATGGATGTCACCTATCAGGGAATACCTTCAAAATGGAACACTTCCACCTGATAGAGCCGAGAAAGAACAAATCCGGCGACTTGTGGTCAATTTTACTCTTTATGATAGCTCAGATCACCTAGTGAAAATTCTCTACAAACATGGTTTTGATGGAGTTCTCTACAGATGCATTGATGGTGAAGAGACAATGGCTGTCATGAAAGAAGTGCATGCAGAAATCTATGGTGCCCACCAGTCTGGACATAGAATATCTGATCAGTTTCGACGGCTTGGATACTTTTGGCCTTCAATGATACAAGATTGTGTTGATTTCACAAAGAAGTGTCATTCATTCTGAGTACATTCCAAATTCATTCATCAACCTCTAGAGTTGCTTCATACAGCTAAATACTCATGGCCATTTTCCACATGGGGAATGGATGTTGTGGGGCCTTACCCTTCAGCTACGACCAAGCAGTTTAAGTATATTCTTACTGCTACTGATTTCTTTTCCAAATGGGAAGAGGCAATACCTCCTATGGAAGTCAGTTCTAAATGCATTGTTAGCTTCATCAAGTCTAACATCATTACCAGATTTGGTGTCCCTCATACCATATTGACAGAGAATGGCACCAACTTCTATTCATCCGAGGTGAAGAAATTGTATCAAGAATACAACATCAAATCCAACCATTCATCTCGGTATCATGCAACGGCCAATGGATAGATAGAATCCTTCAATAAGACTCTATCAAATATAATGCAAAAGATGGTGGATAAATATAAGAAATCATGGCCTGATAAACTCTTCCATGCTTTATGGGCCTATCAGACTACCACCCGCACTGCAACACGGTCAACTCCATATTCATTGGTATATGGAATGGAAGTATTCTTTACAATTGAAGTTCAACTACCCTCACTCAGAGTTGCCATTTGTGATCAATCATCTACAGATGAACAATCTCAAAAGCGATTGAATGAATTGGAACGGTTAGATGAGAAAAGATTGTGCACTTTTCACCACATGGAAGTCTATCAGAATCGAATAGCACGAGATTTTAACAAAAAAGTTCGTCTTCATTGATTCACTCAAGGAGAATTGGTATTAGTTCTCAGAACTCCAATGATACCAGGAAAGAAACCTCCCAAGCTTGATCCAAAATGGGAACTACCTTACTCAATATATAGGGTCTACTCCAATGGATCTTATTCTTTAATATCAATGGATGGAGAACTCATCACTACTCCAACCAATGCCAGATTCTTGAAGAAGTATTTTGTATAAACACAAAATATATTATCATTGGTCCGGTATGACCTAAAACTACACCACCGTCCAGCAAGAGGTTAAACTGCATCATCCACAGTCCATTCATATGACCTTAAACTATTCGAACTTTCGTCAAACATGATGCTAAATTGTATCGTCCCTTTTTCATCCAACATGATGTTAAACTGTGAAAAAGTCCCTAATACATCCAACATGACGTAAAATGGTGTACTATTTTGTCCTTACTTCATGACATTAAACTGCACAGTCTTTTTTTGTCGAACATGACATTAAACTGTGTTGTCCCCATCGTCTTAACTACATGATTTTAAACTGTACAGAATGCCCTTTAATACGTCGTACATGACATTAAACTGTACTTTGTCCCTGCTACATAACACTAAACTGTGCAACACTTATAGTCCTAACTGCAAGACTTTAAACTTCATAGTACCTTTATATGTCCTACATGACATTAAACTGTGCATCGTTAGGGTTTTTGCTACCACTTGTTTCTCACACCGAGTATGACTCACGTGAGCTTAGAGAAATCTTCAACAATAACACTCTCTGGGCTACTAACCATGTGTAAGTCCCAACACCATAATTTTTTAGGTCGTTGTCCCCAAGAACAACTTGATCATTAATTTATTCTTTAATTGAACTATGCGGACTTTGATCCTTGCCTTCTAGGATGGGTACGTAGGCAACCTCCAAAGGATCAAGACCAAAACCAATATTTTCACATCGGTTCACCTCCATCTTATATGATGTTGATTCGTGAAACCGTCCCAGAATCAATATCTTTACATTGGTTCACTTTCTTCCTTGCTATACGACGTTAAACTATAAAACAGTTTTGTCCAGTATGAAAATAAACTACAATATTCTTTGATACCCTCACTTGAGAGGGAACCATTATTTACATTGATTTTTTAATCAGTTTCATTTCAAAGACTACGTGCATACATGGAAATGACCAAACCTTTTATCTTGGGTTAAACCATCATTGAACTAAATTCCCCTTTCACCCTTCACATGTACGAACCCAATTTGTATAGAGGGTATTTCTAGAACTACGTGGGCTTGATTCCCATCCTTATGGATTATGTAGGAACATTCGAGTGTCCCTCAAATCCAACCCCAAGTCTTTGGGCCTAACACCAAATTCCACTTTCAGTCCCTTGGCTGAAAAGTCCCCATGAAAACACACACTGTGTATTTCTTATAATGGTCTGAACTCTATGACCTTAAACTAAGATCTCTAATCCTTTCATCCCACATGATGTTAAACTATAGATCAAGAACTACGTATGGCCTGATTCCCATCCTTATAGAATACATAGTGAAGTCCAACATTTCCATTCAAGACCCATCCACAACATGATTATGGTTAGCATTATCTGTGTATCTCTGTATACATTGGACAATACCCATATTTATGTGTCATAATACTAACCTTAAATATTTTCAGATCTTCATAACCCTTTTCTTGACTTTTAGTCACAAAAAAGTCAAATTTCTGATAGTTCTTTTACCTGACTATGCAGTACATGCCCTTAGGTGTCCTTGCATAAACAGTCTCCATAACAGATTTGTCAGCCAAAAGATACTATTATTTGACTATACAGCCAATGACCTTAGGTGGCCCTGCATTATTCAACCCCCTAAAAGGGTTTGTTAAATAATGGAAACTTAATTCTTGGGAAGAAAGCCTCTTTTGTCTTTATTGGTCTTAAATGACAGTATGTAGGGATCCACAAAAATAGTCATCCTTAAAAAATTTGTCCCATATCCTTTTTCATGATCTGAAAGTATTCAAGTCTATGGCTTATATTCTCCTTCCCTACATTTGGATCAGACCTTCGTAGGAGTGATATCCATCTAGTTCTTCGATAATCTTGTTTGGAAAATATCTTCTCCATATTCAAGTACCTCTTTCCATACATCAAACTCTATACTTTAGAAAATTTGAATCTCCATAAACTTTCACTGGATTTTTAGCACTAGGAAAGTAAATTTCTGAGAGTTCTTTTGCCTGACTATGCAGCATGTGCCCTTAGGCGGCCTTGCATAAATAATCTACTTAACAGACTTGTTAGCCAAAAGATACTATTTATTTGACTATGCAGCCAATTCCCTTAGGTGGCCCTGCATAATTAAACCCCTTAACGGGTTTGTTCAATAATGGTAACTTCATTCTTGGGAACTAATTCTTTTAATGCCTTTTAGCTCTATTTCATATCATTCCTCATATCCCAATATTCTTAAGTCATAGTTTATATATTTTCCCTCATACTTGAGTGTGGTAATATGTTTTCAGATAAATTGTCAAGGAATTGAGTCAATTTTAATCCATTTTGGTCAAATCTATTTCGACCTTAAACATTAGCCTTTTTATGTCCGATGGGCATGACTTTAAACATACCACAAAAGACAAATGAACTCTGAATAAAAGACAAGTTATAGCTCACTAAACATATATTTTGTATGATTTAGGTAATATTGAGCAATTAAAAGGTTCAAAGTTTGTAGGGTTATTCACATTAATCCTAGTAAAAATCAAACTATGCTTACTAGACCCATTGACTAAGGTGAAATTTAAAGTAGGTAGCAGGAAAATACGTGCACAAGTGATTGAAGATGAAAGTATTCTTTCCATTTGATGCACAAGAATTAGAAGGACATCCACAAATTGGAGCCTCTTCTCTTTTTCAGGAAATTACAAAAGACTGTCAACATAAATCTTCAATTGATGAACCACATCCCAAGCTTCATCAACAGCTACTTGAAGGTTATACACTCGACCAACTTCACTCTTTTCAGCCTAATGGAGTGCTTTCTTGGCATCCGCAATGGTCTTCATACCATTCGTTTGAACTCCCTCCAGTGAATTATTGAGTTGGTCAAGTTCCCCAGTAACAACATCTAACTGTTTCTGAAGATGCATCTTCTGGAAGACTTTTTCATTGATCTTATGCTTCAGATCCTTCATCCTGGAAACATAGTCAGCCTCAGATCGGGATACCACAGCCTCAAATTCGCCGATGTTGACTGATAGTTTCACCCTTGTAAGATCTTCATGACACTTTTTCTTATGCTCCCTCCTGAAGATGACTTGTTTCACAGCGGTTTGGATCTCTTGGTATCCAAAGCTGCCAAGTCCTAGCATGATAAACTGGGATGACAATCGATGAATCTTCAAAGATAGCTCTTCTAATGGCACCTCAGATATGATTTTCCATATTTTGTTCCATGCCTTGCATCGTGAGAAGCTGAACGACTTAAGAACCTCTGGTTCTGATTCAACATCATCATCACAGGGGGGCATGTAATCTGGGATTAATGCACTTAAGGAAGTGCCCTGTTCTGCTTCGTCCCCCCTGACCCTGGTTGCTTCACCTTCTACTACTATTTGAACGGAAGTTGATACATCACCTCCAATTTTTACCATTAAAGTTGATAGACCTGTTTGATCAATTAAAAGTATGGTTAGTTTCATAGAATAATGGAACTTGGCTGTCTATCTAGAAAACTCAGTCCAATAATTACCTAATAGTAGATCAACCACTTGAGAAGACTCTTCCCAATCTTTCCCAGTTTCAAAAGGATCTTCAATATGGGTCTTAGGAGGGTTTACTAGATTTAGCTTCACTTGAGATAATTTTTCTGCAATGGTAGGGTTGACATCAATGGCCACACCCTCTTTAGGCATTGGCAGTTCAGCAGCTTCTATGGATGGAACTTCATATTATTTTAAGTCATGATTAGAAGTGTAAATTATAAAAAAAAATTACTGGTCGAAGGATAACACTCATGCACAAGGTCTTATAAATCACATGAATACATAGCATGATCATAAAATTCTTCGAAAGACATTCCATGATTCATCATTTCATCCAATGATATTTCAGAATCCTGGTTAGTCTCACCAGTAGAAACATTTGATATATCCTCTTGGAGACCCTCATTCTGCAGACCCTGACCCTGGAAAGCTTCTTCAGGAAGATTGGCAGATTCAGTTGTTGTGGCCGCCAATGAATCTGGTGCAGGTTCTTCTCTGCTTGTAGTAGTAGCAGGAGTAGTGCTGAGAATATATGTTGGCTCTTTTTCAAAAGCAGCCAAGTCAACCTGAATTTGCGATTGTTCCACAGCACCCTCTGTGGTCCTTGAAGGAGGATCAGTCCTTTCCTTCAAGGAGGTAATTGAAGAAGCCCCTGCAATCCCCAGAAAGTGAGGAATCTTTTTCATGGGTATAGACTCATGATTACCCGAAGGACTTACCACTGCTAATGAAGCATTTAGATGTGGACTTCCTCCTTTGTTGCCTTTTATTCTTTGGTTTTTTTGGGTGTATCGGTAGTCTCCCTTATTGGCACCTGGATTGGAGAATTAAAAGTCGTTTCCAGCTCCTCATTAATGGCCTGCTGGCCTGGAGATATCTCACCCGATTCACGAGGAGAATTAGCAGCAGCCCCGATGGCAGTACCACCGGGGCTATACTATGGTGAAGGAGCCTCAGTATTTCCTTTCTTTGCAAGCTACAATATGAAGAAAATAAGTCCCTTAAGTAATAAAGCTTCAACTGAAATAAAGTTGCAAAGAAAATAAGGAAAGAAAACTTACATCTTCAGGAGCCACATAATCGTGCCACTCTTCATCAGTCCCCTCAGTGGCGCTATGATCAATCAATTGTTTCACCCTCCTGGTGATAGGAACGGACTCATCAGTGGCATATATGAGCATTTATAGCTCTCTGATGTAAGCCCGCACTTCATTGGGGTTATCCTCATATTGGATATATGTAGAAGCCAGAAGATTCCCTATTCCAGGAAGTTGTAGGCCCTCACACAAATCCATCCAGGCGGTCTCAGTACCACAGTATAAACTCTTCCAAAACTGGACAGCCTCTGGACTCAGATATGAAGGCTGTGAGGAAGGTCCTACAATATTTGACTTTAATTTCTTCCCACCTCCTGCAACTGCAGATAGAGAATAAGAAAATAATACTTATTGTTTTATAAAGTAGAAGTAATTAAATTACCACAATGATGTAACTCACCAGGAGTTGATGGAGTAGGTCTCTTGATTCTAACCGGAGGATTATATCGGGCACGAGGCCTCTTTTCCACTTTTTTTGCCTCATCATCCCCATCATGGGAATCCGGTGACTCGGTCCTAGAGGAGGAGTCTGGTGAATCCACTTCAGGTGGGGAAGAATCACCTTCATGAGTGAGGGTTTCTTTATTTACAGTCCTTTTCCTTTTCCCCACCTGATAAACTGGGTGATTTATTACCCCTTTTGGGTATGATGTTATCCAGTGCTTGGCATAATATTTAGTCAAGTTATGTGCCACTTTTTCGACTGGTATATCAAATACCGCCCCAGTCTTATCCCTTGACGTCAGTAGCCACAGTTGCCAAGAAACCATCAGATGTTGCTCTAACCTAACATGTACTGGGGGAGATACAACAATCTGTTATAGACACTTAAATTGACATGCAAATCTATTTGGAGCATAGGACCTACATATAATTTCTCCGTCAATCCTGGCAACTAGCGTACCATCTCTACAAGCTAGCATGTATGCCCTCAAATCCAAGTGGGTTGTTCCATCATCAAAAAACTGCCCAGTTGGCGGATTTCCATAGGGAAAGAAGTTGAATTCCTTAAACATGCTCAACCTCACTTTCATGTCATAGGAATTAATATCTAATGGAGCAACTCTAGATAATTCTTGCACTGACGGCCTGAACAAACTTCCAGGAATTTGTAATCCATTATGTACATTGTAAGTCCTGATGTGAGTGGAAGTCCATCCCCATAAAACATGGAATGGTCCCACTATTCTTAAATGAGATATACCCATGAAGACATGAAGTAAACTCCAATGAATCTTTGCTAAAATGGGGGTAGCCAACCCAACCATTTTTCCCTCATCCAACTTTGTTGCAATGATGAAGGTCCTGGGCCTGACGCCTCCCTTAGAATCCCTAAGGAGCAAGAGATAAACGCTGAGCCACATAGCCAAGAATCCCACCAGACGAGTCCTCTTTGGGATCCTTTGATTCACCTCATATCCATATTTCTCAAACACTGCTGCTTCTAGAGTTGGCCAGAATGTGCCAGGAGCACCCCTCTTCTCAGGTTTTGGGCAGGTGGTAGGACATTTGGGCCTCTTATCCTTTGATTTCTTTTTCTTGGACCATTTTTGCTTTGGATCCGTCTCCTTTGGATTCTTCTATTTATTCTCAATAAGAAATATATTCATCCACTCCTTCATATGAATATCCTTCCTAGAATGAGTTAACGAGGTCTCTGAACTCTTGAGCCTGTGGAAGATCTTAAATAATTCCCGAGCTAAAGTAGGAGTCTTCTCTGAATCATTCCAAGTCATCTTGGGAGGAATGAATTCATCATATATATCGCCCAAAATTGGATCCCCTGAGATCTTGTGGACATCCCACAGACTGATACCTAATTTTCCATGAGTTATATGGAAAGAATTAGTTTCCGGGATCCAGTGGATGAGTATCTCCGGCACGAAGTTATCATGTCTATAAACATATGTTTTCCCAACCCAAACAGCTTCGTATATCGCCACTCCTTTTAGATCCTCGACAAACTCTGCATAGGTTTGTCGCACCCAGTATGCCCACATCCAAGTTGGCTTCACACCTCTCCCAGGACAGATGTCCCAACTTTTCTTCCAGCCTTTGTATTGATCTATCTGAGCATTTCAGAATATTAAAGGAGAACAATGTGGTCACAGCTCAGGCGTATGAGGTTTCAGATCTGGCATACAAGGACTATGATGCATCATGTGGGCCTTCTCAACTGTTCCAGCACTTAGAAATACTCCTCCACATGAGATATTTTCTGAAACAAAGTTGGTATAATTCTGAAACCATGAAAATGGGAGATAGTTATTTGTTCTAGAATAGTAACTTCACGCAGATGACCATAGCTATACAAAGGAAAATAAATGCTTTGGGGGAAGTCGCGATGATATTTCTTCAGATACTTAGCCGAATCTGGAAGAGTGATAATTTTGACGGTATAATAATCGGGGCCAATAATGTTCATCATATCATCAATCCGCTTTCTAGCCAGTTCATCAACTATTCCGGTTCTAAGAGCCATTGATTCTGCACAAAAGTTGAATAAATTAACTTCTTAGTAAGTTTCTTTTTCATAAAATTTGTGAAGGAATTTCAAAAAAATGTAAAAGGCATTATGGCGCGCATGTATAAACTTGGCGCGCAAGTATGGATGTGTCGAGCAAGTGTTAATGTGTCACGCAAGTTTTTGGCGCGCAAGTATCACCACACAAGTCCTATTACCTTGACAACAGTTCGGCAGTGAAGAAACAACAGAAAAAGAGCAACTTGCATGGCGAAGGGGACCTGCGTGGTGAGAGCTCGAAAATACGGAAATCAGATGCTATGAGTGGAAAATGACCGCATATTTATAGGCCAGGTAGCCCACCTGCGCGCCTAAACCTAGCGCTCTCCATCCAGTGAGCGCTAGGTTTAGGCGCGCAGGTGGGCTACCTGGATGGAGAGC
The DNA here is from genome assembly GCA_963277665.1 of Viscum album. Classification (NCBI taxonomy): domain Eukaryota; kingdom Viridiplantae; phylum Streptophyta; class Magnoliopsida; order Santalales; family Viscaceae; genus Viscum; species Viscum album. The sequence goes on along the minus strand of OY728125.1, from coordinate 718,512,499 downwards.
GCTAGGTTTAGGCGTGCAGGTGGGCTACCTGGCCTATAAATATGCGGTCATTTATAGGCCAGGTATCCCAACTCTGAGGGTGGACTTCTATTGACGCTCCTTTTTATTCAAATTGTCTAAAAAAGAATGGAATGGGAAATGACTTAGCACAAATTGTTTCATCCTTTGAAGAAAACATCAAAAATCGACAAAGGCATGAACAAGGCTTCAAAAGCACAATGGTCGCACAAGTTTCATCACTGTCACCCCAGTATACTTTCACGCCACTTAATGGTCACACAAGTGACTCATGCGCCCTAAAGGATAACTGCCCGGGGTCTTCTCCAGACTATAAATAGACCCTGTGGGCCCCCCATTTGAAGGAGGGAATTTTTCCAGAATTCAGATATAGAGCTCTGAACGCCCAAGTCTCTTCCTCAGGTCTTCTGAACACTTCTAAGGTAATTATTTACCTAGAATGGAAGGTCTAAACAAGCGGATTAAGGTATAAGTCTTATAATTCACTAACACTTGTGCGCCTAAGTGGTTTTACCCTTAAGGGAATGGAAACACTTGCACACCGCCCTACTTATTCATGAGAACTTGCGCACCATCTTCTGGAAATCCACTAGGGGTGATTCTAAATGCTTTGATCAAGAATCGCCCAAATATTACTCTATGGGATGCAAATATCTCAAGTACCCATGTGCCGCACAGGTATACCTACGCGACCAGGACTTGCGTGCCCATGCAGTACCTGCGCGCCTGCCAGGACTTGAGCACCCCTTCCTTTTTGGGTGCCTTTCCTACCCATTTCACCTCTCTTATGCCATTCCACCTCTCCTATTCAAGATTCAGTCTTCAAGATACTCTTCAAAGCCATTTATGGCATGGTTTATTGATTTGGCTTCCTTATCTGAAAGGAACTCCATTGAACATCTCTCAAAATCTTGTGATTTACACATCATTATGTCACTAAATATTGAGATTTCATTCATTTAATATCATCCTTTAAGATGAGAGAACTCTTTAACCTGAGACTTCTTTTTTAGGAGTAATCCCCAGTCATAATTTCCAAATATGGAGATCCTCCTTAGGAGTAAGCCCCAATTCCTCATTAATTTGGGCATCCTACTCAGGAGTAAGCCCCAATCATAATTTCCTTTAATCTGGGCCTCCTTTTCAGGAGTAAGCCCCAGTCCAAGTTCTCTTAATTGGGCCTCCTTCTCAGGAGTAAGCCCCAATTCGCCTAATTTGGGCATCCTCCTCAGGAGTAAGCCCCACCCATAATTATCTTAACATGGGCCTCCTTTTTAGGAGTAATCCCAAATCTCAAATATGAGCATCCCCTTCAAGAGTAATCCCCAAGTCCCTTATTTTTTCAAGTCCCTTAACCTAGGCCTCCTTCTCAGGAGTAAGCCCCAGTCTTAATTTCTCTTGACCAGTCATAATTAATTTTAATCTGGGTCTCCTTCTCAGGAGTAAAACTCAGTCATAAGTCCCCTCCCAATTTGGGACTCCTTTTCAAGAGTAAGCCCCAAGTTATCTTATCCAAATCTATATAAAGTACATATACATTTATGGACCCTATTTTTGGATTTCTTCCATGAAGTAAATCATAATCTTCATCTATTTGGGAAATCATACATATATAAGCCCCACATAATTTCTTATGATTACATCATTTATGGCACAATTGTATAGTTTTACGAATACCTCTTGTTTCTCAAACCGAGCATGACTCACGTGAGCTTAGAGTGTAAAATTAATAATGACATCTTTCATTGAGCAATCAATCATAAACATCATATTCCCTTACTCGATCTACATGGGTTCTGATTTGTTTTCCTAAACAAAGGATATGTAGGTAGCCAATCTGCGGGTACTATCCCAACTCTAAAAAAATCAATGTTTTTATGAATGACAATAAATTTCAAGTGCCCAACTGAGTGGATTTAAAACTAGTATGGCCATAATAATGACCAAGAGACTTCTATGTATAAAAGGATACCATTGACTAAGAATCTCTAACAAAAACAGATGATTCTCTATCAATAAAGAACCTCGAATACATATAAAAATTCTCTAAATTTCCTACATATCAATCATTGATTGTCAGATCTAAAGGAAAACTCATTTTATACTTGGTAATGTAATAAGGATTCACGAACATAACATAAATCTATAAAGAGAGTCCCGAAGTAGACAATAATTCCCCTAAAAAAGGTGTGATGAGTCTGACCTCCCATCCTCTCGACTAATGAAAATTCCTAAGCCTCATCAGTCCACAACTAATGAGCTCCTACCTTTGTAAAGAAGGTTCAAATGGATATGGAAACATTGGATGTTTCCAGTTCTACGAACAAACCCGTTAGAAACCGCATGGAATGTTTGAACCTTCAATCAATGAGGTAATCCCCGATTTCAGAGGGAATAATCTCTAATCAATATGTATCCATTTTATTTATTTTTTAAAAGTGTAAACCATTTAATTTTCTTAATTTATTTATAACTATTTATACCCACCAATTTAATTGCGATGTTACAATAGTAATTTTTTAATAACAATAATTATATACAGTACACGTTTCATTCAAACCAAGTGTTGTGTGCATTGAAATCTATCAAAGAGATTAAATTTATTGAAATATATATATATTGAAATATCTCAAGATGTTATATTACCTTATAATATTTGTGTTTAATTTCATGGACACTATCAAATATTATGTTCATATTTTATAATACTGGGGTGTTGAATTCTACCCCCTTTAATTAATTACATTCTCAGAATTTAATATTGATCTCAGAAATTAAGTGTTTTTCATTTCAAAATACCATTCTTGAAATATGACATCATTATAAAAGCTAATAAAACATACTCTTGATAATATAGAATGGAAATACAAAGTTCATATGGTATAATATATAACTATGTTTCTAAGAAGGAGAAAATTGGTGGTAAGTTAAGATATGTCCATCAAATAAAAGAGAAAATAATTATATAGAGTGATAGAGGTTATTGATCACAAGAAAGTGAATGATAAATGGAACGTAAAGGACCTAAAAACAATAAATATTTGATGAGTTAAGTTATTATTTTAATCATAAAAAATGAATGTACAAGGATAATAATTTTTTTAAAAGTTTCTTTCCCTATAGTTCAGGAATTAATTTACCATTTAGAATAAGAAAATAAGAAATTATAATGGCATGATATCATTTTAAAGGGATAATTTCATCCAATTGATGTGGTTTGACCAATTATTACTTTATCTTATAACATAAGAAATGAATATCCAGGATAAAAGTTTTATGCATGATGTATTAAAATTATTATTTAACGGGTCATGAGATCCCCAAAATAATGATAAGTCCTTACTTTGATCTCTAGTTATTAATATAAAAAATGGTTAGTATAGTTTATCCAATATTCATAAATCTTCATATGCTGAAGTAATCTATTAGTCACTGATACCTCATCCAAATTTCAACTTAAACAATTTTATAAATGGTTAACTTTATAAACCATCCAAAAGATTAATATCCAAATCTTTTGAAACAAGGTCACTAAATTTACAAAATGAACTTATCATTTATCCTCCAAAAAACATGAAGTATATCTTATTCTCTACTTACTAACCATGTAATTACCTTCATCATGTATTCTCCTCAAGCATGGTGACAATATGAATTGCCATAAAACCTTATTAAAACCATGCATGCTTCCGTATTTATGAAATAAAACATAGATTATTGGATATACTAATTAAATCCAAAAAATGATGTTAACTCCATATTTGATAGAATAAACCACTTTGTCAACAAATCATTTATTAGTTCTAAGGTATTCAGTACCATCAAATTTACTTTATCCATATCAATCATATATTTATCCCAAAATAATTATCTCAACTTCAGTAACATGTTAAGGGTTATATTTCCTTCAATAATGTGATTTCTAAGAAGTTAAAAATTCCAATGAATCATTTTTCTTGGTCATCATTACCATTCAACATACTCTTTCAAATACTTAATGAAAATTTACTGCAGTACAATCCTTATACATCTCATAATTCATATAACCATGATATCATTGATTAAATACTCAAATGGTATAAATCTTGAATCCAAAAATAGGCACATTAATCATTCCACTTTATCTATGGTAATATCTTATTCTTGACTATAATCCATTATCTACTTTTATGGTGCATTCTTTTGATGTTTGGGAAATTTGTTTGAATAGTTCCCATATCCTTATAATTGAAGTATTGAACATTGGAAAACTTTTTATTGAAATTCACATCATGATCATTGTGGAATTTCTCTCTAAAATTGTATAAAACTCCCATTATTTTTAAATAACACTCTGGTGATTCTTTATATAATTATCACATGTGTGAAAATAATTCTTTCCCTTATTCCCATTATCTATCATTTTCTCTTTCATAATATTTTTCTTTTACTTCTCTTCAAATCAATAATACGTAGATAATTATTTTTCTATCTTTTTAGCACATGATACTATATCCTCATATGATGAGAATTTTTGGGAGACTAGTTATATTAAAAATCTTGGCTTAATCCCATCAAATAAACAATCATTATTACTTTTTGAATTAAATGAATTTATGACGTTCCCATTCCTTATTCTATGAACAATTTCTTTATGATTACATACACTATATTAGATCATATGGTTATGAAAAATAATGTATAATCCCAAAACTAGTGAAATACTTAAGATAAATTGAAAACTTTATTAATAGTTTTCCTCATAATCATAAACATTGTTTCTTTTGTGAGATATTTAGCTCAAAATACTTCATAATTGGTTATAAATAAAATTTGAATTATCCTAAAAATATCACATGGGAGGGTCAAACCAGGTGTATAGTAAGAACCATTTTCGTGCCCTAAATGGCGATTAGGTCAAGAATAATGCACACTTTTCAGATTTATTACCCCTAGGTACATATTTTCAAGAACTATTTCTAAATTTAGTATCCAAACAAGGTTTTATTTTCTTTTAAATCCACATAATATATTCCTTACAAAAAACCTTAGGATATTATTCCATACTTATCCACAAAGTATAGCATAGGGGTATGTTACCTAATATATATTTTCTTAAATCTAATTCCCATGTTTTATACTAAACTTATTCTCCTATCAACTGTATTAACCCTTATGTGAGTAGCCTTGATCGAGTTCATATTTTATTAAATTAGCATAAGAAACAAGTAATTTCATCCTGAAGGACCTTATAGTTTAGTATTTTAGGTAAAATATATACATACATGAAATTCAAATTACATTTTAAAAAATAAAATAAACAAATAAGTTTCTTTGAGAATACCATTGTTCCCCTTAGTGTATCCCTATATGTTAATCACAAAAATGTTTCTCGTATCTCAGGGAAAATAAAACATAAAAAAGGGTGAGTGTAGATGCTAAATAAGGGTAAGCATATAATGCAATATATTATTAAATAAGGAATAATCCCAATGGAAAGTTAAATTACTAAAACACATGCCATTTTATCAATAACATGAGCATAATATGTCCAGATTAAATAATAATCAAATAATTTCATATAAATTATCTCATGATGCAGAATCATTACGATGGATATTCTAATTGATTGAATAATCAAATGAAATATCAATAACCAAATTCATAATGGTGGAATATATAATGCAGGATATCTAAAAAATACTATCAAGGCCATGTTCCATGACATCTAATATTATAATATACTTGTTCCAAGACATCTAATGTCATTGAGGCCTTATTCCAAGACTTCTATGGGAAACTCCTCAGCAAACACTCAATATAGGTTGTATCATGATACCTACCATTGCATAAAAGTCATATAGTGGGCCTCACCCAACCCTTACTAATTCCAATACATTTATCAAATAAATGAGATGAATCATAATGAATATAAACATTTTTATTTGAATTAGCATATTAAATCTAAATACTTTCCCCAATCAATAAAAACGATCACAAACCATCCATATTAAAGTGAATATTATAAATATAGTACATCCCTAGTAAAAATAATCAAAACCATCCATAGAAATAATAAGGATGATATCCTTCCCACATATACCCATTAGACTATGAGTAAAGGGTTATTTTAATTGATGAATAAAAATAGTATAAAAAGGCATTTAAAAATATTTTTGAAGAAAATATTCAGTTAATTTTGAGAATAACCTTTTAAAACATAAATTTAAAAAAACATTTTGAAAATAAATTTCTTTGAAAATAACCTTTCAAACATATATTGGAATCCTTAAAACATTGAGTGGTCATGATGGAAAGAAATTTCATACATGCTGAGTATGTTAGTACAAAGATTCCTTTTCCTATTTTTGGTTAAATCCAAACAGACCATATTTCGAAAATGAGATGAATATTCCTTTAATTTTTTAAAAAAATTAAAATTTGGTAAAAATTTCTTTATTAAAGAATTTGTAAATATTTAAATTTTTTTAAAAACATTTTTAGAAAAAATGGTTTTAGAAGAAAATGGATTTCAGACCAAAGATAGAAATGTAGTCTGATTTTCTTAAAAACATTCCCTTAATCATTTTTAGTAACAAAGAAATTAAAAAATGGTACTATTACTTAAAAGAGTTCATGAATAACTATATTAAAATAAAATAGATTTGTTTTATGATAGAAATACAAAATAATTTCTTATGGGATTCTTGAACAAATACAATCTTGAATAATGATGAGATTGTGAAATAAACACTTACAAATTTGGTAACTATTGTATCATAAGACCAATGAAAAAAAATTAAATGAAAATTTAAACACCATAAAGATTAATTAAATCATAATATAACATATAAAAATGGAATCATATACACTGAAAAAAAATAAGTGGTCAATAATGATTATGTATCACAGAACTAAATGAGTAGTGAGAAACCCTTACCATGATTCCAACATGTCGCCTATGTTCTTTATCTTATAGAATAATAAACTTATGTTAATTATTTTTATTTATTAACAAACTTTTAAATGTTATTATTACTTTAATTTTAGTTATTAAAATGTTATATAGGATTACATAATCAAATAATTTTACGTTTGATGTTTTGATGATAGTTGGATTAAGTGCCAAAAATTAATTTAAAAAGATGACTATGGTCAAAGAGGTCCTTATTTAATAATATCTTGAATAATAATCAAGAAATAATTATAATATTTATACATAAATTAAACTTTTAAAACCAATCAGGATAAAAATTTATGATAAATTAACTACATTAGAGCCACGGAGATAGTAGGTCATATGTACACATGAGTAACATTTCCATTATTCAATGTTCATTACGGAAAAAACGTAAGAAATTTTTATTCAATATAAAATGATCATAATATTATATATAATTTATTATTTAATTAAATATACTTATATATATCAACCATATGTTTTGGTTAAGAACAATGAGCCACATCATTTCAGGAATGTGGTAGTCCACATTTACACAAAACCACATGTACATGAATGATGTTATCATCTTTTAGTGAGTGAAAAGGTAAAAAATGAAAATGATGTATTATATTTTCAAAAATATAAATATGTTATAAATAGAATTATTATTTCATTTATACCACATATAATAATTAAATTTATCCATATTACCTTTTGTGTAAATAATTAGTGAAAAATGAATCGCTTCGTTGCGCGAGGTGGTAGTCCGTTATACACATGAGCGACATTATCGTATCCCCTAAAAAATGGGAATTAAAAAGGTATATATGATATAATGACTCAAAAGGTATAATTATGTTATAAATATTATATATATACTTTATATATATCATCATACCAAACATTGATATGTGGAAATGAAGAAATGAATGACATTGATTCGCGAGACTGTAGTCCACTGTACACATGAAAGAAGACATCATTAATCATTTGATGGAAGTGGAGATGGTTGTTGGTCATGTAACTAAAATAAAAAAAATATATTTAAATGTAATATTATGTTGTTTTTATATCATCTTGGTTTAATAATAATTGAATTAGGTGCATGAATAAATAAGGCAAAAACGCAGAGTTAGGAATTTCACCTCTTCTCGAACCACCACTTTAGGATTATAAATAAAATATTCATAGAATGGATATATGAGGAAAAAGGATTATAGGACGAGGTTATGGATTTTTTAAAGTAAAATTTATAGGTCTTTTCTGGACCAAAATGGATTTATGGTGTGAAGAAGAGAGGAGAGGTGTGACCTTTTATAAGTGAGGTGAGTGTCACACTTGTATCTTTTGAAAATAAAATGGTATACCCATGTTTTTCATAGGAAAATGGTTAAAAAATTAAAAATTATAGATAATTAGACATGATAAAATCTACATATGTTCATAAAATATATTTTAGTGAACAATTTAGGTCATTTTAACCCTTATATTTTTAGTTTAATTTCCGATAAAACCATTTTTACCTTAATCATTGTAATTAATTTTTATTGTTTTCCCCATTGATTATGTTAAAAAATTAAATAAAAATGACTATAAAATACTGATTATTATAATGAAAAATATAAAATCCATTTTACGAAATTAAATTCATATAATTGGAAAAGGTTAATTTAAAATTAACCCCATAGACCTGACGAGAAAGCATGTTTTCAAAGAATAAATGTTAAAAAGCTTACAAATGTTTAATATAAAAATTTAATATGAAAATTATTAAAATGACCTAAAATAGGTTGATTGATATATGATTTAACTCATATTTATTTTAATCCAATTCAAAATATAATTTTATATTATATACAATTTAAACAAAAAGTCAGTTTTTAATTAAAATTTTGTATTTTTCATTATTAATAAAAAATGAATATTTTCATAAAATTCTAAAAAATACACCAAAAGATAATTTTTATATTCATATTGAATAAATGAATTTTATTTTATCAAATAAATTTTCTAAAAATGCTAAAAATTAATTATAAATTATATGCGCAAAGCACGATTAAACCGCCTTTTAGAAAAATAACAATTTTCAGAAAAAATTCTTTTCTTATTTAAAATTTTTCTAATTTTATATAAAATAAATTTATATAAATTTTATTTATTTTATGAAAATGAAAACAATATAATTTTCGAAATTTAGTGAGTACTATTCGTACTTCTCAATTTAGCAGCTTGGTTATAATGGTAATATTTAGACAATAATAATTTAATAGAGTATCATGTTTTATTCAAAGTTGGAGTTGCATGCATTGAAAGATATTTAAGGGATTGAATTTATTTAAAAATAAATATATCATAATCTCTTAGGATGTTATATTCTCTACTATTCCTGTTTTTTCATTTTATGCATGCTATCTGGTTTGATGTTCATATTCTAAAATATCAGGGTGTTAAATAGGCCACATCCCCAATTCCACCAATGAAGCCCCCAAATAGACTTTGGAAGTAACCTGTGAGTAGGTATACATGCATGAATACACCCCTAAACAATCCCAGTACAATCTGGATTCTCTAAAATATGTTTTTTAGAATATCTAGGCAATGAACAAGAGACAAGCTTATATTCATTCCCATCATACTTAAAGCATGTCAATAAATCTCTGCAGGAACCATAGGATAAAATTATTCACACATTATTTTTAGAACTGAGTAATGGGATAACATACCCATTATAGCTACAAAATCTTGTCATCACATCTTAGAGCCAATAGTGGGGTAGACAAACATCCCTACTCACATTCTACAAATCTGTCAACATATATTGGAAACACTAGCGGCCATGGGGCAAACACACATCCTAACCCTCACCATCAGAGTAGCTCATAAACACACTATGAGGGATACTTGAGAGAAATAAAACATTCCTACCCCATCCAGGAAGGTCATGGCACAATCCCATGATTATGTGATAACCAGTTCAAGCACAAATTCCTATTCTAACTGGAGGTTATTATCCCATTCCAAAATTCACTTCAAGGGAGATATACATTCCTAAAAAAACCATAATTTTTGTTTGTTACATTCTGAAAAAAACAAGATATTCACCCATGTTGTCTCCCGTACATCAAAATCACTATCCAGTACATGAAATTATGACCACCTGATAGAGATTAGAAAAAATTAAGTCTCACTGGAGGGTGATATCTAGTTTAGATGTAGGAACACATCCCCGCCCCACTGAATGATGGTGTTATTGAGGCCCTTTAATATTTATCAATGGTGGCCAATGCTCTTAACAAATCATTTCTAGATCCAGGAAGTATCCATTTCTATTATGAAGGTCCTCCCTAAAAATTTTCATCCAAGAGATCTAGAGGCCCTCTCCATAGTATTTACCACAAAGGCCTCCTTCATGGTCATACTAATATCAATCATGAGTAATCTTATCATGAAATGTGACGAACAATCCCTCCTCATGGGTAGAGAATAAAAGATAAAGAAGGGTTTCCCCTTTCCATTTTCTACCATGAAGGTCCTCCCCATGAAATATATTGTAAGAAACCAAATTGTGGACTAATGTAAATCTATGATAGTAGTCTACCTAATGATGGAATTCCCTATAAAGGTCCTGAATATAGTGATATTTTATTTCATCAAGTAGGCCATACCCTTGAAAAATAAATGAGGAGAAATCCATCATATCATGAGGTCATTGACCATAATTGATACATTTTCTTTGAAAAGAAACATTCATTCTTAGTTGGTAGATTGTTTGAGGTGATGGTCATTCTCCATACCATCCATAGACTAATTAACATCTATTATAATAGATAAGATTCCATATAAAAATAACTTATATTAAAAGGAAACTTTGAAACATCCCATTTAGTAAGAGTAAGTAAAAAAATATCTCATTGAAGACAAAGAGAACATATCGATCATGAGGATATAATTGGCCAAAGATAAAAAACCAATCATGTTTTGGACCTTGGAAACTACGAAGTATTTCATTCTAAAAACATGGATAGAGGTTCATATACATCATATTTATAAAAATATGTGAATTAATATTCCCTATTTGAAAATAAATTTCTTTCCATGTGAAGGATATGAGAATAAAATCGAAGGAAAAAAATCGTTTCACTATTAGATTGAAATTGATTTCATTTTAGCTATATGAATCATGAAATTGGTAAAAAGTGTAAAACTCTGTATGGTTTATGACTTGATAATTATGGAAACATATGTTAGTCGATCGTTGATACCCATTTCAGTGTACGTATCAAAGGATAGGGAAAACAAAAATCATTTACCTTTACTATTACCATTAAACAACAAATATAACAAGAAATTTACATCATGAAATGTAATAAAGTTAGCATAAATATAAGAATTAGGCTCCAGAAAACACAACCTATACACTCTGTGGGGATTTTCCATGGAAAAATATCAGATGTTTCAAATACGATGAGAGAAATACATTGAAAGGATTTTATGAAAAGAATCTAAAATATTAACCGAGCCATATTTTTTAGGAAAGTAGAAACTCAAATGGAAATAATTACTTCGGAATAAATCAGATTACTTTTAGAGAAATCAATATAACTAGCTCATACTTTGAAAAATATCTATAATATCAAGAGGGTTGCAATGGCAGTTGCAACAATAGTAATCCTAATTCAACACTATCATGATGGGATGAGGGTTTTTTACCATAGAAACCTCCTTAAAAGTCATCAAATATGATCTAAAATATTGTAGTAGTGGATCAATAGTGGCCCTAGCCTATAGTCCTGGGGGTAGTTTTACATCAAATTCCCCCAAAACCTGAAGAGATCAATCTTTCCTTGTTTAAGAGTTCTATCATAGAATGATTCTCTATAGTTTGTATCATCATGTGACCCATTTTTCTAGTATTTAATTTATATAATTAGGTTTTTTGAGTCTCTATTTGGATTAAACACTGAAAAATATCCCTAGGATAATCCTGGATGTAATATATGAAGCCTTGTAGAGGTCAAAATCTAACGTACCTTTCCAAGAGGGAAACCAATTCCAAAGATCATGATTTATCACTCAACAGATACCCCAAGGGTGAAAAATTCTCCCATTATTACAATGGTGATTTGATTTACTTGATACACTATGAATCTTTAAATTTCATCAGAACTATCCTTAAAAATTATATGAAACATCAATCAATATTATAAGAAAAATTGGAGGATATTTCCATTCGAATCATGGTTCACAGTGAAATGTATAGGGATATTCTTTGTACCAGAAATCAATGCTATGATAAAATTTTTAGAGATCTCTCAAATGATTAGTTACCAACTATTTGGAAGGATTTCAAATATAATAGTAAAATAGGAAATTATGTTCAACCCATTACCTAAAGAAAAATAAAACTCCTACAATTTGGGAGTGATTTACTAAATAAGAGGCATAAATAAATGAGTTTAAAAGACTCAATGTTGAATTTATGAAATGAAATATCCTTTATTGGTATTTTTTTAGGTATATCCTCACCTTTCTCTTTCAATATATTTCCCTCCACAAGAAGAACCTACCATTACTATGAAAATGGATCTAGGACGTCTGATCATTTTGGGACATATCTAAAAAAATTATTTAGACCTAATGTAAGAGGGATGCTAAGAGTTTTCTCTTTTAGGATAGAAGCTGGGACTATAGGAAGTGAAGCTCCCTAGGTCAACCCATGTTGGATATTAGTTGTACATGTTTGAAATCAACCCACATCAGGAATCACCCTTCACTTCCCCTACCAAAGTACATAATCCAATTGAGATCATATCCTAACCCATTGAAACTATTTACTAACTAACATATATAATGAAGGGTCGAGAAGGACGAAGTGCACATGTGAAACCAGCAAGAGATACTTACCCTAAATAGGTAGATTAAAATATTTCCCCACACGATTTTAAGAATCTTATATTCCAATGTTTCATTGGTAGAGGGGAACCTGAACAACATTTTATGCATTTTTTGTCCCAATACAGTCCCATGATGGGAACCCTTGATCATAAAGAAGAAACAAAACTCAGATGTGTCATACTGACCACAAAGGGGCCAATTTTTTTGGTATACCAATATACTAACCTGGTCTATCACAGGATGGGTAGACCTCCACCAATTAATTTATTTATAAATACAGATCTATGTTCTGAAATGAAACAATCCTTGATCTCTCAAATTTAAACAACATGATAATAAGAGAGTCTCATATTTTATTGCAGGGTGGAAGGGTTTAATCTACTACTTGAATCTATAGATCCCCCCATGTGAGTTGTTTCTTATCTATATAGTTAACCTCCATGATGAGTTTCAAACACCACTCATCAAATTCAAAAACCTAGGTGGTTTTTTTAATCTTTTATGGCTAGGAAAGTATTGAATGATTCTATTTGTTACACCAAAACCAAATCTCGACCAACAATGATGAATCAGGGGAAGAGAATAGGTAAAGTGGATACCACAACTACCACACTGAATACATATCCTACACTAACATGATCTCTTAATCCCACACAATATCACACAAAATATTCAACTAAATGACAAAAACAGTAGTAATATCCCTATCTGTTTGAGAAAAAGAGGGAGAAACATCTTTCATTTGAGGACAATAAGAATAAAACCTATTACTGGTGAAATGAACAAGTTCCAAGATACTTCATTGTATCTTTAGAGAAAAACATGTGAAGGTTTTAAGATCTGATAAGGCTTCATCATGTTGGTCTTAGTGATCATACAAATTATTTTCCCATTCACCATTCATTAAGGCACATCATCTAGGAGTTAATTGTTTTTTAAAACATCCTATAAAAGTTTCATGATTCAAGAAATGTAAAATTTGAAATAACACTTCAAATATTTGCCTGTGTTTCCACCATTACTATAAGAGAAGAGGGTAAATGGCAAAAAGTTACAAATAAGGGTAACTTTTTTAATGATTAGATTACTAGAGAGATAGTCAAACAAGCTCATTTCATCCACAGGGTACAACTAAAATAACTAGTTTTCCCCCAAACTCTATTACTATGGTATTACCAACCTCAAAGATAGTATAATCTTCCAAGATCATATCTTATATGATATGAATTAATAATAAAGTAAAAACTAAATTTTGGGATGAAAAAACCATAAAAATACCAAACATAATCCTAACACTCTTTAGAATTCATTCCTTCAGTCCTGAGACCAGGGGAACTATCCTACCAATCAATAGAAGGAGAACTACCCATCCAAAAACCCTTATATGATGAATACTTACTATTTTGTTATATTAATTTTGTTAATTTAATATATTCATTCTCCGATGATGAGTATTATTATAAACCATATTTCCTGTTATATGACTAAGGAGATAGAGGTAGAGGCCATAAGAGTAGAGGAAATGGGGAAAGATATAGTCATGGATGAAATAAATCTAGGCTGTACACCCTAAAAATCCATATACACAACAAAAATCTATAATTAAGAACTCTAGTCAACCAAATAAGAGAATGAAGAGACTTCAATATCTATCAAGGGTCACCCAAATCCAATCATTTTGGAAGACCGACTAACAAGTGTTCAATTTTTCATCCATCCTAGATGAGGGGGAAGACTTGTTCATTCCAATCTATCAGTGATAGGAATTCCTTAAACTTTCATTTATGTACTTTACCTATCTACCTCAAAAACCTATACCCCTAAGGAACCCGCTATAGTGAAATCCCATATTAGAAAACACATACCACTAGCTAAAAATATGTTATATTAAAATAGTTGGTTCCGATCCCAACTAATCTCTCAAACCTGATGCTCTCAATTTATCAAAATATCTCTAGTCAATGCTTTTGGAGGTCCCTTTAAGACCTTTAGAGTTCAACGATGATGTCACTACTGCTGAAACATATCATTTAGATTCCAATTCCATTAAATTTCATGTAGTAATCTCTTTCAAATTTTAGGACATTTATATTTTTATATAGGGAATCATCAGAACCTTTTTTTGTATATAGTAATTGGATGATATTGACATCAAATGGGCCATTATTGAAAATAGATTTGGAATCAAACTCATTAGGAATTGAATTTTTTTTTAGTTGGGTTAAAACAAAGCCTATTTGTCTTATTATGCATCAATAGTTTAGGTTTATTAAAGAGTGATCATAATATTCTCAGGCCCCACCATTGTTGGTGGGGTGGAAAGGGTTTGGGTGGGGGAGGGGTACGTCGTGGGGTAAAGTACCCAGGACAATGATTTACTACAGTTTTCTTATTTTATTTGTGTCCCACAATGGAATATGTAACCAACCTAGTATAAAAATCTCAGAAAAATAGACCTCAAATCTTAATTTTGGGATCTCATATCAGACTGTAAATTATTGGTTATTGGGTTGGATATATATTTCAATGTCTTTCTAGGGAGGCCTTGGTTTCATTAACATGTGACGGTTCCCTCATCATAATATTTATGTATCAAATAATAGGCTAATGAATTATTTGGGACTATTCATGGTTAAATTATCTATTTGAATCATGGAAGTCTTAATATATCAACTCAATGTTCTACCAAGGAGAATGAAACAACCCATGATTCATGATGTCACCCATTTTACGGATCCAAATAGTTTTGTAATAACAATGAATAACCCATTTAAAGAAATTAAAAAACAATATGTATTTCCCATAAATCAAATCAAATAAACATGTTCCTATTTGGGTATGTTTTCATTAGCTCTTATGACATCAATATCATTAGTCAAACCCAACACAATGTAATAACCACATGATCTATTTAATACTGTTTATACCCTATTTGAAAAATCTGTTACTTTCCCCCCATAATTTCATAATAGCCCAATGAAATCAATAGAATTATAATATAATCTCTTACCACTAATAAAAAGTGATAATACCTCTACTTTATCTCTTGAATGTTAGGATATTGATGCTTCATATAGAAATAAATATTCCCCTTTATTACCCATTCCTCCCAAGATTAGTGAAGAGGGGGGAAAAGATGATCTTAAATATTCCCCTCCATAATTTTATGATGGTGTATCAACCAATATTGATGAGATTTAACAAATATGTTTTGGCACCAAGGAAGAATTGTGACCCACATCGATTAGTGCATCAATTAATTTTGAGGGAAAATAGGTGCATACGTATTTTCTAAAGTAGAACCAAGATGTTTTCACCTAGAATTACATTGAAATTATAGGTCTCAATCCCAATGCATCTACCCAACACATGAAATTTCCATATAACCATTGTTGTTACAAACATGAAGCTATAATAATGAATCTAACTCAGGTTGTAACACTCAAATGTTTTTATGAAATATTTTATTTAAATAATTTTAATTCTTCCATAGCTTGCATTGCATGCAATCATGAGTTTAAGTTAACAACATGACACCCTTATAATAATATGACCATTTTAACCTATAGTTTGTGTTATTAAGAATAAATATCACAAATTTATGAAAATATATGGTTAATTCATTCACTACCACCTATTTATGAAAAATATTAATCAATTATATATTATTATTTTGGTTTTTATAAATTTGAAAAATTATAATTAGTAAATTAAATTAATGAAATATATATGTTATATAATTAATAAAATATTTTTAATATTCATCCAATACATATTTCATTCATAGGGTATGGATAAATCTTATTTGATGTATACAAAACTTTATTTTTCAAAAGGGTAATTTTATGAATTTTAATGGACAACCCCTTTTAAATTAATATTTTGACACATTAATAATTTTTATATGACAATATAAACATTTTAATTATAAGTGAGATATAAATAATTACTTTGGATGAAATTATAATATTTTTCCGATAACTTCCAAATTTTGATAAATAGGAAAAATAAACTAATTTTTAATTTTAAAAAACATTTTTCATTGAAATAATATATATTGTTAAATTATAATATTTAATGGTTTTAAAGTATAAATAAAATTTATTTTTATCATTCAATATAATGTTTTTCATTAGAATTAATTTTATATTGAATTCAGAAGTAAAAACATTTCAATATTTTGTAATGTTTTAACTTTTAAAACCCAATTATCCCATTCGAACAACGAGATTAATTTTAAATTAATTACTGAAAATTATGTGTTTTGAATTTTAAAAAATATATTCCATTTTTTGAATCATTAGGTTAAAATTATGTAAATAGATTCATTTTATTTTTAGGCATCGTTAATAGTATCTTTGGTATTTTTTATTAATACTGTAAAAGGAAAAACCATGTAATTAAGGGTAAGAATAATATTATAAATTTACCCAAAAAATTATCTTAATAACATTGGATGAATGTGTTTCGACCAAAATCATCTTTTAATCAAAATTTTTTCTTTTAGAAGCCACTTGGATGATATTTGGACATTTAATTTAATTTATTTGAAGAAAAGTTAAATACGTCTCACTCAAATTTTAACAACTAAATCATTTTTTATATAATGATATACCAAATATAAATTTGATTATAGATACTCATTTAAAAAAATGTTTTATTTATCTTGAAAATTTATTTTTAATTTTTAGGAAATAAATAATTACATTAAAAACATATATTTTGATGATGAAAAAATTATTTAATTGATGAGTAATCAATAATTTTATTAGTAAAATTATAATAACCATAAAAAAACCAAAAACGTGTCCAAATATTATTGGTAGAGTATATCTCGACAATATCCATCCAAAGGTTGAGTTTGTGACAATTTGAAGCCTTATAGAAGAGATTGTGAAACATATTATTTTATTGAAAGTGATGTTGTAACATTCATAATTTAATAATTATAACATATTAAATGTTGTATTTTACAGAAGATAAATTCGACTACATCTATTATTTTGAAATATAGTAGATCTAAATTTATCATAGTATTTTTTAAATTTTTATTCAACAAATAATTATATTAAAAAATTACACAAAAATGGTGTAGTAGTTCTTTTTTTAATAGAGATAAAAATAATTTTTATTAAAAATATTAAAATAAATATAATTTTGGATAATTCATATGAATTTTCTATATTAAATTGACCTATTAGGAATATAATAAAATATTACCATTTAATCTAACTTTTTATCTTAATATTTTTAAAAATCAATGAATTGAATGGTGTCCAAATTGACACTATTGATTGTTTATCAAAATAATGTTTCATTGAATTATTTCAAAGTCATAAAACATGTTTTAAAATTTTTTAATATTTGTCAGATGGTTGAATTTTTATAAGGTATTTATTTATGGTCTAATTGACATTAAATAAGTAAAATTTCACTCATTTAATATTAAAATATTTGATACCCTAGTCTAAATTAAATAGAATAACTAAGTTTAATTTAAAATGATATGTTTTAAATTCATATAAAAACTTGCCTAAAATATATTGGTTTATGATATTAAAACCCCATATCATCTCATATTTTACATTGGTACATTTTAGAGGTTTTTGGATAGGGTTTGGTTTTATCATAAACTATTTTTTGGAGGTCCAAAAGTTCCCTTCACGTCAATTATAAAAGAGAACCTCCTCCCTCACCTCTTCACTTAACCTTGAGCATCAAATATTGGAAATCTCAATACCTTTTCCAATATCATCTTCCCTAGTAACATTCTATAGGTTCTTGTATTCTTCAAAGACCAAATCTAGTTCTCTAAGAGGAGATGTAGAGGAATCTTGTCGATGAAGAGGTAATCTCCTCTACCTAATATCTCAAACCTCCTTCTTATTCAACATTATCTTTATGATTTGTTTCATTATAAAGTAATAAATCTAGTATCAATTTTAAACTAAGATGATATTATGATTAGGGAACAACAATATTCCACTATCTATCCATCCTACAAAAAAGCAAAATCACCACGCGTGCATGCATACGGCTTACAATCTCCACGTTGTGGTGTAATATGTTTTTCCCCACTAACTTACATGGATAGGTATAATGATAGAAATAATAACTATATATGATTACTATAACATTATATTTATTCTGAAATATTATACACCATTCACTTATATACCTTTTCACAATTATGGGAATGATCTCGTCACTCGTGTGTACATGCGACCTACCGTATCTACGATGAGATGTTATTCATTATACATGATCTTCATTAAGGAATGATTATATAAATGTATATATTGAATAAATATGGTATATATAATGTTAAAATAATTTCTTAATGATATAACATTGACCTATTAAGGGTAACCAAAACTTATTGGACAAAACATGCATAAGAAAATGAAGTAGTTAATACCCAAATAATAAGTAATAATGAAATGTTATTAACAAATTAATCAAAATATGAAAATATATGATATCATAAAAATTAATATGATTATGAAAATGATTCAATGACACATACAAAGGAAATTGGACCTAAAAGGTAAGGGATGATTTCACAATCTCATTATTTTCTGAGATTGTTTATATGTAAGTATTTTCTAGAATATATTTATAATCTGTTTCTATATTTATTAAATATTTAATTTATTTATATTATTATATAATTTTTTAAAGTTAATTTTACTCACTGGTGAATTTTTATTAAACGGGTTGAAAGGAGCCTTTTTTCGTTATTCGATACAAGTTACTTTTTGGATTTTCCAAAAGAAGTATGAGGAGTACGTTTTTTTAAATTATATGACAAGAACATATTTTTATGTACTCATAATTACTTACTTACATGAATATTCCTCTATATTATTTGATGACTATTTTCAATTAATTTTTTTCTTTTAAAATTGCGCGACATTTTGAGAAAAGAAAACATTTTTGAAGAAGAAAGTATATTTTCCCCAAGAATTAATTTCAAGTGTTATATCAAAATTATTTCCCATCTAAGATGGAAATATTTATTAGGGTTATTTTCAATGTATAATATCCTTATTGTTCCTATTATTTTATTGTGTTTAATATGGAATGTTATTTATGAAATCTATTTGGTTTACATGGATTATGTTATGATGGAATGATGTTTAAAGAAACCCATTTTATTTATTTGGTTTTGATGAATGATTTATGTAATTATGGAAAAACTAAGAATTATTTAAATATGATATGGGCGATACCAATATATCCCTCCAATTCATTGGGTAAAGATTTATATCTTATGAGATAGACAATGATGGAATAGGAAATGATCACTATTCAGTAATACAAGACTGGAACGAGGAGTGAACTCACTTTAGTAATGGACTTTGTCGGCTATGATAGTATTGGAAATGAACATTGAATAATATGAAATGTTTTTCTATGTTCATTTGTATTCCAAAAAACCTCATGTATTATGTAATGAAATTTGGGATTACGTTCAATAATTTTTAGTAACATTCATGATTTATCCCATGGAATGATATCATGATCTTTAATATACAGGATAAGATTTTAAAATATTATGTTCTTATATATTTTGATTATTATATGATTGATATCTCCCTGTTTCCCATACTAATAATCTGATCTCCCCCTTTCATATATTTCTTTTCCCCAAGGCATGAATAAGGGTATTAAGTAAGATATGTCAAAAAGGTGTTTAGTTAGGATGATATAAGTGGGAGAAAATGAAGATGTCATATGAACTAGTTGTTTATGTTTCCCATATTCTAAAGACATTATACCTATATATTCCTTCCATGGGATTGTTATATTTTGTAATGAATATTCTTCAACTTTGAATCAATATCCATGTGTGAAAATTATTCAACATTTTAGTTGGTATCAGAGGAGAGTTATAGTTAATATTGGGAAACTAGGATGAGAAAACCATAGGGAGAACCCAAAGAATATATCGAAGTATAGGTTATAATACTAGTGTTTTAGAAATGATCATGAATAACCTAGTATAAACCTAAATTACCCTAAATTGAAATTTTATTCTTGATTATGTGGGTTTCTTGTTATTACTAGTTGTGTACACACTATGCTTCTTGGTTTTAGTCAATGGCTATAACCCAAAGGAATCGTGTTACTACTGAATGTGAAGGGAAATTGAATGATTATCCCCCTAAGTAACCAAATGCTCTGGGAGCTGGAATGTAAAATCTTGTAGATATGGTCACACAAATTTCTTAAGCTGTGAATCATGTAGGACTTCCAAATTTGAAAAGGAGGGAAGAACATTCTGTTGAGTCCTTCATGAGTCAGTGTCCACCCTATTTCAGCGGGTCTTCTATTCCATCTGTGGTTGAACAATGGATCAGTACCACTGAAAATCTATTTCTTATTCTCCAATGTTCAGAACATGATAAACACATCTTAGCAGTTTATCATTTGAATGATTAATATGATCAATGGTGTAACCTTTTAAAAAATATGAGGTAAAGAGATGAAATTGAATATCTGGAATGGAATGAGTTCAAGAAATTATTTTTTAATAACTAATTTCCTCCTATTCTTTGATCAATGATAGAGGTGGAGTTACTTTAACTTATGAAATAGGATGATTAATAAATTGGTACCTACAAAGAAAAATTTACAAGACTTTCAAGGTATGCTTCTTAAAATATTATCCAACATGGGAGTAAATTTTAACAATTCTTTAGTGGGTTAAAACCATGTCTTTGAAGGGAATTATCTATAAAAGACTTTAATAACTATGAATAAATCATTTGATGTTCTCTCAAGGTTGAGATATAGATTGGAGTAACTCATCATTCCTATGGGTTTGATAAGAAGATAATAATGGTATTAAAGGGAAAATATAATGACAACACTGAAAAGAAGATGTGTTTTATCTTCTGCTCAAAGTATGGAAGGAAACATGGAGGAAATTGTCTTAAAGTGACTAGTAAATGTTTTAAGTGTGTAACATAAGGTCATCAAGAAGTTGAATGACGAATTGATGAGAAAAAATATGTCTAATGATGAGAATAGAGAAAATAATACATAGAATAAACCTCATACACTTCAATGTTATAGGTACAAGGAAATGGGGAATTATGATAATCAATTCCTTAATCCAAGGGTTGTTTGATGATGATCAATTTCTTCAAACTCTTAAGGCCTACGAAAAAGAAAAATCACACGAGATCATTATCAATTATGTGTAGTATGATAATGAAGTGTTTAAGGGAACACTTATCATCCACTCTAAATTATTAAATGTTTTATTTGATTATAGATTCACATAATCTTTTATTTATCAAGAATTTTATATGGGCTTCTCCTTATTACCTCAAAAATTATATGTTGAGTTAGCTATGATATTTCCTAATTGCACTATGGTCACATCAAATGTTTATAATTATTCTTTGGTTGAAGTTTGTTGTAAAGTACTTTCTGAAAATCTTGTGATCCTTTTTATAGTAGAATTTGATGTGATTCATGACATGGATTTAAGTTGGAAAAAAATCCCTCAATGAATCATCTTGGTATGTTTTGGGTGTGGTTGTATTTTTTGACAAATCTAGTTGATCACAAATGAGTATGGTTAGTGTATTCCAAATATATTTTTTTATGTGGTGCTATTTCCCAGTGTTTTCCAAATTTTTGGGTCTCAAAATCATGAGTTTGATATTGGAAAAGGAAGGATTTCTTCATAGGAGTTAACTGTATGAATAACGTAGAAGAATATCTACAATGGGTGAGAACCGCGAACCATAATTCATGGGCCGCGTACCATGTTTTGTGAATGATATGTGGAGCAACAATAACGGTACGTGAATGCATTTTGCGACAACAAAAATGGTTCATAGCTGAGAGTTTTTTCGGTATGTGGATGGATTGTCATCAACAAAGGATATCGACCACGTAGGAGAAAAGGCAGTACACAGAGCACGTAGGAAAATGATTCACGGATGGCTTGTGGTTCGTGGTAGCAGAAGGATCAGTATGCAGTGGAGGCTAGATTGAAGTTTTAGTAAATCTTGATTTAGAGGATTAAAAAGATACCTTTTCCTATAATGGAATGAATAATCCCCCATTTACTGTGGATATTGATAATCATTAGAGAACAGATTTTGGCTCTGGAAATTTGGCGAAGTTCGATGGAAGTTCACGAGGGATAATCCCACAAAGTGTAGAGTTGTTCGCGTGGAAGAATTTACACTCAAGTATTTATGTAGAATGTTATATCTTCTTATGACTCTTTACATAGAGGATGATTCTCCGATATGTGAGAGAGTGAATTCTATAAGCTGTATGTGGAGGGAGAGCTCAGGTACACGGAATTGATGGAAATACATGAACAGAGAACAGTTCGTGAACAAAGGATTCACATTGGAAGTTCACGGAGTCAGTATGTGGTTGCAGTATGCGACCACGAAGGCGTAGAACATCCACGTATGAAGGGAAGTTTACAGCGGAGGAATCTGTACATGAAGAAGGTTTCCCACATAAGAAACTTGGTACTCAGTACGTTGGATAGATAAGGTGGTTTGGCATTTTCCAAAGGAAGATTGAAAAAGATTCAAATAAGTTTTAGAAAGTATTTCTCGGTACCTAGTAGGACTCGGGTAGGGGAATTTCATCTACAGGTGAAAAATAAACTTCAACTGAGAACCTATCTACAGTTGAGGATGCATGAATTCTTGAAAATAAAGGGACCTACATGTCTATAAACTGGGGTTGACGTACAAGTCGATAAACTGTGAGTGGATTTTTTCAAGAGTAGTGAGCGAAGTAAGAGGAAGACAGTGAAGCTTTACACCTGTAGTGAGCTAGAGAAAGAGTCATAGTTATTGAACCTTAGGAATGTAGTGAGGAGACCCTAAACCTTGTAAAGATAGTGAGTCTGGGCATATAATTTCTAGCCTAAATTTGGTACTCATTATTGGTAGTGAGACTTAGTTAATTTGGTACATCAGCACATTACCATTTTATTCTCCTAGGACATAGCCCAGTAAGGGTGAAACAAGTAAAAATATTTTTGTCATGTGCATGATTTCATATCTACTTTTGTATTTCTATTTGGAGGAAGAGAGAATTGAGTTTTGTCTAACAATGAAACATGATCCAAAAGAGAGAAAGTTTTATCCTACCATACCCTGATTCACCCCCTCTTAAGGTATTCGCCCAAGTGGACCTAACAATTGGTATCAAAGTGAAGGTTTATTTTATCATATTCGTTCTATATGAATTGGTTTAGTCTATTATTAAAGGTTAAGATTCAGTCTTCTATTATCATGGTCTTCAATGGAAAAATTTAGAACTTCAAATAAGAATCAGAAGTCGAGTGGTATCCCTCACTGTGAAAGTGTCTATGGAGATAGTGCGATTCATTTAAAAGAATCAGGTAGTGAACAGAATGATGATTTTGATAAATCATATAGTAAAATTACATACTCGTTCAATGATTCTGAAGTAATTAGTGGAGAAACTGATATTCTAAGTGATTTTGGAACTCCTGATAAAAAAGAAACTCTTAGAAGGATAAAGGTGGAAGTTGTCAACAAAATAAAGGAATTTGATCAGAAATTGGATGAAGTTATTAAATCTAAAGATATCTGGATCCAGGAATTGGAAATTAACGTTAATAAGATAAGAGGATTAAATCAAAGGTTTATTGATGTGACCACTGATTTGAGGGAGAATATTGGTTCTTAAGCTGAAGAACTGCAAAACATATATACAAAGTGAGAAAAAAAGCTGATGATAATGGAATGATCATAAGTAAGATGAAATTTAGAATCTGAAATACAGAAATGATGGTCTTGGTACACTTTTATCTAAATTATTTTAGAAAAATCAAAGGCTACAATAAGATAATGAATCTTTCTACAATTCTATTTCAAAAGAAGAATTTAAAAATAACGGTGCAAAGTGATATGGTATACAAGATCGCATGAGAATTGAAAGATGAGATGAGCAGCAGAAAAAATCTTAGAAGAGAGCTCAATGCTCAACTTGAATCAAGGGTTAAAAAGATTCAGCAACTGGAGGATGAGATATAATCAGTCAAGAGAGAATAGGAGAAATCAAATCCTAAAGGGAAACCTGCATTAAAGGATGAACTAAACTTACTATTTGATTGTCCATTGAAAGGTGATGATGAAATGAAATCCAAATATGCTACTTTAATAGAAAAGCATGAAAGAATAATGCAATTACAAAGGCCATGCATTTTGGGAAAATCTATAATTGGATACGATGATCTCACTCCCATGCATGATAGGAAGAGAGTAGTGAATATCTCTAGAGATAAAACACCTTTTAGGTGATGGAGATAGACCTAGAATGTCTTTTATAAGAATTAATGACAACATGTTCTATTTTTGTGGGATTCATGGTCATACATCAAGATTTTGTTCAGAGGCTCAGGAATACATTTCATGCTGTGAGGATAGATGTTTTAATAAATCTGAGAAATATAAAAAATTACATGAAAAATAAGAAAAAAAAGTATCTCAGAAGAAATAATTCATCAGATGTTGTTACTATAGAAGAATAGGTTACACCATGAGTATGTGTCAGGAAGCTCGGGGGCTCAATGACAGAAACAAAACTTGAGATGCATCAAAATATCGACTGTGAAATGATGAAATAAGGTATGCCTTTGGTGAAAAATATTTTATATGTTCTGATTATGGTAATATAGTAAGACATTGAATCAAGAAGAATGTAGGAAAAAAGGAACTCAAAAGTAGATTCTCAACTTTAATGGTGTATACTAAGAAATCCAACACTGGAAAAGTGGTAAATTTAAAAATAGATGTACTACCTCATGGGAATCACAAAGAGATAAAATAAATGTATTAATTAACTTCTATATCACTCTCACAATAGCTCTCACGGAGAGAATATGAAAAAACCTTGAAGATTAAGGGGAGATTTACTATAGATATTAGTAATATGAATGCATGTTCAATGGAGAACTCACCACCAACACAAAATAGTGTGGTGGATCATGTATTTGATAAATGAAAATGAACAAAAAATATACTGAAAAATTCACTTGTCGTGTGTAGTGGAGAGAAGTGGAGGAAAGTGTAATATCCCTGAAATGTTGGAAGAAGTAAGGGAAGATGCAAGCATAAATATTCCTACTCAAAGAAAGAATCAAGGGAAGTGGCATATTGGTGGAACATCAAAGATGAAAATGTGTACCAGTGAAATTAAACACCAAATTGTGAGAAAGGACAAGCCTAAAAAATCAATATATAATAAAAAAACTAATCATGTGGGTAATGGATGCCTAGTCATATGGCCAGAGTAGTTGAAGTTGGCTAGGCAGCTAGAAAAAACAAGGAAAGAGTGTGATGCTCTGCAAGAACGAATCAAAGGGTTGACCCATCAGGATAAAACAATCCTCACATTGAGGCTTCTAGAATTTCCCCTCTCGCTATGTATATAAATTCTATTAAATGATGTTAATGTGTTTCAGGTTCAAAGAGAGATATGATCCAAGGGGTAGTGGTATCAAAAGATAAAACGTAGTGATGTGATGTGATCCATAATGTCAATTAATTCAAATATGATACCAAAGCCTGAGAGGGTATCTGGAAGAATTCAATGAAAGGAGTTAATGTTATATGGTTGTATGAGATAGGTGGAACTAATTGAGAACCATAGACAGTGATTGTGATATTAAATTTATCTCTTGTTTCCAACATTGTGTTTGACTTAGTAGGCTTAGAGTTTTTAATAATGGCTCATTAATGAGTGGTGAATTTAACAAATAAAGATCTCATTGATATAATAGAGTTGGAGACGTTTCTGAAACTAGTAGTCACATGTGAAGAAATGATGTAGGTGAAGAAGATTGTATGTGGGTTTAAACAATAGACCTTATATCTGGAATATTTGGACGTTATAGGGGGAGATTTCTACATCCAAATCAGACTCAACAAAACATTTAGATTATCCAAATCATTATCATAATGATGTATGCTATGTAGATAAGAATAAGACATGGGAAATTTTTTCGAGAACAGATGACAAGAATGTTAAGGGGACAAAATGGATCTTTCACAACAAAATTAATGAAGACGGTGTTGTCATTCAAAACAAATCATGACTAGTGTGGAACGGATACTCTCGGATAAAGGGTATAGATGTTGATGAAACATTTTCACCTGTTAGAAGGATGGAGACATTTAGATTATTCTTGGACATAGTTGTGAAATGAATGTTTAGAGTTTTCCAGATGGATGTCAAGTCAGCATTACTGAATGGATTTCTAGAAGAAGAAGTCTACATTTAGCAACAAGATGGTTTTATAATTCATGAAGATGAGAAAAATATTTTTTGACTGAAGAAGGCTTTATATCATTTGAAAAAAGCACCAAGAGCATGATATTGAAGGCCTGATCAGTTTCTAAAGAAGCTCAGTTTTCAATGTGGTGGAGTTGATTACAATTTTTATTACAACAATGGTAATATTCAAAGGATGATGGTGCTGGTTTATGTTGATGACATAATATTTGGGGGATCAGACGAAGAATAATGAAGGACATTTTTTGAATTTATGGAAAGTGAGTTTGAAATGTCAATGATTGGAGAGCTGAAATTTTTCCTTGGAATACAGGTGACATATGGAAGGGATGAGACTTTTATTTCTCAATCTAAATATTCCAAGGAGGTTTTGAGAAGGTTTGCAATGGATAATTACAAAGAGATGAAGACATTGGTTGCTACCTGGATGAAACTATCCAAAGATAATAATGGAAAGGTAGTTAATACCACATAATATAGGGAAATAATAAGGAGTCTATAGTACCTGACAACGACAAGTCTTGATATTGTATTTTCCACATGCCAAGCAGCGAGGTATCAAAGAAATCCCAAAGAGAGCCACATGATTACAGTTTAAAGAATTATTTTGCATATCGAGGGAACATTGAATTTTGGCCTAATGTATAATGACAAATCTCATCAAGAGTTATTAGGAAATACATATGTGGATTGGGCTTGTTCAGCAGATGATCGGAATTCAACATCAAGAGATTATTTTTATCATGGAGAGATGTGTATTACTTGGTTAAGCAAGAAAAATGATTGAATTTCATTGAGCACCGCAGAAGCTGAATACATTGCGGCTAAAAATGCTTGCACACAACACTTGTGGATGAAGCAATAACTTGAAGATATGGGAATTGAAGTGAAATCCCAGATCAGAATCTATTGTGATAATTCAAGTGCTATAAATTTGATAAAAAATACACTCTATCACTGAAGGACAAAATACATTGAAATAAAATATCACTTTATCAAGGAGAAAGTGGATTAAGGGATTGTGAAGTTGCAGTATGTTTCTATAGAACAACAAGTTTTTAGATATTATTACAATGGACTTTCCCAAAGATGTGTTTGAAATGAATCGACTGGATCTGAGAGTTCAGTCGACTTCCCACACTTGAAATAGTATGGATGTGGGTTCCCATATCCTCGAGGTATGGTGTGTCTTTCCCTAATGTGATGATATGTGTTATTTAACCGGTTGTAGACAACCATGAAGTGTCATTCGGTTTCATTGACAAAGGGGGAGAAAGTGTGAACTTCTGGGGGAGAAAAGACGTAGGGAGAAACTGTTAAATTGAGCAGTGAGATAGGGTGTGTTAAAGCTGAGATGAAGCTGTTTGGAAGAGCTATAAGTTAGGGGGAGCATTAAATCATACGATTCTAGAAGCAATAAATCAAAGAATAGATATCACGATAGCTAAGGATCATGATAAAAGAAGAAGAGTGGTGTTTTAATGGTGTCAGAAGGCTTCCATCAGTCAGCAATTTGTGGTAGTTTTGTATCAAAAATTCATGTATGAAATGAAGTGATTCTTTGATGAACTTTTCATTTAATCTTGTTTCTCACATCTAGAATTTCTCATGTGGGCTTAGAGTATGTGTTTAGTAAATCCTGGATCTCTATCTTAATCGAGTAAAGTTAATGGTGGTTTAAGATGGAAGGAGTTTTAATGAGGTATCAAAATGTGCAACATTGTTATGAGAAGAGTTTTCAACAAGCCCAAAAGGGGAGATTGCTGGAAAAAATTCCCTCAAAGAATCATCTTGGTATGTTTTGGGTGTCGTTGTGTTTGTTGAAAAATCCCACTGACATCAAATGAGTATGGTTGGTGTTTGCTGAAGACATTTTTTTAAGGTGGTGTCATTTCCCAGTGTTTTCCAAATTTTTGGGTCTCAAAATAAAAATTTTGATATTGGAAAAGGAAGTATTTATTCATAGGATTGAACTGTATGATGAATTGTTAAGAAAATTAGAAAAGGGTGGGAATCGCGTACCATAATTCATGGG
Source organism: Viscum album (assembly GCA_963277665.1). NCBI lineage: Eukaryota > Viridiplantae > Streptophyta > Magnoliopsida > Santalales > Viscaceae > Viscum > Viscum album. The sequence continues at coordinate 718,483,316 of OY728125.1, read as the reverse complement.
CCGCGTACCATGTTTCGAGACCAGTACACGAAGCAGTAGTAACAGTACGCGAATTCGGTTTGTGAAACCAAAAATGGTTCATGGATGAGCGGCGGTGTGGTATGTGGACATATTGTCATCAATGAAGGAGATAAACCATGTAGGAGAAAAGACAGAATGTAGAGTGCCTAGGAAATTGGTTTGTGGATGGCTTGCAGTTCGCAGTGGAAAAAGGACCAGTAAGTGGTGAAGGATGGATTGAAGATTCAGTAAATATTGAATTAGCAGATTAAGCAGATATCATTTCCTATATAAGAATGGATAATCCCAGCATTTATTGTGGATATTTAATATCATTAGAGAACACATTTTTTATCTAGGAATTTGGTGAAGCCCGAAGATAGTTAACGAGAGATAATATCACGAATGCTAGAGTGGTTCGCGTGGAATAATTTCCACTGAAGGGTTTAAGAGGAAATATGTATCTACTTGAGACATGGTATATGGAGAAGGAGTCTCCAATACATAAGAGAGTGAATTCTATAAGCAGTACACGGAGGGAGAGCTCTGGTACGCAGAAGCTAAGGATTTTTGTGAACAGAGAACAGTTCATGGACATAGGTTTCATAGCGGTGGTTCATGTGGTCGGTACATGGTAGTAGTACGTGATCATGAAGACGGAGATAATCCATGGACGAATGGAGGTTCACATCCGCATAAGAGGTACATGAAGAAGGTGATATGCATACCAAACTTGGTACTCAATATACATGAGAGACAAGGTGGTTCACTATTTTCACAAGGAAGCCTGCAAAAGCTTCAAATTAGTTTTTTAAAGTATTTTACGGTACCTAGCAGTACTCAAGAAGGTGGATTTCATCTGTGAGTAAAAAAGTAACTTCAAAAGAGCATCTATCTATCGTTGGGGATGTAGGAATTCATGAAAATTAAGGGACCTAAATGTCTCTAAACTATTATTGACCTACAATTTGATAAACTATGAGTGGATTCCATTCCAAGAGTAGTGAGATAAGGAAGAGGAAGATGGTGACCCTTCCAATAGGTCGTGAACTAGATAAATAGGCATAGGGAGTGACCCTTCAGAATGCAGTGAGGAGAATCTAAACCTTGTAAAGGCATTGAGCATGGGCATAGAAAATCTATCCCAAACTTTGTACTCATTATTGGTAGCGAGCCTTAGGGAATTTGGTACATTAACACGTTGTCATTGTATGCTCCTTGGATTTATCCTAGTGTGGGTGAACCAAGTAAAAATCATTATGTCCTATGCATGATTTCATATCTATTCGTATATTACTATGGGAGTAAGAGAGAATATAATATTGCCTTAAAATGAAACAAGAACCAAAACAGAGAATGTTTTAATCTAACATATCCTAATTTACCCCCCCCCCCTCTTAGGGTATTAGACCTAGTGGGACTAATAATTTACTTTCTCTATACAGAGATCATATCAATTCTGAGGAAGGGAAGAAACACATCATATTTGATATCAATCAATGACCATATATCAATGCAATGATGAATATAACCTTCCAGTAGAAATTTCGTTCATCTAATGGGTCTTCATCCCTGTAAATGAAGGTTATCTATCTCAAATGGTTGGGGAGAAACTCACAATTAAGAATACACCCATTTCACATGATATTGATAATAAATTTATAGAATAATTACTAGGTATTCCACCAAATCACAAAGCTGAGTTTTCAATAGAACTCATACTGGGTGTTATTTCTATTTCAAATACACCTTATAGACTGGCCCCTATTGAGTTATAGGAATTGAAGAAACAACTCCAAGAGAATCTTGATAAGGGATTCATATGCCCATAGTGAATTACCATGGGATCACCCATTATATTTTTTTAGAAGAAATATGGACCAAAGAGATTATACATTAATTATCAAGAACATAACAAGATAACTATAAAAAAAATATCATCTTCCCTGCAATGATGAAATATTTGACCAACTACATGGAGAATAATAATTTTCCAAGATTGATCTTCATTTTGGATATCATCAATTAGGGGATAAATAGTATATATAAAATATGAAATTTCATACATGGTGTGGGAACTTTGAATTTATAGTGATGCGTTTTGGTCTTACTAATCCCCCTACTATCTTCATGGATATAATAAATAGAGTCTTTAGAGTCTATCCTGATCAGTTTGTGGTAGTCTTTATAGACAATATTCTTGCCTATTTGAAAAGAAAATAATAACTTTAAGATCACTTGATAATTGTACTAAAGACTCTAAGAAAAGATATTATTTATGAAAAGTTTAACAATTGTGAATTTTGGCTTCAGAAAGTTTCATTTTTGGGTCACATAATCTCAAGAGAGGGGACATCTATAGTTCCAGAGAAAACATAAGTTATTAAAAGTTAGCTGAGACCAACAACGTTAACTGAGATCCAATGTTTTTTGGGTTTGGAAAGATATTATTGGATTTTTTGAAATATTTTTCAAAATTATCTAATCCACTCAACAAGATGACTTTGAAAGGAGTTTTGTTCATTTGGATGAAAGAATGTAAAGATAATTTCAAAAATCTAAAAAGATTTTTAGCCAGTTAACATGTCCCCACATTGCATTGTAGTGGAGAATGTTTTGGGATCTATAGGGATTCATCCAAGAAGGGGTTTGGTTGCGTTCTCATGGAAAATGATATGGTGATAGATTATGACTCACAAAATTGAAAATCTATGTGTATAATTATCCAACTCATGATTTCTAGTTAGCTGTAGAAATGTTTTCACTAAAGATATAGAGGAATTATCTTTATGGTGAATGGTTTGATATTTATATTGATCATAAAATTTTAAAGTATATTTTCACAAAAAAAAAGATGAATATGTGTCAAAGAAGATGGTTTATGTTTTTTAAATATTACAACTTCATAACACATTACAACCTCAAGAAAGAGAACAATATGGAAGATGCTTTGAGTCGAAAAGACCTTGCTAGCCTATCCATGATGAGGATCGCAAAAGATCAAATATTTATTGATTTTCAAAGAATGGATCTTGAAATGTTAAAGTATGGGGAGAAATATTATCTTTCTCATTTGAATGTTCAACCATATATATAACTGATGATTAAGGAGGTGTAGAAGGAAGATGTAGAGCTAAAAAACAAGGTGAGAAATATTCCTGAATTCAATCTAGATTGTGATTCAATAATAAGGTTCTGGATCCGTATTCATATTCCTCCCATACCAGAATTATATAAGGAGATATTGGATGAGGCTCATAGTTCTTATTTATCTATTCATCCTGGAAGAAAAAAGATGTATAGGGACCTGAAAGAGTCTTTCTTGTGGGATAACCTGAAAATAGATATTACTGAATATGTCTCTCAGTGATTGGTTTTTCAGAAATTTAAGGTTTAGATATAGAAGTCTAAGGTGACGTTACAACACTTACCAATACTAGAATAGAAATGTGAAAACATCACATTGAAATTTGTCATCGTACTTCCCCAAACATGTAAAGGCCATAATTCTATATGGGTTATAGTTGATCACCTTAGAATTTCGGAACACTTCATTAATATTTTAAAGGATTTCTCTCTTGATCAACATTCTGGGATATATGTAAAGAAATTGGTCAGAATTCATGCATTACCACTTTACATTATATATGATCAGGATCCGAGGTTTACCTGGAAGTTCTGTAGAAGTATTCAGTAGGGTATGTATACCAAGTTAAGTTTCCCCACTTTTTATCATCCTTAGAGAGGCAATTAAAGTGAGAGGACAACTAAAACTCTAGAAGATAGGTTGAGATCTTGCTCTATGGATTTCAAAGGTTGTTTGGAACAACACCTAACTTTGGTGGAATTTTCATACAACAATATATTTCACTCAAGTATTTATATGGATCCTTATGAATCCATCTATGAAATAAAGTGTAAAACTCTAACTTTAGAGGATGATGTTGGGTAAAGAAAGCTATTAAGACCTCATATTCTAGATAAAATGGAATAAAAGGTTAGATTTATTCCACAACACATAAGAGCAGCTCAGAGTTGACAAAAACTTTATACTGAAAATGGAAGATAATACCTTGAGTTTGAAGTGGGTTCTAAGGTATTTCAAAAAATAAATCCCTATAATAGATTAATGATATTTGGAAGGAAGGAAAAGTTGAGACCTATGTATAAAGGTCCTTTGGAAATTCTTGATCATGTTGGGATGGTAGATTACTGATTGGTGCTTCTGCTGAATCTCTCTCAATTTTATGATGTGTACCATGTATCTATATTGAGACAGTACATACCTAATCCTTCACATGTAATAAGATTAGAATTCATAACACTGGAGTAAGATCTATTTTATAAAGACCAATTGATAGAGATTCTGGATCATGGCGAAATATTTCTACGATACAAGACCACCCTCTTGGTTAAAGTTTTGTGGCGGAACCACCAATTTTAGGAAGCTAAGTGGGAACATGAGGATATGATGAGGGAGAGATATCATCATATATTTGTATCAAATTCATGAATTTTAATGGTGAAATTTAAATTATGGGGGGTAGAATGTAACACATGTATGTTTTTTATGAAATATTTTCTTTAAATAATTTTAATTCTTCAATAGCTTGCATTGCATGAAATCATGAGTCAAAACAAACAATGAGAAGACCTTAGTATAAAATGACCATTATAAACTAGCTGTTAGGTTATAGGGAATAAATATAACTTACTTATGGAAATGTATGGAGAATTTGTTCGCTACCAAATATATACGAAAAATATAAATCAATAATATATTTTTATTATTGTATTAATAAATTGAGTGAATTACTATTTAAAAATGATATTAATAAAATATTTATTTTGTATGCTTAATAAAATATAATTTATATTCATCTAATAGATATTTTTTTCATTGGTTATGAATAAACGATATTTGATGTCTAAAAACCTATATTTTTTGAAAGGGTAAATTTCCACCTTTTAATAGAGAACCCATTTTAAATTAAGATTTGGGCACATTAATAATTTTTATATTAAAAAATAATCTTTTTATTTGGATGTGGGATAAAAAACTTTACATTGGATGAAATTTTATCATTTTTCTGATAACATTCAAATTTTGATGAATAGTAAAAATACACTAAATTGTAATTAAAAACAAATATGTTAATTGAAATAATTTTTTTGGTTAAATTATAATATTGATTGATTTTAATGTATAAAGATAATATATTTTTATCTTTCAATATAATGTATTTCATTAACATTAATTTTATATTGAATTCAGATGTAAAAACATTTCAATCTTTTGAAATTTTTAACTTTTAAAACCCATTCTCTCTTTCCGAGAATGAGATTATTTTTAAATTAATTATTGAAACTTCTGTATTTTGAATTTTGAAAAACTAGATTCCATATTTCTAATGAGAAGGTTCAGAATATGTAAATAACATTATTTTATTTTTGGACATTATGAATAGTAACTTTGGTAAAAAAAATTATTGATACAGTAAAAGGGTATACCGAGTAATTAATTATAAGAATAATATTATAAAATTAACCTAAAACTTCTCATAATATCATTGGATGAGTGTTTTTTGACCTAAATTATGGTTGGGTAGAAATGGTGTCCCTTTGAAGGCACTTGGATGAGATTATGAGGTTTAATTTTTTTTATTTAAAGAAAAATTAAATATGTCTCACTCAAATTTTTAAAAATAAATAATATTTTTATATAAGGTTATATAGATGATAAATTTTGTTATAAATACTCATTTTAAATATAACATGTTTATATTTATCATGGTAATTTATTTGTAATTTTTAATAAAAAAATAATTATTTTAATGAATTATACTTTGATGATGTAAAAATTAGTTAATTGATGATAAATAAATAAAACAATTTTTATAAAAATTATAATAACCATTAAAAGACCCAAACACTTGACCAAATCTTATTGGTTGATTATACCTCGACCATAAAAATCCAAGAGTCTAGTTAGTGACAATTTGGAGTCGTATAGAAGAGACTGTGACACATATATTATTTTATTTAAAGTGATGTTGTCACATTCATAATTAAATATGTATGAAATTTTAAATGTTCAATTTTATAGAAGTTAAATTCTAATAATAATATTTTTTCTATATCTATTAGATTTATCTTCATAATGGTATTTTAATTTTATTTTTTACTCAAAAAAATAAGTATATTAAATAATTAAACAAAATTGATGTATTAATTATTTTATTAATAAGGGTAAAAAATAAATGTTTTCAAAAATATTCAAATAAATATAATTTTGGATAATTAATATGAACTTAATAGATTACCTTGAACTCTTAGGAATATATTAAAATAGTTGTTTTGAAGTTAACTTGTTAAAAATATTATTTAAAAAAACAATGAAATTGATGGTGTCAAAATTGACACTATTTATTGTTTATCAAAATAAAGTTTTAATAAATTATTTAAGAAACATAATACATTTTTTAAAAGTATAGAATATTTTTTATGTGGTCAAAAATGTTCAAATATATTTATTTATGTTCAAATTGAAATCAAATAAGTAAATAATCCTCCCTTTTAATATTAAAATATTTGTTACACTAGTTAAAAATTAGATAGATTAACTAAGTGTTCATTAAAATAATAAGATTTAAATTGATAGAAAACCATTTCAATAATATATTGGTTTATGATATTAAAATATTATATCACATCATATAATTGTTGAAATTAGTACATTTTGGAAGGTTTTGGATAGGGTGTGATTTTATTGTAAGAAATTATTTTTGGAGATCCCACAAGTGCCCCTCACCTGTATTATAAAAGGGAACCCCCTCCCTCATATCTTCACTTCATATTTATCTTTAAATATATTTTATCCCCAATATTTTTCCCTTATCAACTTCCCCAGTAAAATTTTATTGGTTTTGGTCTTCTTTATAGACCAACACTAGTTCTCTAAGAGGATATTTAGAGGAAGCATGCCATAGAAGAGGTAATCACCTGTTCTGATTCTCTCAAACCTCTTTCTTCTTCTAATGTCTCATAATTATTTGTTTCATTATAAATTAATAAATCTAGTATCACTTATATATTGATATTTTTTTATGATTATGGAATACAATATTCCATTATCTACCCGTCCTATGAAAAACAAAATCACTATGTGTGCATACGTACGACTTATTGTCTCCACACCATAGTGTAAAATGTTTTTCCCCACCACCTTAATTTTATGGGTATAATGATGAAAATAATAACTATATATGATTATTATAAAATTATATTGATTCTAAAATATTATACACTATTCAATTCAATATCATTCAACAATTATGTGAATGACAAAATCACTCGTGCGTACATACGACCTACCGTCTACACGATGCGATACAATTCAATCTAAGTTATCTTTATTAAATAATGATTATATAAATTTATATAATGAATAAATATGATATATATAATGTCAATATAATTTCATAATGATATAACTATGATCTATAAAAGAGAATTGAACTTTTTTGACAAAACAAGAAAAAGTAAATTTAGTAGTTAATACCCAAATAACAAGTAATAATGAAATGTTATTAACAAACAAATGATAATATGATCATATATGATATCATAAAAATTAAAATTATTCTAAAATAATTCAATTAAATTATTTATATTAGTGTATAGGATTTTTAGATACATACAAAAGAAATTGGACCTAAAAGGTGATGGATAATTTCACAATCTCATAATCACCCTTGTTTGTTTATATGTAAGTATTTAATAGGTAATATTTATAATCCACATCCATGTTTTTTAAATATGTAATATTATTTGAATTTTTATACAATTTCTGAAGTCAATTTTACCCATTGGTGAATTTTTATTAAACTGTACGAAGGTAATATTTTTTCGTTATTCGATACGAGATGCTTTTTGGATTTTCCAGAAACATTATGAGGATAATTTTTTATCTTATATGACATTAATGTATTTTTATATATTTATAACTCCTAATTTTCATGCATATTAATCTAAATTATTTAATTTTTATTTTCAAATAAATTTATTTCTTTTAAAATTGTGCGACATTTTGAGAAAATAAAACTTTTTTGAGGTAGAATCATATTTTCCTCAAGAATTAATTTCAATTTTTATATCAAAATTATTGTCCATCTAAGATGGAATTATTTAATAGGGTTATGTTTCAAGTATAATATCCATATTGTTAATAATATTTTATTGTGTTTATTATGGAATACTATTTATAAAATCCATTTGATTTATAGGGATTATGTTACGGTGGAATGATGTTTAAAGAAACCCATTTTTTTCCTTGGGTTATGATGAATGATTTATGTTATTGTGAAAAAAATAAGAATTATTTCATTATGATATGGGTGGTATCTATATCTCCCTAAAATGAATTGGGTAAATATTTATATCACATGGGATAAACATGTTTGGAATGGGAAATGATATCGGTTCAATAATACAGGGCTAGAACGAGGAGCGAACTAGGTTCAATAATAGAATTTGTCTACTATGATGGTCTAGGAAATGATACTTGACTAATATGAAATGATTTATTTTCTTATCTGTATGCCACAAAACATTATGTCTTTTGTTATGAATTTTGGGATTATGATAATTGATTCTTATGAACTTTCATGATTTATCCTATGGAATGATATCACGATAATTCATATACAGGATAATATTTTCAAATTATATGTTCTTATGTATTATTATTATTATCATATGATTTATATATCCATTATTTACCCTTATTGGTCATCTGATTTTACCCTTTAATTTTTTTCCCTAGGCCATGAATAAGTGTATTAAGTAAGATATGTCAAAAAGCGGTCTAGTTGTGACAGAATAAGTGAAAGATAATGAAGATTTCATATTAACCAGTTGTTTATGTTTCATAGTTTGAAAAGACACTATACCTATATAATCCTATCATTGATTTGTTATATTTTTAATGAATATTATTCAACTTTTAATTGATTTCAATTTATGTAATTTATGGGTCATTATACTAGTTACCATTATTAATGAAGAAGTTGATAAGATTATCATACCAAACTTCATTAAAGAGGTCTGATATCTAAATTGTCTTGATAGAATTTTTATTTTCAAAATTAAGAATTGAAAGACCATATATTTCATAAATTTTAGAGATCTCAACTAACATTTAATAAATATTTATTTACTCATACAAATTATAACACTTCTGATTGATTAAAAAATAGCTACCAAGACCTTTCCTTTATGGATATATATTCATGATACAACCAAATTCAAATGTCTTTAGATGATGAATAATAAATTTCCATCTGATATCCCATAGGAATATACTAATATCAATTCATTCCTTTTGTTATGAAAATGATGGTTCCATATATCAACCTTTCATACATCACATTTTGAAACACTTCTTGGGGAAGAAAATGGACTATTACATTGATGATCTGGTGGCCAAATACCAGTATTGTTTTAATAATCTCACTAGTCATGATATCATTTTCAATGGGATACAACAACACATCTCAGAATTAAAATTATTTAAATGTCCTTTTGGGGTCACTTTGGGGAATTTCCTTAGATTCATAGTTCGATACCGTGGCATTGATGTCGATCCTAAGAAAACCAAGTCTATCATTGACCTGTATCCTCCTAAAAAATTAAAATAATTTAGAGGGATTTACAAACACCTCACCCAAATTTGACATTTCATAGAGAAACTTATAGGAAAATGTTTACCCTTCCCTAGACTAATAAATAAAGGAGTCATGTAGCATTGGGGTGATGATTGTTAAGAAGATTTTGATAGTGTTAAGAAATATCTTCTGTTTCCACTTATTTTAAATCCTCATGATGAAATAACACCAATCATTCTCTATTTGATATCTATAGAGATATCAATGGGTATTTTTGATACTTGAAATAATTACAAAGGGAATAAAAATAGTCTCTATTATCTCAATAGAACCATGCTTAGTACCATGATATGATATTTAGATATTAATAATTTTTTACTTCCATTAATATTTATAATTAAAAAACTAAGGCCATAAATATAGCACCATGATATCCAATTGTTCTCTCATAATTACCCACTCAATTATATCCTCAGTTTCCCCATGTTTACTGGATGCTGGGAATAATGGGTAGTCATTCTGTAAAAGTTTCGCATTTGGTTCATAAAAAAAGGTGATAAAAGGACATACATTAAAATATTTTATTTTTGAGATTCCTTCTATAGAAATGGTTCTATTTGGAACTAATTTACTTTAATAATAGGTCTTATCAATCCCATAATTCACCTAAACATGGGAAATGTACTTAGATGACACTTCATGAGTCCCAATGGGAAAAATAATTGAAGAATCCAAACTCAAAATTTGGTTTGGGAGTCATCATTATATCTCTAGCTAAGGAAGTCCAACATTATTCATTCTTGGTGTCAAAAGGATACACTAACTATGAGATAGAATTACAAGGCCTCATTATAGGTTTGGTACTGGAAATAAAAATACCAATAGACCACTTCAAAGTAAATGGTGATTTAGAGTTGGTTATTAAGAAGACAAAGAACTGTTGTTCCATTATAAAGGAATATGTCATTCCCCTACTTGATTATGTTTACAGGTTGGCGGTGGAACTCCCCTCATATAGACGACCGACTCACATCCCACACTCATAGGAAACTCGGTTATATGCACTATCTAATGCATCTACATCCATGTAAAATCTAGACATGTATGAAATCGTTATTAACATCATACATCATAGAATGGTATCACTGTTGATTGATAATCACATAGAAGATATCAATGAAAATATTCCCTTGAACAAGATGGTTTTCTAAACCGATGGATATCTTCTATATTGGACTACCTCAAAAATGGGATTCTTCTATTGGGTCAAGTAAGAAAAGAGAAAATATGATAAAAGACAATTAACTGTTCTCTCTACGATGACCCAAATTATTTTAAAGTCCTCTATAATTGAGGATTTGACAATGTTCTACTCAGATTCATTGATTTAGGGTAAACCCTCTCTTTAATAAAATAATTTGATATTGGTTCATGTGCAGCCATCAGTTAGGGATCAAACTTTCCATTAAAATCAGGATTCTTAAATATTTTTGGCCTTCAATGATAAAAGATTATATTAAATTCAATAAGAAATTTCATTCATATCAAATACATGCAAGATTCATCTATTGTCTACTATATTTTCCACATAATTCCAAATATTGATAGAAATTTTCTATTTTGTGAATTAATGTAATGGGGCTATATCCCCAAGAAAGAGTTCAGAATTTCAAGTACATCCTTAATACAATCAAAATATTCTTCATGCGAGATAAGGATATATCCCTTGAATAATTGGGGAAATGGTCTATCATCTGTTTAGTGAAGACAAACATCATTAATAGATTTGGTATCCCTAATAAATTATTGATTGATTCCACAAAATTATTATCATCCGAATTAAAAAGTCTATATCAATAATATTATATTCAGAATAACCACCCAACCCACAACTATGCATCAATAAATGGATATATATATATATGATTTTAATAAATCTCTATCAAATATAATACATAAAATAGTGGAATAAGACAAGAAATATTAGTATAGTAAAATTTTCCATGCTTTGTAGGATTATCTCCCCACAAATCAAATTTCCTTATAGAAAAACGTATATTCCCTTGTATACATAACAAAGTCCAGTCTACCCATTGAGGTCTAATTATATCCACTATGAATTTTAATTTCAAATTAGTTGTCCATGTACAAGAAATACCAATTGTTATTGTATAAGTTGGGAAAATTTTGGAAAGATGTTTATAAACCTTACACCATTTAAAGGTTTACTAAAATTGAGTACTATTAGATTTCATAAAGAAATTTCACCTTCATTAATTCCTATAAGGGGAATCGGTGTTGGTTCTCAGGACCGTGATGTTATCTGTGTGTAAATATCCAAAGCTTAAACCAAAAATGGAAGGAACATATATCAGACAAAAGGTTTACTCTAGAAGAGCCTATTATATTATTATAATGGATAAGGAGAATATAGAGTTCCCTTACCTATGTGAGATTTATTATGAAATATTTTGTGTAATACAAATCCATGGTCCAAGATGAAAGATCTTAAAATCCAAAAAAATTGGTCAAAGATATAAAACCTCCAACTAAAACAGCCATACATCCACCCAACATTATGTTAAACTGCATGAAAAATATGTTGGTAACCCAATGTTAAATTGTACAACATCCTAGTCTATGGTATATGAATTTAAACATCCAAAAATAAGACCTAGTCACATTGTGTAAAATTGCAGGACACCATCTCTATCACAAGGAAAAAATAATGCAGTCTGTGTTGGAAAAAATAATTGATTGCATCCTAATACAACATGGGAAATATTCAAATTCCCTATTGATTCTCACACTAGGTATAACTCACATGAGATTATAGTTTTTATATAATTATTCAAATTTTAATGATTTATCTATGTGGAGGAACATGTGGTCAATCATATATGACCTAAAAACTCTTAGAGTAGTCTTACTTTTATGGAATACACTTCCCTTTCATATGTGATTGATCTATGTTCTGAAATCCTCAATAATAATATGTGGATTAATTCTTATTATTATGTGAAATTTAGTGATTCCTAGTTCGATTTTCCTAGGATAAACCACACACTAAAATTTAGAATACACAAACCCTGTCTTCAAAAGTTCTGTTGGGAATTTATGACCAGGAATTGAGACAAAGTCCTACACCTCACATGTGGTTCAAAAACAAGCACACATAGTCTTAGATGAAATAAATTAAACATAACAACATACATGATCATTTTTTCATCGCTTCAAATAGTGAGGTAGTGGTCTATAAGTCATGAATTTAAACTAGTTATGGTGGAGATTTCCTGTTTGTATTCTTTAACCATATATATGAGCTCAATATATATATAATTATTTGTCTCATGGTTAGTTCATGTCTTATAACATCAATTACCCATATTACCTGCATGAGCACTAGATATATGTAAGGAAAATCTTAAGAACTATGTGTTACTTGATTCTCAATCTAACAAGATATGTAGTGGCACCAAGATCCCTTATCCCAAGCTCAACCATGGATTAAAAAAAATACATCCTCCTTGTATTCTCTATATATCTATGTGGGGATTTACATATATAGAACTATGTGTTTCTTTATTCTAATTCTTATGAGATATATAGTGACACCTAAATCCCTTATCATAGTTCCAATTGTAAAAAAAGTTCCCCTCTCCTACTCAAAAGCTGGATCTTCAATGGAGATAACAAAATGGGTTCTATTAGTTATTGAACCATGCTTGAAAAAAAATAATTCTCCACATATGCAAGCTAGATCTTCATGAGGAATTATTCCTAATAAATTCACATGGCTTGATTATCATTCTAGAGAGAGACACATTGATGCATAGATCCATAATCTTCTCCCCAACCATTAACAAAAAATTACCCATTTCCCCTGCATAACTGTGCGAGGGACAACTTCTTTCTATGAATTAAATGTTTCTAGATTATTTTTTTGAGAAGATACATATTGATTCTAGGAACCCTAATTCTAGATCCATAAAAAATTAAAAAAATGTGACCCCCCTCTTCTTAATTTTAAACAGATTCATGCAGGAGATTCTAAAATGGTTTATCGCATAAAAATGCCTGGGGTAAAAATAAATTTCCACTTTCTTGTTATATGAGTAAAATATATATACGGAACCTCTTACCAAAGAATAACATGTGGCTTGATTATCATTAAGATAAGATATATAGTGAATCTTGAATGCATCATCACAGTCCTAACTATAAAAAATAAAGAAATAAAATCCTTTCTACCTTACATAAGAGTCAAATCAATACAAAGAAAACCATATAATATCAACATAAGTTTTAGACTCAACATAAAAATAAAATCACTTTCAGTGTTAATATATACGTTTCATTGGAATCATTTGGAAGGAATGAATGATTCGAATCAAATTTGGTCCCAAATGGATTAAAATCCACTTAAAGGGATAGATTCATGATGGTATAAAACTTCCCAAATATCAATTGATTGTTTAATTCCCTAGATGAATGAAGCTTGTGGTGGTTACCTTCATGTAGTGCAACTATAGTTCATGGAAGTACCCAGATGTATGAATATTGAAGCAGTATCCATCATAAATTGTAGCCATGGTTCGTGGAAGTCCAAGGTTGTGTGAATCTTGAGGTCATAATCTTCATGCATTTTAACACAAGTTCAATGAATTCCCCATCCATGAGAAGATTTAGGAGGTAAACTTCACATATTAAAACTATGGTTCATGGAACATTATCAGTTCATGAAGCCCATAATCTTCTATGAAATCCTCTATCTTTCCTGAAACTAGTTCTATTTCTTTTTATGATCAAATAAATACCATTTTGTCTAACATTTAGGGGGGGGGGTATGGACTTTATGACTTGGAGAAAAGATTTGAATTCATGAAACTCATAAGATTAATGAGAAATAGGGGAGATTTATTTTCAAATGTATCCATATTTCGCAAACCACATCTCATGGGTTTTTTAGGGCCTAAACCCATGGTGGAGATTCATTTGGAAAAGGACCATGAAATTTGCATAAGAAGAAATCCCATTTTCTATCTTGGGGTTTTATGACATAGTTATCCTTCATGAAACCAACACTATGGGAATAATGACTTCACTATGAGGAATGATCACCCTATTTTGGGAAAAACATTCTCTTACAAGACCCCTATCCTCCATGAGACCCCTAGCCCTTAAGAAGACCCAAACATTCATGAAACCCCAAATTTTTGAAAAACCATACCCCAAGCCTCCTTATAATTCTTCATATTAGCCAGTACCATTTTGTGATAATTGAGAGTCTGACTCAGCCATACAAATACATGACCAGTTCAATCACACCCATGTTCCCGTGTGACCAGTACCACCTACCCTTATGTCCATCCACTTTTATTGAAGTGAATTCTATGCCATTTCCCTACCTATTTTTCCTAATAATAGATACTATAATTTATTGTGCTCCTATGAATATACACTATAACATCAGGCCTCTTGACTACAACTCCTCCATGGAAGTTATTATGCCATGAACCACCCAAAGTCACATGAGTAGTGGAAATGTATTTCCTAATGGTGTAATCAAAGAGGGACACAAATTACAAGTCTCAATAAATATTCCTTTTTATAAACCTTCCTATTTCCTTTCCATAACCCTCCTTTAATTGTAAGCCGCATCCATGCCCAATATGGATAATGTAAAACTCCCTAGCTCCATGATGTGGTCATACGATGTTAAATTATAAGAAAAACCCTAAAAAGATGATGTTAAACTATAGTCTCACCTTTTGTGATGAGCACTAGATGTCACAAGTATGATCATCATGTGATTCCAATTCCTCACCTACCACAGGAGAAAAATTCTACCCCCGGAAGCTTCTATGAATAGGCCCTACAACATCCCTCATTTATGATCCTTCTATGATACATGCATCCTTACAACATAATATTAAATTGCATAGTCCATTCCAGTCAAATGATATTAAATTGTGACATCAAACTATGTTGGTTTTGAACCCTGTTTACTGAAAAGGTATGTATGATTCCTCCATGAGGTTCAATACAAACAACCCCTAGTGTGACGTATCCCACCTATGGGGAATACTTAACCACATTCCAAGTGTAAAATATTCAACCTTGAGGACACACTTCACAAAATCATGAGTGAAATATTACCCCCCAGGGAACACTTCACAAAATATTTAGTGTGAAATCTTCCACCCCTAGAAAGACACTCAACCAAATCACTTGTGTGAAATATTTACCCATGGGACAAAATTAACCACCTCCCAAGTGTAAAATCATATCCTCTTAGAACAAACATAACCACCTCCGAATTGTGAAATATCCCCCATTGGGGACTCACTTATCCAAATCCCAATTATGAAATCATCCCCCTATGGACCCAGTTAAATACACATCCATCCTCCCAAGACATTAAACATGTGACCCATTCGTCTCTAAATGACATTAAACATACAAACCACCCACCCTTAAACCTATTATTGATCCATCTCTATAAGAAAGTAAACTTCTTCTATGATCAAGAATCCCTAACCTATATAATAAACATGTGATTCATGAAGTAAAATGCCTTAGAAGGATTACACCTCTGGGATAATCTACATTGTGGATGAAACATGATTCCTTAGGTTCTATGAAAGAGGCACCTCACACATGAGATTCCTCTGACATGAAAATGAGATAAATTTATAGGTTACTAACCTACCCAACATCCAAGAATTACCATAAATTCCCAATTGTACTATATAATATAACTAAAGTTTTCTTCCATATAAAGATAGAATTTACATAATTAAGCAACTCCCTCCTTCATATGGCATAGAAAACAAGTTTCATGAACATGACTTAAGTATATGAGGGAGACCCAGGCTAAGAAATGATCCCCAGGGAGGAATACTTAGAAGGAGGAACATACATCCCATCATCCTATTTTGATCAAGGAGATGATATCACTGATTAAAGTGATGTAAGTCATCCGACTTTGGAATGAGGGAATGTAGGGTAGAAGCATGTGTGAAACATGGTCCTAGTGGAACACATTAGAAATAAAAATGATTAAGTTGGCATAAAAATATTCTTATTCAACTATATGGACTTGTAGCATTTTGATAGCATCAGATTTGTATCTCACCAGATTTAGATATTTGATGTTAGGTCCCTCTAAGAAAAAGGTGGGACCATTAGGGATCTCTATTGTGATTGGGGGTTGATAACATTGGGAATATTCAGTCTGTAACATCATTAATGTGGATTAAAACTCTATTTTTGGAATAATGGATGATGTTGGGGAATTGGGTACTAATTTCACTATATATACAGATAGACGATTCCAAGTAATCTATAATAGTCAAGCCATAAGAGATAAGTTACCTAACACCAATATGCATAGGGGTAAAGGAACTTTTGGCATGACAATCCCATATGACAATACTCCTACCACAAAACCAGCAAAACATTAGCTACTAGGTGACCACACACCATATCACACTCTACGATCATCCATCAAAGGTTTATCAACACCCTTGTTCGTCGATGTGAACAAAAAGGGTTCATTCCCACCTGAGATATTTTCCATCAAGATCTCTAGGAATCATCACTTCACACAAAACACTACCCTGGGGGCCACATAGGGGGAATAAATCCCCACCATTCCAACTATGAGACACTTCATGGGCCTCTCTTTGAAGTAGTCTGATTTCTCACTCCCCAATACATAGAAGGTAGGCGATGTTTGATCTGTACTTATTCCAACTATCATTTGGATGTTACCCAAGAAGGAACTTACCAGGTCACTTCATCACCAACACCGACCATTCCCATAGGTTGTTGAGTTGGTTGACTCCATACTTAATCTACTGGACCCAATCAAAATATATTCGACATCTATGTCGAGGGAAGAACAAAAACAATTCTGGATAAGAGGCATATTTTGATTCACTAGTGTCCCTTTCCACTGCTAATATATCCCATCAGATCCTCACAAATACTCAACAAGGATTTGTATTTTCCTACCTAGGAGTGAGACATCATCTGCTTCATAGGTAGGCCAAGTCGACTCTCTCAGTTTTTGGAACCATCTCTAACCATTACGAGCCATCTCATGATGAGGAATACAAGTATGGAGGTCATACCCGCACCACCCTCAACCAGTGCGGAGGTGATCCCATCACGAACCTTAACTAATGAAAAGGTCATCCCCAGACCACCAAAAACTAATTCAATGTTACTCCCCTAACCATAAACAACCAATGTGGAGGTACTCCTCACACCACCAAAAATTAATGAATATGACCTCCCTTTACCCCCATCAACTATTTAAGAGGTCCTCCATGTACTACCATTGACTAGAGTGGAGGTTCTCCCTATGCCAAAGATATGACCTACTATGAAGAACCATTGCAGTGTAGGAGGGAGAACATACATCATGGGGGCCATTACCATTGAATATTACACATGAAAAATGGAGAAAATATAAGATACACTCAAAATATTGAACTTGGAGAAGTCTAGAACGGTTAGAGGAAGTAAAATGGGAAGTTTCTTATTATTATCAACCTCTCTGACTCTAAATCAATAGATGACTCAATGAGGGAACCTTAACCCACACTAATAGATCATGGGTCATAACCCCATAGATTGAGGATTACAATCCCAGAATCAAAATTCAAGAGGGTTCATAAATCACTGTGTAGATACCTATTGGTGGAAGATGTTCCTACCTCCTTCCAAGGACTTGTATTGCAGAAGCCTCATTCACCATCAGTTTCCATCCTCTCTACCTCTACACAAGAATATAAAGATATGTTAGGTTCTATTTTGGTTCCCTCAAATGACGGGGAGAACTTTTCCCAACCTTGAAAGGATTTCACCCCCTCAGACATGAAGAACAGGTAAATACCCTATCCAAAATGTATATAATATTGAAGTTGGATTTGACTCCTAGAGATATCCTAAAATATAGTAGATATTTGACAAGTATGGCATCTCCTCTCTCAGTTGATCAATAGAAATCTAGGTCTGCATTGTTGGATCCACCTTTATCTCAGCCTGCACCTATCGGAGCTTGGGCCAAATAGGAACAAGGCCCTTTCCCTAGTAGTGAGAAAGATGACTTGTTGAAGCTTCTTGATACCTAACAGATATCAGTCATGTTTGGGCCACCAAAATATTTATATTTTTTTCATTTCGTTGTTGCTCAATATGGAGCTAATTATTTTCTTCAACCAGAATATCCTGGAAATGATTCACCAACTTTGAGATCTATAGATAAACTATATGGGGTTCCATATGCACCTCAATGCTATTCACTAACCATGCAATATGGTTGACATCGCAACACTACCAATATCCCGGATCATACAGCTACAACAAAACCCTCTAGGAGAACTAAATTATGATACTAATTATGATCCTATTGGTCATGGAAGCGGCATCCCAACACATACATATTAGAGGATGGGGGTAATATGATGCCCTCTATTTTAGTCCTATCCCATTATTGTGACTAAACTATCAATATATCCCACCATCTGATAGTGAATGTTCCTCTATAACTATCACTAAAGTGAACATTGTCACTTATAACCCTCTGTAGGATTAGAGAAACAAGACCATTAACACAAATAAAGACAGGGAAAACTTACCTCAAGGGGTGACACAATACTAAGAAGATCCCTCAGAAGGTTCACATACTCATTAGTAGATACTGATGCTAGGTCTGAGGAGCACACCAATGAATCATTATTGTTTACATGTCAATATATAAACAAAGTAAAGATATATTTCAAGACAACTAACCCATATGAGGTTTCACCAAAAGATGAGTCGGCAATCAAGTTTTCTACCTTGTTGCAAGAGCTTAGGGAATATAAAAATATCACCATTGAGCTCATTAATTAGAAGCATAAAGACCATGAAAATATCATAAGGGATCCATATCTCCTCATGTGGGGAACTCAATCCTCCTTAGTTAGATTCGCTATTTTTAACATGGGTTCATCATGCACCAAGCTATGGAAGAAGGTGTGGGATATGGAAAATAACTGAGATATGAGTTTCCCACCCTACCCAAGTAGCGTGATTATCTACCTTGGGATAATGTAAAAGATGATTCCTGTGTTAATGATCATGTCAACACATTAGTTTCCACAAATACTGACCAATATGAGCCTGTTAATGCATTGATATCCACAAATACTCACATTGATAAAACGATGTCTTCTCTAATCACCCACCTCGAGGCTTTGAAAACATTAAATGTAGCAGTTATTCCTAAAGGAAAGCCTTACCCAATATGGTTGGACCATGTTCGAGCACCCATAGAGTTATATAATTCAATATTTAACCTGTTTAAGATGATGGGTGAACTGTTAGAGAATCTAAACCACTTTACCTCAATGTGGGTCCCAATTTTTAGGACTCCATAACAAAAGGAAGCTACCAATCTCCAATTCTTTATCTAGAATTTGTAAGGACATACATTCTTTTGGAATAGCTATCTACCTAGAGGGTTTGTTTTTTATTGGTAGGACCTATTTAGAAGCTTCCTCTACCAGTTCAACTACACCTCTCAAATGACAGACATCTCTAACCTATTTAAATTTTAGTAGAGGCTCGATGAGTGATTATCTAACTTTATATCATTATGGAAGGGAATAACATGATCTCTATACGTGATTATTTTCTAGTAATAGATTCTTATGATTTGTGGAGAATGTCAAAAAATGAGTGGGTCCCTACCCTCCTCTCCCTAAACTACCCTTTGGGATTTTGAGAGTTCATTGAGAAATATCAGCATATGGAAGAATCCTTATAGTGGAATAAACAATAGTTTTTACCATTTCCCCTTGAAACATTTGAGAGAAGCCCTAGAAATAAGAGATAATAGTCTCTTTACATGCATAGGTCCTTGAGCCGATACAGCTACTGGTCATTTTACTAGATGAGCTTCACCGAGTGCATCCTTTCTAGGTGCAACCTCTCTAAGAACAACCACCTCAACTGGGGAATGTGTCTCTTGAACCCTTCAAGGTTAGGATCCTAGGATGAATTTCCTAGAAAGGATAAATAAGACTCGTTACTTAAAGTGTGCCTAGGTATTGGGACATTTTAGATACATCATGGAGAAGTTAATCCTAGAGTTTATATAATACAAGATACCTCATCCAGACTCTCTAGTCATGCTAACCAATACCCATATCATAGGATATATAAAAACAATATCAAAGAATTATTTATATTCAAATATTTTCTCCAAGACCAAGTATATTGTGGACTATTAATGTGGGGAAACATTATAGAATATGTGAAACATGTCTATAATGAACCATATAGTAATAGTGAAGACTTTGATGAGTGGGAATAGGTCCCTAACGTTATGATACATAAGTATAATGAATGGTTAGACCATAAGATAATCACCCATCCCCATGGTATTATCTAGGCCTTCTTGATAAATCTAGAACCTT
This sequence comes from Viscum album, assembly GCA_963277665.1. Classification (NCBI taxonomy): domain Eukaryota; kingdom Viridiplantae; phylum Streptophyta; class Magnoliopsida; order Santalales; family Viscaceae; genus Viscum; species Viscum album. The sequence goes on along the minus strand of OY728125.1, from coordinate 718,462,177 downwards.
TAGTTGTTATCACACCTCCTTCTACTGCTACCTCCAAATCAATGGAATATCAACCCATGTATCAAAAAAATAGATGTCTGTGGTGTAAGGAAAACTAGAGTCCCGAGTTATTGAAAATCCTTATCCACACCCTTGGTGAAATCGTTCCTCTGGAACAAGGATACACATTCAGGGTATGTCTATCCTAGGATTATTCCACTGAAAATTAATAATATTACACCTATGTAAATTTCTTTGAACCATGGACCACTTTACAACACCCAACAACAATGAATGCAATGAAAAACCCTCAAGAGCCTCTGAACAACATCATTGAAGGAGAGGAAGAGGACATTCTAGATGAAAAAATGATCATGTCATTACTTCAAAATAGGATTTTCATGCTTATAATACTAGGTAAAATTACAGTCACATGGATCAACTAGAACAAAACTACTGGTTCCTGATGTTAAGTACACCTCCACATTCGATTATATTAGTTAACCATACAGCTCAGAAACAACTAAACCATGATCATCTGAATCTAGGCAGGGCTTTCCCCCAGTCGACTAGCATCCATCCATCAGTTTTTCAATGAAGATAAAATTTACAGTAGTAGAATACCTATAGTACACTTCAGGCCAAAGGAGATTATCCAACGACATCCATTGTGTCCCTTCCTAAGGAATGAACCTATATATGTAAAAATATTCCCCTTACATAGATGTATAATGTAATAATACACCACTACAATGTACCTGTGAGGATTTTCATCCTCAATTCCTTCCACTTATTAGAGAAAATTCATGAGGTCCTTGTCGAATCCTTGAAAATCATAATTTATTTTATGTCTAAGGTACCTTACACTATGGTACACTATATAATGGAGGATGAGTGAGTGGAATGTCAAACCATCAGCTCATTTTCTATAGAACATAGGGGTGGAATCATTCTGGGGCACACAGAACCACTATATATTATAGGCAGTTCAATGGAATATAAATCCACAAATTCATAGTAGATACTGTCTCCATGATCAACCTCATATTGATGTAGGCTTTCAATAATATGGGACTTATAGAAGTTTATCTAAATCCCTCCTACTAGAAAATTTAGGTCCATGATAAGATTGAACAAAAACAATGTTGGATACATTGGACAAAGACTCAATTTAGTGGGCTGAAATCTGGCACTAAATTTAAGGTAGTAAAATAAGATACTAAACAAAATTCACTACTAGGAAGACCCATTCTTCATTTTAATATAGTATTCCACTCCTCATTACACTAGTACCTCAAATAATTCCTTAATTGCTGAGTATGATTACTCAAGGGAGATGAATCCCCCATTGAGTCTTGTGAGGCCTACCTCCTAGATACTGGTTACTAAAAAAGGGAGGGAAAGAAGGTTCAAACCAATGAGGTTGAGCACATAAATTCCTTAATGATATAATAACCATTTAAGTGGATCCATGGGTATACATTAAAAGAATTTTCTAATCCAAATTAATCAGTTATAACCCACAACACAAGATATGGGGGGTTGTTTTATAATCAACAAGGAAAAGAGTGCTCACATATTACCTCCTAATCCTATAGAGAATATGCTCAGATGATTCCAGAGGAACCTATTTCTGTGAAGTACCGAGAAGTTCAACCCATAGCAATCAATCCAAAACATTCTTACTAGTTACACAAAGTAAGGTTGACTTGAAAAATGTAGACTGATTTCAATTTATTTGATATGATGAGTGGACATCACAGTAATAAACTGAAAGGAATTGGATCAAAATTTTCCGTCTCCACAGTCTAATCAATATGCGAACCCCTTTTGTGGGAGATTAAGTATCTTTTATAAGAGACACTGGTGATATCCCTTGGCCAACTAGTCCAGAATATCTACCTCCTTCTTCTGATCCCTCTATCTCAGATGATGAAGGGGGTTGTGAAGTCATCCCTCCTACATTTTAAGAGGGTGTCTCTATCACTATTGATGAGCTAAACCAAGTAAAACATGGATTTGAGGAACATACAATGAAAAAATGGTCACTGCATCCATGTTCCCAAAGGAGTTACAAAAGATTGTGGCCTTTCTGAGAAATCACTATTAGGTATTTTCCATGAGCTATGATGAGTTAAGAGGGATAGAACCACATTCCCTCATTCATCATCTTGGCCTCCTAGTGGTTTATTGTGGTTTCAAGAAGTCTCCTAGAAATATTCACCTATCTCATGGTTCTAGGATCTAGTCTTAGGTTTACATTCTGATTAAATACCACATTTTTATAGAGTTCTAGTACCCCAAGTGGATAACTTACATTTTTCTAGTTAGAAAGAATAATGATAATATTAGAGTCTTTATCAACTTTTAGAACCTTAGAATCCATTTTCTGAAGTATGATTTTACCCATCCAGTGATACAGTTATTGATTGATGTTACTTCTAGGTTATAGTCACTCTACATCTTGGATGTATATTACGAGTACAATAAAATATGTATTTCCCCTATTGATTAGATGTCCACCTCCATCAAGGAACCAAAAGGAAACTTTTTTATCAGGTGATTCCTTTCATCTTGAATAAGGATGAATTTAATTAACAAAAATACATATAATACATATGTAATCCAATTCTTGGAACATTAGTTGTGTGTTATGTGGATGATCTGCTCGTTAAATATCTCCAGTGTTAGGACCATCTCAAGGATCTTGAGAAAGTGTTCAGATTCCTCCGCTCCTGACACTTGAAGATAAACCCATGAAATTTATAACTCAGGGTGAGCTGTGAAATGTTTTTTTATCTTTTTGAATATATAAATACATATATATTAACCCTTATAAAATAAAGTATATCAATAAAATTCCTACCTCGATAAATCTCCAAGATTTTCGGTGCCTCTAATGCCACTTAGACTAAATATGGTTATTTATTGTCAATATTAATGGAAAGTGTATGACCTTCCATAGGATCATTAAAAAAACCATTTACCAATGGGAATCAAATTTCTCAAATTCCATTGAAGATATCAACCATTACCTTTTATAGACTCCGGTTTTGATTCTTCCTATCTCTGAAAAGCATTTGGTCCTTTATGTGAATACTATAGAATGGTACCTCAATATCCTTCTACCAAAAAAAATAATGAGGGTAGAGAAAAAAATCCAATAATATCTCACGCACACGCTCCATGACATTGATTCTAGATACTCCATAGTTAAGAAGAGTTTCGGCATGTTGGTATTTTTAGAAAAAAACATGCAACGTTATTTTCAACACCATGAGATACAACTGGTGTCCCATATAGACACAATAAATTATATCATCATTCGCCACATGATGATGGGATGAATTTAATGGTCAGAGTAAATCCTATAGAACTTTAACATAAAATTGTTTCTATAAATTCACATAAATGTATGGAATTGAAAGAATTTTTTTCCCAAAGTCTATCCCCTGAAGCACTTCCACCAAGATGTTGATTTCCAAGATGAATCTATTATCTTATTTGTGCAGGTTGTACCGTGTTCATAAATTCATTTCAATGGTGCCTCCCCAGAGCTTGATTGGTATAAGGATAAATGACCCCAATATTAATATGGTTGGGATGAGAATCATTTTCAAAACTCTAGTATAGGATATGTTTCAATACTCTTTATTGTTTTCTAATGGATGGAACAAAAACAAGCCAAAGTATCAGGACATTATTACCAATATCGAGTTGGACCTCGAGATTGAAGTCCCATGCTTACATGTGTAGGGATACTCTAAGATAGTTATGAAATAGATTAATTGTTACTACCTCCATAGAAAAAAAGATCATGTGAACCTACTAGATTTCAACCGTCAACTAATGAACTTGTTCTCCTCCAAGATGAAGGCGACCCATGTTCCTTAGTTGCACAACCATCAAGATGACACATTAGAAGGTTTTGATACATCTCTTGTAGAACCCATCAATGATTAACTATTTATTCATGTGAAACATTGAAGGGTCATCCCCTACCACTTGAGATGATGGTAACCAACTGGTATTTTAGCTGGCTGTTGGTACTTCTATGGTTGGACCCATGAATCCTCATAATGGAATGTAAATTCCCAATTGGATGAATCCTTTTATTGAGTATCCCTAGCATGAAATTCTTCCATAAAAAAGATCCATGTGTGAATTAATACACTGCTGTGTAGTGTTGTTTACCCTCTAGACTAGGAATAACTTGGAGAAAACTCCCTACATGCGTGGGTTTGATTGAATGATCCTCAATTTCATCGAAGTAAATGTGATACCATAGGTCATGTAGTCAGTCCATAACAGATCCTGTGGCAGCCATCAAACAGGATTAAAGCTCTCCCACTATATTTTGATATTGGGATACTTCTGTCCTATCGTTGTTCATGACAGTATTGAGTTCACCAAGTGGTTTCATGCATACTAGATTCATGCTAACTTTGTGCCTTGGTCATCAGATCTTCTCCACAAAAAAAAAATATTCATAGACCTTTTCAGTATGGGGTATCTACAATGTGGGGCCATAATAACCTGGGAAAACTCTACTATGAAGTTTTATTTTTACCAAAATAGATTTTTTTTCCAAATGGGTATATTTTATTCTACTCAAGGATGTCAAAACACAGTTCCTAATTGTGTTTGCGAGCTATCACATCAATTATTAGTTTAGATTTCCTCACACTATTCTCAAAGATATTGACACCAAATTCTAGGATATCATGTTGATGAAATTATATTCTGGGTACAACATCATGTCTCACCATACTTCTAACTACCATGAAAAGGAAAATGGACATATCAAGGCGTTCAATAAGACCATAACTAATATCATGAAAACAATTTAAGGGTAGAATAAAAATAGTTTTCCCAAAAATCTCCATAATTTCCATTGGGTCTATCAGAAGAAAAATAAAAATTAAATATAGGAGACCACATAATCCTTGGTAAATGGAATAAATACATTCTTACTCATTGAGGTTCTATTTCCATTGCTAAGAATAACTGTTTATGACCAGAATATGCTATAATGAATGGAAAACATATGTCTACCTGAGTTAGAATCCCTCGAGGTAAATAGGATTCCGGCCTTGAATAATGTGGAGAGGAAAAAGAACAAGATAGTGAGAGTTTTCAATAAGAATTTTTTCCTCTACTCCATCCACTAGGGTGACATGGTACTGACTCTTAGAACACCAATGATACCAAGAAAAAACTACTGAAGTTGGATCCAAAAGGGGAAGGTCCATATACTATCAACAATGTTTATTATAATGGAGTATACTCATTAATCACAATGGAAAAAGGGAACAACACACCTCCCACCAATTCTATGTTTCTCAAGAATTATTTTTCCTGAAACCTACGGTCTGTACTCTATAACCTAAAAATAGGATTCACGGTCCAAACCCTATGACCTTAAACTAAGAATCATGGTCCAAACCCTACAAACCTAAACTATGATCCATGATCAAAGCTAGACATCCTTAAACTAAAACAACTAGGGTTCAAGATATAGGAACATAAAATAATATAATCCTAGTGGTCCAAGAATTATGACATTAATCTATTTACAACCCCTATAGTATGAGCTCTATAACCTTGAACTTGTAACATCCATTGTACGAGTTAGATAAATTTAAACATAAAATCACAACATCCTTAGTACATGATGATGAACTATATCCCTCCAATATGACATAAACATAGGACCCATCATGGAACTCATGAGATTCCTCAATACCCTCGTCAGAGATGATACCCCACACTTTTGGCATCAGTCTCCTAAAAAACCATGTTCTATAACTATGTGTGGCTTGATTCCCATTTCCATGGGATACATAGTGACACCAAGACCCACTTTCTTTGGGTCCATCAGCCAATTCAGAATAAACCCTTCTCTTAGGGGATTACATTCAACAACATGTATCCCTTTAGACCCACTTATGGTCCAATCATTATAAACTTAAAATAAGTGTATTTTTTCAAGATATTTATGGTGAACATGGGATTACATCACCATAATTTTACATGGAGTATTACTTCTTTCATTACACAAAAACAAACTAAAAAACTCCCCTAGTCCATGAATCATGAATTTATACTATTTTACAAATTACCCTTTGTCCTAGTTTCATGATCTTAAATCAATATCCAACAAGCTTCAGCATGAAATTTAAACTATAGAACAAAGGTTCCATTCCCACTATAGAGGATAACCTTACCCATTTTTGGTCATGGTATTCTACTATACCACATATTCATAACAACATGTGGCTTGATTACCATTCCCATTAGATATTTAGTGATACCTATACCTTCTGTCTTCGGTCCCAACTATGAATAAATCACAAAACAACCTGTTACCTATAACACTATTGGTTCTAAATTTTATTGTCCCTCCTCCTTATGTGTAATATACCATTCATATTCCATAGACAATTAGTGGGATGATGTTCCCTTATAGACAGAGAAGTGGAAGGAATTATGGGTGGCTAAACACATAAACCAAACCAACATCCTCATTACATGACATTTAACTATAATCCTTACCCCATATAAACATATAATTCCTCATATAAAAAATATGAGATGATTTAATGTCCATACCAAAGAGGACACCACATTGTCGATGTTGGTATCTTATCAGGGAACATTCTAGAACTATGTGTGGCTTGATTCTCATGCCTAATGGGATATGTAAGGATTCATAGATCCAACATCATAGGCCCAACATTGGAACCAACCTATTTTAGGGATCCCCCCAAGTCCAAACCTTATGACCTTAAATATTGTGAAACTTGTTTCAAGATTCTTTTATGTGTTGTAGATCCTCCTTGGCTCTTTCAAATTAGGTTATAAATATTTGGAACAACTCAAAAATCCTAAATGTTCTTACTCTGGGTCCAAGCGTTATGAAATTAAAATATGTGTATACAGAATCCTTGGCCCCATCTTCACATAGGATACTTCACCCCTAGTGTTTCAGCATGCTAATTACCCTTATTTTTTATCACATCCTTGCTCGAGGGGATTTCCCCTTTGGAATTGGTCTTCAACCACACTATGATTCAAAACTACCAGTGACTTTATTCCCATTACCATGGGATATATAGTGGATATGGATTTTTATGTCCTAAGTCTAACCCCTTTTTCAACTCATTATGGGGTCTTCACTCCCCTAGTGTTATGGCACTGAGTCAGGTATGTTTTTTTCATTTTTTTTGTGTGGAAGATAGTCTCTTAGGCCCTCCATTTACATTTTATATCACTATTTCAAGATAAAAAATTCTCCTTTTGACACTCACACTCTTTGGTACATGTTCTACGACCATAAACTAGGAGATGCACCAGTGGTCCAAGCTCTATGAACACAAAATGGTTGCAGCCATAGTCTATGTTTTATTAATTTAAAATGAAAATCCCAATTTCCTCATCACATGATGTTAAAAAATAGCCTTACCTTGTTGGGATTACTCATATAATAAATATGGGAAGACCAAAAAACAACATCCTTAGCACATGATATTAAACTATAGTGTTACCTCGTATAAAATCAGGATACCTCATATTAAAAGTATAGGATGATCACAAAAAAAACATCCTCAGCACATGAATTTAAACTCTATCCTTGACATGTATAAAAATTGGATACCTCACATGAAAAGTATGGGATGAATAGAAAAAAAACATCCTCAATACATGATGTTAAACTATTGCCTTACCTCGTATAATACTAGGATGCCTCTTATAAAAAGTATCTGATGACTAAAATTGACATCCATAGTGGATGATGTTAAATTATAGTCTCACCATATTAAATGGAAATAATATGGTTCCTATGACCAATATCATATGGTTCAATATCCACTCTAGAGAGGATGTCATCCTTTTAATTTTGGTCTCCTACCATGCTATGTTCCAGAACTACGTGTGGCTTGATTCCTATTCTCATGGGATACACAGTGACATATAGATCTCATATACTAGGTCCAACCCTACCATATAATCATTTTGGGCCCCCCTTTCATTTTAGGATTGACCCTCACCTACTGGCATGGTCATCTTACATGTTTGAGTGCATTGACGGATAGCTCCCATGACACTCAACAATCCCTTTGGTTCCCTCCCAACTTCCACATTTGTGATTCATACTTTCTTCGATCTAGAAAATCATAGTCCTCTTGATCTGAATTGTATCCCTAATGGAAATAGTCCTTGGAAAATATTGATCACTTACTATCTTGGGTTCACACCTTAAAGGATCCTGATTTTCAGATAAAGGCTCCCATGTTTTAAACTCAATCAATGGTTTATCCAACATTTATTCACCCAATGATAGATCAGTTTGGTTGTATAACCTATGTTTAAAATATGGTCAATAGTTTTTTCCCACCAATTGGTCATTCCCCTTTTACTATTTAGTTTTTTTAAGTAATGATATACCTTCATGGTATTTCCGTAAGTCAAACAATTTTCCCCATTACTGTGTTGTCCCCTAAAACTAAAGATAAATTAATACTTATATTTTTTTTTATAACATCAATCATGGCTAACATGGTATTAGGAGTTGGGATGGGTTTTCCTCAAGCATGGTTGAGATTCATTGGTTCCCAATTTTTTTATTTACTCAATGTCCTTAAATTTGGAGCGTAAGTCTAAGAATCATGCTTTTAAAATGTGTTCATGTCACCCTGGGAATGTGTCTTGTGAAGGCCCCCTTTGTCCTAGAATCATGTTAGGTTTCCACTCTAGCATTCCATGCATGTTATTTTGGGATTTTAAACCCAATTTTGGTCTAAACTCTATGACCTTAAAATATAATCATAGATATAAGCATAATGAACTTAAATAGTGTGGAAGTTTTCAATGAGACTCTTTGTGTGGCAGGGCCTCCTAGGAACCTCATTTATATCAGGTTACCTATCCCATATTCCATACATAACCCATTGAGACACAAAACAATTTAATTCAATAATAATGACCTTAAACCATGTGTGACTATACTTAGATTATTTTTCTTGGTGCATGGCCTTCCAGTCACACCATTTCCCTCGATTTTGAAGACTTTGGATTCATAAAAACTATTCTTGTGGGGGGGGGGTCCTCTTATGTATATGCATTAAAAAAATAAACTATTTACAACACCATGGTCTAATATATATTACCTTAAACTAATATTCATGGTATAAGAAATATGATATTAATATAATTGTAACCCTAAGTCTGAGCATTATGAACCTAAAAAATTAGAAACATCTTGGTCTTATTGTTATGACCATAAACTACCAAATAAAAGTAACAAAAATGTTGTTCAGGTTAAAAACCCATTGTGAATACTTGTAATAGAATCAGAACCACCCCTAATAGGTTAATCCATGTGACTTGTAAAAAATAAAGAGATAAAAATAAAGAGTTACAAATTGAGAAGAACCCAATATGGACTCTTGAAAATACCTAGATATGCACATTGAAACCATCAGTTAAAGAAAATGTTTCAGAAAAATATTAAGCTCTATTTTCCTAAAGAGACTTTATAAAGGGTAACCTATTTGTGTTACTCTATTAATCCCCTAGAACTTTATCTGGATAGGTATTATTCATATCATTTAACATGTCTTGGTCACATGATTCTAAACTGTGTTACAAGCATTTGAATTTGACTATGATAAACTGCACGATACATCATCCTCAATGTACCATGTAATATTTTGTGTATATAATCCTATCCATATAATGTTAAATAGGATATATATCATCCTTATTGTAATATGTAAAACTATAAATTATATTAGGCCCTCACATGAGAATTATATTTCCCCTATTGGTGTCAGTAACCTACCACATCGTTCATTTTCCTTGACAATCCCTCAGAACCCAAGAAAATAATCCCCTTGGGATATGAGTCTAAACATTTTTCAGATTAATATGCCTACCCAACATTCTTAAAACCTTCAGTGGTGTAATACCAAGTGTTTTTAACTCCATTAAAACACTCCATCAGTTCACCCCCACACTTTGTGTCTCTATGGACTTTTATCCCAACTATCCTTCACATATGAATGGTCCCACCTAGACGGTAATGGTTCTTAGACACATTGGATGAACTACTATCCTAGGAACATGACTTGAAATAATTTTCATGAAATTTTGAAATAGTTACTACTTTTTTATCATAGTCATTAGTTAATCGACATTTGTTTGTCCCCATCCTTGAAAAAATGACAATGGAATCTATGCTTCAAACATGGTCAATGATTATAATGTATCCCCACATCACCCTCTTTATTTTCTAGATCCGTTGAATCTAAATTCATGATCATCATCACCCCTATGTTCGGTTAGAATTATTCACCCCTGGTGCTACCCATTTGTGCACTAATGAACAGTTATAAATCAAGTTATCCATTCAGAGAGCCCTATGCCGGACTGATAGAATTTTTTGTTGGTATAATGCTAATGGTAAATAAGAAATTTTAAATCTCAAGTGTTCAAAACTTCTAGTGAACTCTCATATAAATAATAAATATTCTATTTTCCCTTATTTCACACACTAATGATGATTCATGTCTGATTAGGGATTTATTTTTGGTTTCCTTGTTAAAATGATCATAAATGACGAAAAAGAAAACATTTAAAAAGAACAGGGAATTTAAAAAAATAAATATAATATTTAGGAGGGGAATCAAAATTTTTAGGCCTCTCAATTATTTTATAATAAGATAAATTTCTCTAGGGATCAATCCAAATGACTAAGAACTCAAGGTTAGCCATCCAATGTTGAGTAGCCTCCATAGTTCACTGCCACTCCACATGATCGACCGCCTCCTCCTCATCAAAAAGGAAAACTTATTAAACCTTGATTCATAACAAATCCTAATCGCCTTGAAACATACCCACCAGAGATTTTAGATTTTCTAACCTATAATCATCTACCACCAACTGACCCCTCAGTTGGCCAATGATCTCTATTTTAGTACTGATGAAAGCTGCATGAACATGCACCTGTTGCCCAAGAAAAGAAATCCATTCCTCAGTTTCCTGTAGTGTCTAGGTACACTAATAATTCATCTTGTGCCAGAATAAATCAAAATACTTCCACTCAACACATTTATATTTAACAAGTACTTAGTTAGTGTATGTAAGACACTAGAGTCCACCCCGCTAGTCCCCAGGCTATGTAGCCAAATGTGGAGGGATCACAACTTATTTGGAAGATCAAAACATTTATTGGAGGTGATGAAATTATACACGCTCCTCCACAGCTTGTTTATGATGAATCAGTTCCCCTAAAAAATGTTCATGCTATAATCCATGAATTCCTTAGGCAGTACAGAAACATTCTAAGGAAAAATGAAAAAATGTTAGTGGTTTGGTCCCCTTTAGGTAGATACTTAGGTGGACTAAGCCCCAGGTCTGTAGAAATATTGTCTTCACCAGACCCCTCATCCATAGAAGAAGGCCCAAATACCTCGAGGGGAACCTCCAAGGTAGGTTCAACCACTACATTTTCCTTCAATTCCTCTATCAATGGCATGCTATTAACCACCTTCATGGAGGCCTTGTCTCTAGTTTTCTCCACCAATAGTTCTTCTAGGATAGGCACAATCATCATAGCCACCCCGATCATCATAGTTTACAACATATTTTCTAAATCATCTATTGTGTTTTTAGATCTTGAAACAACCTTATGAGGAACTTCCTTAGTAGGATGTGACACTATAACATCCTTGACCATCTTCATTGAAGGAATATCCTCATCGGCTATCCCTACCCCATGTTCGAGAAGCACTATAGCTCGATGACCTCCAAATATGGTTTGAACATCCATTTAAAGAATATTTTTAATAGAGTGTGATTTATGGGAGGAAAACATGAAGGAAAAGGTAAAAATTTGAAATGTATTACAATAATAGTATATATCATTGAGAAAATTAGAATGGTTCATCAAAAATACACTTGGAAATGATGCTACCCCAATAGTGATCTCCCCAGTTACAGGAGCCAATTTGACTAGCAGTTGGTCTCCTATGACAAACACATCAAGGAGATCCTTAATTATATCTAATTGGATGGTTTAGGATCCCACGTACTTTGTTTTAGGTTTATCACGAACCCCCTTCCCCATGCTCATCGATTACTACATAAGTAAAAAAATAGTTAGGAAACAATCTTTAAGGTTGGGTAATATCTAATTCCCATAAGATCAAAAAGTTTACCTGGTTTATGGTAGTATTTTCTTCCCCAGGGGATCATTGATAGATATTTATTCCCTAGGACTCCTACAATCATTCTCCCAAGGATGAACAAATAGCCATTTTTTCCAATAATAAGATCTATTTGAAAATTAATTCCCAACAACACCTTTAATAGAATGGTTAGAGGGAACACAAAATTTTAGGAGTGAATTAGTTCCTATAGATCCATGAGATATTGAAACACATCATCATAGTAATAGAGGAAGTATTATCTCTCATAAAAAACTGGAAGGCTCATTCTCTCAAAGTGAAAACGCTTCCACATCTCCTAGAGGGAGTGGATCTATCTGTGGATCCCTCAACTCTCCCATGCATCAAGAAAGAATAAATCATTGGGGATATCTGAGTGATAATATTGCTTCCCCAAAACATGGATGTGTTCCCACAGGATTACCCGATAGGGTTCTCTATTCTTTTGAAGATACTTACCTGAGAGGGTTAGTCCTATTTCTTCTCTCCTCCCTATAATTCCCAATGATGCCTGATAAAGAATTTCTGTATCTAGAGCCAATGTTACACCCATAATTCTAAATTTTCCTACAGGGCATGCCTTACCCACCACTCACCATCCACCCCACAAACTAGGACCCCTTCTTCCTCATCGGAATGAATATTCCACCACCTAAATATGTCATCAAGATATGTTCTCTCACAAATGATAACATAATCATGGGTTAGCCCATAAGTAGTAGTGGGTGGTAGAAACTCATTCAACCCTTTCACTATCATCACATGAAAAAATGAATCATATCTATTTGAGGACCAATGGTTGGTGTTTAATTTGTACTCTCATGTACACCCTTGGGGTAAACCCCTTGAGTAATAATTATTTCCTAACAAATTAGTATGGGGTGCATAACTCAAAAATCACCATGAAATGTACCCTCACAACTAGTACCCCACCTCACAAGTACAGAAGGTAGAAACACTATTCTATGTTCCTTATGTCATAATCAGTAAATATTCCCATAATGAGAGGAAAATAATGAAAAATGAAGCAATATGATATTTTGAACCTTGCTAGGACGTCCACCGAGCCCAATTCAAGTGGGAGAATACCAAAGATGTTCAAAATTGATGGTAAGATGTTTGTGGTGTGCTCGAAGATTGGTTTCAATTATTTATATCTCTATATATGTATAGCTAAATAACCATACAATTAGTGGAAAGGAATGCACTTATGTAAGGGAGTTTTCCTTGGATTAGGTGGAAGAACACTTTTAGTAACGTCTCTAATACCATGATCGTTATATTGATGCGTTTACCTATCACAAAGATTACATCCATGATGAGAATGATCGTCCGCACCCCCACATGCACATCCCAAACTAGGAGGATCCATAAAAAGATCAACACATTAATGAATCCAGACATCCAAACCATAGGAGCTTTTGGATTTATGCTATAGCCTTATAAATTCCACTCGATTTCCTACAGAATCCAATAATACGAGTGATCCTTGCCTAATTAGGTTGAATTCGAACATTGATGTGGCCAACTGGGTAGCCTTTTCATTAGTTAATTCAATAAATATCCAAACATTTTTTTTGTAAGGGATGTTATTTTTCCTAGGTTTATGGTCATTTTTCCCCTACACCAAACATAGAATAATTCTTACAATGGATGATAACTATTCTTGGTCCTCCCGAAAATCATCCGCGGGGAGGAATTCATCACACATGGACCCTTGGATGGCGAACTCGACAATCTGGTAGAGATCCCACAAGTTGATAATGACTTCCCCATGGTGAATATTAAATGAGTTGGTCCTTTTTTACCACCATCTCAACAGCTCTAACCTGATGTATAAGTGATGGTAGACATGGAATTGTGAGATCCCTATTACCTTGTAAATCCCTATACACTTTAGAACCACATATATTTCATGACACGATTGACATGCCCTATGTGACTAAGCCCATTTTTTCATGAAGTTTCCACTGTGACACAAGTCTCATTACTCATTCCATCCTTGGAGATAGTCTGTCAGACCAACCTTAGAAATATTCTCATATAAATTAGAGACACCTCTACCTCCAACACCTCCACATTGATTTGGTTCATGTTGTTTCATATGGTTAACATAGTAAGAGGTTCATGGTCCTTCATAATGCGACATCAAATATCCATATTCTAATGGTGATATCTAGATATACTCATAAACCAATAAGAAAGAACATCATGATCAGCAATCAAAATGAATACCTCATACCTCATCCCGAAACCATAAAATGGTATCCTCTTGAATAGTGGTTATTTCTATTGATCGTATGTTAACAATGTGGAGAGTGAGTCATTATTTGACTTTGAGTGGATGCCCTCATCAATGATTAAATTTTCTAAAATCTCTCTTCACCGATTCAAAAAAGTGTAAGCAACTTCTGTGGTGATTTTAACCAAGATATATAATGTTTTCTAGACTAGTTCATGGAGTTCAGTTTGTAGAGGTTATCTTATGAAAGTCATGCTCATAGAAGTAATATACTAACAATGATATGTTAATCAAGAAGAATTTAACAAAATAGGTTAGTTTTATGAGTAGTGAGGATCAAAATCAAAATATTCCCATGATGGAATTGAGTTTCATGAAAAGTGAGTATTGGCCTACCATTCACGAAATGATTGTGGTCTCCTAGGGGACCCCTCCTTTATTTATTAGTGTATGGTCAGACCGTGTTTCTGTAATAGGGATTTCTTATCTTAAATTTTCGATTTTTTCCCTCAGAATCTAACCCTCCTCTCCCTCATCGAATCCAATTATAAGGGGGTATTTTATTATTATGAAATAAATGTATCATGGGAGAGGTTAAGGATATAATGACTGGTTCCATGAGAAATAGTTTCAAAATGATTAAAAATACACATAATGTGCCAATTTTATATTGATCTAAACCTTCATGAATGACTGTATATCACAAAATTCCCAAACCACATGTGGGTTGAGGAAGTAACCTTCACATAGCATAAATACAGTTCACAGAAGTCCCTTAATCGACAAAACTTGAGGTGGTAACCTTCGCACAACATAAAAATGGTCCATAGAAGTCCCCATAGATGTGAATTATGAGGTTGTAATCTTTTCACAACATATCTCAAGTTTATAAAAGTCCTAATCCATCTGAATCATGATGTGGTAACATTCATGCATTGAATATTTGGTTTTTGGAACCCTTTTAGTTTGTGAAGGTCATAATATTCTATGAAAGCCTCCATAATTAATGAAACCAATACCCTTGACTCTTTATGGAGAATAAATACCCCTATATCTGACATTTATTTGGTCATGATATTTTATCTTTTGAGAAAATATATGAACTCGTGAAACTCAAAAGCTTTAAGAGTGAGAGAAGAGATGAATTTCCAAAGGAAACAGTCCTTTTTGAAACCAACTCCCATGGGTTTTTGAGAGCCTCAACCCATAGTGGATATACCTTTAAATAATTTCCATATCCTTTATGTTAGAATAAATCCATTTATGTCTCTTGGGGTTCAAGGAGATAATTAACTTTCATGAAACCAACCTCATGGGAACTAATACTTCACTCTGAGGTAGGGTCACCTTGTCTTATAAGACTCTTAATTTTTTGTGACACCTATATTTCAAGAAGCCCCAAAATTTTACGAAACAAAACATTTCAAAAAACCCATCCTTAAAGCCTACATATCGTGCCTCATTTCAACCAATAACCTTTCATGAAAGTTGTGAGCCCAATACACCCATACCAATATGAGGTCGGTTTAACCACAGCCCAAGTCCCCATAAAACCGGTACCATCTATCCTTATGTCCTTACACTTTTCATCAACTATGGATAGGGCCATCACCCTACCTATATCTCCTAAGCATAGTCACCCTAAGGAAATTTTTTCCTAATCATAGGTACCCTAACATCGGGCCTCCCGATTGATAATATTTCATGGTAGTGTCTACTACATGCCCATCTAGAGGTGCATGAGTAGTGGATATATAAGAACTAAATGTGGCATCCCTGAGGGAACCAGATTACCTATTTTGGAATGGAGT
This sequence comes from Viscum album, assembly GCA_963277665.1. NCBI lineage: Eukaryota > Viridiplantae > Streptophyta > Magnoliopsida > Santalales > Viscaceae > Viscum > Viscum album. Next base: position 718,445,915 of record OY728125.1, on the reverse strand, counting down.
ATGTTTTTTTTCAATCTTCCTCTTACATTGACCTAGAACCCTCAATGTGAAAGCCCCATCCATATCCAATTTGTATAATATAAAAATTCCAATCATGATATCATAGTAATTTGACATTAAACTTCATGAATATGTCCTTAACACATGATGTTAAAATATAGTCTTACCTGTGTGATGAGAATAGGATGACCCATGTGCAATCATCATTAAATTCCACCACCTCCCCTACCATGGGATGAAACTCCTAAATTAGAAATATTCAATGCATAATCATCACACAATCCCTCATTAATAATCTTTTGGCAACATGAGTATCCTTATTTCATGATTTTAGAATAAATGGATCAGCACTGTCACACAAATTTAAACTTCAACATAAAAATATATGGGTTTGATCCCTATTTATCAATTGGGTATGTAGGATGCCTCCATGAGGTTCAGTCTTGATAACCCCAAGTGTTAAATCTACCCACTTGGGACACACATAAATACATAACAAGTGTGATATCTCCCCCATATGGTCACACTCTACCAAATCTATAGTGTGAATTCTTCCCCTATAGGGGAACACTCCATCAAATCAAATGTTTGAAAACTTCCCCCTTTGGAAACATTTAACCACCTCACAAGTATGATTATCTCCCATAAAGGACACACATAAACACACCTCGATGATGAAATATTACTCTTTAGGGATAGAAATAACCAAATACCATGGGTGAAATATTATCCCAAAGTGATAGACTTAACTACTCATCTTCCCCTTCAAGATGTTAAATCTATGACCCATTTATCCATGCAATATGTTAAAACCTATGACCCATCTATCTCCACAAGACATTAAACCTATGAACTGATCTATCTCTAGAAGACATTACACTTATCACCTAATCTATAATCCCCACCCCATACAATAAACATGGTATTCATGAAGTAAAAATCCATAGAATACACTCTTGGCATTAACTACCACCTAGATGACATAATATGCCTTAGGTACGTGCCTAAGAGGCCTCACACAAAAGATGCCTTTGAAATAAAAATAAAATGAATTAATAGTTACCCAAACTACCCAACATCTAGAAACTCCCAGAAAAACCCGGAGGTACAATCTACTCTGATTGAAGTTTGCTGCCCTATTAAGATAAAAACAACAAAATTAACCATCATTCACCAAGAGATAGAACTAGGAACGAGTTTTAAAAATATGAATTAAATATTTGAGGGAAACACAGACTATCAAATTAGACCCAAAGAGAAATCTTTGTATGTAATAACTAGCATCCCATTATATCATTTTGATCAATGAGTTGACATCACCGATTAATGTGATGGAAACAACCCACTTATCGAAAACAGGATTCTAGGGAAGAATCATGCATTGCATACGACCCCAATAGAAAGCATAAAAATAATCAGAATCACCAATTCAAGAAAATATTGATTCTAAACACCTTTATCTTAATTTCTATAAATACTTTTTCACATACAAAACATAGTGTATTGATAAAGTCATATTATCTCAAAATTCACTTGGATTTTGGTGACAAATGTATCGAACTTTGAAGGACACCTATATTTTGACAATATAGACTACAATCATGATATGATTTTGAATATACTTCCTTGAGATGGCCTTCCAACTAGAGCAATATTTTTTTTGAGATTTTTTTTCTTTGTATGTCTTGAAAAACTCACAATGGATTTTCCCTTCCAAAGATGGCGTACAGTCATTCCTTAAATATATATCCCACACCACTACCATAGATCAAAGGGCCCCACGATTAGGAATTACAATTAATCTCCTAAATTTCCAAATATTTTGGACCATCCTCATCCTATAATCCCAATTAGGGTAATCATATTTATTTTATTGTTCAAATTTATGCTATCAAAATATGCAGTAACCATTGGCCCAGCTATGTGACCTTAAACTACTACAACTATTAGTTAATACTATTAAACCATAAAATATTGAAACCATTGGTCAAAGAAACATGACCTTCAATTTAAGTAATCATTGGTCAACACTATTTGACCATAAATTGTATAAATCATTAGTATAAACCCCACAACCACAAATTATGTGCTAAATTCCATGAGATTGGTTCCAAATTATATATTTCTACCTTGAATATATATTTTATATACAGTGATACAACTGATATAGGTAATGAGTTATTAATTAACTTTACTACCTCCTATAAACCCATTTCATACCTCTAACATCTAATTCAAGACAAATCAATACCTTGAGTCGATCATTCCTCTTGGTTTTCCCTTTCATAGAAAATTTATAAATAATAATGGAATGTGTGATGTAAAAACCAACCTACTCCCACCATCCTCTACCTTAAAACTATATTCTGTCCCTATACTTATTATGGTTTAATCCATCCTAATCCCACAAGTTTTCATCAATGGAGTATGGCATGAGTTTCCCCTCCATTATTAATACCCATTATACTATAAAAGGTCTCCACAAACCATTATAAACCCTTTAGTTGATTTAGGAATTCATTGGATATGGTTTAATCATTTTATAATCCACTTATTCAAGATAATTCAGCATCCCCAACATTATATAAATGTTCCTCGCACCAATTTTTATTAAAGAAACCATTATTCAGTATTATATGACCTTAAACAACAACAACCATTGGTATGACTTGTATGAAATTAAATTTTCCAAGGAAAGATACAAAATAATCACCAGAATGAAAACCTATGAAGGGAATTATGGAATGAAATTGAGTATCGATAAAAACATTAAATGATATAATAAAAATCTATAACTTGAAATTTAAAAAGGAAAATAACTTATTAGGTCAAAAACCCATAAACAGAATCCAAATAAGAATCAATGTGTTTCCCTCTAATACTTCTATATATTAGACTTTGGAAAAACCAAGAGAAGCTACAAAAAAGAAAAAAAATTGGGGCCCTCTATACATCTCTAAAAATATTCAAGATATGATCCATGATAACCTTGGTCTAGAAATAAGGATTGACTATTCTTCTATTCCTGACATTTAAAATCAAACATTCTATAAATATTGAAAAAATGTGACAGGTGATCATCCATCCAAAAGGAACAATTCTAGTGTTATGGTGGAAGAAAACTATACCTATACCTAGTTTTGATATATGTATATGTTAAGATAATTTTAAATCAATAATTAAATAATTATGTATTATTTCAATATTCTTATTTCAATGATCGATTGAATCTAGGTGTCTTGATTTTAATTTTCATTTCATTGCATGTTGAGAAAAAAGATAGAGAACTGTGAAAAAATAAGTTTTTATTTATTCATCCAAATATGAAAAGGGATAAGAATCCACAATCTAAAGACTCTAATTTAAATTGAATGTAAATAAAGATGAACTAAAGATAACAACTACAATAATCCAGGATGATTTTATACTAACAAATTAAAAAAAATGATGAGATTTTTTGATTAACTACTGAAGGTTTATTCTTTGGATTTTTTTTCTTTTTCAAATAGGTGATATTGTTTCCTAAAGAATTTAATTCTTGGATTGTCTTTTTGATGCATTCACACTCAAGGTTTACTGATAATAATTTATCCATAACTCTCAACACATGATCCTCATATTCTTAGAGTTTTTCAGTCTTTATGACTTTACAATCATGATGTTGTGTTTCCTTATTATCTAAATGATACCATTCTATAGTATCATCCTTTAGAGTGTCCACATGATGTTAATTAGGATCTTATTTATTGAGGTAAAATTATCTGGATTCCAAAACCTCTTGAGAGATGAGAACACAATAGATGTGAGAATATAAGTGTTGGTAGCCATGCCCACCTGCACACAATCTATTAAGGAGTTGACAAAGAATTTCCACATTATCAAAAATTTTATCAGAAGAAGTCTCTACGATGATAGAATAATCTTGGATCCAATACTTTGTTATTTATAACCTAACATTCAATAACATCATTAGGATCTATAATTTTTTTACATCTTGATACGAATATATATTTTATAATTAGGTTCACTGTTGGAACACATGATTTATTAGGAAACACGGTTGTAGAGAGACAATTTTTCATTTATTTACAATTAACTAATGAAAGTATGTTGATGAGGGTGGAACCCATTGATGATGTTCTCAACACCATCGTAGTGTGAGAAATTTTAGTACCCCCAAAACAAAATTTTTTATAATACAATGTTTGTACTACTCCGAGCAGGAAGTTAAATTGAAAATAAAAATTCAAGGAAATATTTTGAATGTTTTGTGTTATGATTTTATGTATTGAAAAATGGTTTCAAAGTCATGGAAAGTGTGAGAATTAGGGAAATTAATGTTTTATTTTTCTTTCAGACCAGGTCCTCTTTTAAACCATCTGGACAATACTCTTCCCTTGATTTGGATTATTCCCATGATAGGTTAGTAAGAGCACAAATTTATGGATTTATTATTTTCATACTAGTATCCTCATGAATAATAAACAACCAAAATTGATGGAGGAAGGATGGATGTATCTCATTCTTAAAATAAATAATAAGTAAGAAAGTTGTTTTATAATGACATCCAAACTACTTCACAAACATATAAGTGGTGTAAGGATCACAAATGATCACTCTAACTATTTTATATTTCATAATACCGTAAAAAATTAGATGATATAAGAATATTATTCTATGGTGACCCCACCATTGTTTTTTACTGTTTCAGAAGGTATATTATTAGGAATATAATTATAGTCAAAGGGATTCCTCATGGTCACAACAACATCATTAAAATCTAGGGATATTGGGTGAAAAAATAAATATTTAGAAACTTTGTAAGAAAGGTAGAATGATAAATTATAGTGATATTTTGATATTCATAACATTGAAATTGTTTTACCATTTAGTCTTATAAAACATGGAATGGTCCACTAAGGCGATGTGGATACCTTCCATATTATATGTAACCCAGAACAAATTATTCTAATAGAGGGTGAGTATAACCTAGTTAATGGAATTTCCATGTGATAATGTATCTTCCATAATCAAATTGATAATACTTATACATAAATTAGCATCATAGTCTGGGGAAATATATCTATATAGAAACATGGTGAAAACCCCACTAGCCAAAAATACAAATTCAAATCTACCCATATTTTAAAACTAAATGTAGTGTATTGGCATTATTATAGATTATACTAGTATGATATTTATATATATATTGAGATTTTTGAGTAGTTTGGGTCATATATCACCCATAAATTGGTATTGGCCCCCTAGGACAAATGTTTTTCCATCCTGTCGTTGAATGCGATAATGGAACTGGTATGATGATATTTTCGTAATGAATTCTCCATCAATGCTAATTGGTCTCCTACAAGGGGAGAAGTCTATGCAATATCCTCCCATGTATTATATTTTGTAAAGAACTCATAACCCATCTCCCTAATTATCATGATTCCTCCAAATTAAAATATATCCTATATAATAATATAGACTTCACCAAGTGGAAAATGAAATGTGTTAGTGTTTGAACACAAATGTATAACAAGTTCAACTGAGTGTATCATTGGAATATACATCATAAATTAGAAAATCCATAATACTTGGTGTAAACTAATTAATTCTAATAACTTTGTAAATTCTATACAAGTTTGATGCACCTAGAAATCCTAGGACCATTCGTCAGAGAATTTACAATAGGACTGCATGTCCCACATCAAACTCTACCATCCATTCTAATTATCCCATGGAAGATTAAAATGGAAGGGTATTATGGAATGGTTAGTTGAAGAGGTGTATCATGGATATCATAGATATCTGAAGTACATAATTATTCATTAAAAATGATGAAGTTTTCTTAACATTAATATCGGATTATATAACCCATAGTAGAAATTTTCTCTTGAGAATATTTTGAGGAAATATCAAACCATGAAGAATGAAATATTTGACTAGCTATCAGAATTATAGTGTTATATTGTAACCCAAATATTTTATAGATGTAGTTTTTGAGAAAATGGATAGTTCCAAAATTTGGGTAGAAGAATATTCTTTAATATTACATCTTGATTAATAATATGGCATCGAGGTCCATACTCAACATTTCTAGTGATAACCATTTTCCTTAAAAAAATATTCATTGAATTAAAAAGATGATTTTACTAATAATACATTGTCCCAAAAAAATAAAAAAAATAAATAAATTTTCAAAATCCAATGAAAATGAGAACTTCATTGAATTTTGAAGGAGTGAAAACTTCCACATAATATAATGTGTGTTATATAAACCACATGGTTCCCATGATATGAAAGATATAAAAATGATTTGTGAAATTAGGGCCAACATTCATGATTTAATGAATTTTTCTGGGACCCTATGTATGTGAAACTATTTTGGTTTGAAAAGGAATAAACAAGTTGTTTCATAAAGGGTGACTTCTATGCAGAAGGAACTCGGGTAGTGAGCTTAAAGATAATAAATAAATTCATACTCTTTCTACATGAGAAATAAATCAACCTCACACCGTTTTATAGGATTGGTCCCTTCTCCATGTACATTGGTGCACTATAAGATTATATATGTGAGCCATTTTTATTCATTAAAATGAAATCCTTTTCATGCGAATCAGACCCCATTCCAATTGAGGGATTTTTTTTGGGCCCCCATATATGAAAAGAGTCTAAGAAAGGTATTTTTTTTTGAGATCTACAATGATATCAACCAAATAAAAATAAAAATATATTTGAAAAGGGACATGGAACTGCATAATAATAGACCCTTTCCCAAAGCAAAGTATGATGTTATGTTAAAAAAATCATTCACATAGTACCCCAACAAAAAAATTCATTCACATAGTGAGGCAAAATCTTTTAGTGCCCCCAAAATTATATTCATTTACAGCATGATGTGGTACCTCCACACCCCCCACAAATGAAATAATTTTTATGGATGAGGCCCTAATTTTTCACCTACTATATAGCATCAAACATGTAATGTGGCCAACTATTTTGGGAAAGAGGGTTTTCTTGCACCAATTATAAATACATATATATCCCCCAAAGAGAGGAGGTATAAATATAGAGATATAGATAGAAATTATATAAATAGTTAATAGGTAGAAGAATGATTGATAGGTAAATTTTTATTTTAATAACATTGAGAGTATGTCTCACTATAAACCATAGTTATCATGCTTATTGAAAAGAAAGAGTTAGCTCCCTATAAAAGAATATTTTATAAAAAGAACTTGACTATAAAGGATATATTTTTTTGAAATGGGAGACAAGACTCCTCATCCATAAATAATATTTTATTCTTCATTAATATCTACCTTCATTAATGATCACCCTTTGTGGTGGTGCCCTTTGCAATTCCCCTGATCTTGTATAGTGAGACTACTATATGAAATGGGGCATCCATAGGGTATTCATGTATTAAATATTAACACTCTCCCTCTATGACGTGTTTTCATTTATATTATCCCCTTCATGAATTATTTCAATGGTTCTTTCATTTGAAATCCAAAGCCCAAGGAAGAATGAACAAAGACCTCCATTGAGGCCACCAAACCTAAATGATCATGCTATTAAGAACCCGATTATATCCCCCCTTTCAACCATGAATTCCATTTTTAAACCCCCCTTATTTTCCTCTATAATTTATAGGGTCTTCATGGTGTTTGATATTATGAATCCTCTTGGTAGAATGGAACGAAATCCAAGAGACAGTCATGGTAACTTTCTCAGTTTAGGTAGAAAAACCCAATTCCCTCATACTACCAAAAAAATGAAAAAAAACCAGGAAACATAAACACATTCTTTTCTATGATAAATGGAATTTTATTCCCCTATATGGGGTTTAGAAACCTCAATAATCCAAAAATGGTAATCCCACCAATACTAATCCTCTAGTCTTTCTTCATAGCTACCTCTCCATAGCCTTTCCCTTTTCCATCAATAGATGAGGAACAAATTCTTCGAGGAATCCATCCTATAGTAATACCCTAAAATTTCTTATAGGATATCATATAACTCATACCATCTCTATCCCAACCCTCAACCATCAGTGTATGAGGAAGGAATTCCAACAGTGGGATTATAGTTCAGGTGTAAGTCCCATTCAAAACCAATTATGTAATGTAATAGATCATCTATCATTCATTATTTTTCACAATGATCATAACTCATGTTGGTTTAGGGTGTCATGTTGAATACATTACTCGAATAATTAGAATTTGATCCTTATGACCCCCTTAGGTGTAATCCCAAATAATATTGAACTAATGGGATTTGATTCCTATCCTAATGAGATATGTTGGTTAGGTTCTTGAGGTTCAAGAAAAACATATTCAACCCATCATCATAATTATTGGGAAATATTACTAATTATATCATGATCCCACCTAGAGGGATACATTTCTCACAAGTCCTTTCAACTATAAAGTAAAAATCAGGAGTAATCCTCATATCAATCTATGTTAGAAACCTTTCTCTCGGATGTCCATGCCACATGACATTAAAATGAATTGTTTGATCCTCATCACATGTCTATAAGAGGTATGAAGTGTACTATTAAGTGGAACATAACTACATAGTTTCCAATTACTTTCACCATGATACATAGGAATCCCCACCAGAGTATTGATCTGAACATAAAAATAAAAAAACCGCTCCCTAGATGACAATAAATTATAGACTTCCAAATTGCATGGATTTAAGGCTCAATTTATAGAATCCAGGTATCATGAAATAATAACAAAATAATATGGAGAAACCCTGATACATATATATTGTACCATTAATGAAGAATATATGATTTATATTGATTTTACAATTGATTTATGACCTCTTATACATATATATGAGACAATTGATGGAGAACCTGTAATACATACATATGTAACAACTAATGGAAAACCTATAATGAAAATATATGGTCTCATCCATATATGTTAATAAATTATTTGAAATATAAGGGTGACCAATACTATATTTGGATTTGGGAATGATTCATGAACAAGTCTTAATTCAATAAGAGCATCCAGAAGTTATTAATAATTCCCACAACAGGGTGTGATGAGCCTGACCTCTCATCTTCTCAACCAATGCAAGTACCCTAGGGTAATTAGAAAGACACCCTGATAACTAAATACCTTTGGAAGGCAGATTAATAGCTCATTATGAATATGTGAGCCATTGGATTTATCTATTTCCACGAATAAAACCCATCAGAAACGTTCCCATGTGTACACATAATTTTCCACATATGAATAACTGATAAAACTGAAATTGGTTTGAAATAATGATCATAAATGATATTATAAATAACTCATCCTCAAAATGTATTACTCATTATAAACACCGCATTATCTTTTAGTACAAGATAAATCACTATTGCTTCAATCTTGGTTTATTTAGGTTTTGTTCTTTCATAATCCTTAAATTAATCCCTTAACAAAATAAATACCTTATAATAGATTATAAATACAGTGCGATTATCCAAAGATTATCTCACAGGCGTTACAAAATAGGTGTGTAATTAAGTCTATTTGTTGTACACCAGGTGATGATAGGGTTAGTACACAATAATACCATAACAGGGAAATGACACTTAAGTATGTATCTTCTAGAGCCTCCATCCACTTCCAGAAAGAGATATCATTTCAAATAAAATCACATACTCAAAAAATTTCTAAATCTTTTTATCATATACTTAAGCTTATGCCCAGGGGTTTCACTAATGTCATTAATCAAAATCTTCAAAAGATTGTGCTCTGACACCAACTATAATAACCTAATCCTTAGACACACTTCTTTTCAAATTATTTCACATATATTTCAAGAAAATACAAACTATAGTATAGAGGTCTAGTGTATTTGGAAGACTATACACATATATACTTTATCATAAATTCGAAAAAAATCATCATCATTTAATATTATAAATTTTTCTATTAACTTACATAGATATTTTAAAACTAAATAAGATTCCCTATAGAAAATGAATAAGGAAAAGGGTGTCCTAGAAACACTATTAAGTGAACCAATAGGGAAATAAAGCATAACATAATAATAGGCATAATATGATATCATAAAGAAAATTATTTGCCTAAGGAAATGAAATCATAAGATAATGGAATCAAGGAATAAATGGAAAAAACATATGTAAAGACATCATAATAATAATTCAAGGGTCACTCTCAATACTATCATCATAATTTTGAAAAAGTCCCAAAATGGATTAGGTTCACTCCCCAGTCCATTATATAACGTATCATGTGATATAAATCTTTAACCCATGCATTGGATGGATATGTAATTCTGGTACCACACATTATATAATTAAATTCATATATATCTATTACACATGAGGAAAAAACTATAAATAAACGACAATAAAGATCAAACTTTTGAGAAAGAAGTGGGTTTCATAATCTTGATTCATGGAATAACCAATGGATAAATCATAAGGATTCTAAATAGAATAAGGAATTAAATCATTTCGAACTTTTATAATTTGAAAAGGGATATAGGTATTTAACATGTAGTTCTAATATAGAGTATTCATTCATATTATCTACGAGAAGAAAGACTAAAAACAAACCACCTGGTTGATTCTTTGTGAAATAAGTAACAGAAATTTTTAAATAATGAAAGAGATTAATGTTTTCTATAAAAACAAAATTGAAACAATAGGGTTTTATATAATTCTTTAGTTTTTTTATAATCTATTAATGGTTTTAAAACATTTTTTGGGGGATTATTATTGACACTAGAAAAAAATATGAATGTTCCCTTAAGTCTGAATTACTTCAATGTGGGAATTTCAAAGGGAATTAAAAATGTTTATAACCCGAGAAATCAAAAGTATGTTTAAATAGGTCTATATTAAAGGGAAATATACAAAGAAATATAATAAGGTAATTAGAATAATATTGTGTAAAATGGATAAAAATAAAGAGAATGTTTAACATACAATTAATGAGGATGGTACCGAAGATCCCACACCTCATGTACAAATTCACTGGGGACATTAAATTAAATTTATGAATAATTAATTTAAGTTAATTAGATACTTAATCAAGAAAATAAATTATATATATTTAATTTTATAAGGTCCATTTAAAATATTTTTTATTTTTTAAATATATTTTCTGGTTATATCAGTTTTATAGGGTTGATTGGTTAATTTATCCGTAAGACTTCTGGTTTGTTGACTGTGGTCAAGGTGTTATAAAATAAATTCATTATCCCTATAATTTTAGATCATTATTTACTTTATTATTATATCATAAAAATGCTTATAAAATTACAAAATATTATTATTCTAAAAAATTAATGGAATCACAATCATCATTTTTAAATACTATACTTTTTAAATTTCTCTATTTTATGTGTTAATGGATTATAAAACATTTCGTTTTACAGAGCCGATATTTTGTACATACGCATGAATGAAACATTAATTTTACTTGTATTTGGAGTGGGGTAGGAAATGAAATTACTACTATTTTAGAATAATAATTATGTTATAAATATCACATTATTTAATTAAATAACCCTTTTGAAACAACTATTTATGTCAGTGTGGAAAAATTTAACACATTGTTGATGGAGGCATTAGTCTGTGCATTAAGATGATGAGATTTTTTTCACATTGATTTTAGAGGTTGGTATAAAATTGATATTATATTATTATATTATAACTTCCATATAACAATATTAATTTTTTATCATGAATTTCTATATAGAGGGGACTTGAGGGGTGTAAAAGTATAAAAGGACCAGAAAATATGGGTTGAGAATATTACATCTCCCTTGGGTAATATATTACGGTACGGTATATTAGACTATTTATTATGAAAAGGTATCAAGGGAATGGGGATGGTGTTTAAGAGATAATATGGAATTTATTTTTTAAAAAAAATATTTGTAATGGGTGGAGAAATGGGGAGGGGTGCGCTATTTTTTTAGGTAAAGAGGGTTGTATTTTTGTAAAATTTATTTACTTTTAAATAATTTCAATCCAATATTTAACGGATATTGATAAAAAAAATTTCTAGTAATAGTGTGATTAAATATATAAGGTTGATCCTCTATCCACAATCCAACAAAATACATGTTCTTTCACTATGTCAATCCACCTTTTCCCTATTTTACCCTTATCGGGGTAACTCCATTTTCACTATCGGTAATTAATTTTTATGGAATAAATTGAAATTTTAATTCTCTAATAATTTGAAAATTATTAATTCAAATATGTAAATAATATAATACAATAATATTTTGGGTGCTATAGAAATTAATTTTAGTATTAATGAACATAATGTGTAGAAATTGTTTCTTAGAAAAACTCAATTTTATGTATAAAATTTATATACATGTTATGATTATCAATGTTTTATATTTTAAATAAATATATCAATTTATTATAAAACACATAAGTTTTATGTGTATTTAAAAACAACCCAAAAATGAATTGACCAAAAGAGTTCATAATTAAATGAATTAATAAAAACCTGTTTTTTATTTGAATTAAAAATAAACTTATTTATAAGGATAAAATTGTTTTTATAAATTAAAAATGTATATTAAAAAATAATAATATTTTTTACATAAAACATATTTAATTAATTAAATGGTTCTATATAATTATATTTATCTTATATATACTGATAAATTATTAAAATTCAACATTTTGGCAAAAAACTGAATTCTTTACTATTCATCTAAATATTAATTATTTTAGAAAAACACCTAATACTAATCACATGATAAATTTGATATGTTAAATTAAAAAATAATGTCAATTTTATCAAACTAAAACCTTAAAATTTATTAATTTTAATATGAAATCAAGATACAAAAATAAAGAAAAATACTCACATAGAAAATAACGATGTTTTAGAATTTTTGTGTCCTTACTTAATATTCACATAAATAAATAATTAAATTAGTGAAAATATATATTAATAATAAGTATATTAAAATATTTATTTTAATTTTATTAAATCATTCTTTAAGTAATAATATTTTAATACATAAAAATAAAATATTTTAATTAGATACTATATTTTTTTATTAATATTAATTATAAAATATATTATTTAAACATGTGAATAACAATAGATAAATATAATCTAAATATATGACACATGTATATCCAAAAATTGATTTTTTAAATACCATATTGCCAATGACCATACTCTTAATGTATAGGTTCAATTTCTTTACGATGGATTGATAAAAACATTCATTCTATTCTCACTTCTTATGTTGCACTTCCCATTTCCATAGTTTTCATTTTAGATCTCCCAACATGATTTCTCATTTCATGGTATTCGTTCTCATTGTAGGTTTTTTTATACTAACGATGATTCTTAGTGGTGACTATAGCGTAGGGGTTTTGTTAGTTTTAATAATAGTATTTTTTTAATTTATTTTCCCTTTTTAAATTTTTATTGTTTTAAAAGATGTAACCATATATGATTTCTAACAATAAATTTTATGTGATACATGGTTTCATATACCATCATTATAATGTTTAATTATAATTATTTAAAGAATCATTATCTATGTTTATATATTGTATAGATCAATCTCTAATCAAGTAATAAGTTTTTTGAAATAATAGAGAATATTATTTTTATAATTTTATGGGAAAACATTAATGGATTATAAAACTCAAGTTGTTACATATTATAATAATGATTCATACTATGAGACTAATAATTAGTGTAATTCTATTTAAATCACAAGTTATCTAAATAAAAAAATATATTATTATTTTTATTCATAGATAAGTGAGGTGGCATCATTATGATATGAGGGAACCTAGATAGAATAACTGAGGATTTTGGGAAGGATATTTTTGGGATGTCTTAGACTTTATGTTGGGTTTTAATTATAGATATTACAAGGGTGTTTATGTGGGGGTATTAAAGTTAAATATATTAAAAATTAAGGTAAGGTTTAATGGGAGTAATATTCTCTCCACCATGTTCATTTTTTTTTAAATTATAGTAATTTAGAAAGAGAAATCCTCTCCCAAATATCTTTTTCATTAGAAGAAGAACGAGAATTTTTTCTCTCCCCTTCAGTGAAATAAACTGATCATTGATGTCATTTAAGTTCTTTGAAGTGCTTTTGACCATAATGAGAAAGGTTCATTATAGTATAATTGAGCAGTGGATAATCTAAAATGATGCATGAATTATATTATTTTTATTTACTCACTATTCATTTTTCCATTTACTCATATTATAAAATGATTTTCTTAATTATAAACCTAAACAAAAATTTTATACGATAATAATAATATATTAGAATAAAAATAATATTAAATATATTGTTATTTTTCTCTCATGTTACACGTTATGAAAATGAATATATTTTTTCAAATACTATTATTGTGTGAATCTGAATATTTAAAGATTTAAAATGTTTTAATAATGATCATGGTTTTAAAGAATTTTGAATTTATTATTATTTTGGATTATTTTTCATATTTCATGATGAAATGTTTTTATACTTCAATAAATGTTTTCCCCAATCACATGGGTATTAATATTTTATTATTTAATTTTTCTATTTAAATAATTAAGGTGATGAAACCTCTATGTATATTAAAATTTTTATTTTGAAAAATTCATATTGTTTATTTTTAATAACGGATTGTTAATGGTGAAATTTATTATTATTATTATTTGTCAATGATAAAATTAAAACCTTGATAAATTAATGTTTCCCAATTTTAATCTTTCTATTATAGTTTCATTATGTTGAACATTATCAATTATTAATTTAATATTCTCACATTCATTAAAAATCCAAAAGTGAATCAATTCTTGGGTAGTTAGGTAATCCACCAATCCATAATAATTCCATTATCAATTTTACTTTTTTTCTTGTATATTAACAAGGTTTTGAATTTGTAGAAAATTGAGTAGACAGAGAAACTCAATTTCAGAACTAAAGAAGTGTAAGTGAGATGTGTTTCTTGTATAATTTCATGAAAAGTTGGATTGTAATGAACTGGTCAATAAAGGAAGGAAAAATATTCACTAAAAGCCTGTTATTGATGCTGAAATGGAAGTGAAATCAATTTAAATAGTATTTTATATATGGTGGTGAAAGCGATAGTAGTTTTTCATAGAGATAAATCAGTATTCCCATTGTTCTAGTGATTTTTCAGGTACACCTAATGTAGTCCATTATCACATGCCATGTATGTCCATAATTATGACCTATATGTTTTAATTATTTAAAATAATATTTATTCTTGAAAATATCATCAAATTACTTAGAATGAATAGGGCTATTTTTTATCAGGATTTTAAATATCACACACTATGTGACCATGGTGTTGGACACATTAACATTATTCTAATATATCTTATTTTACCATAAATTTTGATGCAAAAAACCACTCATTTTCATTTATAATGATTCTTATTAAAGTATGTAGACCAGTCTTAAAAATATTTTAAATATTTAAAAAAGTTTTTTTATTATGGTTGATGAAAATATTGAATGTATTACAACAATATTTTATATTTATATCCTCTATTTAAATTCTTAGGATATTTATTTTATCTTGGATATTTTACTTTTTCTATCAGACTTATGAAGTCTTGAAGTCATATTCCAATGTTAAACACTAGAACCTAAGTCTAATGGTAAAGGATTATATGTATAATAAAATATATATGTTGATGTCTTATAATCTGAATAAATAATTATGAAAATAGATAAGTCTTATAATAAAGTGTTTTGATTGAAAATAAGTCTTATTATGAAGACTTATGGTTAGAATAAATAATTATGGTAAGATGAATTATTATTATAAAGATAAAAAACTATATTCAAGTTTAATTATTTGGATCACACAAAAGTCATATGATTCTAAGTGAATTCCTATGATTGGATCAAGTCATACAATTAGGGGCATGTCGTACGATAAAATACAAAGTATTATGATTATAACTATGTAATATGATCATACTAAATTTTTACACTGAAATCTTACCTATTGAAAAGAAGACTTTTAAAATGAATAATTATTAAATAAAGGCCTATAAACCTAATGACTTACAAATGTTTGTATTTTTGTTATATATTATTACAGTTCCTATGGGCTTATTATTATTTTATTATTTTGGAAATAAGTCTAATAGTACATTATTTTAATTACAATTAGTGATGTACGTAGAAAAAAATAATGATTTTGTTAATGTATATAGTCTTATGAAATTGTGTAGTTCCAAGGAAGGGAATAGATTCTCTAAACAACTACATAAGTTTTTATATTTTAAGAGAAGAAACTCACATTAAAATGATAAATCATTAATGTGTGGTTATTATTTTATTTATTTTCAACTATTAATAATAAATAGTGAATATTAAATAAAATATAAGAGATATATTTAAATTTAAAAACCTATGGAAAGAAATAACACAATCATTGTCTCAATTTTTCAAGATATTTTCATTGTGCGACAAAAAATAATAAATGTTCTATCATTTCATGCATTCATAATTTATCTGCAATGAAATGATGTTATTTATAGATACTCTTAAGTATATTTTTTCTCTAACGAAGTTTGATATAATATATTTTTTGGCTTGAAAATGTGCACAAAAGATGTTATTTTCCCTATAATTTTCATTATTACTATATGAAAACAATTTTTATAATATGTTTTGATTGAAAGATATGGATATGTATATTAAATGGATACCTAAATTAATGATCATGATACATTTTTAACAAGTTGAAGTTTCATTCAATCAACTGTTGATGTCCCCAAGAAAGCAACATGATTAGTGAAAACCATTAATAATGAATATAGAGTGTTGGTAGAGTGTACTAGGTGATATTTCTGCCCAAATTAACTATAAATATTATGTTTCATTCTTCTTAAATTTTTTATTTATTTTATACTTCATATATTATTAATAAAAGTGGGTTATTGTTTAAGCAATTTTAAGTGGGTGAAAATTTTATAAACTCTATTCATCCCCCTTTTGAGTCATTATGCATATTTTATGGATAAAAACTGGCATCATATCAAATGAATTTATGAATTATAATATTTTACAATTGATGTGTGATGATTATTTAAATGGTTTATATAATTGATGATATTTTAGAAGTAATGTTTATGGAGAGAGATAACTATTTCATAAGATATAACTATAGTTGGTGGAAGGCTCAAATGATTATCTATTTATATAATTTTAGTCTGAAAGGGAATTTTAAATCATTCAAACCATAAAAAATTAATATAAGTGAATCAAAATTATGGTATGTTGATCAAAATGTAGAATATTATTTGAATTAAATATTCTATCAATTCTATTATCTTTGGTCTTATTCTAGATGAGTTCAATTAAGTCTTTTAATGTACTAACATAAATGAGATATGGTAAACCATAAATATAGAATATGAATGTATTTTTATTGTTAAGAAACTATGATACAATAAATTTGATCTTAAGTTTGATACCTTAAAAATGATAGATGGTGAAAGAATAACACAATTGAATAAAATACTATATAAAATTGCTAATGATGTTGCATCTTTGGAAACTATAGTTCCAGAATTAGATTAATTATTGAAAGTTCTCAGAGTTTTACCTTCTAAATAGAGTGTAATATCTACTTCAATAATTTAATCTATAACTATAAAGTACAAGAAAATAAAATACCCTATTGACACTATTACTGTGTATGAGACAAAGATGAAATCAGAAGTTGATGATCACGAGTTGTACAAGATGGAAAACACTTCATTGAAAGTTTCTACTTATATGGATGGAAGAAGGGAAAAGAAAAAATTATTTTGAAACTTATTTGATAAATAGAAATCATGTTTCTTAGACTATAATGGTGAACTCTCTCAATTTTTTTGGATGTACAAAAATTTTTATAATAAGAGATGAGGATTCTAGAAATACTTTAAAATGTACAATAATTATTATGTTAACTCAAAATAGGTACAGTGATATAAATGAAATAATATTAAGAATATTAAAAAATATTTACCTTATTTTAATGATAAAATTAAATATTAAAATATGTTCAAAATAATATCAATTTAAATGAGAAAGATAAAAAATCCCTGATAAAAATTGAGAGTCACTGGTTGAAAAGCGATCTACACTGACAGACCTATACCAATAGTTTTCTAAGACTGTTGGTATTGGTCCCTCTATAATAAAAGTAAACTATAACAATTGGTATAATAAGTTTTATTGAAGGTTATGCCAATAGTTTTTGAAAATATTTGGTATATATGTTTCAACTAAAAGTTATACCAACAGTTCCAATAAATTGTTTGTTTAAAGTAAAAAGATATACAAATGGTTATTTATTACCATTGGTATAGAATGAAAATTTTATGGTATACCAAAAGTTTTATTTAACTTTTGGTATAAATTATCTATTTCAATATGTTTTTAAAACCATTGGTATATAATTTCACCGAAAATTCCTACCATGGCCTCCCCCTCCCCAAATCCGACTCCTATCCACATTTAACACTATAAGTGTGTTATATTTTTCCCCCAACCATGGTGATCCATAATTGTTTTTTTCTTTTCATTATTTTCTTCTGAAATACAAAATTTGTGAGTTTCAAATATATCATATCTTCTACAAATAATAATTTTCCTTATTTATCCACCTATAAAAAGTGATTCAATATTTTTTATTGTAGTATTATTCCAGATTTATTAAATAAGGTTTATTACTCCCAACCATGGATTGTAATAATTAATTTGTTATTATTATTTTATTATAGTTATCCTTATAATGATTAGAGTTTTATTAGATATATGTAAATTTTTTTAGAATTTTAAATATTCTGTTTTTATTCCGGTGGAATTTATTTTACGTGGTTAATATTTGAATTATGTTGGGTCAACTATGTTTTGGTATGGTTCTAATTTTATGGTCAAATTTAATCTAATTTTGGAGAAGTTTGTTTTCTTATGTTCTATTGAAATAAGGGATATTAAATTATCTAGTGAAGGTGATGTTATTAATTTTTCTTTGTTTAGTATCCTTATTTCACTTATTTTATACTTAAAATAATTCTATCCTAATCCCCATATAGGACTTCTTTACTGATGGGTTTTTCATTAGAATTAATAGCATTCCGTTTTGGATATGTGGAACCTAATTACAATCTCTTGGGAAGTTTTTATAGTCATATTTTTTTATTTTCATCTTATCACTGATAAGTTTTGTTTGATAAAACCATTATTTCATACAATCATAATATTTTCCACTAGAATAATAAATTGATATGTTGAAAAAGAATGCACTATTGTGTCAAACTATACCACTTTCATGTGAAAATATACAATTGAGTTTTCCTTTTTAAATAATTTATTTTCTTATTAAAATTTAATATTTTTCTTCTAGAATAGAGACTGGATAATTAGTGATTATTTGATGACTCTTTATGGAGATCACTAACACTTTTGAGGAGGCTTTGTTATCATAAAATAAAAAAACTCTAGAAAACAAATTCAAGAAACCCATTAATATAATAGATCAATATCATGGATTTACACAAATAAAATTTTATATATATATAGTATTTTTTTTATATTATACATCTATATTGATTAGTGTGTGAGTTATAATTTTATATAAAGTGAACAGTTATCATTTCCATTAATATATTTTGGATTTAACGTGAATCATATTTCATTTTTTTATAACATGAGACATAATATTTTTCTTATAATGGATTGATGTTGGATGTATGAGGTTAATCAAAACTCAAGTGGTTTTAAAAAAAATTTGGATATAATTTTAGATTATTTATTTAAAAATGATTCAAATAGTGGACTTATACACTACCCATGTCATAATTCTATTGGAAGACCATGACATTGAATAACATATCTACCATATAACCAAATATGGTTTTCAAACAAATTTCTATGTCTTGTAACAAAATGGGGAGAAAAGGAAATCTCAAAAAAAAAATCATCTGAATGAGTGGATTGGATTAGAGAAGTTATTATATTACTGGTTTCTATTTATTCATCATCATCTTAAATAAAGGATACTAAACCATGAAGAATTAGATATGAAAACACATAATGCATTTAATGAAAATGATGATATATTTAGTGTGAAAAAATTGAATGATTCTTCCAGAACTCCAGTATATCAATAATGTGGTCAAATGAAAAAGTTGAAAATTTTAATCCAACTATTTCATGGAAAAACCATTTATGGGATTTCAAATATTTCAACTAATTATATTCTTATCTTTTTAAAGGACTTAATTCCATATGATTTATTTTTTCCCATGAACCATTATATGTAACTGAACATAGTTGATGAAATTTGATTTCAAAAAAAATCATGCTTTACTTAATTATAGTAGCTTATTATGAGAATAAATTTCTAAATGAAATGATTATATATAATTTGGTACATCCTAATGGATGTTAAATATTTAAGGGGAAACCATATCGTGTGCCATAAAATATAATATGGAACAATCTCTTAGTTCCTAAAATATATATTCTTTTAATGTATGATGAAATATCAATAAATATGTGATCAAATTATATTGAGAGAAAGGAGGATAACAATGAGTTTTTTCATCCTCCAGGTGGATTAGTATCATGGAAAATTAATTCTCAATATCCGGATTTTATAGCTAACATGCATAATTTGAGGTTAGGTCTATCATGTGGAAATTTTGATCCATTTGGGTGGATTCTTACTTCGCACAACACATGTCTAATTTGTTTAACCATTTATAACCTTCCTCCATGAATGTATATGAAAAACCCTTAACTTTCATGAGTATACTCATATATAGACCTTATAATCCTATAAATTATGTATATTTGTATATTAAACCTTTAATAAAAGAGGTAGATCGCCTTTATAATGTGTGAGTATGCCCATAAAATCATTATTAAAAATATAGATTTCAAAAACATGCTATGATTATATGGATGGTAAATGATTTTATCGCTTATGTAATTATGTCTAGATAGAGAATGAATGGAAAAAGTTAATGTATTTTTTGTATAAAGAATACATGATCTAAAAGGTCTAAATATCACCATAGTTTTATTTTTACGGGACAATGATGATTCTTTCCATTGGAATATCCATATAAGAATAATCATCAAAGGTTTTACAGTATCATGGAGTCTAAAAATATAGATCAAATTATGTTTAGAACCGATGTCCCTAATGAATCGAAACATGTTAGTTTTCTCTTCAGTATGGGTTATTTGAAATATAGAAAGAGGAAGAGTGTTTTCATTCAATACAATTACAATTGGAAGAATAAAAGTATATTCATTGAGTTATGTCACTGGTCAACCAATTTATTAAGTCCTTTATTAGAATTAATGGAAATTTAAAAATATTTATGCAAAATGTTTCCTTCAATACATATAAATAACAAAAAAAGGAAACAGAATATCTATGATCTTGACATGACATGGTGGATTGGGGTATTAAACTAGAATTGTAATCTATTTTCTTTAGTGAAAATAAATTGAAATTTTCATGTTCTTCTTAGGTGATGAAAGTTGTAGGAAAAATCAATTTTTGTAAGTACTATTGAATATCAATGTTCAAAATGGCTATTCAAGAATCATGTCAAAATGTTTAAATAGAAAAGTGTTGAAGGTGAAATATTTTAAGAATCATGATTTTCACTTCATTTTGGATGGTTTGATTGAAATATCAATCCATTAACTATTGTATAATAATTTAATGGTGGTAGTTATTCAGTTGGTACATTTTAATTGAGATCATTATGCTTCAAATTTTTCTATGTATTTATTGAAAAATATGCTGGAAGAGGCACCCTTAATTTTGAATGAGTTAGATAAAATGTTTCATCTCTCATTTTTCACTTGCATGTTGTATCTTACTATACATTTTTAAACTGAAATACATCTTGGAGAACCTATTGTTTTTGGTTATATGTATCTCAATGAATGAAATATGTATACATTTAAATACTATTTCCTGAATAGGAATCATCTTGAAGGTTCTATAGTGAAAGGATACTTGGATCTAGAATGTATGGATTTCTATTGAATTAATATATCTGATGTTACTACGAGATAAAAAAGACCAATGAGAAATGAATAAGTTCATTATGATAAAAATGAATAATTTTTTCCATCACATCCAAAAAAGGTAAAATTATTGGATCATATACATTGACTACATTAATATTTGTAGAGCGGAAGATGGAACATCACAAAGTCTTTTTTTACTATGATTTGTGTGATGACTACATCTACTATGTAAATTGAACATGTATATGTTATCTCTTATAATTACATTATTCAAATATGTTAAAATATTTCTTTTTTTATATAAGTATATTAAAATAATAATAAATTGAAATAATATTTTTATCTTTGAAAAGGAGAGAGACAATAAATGTAGATTTATTACAGCAATAAATTAATAATATTAAAATTTATTTATTTTTAATATTCATTTATATTTGAGGTATTGAGTTTTCCTTCTGACTCTATCTCCCAGGGAAAAAAGGGATTTATATTTTAGTTCTAAATCTATGGTTTTTTAATGAAAATCAATCATGATCTATAGGTAAAAATTAATTATCACTAAATGAGCAATGAACATGAAAACCAAACCTGATGAAGTTATGGTAGCTTCCATGATAAATTATTATGCTAGTGAATTAGATATTAATTATTTATTTGAAAATTGATTCTTATTATAGAGTCATTGAGAAAATATTGATACATGATTATTACTTTCATGATCGAGTAACTATGATGAAATTTATGTGTATTGATTAGATGACGAGACATGTCACATTTATTTATGATTATAGATTTAGAGTTATTTATATAACTAAAACTCTTAATGTTGATGAGATATATATATTGGAATCATTGAAGAATTGTTTTTTTTGTGAAAGATCATTTGTAGCATGAATTTGGTGTCGTTATTGAAGTAATCACGAGACATATTTTCTACGATTGTGGGGATAAAATTGAAACCATCACTGCCCCCATTAGCCCCAAAAAATTATTAATTATGATGACTCCAATAGTTGAATCAGCATATCATATTGTGAACCTGTGTTTATGGTGGGAAATATATAGAATCATTCATCTGTGTTCTCATTTCTTTTGGTTTATCTCAACTTGGGTTGTTTAGGTTTTCACAATTCAAATTGAATTACTACTGATTATAAATACTTTGTGTCCAACTTGAACTTGATGTGAGTTTTAAATATATACTATTTGTAGTTTTATTTGAGTTTCATTTTTCCAATATTGAATTAAACTATATTAGAACAAAAACTGAAACAATTCAATTAGAATAAAAAAATATGAATTGAACTGAAACATATATAACTAATTAGAAAAAAATGAAAACCAATGCGAAGATTTACCTAACCTAAAAAATGAAAAATCGTTCTAACATAAAATATGAACCAAATGAACTAACCCAAGAAAATAGTAAATTTACCTAATAAATTAACTAAAGTGAACCAAATGACCTAAATAGAACAGAATTTTATCAAATTGAAAATATAAGAAGGTAACTATAACATAACCATGATAAACATACTAATTTGAATGTGTTGATTTTTTATTGCACACATTTTATGTTTTGATATTATCCTCACTGAATATAATATAATTTTTTTGCCACTATGTACCCTTTATTTAGTTTAAAAATTTATATTCCTTTATTAAGTCATTTAGTGCCTTCTTTATTATTTGTATTACACATTATTTATAAATTTATAATTAAATGAATTTATTTTTTCAAAAAATAGAAATTAAAGACGTTGAAGAATTAGGAAGGAATAGGATTTCAGATAATAATTAACTCATGATATAGCTTGGAATTCCTCCTCTAGTGCATGGTGTTTCTATTTTATTTCAAATATAAATATCAATAACATATAACATCATGTGATTTTTTGGTTTTTAACTTTTAATCAAGATCCACCACCCCCGAGACAATTATTCTACAAGAAACCTAGTGGATGTAGTGCTTAGCTATACAATAAGGGGGGTACTAGAGATACTAGCACCACTCATCATACCTGATCACACCCTATATCTTAACCAGATATACCATATAGAAAACATTCTAATCCCACTGTATCATTAGATAAAGTTGAGATATTTGGGCCACCTATACATCACCACTATTTACATCTGATACTCCTCATCATTCTTTCCCTTATTAAATGATGGATATTTCTCCCTAGCTTATCTTACTTCCACTTCATTCTCCCCAAACATATACATTAATGCTCCTTCAAATTCTACTCAGACACATTCCAACCCCCAAGAGAAGGAATTGGACCCCACTACCATAAATATCATCAATACTTCAGAGTCTAGGGATCAAATGATTCCCATTGATCATCCATGACTATGTATGTTTATAGAAACATATTAAATATATATGAGCATAATTATTTTCAATATAAGATTTTTTTCATATAACATTTGTTTTTTTTCATTCACAACTGGATCTCCCACTATATGTCATGGGTGTACACACATGCATGAGGTGTGGAACCACAAAGAACATATATTTTTTGAATATAATTAGGATAAAAAATTGTTGGAAAAACATGTTGATAATGTATAAGTTTTATAGAGATTCATTCCAAATATTATGACATAATTCCGGTCAGACCCCTCATTTGGACGCCCCTTCAATATTAAATAAAGAAAAATTATTGGTAACAAATATGGTAAGAAAATTTCATATATTTAATATTATTTCATATATTTATATATATGAATTAATATTTTGGTACCATGTTCATTATAATTTTCTTGATGGTCTATCTATGAGGAATGAACAACTCATGGAATTATCTGTGTTGTGGAGAGAATATAAGTGTGTGTTGTATAGTGGATGTGTTTCTAGAGTTGGAATGGATTTATAGGCCATACCTATGAGGAATGAGTTTCCAACATCTCATTATTGTTAAATTATTTCTCATTAAAAGAGTATTGATTTTACGTTATTAATCAAATTTCAGGGTTTTGAATGAAAATTGCAATCATTTACATTAATTTTTTTTTGTATTATATGATATTATTTTTCCAAAGTTTAATAATGAAATAGAAAAATTATTCACTTAAATACCATCACACTTTAGGGTGGATTACAATGCTGAAACATGATAGAATGTAGGTGCAACACTCATTATAATTTTTCTCTTTAAAGAAATTATGGAAATAAAAATTATTCTATTTTTAAATTATAATAATTCATTATATTTTTTTTCATAAAAAATATATTTATATTCTAGTGAATTTATGAATATTACAATATATTTATGAAAACTAATAAATTATGTATTTTTTTTATGATTGGTTTTAAAATTTAGATTAATATTGTGTTTAGTTATTATAATAAAGATCAATTTCAGAGTAATTATTTACCTAGTGAGGTTAATGATAGTCTTAATTTATAATGACTTCATATGAATTCTTCATGTAATAAACCTTCAATTCATTAAATCATCATCACCCATTTTCTTCAACCTATTCTCATTTTCAATGAAAATCATTTCATTGAAATACATCAATTAATATAGCCCTTTACTATAACACATGTAGCCAATTTAATAATATTATCCTCCCATGAAAACATATTCCTAATAATTTTCATTAAAACTTCCAATATTTTATGTTTATGTGTGGAATATTTATTGTAAAAGTTGAGTAATCATTAAGAGATTATATAAATTTGAAGGTGGGTTTTTAATCCCTCTTGAATTGGATAATTCCATAGTTCATGTGATTGATTATTATTATCTAAATTATAATTTATTTATTTAGTAAATAAATATCATATCAATTTTATCATTCCTTTTAATGTTTTATTTGAAGAAGTAATGTTCAATCTGTTATTATCTTTCATTAGTTTATATATATTATCCATTATATATTTGAATTTTATTCTTTTCTCTCTTTCAATACAAGAAGTAATTTTTTTCTTCTCATTATCCCTTATTAGAATTTTCATGCCTTATATAAGATTCTTAACATCAAAATAATCTACAGTTTTCTCCAATATCAAATTCTTATGACCCTTATTTATATTAATGTAAGAATCACCAATAGTTACTATACTATTTTAACACATCTAACATATCATATATCACATTTACATTATGATTATTGCATCCAGTATCAGCATTATAATAAGATGAAGAAGTACTTGAGGTGGAAGAAAATTATAATATCTCAAGATATATAGATATATAACGTATATTGTGACAATGTTTCATTAATTTTAAAGATGAAATGAAAAAATCAGATGACTTTGACTTATTCCTCGAATTATGTCTTCTATTTCCACTCTGTATAGGACATGTTATCTTTATGTTTATAGATTTTATATATTTATATCATACATGTTCTCTTAATTAATTATTGTTCATAGAATCTCATTTGATATGTTTCTTATAATCTTCTTCTATAAAAATTATTTTCATCCAAACCATAAAAAAAATGATCTCTGATGATTTTTTACAGTATTTAGTGAAAAAGTATATACAGAAAAGATAAAATGAATATAATTAAAAAAATATATATTATTAGAGATCTATAGGGTTATATGTGATATTAATTTTAAGGATACTATTAAGATATTTTAAGATACATGAGGAGGTGAATTGATTATCAAATAATAATCGGAGTAATTTAAATAATTATGCAGAATATTATTAATCTTATGGTTAAAATATTAAGAAAGAAAATTTACATTGAGTGTCAATTATGTAAAAATAATTATAAAGAATGAGATATTATAATAAATATTCATTTTATTTGGATATAAATTATACCAGATATTCTAATCACACTTGGAAAACAATAGTACATATATCCACAATAGGAACACCCGTTATAAATGATATTGGGAATTATTTAAAATACGAACTTTTCACAAAATGAATCAGGTACTCAATATAACATTTGTACTAGTATAGACACAATATATATATATATATATATATATTCAATTTTATAAATCATTATTAGGTTATAAAAGGAGGATCCCAAAACCTAAACTATTTCCTTTGATTTTGAGGAAAAACCAACCTTTACTAAAGAAGTATTAAGAAGAAATGATCTATTTATTTTTAATATGGTTATAATTACCAAAAAATTAATTTTATTTGAGGTATAGCTAGTTTCTGAAACACATGATAAAAAAGTATACTGAAATAAATTATATTACAAGAAATTAAATTGAAATATTAGACCATTAACATCCCAAATTTTTTAATTGGTTTAGATACTTCAAAAACTATTCAATGTTGATTTTTTTATTCTAGTAATGTTCATAATGGGATAAGGATAATTTCATGGGATTTTGGGCAAGTTTGGAGCTTAGATATCACGAATTTGGAAATATAGATTGAGTCATTTGGTTTAGTGCACAATTAATACAACTTGTAGGAATCAGCCATGCAATTTTTTCCAATGCATTGAAGAGGGATACACACTTTATCAAAAAATTTAATCCTAGGCCACATGGTCATATGAGTGGTGCATGCCTCGTAACAGAGATATTTTTCATGGGATGAACACTATTAGACAAACCCTGCACCTAGATCACATGAAGGGTGTCTTGGGGTAGTGCTAGGCATATGATTTAGCCAACCATGGAACTAAACCAAGTGGAAATTAAAATTGGGGTGAAAATCCTTTTTTCAACTCCTTCTATTTCAACTCAACCCTCCTTTTCATCTTCTTCCACACACAACAACCCCGCTCCCCCATGCATGAAGCTCCTCCACCTTGGATCTACATAGGATTTAAAAAAACTATATCATTTAGAATTCATTTCCTTCAATTCCTGTTATATTGGATAGATAATTGTATGCTCTCCACTAATCATCCTTCATTCCATCATTTATCATGCTATCTTTTAAAATATTTTGGTTCTAGATAATATAAATTATTTTAAGGTATTTTTTCTCTTTTTTTCTCTCATCCTACCTCAATTCAATGAAAAATAACAAACAATGAATTTTATTCCAACCTAAGGTAGGTAGTGTAGTAATTTTTCCTTAATGATTTTATTTTTATAAGGGGAACCGTTGTGCCACACACTAGAACTTTTTGAATAGTCCCCCTAAACATTTAATTAATTAAATAAATTTATTTACCATGCTTTGTATACTCGAAGAGATTAATGAACAATGTTAGTGATAGACCACCTCAACACGAGACACCCATAAGGGTGCACCTCCACTAAATAAATAAGACGACTCATTGTTTGAGTTTAAAAAAAACACCAATTGAGGTGTGTTTATTTCCCCTTTCAATTATTATGATGCATTTATTATATGTCATAACATTCATTAGAGTTAAAACCTTATTCTTATGACAAGTCGAGGGAGATACAAGGTTCATAACCTAACGATGCCTTGGGTGAGATCATCATTCTTTATAATTATAATTTTGTAAATCAATCTCAATTTTCCTAGAGAGATATTTGGATTAATTTATAGGATACCTTTAATGGGATCATTGGGTGGATTTTTTACTTACCATTAAATGATACGTGGTTCCCTAGTGGATTACCATGAACATAGTCAATGGGATAATGTTAATATACTATGCATTGATTAATACATGGTCCCCTATATGGTATACCATGGATGGTCTCAGTGGGTTATGCCTTTAGACCATTGTGAGACTAATAATTGGGTTCCATTTATGGACTGTCTTAGATGGAATCTTACGGTGATGGATACACAGAGTACTTCTGGAGAGAAACCTGGGGTCCTCTTTGTTGATCGCTATGAATTGGATCATGATTCCTTTATACTATGAACTCATGATACATTCTCTAATTATAACTAAAGATTCTTTTTTATTGTGTTTAAGGATATATCCTCCATGTAAATGAAGATTCTTGGGTTCAGTCCATGTATAAACCTTTCTCTTCAATGACCCATTTATGTTTTCCACACATTTATGCATGCATACTTATATGGTATGTACACATATATATATATACATACACATATATATACATATCTATATCTAGACACACACACACACACACACATATATATATATATATAAAGATTCATATTATGCTGAGACATATTGATTTTGGTTCAGATACATTTGGATTAGGCAGAAGCAAGTTGTGTGGACCATGTATCCCATGAGTAACCTAGACCAACGAGGACTATTTAATTAATTGTTATTTTATTTTTCCTCATATTTAACTTCACACTTATCATTTTATTTTCACAGACTGGATAGTTTAAAGTATCATTAATTTCACACTACTCATTTTATTTTCATAGATTGGATAGTTTTAAACACTGTTAGTGGTGGACTAATGAGTATATATCACACCATGTTTAACCCACATGTGGTACCTGAATAGACTTCATGACGAAAGGTGTCGTCCAAGGGAAAGATCCATCTTCGGATGTTTGATTCCTAGTTATATGATGGAGTAAAAGATCATAGGACTGAGCCTATGCTCACGATAATAGAGGATGTAGCTTTAAAATGGATATTTTTGTCAATTTTTAAAATGTTGTATTTTAATGTACCCATGTATCATGTGTACTTATGTTTTTTTATATAATAATTACATGTTCATAAATTTTTTATCTGATATTGATTTAGATTCCACATGTCTATTATCTGGATTATTTATTATTCCACTATCTGTTATTTATTATTGCTTCCACCGCTTATTATTATTATTATTATTATTATTATTATTATTAACCTCTATAATACACTGTAATCAAGAGGGATGAGTCTCACTATGGACACATATTGGGTCCTCACTACTAGTTGAAAGCCTCTGAAATATGGGGAGGCATTCTTGATATCATGTGGCCAGCTGGTTTGGGTAACCACTTAGTGGATTCTGGGTAAGGATGCTATAATGTTGTATAAGAGGTTTATTTTTTCCTTTTACATTACTAATGGGGTATTAGATAGGAGACTATGAATATATATGAATTTGATAATGAGTTTGTGCTTGAATGTAGCTAACCCATGTATAGGGAAAACCTAAATTAACTAGGATGAGATATTTCTATTTTGTTTTGTGACTATTAAAGTTGTATTGTTGTTACTATTGGGTTATGCACATGTGTTTTGACATTATTATTATTTATGTTTTTTATATTATGTAATTATTTTTTCCATGGAAAGTTATTGAATGGTATTATCATATCATGATTCATTATATAAACATAAGGATTCATATTCCATGCATTATTCCATTCCATATTGGTATTACAATGTGCATTTTTTTATTTACATTTAATGTAGCAAGTGCCTTGATTATTATATATGTAAATGTGATAACGTTTCATATAGGGATAGAATAATTGTATTAAATAAAGTTTCTACATAAATATAAATGATGTATTCCTATATATACTACTGATGGTACCTTAATTAACCAATTGTACCATGATTGGGTCATGTACCACTAGTTCCATGGGTTAAATGTCAGGTGATTTTGATTAAATGAATTCTAATTTTAATTTATGAAGCATGTAATTGTATAAATTGGGAATAGTAATTCATTTAATCAAATAATTCACACAAACTATTAAATATTGATACTAGATGTAAGGGCCATGTCATAGTTAAATGATGTACTAATTGAAATTTATAAATAGTATATGCCTTTATAAACGGGAAATGGTGACACAATTAACAAGACTATGATATCTATATGAAAATAAATGAGTAAAAAATTAAATATATTTAATATTCTAAAATGAAACATTTATATCTAAATGGGGATTCCAATTTCAAAGTAAATGGGGTTTTCCTGTATAATATTCAATTGAAACTCCATATATCGGAACCCCTATGATGTTACATGAGTCCTTGACCCTATCCGGACCTTAGTAGTGGGAAGTAGGAAATGTCTCTTTTGATTTATATGACTTTTCTAATCACCTAGACATGGATATAGAAGAATATATATGGGTGTAACTTGTTTATAAGAGGTATTTGTACCTATGATTTCATGTTATCTTATTAATATTTGTTTCTAAATCTTACCTAAGGCATGGGATTGGAAATTGTAAAATTATTCTACCATGAAATCTTCAAGACATCCTCTATGAGGGTGTTGATGACCATGATTAAGAGGTGGTGGGCCCTAAGACACTAGTAATACCTCATGATGTTCCACTAGAGGAACCTGTTATTCTTCATCTATTGGGTTATAATTCTCAGTGTCAAGATATATTATTGTACTTTATTGAGTCTGTATAGGGATCTCTGTGACCTACCCTTACTATAGAAATGTTAACACATGAAGTTTACCTACAACATTTGACCACCTTCTAGAGGTATGGTGGTCCTCATATTATAAAATCATGTTTAGTGTTCATGTTTATGATATTTGATCATTTAGATATTCCAATAAAGTGGATGGTAAAATATCAAAATATATTCTTTGTGACTCTGATAAAAATTTACAGGATGTCATCTCTTGGGATGAAAATCATTAGGGTATGGTATATGATGACTTTATAGTAGCCTTATATGACAACTTATTCCCCTAAACATTGAGAGTAATACACACTAGAGAGTTTATACACAAATGGTAGGGTGATATTTCTATGATGGAGTATTCAAATTATTTCACCAATCTTTAAAATATTGTGCTGAAATTGACAAGTGATGAGTTAATGATTGCAACAACGTTTGAGGATGGGAATTATTACCCCATTTGATCTCATATGAATGTCTTTTAGTTGACCACCATTTTAGAGATAGTGAACTAGGTCCTTATTAATGATTAAAACCTAAGATATACTGGTATTTTGAGTTAGAGTGGTTTAGTTTTTATATAGGGAGGTGGTTTTTCTAGAGGGAGGAAATATTGCTTCAAGTCTTCTCATGGTGTCAGTTACACCTAGATAAAACACACAAAAAATTATATATTCTATCACCAATGTTGTTGGGAAGTATATAAGATTCCCTGATGTATAGGGAATCCAACTGAGTGATGATATTGTAGCAAGATTAATCACCACCAGCATTTATGATGAAATTTACCTCTCGTGCCTAGTGAAAAGGGATCTATACTGAAGCTAAATTCTAGTATAGGACCCATAGCCCTACATCTAGAAGGGAATGAGTATACAACCAGCTGATCAAGTGGAGGAGGTGGATGTTCCCAGTGTAGTTATACATCATAGGTTCACCACCAACAAAGAGAACCTTATCTGATTAGTCAGACTGCATATCAGGTCCATAGATCAATACAAATATATAATAGCATAGCTTACCCTAGAGAAGAATAGTATAATTCCTTCCATAGTTTGAGGTACTATTCTAGTACGCACTACTTTAGTCTCTACCTTAATTGATATTGGTGCATCAGTATCCTTTTTTTGAAGTAATTATAGAGATCATCGGGCTAGAAATATATTACTTTTGTGGTGTTATCACCCTAGATACTCCCATAAGAGAATGATTAGAGAGTATCCCCCAATGAAAGAATTTCACTCTTAAGTTGGTAAGATATATCTTCATTTGAGATATTTTTGTCATCAATATGATAGGCTTCAACATCATTATTGGGATAGAATAGTAAATTTCATCTCATGACCATGTTAAATTCTATCACTAGAGGGTGTCTTTTTCATCAACTAAAGGAATAACTTATGTTCTTAAGGTAGAATGGGTTTTCCATGATAGTTGAGAAGGACTGGAACATCATGATCTGGGAAGAGTGACAACCTAGATGGATCGTCATTTTATGAATGGCTAGGGAATGTGGTTTTTGAAATTCCCTCATATGGTGGATTGTTTCAGGGACAATTTCAACGATTAATTCTCTAGATTACCTCTGGTGAGAGAGGTGGAGTTCACAATTAATATAGATCTAGGAGTGTCACCAGTTTTAACAAGATGGCTCCTTCAATGTTACAGGAACAGAAAAAGTAGTTAGAAGACATAAAATATAAGTGTTAGAACAAATTGATTAAATACACATGGGGGGTGAATTAGGGTATAATAGATTAAAACAACCCCCTTCCAATCTTTTAACATTTAAAAAAATTCTTCTCTACCTTTCCCATAGATATGCATGAAAACAATAAAATAATGCATGATATTGAACAATTTTACATGGTTCACCGTCATTGGGTTACATACAAGAAGCTTACAAGGATAATGTTTAGATGTACCAAATACACTAAGTCTCACTTAAAAAATATGGTTCTATCTAGATCACTTATATGAATAGGATAAATTACCTTACAACGTTTTGAGTGGACTCATTACCCCTCCTAGTTTACATCCAATCACAATTTGAAAGCTCATCATTCTCTCAACTTAAGTGTGGTCACATCTACTTGAGAAGAATATACTATTGTTCTGAATAACCTCATAATTGTTTCACACATATATGAGTGTTCCATGAAGTGTTGTTTTCACCCATTAGATGAAATAAAATTTTATGCATACTATTAGTATGAAAATAATAATTTCCTGAGCTGTTTTAGTCCCTTCAATAACATCCTTTTAACTATCACAAATATTCTTGCATCCTCTATGAACTACCTTATACTACATGACATGAATGCTTCAAAGAAAACCATTTCATCATGAACCACCTCATCTTCATAGATGATTGATGCATTGTAAAACACTGGTTATTTATGGACAACCTCTGCTTTGGGGCTGATTGATGCCTTTTGAACCAAAGATTCTTCATTTTCCACCTATTCTTCACAATCCTGTTTTCTTCATGAGCTAAAAAAACCCACAAACACCTTTCACCAACTAATTACAAATTCACTAAATCTTTCTTCCCAAATTCATTTCCTTCACAAAATCCACCCTCGCGAACTATTTTAGACTTTACTAAATTCTATTAGTATTGAAGGTCGTATCTAATGGTATTCTCTCTCACTAATGATGTGTTTGTGTCCATTTATATAGGAAAACAAACCCTTCAAAACCCACTAATAAAAAATACCCAAAACATTGATGTGGTATAACCTTAACCATGAACCTTCTATACGGTCATCATAATTATTTATCCTTTGTAATGACCGATGTCATCCATAAATGAAAATCCTTTCAGAAGTCATAAATCACCACCTTTATCCATAAATGATTTTCCTACTTCATGGTTCTACAAACCACTTTTTTGTTCCACATAGAACATCTAAACTTCCATGCAGTTCATGAAACCCACGTTTCATAGTTCACAAGCTATGATATACAAAATCCATTGCAGAAAGAATTCCTTTTCCATAAATAAATCTCCTGATTTTGAGGCACAAAAAGTTAGAAAACACCTGGAAATGGTGTCACATTAAATATAAGCTTCAACAACACTAACTATTAAAAAAATTGGTTATCGGGCCTTATCAATAAACATAATCACCTAAAAACACCAAGATAACACCTTGAGGGATTTTTTCCCAAAAATATCTTCCTTATAGTTTCTTGAAAATTCTTCACATTTTTGGAACCATGTTAAAGATTATCTAATATTATACCAATAATATGTTCTTGCAATTGCAATAGATATCAATGGTTTACTCAACACACACTCTAATTCCACATGATTCATGTCTGGCTTGAGAAACAAGAGTCACATGAAGTGTTAATTAATGAATAAATTCATTCAAATATCAACCAAATAATTTCATCATGAGCCCCATATATCATGATATATAACTTTTTATTGATCACATTTAGAGTATTCTGATTGAAAACTC
Organism: Viscum album; assembly: GCA_963277665.1. Classification (NCBI taxonomy): domain Eukaryota; kingdom Viridiplantae; phylum Streptophyta; class Magnoliopsida; order Santalales; family Viscaceae; genus Viscum; species Viscum album. Next base: position 718,411,143 of record OY728125.1, on the reverse strand, counting down.
CCCTTGATTCACTGATCCCCCTATCAAGTTCTCCTCTATCTTGATTATGTCCTTTTCCACTTTTATAGAAACAATTTCTCCCCCTTTGTCATGGAACATGAAGCTCACATTATTGTTGTCTATAACATGGTAAATAACATATATCATCTTAGAAAAAAGCAAAAAATACCTCAGTTATAGGGAGTCTGACATCCACACTTTTTCAAGTGCAGGGTGTTGACTGAACTCCAAAATCTAGTCAATAACATTTAAATGGTTCTGTGGTTGTTTCCTTTTTCATAATGTCTACAACCTATAGTTCTGTAGCCACATAGATCAAATTCATAAGGAAATTCTACTCCTTATCATTGATAAAATGAAATATTAATTTAATGGGATTTTTCCTTGATTTATGAAATGGTTTTTCTTAATTTATATAGAACATGAATTATCATAATGGATTTTGATTGGAGACTTCACTTCTACTCCCATATCATTTAGTTGATTCTTCATCCTTAATAAATGTGTGCATGATTTAGTATCCTCTGTGTATTCATCTTCCACTATCCTTAATGAAATTTAATATTATTTATTTATTTTACAATAAATACACAATAGTCCAAGATAGAATACACAACCTAATGTTGATTTTCTATCATATGTTGGTTTGGACCAATTTGCATCTATATAGCCCTATAACCTTGCTGATATTTTTCATTATACAAAAAACCAAAACCCAACATACCCTTAATATATTGACGTGTTATTTTTAAATTCAATAAATTACATTTCCTAGTTATTTATTTCATATATTAATACTTAGCATATGGAAAAAACAATATTAGGTCTTGTTGTTGTCAAGTACAATAGACTTTAAATTATTTTCTAGAATTCTGTCACATTAACCGCACTTCCTTCATCATCCCATGATAGTTTCATCTGGGTAGCCGCCAGAGTTTCTATCTCTTTGTAATTATACATTGAAAATATTATCATAACTTCCTCATAATATTTGGATTGTGAAATAAATGATTCATTCCTTCATTGCTTCACTAGAAAACCAAGGAAAAATGTAAATTCACCAATTATTAACATTTAAAAATCACATTTCATTAATTTTTCCAACACTTTTTACTAAGATTCATATGATACTCCAAATATTATGTCGTTGACATAAAATATCACCATCATCCTTTGATTATAATCATTTTTGACACATATTTTGTAATAAACTCCACGACACTGAAAACTAAGATTCATCAAAAACTAATGGAGCATGGAATTCCATGATCTCAGGGATTCCATGAATCTATATAGTGTCTTTATCATCTGAAAACTATATTCTCATCTTCAGGAATGTGAAAACCATATATTTGTTTAATATAAACTTGTTCTTCTAGAAACCCATTCATCTAAACATGTATCTAGAAAATGATTACCCTTATTGGTACTACTATGTCCATGATTATTCTGATTATCTCTAGCCTTGAAACTGGTGAAAATGTTTCATTAACATAAATACTCTCTATCTAGGAGTAATATTTTCCCACTATTCATGATTTATTTTGAATCATTAAACCATCTTCATTCATATTTTTGTAAAATACCCATTTATTGATGATGAAATTCTTATCTGTTGGTCTCAAAAAAATATCCCATGTCTGATTCATCTCAATTTTGTGAATCTATTCATTTATATCCTGAACCCATTTTTCATTTCAAGCATCTTCCTAAAAATTAAGGTTATACCTATTATAAGAAATGTAATTTTTGTAGATTCTTCATCCTCTTTATCTACACTGGTACTGTCTGATCACCGATTATGTTCTTTCTATCAATTTTACCTTGAATCATAGATTTTCATGAAAATATAGATTTTAAATCCTCATACTCATCATCAGTATCTTATACTAAATCAATATTTTCCACTTTAACTCCCCCAGAGGTTCTTACCTCCTCATTTATTTCATCAGGGAACTGTTCACTGTGTTGTTTAATATTCTGTTCATTATCAACTATAGTAATGTTATTTCTTTCAACAACATTTCAAGACTCTTGTTGAAATATTTATATTCTTTTCTTTTTATTTAATACCTAAGAAATATCCCCTCATCATTATGTGATTATAATTTATTATATTTATTATTATTGAGAATTAAAAATTTACTTCCAATGATTTGAATACATTTCAATGTTGGTTTCTTACCATACCAAATATCATATTGAGTATTTTCTTCTTTTAGAAATAACAAACCCCAGTTGGATATATAGATCAATTTCAAGACTGATTCCTTCCATAATTTTTCTAGTTGGTCCTTTTCAATAAGCATTCTTCAATATATGTTATTAAAGATCTTTTTTCTCCCCACTATAACTCCATTTATTGTGGATTTATCACTAATGAAACATGATGCCTTATCTCTTATTTCCCAAGGTAATATTTCAGATGACTATTTGTGAATTCTATTCCATTATCTGTATGAAACCTTAGAATATTGTGTCCAATAATAATGTATGATTCACTCTATTATTTTTTAAGAAATTGAACACCTCATAAATGTGAAAAATAAAAAATATATATACCATCCTGCTAAATTCATCAGTGAAAATAATGTAATACCTCTTCCCATTATTGGATCTTGGTGAGATATCTCTATATTCATATATATACACTAGTTTAATACCTCATTTTTACATTTATTCTTTTTTAATTTTATATATTTATGATAATCGTATCTTATTGATATGAATTTCATGTATGAGTATGATCACATGAGTGCTTAGGGAGATCTTGATAAATATCACATCTGACCAGATATTTCCGATATGGTTGGAATATATGTATAAGTCATTTATTCCACAATCTGTTAACTTCCTTTATGGATAAAAAGAACATATATTCTTCTCTTATTACATGGTATAAATTCCCGTTCATTATTTTTTCATATATAACAACTAAACCATATATTCCTTTGATGATACACATCTTCTTAGTAAATCTTATATCATTCCTTGTGTCATATAGTTGACTGACTCTAATAATGTTGTGACTAAGACTTTCAACAACTAAGACATCGACACATATCATTTCTTTTTCCCCCAAATTTGGGATTTCTATATCCAACAATCTTTAGGACTTCATGATTTACAAATTTTAAAAAACCTTCCTTATAACATTTTATTCATGTAACAAGATCTTTATTAACTATCATATTGGATATCCATCTACTATCAAGGATCCGTACCCCAGAACAATCTAACGATTTAAGGTCAATATCTGCAACGACTTCCTTCCTAGATCATTTTCTTTTTATCTATATTTTTTTCTTCATGCTCAGTAGGAATTGATAACATTAATCTTCCTTGGATTATGAAGAACCCACATAATCTTAAAGAGATAAAAATTGATTTTGTTTTTTTAGATCATTTGATGACACATTGAGTAGTATCTTATGAAAACATTTAGTCAGCTTCGGTACAGTCTTATGCTTTACTGTTGAGCAATATCATGCAATGTTTCCAAATACTCCACACCTAAAATAGTGACCATAAAATAACATCATGGATTGTTTTGATCTATATTTTTACTTTTTTTTCTTATTACATTCAATACCTCTTGGATATGTAACATACATTTTTTGAGTGTCCCATCTTTCCACAACAATAACATATAGTGCAGGGTGCATTCAATTGTGTCACCACCGCACTACTAGTTTTCCCTCAGGATCTCTGAATCTTCTAGTTTTGATGCGTATCTAAATAAATCATTAATCTTAGAGAGGGAACGTTTGGTATGACTTAAAACATTGGTAATTTCTTTTTTCTATTAATCCCCACACAAACAATAACACTAAAAACTATTATTTTCTTATTATGGAATTTTTTGTCTATTTTACAGGAGCATTGAACTATAATTTTACATTTTATACTACATTTACGATTTAATTTTCAAGAGTCAATAGTTTCTTCTAATATTTCACTTTACTTTATTGTCTAACAACTTCGTCCTCATTATTTTGAATGATTTTTTCTTGATCTTAAGTTGTATTATTTAGACCATTGATAGGTCTTTTCTATTCCTCAACCTTGAGCTTTTACTCACCATTCATATATGAGTTCTATTGAATTAAAGACTTAATATTTTCACTTTCATATATCTTCTCAGAGTTCTCTAATTTCTATTCCTACATAAAAAGTTTTTCATCATGAATTACCATGATGGATTAATTTATTTTTTCTCTCCCAATTTATATCTCTTCAAGAGAAGATTCTAGTTCAATATAAAGGTAAGCTCTTCCTTCAAATAATATTTCTTCATTATCACATTCCTACCTTATTTATAAATTTTTAAAAACTTCCACCATAGATTTTTCATCATGATACTTGCATTCCTCTAAATCATCTACCTCAAATTCTTCTGAACTGTCATATACTTTTCAAAGAAAAATATTATTTTTGAAGAAAATTTTAATAAAACATTTCTTACCTTTAATGTAGGATGAATAATTATTCATAATAATTTATTATTCATCCTAATCACCAAATTTAAACTTTTTAGGTCACTTCACTATAAGATGTCAAACCAGTCCACACCAAAAGCATTCAAGAAGAAGTTTTCCTTTGAAATTTCCTTTCCCTCTTTGTAAATTTGATCATTGGAATGAAATTAATTCATCTATATCTTCTTATTAAATTCCATATTAAATAGTAACCTTATTCATGGACTTGAATTATACTTCATTAGAAAAACGTTTTTCCACAGACTCATTGTCATCATTTTTCATCTCGCATGCCACAAGAGTACTGTACAAGCTATCTAATGTCAGATCATTTGGATCATTATCTTCCAATACAGAAACTTTTAGACTGAACTGATGTGGTATTATACTCATTATGTTAATGAAAATATCTACATCTTAAATATTATTTCTTAGACCATGCATGTATTCCACAAAAATATTCACCTGTCCAAAGAATAAGTCAATAGACTCATTCGGGTGAATTCTTAGATCCTCATAATTTTTCCATAGAATTTTAAGATGTTATTCTCTGAATTTTGAGTTTCCCTCTTAAATATTTAGAATATTTTCCCACATATCACCTGATTATTTAAATTATTTCACCTGCATATAAATTCCATTAAGTTGGGATCCCTATAAATCATTAATTAATTTTGTGTCATCATCAAATTACCTTCAACAAGCTTATAATAAATCACAATTATTGATATTGGCTAATATTCCATGCATCACTACTATAAAGACATCCATTACTGAAGACAATAAATAGTTATACAATCGATTATACTATAATTGAAAAAAAATCATCAAATATTGTATTGAATTTGTGATTAACAACCTTTTTTGAAACCCTTGAGAGAGAAACACTGATATTGACCTTTACCCCTAATACCAATAGTTATCCCAACAAAAGATAAATACCATGAGAGGGTTGTTGAATCTGGGTTTGAAAATTTTAAACAACTTCACCTGTCAGATATTATTTTTTTGTTAAAAAAACTATTATTCTCTCTTATTACTGTAGAAATATATGAAAAAAATGAAAGATGCACAATACATATAAATATTACATGGTTAACCCTCACCAGGCTACGTTATAAATGTATACAATGAAAATGTTGCAATGTACCAAATACACTAAGCTCACTATCAAAATAATGTTTGGGATATATCAATTTTATGCCCAAGATCACCACCCTTACAATGTTCTGAGTGGACTCACTATCCCTCCTGGTTTACAACCGATCATAATTTGAAATCTCACTACACTATCAACTTATGTGTGCTCACTACTAACCTAAAATAATATCCTGTTTTTTTGAATCACCTTATAATTTTTTCGCACATATATGAGTGTTCTATAAAGAACTATTTTCAACTGGTATAAGAAATCAACTTTTTCATGTACTGTAAGTTTATGGAAATTTCATTCATGAACTAGTTAAACCACTTCATAAACTTCCTTTCACCCACTGTGGACTGTATTGCATTCTCCATGAACTACCTTCGACTACATGGAGTGATTTCTTTACTAAAAACCTATTTTTCATGGACCTCCTCTGTTTCATGGATGGATGATGTTTCATGAACCCCTGGTGCTTCGCGGATGGCCTCTTCTTTGTGTATGGATGATACATCACCAAAAACAAATGACTCATGAGGAAAATATACATCATGGAAACTATTATTTTTTGATGTATAGACCCTCAGAAACCCCTTCCATGAACTAATTAGTCCTTTGAAAAATCTTACATCATGAAAATATTATCCTTCAAGGAATCCTCTGTCACAAACTACTTCAGACATTCCTGAATTCTTCCTGCACCAATGATCTTATTTAATTAAATTATATCTCCATAATGTTATAATATGTATCCTTTGCATAGAAAAATAAATCCCACAATATCCACCAATCAAAAATAACCAAAACGCTGATGCGGTACAACCTTCACCATGAAATCTCTATGTAGTCCACATAACAACTTTATCCTTTGCCAAAACCTATGTCATATAAGAATGGAAATAATTTTTTTAACCATAAATAACCATCTATAGACACAAAATAGGAGCCTCCTTTATGGTTCCAAAACTTTTTTTATAGTCCTCATACCGTAAATGCACTTATATGCAGTCTGTGAACTCTATAATTCTTATTCTAGGAACTGCGGTCTGCAAACTCTTTTATGGAAAACATAAAATGTTATAAATCAAACTACCAATTTGAGGCAGATTTTTTTTGAAAACACTGGGAAAAAACGCCACCTTAAACATATTATTCAGAAACAACAACTATACTGAAACACTATTGTATGACATTATCAATAGACATAACCACCCCCAAAACATCAAGATGGAACCTTGAGGAATTGTTTCCCAACAATAAGAGTTTTTTATGAACCAATATATCTCTATGGGGTTTACCTATTCTTTTCTTTATAATGGTGGAATGTAAAATTGGGTTTCCCATGGATTAGGGATGGTTAAACATTCTTACGATAAAGAACCAGTATGCAAAACCCAGTATAAATGACCTATTAAAACATCTCTAAGGAGTGATGATTTTATATATGATCTATTTGAGTTTGTGCTACCATCATTTGAATGTGAGATCATCACACATACAACATATGGTGTTCCATAGTAGATATGTCTTGTAGGAATATCTAGTTATGCTTTTCATCCTTAGGAACAGATCAAAAAATTTCATGGATATAATGAATTAGGTTTTTTACCCTTACCTAGATTAATTAATGGTAGTCTTCATGGATGATATCGTATTCTTTGACCATACTAAATAAAAAAATTATAAATATATAGGGTTCATTCTAGATACACCGAGGGAGAAGAAACTAGATGATAATCCCTCCAAATGGAACTTTTGGATCGATAAGATTCACTTATTGGGTCATAACATCATAGAGGGTGGAGTGTCCATTGACCTAGAGAAGGTGGGAACCGTAATTTCTTGGGAGAATCCCAAGAATTTATTTGAAAAAAATAGTTTCTTGGGGATATATGAAAATTATAGGCACTTTATTTAGGAATTTTTACCCATATTAGTTCCTCTCAAGGTCTTGAAGAAAATGGTTGTTAGTTTTTGTAGCTAGACACAGGCGAGGTAGCATTTTAAAAGAAGAAAGGGAGAATGACTTCAACATCAATCCCGATTCTTCCAATGATGAGAAGAACATATATATTTTATTTTGATGTGTCAGGAATCAGAATTAGAGATGTTTTGAGACAAGGGTTATCAAGTTCTGGCATACATGTCCCTCTAACTAAATCCTCGTGATTGGAATTACCGTATGAAAGAACTCAAGTTGGGATTCATCATTCATGATTTACACTATTGAAAGACTTATCTTTTACATGAGTGGTGCATTGTTTACACATATTAAAAATGTCACTAATACATTTCCAACTAGTGTGAATTGAATCTATGGTAGCACAAGTGGGTGGAATACCTACATTAATTTGATTTTGATCTCTCTTAGACACTCGTAGAGAAAAATATAGTGGATGAATCCATGATATAGACAACTCAGACATATGACATCCAAGATGCTAGTAGAGAGTGGTAGTAGATGACCCTATTTTCTATGATTCATCATATTGTTTAGGAATATCTTGGGTAACCTATTTTTTAATCATTTTTAGTTACAAGATCCCTTCCTGAATAGGTAAGGATGAGAAAAATTGTAGATCCCCAAGGCCTAGTCTTAAGGGAACATGTCTCCGAAGAGGACCCACCACCGGTTAGGTTTATCAATGAGGATGAGATTTTGTACATCCATGGACGTATTTGGGTTCCATAAAACATGTGGGAAGAGTTTAAATTGGAATATAATTACTCTTTTGGGTTTTACACCTTGGAATTACAAATATGTACTGATATATACATCACCAATATTGGTGGCTGGGTATAAATGAGTTATATTATAGGGTTTTTCAAATGGTGTTTCCCCTGTCAGTAGGTGAAGCATGAGAACCAATGACCTCAAATAATTTTATAGCCACTGTCTATTCTTGAGTGGAAATGTGATGAGATTACAATATATTTGTGATGGGATTTTTGATACCCCTCCTGAAATTAATAAAATATGGGAGATAATTGAAAAGAAGAAAATGTTTTCACACTTACTCCCTATATGAGATACTTTCTCTACTAACAAGCTCATGATTATTTATATTTAATATATTTTTCACCTTCATGGTGTTACCCATTATATCATGTAACATAGAGACACTTGGTTAACGTTATGTTTCTTGAAAGGGTTGCATAAAGCCCTGGGTTCATAGGGGAATCTAAGTACAACATATCACCCTTAGACCAAAATGTAATCCAAGTATATGATATAGGTGTTAGAGGACATGTTATGAGAATGAGTCTATTATTTTCGAGGTTGTTATGAGAAAAACAACCTATTATTGAGTTTTCCTATAATAATAGATTTCAGGAAACTATTCAAATGGATCAATATGAGGACCTATATGGTAGGATGTCCCGTTAATCCCTATGCTATTTAGAGGTGGGTGAGGCAGCACTACTTGGACCTTATCATGTCCAGGAGACTTTAGAGTAGTTACAACTGATTTAGAAGTGTATGACTATGACACACTATAGGAATAAGTCTTATGCTGATATTCATCACTAACCTCTAGATTTAAGGTGGGACATTGTGTATTTCATTGAGGTTATCCAAGACTAGATCATAGAAGAATTCATAGGTTGGGAAAGATATATCCTTGTTACCTTAGAACTTTTGAGATTGTGGATAGAGTCGGGATGGTATACTATCCATTTTATTTAACTAAAAGGTATTGGGATATGCATGAAATATTCCATGTATCATAGATTCACCATTATTACTCCAACCCATCACATTCATTTGATACTGAAGATATATATATTGAAGATGAAGAATCTTTTTAGGAGCATCTGATATGTATAATTGATCATAGATTTAAGGATATTCAAGGTAGGTCTGTTCATCATGCATAGGTCATATGAAATAAAAAACATGTGTGTGAAGAGACTAGGGAGAGGGAGGCTGGATGATGTGCATAGTGGCAATAAATTTTTGTAGATGATGTTTTAACACCCATTGAAGGGGAACATGAGGATGAATTGTTTTAAGAAGGGGAGTTTGTAATGTTTTGAAGTTTTGGAGAGGTTTGAATACCTCAAATACTATTAAAAGCCTATTATTTTATTTTAGTTCTATGCCAAAGTGGAAAAGGATTGGTTCTGGGCAATGTTCCGAGGACGAAGCTGTAGACTTTGGAAAGATAGGTTGAGGCACACAGTTAGTGCATAGTTAATGATAACTATTCATGTCAATAGTGCTGGATTCTCTAGTGCACTACATGAGGTTAAACAGTTCATTCTAACCATGTAGACTAGGCCTCATGGCTGTGCGACTATTAAAGGTCCCATAATAGTGGTGATTCTTAAATTTTACATAAGGGTAGAACAACTATACACCCACTATACCAAATTCATTATTTATTAGTGGTTCTTAAACCACCACAAAAGAAATAAATAACCATTATTGATAGATTCTGAAAAACCACTACCAAATGTTTTTTTTAAAAATCAACTTCCACCACACCCATAATTTCTCCCACCCAAATCCCTAATCATGAACCATCACTATTGACCCCCTTATCCCCTGATCCATCACTGTTGTCACCACTTCTACCCCTTCTCCTCCGAGCATGACCCCTTTCCACCAACCCCAATCTACATCAATCCAAAGACCTCATGACAACCCCACAATTTCTCCTCAAACTCCCTGATCTCGAGACCTCACATCTGGACCTCATCTCCCCAAACCCTCTTTTTCAACACTTCCCCCTCACCACCCCACCACTTCTAGCCCTCATCACCACCTCTTATGCCGAAAATAGATCCATATTTCTCCTATCACCCTCTCACTCTATGTTCCCATCCCATAGGTCCCTATATATGTTTATGGTTTCAATTTTTTGGGCATGTGATCACCTCTCAAGACCCAACTCTATACATATTTATGGGTTTTACATCATCTGAATGGTTCCAGGTAGGTGATTCCATGATTTCACTTTTATTTAGAATACCTCAAATGCCTGATTTTTATAAATTGGTTAAAAAAAATAATCAATTTAATGAGTTTAATGAATTTAAATATATTTATTGAAAAAAATTATTAAGAAATTATAGTTTATTCCTAAGTGGGGTTTTGTATATTTTTCCCTATTATGTGTCTGAACCAAAAAAATAACAATATTTTTTCCTATAAAATGTTTATGGTGGATTTTTTGTGGAAGTAGACCATTTTTTACCATTTGAAATTATTTATCTGATTATATTTATTGATATATATGTTTAATAGGATACTTTTGTTGGGTTTTTCTTTATTTGAGTTATTTTATTGAGCTAACTTATTTTAACCTGGTGTTCTTATTTAGTGATAGATGTGTGAGTGTTTCATGTTGTGTTTGGTGTTATACACATATGTAAATGTGTGTATATATTTATATGTGACTATATAAATATTCACTTGATAATGTATGAATATATGAATTTATATATATATATATATATAAGAATATCTGTATGATGATAATGTAACGTCCTAGTTCTAGAAGCCACCCAGAGGTGCCCCGTACCCAATTGGTCACATGGCCTCAAGCGCATTTCCCAAAATGCTAGAGGCTGCCGAATAGTGGAGAGGGCCTTGAGTGTGATAGTGGGGAAACTATGCCCTCCTTGGCAGAGTACACAACAGAAGAAAAATAAACATCCAAAAGCGTAAGAAGTAATAACCAACAATATAATAGCGGAAGACTAAATCAACAATTGGAGCACATATGTATGTATGAAATGATGCATGATACATAACTAGGAAAGAATACAAACAAGTCACAATGGTAGAAAAGAGTACAGTACTAAAAAAGTACAAAAGAAAAGTAAACACCTCCTCAGCATTGCAATCCAAATCCTGGTCCCATGCTCTCCTGATCCAATAAATCAAGCTCCAGAAGTCGAAGGGTGATTGCCCTTGTCTATACCTGCAACAACATAGTCTCCTTGGGCCCAAAATAATGGCCCAAACAGTTTGTGAGAAAAAATCCCAGTAGGCATTCACCCAAAGATCTGTGCCTAACAGCCAGTGAGTATATGGGAGGTAAAATTACAATAAGCAGTAAACAGCAACAACAAGAAGTATGCAGTAAACAGTAAGCAGTAAAACATGATGATACATAGCAGAAATTAATCCACACCAAATCAACAACAGTGAAACAAATAGCTAATAATCCAGAAACCCTCTAGGAAGTAATCTCACCCATCCCCTCTGGTCCTATCCAAGAAGTACCACAACCCTCTAGGTAGTGCACTCATCCTAAACCCTCTGGCTTGGTCATACGAATTTATGAGACTCTCTAGGGAAGCTCACTCGGTCAATTCCCTTTATAGTCTAGGGTAGTCAAGGACACTCTTGAAGAAGATCACGCGGTCTAACCCTCTTAGCCCCAAGGTCTAGAGACTCTCTGAGGAAGCTCTCTCGGTCAATTCCTCCTATAGCCTCAGGTATACCACATACTCTCGGAGGAAGCTCACTCGGTAAATTCCTCCTCTAGCCTGGGAAGGTTCTTAAAGATATTAAAACAAGGTAAGACTCTCTGAGGAAGCTCACTTGGTCTACCCTCCTGTAGCCTATAAAATCCAAGACTCTTTGGGAGCTCACTCATTCCATCCCCTCTGTAGTCGGTAATATCTAAGACTCTATGGGAAGCTCACTCGGTCTATCCCTTATAGTATATAGCACCAGGTTCTCTCATCCCCGTGTCAGTCAGTGCATAATAATGCTATAAGGACAAATTACACCTATAGAGCTACTTGGCTAACCAAAGTACAGCTATAGAGCTACTTAGCTAAACAGTCTACAAGGAAACAAGCATGTCATGAGTTTTACTTCAACCTATAACTGTGAGGCATGAAAATAGGTGTAGAATCCAAAGGAAAATGAGACCCAAAGGTCGTAAACAGAAAAAATCAAAGGAAAAAACACCCAAGCACAACAAATTATCCTTTACCATGGGAAAAGTTATGTCAACCCTGCTTTTATTACAAACTTAAACGTGATTTATTACAAAAACTATTCACATGATACAACATGGAAGATCGAGAGGTCTAGTGTCTTGGCGGATTTGGATCATTACATAACAACTAAAAACATGAAATACAACATCATTATTGGAAACTTCCTTTACATGACCACTACATGCCTTCGTACTTAGTATTTCATGGGATAACCTGAGGACATGCATAAGAAAAGGGGTGAGCTATAAAGCCCAGTAAGGGAACAAAAATGGAATACATAAGGAGTACAATACATGTTAGGCAATAGGAATATCAATAGAGAAAAAGAGAAACATGAACATAAAGGCATGATAAAGCATGATAATCATAACGTGGAAATGTGGCAATAATACTTAACATAGAATTAGCATGAGCCAAGGCTCATTGCACATAGAGCATGAGTAAATCCTAATTGCAAATAAATTACAAGTAAACCCTCGTTGCACTTGAATTAGCATGAGTCAACACTCATTTCACATGAAGTATAATGATACTATACTTTACCCAATGCATTGGAGTGATATAATGGCGCACCCTTCGTAAACATTTCATTTCATGCATAAGTGTGCCACATGGATCATAAAAACTTGATTCATAAAACATAATAATTTATTCCACGATAAAGGAATGTGGAATTAATATATGAAACTTTATAGTCAATAAGTAAATGTTCATAATGGTGAATACCACTGAGGGAGAAATGGGCATCGTATTCACTACACAATGGCATTGGCTTAGAAAATCGGTGCAATTTCGGCAGCGTAACAGCATGACATAAGAATTCAGAAAAATGGTTGATGAGAGAAAAAGGCATGTATCATCATATTTACATGAAATGGAGAGTAAGGGGTTCATATAGATACATGTACATATAATTGTAATGGAATTTAGATTCATGATACAAAAGTATTGCTTGAATGTAAAAGAGGAGAGAGAAGTTCCTTTCAGAATTTCGGCATAGTAACAGGTGTACATGGGAGGCATTTAATGAGAGAGAAAGGGGTATCCCATCATTAAAACAATAAGAGGTAAGTATGGGGGTGGTGTGAAACAATACCCTAGAATTTATAATTGAAATTAAAAGGTCATAACTATATGAATAAAATTGGACAAAAATGAGAAAGGAAGAAAAACCCTTACTTGGAAGTGTGCTTCCAAAGGCTTGAGAGAGGCTTGAGAGAGGCTTCTTGGGATCTTGGGTGTAAAGACCCATAAATTTCAAGGAAATTTTTTTCTTAATTTTCTTTGGAATTTTACAAGAGCGCAGTTTCTGAAGGCACATGATTCCGAGGCCCGGTGTGCCCAGAATCATTTTCCGAAGTTTGGCTCGGGTACGTTCAGTGAACGGACGAGCGGGTTTTTATAACTTTTGAACTGGTGCCCGGAATCAAATTCTGAGGGCACCGATGAAATCGCAGCGCCGGTATTCTCTTAGAAACGCCTCTTCCGGAGTTGCGTTTGCTCGGGTGTGGTTTTTAATTTTTGGGCTTAAAGTTAAGAAATAAAATAATTTTTCGACAACTTTATTTTATTTCACTTAAGCCACTTGGAAGCCACTTGAAGCCACTTAAAAGCGGCTTAATCTGAGTTGAAACGGATAGGGGACTATCCAGAAATATCCTACCCTCTTGGTAGGATATTTGTGAGGTGGGGCCCGCATGAGCCCCACCGTTTCTTTCCGCTAAGTAACGCACCCGTGAAAACCCGTCATTATGAAAGTCAACTGACGCGTTTTCTTAAATTCTTAACAGACCATTTAATTGGGCATTTTATTTCGTGAATTAAATGGGTGGTTTCTTTCGTTGAATTAATTCAACAAATTTATGGGTCGTTACTTACCCTTTTTCGTTGGTTGGCATAATAATAAAATAAGACCAACCAGTCTTTTTTCGAGGATTACTGGTTGAGAGGTTTTATAAGAATCCTTGAGCCTTCATCCTCCTTCGCGAAGAATGCGAAGAACGCAAAGAACGCCGTCACCCTCGGAGTTTGATGACGCTTCGTCCGAGAAGTCCTTCCCCGCCTCGATCTTCAATCAACTGCTTGAGGTAAGAGTCTCAGATTTTCTTTTTTTATCCCCTTTGTGGTTTTTACCAAAACACGGATTTAATTAATTAAATTAAATCTGTTGTTTCATGGTCCGTTGAGTTCACCGACTCAACGCCGTGTTCCGCGACGACGCGACGCCGTGTTCCGCGAAGACGCGATGATCTCCACCTTCCGCGATGAGAAATTCCGCGAAGAACGCTCACGCGTGACGACTACGAGGTAGGGATTTTATTTTTGGAAATGCCTCTTATTTCCCATGTTGTTTCCATTCAAATGAGGAACCCGATTTATGAAACAATTTTATTTCATTAAAAATTGTTTCTGATATGCGTTCATGTGTTGAAATTTGTTCCTCCCGTTTTTCATCTCTAACGTGGAGGGTGCGGGCCAAACGAACACAGCCCAAGGACCCTCCGCCGTTCTTTGTTTTTGTGCGGATTTTACAGGCGACGAAGGAACGTGCCGCAACAGAAGTTTGACGATCCCGCAGTGAAGAACGGAACTCGGGAGGAGAAACGGCACAGACGGGAAGAAAATTGGGCCACCGGAGCGACTCCGGGGGCCCGCAGAAGCCGGCGGCAGCGCCCGGCGCGCTGCCGGACGAGACCGCCGCAGCACCGGCCACCAGAGAGACACCCTGCGGGTGTTGCGGGGGTGTCACGCGGGGGCGGCAGCTCCCCCCCGCGTCACTCGGGACGCGGCTTTGAGCCGCGTCCGGCTGTCTGGCCGACACCCCGCATGTGTCGCGGGGGTGTCACACGGGGCGGCGACTCCCCCCGCATCGGCCACTCGGCCGTTCGGCCAAGCCGAGCCAGACCGGCCCTAGACGAGCCAGACCGGTCCGACCGGGTCGAACCGGGTCGAACCGGGTTCGGCCCACCCAGGGGGGTCGGCCCGGGCCCTGACCCCCCCGTCTTCAGATGGTTTTTGTTCAAATGCCCGTAACTTGAGCTACGAGCCTCCGAACGACGCGCCGTCAGTGGAAACCCAATCCTTGGATCGAGACGGTCTTTTCGGTATATCGCACTCAAGGTTTTGGAATACTTTGAGTTCGGCCGGGTTGGTTCGTACACGAAACCAACAGGGCCTTTGGAGCGGAAACACTCATATCTTGAGCCACGAACATCCAAGTGACGTGCCGTCAGCTTTGTTGTTTTCCTCTATGTGAGACGGATCTTTTGGCATACTCTGCCCGAGGTTTGGACGCAGGTGGAGTACGGTCGGGTTGGTTTTGCCTTAAAAACCAACCGTGCCCCTGGGACGAAAAAGTCAATAACTCTCAGACCGGGCGTCTGATCGACGCGTCGTCTGCGACGTTGAGTTCCTGTTGGCGATACAAAACTTTTGGATACATCAACTTCGGACTTTGTGACAGTTGATGTATCGGCCTCTCGGCTCAGGGAGCGGACCCTCCCGAACGAGTTTGCTGTGTGCGGGAACCCTAGTGCTGGCTGCGACTGCTACTTCGACAGCGACGACCGTGCAGAGATCCTCAGTGGACTGCGGCGGCGACCGTGCAGAGTTCCTCAGTGGACTGCGCCGACGACTGTGCAGAGATCCTCAGTGGACTGCGACGACTACTGCACTCAGCGATCCTGCGTGGATCAGTGCTACAGGTCCTGTGTGGGTCCAGTCCTGTGTGGGCCCGATCCTGTGTGGGTCCGATCCTGTGTGGGTTAGTGCTCAGCGGTACTATGTGAGCCAGCGCCGACAGGTCCTATGTGGGCCCGATCCTGTGTGGGTCATTGCAGGGGTTAGTTACCTATCGATCCTTCATGGGTCCGACGACTTAGATGGATCAGTGATCATCTTTATCGTCATCCGAAGAAGTATACCTGTGTGAGCTGAATCATGTGTTACTCTCCTTTGTGGATTGTGTTAAGCTATCCTGTGTGGATTTACTATTTACTCTCCTTTGTGGATTTTGTTGTGCTATCCTGTGTGGGTATACGTTTTCTTTCCTGTGTGGACTGGGTTGTTCTTGGGCTCGGACGTTGGAGCCGAATGGGAATTGATGACTTCGGTATATGTATGGGCATATACCTAAGCCGTGTCAGATGTTACTTCGTGATTGTATCTTTCCTTTGGGGATTATCCTTTGTGGATTTCGGGAGACCTTCGGGGGGTATTGGGGTCCCTACTGAGTAGATTATACTCACCCCTGCACGGGCTTTGCCTGCACTACGTTGTGTTGTTTGCAGATGACGGACAGCGCTGATTGTGGTGGAGGCGTGCGGAGCAGGACGGTACCTGGAGGTGGACCACTGGGCGGGATGTACTCGGAGCGGTCAGGTGGACCCGAGGGGCAGTGGAGGCTATCTGTACCCACCCTTCAGGTGGGACTTCCAGAGGACGGCTCGACGCTGCGGCTTTTAATTTTCAGTTGCTATTTTTCCTTTCAGTTGTAATTTACAGTTGGGCTTGTATTTCCGGCCCCTTTTACTTTCAGCACAGCTTATTACAGTTTTTGCTTAGTGTTTACTTTTCCGCTTGCTTACTCTGTGGTGCTTGTTTACTTTTCAAAGGCAATGCCTTCCCTTTTTGTTGGGATTTATGCCTTGGTGCTAGTCGCCAGCCCCTGGCCAATGGAAGGCGGGTTTGGGGTAGTCACGGCACGGGCCCCAAGGACGGGTCGTGACAAATTGGTATCAGAGGTGGTCGGTTCTACCGCAGACTCTGATCTTTCTTCTATGTGAAGCAATAGTGTTTAGCATATTGAGTGTGGTTATCAGTCCAGGGAGTCCATGGTTGGTGCGGTGGCCGATGTATCCGTACACCAGGACCCTGACTTCTGATTTCCGACTTAATGCACGAAAACATTGATTGCATGTGTGTTTCAAGTTTTCTTTGTGATTACTTGTGTCAGCTCACCAGGTATACTGTTCTGACCGTGGCGCACTTGTTTCCTTTTCAGGATGGCCCCACGACGGTAGCCAGCTAGGGTTTCGAGAGTAGAGCGCGACGACAGCCCGCCGAGCGATGAGGCCTCGGTACAGGGCCCATTGACAGCAGAGGCACCGGTAGTACCTTTACCCGCCGAGCCCCCGATGCTTCCAGCGAAGATCGCTGACGATGCACGACGCCTCGGAGCTCTGCATGAGTTCCAGCGCCAGCGACCACCCAGGTTCTGTGGGGAGACGGACCCCCAGGCGGCCGAGGACTGGCTGGAGGCAGTCGTCCGAGTTTTCAGTCTAGTGAGGACACCAGCATACCTCATGGTGATCCTCGCGGCAAGCCTTCTGCACGCAGCAGCAGGGCGATGGTGGAGCTTGATGCTCCAGGTACACGATGAGGCCTCCCTCATCTGGACGGACTTCGAGAGCCTCTTCCGCTCAGAGTTCTTCCCGGCCACCCTCCGTGCGGTGCGCATTCAGGAGCTTCTTCAGCTGCGGCAGGGCAGCTTGATGGTCGCCCAGTACGCGGCGAGGTTCACCGATTTTCTCGCTACTCGACCGACATGGTACAGGACCCCTTCTTCCGGGCCTGGACCTTCAAGAAGGGTTTGAGACACGAGATCAGGGCATCGCTGATCTCCCTCAGCATTCCGACCCAGGCAACAGTGCTGGAGTGAGCCCTTCTGATCGAGAGATTTCTGGCTGAGTCTACAGCGAGACCTACCGCAGGGCGGCATGTGGTGGAGTCTTCGGCAGCGGGTAGCCGAAGGATGACTCCGGGTTCCAAGCAGACCAGACCTTCCGGCAGACGACCTCGAGACACTGGCTCAGCAGTGCGGGGCACACAGCGCGGAGCCAGCCTTCCGAGAGGCAGGCAGTGCTACTCGTGCGGTGGGCAGGGCCACATGGCTCATGACTGCCCGACCCGCCGTACCGAGGAGTAGCAGACGGTGGAGGGGCCACCCAGGCAGAGGCAGAGGGTCGACCGTGGCGGTCCGCAGGGAGGAGGCAGACGAGGCAGAGGAGCTGGCCGAGCAGCAGGTGGTGGGCGACGCTTTGAGGCTCTACCACCACTACCACCAGGAGGTCCACCCCGACCACAGGGAGCTGGCGGGCAGAGACAGGCACAGCTCCAGGCAGCGGAGGCCTACAACCACAGCGCACCAGAGATGATTCGAGGTACGATATGTGTCTATTCCACCCTTGCTGAAGATATTATAGACACAGGAGGGAGTCACTCTTTCATAGAAACTGCCCTTGTTCGGAGCTCGGAGATTCCGACAGAGCCGTTGGCTCGATCCTTACGGCTAGAGACTCCTACGGGAGCAGACTCGACGATTACGCACTGGTGCCGGCAGTGTGAGCTTACTCTAGGAGGCGAGAGATTCGGCTGGGATCTTCTTGTAGCGGTGTCGAGGCCTTACGACATCATCTTGGGCATGGATTGGTTATCTACGGTCCATGCACAGATTGACTGCTTTAGGCGCAAGGTACGATGTGTGTGCACCGATGGGAGCAGGTTCACCTTCACCGGCGAGAAGGGATCCTTCGCAGCACAGGAAGGACTCTCACAGAGGAGAGGGCAGCCCATCACTCATCAGTTGGCTAGCCTCATCCTTGGAGAAGTTGACGTGCGGAGTCCTAGTTTTCTTGCAGTTGTGGATCAGTATGCGGACGTCTTCCCCGATGACGTTCCAGGGATACCTCCTCGTAGAGAGGTAGACTTTTATATTGATCTGTACCCTGGGATAGCCCCGATATCCACTCCAGCATACTAGATGGCCTCTGCTGAGCATCGAGAGGTATGGGTACAGTTGGAGGACTTGCAGGGCAAGGGGTTCATCAGACCCAGTGTTTCACCCTGGGCATCCCCGATTTTGTTCGCCAAGAAGGCGGACGGGAGCTTGGACTGTGTGTCGACTATCGTCGCCTGAACCAGGTGACAGTGAGGAATAAGTATCCGCTACCGAGGATTGATGACCCCTTCGACCAGCTTAAGGGAGCACGGTGGTTCTCGAAGATATACCTTAGGTCAGGCTATCATCAGCTCAGAGTTAGAGACGAGGATGTGCAGAAGACGACCTTCAGGTGTCGATATGGCCACTATGAGTTCTTGGTTATGCCTTTCGGCGTAACCAATGCTCCAACAGTGTTCATGATCCTCATGAACAGGATCTTCTAGCTATACCTCGATCGATTTGTCATGGTCTTCATCGACAACATTTTGGTGTACTCGACCATGGAGGAGGAGCACACCTACCACTTGTGGTTGTACTAGACACACTCCGAGAGCACCATCTTTACAGCAAGCTCTCGAAGTCCCGGTTCTGGTTACGTGAGGTCCACTTCTTGGGGCAGGTCATTTCTGAGGCGGGAGTTTCAGTGGATCCCGCGAAGATCGAGGCAGTGCTAGCTTGGGAGCCACCCAAGTGTGTGACGGAGGTGCGGAGTTTCTTGGGTCTAGCCGGATACTATCGGAGATTCGTGCCGGACTTTTCCAGAGTTGCGGTGCCACTCTCAGCGTTGATGAAGAAGGGGAAACCCTTCATGTGGTCAGACAGATGTCAGTAGAGCTTCCAGGAGCTAAGGCAGAGATTGACCAGCGCACCAATCTTGGGGTTGCCTGAGGAGGGAGTTGGATACGTAGTCTACTGTGATGCATCAGGGACCGGACTCGGGTGTGTCCTGATGCAAGAGCGGGCCGTGATTTCCTACGGATCATGTTAGTTGAGGCCCCATGAGCAGAACTACGCTACCCATGACTTGTAGAAGGTTGTGGCAGAGTTCATATCACGGTGCCTCACCTTCCAGCAGGTGAAGGCAGAGCATCAGGTACCAGCAGGCTTGGTAAAACCCTTGGAGGTCCCGGAATGGAAGTGGGACAGGATATCTATGGACTTCGTGACTGGACTTCCACACACTTCCAGAGGTCACGATTCCATTTGGGTGATTGTTGACCGACTCACCAAGTCGGCACACTTCTTACCCATCCGAGAGCAGGGCTTAGTGGAGAGCTTGGGGCGTCTCTATGTTCAGGAGATTGTACGGATTCACGGTGTGCTATCGACTATCGTCTTAGATCGGGATGCTCGCTTTACTTCCCGGCTTTGGAAGGGGTTGCAGGAGGCGTTCGGGACGCGGCTACGTCTGAGCACCGCCTTTCACCCTCAGAATGATGGTCAGACGAAGAGGACCATTCAGACTCTCGAGGACATGCTCCGCGCATGTGTCCTCGACTTTGGTCACAGCTGGGAGGACCACCTACCCTTGGTGGAGTTCGCGTACAACAACAGCTACCACTCCACCATCGGGATGGCACCATACGAGGCGTTGTACGGCATGCCTTACAGATCTCCTTTGTGCTGGACAGACCCTGGGGAGTCAGCACTTGTGGGACCAGAGATGGTTCGGGCCATGACAGAGAAGGTCCAGGTCATCCAAGAGTGGATGAGGACCGCTCAGAGCCGGTAGAAGTCATATGCTGACAGGAGGCGGAGACTACTAGAGTTCGTGGATGGATACCACGTGTTCTTGCGTGTCTCACCTCGACGTGGATTATGGAGATTTGGCCGAGGCAGAAATCTGTCTCCACGCTTCATTGGACCGTTCCAGGTCCTCAGCAGGGTTGGCGAGGTGACTTATCGCCTGGCTCTACCACCTCAGTTGCACCGGGTGCACGAACTCTTCCACGTATCTCAGCAGAGGAGATACGTGCACGACCGGACGCACATCATTGACTACGGGGGGCTAGACGTGGTTGATGTGGAGACTTTTGCGGAGGTCCCGGTGGAGATAGAGGATCGATAGGAGTGGGTACTACGTGGGCGATAGATTCCTCCTGTGCGCGTCAGATGGCAGCACGGGAACCTCCAGGAGAGCACATGGGAGCGGGAGGCTCATATGCGTGCTCAGTACCCACATTTGTTTCCCTAGTTTATGATGTATCTTTACAAGGATGTAAAGTCCTGAGGTGGGAGTAATGTAAAGACCCGTAAATTTCAAGGAAATTTTTTTCTTAATTTTCTTTGGAATTTTACAAGAGGGCAGTTTCTGACGGCACCTGATTCCAAGGCTCGGTGTGCCCAGAATCATTTTCCGAAGTTTGGCTCAGGTACGTTCAGTGAACAGACGAGCGGGTTTTTCTAACTTTTGATCCGGTGCCCAGAATCGAATTCTGAGGGCACCGATGAAATCCCAGCGCCGGTATTTGCTAAGAAACGCCTCTTTCGGAGTTGCGTTTGCTCAGGTGTGGTTTTTAATTTTCGGGCTTAAAGTTAAGAAATAAAATAATTTTTCGACAACTTTATTTTATTTCAATTAAGCCACTTGGAAGCCACTTGAAGCCACTTAAAAGTGGCTTAATCTGAGTTGAAATGGATAGGGGACTATCCAGAAATATCTTACCCTCTTGGTAGGATATTTGTGATGTGGGGCCCGCACGAGCCCCACCGTTTCTTTCCGCTAAGTAACGTACCCGCGAAAACCCATCATTATGAAAGTCAACTGACGCGTTTTCTTAAATTCTTAACAGACCATTTAATTGGGCGGTTTATTTCGTGAATTAAATGGGTGGTTTCTTTCGTTGAATTAATTCATCGATTTGATGGGTCGTTACTTACCCTTTTTCGTTGGTTGGCATAATAATAAAATAAGACCAACCAGTCTTTTTTGTAGGATTACTGGTTGAGAGGTTTTGTAAAAATCCTTTAGCCTTCATCCTCCTTCGCGAAGAACGCGAAGAACGCGAAGAACGCGAAGAACGCGAAGAACGCGAAGAACGCGAAGAACGCCATCACCCTTAGAGTTTGACGACGCTTCGTCCGGGATGTCCTTCCCCGCCCCGATCTTCGATCAACTGCTTGAGGTAAGAGTCTCGGATTTTCTTTTTTTATCCCCTTTGTGCTTTTTACCAAAACACGGATTTAATTAATTGAATAAAATCTGCGGTTTCATGGTCCGTTGAGTTCGCTGACTCAACGTTGTGTTCCGCGACGACGCGACGCCATGTTCCGCAATGACGCGACGATCTCCACCTTCCGCGACGAGCAATTCCGCGAAGAATGCTCACGCGCGACGACTACGAGGTAGGGATTTTATTTTTGGAAATGCCTCTTATTTCCCATGTAGTTTACATTCAAATGAGGAACCCGATTTATGATACAATTTTATTTCATTAAAAATTGTTTCGGATATGCGTTCATGTGTTGAACTTTGTTCCTCCCGTTATTCATCTCTAACACGGAGGGTGCGGTCCAAACGAACACGGCCCGACGACCCTCCGCCATTCTTCGTTTTTGTGCGGATTTGACGGGCGATGATAGAATGTGCCGCAATGGAAGTTTGACGATCCTGCAGTGAAGAACGGAACCCGGGAGGAGCAACGGCGCAGACGGGAAGAAAACCGGGCCACCGGAGCAACTCTGGCGGCCCGCGGAAGCCGGCGGCGGCGCCCGGCGCGCCGCCGGACGAGACCTCCGCGGCACCAGCCGCGGCGGCGGCGCTCGCGGGACGCGGCTGAAGCCGCATCCGGCCGCCAGGGAGACACACCACGGGTGTCGCGGGGGTGTCCCGCGGGGGCGGCGACTCCCCCCCGCGTCACTCGGTACGCGGCTTTCAGCCGCGTCCGGCTGTCTGGCCGACACCCCGCGGGTGCCGCGGGGGTGTCACGCGGGGTGGCGGATCCCCCCGCGTCGGCTGCTCGGCCGCTCAGCCAAGCCGAGCCGGACCGGCCCTGGCCGAGCCAGACCGGTCGGACCGGGTCGGACCGGGTTCGGCCGACCCAGGGGGGGTCGGGCCAGGTTGGCCCGGGCCCGGACCCCCCGTCTTCGGATGGTTTTTGTTCAAATGTCTGTAACTTGAGCTACAGGCCTCAGAACGACACTCCGTCAACGGAAACACGATTCTTGGATCGAGACGGTCGTTTCCGTATATCGCACACAAGGTTTCGTAATACTTTGAGTTCGGCTGGGTTGGTTCGTACACGAAACCAACCGGGCCTTCAGAGCAGAAACACTCATATCTTGAGCCACGGACGTTCGATTGATGTGTCGTCAGCTTTGTTGTTTTCCTCTATGTGAGACAGATCTTTTGGCATACTCCGTCCGAGGTTTGGACGCAGTTGTAGTATGGTCAGGTTGTTTTTTCCTTAAAAACCAACCGGGGCCCGGGGACGAAAAGGCCAATAACTCTCAGACCGGGCATCCGATCGACGCGCCGTCTGTGACGTTGAGTTCCTGTTGGCGATACAGAACTTTTGGATACATCAACTTCGGACTTTGTGACAGTTGATGTATCGGCCTCTCGGCTCGGGGAGCGGACCCTCCCGAACGAGCTTGCTGGGTGCGAGAACCCTAGTGCTGGCTGTGACTGCTACTTCGACAGCGACGACCGTGCAGAGATCCTCAGTGGACTGTGGAGACGACCGTGCAGAGATCCTCAGTGGACTGCGACGACGACTGTGCAGAGATCCTCAGTGTACTGCGACGACTACTGCACTCAACGATCCTGCATGGATCAGTGCTACAGGTCCTGTGTGGGCCCGGTCCTGTGTGGGCACGATCCTGTGTGGGTCCGATCCTGTGTGGGTCAGCGCTCAACAGTTCTGTGTGAGCCAGCGCCTACAGGTCCTGTGTGGGCCCGATCCTGTGTGGGTCATTGCGGGGGTTAGTTACCTATCGATCCTTCGTGGGCCCGACGACTTAGATGGATCAGTGATCATCTTTATCGTCATCCGAAGAAGTATACATGTGTGAGCTGAATCATGTGTTACTCTCCTTTGTGGATTGTGTTGAGCTATCCTGTGTGGATTTACTATTTACTCTCCTTTGTGGATTGTGTTGTGCTATCCTGTGTGGGTATACGTTTGCTTTCCTGTGTGGACTGGGTTGTGCTTGGGCTCGGACGTTGGAGCCGAACGAGAATTGATGACTTAGGTATATGTATGGGCATATACCTAAGCCGTGTCAGATGTTACTTCTTGATTTTATCTTTCATTTGTGGATTATCCTTTGTGGATATCGGGAGACCTTCGGGGATCTTGGGGTCCCTATTGAGTAGCTTATACTCACCCCTGCACGGGCTTTGCCCGCACTACGTTGTGTTGGTTGCAGACGACGGACAGCGCTGATCGTGGTGGAGGCGTGTGGAGCAGGATGGTACCTGGAGGTGGACCACTGGGTGGGACGTACTCGGAGCGGTCAGGTGGACCCGAGGAGCAGTGGAGGCTATCTGTACCCACCCTTCAGGTGGGACTTCCAGAGGACGGCTCGACGCTGCGGCTTTTACTTTTCAGTTGCTGTTTTTCCTTTCAGTTGTACTTTACTGTTGGGCTTGTATTTCCAGCCCCTTTTACTTTCAGCACAGCTTGTTACAGTTTTTTCTTAGTGTTTACTATTCCGCTTTCTTACTCTGTGGTGCTTTTTTACTTTTCAAAGGCAATGCCTTACCTTTTTGTTGGGATTTACGCCTTGGTGCTAGTCACCAGCCCCTGGCCTATGGAAGGCAGGCTTGGGGTAGTCACGGCATGGGCCCCGAGGATGGGTCGTGATATTGGGGCACCTTGGGAGGATTCTAGAGAGAGTAGGGAAGAGGTTGGACTAACTCCAAAGGCTTTGAGTGAGGAGGAAGTGGGATCTTGGGTGGGTTTATATAAGAAAGGTCAGGGAATTCTTTATTATTTAGGTTTGGGACCCCTTATATTAAATTAATCCAAACCACAAACCATCCCATGGTTTTGGCCCATGGTTTTTGGAAAAGGGAAGAAGAAAAAAATGTTTTACATGGCCAAATTCTGAAGTTCTTAAAATAATAGTTTTTCTTATGTGGAGGTGAGTCACACTCCCATGGAAAACAATTTAAAATGACAAGGTGTTTAATAAGTCTTGAAGGGTCCATTAATGTTTTGAAAAGTAAGACAAAAAACCTAAAATCACATTATTTTAATTTTAAAACATATATTGGCCAAACATAAATCTTATATTATTTTATTACATCGCTATTGGGTCATTATGATGTCATAAAACACATTATATATTTAAACGGTATTTAAATTTTACCCAAAAATTTGACTGTCTCAGAAAATTTTGAAAAAATCACTGTTGGATAATTTTGACATCCTGATTCCAGAAATAACAATTATTTTATCTAAATAATATTTTAAATATGTTAATTTTAACTTTAAAAATAAAAACCGACATTTATCGAAAATTCACATGTTTGGGAAATAATGGCTTTCAAACCTTAATAAAAATTACAATTGAATTCATAAAATTATATGATCATTTATATATAATAATATTAATTTAATAATAATAATAATAATAATTTTATTAAAGTATTATTTATTTCAAAAATACCTTAATTTAATAAAATGTAATTCTTAATTAAATAATAACAAAAAAACACTATTTATATATTAAAAACTATTTACAATGTATCAATAATGACAAGAAAGTATATTCATTATTATATACAAAAATAATGTACATGAACATAGTACTAGAAATTTGTTACATAACCCCTTAAAATAGCCACATAAGACGTAAGGGTAAGGTGTGCGATGGTGACAGACTCTTGGGGTGGCTCAGATAACATCGCTCGAGTTGTAATATATATCAACTTCCACTTTTCCCGTAGACGGTCCTGTTTGAGCTTGACACGATGAAGCTTAGATTGGGCTTGGTCAAGAGAGAATCCCAAGGACTCCACCTCTTTTCTGAGCTCCGAAAATGGGCTTTGTATGGAGCAATTCTACTGGATGAGACCATCGCTTCTTTTGTCTGAGTAAATTGTATTTGTTAAAGCCCTATATTTATACTAATCATGTGATCACTATTCAATTTCTATAAAATTAACGGTCACAATTATTAACATAAAACCAAAGAATATGACATTTTATATAAATGTTTTAGATAAAAAGATATTTAACTAGATCAAGAGGGATTTCCATTAATGAAACTTTGGGTCGTTACAATATTCCCCCCTTAAGAAATTTTTCCCTCGAAATTTCCCTTTCCCACACTAAAACATATGTGGGTAACTTAGCTTCATCATTTACTCTGATTCCCAAGTCCCTTCTTCAAAATTTTCGTTTCTCCACAACACCTTGACGAGGTGCATTGTCTTATTTCATAGAACTTTTTCTCTATGATCTAAGATCTTCACCGGTTTCTCCTCATAAGAAAGATCATCATCCAACTGTACCACCTCAGAAGAGAGTACATGTGAAGGGTCCGATATGTACTTCTTTAAGAGGGATACATGAAAGACATCATGTACTTTGGCCATTGTAGGTGGAAGTCTTATTCGATAGTCCACAACCCTGAAACGATCAAGAATCTCACAGGGGCCGATGTACCTTGGACTTAAATTCCCTTTCATTCCAAACCTCATGAACTTCTTCCGTGGAGATATGTGTAAAAAATCATGTCTCCTACTTTAAACTCAAGGTCTCATCGACAATTATCTACATAACTCTTCTATCGACTCTGGGCTACCTTGATATGTTGCTGAATGGTTTTCACCTTCTCCACCATTTCCTTGACCATTTCTGGTCCAAGAAACTTACGTTCACTGACCTCATCCCAACATGCTGGTGTTCTGAACCTTTTCCAATAGAGGGCTTTATAAGGTGCCATTTGGATGCTTGAGTGGAAACTGTTATTATAAGAGAACTCAACCAGAGGAAGATGTTGATCCCATCCTCCTTTAAAGTCCATTGAGCACGCTCTCAACAAGTACTCAAGTGTTTGGATAGTCCGCTCGGATTGGCCATCAGTTTGAGGATGATAGGCCGTACTAAAGTTCAGTTCAGTATTCAGAGCATGTTGAAGACTCTTCTAAAACGTATAGGTGAATCTTGGATCTCGGTCAGACACAATATATAGTGGCACTCCATGCAGCATTACCACTTCCCTGATATATATCTGTGCCAGTTGAACCAATGAGAAATCCTCCCGAATAGAAATGAAGTGTGCAGTCTTTATAAGACAATCCACAACAACCCAGATTGCATTGTTGCCTTTGGATGTCCTCAAAATTCCGGTGACAAAGTCCATGGTGATGTTATCCCATTTCCATTCTGGTATGGGCAACGATTTCATCATCCCCTTGGACTTACACCTCTCTACCATCACTTACTGGCACACTAGGCACTTTGATGTATATTCAGCGATCTCCGTCTTCATATTATCCCAACAAAAGTTTTCTCAGAGATCTCGATACATCTTTGTGCTCCCTGGGTGAATAGAGAAATTTGAACTATGTACATCATCCAAAAGTTCCTTCTTCATCTCTGGACATGATTGAACACATAGTCTTTTCCCAAATCGCACAATTCCTTCTTCGTTAACATTAAACTCCTAGGATTTCCCCTTTTTGATAGCTTCCACTTTTTCCTGAATTCTCACATCATCCATTTGAGCATCCTTTAACCTTTCCAAAAGATACGGTTGAGCAATCATTTGTGAAAGGATTGATTATGTTCCCTTCTTTATGATTCCCATGACTATCTTCATCAAGTCTAAGAATATTGGATCCTTCTCAATTCTCATCATTGATAGAATCGCTGGGTCCTTTCTACTCAGGGCATCTTCCACCCTGTTCTCTTTCCCAGGGTGGTAATGTATTGAACTGTCATAATCTGTGATGAGCTTTATCCATCTTCTATGGCGCATATTAAGCTCTTTCTATGTGAATATATATTTAAGACTCTTGTGGTCAGTATATATCTCACATTTCTCCCCATAGAGATTATGCCGCTAGTTTTTCATGGTAAAGATCACTACCACCAAATCTAGATCATGCATTGGATAGTTTCTCTCATGGGTTTTTAACTTCTTTGAGGCATAGGATATCACTTTATCATTATGCATCAGCACACAGCCTAAGCCCTTCATTGAAGCATCATTGAATACCACAAAAATTTCCCCACTTGTGGGTAAAGTCAGCACGGGAGCAGTGATAAGCCTCCTTTCCAACTCCTTGAAGCTTTCTTCACATTCATCACTCCAAGAAAACATTACTCCCTTTTGAGTAATCTTGGTAAGAGGGTTGGACAATCATGAAAAATTTCTCACAAATCGTCGATAATATCCACCTAACCCGAAGAAGCTATGGATATCTATTACCGATGTTGGCCTCTTCCATCCCTCAATTGCATCTATTTTGGGGGGATCCATAGATATCCCATCGCTTGTGATGATATGGCCCAAGAATGAGACATCCTTCAACCATAACTCACACTTTCTGTACTTTTCATAGAGCTTCTCCTTATGCAAAGTCTCTAGTATAGTTCTTAAATGATCCTCATTATCCTCCTTGTTTTTGGAGTATATTAGAATATCATCTATAAAGACTACCACAAATTTGTCAAGGTAATCTATAAAGACTCTATTCATCAAGTCCATGAATATTTCTGGAGCATTAGTGAGTTCGAAATGCATTACTATGAATTCATAATGCTCGTATCTTGTACGAAAAGAAGTCTTGGGGACATCTTCCTTCTTCACCCTTACTTGATAATATCCCGACTGCAAATATACCTTGGAGAAGTATTGTGCTCCACGCATCTGATCGAATAAGTCATCAATCCGTGGAAGAGGATAATTGTTCTTTATCGTGATTTTGTTAAGTTCACGATAATCGATGCAAAGCCGCATTGACTCATCCTTCTTCTTGATGAAGAGGACTAGTGTACCCCATGGTGAAGCACTTGGGCGTATAAACCCTTTATCTAGATTCTCCTGTAGTTGTTTCTTCAGCTCTTCAAGCTCCACAATATCCATTCTATATGTAGTCTTGGATATTGGTATATCCACGGGTATAAGTTCAATTGAGAATTCAACATCTCTTCTAGGAGGAAGACTAGGCAGTTCCTTGGGAAACACTTTAACGAATTCCCTCACAATAGGCATTTTCTCAAGAATGGTTTCTTCCTTAGACTCAATCATCTGAGCCAGATACGTGTGCTCATAGGGTGGTAATATCCATGCTTGAGATGATGGAGCTAAAGGAGATTCATCTTCCTCCTTACACTTGTAAAGAATCGGGGGTCGATTCTCCATATGGAGTGTGATTTCCTTCTCCCGACAATTTATGTTGGCTCTGTATAAGGAAAGCCAATCCATGCCGATAATTGCATCAAATTCAACCAGAGGGAGTATGATGATGTTCGCTTGGAAATTCAATCCACAGATTATAACAAGGGAGGACTTATATTAATGGGATGCAATGATTGCCCCATTTTCTGTACTCACCGACATCTTTACTTTCATGATTTGTGGTGGTGCTGGGATTGTTCTACTAAACTTTAGAGATATAAAAGAATGCGTATAACCTTAATCAAAAAGTTCATTCACTATTATTGAATGAATAACTAGTGTACATGTCACCACTTCGTTGTCAGGGTTCACTTCTTCAGAATTGATGGAAAAATATCTTCCTTGCCACCTTGGAGGTTGTTGGTTGCCTCCAAAAACCCGTGGATTAGGGCACTGATTTTCAAGATTCCCCGATTCTTTGAATTTGTAGCAATGAAAAATGCGTTGAGGTTCGAACGGAGTGTTCCTCTCCTCTTTTGCAGCTGCGGGTATTTCTTGACAATAGTTAACTGCTAGGTTCCCTTCTCTTCCACACCTAAAGCATTTCCTCGTCCCCTAGAGGAAATTTCCAGGGTTCTTCTTTCCGCAATTTTGGAAAGTGGGGTGATGGATCATCTTAGCACCATTGGATTTATCCATCAGACCACCAACATTGAAGTCCACCTTACGCTTCTTGTCCCTATGATACCTCCGTGGTTCCCCGATCTCCAATTCGACCTTGAGGGCACATCGGATAATTTCTTCATATCTTTCGAAGTCACAGATTACTAATGCTTTTAGTAGGCTAGGCTTCAGCCCACCAAATAAGCGGTCAACCTTGCATTCAGGGGTAACAAAAAAGACGAAAGTGTATCGTGCAAGCCTTGTGAGGTTTTCCTCATACGATCCAACATATTCTTTGTCTTTTTCATTGAAGGAAAGGAAGTCCCATTCCATCTTAAGTCGGAGGGTGCACAGAAAATATTTATCAAAAAACATCTTCCATAAATCATTCCATTCCAACGCCTCGATCTCCTCCTCAAGCTTCGTAGTTTTGATCAATGTCCACCATTGATCAGTTTCACCCTCCATATGATAATCCTCCAGGAGAACCTTCTCTTGTTCAGAACATTGAAGGATGGAGAAGATCTTTTCAATGGAGTTGATCCATTGTTCAGTGATTGTGGGATCGGATGATCCACTAAAAGTATGAGGCCTTCCTCTCATGAAGCTCTCGATAGTGACTTGTTCTTTCTTAGTGGGGGTTGAACGTTCTTCTTGACCCATGTTTCTATTCAAATCTTGACTTAGCTGGGAGAGAAGCGTGACAAAGTTCGCGATTCCTTCTCCCATCGGATTGGGAATATCATTAGTACAGTCATCACACCGATCTTCACATCGGTTGTTACCCCAAGTCCTCCTATTATCGGCCATTGACTGGAATAAAAGGAATGTTAGGGGGTAACACAAAAAGGGTAATCCAAAGAAAAAATTTGATGACTTATAGATAAAATTTTATTTCCTTAACTCATGAGTCTATAGGCTTTAATCTAGGATTTTCATGATCTACTTTCTAATATATATTCTTAGGGGAATTTTTTTAATTCCCTTAATAAGGGCTCATACTAATCTTTTGAATTTATCAAAACATATCCCTCGTGAGTTTCGTAACCAAGAGTGCAGCAAGTCCATTGTCGTGCACCAGTTCCCGTTCGGCTCTAGCTCAAAGCGCTGTTTTCGGGTTTTACCCCTAGGATACATCTATCCCACAGCCGCATCTACCTGCTCGTATCCAGACAGGGATGTATTTGCTTGACAAACCATTTACTCAGTACTTACCAAAAACGTAGGGATGATTTTATTATACTTAGTCTTGTCTCTAAGGAATTACTAGGGTTTTCTAATCCTAATCCCAAAAATAACTAATCCTATCCTCTGATACCAACTATGACAACCCTGCTTTTCTTACAAACATAAACATGATTTATTACATAAACTATTCACTTGATACAACATGGAAGATCGATAGGTCTAGTGTCTTCGGGGATTATGATCATTACATAAAAACTTAAAACATGAAATACAACATCCTTATTGAAAACATTCTTTACATGACCACTACATTCCCTTGTACTTATCAATGCATGGGATAACCTGAGGACATGCATAAGAAAATGGGTGAGCTATAAAGCCTAGTAAGGGAATAAACATGGAATACAAGAGGAATAAAATAAATGTTATACAATAGGCATATCAATAGAGTACAATATAAACATGAACATAAATCATGATAAAGCATGATAATCATAACATGGAAATGTGGCAACAACACTTAACATGGAATTAGCATGAGCCAAGGCTCATTGCACATGGAGCATGAGTAAATCCTCATTGCACATGAAGTATGAGTAAACCCTAGTTTCACTTGAATTATAATGATTCAACACTCATTTCACATGACTTATAATGATACTATACTTTAGCAAATGCATTAGAGCGCTATAAGGGTGCACCCTTCTTAAACATTTCATTTCTTGCATAAGTGTGCCACATAGATCATAAAACATTGATTCATAAAACATAATCATTTATTCCATGATAAATTAATGTGGAATTAATACATGAAACTTTATAATCAATAAGTAAACGTTCATAAAGGTGAATAACCTTGATGGAGAAATGGGCATCGTATTTACTACACAATGTCATTGGCTTAGAAAATCGGTGAAATTTCGGCAGCGTAACGACGTGATATAAGAATTCATAAAAATGTTTGATGAGAGAGAAATGGGTGTAACATCATATTTAAATGAAATTTAATGTAAGGGGGTCATATAGATACATGTCCTAACAATTTTAATTGAATTTAGATTCATGATACAAAAGTATTGCTTGAATGTAAAAGAGGAGAGAGAAGTTCCTTTCAGAATTTCGACATAGTAACGGGTGTACATGGGAGGCATTTAATGAGAGAGAAAGGGGCCTACCATCATTCAAACAATAAGAGTAAAGTATGGGGGAGGTACGAAACCATACCCCAATATTTCTAAATGAAATTAAAAGGGCATAACAATATGAAGAAAATTGGACAAAAATGAGAAAGGAAGAAAAACCCTTACTTGGAAGTGTGCTTCCAGAGGCTTGAGAGAGGCTTGGGAGAGGATTAATGAGGGCTTGGGGAACCTTGGGAGGATTCTAGAGATAGTAGGTAAGAGTTTGGACGAACTAAAAAGGATTTGAGTGAGAAGGAAGTGGGAGCTTCGATGGGTTTATATAGGAAAGGTGAGAGAATTATTTATTATTTAGGTTTGGGACCCCTTGTATTAAATTAATACAAACCACAAACCATCCCATGGTTTTGGAAAATGTTTTTTGGAAAAGGGAAGAGGAAAACAATATTTTATAAGTTCAAAGTCTGAACTTCTTAAAATAATAGGTTTTCTTATGTGGAGGTGGGTCACACTCCCATGGAATACAATTTAAAATGACAAGGTGTTTAATAAGTCTTGAAGGGTCCATTAATGCTTTGAAAAGTAAGTAAAACAAACCCAAAATCACATTATTTTAATGTTAAAACATATATTGGACGAACATAAAGCTTATAGTATTTTATTACATCACTATTATTTCATTATGATGTCATAAAACACATTATATATTTAAATGGTATTTAATTTTTACCCAAAAATTTGACTGTCTCAGAAAATTATGAAAAATTCACCATTGGATAATTTCGACATCCTGATTCTAGAAATGACATTTATTTTATCTAAATAATTTTATAAATATGTTAATTTTCACTTTTAAAATAAAAAATGACATTTATCGAAAATTCACAGGTTTTGACAAAAATTGCTTTCAAACCTTAATAAAAATTACAATTGCATTCATAAAATTATATGACCATTTATATGTAATAAAATTAATTTAATAATAATAATATTAATATTTTATTAAAATATTATTTAATTCAAAAATCCCTTAATATAATAAAATAGAATTCTTAATTAAATAATAACTAAAAAACACTATTTGTACTTTAAAAACTATTTACAATGTATCAATAATGATAGGAAATTATATTTATTATTATATACTAAAATAAGGTACATGAACATAGTACAAGAAATTTGTTACATAACCCATTTAAAACATCCACATAAGACCTACGAGTAAGGTGTGAGATGTTGACATACTCTTGGGGTGGATCAGATAACATCGCTCGAGTGGTAATCTCTATCAACTTTCACTTTTCCTGTAGACTGTCCCGTTCAAGCTTGAAATGATGAAGCTTAGCTTGGGCTTGGTCAAGAGGGAATCCCAAGGACGCCACCTCTTTTCTGAGCTCTGACAAATGGGCTTCGTATGGATCAATTCTACTGGATGAGGCAATCTCTTCTTTTGTTTGAGTAAATTTGATTTGTTAAAGCCCTATATTTATACTATTCATGTGATCACTGTTCAACGACTATAAAAGTAACGGTCAGAATTCTTAACATAAAACCAAAGAAGTTGACATTTTATATAAACGTTTTACATAAAGAGATATTTAACTAGATCAATAGGGATTTCCATTAATGAAACTTTGGGTCGTTACAAAATTACCTCTACACAAGCATACAAGAAAGGCCAGAAAACAACGAAGGCAAAAAGGGGTGACACGCAATACCCCGTTCACGGGTATCAAAGGAAATTTGCACATAAACATAGAGACTTTGAACGGTAAGGCACAAACCAACTACCTCTATCCTAGGAGATTGATATACTTGAACCATGACAGCTGATTCTCCCTAGAATGTCGTAGATCTGAGAAAATGCAAAAAACGTTCAACATTAGATAACATGAGAAGGAGGAAGAATTGAAAAACAAGGCTCAAGTAGAAGGGAGAACTCACCACTGTGCTTCCAACACAATCAACAAATCTCTAATCGAAGAACGGATGGAGGCTTTGGAATCCGGAGAAGTTTCACGGCCATACGGCGTCTCTCGGTCGAACCATACCTAGAAGAAGATGATTATGAAGATAAGGCACGACCCCGGTCTATTTAGTGAAAAAAAAAGAAAAGTACATGGCGTGTATTTTTAAAGTGCACAGCCTGTAGTGGGTTTTTATGTAATCTACCAAAATTGGCCTCCACGTCACCCCTACACACCGTGTGTGTGGTCCGGACACGGCCAACACACGGTTTCAAGCGGGAAAAGAGTACACGACGTGTACTCAGAAAGTACACGGCATGTACTTCAAAAATTTCCAGAAACTCCAAAAATTATAAAACACTCCAGAAAAGGAAAGACATACCTTAAACGAAGATTCGGGTTCTTTCAAAATTTCCCCCTTAAAGAAATTCGTCCCCGAATTTCCCTAGATGGGCATAGAAGAAGAAACCTCGAACCGCTCCGGCCACTGCGATCAAATATCTTCCTTCCTCTCCCAAGTCTAGTATTGTACTCACATGTGCTGCCATAGTACTTGTACTAGAGGAACAGACCTGCCTGAGAGAACCTTTCTACTGCGATCGAAAATCTGGATAGGATTCTCTTCAAACGATGCATCCACTTCGAGCTCAACCTCCTCGGGATGAAATACATGAGACATGTCTGAAAAGTAACATCAGAGCTGAGAGACGTGGAAGACGTCGTGCATAGCCTGATACCTCTGAGGTAGTTGCAATAGATAGGAAACCGGCCCAACTCTCTCCAATACCTCTAACGGCCCGATGTACCACGGTGAAAGCTTACCCTGTCTCCGAATCCTCTTATGTCCCAACCTCGGTGCGACACACAGGAAAACCTGATCTCTAGCCTCAAACTCCATAGGTCGTATCCTATGATCAGTATAAGACTTCTGTCGAGACTATGCTATAGCCATCCTTTTATGAATCAACTCTATCTTCTTTGAGGTCTCCTGAACAAGACGAGGTCCTAGAAAAGCTGCCTCTCCTACCTCCATCTAGCATATGGTTGATCGGCATGGCCTAATGTACATAGCCTCGTATGGTGTCATCTGAATGGTATTCTGAAAAATGTTGTTGTAGGATAACTCCACAAGAGGTATATGCTTCTCCCAAGAACTGATGAAGTCTATAATGCAAGATCAGAGCATATCCTCAAGCACCTGGATCGTGCAGTCGGACTGGCCATCAGTCTGGGGATGGTAAGTTGTACTCAAAAGTACCTGTGTACCCAAGGCCTTATGAAGTCCCTAGTAGAACCGAGAGGTAAAGCGCGCATCCCTATCTGAAAAAATGGAGTGTGGAACTCCGTGTAGACGTACAATCTCTCAGATGTATAGTCATCCCAGATCATCAACACTAGAGGTTTCCTTGATTGGCAAGAAGTGTGCTACCTTCATAGGCCTGTCGACGATGACCCAAAGAGCATCACTTCCCCGAGGTAACCTCGGTAACCTGGTCACGAAGTCCATCGTGACATCGTTCCACTTCCACTCTGGAATAGGTAACTACTGTAAAAGCCCTTCTAGTTGTTGATGCTCTGCTTTCACCTGCTGACTAGTAGAACATTTCATGAAAAAACCAGCAACATCTCTCTTCATACATGGCCACCAGTACTGGCGATGAAGATCCCGATATATCTTGGTGATTCCAGGTTGAACTTCCCAAACTAAGGAATGGAAATCCAGCATCAGCTCCCCGCGTATGTCTGCTGGCACCCATACACATCCCTAGAAATTCAAGATCTCATCCTCGCCCACTGTTCATCCAGGAAGAGGGTCCCCTCCTAACACACTCTCCCGCAGGACTAAGGCCTCTGAATCTGATAGTTGCCTCATTCGTACCTGATCAAGAAGTGTATAGGTAACAACCACAGATGAATGAAAGGTCTATCCCTACCTGTCGTGCACCTCCAAATGCATCTCAGAGAACAGATCCATAAGCTGCCACTCACTACTGGCCTCCTAAACTGCCTGAATCTGAGTTCTCCTGCTCAAAGAATCAGCCACTGCATTTCCCTTTCCTGGCGTATAGGCAAGCTCGAAGTCAAAGGACAGAGGATACTCAACCCACCTGTGCTGTCTCAGATTCATATCGTGCTGAGTGAAGATATACTTGAGACTCTTGTGGTCGGTAAAAACTACAAAGTGCTCTCCTAGAAGATAGTGTCTCCAAAAACATAAGGCATGAACAAATTCATCCAACTCCATATCGTGCATCGGGTAGTTTCTCTCGTGTGGCCTCAATAGCCTAGACCCATAAGCAACGACCCCATCTCCCTGCATAAGCACAACTCCTATCCCGATACCTGAAGCATCACAGTAAAAAGTATATCCCTTGCCTGGCTCCAGAAAGACTAGTACCAGTGCTGATGTTAACCTCCCTTTCAGCTCCTGAAAGGTTGACTCACAAGAATCTGACCATAAAAACGTTTCCCCCCTTCTTGGTCAGACCTTCCAACAGTGCTGCTAGGCGCGAGAACTCCTGAATGAAGCGTTTGTAGTACCCAGACAGCCCTAGAAAACTCCACAACTCAAAAACATTATTTGGATGCTCCCAGGAAACTACATATCTCACTTTCTCTGGGTCCAAATATACTCCAGCCTCTGAGATGTCGTGACCCAAGAAGTGAATCTGATCCATCTAAAATCAGCACTTCGAGATTTTAGCATACAGACGATGCTCTCTTAGTGTACTCTAAAAGATCCCAAGATTTGTGGCATGGTCGTGTCAAGTGTGAGAGTACACCAAGATATCTTCCATGAAGACCATGAAAAAAGAGTCTATGTACAGATGTAACACTTGATTCATCGGTGCCATGAAAACTACAGGTGCATTTGTGAGACCGAACTACAAAACTGTATACTCGAAAAGACCACACCTGCTCCTGAGAGCTTTCAAAGTTGTATCTGATTATCTAACACGCAACTGATGATAACCGGACCTCAAGTCGATCTTTGAGAACACCCAGGCTCCTCAAAGCTGATCAAAGAGGTCATCGATCCTCACCAAAGGATATCGGTTCTTGACCGTCAACTGGTTCTGCTTCCGATAATCCACACAAAGTCGAAGTGTACCGTCTGCCTTCTTCGCAAACAGGATAGGCGAACCACAAGGAGGGGTACTGGGATGTATGAAACCATTTTCCTGCAACTCCTCCAACTGATTCATGAGCTCCTGCAACTCAGGTGTAGCCATCCTATAAGGAGGAATAGACACCGGTGCCGCTCCTGGCATGAGCTCAATCGAGAAGTCTACCTCACTCTCCGAAGGTAAACCTAAAAAGTCTTCTGGGAAGACATCCCGGAAATGATCCACCACTGGAGGAAAGTCTAACTATAAAGTCCCCTGGTCATCCAGATAAAGACTAGAAATCTGTGCTATAACTTTCCCCAACCCATGATGCTCTGGTCTAGCTCTACCCGCCTGGACATCCCACTCGCCTCTATGAAGGAAAGATCCACCCTATGGTGATATGAAACTCACCCTATGGCGATAGAAATCAATGATTTCCTAGAAAATAACTAACCGGTCCATCCCAAGAATGACGTCATAGCCCGTCATCTCTAGGACATAGTGGTCCCATAAGAAATGACACCCCACAACCTCAAGAGGGCACTCTCTGCACTGATGTACACTAGATGTCCTTGATCCCAAAGGTGTTTCAAGAGTCAACAAGTCACTAGATGAAAAGATACAGAACCCAAGGCTTTCCACTATAGAAACAGAGATAAAGTTATTAGAAGCACCAATATCAAAAAGGGATGAAGATAAAACTGAGGCTACTAAGATCGTACGTCGAACTATAGAAGCGTCAGGATCCTGCTCCTGATAGGTCTTCTCCATGGAGAAAGACTGGCCTACATCACGGCCCTGTGCCCCTGGATGACCACTCTGAGTTGAATCACTCTGCTGTCGCTGATGACATGGTGACTGACCACCACGGCCGTGACCTCCACCTTGGCCTGAACGGCCGGAAGAACTCCAGTTCCCTAACTCGTGGGAAACATGTGAAGCATCTCTAGAATGTGGGGTCATAGAGGAACCCCTAACAATAGTTGAAGGTGAGAATATGTGACAGAAATGATAAAGATGGCCCATCTTGCTACAAGACTGGAACTCCATTGGATCTCTCTTGCACTATGGCCTAGTATGCCCACTCCTACCACACTGGTAGCACACATCCTGACTGCTAGAAGATGCATCCCGCGAACCTCGATCTCCTTGAGAAGACTCTTTGCGATGCTGCCTACTATCTGTAGGAGGAACACCAGCTCTAGATGATGAACAACCCTGGCTCACTGCTCCAGAATCCCTCAGATTGCGCTCAGTGATCAGCGACTGGTTGACGATGGAGGATATAGAAGTCAACTGGAATATATTCACCTAGGAACGTATCTCCTACCTGGGACCGTCCTCAAACTTCCTAGCAAGAAACAACTCATCACCTCCTGCGATCAGTGTGAAATGCTTCACCTTAGTGAAACGAGATGAGTACTCCATAACAGAAAGAGTACCCTGGTGCAGACTCATAAAATCTCGGGCTCAATCAGCCCTCAGGGTCTTCGGAAAGAACTAGTCATAGAAGGTGCGTCGAAACTCGTCCCAAGAAAAATCCTGCTGACGCCCTAACCATGAGATCACCTCCCACCACCTCTTGGAGGTGTCATGAATCATATAAGTAGCCAGCTTTACCCTTTTCTTCGGAGGGATCTTTAGGTTCTCAAAGATGGTCAGGGTGGCCTCTATCCAAGACTCTGCAGCCTGGGTTCCTCCATCCCCTGAAAAAGTATAAGGATGTTGCTGCTGGAAAACCCGCGTATACTCAGCCATCGACGAGGCAGGAGGCGGCACTCCCTGGAAGGCCTACATTATCCTCAGGAAGTCCTCCCTGAACTGTGCCTTGGTGCCTGCAACGGGTATAACTGCTGGTGCCAAGGCTGGCACAACAGGAGGATCTGTAGGAGGTCCATGGTCGGCCATATCTAGTGTCTGGTCACTGTCTGGAAACTGATGCATGATCGGAGGACGTCTAGGAGGCATATCTCTAAAATATCAAAAGCACAACTTAGATCAGGATTAACAAATATTGAAAACACAGGAGTAGAAAATGGGAATAGGGGAAGAAACTATCATGTTTTATAAAACAAGAGTACACAGCGTGTATAAAAACTAAACGGCATGTCTACTTAAGCCATTAACATGGGCGTGTACCCCTTCCCGACAGGTCATGTCACACCCCAAACTTCACGGCGTGTTTTTTCCACACATGGAGTGTACTTGAACTCTAAACCCCTACCCGAGTCTCCTTACACGGCTAACCCACACGGTTCAAACTAACCCCAGACTACATGGCATGTTCCCTAGGGACACATCGTGTACTAGACACTGCCTCAACGGCCCTTGTTGTTAGTTACACAGCCATCTACACGAATGGACCTTACACAGCGTGTTCCGAACAAACACGGCAGTATAGGAGAAGGTGACATCGTCCTGTGTTGTTCGTAACACGGCTGGGTACCTGGGCAAGACTACACGACGTGTTCTGAAAGAAACACGAAGTGTCTTAGAGAAGGTCACGCCGACCCGTGTTGTTTGTGACACAGCCGGATACCTAGACAGAACTATACGACGTGTTCCTTTACAACACAGAGTGTTCTACTCGAGCTTCCCTGACCCGTGTTGTTAGTGACACTGCTGGGTACATGGCTCTACACTACACTCCGTGTATATACCATACACGGCGTGTTCCAAAAGTTATTTTCACAACACCATGTTCCTGCACACACAGTTAGTAACACGGCCTAAAAACTACACAGCGGGTAACCAGAAAGTACACGCCATGTATTCTGGGTTTTTCTGGGCAGTAGCTCAGAAACTGCACAGAAGCCCAGAAACACAGAAAACAAAGCAAGGAGGTTCCAAATTCCGATCCGTGAGGGCCCATACTCCCCCCGAATCAAAGCTTGGCATCCCCTACAGTCATGTACAAGAGGAAACAGGATCATGATCCACCAATTTATGATTCAAGAGGGTCCATAACACCTCAATAATAAAAACATGGTGTTCATTTAAACAAAGTACAATGCAAAAATCCTCTAACAAGGTTGCAGAGATTCTATCAAGCATCTATTACAACAGCATGCATAATCTACACAATGTCTATCACAATAGCATGCGATCGCTAATTCACCCTTATGGCATTGAAATAATGCATGGAATGTGATTTATACAAGTTAATATATAATACATGAGATGGCATGCCCTAATCTCATCGGTTTGCGATAGAAATAGAATTGTAATATCAAAACAATAACAGTACACAGCATGTGAATCACTCTAGGTGAAATCATATCAACTGTAACATCTCAAGACCAGAAAACTGCATTAAACGAGGTAGTATGGATTTTCTCTGTACACGGGTTAGCTACTCCCAGGAACAACATATTACCAAGTACCGAATCTATCATATCCTTGGATAAGTCTCCAAATAGTAATGCAAGAGAAAAGAATTCCTCTTATAACACTTTGTAACGTCCCGGTTCTGGAAGACACCCAGAGGCACCCCATACCAGGTTGGTCACATGGACTCAAGCGCATTTCCCCAAACGCCAGAGGCTGCCAACTAGCAGCGAGGGACTTGGGTCTGATAGTGGGGAATCTATGCCCTCATTGGCAGAATACACAGTGGAAGAAAAATAAACATGAAATAACGGAAGCAGTAATAACCAACAGTATAACAGCTGAAGACTAAATCAACAATTGGAGCACATATGTATGTATGCAATGATGCATTATACATAAATAGAAAAGCATCCAAACAAGTAACAATGCTGGAAAACACTACAGTACCAAAACAAGTACAAAATAAAAGTAAACAGCTCCTCTGCATCGCAAGCCAAAGCTTGGTCCCATGCTCTCCTGCTCCAAGCAATCAAGTTCCCGAAGACGAAGGGCACATTCCCTTGTCTATAATTGAAACAACATAGTCTTATTGGGCCCAAAAGCATGGCCCAAATAGGGTGTGAGATTAAATCCCAGTAATCATGCACCCGGTGATCTGTGCCTAACAATCAGTGAGTATATGGCAGGTAAAAGTACAATAAGTAGTAAACAACAACAGCAAGCAGTAGACAATAAACACTAAGTAGTAAAAAGGATGATATATAGCAGCAATAAATCCAAAAAAATCAACAACAGTGAAACAAATATCTAATAATATGGAAACCCTCTGGGAAGTACTCACAGCCATCCCCTCTGGTCCTATCCAAGAAGTACCACAACCCATTGGGTATTGCACTCAGCCTAACCCCTCTGGCTTGGTCTTACGAATTTATGAGACTCTCTGGGGAAGCTCACTCGGTCAATTCCCCTTATATTCTAGGGTAGTTAGGGACTCTATTGAGGAATATCACGAGGTCTAACCCTCTTAGCCCCACGGTCTAGAGACTCTCTGAGGAAACTATCTCGGTCCATTCCTCCTATAGCCTCAGGTATACCACAAAATCATTGAGGAAGCTCACTTTGTCAATTCCTCCTCTAGCTTGGGAAGGCTGTTAAAGAGATTGAAACAAGGTAAGACTCTCTGAGGAAGCTCACTCGGTCTACCCACTTGTAGTCTAGAAAATCCAAGACTCTCTGGGAGCTCACTCGTTCCATCCCCTCTGTAGTCTGTAATATCTAAGACTCTCTGGGAAGCTCACTCGGTCTATCCCTTAAAGTCTATAGCACCAGGTTCTCTCAGCCACGTGCCATTCAGTGCATAAAATTCTATAAGGACAAAGTACACCTATAGAGCTACTTGGCTAACCAATGTACATTTATAAAGCTACTTAGCTAAACAGTCTATAAGGCAACAAGCATGTCCTGAGTTTCACTTCAACCTATAACCGCGAGGCATGAAAACAGGTGTAACAGCCAAAGGAAAACGTGACCCAATGTTTTTAAACAGAACAAATCAAGGGAAACAACATCCAAGAACAACAAATTATCTTCTAACATGGTAAAATTACCTCTACAAAAGCATACACGAAAGGCAGGAAAACAATGAAGGCAAAAAGGGGTAACACGCAATACCCCGTTCACGGGTATTAGTGGAAATTCGCACATAAACTAAGATACTTTGAATGGTAAGGCACAAACCACCTAGCTCAATCCAAGGAGATCGATATACTTGAACCACGATGGCTGATTCTACCTAGAACATCATAGATCTGAGAAAACACACAAAACGTTCAACCTTAGATAACATTAGAAGGAGGAAGATTTGAATAACAAGGCTCAAGCAGAAGGAAGAACTCACTACTGCGCTTCCAATGCAATCGACAGAGCTCGAATCAGATAATGGATGGAGGCTTGGGAATCCGAAGAAGTCTTGCGGTCGTACGACATCTCTCGATCGGACCAGACCTAGAAGAAGACGATTATTATGATGAGGCACGACCCCGGTTGGTTTAGTGACAAAAAAGTACACGATGTTTATTTTTAAAGTACATGGCATGTAGTGGGTTTTTTCATACTCCGCCAAAATCGGCCTCCACGTCACCCCTACACACCGTGTATGTGGTCCAAAAACGGCCAGCGCACGGTTTCGAGTGGGAAAAGAGTACATGACGTGTACTCAGAAAGTACACGGCGTGTACTTCAAAAATTTCCAGAATCTCCAAGAATTCTAAAAAACTCTAGAAAAGGAAAGACATACCTGAAACGAAGATCCGGCTTCTTACAGATAAAGATAATCTTGACGAATAAATTTGATATTTTGAAGTGGATTCCCAAATAAAATTTCAATGTGAATTTTAAATTGAATTATAAAGTCCCAATCGGTATTTTAGAAAGGTACTTACAAATGATTATATTATTTTAATTTCTTTGAATTGGGTATTATGGAAAGTTTAATTTTTAGGTAATGGATTGTTTAAAAAACGTATTTCTAATGATATTCTTTGAATAATATGAATCCCAAAGAAGAAGCATTTGAAAGATCCCAGTCAGATCCCAATTGACCTTTCCTCAAACTCACTTATACCTGATGATCCATTAGGCTACCTCCCTATAGCATCTAGAACACCCTCAATCTTTCCATTTAGTATTTCCCACACCCACCATCCCCCTCCTATCTGCATCTTGCACGCCCTCCTTATCTATCCCATAATAAATTGGCACATTACCTACAAATTCAACAGGTTCAGTATGCGGTGAATCTATAATGAGGGATTAGGTGGTTACTATTTTTTAACCATGGGGATATTGGTGGGTGAAAGTTATAAGTAAAAAATTTTAATTTGAAAAATGTTAATTCACCTTTTATACTAATAATTTTTTTTAATAAATGATTCA
Source organism: Viscum album (assembly GCA_963277665.1). Classification (NCBI taxonomy): domain Eukaryota; kingdom Viridiplantae; phylum Streptophyta; class Magnoliopsida; order Santalales; family Viscaceae; genus Viscum; species Viscum album. Next base: position 718,367,207 of record OY728125.1, on the reverse strand, counting down.
AATAATGTTAAAACAGAGAAAAATATTAGTAGTTTAGATGTCTAGAATATGAATGATTGAAGATAGTTGTCCCATTTGATTGAAATGGGGTCCCCACAGATGATGCTGAATGATTATTTGGCCATATTATAGGATACATGGTGGCTAAGTTGGCTACCCTTACGATTAGATATTCTGATTAGAGGTATATGCCTCAATCAGGGAAGAATGAAGTGTTTACTTCCAAAATAATAGTATTTTTAATACATTATGCTCAATTTAATTCCTTTAGTTAATTAAGTTCAAATATTACAAAAAATAATCTCTTTGTACATATATTATTCCACATTACCATTTCTAATATTATCGTACAAAAGTTGATGTTGAAATTTTTTGGTGAGAAATAGAAATATTTTAATTAGATATTTTGGAGGGAATTAAATGATACATTCTTAACCACTCAAAAATAGAATGATAAGGTACCAAAAGAGGTACCTAGAGAATAGTGTAAGGTGTTTTTTGATTACCATGTCCATGAGAAGCACATGGTATTGAAAATATATAATTATATCCATCTAATTTTAGATATATAAATGAATATGTAGGGATATTACATTGAATATATTTCAATTAAATTACATGTCAAAAATATTACAATGATTAAAGAAATGTGTATCAATTCTAGTCAAATAAATCATCCCCAACAATGGTAGCTCAATGTTTTTTCAAGAAACAGATGAATCTAGTAATATTTTCATTAGTTTAAATGTTTATAAGATAACATTATCTATTTCATATATTAAATTTTATATTTATCTTTGTTTATTTTTTTCAAAGAATTTAGGGAACCATGTCTCCCGAATAGATATTTGGTTGGATGTTTATATGAAATTCAATGGGAGTTACGAGATTGATTCTTCCAAAAAAAATTGGTGTATTAATTCCATTCTCATTTAAATAACTTATTTAAGTTGTCACTTTGTTAATATTTATTTATTTTAATATGATAAATATTTTATTTATAGGTAAAAATAAGCTAAATATGGGATTCCAATCCCACATAGTCCTTTTTATTTTCCCAGAATGTTCCAGTTGTGGAATTTCATGGGAAAGAGTATCCTCGTCGCATGCATGGGATGTGTTTGGGACTAGTACCATCTATGGTATTTGAAAGGTCACTAGGGATTACAACTATATCTAGTCTTTTTTGAAGTTACTTTGTACCCTAATATTCTTAGAGGTGGTTTATATCAATGCAAAGAATAATTCATAAATAGGGGATCATAATCCAACAACAGGGGGATTATATATAGATAAATGATGCAAAGGTCATTGCGCTGAAAACATAATTTGATGATTATATCAGAAGATGACTATTTGTGTCCTCATTGATATTAAATTTATGGATGGTTTGAGTGAGTAGATAAATAACACTGCTTCATAATCATTTAGTAAAAAAATATGATTGGTATTAAATTTAAATTTAAATTTAAATATACAAAACTATTTAATTTTTAAGAAACTTTTCATATATGTGCTGATAGTAGGTAATGGAGAAAGAGATAGATACAATGTTGATCTCAATTCATAAGTTAGTGATAAGGTTTGAATTTGTATTTAATAATGGTTTTGTGTAACTAGAATCATGTCTAACTAACATAATAACATGGTGACTGAGAAACAATATAATGATTTGAGGTAGGAGGTATCTATATTTCTCCTCCCTTTAAATTATTTAAGATGGTTAGTGGTTCATTTTATTTTCTAGTTTGACATAATAATTATTATATAATGTCTCCAACTTTTCTATGTTTTTAATATTATTTGTAATGATGGCGTTGTTTATTTCAAATGGTGATTTGTAAAAGCATATTCACGAGTTTAAAAATCATTAAAAGGGAATTTTAAACTCTAATTTGGTTAAAAAGTTTAAATTTTTATATTAATTTTTTTAATTATATCTTTGGAATAATTATTTATAGATTTCATATTATTGGTTTAGTTAGTATTTGTTCGATTTCGATTTTGACCAAATTTTAATTGTAACATCATTTAAAGGTGGTTTGTTATTGTCTATTTATAGGTAGGTTTCCATTACATTGTTGTCTCTTGGTATTATAGTGATTTTATAAACATGTGACTTCATTATTGTTGTTATACAAATATTTTATATCTTGTGTAAGTTTCCCCATAAATCTAGGATGCTCTCATTTTGTACTAATAGAAACCTTGGACCATCTAGATTGCTTAAAAATTTTATGATGGTGAATTCATTGAATGAGTTTTAATGTCTATTTTTATGGATTGTTTGGATGCAGGTATTAGATCATAAAATCATAATGGGGTTTCTTTTTGAAATGTGATTTTTGAATATTTAATTGGTTCTATTTGGAATTTAAATGGAAAATTTTTATATTTAAAATGGGTTTTGAAATTGTACATCAAAATGGAAAATGAGGTTTTTCAAAGAATGTTTGATATAATTTCGTTAATGTTCTAACATGAGTTCAATGAAATGTGCTGCCTTTTTGAAATTTCCTTTAAAATGAATTTACATGTTTTCCAATGTAAAGAACAAGGGTTTTTATTGAGTTAGATTTGGTATGTTTGGACTTTTATGGGAGATGCCTTAGGTTTTCAAATTCTTGTGTGCTTCTTGATTGTGTTTCACTTGTGTGTATATTGGTGTATGATGATCCATGCTATGTATATATCCTTGGGATATATTTTTGCGTGTGTATAATCATGGAATGGTTAATAGTTTGTTTTTAGTTTTTATTATATTTTAATTGAACCTCCATTTATAGTTGGATTGATAATTTGAATATGTATGATTATATTCTTTTATATAGGGTTACAGCTTCTACAGTTCCACATGATTTTATTTTTTTAATATCAAAATATATAGTCAGTTTAATCCACCACTATATATGGTTTATTGTTTTTGTTGTGGTTTAACCCACTATTATATATTATTACATATAGCTATTGTTTAAATCACTAGGAAACACTCATCAATTTTGACCGGAAAACATCGACTAAAAATTAAAATTATCGACACTAAAAACATTCCGTGACACATACCAGAAACTACCGCTAAATGATCAAAACTGATGCAGGTTGGATGCAAACACCAGCTTTATGATAGGTTTTAAAATACCTTCATAGAATAACCTAGAAGATGTTTAAAACTCTACCAAATTAAAAAATTAACTCTTCTAGACCCCTATTTGGTTAATGTTGCGAAGCCCATGTGAAGGGTGTTTTGTGGCAGTGTTGAGTGCTAGGTTGGCACATAGTTTATCCAACTATATAGTCAAACAATGAGAATTTTTAAATTTGAGAAAAATTACTTTTTCCCCAACTTCAATTTAAATTGTCCCATCGTTTTCTTCTTCCTCCACACACAATATCCCTCCCACGTAAATCTCCTTCTCTATGGATCTCTTTATGCGTTAAAGTTACTCTCTCTATTTCCTTATCCATTGATTGAATTGGATAGTTAATAGTAATATCTCCAATCATATTATTTTCTTATTTCATTTATCTTTCAATCCTTTGTGATATTTTTTTATGAGTTTATATCCCCTATTTTCAGGGAATATGTCTATTTTGCTGTTTTCCACCATCCTTCCCTAATTCAAAGGACAATAATACATAAGGAATGATCTAATATCCTATGGTATCTAGTTCAGTTCTTTTCCAAAATGTTTTGATTCTTTATAAGGTGTTCCATTATGAAACATTCCAAAACCTTATAACAATGCCTCCTAAATGTTTAATTAATTAAATAAATTGATGTACTATAGTCAATATACTTCTAGAGAACCACACACAACATCATAGGTTGACCTACTCGATGTGAGCCACAACAATGGGTGTGACTCCATTAATGGGATAAGATGATTTATTTTTGGGTTAAATTAAACCACCAATTTTGGTGTGTGAATTTGTGTAATGATTGTGATACACTTCATAAATAGTATGTGATTTGTTCCATTTAAACCATTATTATTTTTCCAATATAAGGGATATACAAGGGTCCCAACTTAAGAATTTCGTGGACAGGATCATCAAGTTTTATAATTATAATTTTATAAATTATACACAAGAAACAAAGATCCATACTTTTATTACATTGTAGGATACACTGGAAGGGGTCAATGAGTGGATGTTGTACCTACCCTTGATAGATAACTGGTTCCCTAGTGGATTACCTTGGATAGGATTGGTGGTTGAATGCTAATTTACTATGATCCAAGTGATTCATGGCCCCCTATATAGTATACTAGGGATGAGATTAGAGGGTTATGCCTCTATACCATGTTGAGAGAGAAACATGGGTTCTATTTATGGATCTCATTGGATGGAATATTTTGGTGACAGATGCACATAGTGCATGTGGAGTGATAATAGTAATCCTCATTTAAAATAAAATTGGATGGGATCAAGATTCCACATTACTAAGAACTCATGATACCTTGTTTAATTAGAAATAAGGATTCATTTTTACTATGTTTAAGGATTCTCCCGTCAATCAAAAGAACATACCTTTGTTCACCCCATTTTTACACTTTCCCCTTCTATGAACTAATTATGTTTTCCATGCGTTTATTCTATCAGACTTATATAGTATCAAAAAATATTTATATATGTATTTATATAAATTTACATATTTTACTGATATAGTTTGAATTTTCTTCAGAGACAACCAGCTAAGGCCATAATAGGTAGTGTTAGTCGGGTATCCCATGAGGAACCCATACTAACAAGGTATATTTATTTATTTATTATTTTCTATACCATTTACTTTACTTGCAAACATTTAATCTTATTTCAAAAAAATGGATTATTTTAGAAACTATTGGTGGTGTCCTACCAAGTATATCTCATACCCTATCTAGGACACATATGGTACCTAAAAAACCTCAGGACTACAGGTGTAGACGAAGTAATCCTAGCATTTTTTGTTTGATTATCAGTATTACGATGGATTATAGGATTAGAGGAATGATAATATATATGCGATAATTGTAGAAGAAGGTGTTGGTATTTTTGTCTTTTTTTAGCCTGTTTTATATGCCTATAACCATATATCCCATGTACTTACCCTTTTGTATATAATAATAAAATTTTCATCCTTTTTGTATCAGATATTAATTTAGCTTCTACTTGTTTATTATTTAGATGATTTATTATTCACCCTCTAGTTATTTATTATTGTTTTTATTCCTTATAATTTTTATTCTCCGTTGTGATACACTTTTAATGGTATAGTCTCCCCATGGTCACACCATTGGATCTCACTACTAGTCAAAAGCCTATAGAATATGAGTAGAAGTTCATGAGGTAATTTGTCCAACCAGATTTGGGAACCACTCTAGGGATTTGGGATCTGAATTCTATAAGATCCATCAGAGATGTAGATTTATTAATTTTTATTAACCCTGGAATAGATATTTGTTAACAACTAATTATTTAAAAAATTGTACCACATCATTTTACTGTAATGAGTTTTTTCTATGAAAAACCTTGTAACTTAAACTATTATGTAAAGGTAGAAAAAAATGGATAATACAATGATTGTTTCGTTGTTCCTTGAAATGTGTGTTCTAGATTTAAGAGTCTTTATTTCAAGGTGGTTTACATTGGATTTATACATGGAAACAAAAAATTCCAACATTTCTTTATCCAAAGGGGATCTGTTCTCAAAGGTAGGCGTTATTTATGTTTTAAACAATATGATACTTAAGAACATGCATTGGTTGAGAGGATGGGAGGTTGGACACATCACACCCTTTTTGGGGGTAATTATTTTCTACAATTGGGACTCTGTTTAAAAAATTAAAATATTTTCATTAATCCTTTTTAATTCACAAAGTATATCATAAGTATCCCTTAAAATTTATAGTCACTTATTAACATGTGTAAAATTTTATAATCATCAGTATGCATTCACGGTTCTTCATTAATGGAAATATCTATATGTTTTAAATGTTTTCCTTCAATGGTATCCTCTAATATACTTCTTGGATATTATTTTAATCATCATTGTGATGATACTGGTTTTTAAGTCACACAGTGGGGAACTCTGGAATTTTATTATCATCCAGGGAGACAAAGGTTTAGTTTGATTTTAGGATTGTTCCCATAAGATAGGCTACCTACATATCCTTATGAAAGGATTCTGAAACCTCATAGTTCGAGGAAACTGAATGGGACACATCATACCTTTTATGGTCATGTGATAAGGACCTATAAGACGAAGGTGATTAGTTGAAACATAGTGTGGGACTTATGTTGAAGCAGCCCAAGGAACATGGAAAGGATATGGATTTCCAAGTAGGATCAGACCCTATTGGTAATATGGCCCAATGAGAATATGGTTGATTTGAAGTATTGGGTTTGAACCTTGAGGAGGATTCCTATGTATTCAATATAGATGGGAATCAAATCCAACATAGTTTGATAAGTCTCATAGGAGGGTACGGTTCTTTGAGGGAGATGAGTGTGGTCTTGCTTCTTTAAAAGGATGAATTGATGATTTGGGGTTTAATTTGGGTCTTATTATTAAATATGATTACCATATTAACGGAATTAGGATTGGATTCCTTAATAGTATGTCCATTGAGCTCGAGCCCTGAATGGCTTCCTACGTATCTTGGATTGTACATGAATTAGAGTTGTTATAATTCATTCCAATGAGTGTTTGTGCAAATTTTTTAACCATCACATATCTCTAAGCCCACATGATTTAGGCTCGAGGTGGGAAACACGAGGATGTGAAAGATTCAACAATGAAAATTTACACTTTTCCACCTCCGCTAATGGAAGAGGAAGAGGCGACGAGACTTCCCTCTGTTCTATTTATATCGGAAAAGTATCCAATGAAAGGAAGAAGGGATCTAGGTTAGGGGATTATGCCAGGATGGCTACCCATGGTAACAAAGCACAGTGGGAGAGGGAAAGAGTAACAAAATTTCTATGCATATCCCCTTTTGGTATTCAGCACCGAAGAAGAGAGGGGGAGAAGTGATGCCACCCCCTCCAAGAAAATCTAGGGGCTTACGCCAACCCGGTTTCCCTAAAATTGATCCTAGTAGGGAAGGGAGACTTATCCTTTATTTTTAAAAGAAACATTAGGCATGAATTGGACCTTACCTACCAGAGGCCTGAGGTTCTGGGTCATCTCTTTGATAAAGGAGAGGCCAGGACCCAACCCTCCTCCCAACTGGGAACTTCCCAAAAATGTTTCTGGTAGAAATGTCCATTTGAATAAGGATATACAAACCCATATACACACCATTAATCCGAACCCAATGTGAGACAAATATGGGAAACCTCTTACTGTGGAAATACAAACCCAAATAGGAGACACACTGATGTGCCTTTCCCAAATATTTGATATGTCAGGAGGTTTTGGTGGAGGTCTCAATGGAATACCTTTTAGAGAAGGGAGAAAATGAAAAATAATCCTTTCCATTAATGGCTGATGAAGGCTTGATGGCTTGTAGACTGAAGTGAGTGAAGAGAATAAGTGAATCAAAGAGGGGTGCCCAAGTAGAGAAGGGAGCGCATGTATGGTCATGCAAGTACACTTGGGTGACCCGATGATCACTTAAGAAACGAACAACATGTATGGTAATACATAGGAACGACCGTAATCAATCATTCAAGAGTATTCACTGGTGATCCAAGAAGTGGGGTTCTCATGTTCCAATGAGAGGAATGGGATACATGCAATTATTTCTGACTTAGGGTGGTTGGTCACTTTAGGCACGCAACTATTATGGTTTTAAAACACTAAAAGGACTTAAGTCCAATGATCTGCCTTTTAATCCTCCACTCAAGGTGTTGAAGAACAACCATGAATGTTTTGGAAGACTGGGGAGAAGTAGTAGGGAAATGAGAGAAGTAATTGGGCTTCAAGGAAATTTGTCCATGAAAATGGGGGCCCCAAGGGTCTATTTATAGGCCAATAAGTGACGTTGGGTGAAATGAGTTTGGCGCTCAAGTGACTTGTGTGCCAAATTGGGGCACGCAAGTACCTTGTGTGCTGATGGTGTTTTGGATAGAATAAGGTGACACCATTCAGACTTAGCCAAAATTATCACTTCAATCAGCTTCAGTATGGTGGAACATAAGTTTTTGTGCATAGGTACCTTGGATGCCTCTTTAGAGACTTAGACAAATAATTTCTCCATACCACAGGGGTTATGCCCTCACACCCCTACTTGGGATCAGTGTCGGGCTATAGTCCTAACCCTTTAGGCTGGTGCCTTTGCTACCGTCATTGTACCCCATGAAAAATGCAGAGTCGCAATGCGAACGTTTTGACCCTAGTTGAGAAAATTTTGCGGAGAAGTGCATGGAACACATTTCATAGTGTCTACAAAAGCCCAACTTAGAATTTGATTTGTTCAGAATGAAAAGAATATTGTTCTTTGGTAAAAGTAGGGCACTTTGACTCATTCCAACATCATTTGGTAATATTTAGAGCTAAATCATGTTTGGAAGGATGCTTTAATTTTTGCGTAAGCCATGGGTCCTAGCGAGCATATTTTGACTGTTTCTAGGGTCGTGTGGATAACCCCACAAAATATTTTCCTTTTGAAATTTTATTTCTCAAACATTACCTAAATCATACAAAATGTACATTTAGTGATTTGGGACTCGACTTTTGTTCAGAGTTCCCTTTTAGGGTTCTCAATCTAGTGAGTATCATGAATCTTGTTCTTGGAAGTTTAGAGTCATGTGTGTTTGACTATAAAGGGATAGTATTTAAGGTCGAATAGATTTGACAATAAATTTTGAAATTATATCCCAAAAAAGACTCTGTGGATATGAATTGATTTAATATTCTTCAAAAATTTCCAATGGGAATCTTGATCCATGACTTTTATGGTCACCAAATTTAAAACATGTATCAACAAAAGGGGTGTCTTTTCCATGAATGAAGTTACCATTTTTTGAAAAAACCGTTATGGGGGCTGTATTATGCAGGGCCAACTAAGGCATATGTTGCATAGCCAAATAGTGGAATCTTTTGACTGACATGCCTTTTATGTGGGAAACTTATGCAAGGACGCCTAAGGGCATGTGTTGCATAGTCCTGAAAAAAGAGTTCTTTGAAGTTTAACATTTTTTTTGTAGATAGATAAGGTAAAATATGATTTGTATGACTCAATACCATAGTAGGTGGTTTCTCTATGGAAATGAATTTTAAGAATGAAAAAGGGCCATTTAGACCGATATAATTCAGGAATAGAAAAACCCATTCTATACACATTTGGTGTATGAGTAATGGGTTAAATTTATCAGAAAATGGGGAATTTATGATATCATACTGTGTGTTTTTATGTCATGTAGTGAGGATGTTGTACTGTGCAATTTTAAGTCATACTGTGAGGATGTTGTACTGTCCAGTTTTAAGTCATGCAGTGAGGACGTTGTACTATGCAATTTTAAGTCATGTAGTGAGGATGTTGTATGGATTTAATTTAATATCTTTAGCTCTAACCAAAGGTATGATAAAACTCCCCCAAATTCATGATAATTTGTTTGGAAACATACTATTATATTCATGTATGGAAGGGAAAATTGTAAATTGTGATTTGGGAATTTCTTTAGCCAAGGAATGATAAGGGAAAGAGGGATAAATGCATCAGAGGAAGTCTTTTCCAGGAACAAATTTACCATTACTTGAAAAATCCATACTGGGGGCTGTATTATCCAAATGCTACTAGGGAATATGCTATATAGACAAATAGTGGTATATTTTGACTGAGAGGCCTGTTATATGGGTAAATTATTCAAGGTCGCCTAAGGGCACGTGCAACATAGTCAGGAAAAAGAGCTCTTAGAAGTTTAACATTCTATTACCAAAATTCGAAGAAAGTTTATGGAGATTTCTATTTTTTGAGGCAAAGAGATTGGTTTATGGAGAAATGTACCTGAATATAGAAAGGGTATTTCAAACCAATATTTCCAAAAAATTGGAGGAATATGAATTTTATGAAGTTTTGACCCAAACGTAAGAGATATGGTGTCTGTATTTTTAGTACATACAACTGGGACTAGAAACGAGAACAATATAAAATATCTGACTAAGTGATTTCAAGGTTCTTTCATATTGTATTGAACACATGGTGGGGGAAATGTTTAAACCATGGTCTTGAAGACTTTCATATTGAGATAAAGGTAATGGGACAAGTATAATAGAATGACTATTTGAAAATAATGATTCTCATATATAGTCATAAAATATTAAAGGGGATAAAGATACTATAACCAAGAACAAAGTTACCATTACTTGAAAACCCCGTTATGGGGGCTGTTTTATACAGAGACAACTAGGGCACATACTGCATAGCCAAATAGTGGCATCTTTTGACTGACAAGCTTGTTATGTAGACAACTTATGCAAGGACACCTAAGGGAACGTGCTCCATAGTCTGAAAAAAGTGCTCCCATATTTTAGAAACCTTGTTACCAGAAACTGTAAAAAAGATTATAAAGATATGAAAAGTATTCAAAATTAAGGGTATTAAATATGGAAAGGGTTTATGTTTAATACATATGAGAAATATTTGAACCAGTATTGGACATGAGTTTTACAACCTTTAAATAGATCTGACTCATATGTAAAATGGATACTTTCTTTTTTTCTTGGGAATTAATATTATGATGTGCAGTTTAAAGTCATGCAATGAGGAAATTTTCACCACCATAAGAAATTAAAACACCTTACATATATAAAAAAGAAACTTATCTAATTCCTAATCCATCTTTTTCTATGCTTGATGTGAGACAAAAATATTAGTAAGGGTCCCTTTTATAATTAAAAGGAGAAATAGACGAAGAACTGTGGTGTTAGATTTCCATACAGTTTAACGTCATGCGGTAAGGAGGCCAATGAACAGATATGAGAGGAAAATTCATATTGTATCTAGGTTAAGGGATAACAACCAAGTGTCCCTATATGTCTTGCTGGTGAAAAAATCATGTCATACATAGTTCTTAAAACATTATTTATGTAGATTTTATTCTTATACAAGAAATGAAGGGTTTTAATGCAGTTGGGCCCATGAATTAAAATTTAGCCATCTCTACGTATCTCAAAATAGATGATTATCAAGTCATACATAGTTCTTTAAACAATAATTCCCCATGTTAATGGAGTTTAACATGAAGAATGGGGGATTTTGACATGTTCTGAGTGAATAGTAAATTTTAAGACAAAAATGGTATAAAGACCAAATCATATATCTTAAGAAAACAATATGTATAGATCTGATTCATATACAGGAGGAGAAAAAGAAATAAGAAGATTATATGATTGTGGATGGCCACAAAATTAGGTATTTAGGTGTCTCTACATATCTCATTAAAAATGAGAATCATTCCATACCTAGTTCTTAAAATTAGGTTTCTATGCAAATCTGACTCAGACATAGAAAAGAATGGGACTCATGTAATACTAATGAGTAGTGATGATGTCAATGATATTTTCTTATGGAAGCGATTATCATCAAATATAGAAAATTCTAGATGTAAAAATGATGTCATGGATTTTAACGTCATATAACAAGGATGAAGATGCTACATATTTTAACGTCATGTAACATGGAAGCTTATAGTTCTTATGAAGTTTAATGTCTTACAACTATGACATGGAGGCTATGTAGTTTTAAATATTGTAGCAATGAAATTGAACCGTGTAATTTAAAGTCTTGCAGTAAGGACTATTTATACAAAAATACACAAAGTATTTCTTTAAAAATATCACATTGGTTGGAGTTTTGATAATATCTCCATCCATTGAGATTAAGTCATAGGCTCCATTGGAATAGACGTTATGTATAGAATAAGGTCCTTCTACTTTGGTTCAAGTTTTGGAGGTTTCATTCCCGGTATCATTGGAGTCCTAAGAACCAATACCAATTCTTCTTGAAGGAATGGAGAAAGGAAAACATTATTACTAAAATCTCATGCTATTCTATTCTAATAGACTTCTTAATGATGCAAAGTATGAAATCTTTTCTCTTCTAATCTTTCCACCTCATCAAACCATTTCTGAGATCTTTTATTTATATACAATTGATCAATGAATGAAACTCTATGTAAAGGGAATTTTATTTCAATTAGGAAAATTACTTCAGTTCCATATACCAATGAATAAGGAGTTGCTTGGGTAGCAGTACAGGTAGTTGCTCGATAAGCCCATAAAGAATTCAATAGTTTATTAGGACATGATTTATTACTTTATACACCATATTCTAGAGTATATTTGATAGGTTATTACTGAATTCCGATATCAATCTATTGGTCGTCGTATGATTGCGAGATGAATGGTTGGACTTGATATTATGTACATGATACAACTTTTTTACTTCAGCAGAACAAAAATTGGTGCCATTGTTTATCAAAATAGTATGAGGGACACCAAATCTGGTGATGATATTAGTTTTGACAAAACAAACAATTATTTTGGCTCCGACTTCCTTGAGAGGTATTTTCTAAGCACATTTAGAGAAGAAGTTAGTAGCAGTGAGACTATACTGGAACTGCATAGCCATGGCGGGAGGATAAGGCCCTTCTACATCCATTCACCATGTGTAAAATGGACAAGAATATTTATCTGTATGTTGCAACTCTGGGGGTTTATGAATTAAGTTGAAATTCACTTGGTAGGGATGATTTTTTTTTAAAATCTGTACAATCCTACGTCATTGACAGCCAAAAATATCCAAGCCTTCGGATCTGATTAGAAAGTATGTTCTTAGATTGGTGGGCACCACAAGCTCTTGAATGTACTTCTTTCATGAAAGTTGTGGTCTCTTCTCCATCAATACATCTGAAGATAATTCCATCAAAGCCTCACTTGTAAAGGATCTTTTGGTGTTCTAGACTATTATAAAGAGTAAAATTGGACACTCATTGCCTGATCTATTCTTTATCATCCCTATCTGGTAGAAATACTCCATTTTAAAGGTATTCCATGATGGATGTTCTCCATCCCATGGTATGACCATATGGATCAGAAATAGGGATAATTTCATCAATTTACTCTATTCTTCTTTGAAAAAAAGGTGAGACCTCACGGAAATGGGTTATGCTGATAACTATCTTGTCCTGATTTGGATCTACCAAGGTTGTAGATGTGTTAGGAAGTGCATCTCCTTGAGCATTTTGTGATCGGGTGACATAATACAATGTCAGATATGAGGTAAATTTATCCCTTAACACTTTGACGTAATCACAAAAAGGAATTAATTCTTCTTTTCTGATAGAATATTCCCTATTAATTTGTTTGATTACCAATTTTGAATCACATTTTACCTTTCAATGATCCATTTTCACCTGAATGGACAATTCAAAACCTGCGATGAGAGCTTAATATTATGCTTCATTGTTGCTACCACCTTCTGATAACAGGAAAGATTAACGAAATACTGCCTTTTCTGGAGAAATAAAGACAATTAGTAATCCAACCTTTTTGTGTTTAAGGTTTTCCATTCTCTTTCCTGTTAGACTTTTGTATGCACCATCAAAATATATTTCCCATGTTTGGGAATTATTTGGAAAAGAGAAGACCTCTTCATCAGGAAGCTCGGTATTAAACGATGTATCTTCCGTAGATGGATGCCCATCAAGGAAGTCAGCCAGAGCTTGTCCTTTTATTTCCTTTTGAGGTATAAACTGGAAATCAAATTGTTTCAAAATAACCACCCACTATTCCAGAGGTCCTACAAGCATAGGACGACTGAGAAAAAATTTGAGTGGATTATTACAAGACACCAAATAGACCTCATGATGTTGCAAGTGGTGCCTATGTTTTTGAACTGCAAAGATTAATTCCAGACATCACTTTTCAATACATTAATACCAGGTCTCCGCATCAATCATAGTTCGAATGAGATAACAAAATATGTTTTCATTCCCATCATCATTCTTTTTGGAAAGTAAGGAACCTAGTGATCACTCTAAAGTTGTCACATAGAGAATAAGTGGTCATCCTTCAATAGTTTTCATTAATAATGGTGGAATTAAGAGATATTTATTGAGATTATTAAATTCTTCTTGTAAATCTTCAGTCCATTGGTAGGTAACTCCCTTCATCATTAATCTGGTGAAGGGTAAACACTTCCCATCCAAATTGGCGATAAAGCGCCAAATATAGTCCAAGAGTCCTTGAATCCCTCTTAATTCATTCAAATTTCAAGGAGGTTACATACCAAGGATTGATTTTGTTTTCTCAAGATTAACATCGATACCATGATGGCGTACAACAATGAAAAGAAATTTTCTTGAGTTTACCCTGAAAGCACATTTCAATGGGTTCATCTTCAAACTGTGTTTATGAAGTTTATTAAATATGGTTTTCAAATCATCCATGTTATTGGAACATTGTCTGGATTTGAACACCAAATCATCCACATAAAATTCAACAAATTTCTCTAAGAAGGGTTTGATGATATGGTGCATGGAACGTTGGTATGTTGCACCTGCATTATTTAATCCAAATGGAATTACCCGATATTAAAACACACCTTGAGGTGCTCTAAAGTCTGTATATTCTTCATCCTCTAAGGCCATTCAGATTTTATTATACCTAGAGTATCTTTCTATGAAGGAAAGAGCTTCATAACCAGCCTTTTTATCAATTAAAAATTTTGTAACTTGGACTTGAAAATCATCATTAGGACAATGCCTATTTAGATCTATGAAATCATTTTAGAATCTAATTTTCCCATTCTACTTTTTCACAGGGACAATATTGGCTATCCATTTGGGATACTGAACATCCTTAACAATGTTATCATTTATAATCTTATCAACTTCAACTTCAATTTTAGAGGCAAGAGTTGGGTTTGTTCTCCTTGTTTCTTGCTTAAATCAAAAATTTTATTCTGGGAAACTCAAATGATGGGTGGATATATCAGGATTAAGACCTTTAATTTTTGTATAATTCCATGAAAATATATCTCGATGTTTCTTTATAAAGTAAGTATAAACCTCTTGTTCTTCAGAGGTCATGGCCTCACTTATTATAGTGGGAATGGATCCTTTTATGTACCCAAATTTATTTCTCTGAGTTTATCCAAGGTGGTAGAGACACATTCTTCAAATGATAGAGAAGCATCCCTGAGATCTTCCTCTTCTTCTTCATTATGTATTACCTCTTCTGTTTCCACCTACATTGTAGATGATGATGAAAAACATCCAGTTTTAGGGGAGAAATTAGTATTTTAACATCCCAAAGAGAAGCCCACCATATCTGACCCTACTAATAGAGAAGGGTCTTCCTGTGGTAAAGAAGAGGGATTCATGGATTGAGAATCAACATCTTTGTCTTCCTCTATCATTACCACTATCTCTTCTACTCTATTTGTTGAAGTAGAGGCCTGTTATATTTCAGCAGACAAGATGAAAACATCTCTATTCAGGCATTCATCATTTCTTGGTGTATCAATAATTTCTTTTATATTGTTTAGCCCAATTGATGTAATTGATATTATGGATGTTACTGGACAAGTCTTTAGTTTTGGTTTTACCCTTTCAATTTGATTGATGGGTAACACATAATCTGTACTCAAATGTATGAATGGATTTGATGGGATCTTTTCCAGTCCATTTGGAGCATTAACTCTATTTATATCCTTTATCATGGGCTTCGTTCCTTTTGTGTGATAAAACTCTACCACAATTTATTGAGATTCACATGTTCTTAATAGTGCCTTGTCACCATACAATGTTCTGATTTGACCATCGAAACAATATTTCAGAAATTGGTGGTATGACAAATGTATTCCTGTAGTTTGATGAAACCAATGCCTTCCAAGAAAAATATTGAAGGTTGTTTCCTGATGAACAACAATGAAATCTGAATTAGACAGAAATCTCTAAATTGTGTTCTGAGTGTAATCTTTCTGAGAGGTTCTTGATCATTCTTTTCATATCCTAGAAACATTAAAGTTGAAGCAGATAAGTCAGATTCAGTCAGGCCCACTTGACGATGTGTATGAATGGGAATGAGGTTGACCCCAGAGCCATTATCAATGAAGGATCATTGGATATCTATGTCATTGACCTTTCCAGAAAAATACAAAGGATTGATATGATCATGCACAAAATCATCTTCATCTTCATCCTTAATAGATATTACTGCATGAAATTCTTCAGGATCTTTCTATATACAGTAAACCTCAACAGCATCAACTTCAGTTTCAAATTATTGAGGATGTAAGAAAGCCTCAATGTGTGCTTCTTAAAGATATTTTGATAGATTCAAATCATCCAAAATGGATAACTTGTCTGGTACTTGTTCCAATTGTTTCAAGACATCATACTTTTGGTCAAAAGGTATGATTTTCCCCTCATGGAGATGTGGTTTTGTAGGTTCTTCGGAAGTTGATTCTTCTGATTTAGATGTACTCTGTGTCAGAGAAGGATCTGGAAATGATGCTGGCTTTGGTAAATTAGGCTGACTATGTCTATTCATTTGCTGAGAAAAATATGGTGTGGATTTTAATTGGTCTTTCAAAATAATTGTGTCAGAACCGAACTTATCTTTCATGTAAGAAACTCCTGGTTCCTGTTGAGCCCGCTGAAGGGCTCTTCCACGTGTTTCTGCCGCATATATTGTTCGAGCAGGGGTAGAGTTAAAATGGTTGTTTCTGGAATTCCCACATCTTCCCCTATATCATCGACCTTATCCCCTTAATCAGGTTCCCCATTTAGGTATAAGGAATTCTAGCTCACTATAATAACAATCACCATTGGCATAAGGACTTGTTAAAAGGATAACATTAATAGAAACAAAGGTAGATTCTTCATCTGGTGAAGATTCTTTGTGACAGGTTAATTCTGATTGTACCATTTGGCGGGGTGGTGCCCATGATTTTGAAACAGATGGAATATAATTTGCAAGGGTCAAGGAAAACTTTGTCCTTGACATGAACTCGTCTTCTTCTGACTGCTCTTTATCCTTATATTTACTTTTATTCTTTAAAGAATGGCCTTTTTTTGAAGATGGTTTTGATGTGGCAGGAGTGGAAGAAGACACAATTGGTAGTTTCAACTGTGTTTGTAACATAACAAGAGTCCAGTTGATCGTTTTCCTGATCATCCAATCATCATATTTTTGCACATTTTTACTTTTATCCTCTTTCCATTCTCCCTCTTCCTCTGTATTGGTAGTAGTAACACTTTCTACTTGATCTGATGAACATTTCAATTTCACTTGTCCAGAGTCTACCATCATTTTTAGAATTCCTTTGAAAACAAATCACTCTTGAATGGGGCGTCCCAACATCTGATGAAAGGGACAATAATTCTGATGATCTTCATCTCCATATTTATTTGGCTTTTTCGACCTTGGAATCTGAACCAAATTTTTTTTCTAAATCTTTGATAAAGTAACCAGGATCTTATTCATTCCTGAAAGAATAAACTTTATTCTTTAATTCCTCAAACTATTTATGCATTTGATCTATTTGATCATATTGACGAGGCAGTAGTTACTGCTGATGCTCAAAAGGCGGAGCCCTTTGGTATGATGATGGTCTTGAAGTAGTAACTGGTATAGGTTCTTGTTTTAGGGTGACTACAGAAGCATATTCTTTTCTTATCCTCCTCCCTAGAGCTGCTGGAATTACATGAGTTTTAGCCTTAGTTTCATTAATAGATTCTTCTATCTATTGACCGATTGAAGTAAGGTCTCAAAACCATCCTGTGTATTTCACAGGTATCAATGGTGTGAGTAGTTGATCACATAGATTTTCCACATAGATTGGCAACAATTCTTCTTGAGTGAGTTCTAAAATTAAAGAATATGTTAATCCATTCCATCGTGCAATGAAATCTTAAAATCTTTCATTCTCCCTTTGTTTAAAATTAGTAAGATAAAAAACTGTCATCTTTGGTAGAATTGAGCTAAAATGGAGAAGAAATTTCTGATAGAGGTCTTCACTTCTAGTAATTGATTGAGATTTGAAAATTGTATACTGCACAAAATATGGTACTCATAATGACTTCACAAAACACCTAAGCTGAACTGCTTGTTGTTGTTGATAAGTTCCCATCATGGGATCACAATGGTAAACAAAATGTGTTAGGTGTTGTTCTAGATCTCCCAACCCATTAAAGATTGTGAATGTGGTATTCAAAAAATTTCAGGGGGGGAATTACATCCACCAATTCAAGGTAAGCTCTCTTTTCTGAATGAACTGGTGCACATAATTCCTCCATAGCTTCCAATCGATTTGTTAATGCCTCGATAGTGTTCACAAGTGTTTGGGAAGCATCCAAACGAGCTAGAACTTGTGTAGGTATAGAAAATGGAGCTTAAGCTAGTGAAGTGATAGATAAAACCACTGATGGTGGTGCTGATACTAGTCTTGGTTGTATAACCAATGGAGGGAATTAATTATCCGCATATGTAGTTACTACAAATCCTCTTTTATGAGGATCTCTTACATGATTTTCTTGATGAGGAATTGCCTGGGAAGTATGTCTTACAGAAATGTTGTTTTGATGTAACTCTATGTTGAGTCATTTTAACTCATTAATTTCCTCTTATTGCTGTGAAAATATCTCTTCAAGTGAACAATATTTACCTTCTCTAGTGGAAAAGTGAGATGAAATATTAATTTTTTCTTTTCCACTTGTTAGATGCCTTTCAGATAGGGGGAGTTGGTTATTTGAAGGCATACCTAGATTCTGGGTATGCCTCTGATTTCAGGTATGCACCCCTTCTTAATTTTCCTCGGTTTGTACCATATTATGGAAAAGAACTTCATCATATAATTCCAATAAACTAGACTTATTTTCTAGAAGATTTTCTATAATGGTTTTAATAACATTAACTGACGTATAGTTCATTGGTGGCATTCTATCAGTGCTTCTGCTAGATCGTCTCCCTTTGTGTCTTCTATGATACTCTATTATTCTATATGAAGAATTCACTAGAACTGTTTGGAGGATAGTAACCCAAATGGAATCTTTAGAGAGTTCAGTTGTATCCAATTCTTGTGGCTTCTTCTCTAATTGAGATAAAACTAACTTCCATTGAGAAGGGGGTTGCATATGTGATAAATCCCCCATCCCTGCATGTTGGGGATGTTCCAATTCTTTTTATTCAAATCTTTCAACATTGTTTAATGAATATGATGGTTGAATTAAATGATCCCCCCATCGTTGAAAGTTGGGATGATTCTTGAACTACTATGGGTGAAATTCATGAAACTACTCTTCTTATTTTTCAAATTTTGGATCGGACATTAGCTAGGTGCATCATCTGACAATATCTTAAATAACCTATTTCAGAATATTATAGTGTTATTTTTAGACATTTTCATCCTCTGATGCATGACATCCTCTAAACGTGATGCCTATTCAAGATTCTCAGATGCTTGATGTAAAATTAGCTCAAAAAATTCTTTTCTTGGGGCCTGATTCTGATGGGAAATGGTTGAGGCCTATTCTTGAGAGTACATTTGATTACATACAAAACCTATTGATTGTGTCTGATCATGGGAAATAACATTTCATGCAACCACTTTTGGGGGAATTTTTTGATTATAGAGTACAGTGAAATGCAATTCTCTACATGCACCCCATCCTTTGATACGAACATTAGTTAGGGAATTATAAATTAACTGACGTAACATCTTTAGATAATTGATACATGCACGCTTAAGGGTTATTTTTTGTTTTTCAACCATTGGGTATTGAAAAACTAAGAGAGATTCCAATTCAACTTGGTATTGCAACCTGTCTATTACATATAAATGATTTTGATATTCATCATATAGTAAGACTTCAGTTTTCAAATGATGAAGATGTTTCCATTAGTTGAGACGAATGTCCTGAATGAAATATTTTTCTATCAATTCTGGAATGTTATACTAAGAATTTTCCAAATTCTAGAACATGACTAAGATTTCACATTTATCTAATTGTTTCTTCATGTCTAACACATCTTCTTCATCTTTCACAAGAGGTTTCTCCACATGAATTTACTAGATTGGATGCTCTATATTAGAAGATAAATGACCTAAAGGAGTTTCAACGAATTACCGTTCTCTTAAGATTTCTTATGGTTGAGAAATTGTTTCACCCATAAATGAAAAGGAATCAGACATGACTGGCTTTGTGTTTCCAAGTGCCTCACGATAGGAGGGATTTCTCATCGCTACATTGTCAATTATGGAATTTTCTTGAAAAAATGAAATACTTATGTGGAGAGGACTTTTGCAGCGAATTCCATCATGGGGAGGATCACCACTATGGATTATAGAAAGGGATAAATCTCCTGGCTACTTTTTCTTATGGCCACACGGAGGGTTTCCATGGCTCTCATCTAGAGATAGGCACTCTAGATTTACCGAATTTCCATGAAGCAAGACTTCATGATGAAGTGTTCGACATGAAACATCAGAATTACAACTACCACTTCCATAATTTGGTAATGAGTGGATATGATCTTGAGAAGCAATAAATAAATTTATGAGGGATCCAAGAACTCCAGCATTAAGAGGAGCCACATCGCAGCTTAACTCTTTATTTTCCATCAATTCTTGGCGAGAATTCATTTTGGATGTTCTCTTTTACTTAGTTGGGGCCACTTTCTCGGAAAAGTGGTTATCATGGGAAAAGTTATGTGCCTACCTTGGAGTGGTTACTAGAAGGAACCGATTAAATCCAATTGAAAAGGGTGTATGTTCCCGATCTTGTTGTCTGTATGGTATGGGGGAATATTCCCCATAAACCTCCTAGACTGGAACAAAGTTATGTATCAGATTCAGGATAGCATGCCAATGTGTCATACCATGTGTGGGGATAGATTTATGTTTCTGTTCCCCTGACATTACAAAAGTAGTTGTCAAAATATCATGTCATGCTTCTAGAATATGGGCAGGGATATGTGTCTGCCCTTTCACAATTTATAAGATGTGTTTGGTGACTTTAGCAGCAAGAATGTGAATATACATCCAATCTATATTTGGAGTAGGTGTTTGTGCCTCCTCCTATCCTCCTTTTCTTATCAATGGATATTGATAGTTCTCATGCATGGGGGCAGAGAGTTGGGTTTGCCCCAAATTTGTTTTCAGAGCTTTCTGACTGACTTCTATGGCTACTACCAAACGAGACTATTATCAGGATTAATGAAAATTGGAAGGTGTATGTGCTTGATGGATATTTTCCATCAAGTATGGTTGATGTAATTCCTTCAATACTGGAATATGATACTGCTAATAGAATTGGTGATTGTAAACGGGTGTATGTTTCTATTTACCAGTTTCCACCACATTAGAATGGGAAGCTTCTTTAAATGCAGTCATACGAGCCTTCCAAATGGTTGATGACTTGTAAGTAGGTGTATGTTTATGTTCATGGTGCACCCATAGGTTTATCTGGTGGGATTGGTGGGTCACATTTAGATGAGTCTACTGAGAAGCAAAATTAGGACAGATGGGTGTATGCGCCCAGTCGTTATTTTCCATCAAGTTAAATTGATAGACTTCTCTGGATGATGAAGAGGTGAGAACCTGATCCCTATTGACCGTACGTTGTCCCTGGTGGTTCGTCTTGTGTGCTCAGGTCTCAGAGACCTGGGCCAAACATCCAGAGGCAACACCCCCATCATGTTGGGGGTACAGTACCGACTGATTCTGGCGGCGATTTCTGGTAGGAGTCATCTGGAAGGACTCGAGAACTCTTTAATTGAGTCCTTGAGTGACCTCTTGATCCACCTCCCTATAGTATAGAAGTAATTGATTATTTCACTCCAGGGATAATGACCCAAAACGTTTAAAGACAGTGGTTGTCACCGTTTAGTTCTGGATCATTGGTCGTCGTTGGCCAGATGATCAAGGATTGTTGTTGACCTTGAGGGTCTGTCAAGAATCCTCCAAAATCGGAATTGTACCATAATGGAAATATTCCTTTATCGGTACATTAGAGACCCATCATTGGATATTCTGGTTTGGTGATGACATCCTTCCTATGGATGGAGATCCATCATGAGCAGCAATTGGGATGTTCCTAGATATTGTCTTGGAGAAATCCATTATGTGGATTGAAGGGAGTTCTGTGGAAAAATTTAAGACAAAAACAAGCTCTATTAAAACAATATATTTTTATATGGATACATGCATGATGAATTTATTTGTCTAGCCTTCCTTTATCAATTGATAGGGTCCTAACAGGTGGGTAACATTATTAACTTGGTTAAGGATTCACATCGGGTTCACAAATTTGGTTTTGTAGTTCCTCGAAACGTCTATTCTAGATTTAAGAATCACTATTTTCATGTGGTTTCCATTGGATTTATTCATGGAACTAGAGACGTTCAAAATTTCTTTTTCCAAAGGGGACCTGCATTCCAAAGTTAGGAATTCGTTATGTTTTGAACTTTTTGATAATTAATAACGTTCATTGGTCAAGAGGATGGAAGGTTGGACTCATCACACCCTTTTGGGGGAAATATTGTCTACTATGCGACTCTCTTTGTAAATTTAAAATACTTTCATGAATCCTTATTAATTCACCAAATATATCATAATTATCCCTTGTAATTTATAATCACTTATTGGCATGTGTATAATTCTATAATCATCAGTATGCATTCTTGGTTATTCATTAATGGAAATATCCATTTTTATTCAAGGATTTCCATCAATGGTATCCTCTAATATACTGGTTGGAGATTCTTTTAATCATCATTGTGATGATACTGGTTTTTAAGCCAGTCAAAGGGGAACTTTTGAATTTTATTATCATCCATGGAGAAAAAGTTTTAGTTGGATTTTGGGATTGTTCCCATAAGATAGGCTACCTACGTATCCTTATGAAAGGAATTAGAACCCTTGTAGTTCGGTGCTACTGAATGGGACACATCATACCTTTTAAGGTCACGTGATAGTGTTCTCTAAGCGGAAGTTTCTTAGTTGAAACTTAGTGTGGGACTTATAATGAAGCATCCCAAAGAACATGGAAAGGATATGGATTTCCAAGTAAGATCAGACCCTATTGTGAATATGGCCCAAGGATAATAGGTTTGATTTTATGTGTTTGGTTTAAACCTCGAGGAGGATTCCTACATATCCCATAAATATTGGAATCAAAGACCACGTAGTTCTACAAGTCTCATTGGAGAGTATGGTTCTTTGAGAGAGATGAGCTTGGGATTACTTCTTTAAAAGGATTCCTTGATGATTTGGGGTTTAATTTGGGGCTTATTTTTAAAGAGGATGTCCATATTAATGGAATTAGTATTGGATTATTGAATAGGATATCCATCATGCCTTGAAAGGATTCCTACACATCCTGGATTGAATAGGAATCAAAGATCTCATAGTTTATTTCAATTAGTGTTTGGGGACATGTTGTTACCATTACGTACCATTAAGCCCATATGAGTTAAGCTCAGTGTGAGAAACAATAGGATATTAAAGATTCTACAATGACACTTTACACTTTTCCACTTGTATTGATAGAAGAGGGTGAGGCGACGAGCCTTCCCTCGGTTCTATTTATATTGAACAAGGATCCAATGTAAGGAGGAAGGGATAAGGTGAGGGGATTATGCCAGGATTGCTACCCATGGTACCAAAGCGCAGCGGGAGAGGGAAATGGTAACAAAAGTCCATGTGCCCATCCCCTTTGTTCTTTGGCACCGAAGAAGAGAGAAGTAATGATGCCACCTCTTGCAGGAAATGCTAGGGGTTCATGCCAAGTCAGTTGCCCTAAAATTGATCCTGGTAGGAGAGGGATACTTCTCCATTAATTTTAAATGGAAAATTTGGCATGAAATGTACCTTCCCTACCAGAGACCTGAGGTTCTAGGTCATCACTTTGAGAAAGGAGAGGCCCGGACCCAACCCTCCTCCAAACTGGGAACTTCCCAACACTATTTCTAGGTGAACGGTCTATGTGACTATAGATATACAAACCCATAGACACTCCATGAATCCTAACCCCATTGTGAAACAAATTTTGGAAACCTCTGACTTTGAAAATAAAAACCCAAATAGGAGACACACTAATATTCCTTTCCCAACGATTTGATTACATAGGAGGTTTTGGTGGAGGTCTCAAAAAAATCCATTTCATACAAGAGATCCAATGAAGAATAATACATTCCAAGAATGGCTGAGTATGTCTTGATGGATTTTATAACTAAGAGATTAAATATAATAAGTGAATCTAATAGGGGAGCCCATGTTGAGACGGGAACGCAATTTTTGTTGTGCGAGTACTCTTGGGTGACCTGATGTTCACTTAAGATTCAAACAACCTATATGGTAATAAATGGGAGAGACCTTTCTAAAGCCTTCAAGAGTATTCACAGGTGATCCAAGAAGTGGGGCATTCTTGTTCCTATGAGAGGAATGTGGGGCGCACAAGTATTTATGACTTAGGGAGGTTGGGTGCTTTAGGCACGCAAGTGTTATGGTTTTCAAACACTAAATTTAAATAATCCCAATGATCCTCCCATAAATCCTCCAATCAAGGTGTTGAAGGAAAAAATTGAATGTTTCAGAAGACTGGGGTGAAGTACTAGGGTGATGAGAGCAGCAATTGGGATTCAAGGAAATTATTCAATGAAAATGGGCCTCTAAGGGTCTATTTATATGCCAATAAGTTACCTTTGGTGAAATGAGTTAGGCACAAAAGTGACTTGCATGCCAAATTGTGGTGCACAAGGACCTTGCACGCTGATGGTGTTTTCGATAAACTACGGTGACACATTTAGGACTTAGCCAAAATTATCACTTCAATCAGCTTCAGCATGGTGGCGTGCAACTGTTTGTGTGTAGGTACTTTGAGAGCCTCTTTAGGGACATAACCAAATAATTGCTCCATACCGTAGGGGCTATTCCCCCACACCCCTGCATGGGATCAATTCTGGGCTGCAGTCCTGACCCTTCAGGCTAGTGCCTTTGCTACCATCACTGAACCCCATAAAAAATGCAGAGTCGCAATGAGAACTTTTTGACCCTGGTTGAAGACATTTTGCGGAGAAGTGCGTGGAACACATTTCATGGTGTCTACAAAATCCCCCCTAGAATTTGATTCGTTTAGAATAAAATGAATCTTGTTCTAAGGTAAAATTAGGGAACCTTGACGCATTCCAATATTATTTGGATAGATTTGGAGCTACATCAAGTATGGAAGGATGGTCTAATTTTTGTGTAATCCATGGGGCCTAGTGAGCACAGTTTCACTGTTGTTAGGGTCATGTGGATAACCCTACAAATTTTTTTTCTTTTGAAATTTTATTGCTCAAACATTACCTAAATCATAAAAACGTATATTTAGTGATATGGGACCCGACATTTGTTCAGAATTGCCTTTGCAGGTTCTTAATCGGGTGAGTACCATGCCTCTTGTTCATTATAGTTTAGAGTCATGCATGTTGGACTATAAAGGTCCCGTATTTAAGGTCAAATATTTTTTACCATAAATTTTGAAATTATATCCCAAACAAGAATCTATGGCGAAGAATTTATATAATATTATTTAAACATTTCCAAGGGGAATCTTGAGCCATGACTTCTTTGGTCACCAAATTTAAAACCTGTATCAACAAAAGGGGTGTCTTTTCCAGGAATGGAGTTACCATTATTTGAAAAACCCATTATGGGGCCTGTATTATGCACGGATAACTTAGGCATATGATATACAGCCAAATAGTGGTATCTTTTGACTAATAGGCCTGTTATGTGGGAAACTTATGGAAGGCTGCCTAAGGGCACGTGCTGCATATTCAGGAAAAAATATTTCAATGAAGTTTTATATTTTCCTACTGATAAATAAGGGAAAATGAGAATTGGATGACTCAAGACCACTGTTGGTATTTTTTCCAAGTAAAGTAATTTTAAGAATGAAAAAGGGATATGTAGACTGACATAAGTCAGAAATAGGAAAACCCTTTCTAGACACATTTGGTGTGTGAGTAATGGTTAAAATTTATCAAAAAAGGGGGAATTTATAATATCATACTGTGAATTTTTACATCATGAAGTGAGGATATTGTATTTTTCAGTTTTATGTCATGCAGTGAGGATGTCATACTATGAAGTTTTATGTCATGTAGTGAGGACGTTGTACTATGCAATTTTAAGTCATGCAGGGAGGACATTGTACTGTGTGGTTTCAAGTCATGCAGTGGGGATGTTGTATGGATTTTATTTAAGGTCTTTAGATCTGACCAATGGTATGAGAAAACTCTCCTAATTTCTTGATAATTTTTTTAGAAACATAATATCATATTCAGGTATGGATGGGAATATAGTAAACTATTATTTGGGAATTTCTGGAACTGAGGAACGATATGGGAAAGAGGGCTAAAATCATTAGAGGAAGACTTTTCTAAGAACAAGGTTTCCATTACTTGACAAACCCATTATGGGGTATTTATTATAAAGAGCCTACTATGGCATATGCTGCATATCCAATTAGTGGAATCTTTTTACTAATAGGACTGTTATGTGGTCAACTTATGCAAGTCCACCTAAGGCCACATGCTGCATAGTCAAGTAAAAGAGCTCTTAGAATTTTAACATTCTATTTCCAAAAGTCAAAGAATGTTTATGGAGATTCTGTAACACCCAAGACATTTATGAGAAATATTTTGTTTTTATGTTATATAATTCATCAAAGGAATCTTTCACTACATACAACACTAGCTTGGCTTGCTTTACACGCAACCGCGACCTTCCTCGATAGCTTGTGTTGTACGCAATACCAAGTTTCACTAAACAACGATATGCTATTAAAATATTATTAAAACTAGCAGTTATGAATATTGTTAACTGAATTTTGAATTTTATAACATTTTAATTAAACTTATACATTTTTTAGAATGAGGTATAAAAGCAAAATCAGTTTTTTTGGATGAACGAAGTATTTTTCAAAAAATGCAGTTTTGCCGCCTTTTGATGGCGCACCCACATTAAATCTAGTTTTTGACATGTTTATAAGTTCAATTTGAAAAAATAAAATTCTTCGTGTGAATCAGGGTATAAAAATTTACTTTGGATAAATTTTTGATATTTTTCTGATAACTTTCATATTTTGATGAATAGTAAAAATACAATAATTTTTAATTAAAAACAACTTTTTTCATTGAGATAATTTATATGGATAAATTATAATATTTAATGGTTTTAAAGTATAAATAGAATATTTTTTTACCATTTAATATAATGTATGTCATTAGCATTAATTTCACATTTAATTCATAGGTAAAAACATTTCAATCTTTGGCAATGTTTTAACTTCTAAAACCCGTTTTCTTAAAAACGAGATTTATTTTAAATTAATTACTGCAACTAATATGTTTTGAATTTTGAAAAATGGATTCCATATTCAGAATCAGTGGGTCCAAATTATGTTAATAGACTACTTTTTATTTTTGGGCATTATGAATAGTAACTACGGTAAATTTTATTTACCATAGTTAAAGGTAAATCGGGTAATTAAGGGTAAATATAAGATTATAAAATTACCCTAACACCTGACAAAATCCTATTGGATGACTAAAAGTCGGCCCATAACACCTAAGGGTCGGATTAGGGTCATTTAACGGACTTTTTTCCATGAAAATAATTTAATTATTATTAAAACCAAAGAATGTGACAACATGTCACTTTCTTCAATCTTATAAGTAAAATAATTTTACTTTGGTGATAAACTTAAGGAAAATTATAACATGAATAGTATCCAGAAATCTAATAAAATTATCTACATCATAGGAATTTATTTAGAATTTTTAGGGATTAAATAAATATCATTAATTATGTCATAATATATGTTGAACTTATTTTATTAGTTAAAATATAAAATAAATTGTTTTAAAAATATTAAAATAAATATTATATGAACTGTTTAATGTGCTACACTAATTTTATAGATACATATGACATTTTATGAATATATTAAAGCTTTTATTTCTAACAAATATTCTGTATATATTTTATTTAAATTCAAATAAATGTATAGTGTCAAAATTGACACTATTGTTATTTTATAAAAATAACATATTATAAAATTGTTTACAAATCACAAAAATATATAAAAATTATGAATTAATATTTATATGGTCTACAATGTCATATAGTGTCAAATTATGGAAAATTCACAACACATATGTTATTATTTATAATAATTTAAAATTTAGAATATTATTACCACAAATAAAATTAAATTGATAAATAAGGAAAAATCAAGTTGATAATGTTTAAAATAAATTCCTAACATGTATAAATTTTATTGGTTGAGGAGCTTAAAACCCTATATCATCTAATCTTCGGATATGAGTCATTTTGGAAGTTTTTAAGTGGGGTTGGGATTTAATATAAACTAATATTTCCTATATTTACAAAGGTGCCCCTCTCCTCCCTTATAAAAGGGCACCTCCTCCCTCTCCTCCTCACACCAATTTGAGCCTTCAAGCTTGGCCAACCCCTACCAATTTCTCTTCTCCACTTACCTAGAGGCATCCTAGAGGTCCTGGTCTTCTTCAAAGACCAATTTTAGTGCCCTAAGTGGAGGTCTCAAAAAGGCGCTTCAAAGAAGAGGTAATGTTCGTTACTGATTATTTAAACATTATTTCTTCTTCTAATTCTTCTTCTTTAGTTGTTTCATTATGTAGTAATAACATAAGTATCAATCATATACTGATATTTTATTATAAGTATGAAACAACCCTATTTCACCATCTATCCATCCTACAGAAAATGAAATCACCGTGCGTGCGTACGTACGGAATACCGTCTCCACACCGTGGTGTAATCTATTTTCCACCACCTCATTACTTGGATGGGTATAAGGGTGAAAGTAATGAATATATATGATTTTTTAAAGTGGTATTGATTATGAAATAGTATGCATACACTCCATTACAATTCCACGATCATGGGAACGATATCATCGCTCGTCCGTACGTACGGAATACCGTCTCCAAGATGTGATGCGATTCGTTATACATGATATTCATTGCATAATGATTATATAAATGAATTGAATGAATCAATACGATATATATTACACTAATAACATTCTGGAAATGAGGTATCTATAACCTAAAGAGAAGAATAAGAATTTATTCAACAAAACACGCATAAGAACAAAAAGTAATAAACACCCGAATAACAAGTAGTAATGAAAAATTACTAATAAGAAGCTAAGAATATGACCATATATGATATCATAAAAATACGTATGATTCTAGAATAAGTCAATAATATTATTTAAATCATTATACAGGAGGTTCGGACACTTACGAAGCAAATCGGACCTAAGGTAAGGGTAATATCACAATCTCATTTTTTTCTGAGATTGTTTATACTTTGGAATTTACTGGGGTGCATTTTATCATCCACGTACATGTTTCCTCAATATGTAATATTTACATCATTCTAAAATAGTTTATATACAATTTTACCCTTCGGTGAGTTTCTAGTAAAAGATATGAAAGGAATCTTTTGTCATTTTTCTTACGAGGTACTTTTTGAATTTTCTGACAAAAGTACGAGAAGAATGTTTTCTTTTAACTTATACG
Organism: Viscum album; assembly: GCA_963277665.1. NCBI lineage: Eukaryota > Viridiplantae > Streptophyta > Magnoliopsida > Santalales > Viscaceae > Viscum > Viscum album. The sequence goes on along the minus strand of OY728125.1, from coordinate 718,337,653 downwards.
GCATGAATGGATTTTTAAAACATTATTTCCAAGAAGATTCCGTTAAAAGTTTTCATGTTTATTTTTAATCAACTTCTTTTAGTTTAGAATTTTATGACATGTTAATAAAGGAAAAGTGTTTTTGAAGTAGAAAGGATATTTTCCTCAAGAATTGAGTTCAAGTGTTTTATCAAAATTATTTTCCATCTAAGATAATAAAGGGTTCTATTTATATGCCTATTATTACATTGATTTGATTATTTTGTGATGGAACTATTTTTATGAATTCCTTTATCTTATATGAGTTGTTTTATGATGTCACGATGTTTAAGATTCCCATTTTTATTACACGGGTTATGCTATGATGTATGGTTTATGATTTTGTGGCACACATAAGAATGGTATCATTATGAGATGGGTGGGACCTATATCTCCCTCCAATGCATTGGGTAAATATTTTATATCTTATGAGATAGACATGGCTGGAATGGCAGGTTAAACCGGTTCAGTGAAACAGGACTGAAACGAGGAGTGAACTCGGTTCAGAAATAGACTTTGTCCACTAAGATAGTCTTGGAAATGAGTCTTGACTAATAAGAAATGATTCTCTATGATTATGTGTGTATGCCACAAAGTTTCATGTTTTAAGTTATAATTATTGGGATTTCATTTCACTACTATGATTTATCCCATGTTATGAAATTATGCTCTCTTTTGCAGGTTAAGATTTCCAAAATGTTATGTTCTTATGAATATGATGTGATTGATATTTCTTTTGTTTACCCTTACTAAGCATTTGAGCTCACCCTTTTGTATGTTTTATTTTCCCAGGTCAGGAAGAAGATTATTAAGTAATATATGCCAAAAGGGACCATAGATATGATGAAATAAATGGGAGACAGTGTAGACGCTTTAGGAACTGGTTGTTTATGTTTCCCAGTTTCTAAAGACACTATACCTATATGGTCCTTTCGTGGTTTTGTTATATGTTGTAATAAGTACGCTTCAATTTTTAAGTAATAACAATGTATGTAAAGTATGGTTTATTATAGTTGGTATCAGAGGAAAGGTATAGTCAAACATTGGAAACTAGGATGTGAAAGCCTTAGTAAGAACCCTAAGGAAAAGTCTAAGCATAGAACACAATCTTAGTGTTTTAGAAATGACCATGAATAACCTAGGATAAGACCTCAAGTGTGAAATTTTATTCTTCATTATGTTTTTTTCCTATTATAATTAGTGTTTCTCACACTATTCTTCTTGGTTTTAGTCAATGGCTGGAACCTGAAGGAACTGTGTTAATGCGGAATGCGATGGGCAATGCAATGACTGTCCCCCTGAGAAAACAAACGTTATGGGAGCTGGAATGAAAAATCTTGTAGCCATGCTCACACAACTTTCTGAAGATAAGAATCATTCAGGACTTCCAAACGAGCAAAGGAAGGAGAAACATTCTGTTGAATCCTTCATGAGTCAGCGTCCACCTTCTTTCAGTGGGTCTACTGATCCATTAGTTGCTGAAAAATGGATTAGTACTACTGAAATGATATTTTCGTTTCTTCAATGTTCTGAACGTGCTAAAGTCATCCTAGCAGTGTATCGTTTGGATGGAGATGCTGATCAATGGTGGAATATCATTAAGAATACAAGGAAAAGGGTTGAAATTGAGTCCATGGAATGGGACAAGTTCACGAACTTATTTTTCAATAAGTACGTCCCTTATATTCTCCGAACAAAGATGGAGAAAGAGTTTCTTGAACTGAAGCAAAAGGATGATGAATCTGTTGGTACCTATGAAGCAAATTTTACAAGACTTGAATGGTACGCTACTGGTATTATTATCCAACCTGAGAGTAAGATATATCGATTCTTTAGTGGCTTAAAACCTAGTCTTCGAAGGGAGTTATCCATAAGGAACTTCAATAGCTACAAGGAAATCGTTCAATGTGCTCTCAAAGTCAAGATGGATATTTGAGTGACCCATCAGTCATATGGGTTTGATAAGAAGAGGAAAATGGAATTCAAAGGAAAATCTAAAGAGCACACGGAATAGAAGATGAGCTTTCCCTTATGCTCAATGTGTGGAAAGAAACATGGAGGGAGTTGTCTTAAAGGGACAAGTAAATGTTTCAAATGTGGAAAGGAAGTTCATCGGGCATTTTAATGCAACAATGATGGGAAGAAGATGTCTAATGATGCAAAAATAGGAAGGGACACACAGAATGAACCTACTACACTTCAATGTTTCAAGTGCAAGGAGATGGGGGATTTTGCCAATAAATGCCCTAATTCAAGGGTTGATGATGATGATCAACATCAACAAAATCTTAAGGCTAAAGACAAAGGAAAGTCACATTAAATTTCTATCAGCGATGTGGAGTACAATAATGATGTGGTTAAAGGTACAATTACCATCAACTCTAAAGTATAAAATGTTTTATTTGATTCTGGATCCACCCACTCTTTTATTTCTGAAGAATTTTCTAAGAGCATCACCTCATTACCTCAATAATTAGATGTCGAGTTAGCTGTGACAACCCCTAATGGCACAATAGTCGCATCAAAAGTTTATAATTCTTCCCCGATTGAAGTTTGTCGGAATGTGCTTCCTGTAAATGCTGTGATCCTTCCTATAGTAGAATTTGATGTGATTCTTGGCATGGATTGGCTTTCTTTATATGGAGCTCATATCAATTTCCAAAGAAGGGAAGTCACATTTCATTTTCCAGATCAATTTATGATCGTCTATCGATGCAAGGATGAACATAACCTTCCAGTGGAAATTCCTTCTATCTTATGGGTCTTGATTCCACTAAATGAAGGTTATTTATCTCAAATGGTTGGAGAGAAACTCAAGATTAAGAATATTCCTATTGTATGGGAGTTTGATGATGTCTTTCCAGATGAATTGTCGGGTCTTCCACCAAATCGTGAAGTTGAGTACTAAATAGAACTCATACCGGGTGCTTTGCCTATTTCAAAGACACCTTATAGAATGACCCCAATTGAGTTGTAGGAATTGAAGAAGAAACTCCAAGAGAATCTTGATAAGGGATTCATACGCCCTAGTGCATCACCTAGGGGAGCACCTGTTCTGTTTGTTAAGAAGAAAGATGGATCAATGAGACTCTTCATTGATTATGAAGAACTTAACAAGATCACTATCAAGAACAAATATCCTCTCCCGCTCATTGATGACTTATTTGACCAACTACGCGGAGCTCAATAATTTTCCAAGATTGATCTTCGTTCAGGGTATCACCAATTAAGGTTCAAAAGGGAGGATATACCAAAGACAACTTTCCGTACAAGGTATGGACACTATGAATTTATAGTGACGCCATTTGGTCTTACTAATGCCCCTTCTATCTTCATGGATCTGATGAATAGAGTCTTTAGAGACTATCTTGATCAGTTTGTGGTAGTCTTTATAGACGATATTCTTGTTTATTAAAAGAGAAAGTAAGAACATGAAGATCACTTGAGAATTATACTGAAGACCGTTAGAAAGGAGAAGCTTTATTCCAAATTTACCAAGTTTGAATTTTGTCTTCAAAATTTTCATTTTTGGGTCACATAATCTCAAAAGAGCGGATATCTGTGGATCCAGCAAAAACAGAGGTTTTCGAATGATGGTCGAGACCAACAACAGTAACTGAGATCTGAAGTTTTCTTGGTTTGGCTGGATATTATCGATGTTTTGTGAAATATTTTTCACGATTATCTAATCCACTCACCAGGTTGACTCGAAAAGGAGTTAGGTTCGTGTGGACGGACTAATGTGAATAGAATTTCAAGGAGTTGAAAAGAAGGTTATCTAGTGCACCTGTACTCACACTTCCTTGTAGTGGAGAAAGGTTTGTGATCTATAGTGATGCATCCAAGAAGGGATTGGGATGTGTTCTCATGCGAAATGATATGGTAATAGCTTATGCCTCATGACAGTTGAAAATCCATGAGAAAAATTACCCAACTCATGATTTGGAGTTAGCTGTGGTAATCTTTGCATTAAAGATTTGGAGACATTACCTTAATAGTGAAAGGTGTTATATTTATACTGATCATAAATGTTTAAAGTATATTTTCACACAAAAGTAGCTGGATATGCATCAAAGAAGATGCTTGGAGCTGATTAAGGATTACAACTGCTCAATTCATTACCACCCTGGGAAAGCAAACAAGGTGGCAGATGCACTAAGTCAACAAGACCATGCTAGCATATCCATGATGAGGATCACAAAATATCCAATATTTATGGATTTACAAAGGATGGATCTTGGAATTATAATGGAAGGGGAAAAATCTTATCTTTCTCAAATGAATGTTCAACCATCTATACATGTGAAGATTAAAGAGGCGCAGAAAGAAGATGTCGAGTTACAAAAAATGTGAGAAATGTTCCTGAATTCAACCTTGATTATAATGGGATAATAAAGTTCAGGAATCGAGTTTGTGTTCCTCCCATCCTCGAATTAAAGAAGGAGCTGCTGGATGAGGCTCATAGTTCTTCATTCTATATTCATCCTGGAAGCACAAAGATGTATAGGGACCTTAAAGAGTACTTCTGGTGGGATGGCATGAAAAGAGATGTTGCTGAATATGTCTCTCGACGCTTGGTTTGTTAGCAAGTTAAAGCTGAGAGACAGAAGTCTATGGGAATGTTTCAACCATTACCCATACCCGAATGGAAATGGGAAAACATCACTATGGACTTTGTCACCTGACTTCCTAAAACATCTGAAGGCAATAATGCTATCTGGGTTATAGTTGATTGTCTTACGAAGTCAACACACTTCATTGCTATTAGAGAAGATTTTTCTCTTGATCAGCTTGCCAGGATATACGTGAAGGAAGTGGTAAGATTGCATGGAGTACCACTTTCTATTATATCTGATCGAGATCCAAGGTTTACCTCAATGTTTTCGAGAAGTCTTCAGCATACTCTGGATACAGAGTTGAGTTTCATCACGGCTTATCATTCTCAGACAGACGGTCTGTCTGAGAGAACAATTCAAACTCTAGAAGATATGTTGAGAGCTTTCTCTATGGATTTCAAAGGTGGTTGGGATCAACACCTACCTTTGGTGGAATTTTCTTATAATAATAGCTTTCACTCCAGTATTCAGATGGATCCTTATGAAGCTCTCTATGGAAAGAAATGCAGGACTCCAATTTGTTGGGATGAAGTTGGGGAAAGAAAGCTATTAGGACCTAATCTCGTTGATGAAATGGCAGAAAAGGTCAGATCTATTCAAAAACACATAAGAGTAGCTCAGAGTCGACAAAAAAGTTATGACGACAACCGAAGGAAAGACTTAGAGTTTGAGGTGGGTGATAAAGTGTTCTTATGAATATCTCCCTGGAAGAGGGTAATGAGATTTGGAAAGAAGGGAAAGTTGAGCCCCAGATATATCGGTCCTTTCAAAATACTGGATCGTGTTGGAAAGGTAGCTTACCGATTTGCGCTTCCACCGAATCTCTCTCAAGTTCACTATGTGTTCCATGTATCTCTCCTGAGAAAGTACATACCTGATCCTTCACATGTACTCAGCTCAGAAGTTGTACCACTGGAGTAAGATCTTTCTTATAATGAACAGCCGATAGAGATTTTGGATCGTAACGAAAAAGTCCTACGAAACAAGACCACTCGATTGGAGAAAGTTTTATGGAGGAACCACCAATTAGAAGAAGCTACATGGGAGCTTGAGGATATGATGAGGGAGAGGTATCCTCATATTTTTGTTACAAAGTGACGAATTTCGAGGGCGAAATTCATTTTAAGGGGGGTAGAATGTAACACCCGAGACTTTTATGAGAAATATTTTATTTTTATGTTATATAAATCATCAAAGGAATCTTTCACTACATAGAACACTAGCTTGGCTTGCTTTACATGCAACCACGACCTTCCTCGATAGCTTGTGTCGTACACAATACCGAGTTTCACTAAACAACGATATGCTATTAAAATATTATTAAAACTAGCCGTTATGAATAGTATTAACTAAATTTTTAATTTTATAACATTTTAATTCAACTTATACATTTTCTAGAATGAGGTATAAAAGCAAAATCAGTTTTTTTGGATAAAAGAAGTATTATTCAAAAAATGCAGTTTTGCCGCCTTTTGATGGCACACCCACATTAAATATAGTTTTTGACATGTCTATAAGTTCAATTTGACAAAATAAAATTCTTCTTTTGAATCAGGGTATAAAAATTTACTTTGGATAAATTTTTGATATTTTTCTGATAACATTCATGTTTTGATGAATAGTAAAATACTCTAATTTTTAATTAAAAAAAACTTTTTTCATTGAGATAATTTATATGGATAAATTATAATATTGAATGGGTTTAAATTATAAATAGAATATATTTTTACCATTTAATATAATGTATGTCATTAGCATTAATTTCATGTTGAATTCACAGGTAAAAACATTTCAATCTTCGGCAATGTTTTAACTTCTAAAACCCGTTTTCTTAACAGCGGGATTTTTTTAAAATGAATTACTGCAACTTATATTTTTTTAATTTTGAAAAATGGATTCCATATTCAGAGTCATTGGGTACAAATTATGTTAATAGGCTACTTTTTATTTTTGGGCATTATGAATAGTAACTACAGTAAATTTTATTTACCATAGTTAAAGGTAAATTGGGTAATTAAGGGTAAATATAAGATTATAAAATTACCCTAACACCTGCCAAAATCCTATTGAATGACTAAATGTAGGCCCATATCACCTAAGGGTCAGATTAGATTCATTTAACGGACTTTTGTCCATGAAAATAACTTAATTATTATTAAAACCAAAGAATGTGACAACATATCACTTTCTTAAATCTTATAAGTATAATAATTTTAATTTGGTGATAAACTTAATGAAACTTCAAACATGAATAGTCTCAAGAAATCTAATACAATTATCTACATCATAGGAATTTATTTAGAATTTTTAGGTATTAAATAATTATCATTAATTATGACACAATATTAATGTTGAAATTATTTTATTAATTAAAATATCAAATAAATTATTTTAAAAATATTAAGATAAATATTATATGAATTATTTATTGTGCTAAATTATTTTCTACATACATATGACATTTTATGAATCTATTAAATCTTTTAGTTCGAACATATCGTCTGTATATATTTTATTTAAATTCAAATAAATGAATAGTGTCAAAATTGACACTATTGTTATTTTATAAAAATAGCATATTATAAAATTGTTTAAAATCAAAAAAAATATTTAAAAATTATAAATTAAAATTTATATGGTCTAAAATTTCAGAAAGTGTCAAATTATGGAAAATTCACAACACATATGTAATTATTTATAATGATTTAAAATTTAGAATATTATTACCACAAATAAAACTAAATTGATAAATAAGGATAAATCAAGTTGATAATGATTAAAATAAATTCCTAACATGTCTAAATTTTATTGGTTGATGATATTACAACCCTATATCATCTAATATTTGGATATGAGTCATTTTGGAAGTTTTTTAGTGGGTTTGGGATTTAATATAAACTAATATTTCTTATATTTCCAAAGGTGCCCCTCTCCTCCCTTATAAAAGGGAACCTCCTCCCTCTCCTCCTCACACCAATTTGAGCCTTAAATCTCGGACAAACCCTGCCACTTTCTCCTCTACACTTTCCTAGAGGCATCCTAGAGGTCTTGGTCTTCTTCAAAGACCAATTTTAGTGCCCCAAGAGGAGGTCTCAAAAAGGCGCTTCAAAGAAGAGGTAATGTTCGTTACCGATTCTTTCAACTTTATTTATTCTTCTACTTCTTCTTATTTAGTTTTTTCATTACGAATTAATAACATCAGTATCACTCATATACTGATATGTTATTATAAGTATGAAACAACCCTATTTCACCATCTATCCATCCTACGGAAAATGAAATCACTGCGCGTGCATACGTATGGAATACCGTCTCCACGCCGTGGTGTAATCTATTTTCCACCACCCACTTACTTGGATGGGTATAAGGGTGACAGTAATGAATATATATTATTATTGTAAATTGGTATTGATTCTGAAATAGTATACATACACTCCAATACAATTCCACAATCATGGGAACGATATCATCGCTCGTGCGTACATACAGACTACCGTCTCCACGATGTGATGTGATTCGTTCTACATGATCTTCATTGCATAGTTACTATATAAATGAATTTAATGAATGAATATAATATATATTACACTAATAACATTCTGGAAATGAGTTATCTATAACCTAAAGATAAGAATAAGAATTTATTCGACAAAACATGCATAAGAACAAAAAGTAATAAACACCCGAATAACAAGTAGTAATGAAATATTACTAATAAGAAGCTAAGAATATGACCATATATGATATCATAAAAATATGTGTGATTCTAGAATAAGTCAATAACATTATTTAAATCATTATACAGGAGGTTCAGACACTTATGAAGCAAATCAGACCTAAGGTAAGGGAAATATCACAATCTCATTTTTATCCGAGATTGTTTATACTTCGGAATTTACTGGGGTTCATTTTATCATCCACATCCATGTTTCCTCAATATGTAATATTTACATCATTCTAAAATATTTTATATCCAATTTTACCCTTCGGTGAGATTTTAGTAAAAGATATGAAAGGAATCTTTTGTCATTTTTTGTACGATGTATTTTTTGACTTTTCCGACAAAAGTACGAGAATAATGTTTTCTTTTAACTTATACGGCATGAATGGATTTTTAAAACATTATTTAAAAGAAGCTTCCCTTACAAGTTTTCATGTTTATTTTTAATCAAATTCTTTTAGTTTAGAATTTTATGACATGTTAAGAAAGGAAAAGTGTTTTTGAAGTAGAAATGATATTTTCCTCAAGAATGGAGTTCAAGTGTTTTATCAAAATTATTTTCCATCTAAGATAATAAAGGGTTGTGATTCTATCCCTATTATTAAATTGATTTTATTATATTGTGATGGAATTATTTTTATGAATTACTTTATCTTATATGAATTGTTTTATGATGTCACGATGTTTAAGATTCCCATTTTTATTACATGGGTTATTCTATGATATATGGTTTATGATTTTGTGGCACACATAAGAATGGTATCATTATGAGATGGGTGGGACCTATATCTCCCTTCAATGCATTGGGTAAATATTTTATATCTCATGAGATAGACATGGCTGGAACGGTAGGTTAAACCGGTTCAGTGAAACAGGACTGAAACGAGGAGTGAACTCGGTTTAGAAATGGACTTTGTCCACTAAGATAGTCTTGGAAATGAGTCTTGACTACTAAGAAATGATTCTCTATGATTATGTGTGTATTCCACAAACTTTCATGTTTTATGTTATGATTATTGGGATTTCATTTCACTACTATTATTTGTCCCATGTTATGAAATTATGCTCTCTTTTGCAGGTTAAGATTTCCAAAATGTTATGTTCTTATGAATATGATGTGATTGATATTTCTTTTGTTTACCATTACTGAGCATTTGAGCTCACCCTTTTGTATGTTTTCTTTCCCCAGGTCAGGAAGAATATTATTAAGTAAGATATTCCAAAAGGGACTATAGATATGATGAAATAAATTGGAGATAGTGTAGACGCTTTATGAACTAGTTGTTTATGTTTCCACGTTTCTAAAGACACTATACCTATACGGTCCTTTCGTGGTTTTGTTATATGTTGTAATAAGTACGCTTCAATTTTGAAGTAATAAAAATGTATGTAAAGTATAGGTCGTTATAGTTGGTATCAGAGGAAAGGTATAGTCAACCTTTGGAAACTAGGATGTGAAATCCTTAGTAAGAAACCTAAGGAAAATTCTAAGCATAGAACACAATCTTAGTGTTTGAGAAATGACCATGAATAACATAGGATAAGACCTTAAGTGTGAAATTTTATTCTTGATTAAGTGGTTTTCCTATTATAATTAGTGTTTCTCACACTATTTTTCTGGGTTTTAGTCAATGGCTGGAACCCAAAGGAACCGTGTTAATGGGGAATGCTACGGGCACTACAATGATTGTCCCCCTGAGCAACCAAACGTTATGGGAGATGGAATGAACAATCTTGTAGCCATGCTCACACAACTTTCTCAAGCTATGAATCATGAAGGACTTACAAATGAGCAAAGTAAGGAGCAACATTCTGTTGCATCCTTCATGAGGCAGCGTCCACCTTCTTTCAGCGGGTCTACTGATCCATTAGTTGCTGAACAATGGATTAGTACTACTGAAAGGATATTTTCAGTTCTTCAATGTTCTGAACATTATAAAGTCATCCTAGCAGTGTATCGTTTGGAAGGTGATTCTGATCAATGGTGGAATCTTATTAAGAATACGAGGCAAAGGAATGAAATTGAGTCCATGGAATGGGACGAGTTCAAGAACTTATTTTCAATAAGTACTTCCCTCATATTCTCCGAACAAATATGGAGAAAGAGTTTCTTGAACTGAAGCAAAAGGATGATGAATCTGATGGTACCTATGAAGCAAATTTTACAAGACATGCAATGTACACTTCTGGTATTATTATCCAACCTGAGAGTAAGGTCGATCGATTCTTTAGTGGCTTAAAACCAAGTCTTCGAAGGGCGTTAGCCATAAGGGACTTCAATAGATACGAGGAAATCGTTCGATGTGCTCTCAAAGTCGAGATGGACATTGGAGTAACCCATCAGTCATATGGGTTTGATAAGAAGAGGAAAATGGAATTCAAAGGAAAATCTAAAGAGCACACTGAAAAGAAGATGAGCTTTCCCTTATGCTCAAAGTGTGGAAGGAAACATGGAGGGAGTTGTCTTAAAGGGACAAGTAAATGTTTCAAATGTGCAAAGGAAGGTCATCAGGAATTTGAATGCCGCAATGATGGGAAGAAGATGTCTAATGATGCAAACAAAGGAAGGGACCCACATAATGAACCTACTACACTTCAATGTTTCAAGTGCAAGGAGATGGGGCATTATGCCAATAAATTCCCTAATAAAAGGGTTGTTGATGATGATCGACATCAACAAAATCTTAAGGCTAAAGACACAGTAAAGTCACATGAAATTTCTATTAGCGATGTGGAGTACAATAACGATGTGGTGAAAGGTACACTTACCATCCACTCTAATGTAGAAAATGTTTTATTTGATTCTGGATCCAACCACTCTTTTATTTCAGAATAATTTTCTAAGAGTATCACCATATTACCTAAATAATTAGATGTTGAGTTAGCTGTGACAACCCCTAATGGCACAACAGTGGCATCAAAAGTTTATAATTATTCCCCGATTGAAGTTTGTGGGAAAGTGCTTCCTCCAAATCTTGTGATCCTTCCTATAGTAGAATTTGATGTGATTCATGGCATGGATTGGCTTTCTTTATATGGAGCACATATCAATTTCCAAATAAGGGAAGTCACATTTCATGTTCCAGATCAATCTATGATCGTCTATCGATGTAAGGATGGACATAACCTTTCAGTGGAAATCCCTTCTATCTTATGGGTCTTGATTCCACTAAATTAAGGTTATTTATCTCAAATGGTTGGAGAGAAACTCATGACTAAGAATATGCCCATTGTACGGGAGTTTGATGATATCTTTCTAGAGGAATTGTCGAGTCTTCCACCAAATCCTGAAGTTGATTTCTCAATAAAACTCATATCAGGTGCTTTGCCAATTTCAATGAAACCTTATAGAATGGCCCCAATTGAGTTGTAGGAATTGAAGAAGCAACTCCAAGAGAATCTTGATAAGGGATTCATAGGCCCTAGTGCGTCACCTTGGGGAGCACATGTTCTATTTTTTAAGAATAAAGATGGATCAATGATACTCTGCATTGATTATCGAGAACATAACAAGATCACTGTCAAGAATAAATATCATCTCCCACGCATTGATGAATTATTTGACCAACTATGCAGAGATCAATACTTTTCCAAGAATGATCTTCATTCAGGGTATCACCAATTAAGGGTCAAAAGGGAGGATATACCAAATACAGCTTTCCGTACAAGGTATGGACCCTATGAATTTATAGTGATGCTATTTGGTCTTACTAATGCCCCTGCTATCTTCATGGATCTAATGAATAGAGTCTTTAGAGACGATATTTATCAGTTTTTGGTAGTATTTATAGACGATATTCTTGTTTATTCAAAGAGAAAGGAAGAACATGAAGATCACTTGAGAATTATATTAAATACCCTTAGAAAGGAGAAGCTTTATGCCAAATTTACCAAGTGTGAATTTTGGCTTCAAAAAGTTGCATTTTTGGGTCACATAATCTCAAAAGAGGGGATATCTGGGGATCCAGCAAAAACAAAGCTTATCGAAAGATGGTCGAGACCAACAACAGTAACTTAGATCCGAAGTTTTCTTGGTTTGGATGGATGTTATCGACGTTTTGTGAAAGATGTTTCACGATTATCTAATCCACTCACCAGGTTGACTCGAAAAGGAGTTATGTTCGTGTGGATGGACGAATGTGAAGAGAATTTCAAGGAGTTGAAAAGAAGGTTATCCAGTGCACCTGTACTCACACTTCCTTGTAGTGGAGAAAGGTTTGTGATCTATAGTGATGCATCCATGAAGGGACTGGGATGTGTTCTCATGGAAAATGATATGGTGATAGCCTATGCCTCACAACAGTTGAAAATCTGTGAGAAAAATTACCCAACTCATGATTTTGAGTTAGCTTTGGTAATCTTTGCATTAATGATTTGGAGGAATTACCTTTATGGTGAAAGGTGTGATATTTATACTGATCATAAAATTTTAAAGTATATTTTCACACAAAAGGAGATGAATATGCGTCAAAGAAGATGGTTGGTGCTGATTAAGGATTACGACTGCTCAATTCATTACCACCCTGGGAAAACAAACAAGGTGGAAGATGCATTAAGTCGACAAGACCATGCTAGCTTATCCATGACGAAGATCACAAAAGATCCAATATTTATGGACTTACAAAGGATGGATCTTGGAATTATAATGGAAGGGGAAAATATTATCTCTCTCAAATGAATGTTCAACCATCTATACATGTGAAGATTAAAGAGGCGCAGAAAGAAGATGTCGAGTTACAAAAAAAAGTGAGAAATGTTCTTTAATTCAACCTTGATTGTGATGTGATAATAAATTTCAGGAATTGGGTTTGTGTTCCTCCCATCCCCGAATTAAAGAAGGAGCTGCTGGATGAGGCTCATAGTTATTCATTCTCTATTCATCCTGGAAGCACGAAGATGTATAGGGACCTTAAAGAGTACTTCTGGTGGGATGACAAGAAAAAAGATGTTGCTAAATATGTCTCTCGATGCTTGGTTTGTCAGGAAGTTAAAGCTGAGAGATAGAAGTCTAAGGGAATGTTACAACCATTACCCATACCCGAATGGAAATGGGAAAACATCACTATGGACTTTGTCACCAAACTTCCTAAAACATCCAATGGAAATAATGCTATCTAGTTTATAGTTGATCGTCTTATGAAGTCTACACACTTCATTGCTATTAGAGAAGATTTTTCTCTTGATCAGCTTGCCAGGATATACGTGAAGGAAGTGGTAAGATTGTATGGAGTAACACTTTCTATTATATCTGATCGGGATCTGAGGCTTACCTCAAAGTTCTGGAGAAGTCTTCAGCATACTCTGGATATAGAGTTGAGTTTCAGGACTTCTTATCATCCTCAGACAGACGGTTAGTCTGAGAGAACAATTCAAACTCTAGAAGACATGTTGATAGATTTCTCTATGGATTTCAAAGGTGTTTGGGATCAACACCTACTTTTGGTGGAATTTTCTTATAATAATATCTTTCACTCCAGTATTCAGATGGCTCCTTATGAAGCTCTCTATGGAAAGAAATGCAGAACTCTAACTTTCTGGGATGAAGTTGGGTAAATAAAGCTATTAAGACCTGATATCGTTGATGAAATGGCTGAAAAGTTCAGATCTATTCAACAACACATAAGAGCAGCTCAGAGTCGACAAAAAATTTATGCTGACAACCGAAGGAAAGAATTAGAGTTTGAAGTGGGTGATAAAGTGTTCTTAAGAATATCTCCCTGGAAGAGGGTCATGAGATTTGGAAGGAAGGGAATGTTGAGCCCTAGATATATCGGTCCTTTCGAAATACTGAATCGTGTTGGAAATGTAGCTTACTGATTGGTGCTTCCACCTAATCTCTCTCAAGTTCACGATGTGTTCCATGTATCTCTCCTGAGAAAGTACATACCTGATCCTTCACATGTACTCAGCTCAGAAGTTGTACCACTGGAGAAAGATCTTTCTTATGAAGAACAACCGATAGAGATTCTGGATCGTAGTGAAAAAGTCCTACGATACAAGACCACACGATTGGTGAAAGTTTTATGGAGGAACCACCAATTAGAAGAAGCTACATGGGAGCTTGAGGATATGATGAGGGAGAGGTAACCTCATCTTTTTGTTACAAAGTGACGAATTTCGAGGGAGAAATTCATTTTAAGGGGGGTAGAATGTAACACCCAAGACTTTTATGAGAATTTTCATTATGTTATATAAATCATCAATGGAATCTTTCACTATATACAACACTAGCTTGGCTTGCTTTACATGAAACCGCGACCTTCCTCGATAGCTTGTGTCGTACGCAATACCGAGTTTCACTAAACAATGATATGCTATTAAAATATTATTAAAACTAGCTGTTATGAATAGTATTAACTGAATTTTGAATTTTATAAAATTTTAATTCAACTTATACATTTTCAAGAATGAGGCATAAAAGTAAAATCAGTTTTTTTGGATAAAAGAAGTATTTTTCAAAAAATGCAGTTTTGCCACCTTTTGATGGCGCACCCACATTAAATCTAGTTTTGGAATTTTTTATGAGTTCAATTTGAAAAAATAAAATTCTTATTTTGAATCAAGGTATAAAAATTTACTTTGGATAAATTTTTGATATTTTTCTGATAACTTTCATATTTTGATGAATAGTAAAAATACGATAATTTTTAATTAAAAACAACTTTTTTCATTGAGAAAATTTATATGGATAAATTATTATATTTAATAATTTTAAAGTATAAATAGAATATATTTTTACCATTTAATATAATTTATTTCATTAGCATTAATTTCACATTGAATTCATAGGTAAAAACATTTCAATCTTTGGCAATGTTTTAACTTCTAAAACATGTTTTCTTAACAATGGGATTTATTTTAAATTAATTACTGCAACTTATATGTTTTTAATTTTGAAAAATGGATTCCATATTCAGAATCAGTGGGTCCAAATTATTTTAATAGGCTACTTTTAATTTTTGGGCATTATAAATAGTAACTACGGTAAATTTTATTTACCATAGTTAAGGTAAATCGGGTAATTAAGGGTAAATATAAGATTATACAATTACCCTAACACCTGCCAAAATATTATTGGATGACTAAAAGTCGTCCCATATCACCTAAGGGTCAGATTAGATTAATTTAACGGACTTTTTTCCATGAAAAGAATTTAATTATTTTTAAAACCATAGAATGTGACAACATGTCACTTTCTTAAATCTTATAAGTATAATAATTTTAATTTGGTGATAAACTTAATCAAACTTCAAACATGAATAGTTTACAGAAAGCTAATACAATTATCTACATCATAGTAATTTATTTAGAATTTTTAGGTATTAAATAAGTATCATTAAATATGACACAATAGTGATGTTGAAAATATTTTATTAATTAAAATATCAAATAAATTGTTTTAAAATATTAAAATAAATATTATATGAACTATTTAATGTTCTACACTACTTTTCTAGATACATATGACATTTTATAAATATATTAAAGCTTTTAGTTCGAAAATATCTTCTGTATATATTTTATTTAAATTCAAATAAATGAATAGTGTCAAAATTGACACTATTGTTATTTTATAAAAATAACATATTATAAAATTGTTTAAAAATCACAAAAATATTTAAAAATTATAAATTAAAATTTATATGGTCTACAACTTCATAAAGTGTCAAATTATGTAAAATTCAAAACACATATGTAATTATTTATAATAATTTAAAATTTAGAATATTATTACCACAAATAAAAGTAAATTGATAAATAAGGATAAATCAGGTTGATAATGTTTAAAATAAATTCCTAACATGTCTAAATTTTATTGTTTGATTATATTACAACCCTATCTCATCTAATCTTCGGATATTAGTCTTTTTGGATGTTTTTAAGTGGGGTTGTGATTTAATATGAACTAATATTTCTTATATTTCCAAAGGTTCCCTTCTCCTCCCTTATAAAAGGGAATCTCCTACCTCTCCTCCTCACACCAATTTGAGACTTCAAGCTCGGACAACCCCTTCCAAGTTCTCCTCTCCACTTCCTTAGAGGCATCCTAGGGGTCCTGGTCTTCTTCAAAGACAAAGTTTAGTGCCCTCAGAGGAGGTCTCAAAAAGGCGCTTCAAAGAAGAGGCAATGTTCGTTACCGATTCTTTCAACTTTATTTCTTCTTCTACATCTTCTTATTTAGTTGTTTCATTATGAAGTAATAACATAAGTATCACTCAAATACTGATATGTTATTATAAGTATGAAACAACCTTATTTCAGAATCTATCCATCCTACGGAAAACGAAATCACCGCGCGTGCGTACATACGGAATACCGTCTCCACGCCATCGTGTAATCTATTTTCCACCACCACCTTACTTGTATGGGTATGAGGGTGAAAGTAATGAATATATATGATTATTGTAAAGTGGTATTGATTCTGAAATAGTATACATACACTCCAATACAATTCCATGATCATGGAAACGATATCATCGCTCGTGCGTACGTACGGAATACCGTCTCCACGATGTGATGTGATTCGTTCTACATGATCTTCATTGCATAATGATTATATAAATGAATTGAATGAATGAATATGATATATATTACACTAATAACATTTTTTAAATGAGGTATCTATATCCTAAAGAGAAGAATAAGAATTTATTCGACAAAACACGCATAAGAACAAAAAGTAATAAACACCCAAATAACAAGTAGTAATGAAATATTACTAATAAGAAGCTAAGAATATGACCATATATGATATCATAAAAATACATATGATTCTGTAATAAGTAAATAACATTATTAAAATAATTATACAGGAGTTTCGGACACTTACGAAGCAAATCAGACCTATGGTAAGGGAAATATCACAGTCTCATTTTTATCCGAGATTGTTTATACATTATAATTTATTGGGGTGAATTGTATCATCCACATCCAGGTTTCATCAATATGTAATATTTACATCATTCTAAAATTGTTTATATCCAATTTTACCCTTCGGTGAGTTTTTGATATGATAGGAATCTTTTGTCGTTTTTCGTACGAGGTACTTTTTGTCTTTTCCGATAAAAGTACGAGAAGAATGTTTTCTTTTAAGTTATACGGAATGAATAGATTTTTAAAAAATTATTTCCAAGAATATTCCCTTACAAGTTTTGAAGTTTATTTTTAATCAACTTCTTTTAGTTTAGAATTGTATGACATGTTAAGAAAGGAAAAGTGTTTTTGATGTTGAAAGGATATTTTCCTCAAGAATGGAGTTCAAGTGTTTTATCAAAATTATTTTATATCTAAGATAATAAAGGGTTGTGTTTCTATCCCTATTATTACATTGATTTGATTATGTTGTGATGGAATTATTTTTATGAATTCCTTTATCTTATATGAGTTGTTTTATGATGTCACGATGTTTAAGATTCCCATTTTTATTACATGGGTTATGCTATGATGTATGGTTTATGATTTTGTGGCACACATATGAATGGTATCATTATGAGATGGGTGGGACCTATATCTCCCTCCAATTCATTGGGTAAAGATTTTATATCTCATGGGATAGACATGGCTGGAATGGCAGGTTAAACCGGTTCATTGAAACAGGACTGAAACAAGGAGTGAACTCGGTTCAGAAATGGAATTTGTCCACTAAGATAGTCTTGGCAATGAGTCTTGACTCATAAGAAATGATTATCTATGATTATGTGTGTATGCTACAAAGTTTCATGTTTTAAGTTATGATTATTGGGATTTCATTTCACTACTATGATTTATCCCATGTTATGAAATTATTCTCTCTTTTCAGGTTAAGATTTCCAAAATGTTATGTTCTTATGAATATGATGTGATTGATATTTCTTTTGTTTACCATTACTGAGCATTTGAGCTCACCCTTTTGAATGTTTTCTTTCCCCAGGCCAGGAAGAAGCTTATTAAGTAAGATATGCCAAAAGGGACTATAGATTTGATGAAATAAATGGGAGACATTGTAGACGCTTTATGAACCAGTTGTTTATGTTTCCCAGTTTCTAAAGAAACTATACCTATACAGTCCTTTCGTGGTTTTGTTATATGTTATAATAAGTACGCTTCAATTTTGAAGTAATAATAATGTATGTAAAGTATTGGTCATTATAGATTCTTATTTTCTGAAGCATAGAGTTTGGTTTATGGAGAATGGTACGTGAATATGGAAAGGGTATTTCCAATCAAGATGTCCAAGAATTGGAGGAATATGACTTTTATGATGGTCTGAACAAATTTTCAGAGATATGGTGTCTATAGTTTTAGGTCATCCAACTAGGATCTGAAATAGAAATAATATATAATATGTGGCCAAGTTATATCAAGTTTATTTCATATTGTATTGAACACATGGTGAGGGAAATGTGTAAACCATGTTCTCTGAAGACCTTAAGATTATGAAGAAGATAATGGGACAAGTATACTTGAAGGACTGTTTTGAAATACTGATTCTCATATATTGTCATCAAATATTAAAGGGGAAAAAGAAACTATAACCGAGAATGAAGTTACCATTACTTGAAAAATCCCCTTATGGGGGTTGTATTATGTGGATTCAACTAGGGAACATACTTCATAGTGGCTTCTTTTGATTGAAAAGTCTGTTATGTAGGCAACTTATGCAAGGACACCTAAGGGAACATGCTGCATAGTCAAGAAAAAGATCTCTCACATATAAGAAACCTTGTTTGTAGAAATCGTAAGAATGATTATGAAGATATGAAAATTATTCAAAATTTATAGTATGAAATATGGAAAGGGTTTATGTTTAATGCATATGAGAAATATTTGAACCAGTATTGTCCATGAGTTTGACATCCTTTACATAGATCTGACTCATATGTAAAATGGAGACATTATTTATTTCTTCTAATTTAATATTATGATTTGAAGTTTAAAGTCATGAAATGATCAAATTTTAACCCCCATAATGAATAAAAACAACTTAATTATATAAAGATGCAGCTTATCTAATTTCTAAGATCACTTGAGCTATGCTCTGTGTCAGAAACAAGGAGTAGTAAGGGTCTCTTTTATAATACAAAGGTGACAGAGATAAAGAATAGGGTGTCATATTTCCATACAATTTAACGTCATGCGGTAAGGACGAAAATGAAACGATATGAAAGGAAAATACATATTGTAACTAGGTAAAGGTATAACACCCAAGTGTCACTATATTTCTTGCTGGGGAATGAATCAAGTTATACATAGTTATATAAACATTCATTATGAAGATTTGATTCTTATACAATAAATAATTTTTTTTTATCACGACTGGGCCCAAGATTGGAAATTTAGGCCTCTATACGTATCTCAAAATAGATGAAAATCAATCCATATGTAGTTCCTTAAACAATAACTCCTCATTCTAATGGAGTTTGACATGAAGAATGGGGGATTTTGGAATGTTCTGAGAGAACGGTAAATCTTAAGACATAAAATGGTATAAGGACAAAATCATATATCTTAAGGGAACACTCTCTATAGATCAGATAATATCCCAAAGGATAAAAGAAAAGAAAAATATTTTTTGATTGTGGTTGGGCCCAAAATTAGATATTTTGGTGTCACTACGTATCTCATTAAAAATGAGAATGAAGTCGTATGTAGTTCTTGAAATTAGGTCTCTATGCATATCTAACTCATACATAGGAAAGAAAGGGACTCATGTACTACTAAATAGTAGTGATGATGTCAATGATGTTTTATTATGGAAGCTATTAACATCAAATAGAGATAGTGTTAGTTGTACAAATGATGTCATGCAGTTTAATGTCATGAGACAAGGACGAAGATGCTACGCATTTTAACGGTATGCAGCATGGATGCTTATGGTTGTTATGCGGTTTAATATCATACAACTAGAACATGGGGGCTATGAAGTTTTAGGTGTTGCAGCAAGGACATTTCACTGTGTAGTTTAAAGTCTTACAATGAGGACTATTTATACAAAACTACAAAAAGTATTTCTTAAAAAACCTCGCATTGGTTTGAGTTGTGATAATCTCTCCATCTAGTGAGATTAAGGAATATGATCAATTTGAATAGAACTTTTGTATGCAATAAGGATCTTCCCACTTTGGTTCATTTTTTGGAGGTTTCTTTCCTAGTATCATTGGATTTCTAAGGACCAATACCAATTCTTCTTGAAGGAATGAACGAATGCGAACTTTCTTATTAAAATCTCAAGCTATTTTGTTCTAATAGACTTCTAAATGATGGAAAGTATGCAATATTTTCTCATCTAATATTTCCAACTCATCGAACCATTTATGAGATCATTCATCTATAGACAAATAATCACATATTGAAATTCTATGTGAAGGAAATTGTATTTCAATAGGAAAAACTGCTTTGGTTCCATATACCAATGAATAATGAGTTGCTTGGGTAGCGACACGGGTAGTTTTCGAATAATCCCATAAAGCTTTAAAAAGATTATCAGGACATGATTTCTTATCTTTATCCACCATATTATATATTATATTCAATAGGGTCTTATTGAAGGCCTCTATTTGTCCATTGGCTATCTCATGATATCGAGATGAATGGTTGGACTTGATATTATATTCCTGATACAACTTTTTTACATCAGCAGAACAAAAATTGGTGCCATTGCCCATAAAAATAGTATGACGGACCCCAAATATGGTGATGATATTAGTTTTGACAAAACTATCAATGATTTTGGCTCCGAATTTAGTGAGAGGTATTGCCTCAGCCCATTTAGAGATGAAGTCTGTAGAAGTGAGAATCTACTTGAACTACTTAGCTGTGGCTGTAGGATAAGGCCCTAATACATCCATTCCCTATGTGGAAAATGGAAAGGAGTATTTAGAAATATGTTGAAACTATGGGGGTTAATGAATGAAGCTGGAATTCACTAGGCAGAGATGACATTTTTTAGAAAAATATGTACAATACTATGTCACTGAAGGCCCAAAATATTCAAGCCTTCAGATCTGACCAGAATGTTTGTGCCCAGATTGGTGGGAACCACAAGCTCTTGAATGTACTTCTATCATGACAGTTGTAGTATCTTCTCTATCAATATATCTTAAGATAATTTCATCAATTCCTCACTTGTAAAGAATCCTTTGGTGGTCTGAACTATCATAAAGAGTAAAATTGGCTACTCGCCACCAGATATGTTCCTTCTCAGCCCTATCTAGTGGATGTACCCCATTTTGATGATATTACATGATGGATGTTCTCAATCCCATGGTTTGACCATATGGTTTAAAAATAGGTAAAATTTCATTAATTTCCTCCATTCTGGTTTAACAATAGGTGAGACCACATGACGATGGGTAATGCTGATAACTATCTCATCCTGATTTGGATATGATAAGAATGTAGCTGCATTAGCTAGTGCATATTCTTGAGTATTTTGTGATCACGGGACATAAGACAATGTCATATCTGAGAGGAATTTAGCCATTAACCCTCTGATTTAGTCAAAAAAGGAAATTAATTCTTCTTTTCTGATAGAATATTCCCAATTATTTTGTTCGATTTCCAATTATGAATCACTTGTTACCTTTAAATGATCCATTTTCACCTGAAGGGAAAATTCTAAAACTATGATGAGATCTTGATATTCTACTTCATTGTTGGTACCACTATCCTATAATAGGAAATAATAAGGCAATACTACCTTTTCTTGGGAAATAATGAAAATTCCTAATCCAACATTGATGAGTTTAGGGTTTTTTCCATTCTCTTTCCTGTTGGACTTCTGGAAGCACCATCAAAATAAATTTCCCATGTTTGGGAAATATCTTGAATAGAGAATAACTCTTCATTAGGAATCTCAGTATTAAATGATGTATATTCAATAGATGGATGTTCAGCAATGAATTTGGCCAGAGTTTGGCCTTTTTATTTATTTTTAGATACAAACTCGATATCAAATTATTGAAAAATAACCGCCCACCATGCCAGACGTCATGTAAGCATAGGATGACTGAGGATAAATTTCAGTGGATTATTATGAGACATCAATTGAACCTCATGTTGTTGCAATTAGTGATTCAATTTTTTAACTGAAAATATTAATGCTAGGTTGCATTTTTCAATACTTGAATACCAAATTTCCACATCAAGCATAGTTTGACTAAGATATTAGAGGTAGTTTTCATACCTAACATCATTATTTTGGTTGAGGAAGGCACCTCCTAATCACTATAAAGTTGTCACATAAATAATAAGTGGTCTTCCTTCAACATGTGGTATTAATACTAGTGGACTCAAGAGATATTTCTTGAGGTTATTAAATGCTTCTTGGGAATCTTCATTCCATTGGTAGGTGAATCCCTTCTTCATTAATCTGGTGAAGGGTAGACACATGCCTGCCAAATTGGAAATAAAGCGCCGAATATAGTCCAAGTGTCCACGGAGTCCTCTTAATTATTTTAAATTTTGAGGAGGTGACATACCAAAGATTGTTTTGTTTCCAAGGATCAGCTTCTATACCACGATAGCATAATACTAAGCCAAAGAATTTTCCAAAGGTTACCCCGAAAGCACAATTCAATGGGTTCATCATCAAATTATGTTGCTGAAGTTTATTGAATATGGTTTCCAAATCAGCCATGTGATTGGAACGTTGTCTGGATTTGACCACCAAATCATCCACATAACATTCAACAAATTTCCCTAACAAGGGTTTGAAGATATGGTGCATGGAATGTTGCTATGTTACACCTTCATTATTTAACCCAAAGGGCATTACCTGATAGTAAAACAGACCTTGAGGGGCTCTAATGTCTGTAGATTCTTTATCCACTGGGGATATTCAAATTTTATTATACCCATAGTATCTATCCATGAAGTAAAGTTCTTCATAAACAGCTATTACATCAATTAAAAATTCTATAATCAGGACTGGAA
Source organism: Viscum album (assembly GCA_963277665.1). Classification (NCBI taxonomy): domain Eukaryota; kingdom Viridiplantae; phylum Streptophyta; class Magnoliopsida; order Santalales; family Viscaceae; genus Viscum; species Viscum album. The sequence goes on along the minus strand of OY728125.1, from coordinate 718,314,385 downwards.
AATCATCTTAAGGACAATGTCGGTTAAGATCTATGAAATCAATGCAGACTCCAAATTTCCCATTCTTATTTTTCACTGGGACAATATTGGCCAGCCATTTGGTATACTAAACTTCCCTGACAAAGTTATCCTTTATAATCTTGTCAAAATCGGCTTCAATTTTAGAGGCATGAGTTGGGTGTGTTCTCCTTGCAGCTTGCTTAAATCCACAATGTTCTTATGGAAAACCCAAACGATGGGAGGCTATATCCTGATTAAAACCTGGAATTTCTATATAATTTCAAGAAAATATATCTAACTGTTTCTTTAGAAAGGAAGTATACACCTCTTTTTCTTCAAAGGTCATGGCCGCACTAATTAGAATGGGGGTGTGGATCTTCTTCTATATGAAGATTTATTTCTCTGAGTTCATCCACGGTGGTATAGACACATTCTTCGAATGCTAGAGGAGCATCCTCGAGATCTTTTTCTTCTTATTCATTATGTATTACCTCTTCTATTTCCACCTGTAGTGTAGGTGATGAGAGAAAACTTATAGTGTTAGGGTAAAATTAGTATTTGAACATCCCAAAGAAAAGGCCACCATATCTGACCCTAGAGATGACGAAGGGTCTTCCTATGGTAATAAAGATGGGTTGATGGATTGAGAATCCACATCTTTGTCTTCCTCTATAATTACCACTATCTCTTCTAATCTGGCTGACAAAGTAGAGGCTTGTTGTAGTTCAGCAGATGAGATGAAAGCATATCCATTCATGATTTCATCATTGCTAGGTGTATAAATAATTTCTTCAATGTTGTTAGGCTCAATTTACATAATTGACATTGTGGAAGTTACTAGACGAGTCTTTAGGTTTGGTTTTACCCTTTCAATTTGATTGATGGGTAACACATAATCTGTACTCAAATGTATGAATGGTTTTGCTAGGATCATTTCCAATCCATTTGAATCATTCCCTCTAGTTATCTCGTTTATCATAGGCTTCGTTCCTTTTGTGTGATAAAAATCTTCCTCAATGTATTGATACTAACATGTTTTGAACAGAGCCTAGTCACAATACAATTTTCCAATTTGACCATTGAAAATGTATTTCAGAAATTGGTGATATGACGAAGGTATGGATACAAGTTGATGTAACCAAGGCCATCCAAGAAAAATATTGAAGGCAGTGTCCTGACGAAAAACCATGAAATCTAAATTAGACACAAGATATCCAAACTGAGTTCTGAGGGTAATCTCACCCAGAGGTTCTTGTTCATTCTTATCATATCCTTGAAACATTAATGTTGAAGGAGATAAGTCAAATTCAGTTAGGCCCAATCAACGAAGTGTACGAACAGAAATGAGTTTGACCCCGAAGCCATTATCAATGATGGATCATCAGATATCTAGGCCATTGACCTTGCCAAAAAAATAAAGAGTTTTGATATTCCCATGAACAACATCATCTTCATCTTCATCTATAAAAGATATGACTGCATGACATTATGCAAAATCATTCTATATATGATAAACCTCAACAACAACAACTTCAGTTTCAAATTCTTGAGGTCTTAACAAAGCCTCAATGAGTGCTTCTCGAAGATATTTTGACAGATTCAAAGCATCCAAAATTGGTAACTCATCCAGTACTTGGGCCTATAGTTTCAAGACATCATACTTTTCGTCTAAAGGTTTGTGTTTCCTAGAATAGAGATGTGGTTTTGCAGGTGATTTGGAAGTTGATGCTTCTCATGTAGATGTACTCTATACTGGAGAAAAAATAGGAAATATAGCTGGATTTGGTAATTTTGATCGACTAAGTCTATTAATTTTTTGAGAATAAGGTGGTGTGGCTTATAATCGATCTTCTAAAATAACTGTGTCAGAACTGAACCTATCTTTCATGAAAGAAACTCCTTGTTTTTGTTGACCTTGCTGAAGGGCTCTTCCACGAGTTTCTGCCACATATATGGTTCGAGCAGGGGTAGAGTTAAAATGGTTGTTTCTGGAATTCCCACGTCTTCCCATGCATCCTCAACTTTGATCCCTTCCTCTTGTTACCCAATTAGGTACAAGGAATTTTGGATCACTATAATCAGAATCACCATTGCTATAATGATATGTTAAATGTATAACTTTAACATAACCAAAGATCAATTCATTATCTAAAGAAGATTCTTTTTGACATGTTAATTCAGATTGTACCATTTGGCGTGGCGGTACCCATGATTCTGAATTAGGTGGAATAAAGTCTTCCAAGGTCAACGAAAACTTTGGCCTTGACACGAGCTCATCTTCTTCTCACTACTCTTTGACCTTATATTCACTTTAATTCTTTGAGGAATGGCCTTTTGATGAAGATGGTTTTGTTGTGGCGGGAGTGGAAGAAGACACAATTAGTTGTTTCAACTATGTTCATAACATAGAATGAGTCCAGTTGAAATTTTTTCTGATCATCCAATCATCATATTTATATACATTTTTACTTTTAACCCCATTCCATTATCCCTCTTCCTCTGGATTGGTAGTAGTAACACATGCTACATGAGTTGATGAACATTTTAATTTCACTTTTCTAGAGTCTACCATCATTTTCTGAAGGTCATTGAAAACAAATCACTCCAAATTGGGGTGTCCCAACATCTTATAAAAGGGAAAATAATTCAGACGATCTTCACCTCCATCTTTATTTGTATTTTTTGGCCTTGTCAACTGAACCAAATTTTTTTCTAAGGATGAGATCAAGTAACAAGGAACTTTTTTGTTCCTAAATGAATAAACTTTATTCTCTAATTTATCAAAATGTTTACGCCTTTGATCTCTTTGATCATATTGATGAGTGAGTTGTAGTTTCTGATGTTGAGGAGGCGGATCCCTTCGGTATGATGAGGGTCTTGAAGTAGAATCAGGTACAAGTGCCTGTTTGAGGGTGACTGCAGAATCTTCTTCTTTTCCTATCCTCCTCCCTAGAGTTGATGTAATTACATGAGTTTTAGCTTTAGTTTCTATAATAAATTCTTCTATTTTTTGAGTGATTGAAGTAAGGTCTCGAAACCCTCCTGGGTATTTCATAGGGATCAATGGTGTGTGTAATTCTCCACACTGATTTTCCACACATATTGGAATCAATTCTTCTTTAGGGTGTGATAGACTTAAAGAAATATGTTAATCCTTTCCATCATGAAATGAAATCTTAAACACCTTAATTCTCCATTTTTTTACATTTAGTATGATAAAAAACAATCGTCTTTGGTTGCATTGAGCTAAATTGGGGAAGAAATTTCTGATAGATATCTTCCCATCCAGTAATTGATCGATATTGAAAACTTGTATAATAGACAAAAGCCGATCCTTATAATGATTTCACAAAACACCTAAGAGTAACTACTTCTTTTTGTTGATATGTTACCATCAAGGGATCACAAAGAGGAAAAAAATGTGTTAGGAGTTGTTCTGGATCCCCAGAACCATTAATGATTGGGAATGTGGTATTCAAAAAATTTGGTGTGGGAGGAATTGCATCCACCCATTCAGGGTTAACTCTCTTTTCCAGCTGAACTGGTGCACGTCATTCCTCTATAGCTTTCAATAGAGCTGTTAATTCCTCCGTTGTGTTTATAAGCATTTGGGGAACATTCGAATGCGTTGGAACCTATGCAGGTATAGAAATTGGAGCTTGATCTAGTGCAACTACCGATAAAACCACTAATGGTGGTGCTGATACCAGATTTGGTTGTATACCAAATGGTGGGAATTCATTATATGCATCTGTAGTTACTAAAAATATTCTTTACTGATAAGATCTTATAGTATTTTAATGTTTAGGACTTTCCTGGGGAGTATGTTTAGAAGAAATGTTGTTTCAAAGTAACTCTCTATTGAGTCTTTTCAAATCCTTCATTTCCTCTTTTTGCTGTGAAAATCTCTATTCAAGAGAAATAGATTGACCTTATCTAGTGGAAAAGTGAGATGCAATCTGAATTTTTTCTTTCCCCTTGTGATATGCCTTTTGGAGAGGGGGAAGTTGGTTATTTAAAGGCATAACTAGATTATGGGTAAGCCTCTGATTTTGGGTACACACACCTTCTTCATTTTCCTCTGTGTGTACCATATTATAGAAAATAACTTCATCCTCTGATTCCCCTGAACTGGACTTTTTTCTAGAGGATTTTCTACAATGGTGTTAATAACATTCACTAATGGATTATGTATTGATGGCATTCTATCAGTGCTTCTGCTAGATCATCTCCATTTGTGTCTTCCATGAGACTCCATTCTCCTATATGAATAATTCATTGGAACTGTTTGACATATAGAAACCCAAAGGGAATCCTCAGATAGTTAATTTGTACACTTTTCTTGTAGATTCTTCCATAATCGAAAGAAATCTGAATTCCATTGAGGAGGGGATTGCAGATGTGAAAATCCCCCTACCATTCAGGCTAGGGTTGTTCATGTTCTTCTTCTTCAAATCATCGAACATTGTTTAATGAATTCAATGGTTAAATTAAATGACCCCCAACCTTGCATGTAGGGGTGATTATTGAACTGATATGGCTGAAATTCATGCAACTACTCTTATGATTTTTTGTATTTTGGTTCGGACATTAGCTGGGTCCATAATCCGACAATCACTTAAATCACCAATTTCAGAATATTGTTGTTCTATTTCAGACATTTGCATCTTCTGAACCCTGACATCCTCTAAATGGTATGCCTATTCAAGATTCTCAGATGCTTGATTTAAAATTATCTCAACAACTCCTTTTCATCATATGGTAAGACTTTGGTTTTGAAATGATGAAGATTTTTCCATAAGTTGAGACGAATGTCCTAAATTCAATGTTTTGTTATCAATTCTGGAATGTTTTACTGAGAATTTCCCAAAGGGAAGAACATGAATGTGATTTCTCCTTTAGCTAATTGATTACTCATTTCTAACACATCTTCTTCATAATTCACAAGAGGTTTCTCCACTTGATCTGACCAGATTGGATGCTCTGTATTAGAAGATAAATTACCTAAATGAGGTTCAGAGAATGAAAATTCTTTTAAGCTGTTTTCTGGTTGAGAAAGTGTTTCACCTGTAAATGACAGAGCATCATACATGACTGGCTTTGTGTTTTCAATTGCCTCAAGATAGTAGGGCTTTCTCATCTCTACATTTTCAATTATGGAATTTTCTTGACAATGTGAAATAATACTTCAGAGAGGTCTGTTGAATCAAATTCCATCATGGGGAGGATCACCGTAATGGATTACAGTAAGGGATAAATCTTTTTGCTCCGTGGTCTTCTGGCCACACATACGGTTGTTGTGGATCTCATCCGGAGATATGCACTCTGGATTGACCCAATTTTCATGAAACAAGCCATTATGATGAAGTTTCTGACAATGAAATTCATAATTACAACTACCACTCCCAAAATTTAGTAATGAGATGATAAGATCTTGAGTAGGAACTAATAAATGTATGATGGCTTCAAGAAATCTAGCATTAAGAGGAGCCACATCGCATCTTAACTCTTGATTTTCCAAATATGCTTGGAGAGACTTCTTTTTGGATGTTCTCTTATACTTAGTTGGGGACACTTGATGGAAAAAGTGGTTATCGTGGGAAGATGTATGTGCCTTCCTTGGAGTGGTTACTGAAACGAACTGATTACCTCTAATTGGTAAGGGTGTATGTTCCCAATTTTATTGTCTATATGATATGGGGTAATATTCCCCATGACCCTCCTGGACTAGAAAAAATATATGTATCTACTCTGGGACGGCATGCCAATGTGTCATCCCATGTGTGGGGTCAGATTTATGTGTATGTTCCCCTGATATTTCAGAAGTAGTTGGTAAAATATCCTATCATGCTTCTAGAATATGGGTATGGATATGAATATTCCCTTTCACCATTGGTTAGATGTGTTTGGTGACTTTAGTGGTCAGAACAGTAATATGAATCCATTCTATATCTGGATTAGGTGTGTATGCCTACTCCTATCCTCCTTTTCATATTAATGGATATTGATAGTACTCAAGCATTGGAGCAGAGAGTTGGGTCTGCCCCAAATTTGTCGTCATAGCTTTCCGAATGACTTCTCCGAGTGTTACCAAATGAGACTGTGGGCAGGCTTGATGAACATTGGCAGGTGTATGTGCCTGCTGGCTATTTTCCATCATGTATAGTTGACATGCATCATTAAATACTAGAAGACAAGACTACTGAAATAAATTTTTATTGTAAATTGGTGTATGTTCCTATTTACTAGTTTCCACAACATTATTTTGGCAGGCTTCTTTAAATGAAGTCAGACGAGCCTGCCGGCTGGATGATGTCTTGTAAGCTAGAGTATGTTCTTGTTCACGATGGTCCACCAGGTTTATATAGTGGTATTGGTGGGTATCTGTCAGATCAGTCTGCTGAGCAACAAAATTAGGACGGACGGGTGTATGTGCCAGCTCATTTTTACCCATCCAGTTAAATTGATGGACTTCTCCGGTGGAATCAGATGACAGAACATACTCTCTATTTTCATGATATTGACCCTAGCGGTTCGTATTGTGTCTCCGGATCTGAGAGGCATGGGCCAAAAGTCCAGAGGTAACACCCTCATCATGTTGGGGTTACACTACCACATGATTCTGGCAGAGATTGCTATTGGGAGTGCTCAGGAAGGACTCATGCATTATTTTATTGAGGCCTTGAGTGACCTCTTGATCCACCTCCCTATATTATGGGAATAATTTATTACTGAATTATGGGGATAAATACCCAAAATGGTTAGAGACGGTGGTTGTCATCATTTTATTCTTGATCATGGGTCGTCGTTGGCCAGATGATCAAGGATTGTTGTTGACATGGAGGTCCTATCAAGCATCCTCCAAAGTCAGGATTGTACCACGCTAGATATATTCCTTGACAAGTACATTAGAGACCCAACATTAAAGATGATGGGTTGGTGATGATGCCCTTCCTATGTATGGAGTTCCATCTTGAGAAGTGGTCAGGAAGATCACAGATGTTGTCTTGGAAAAATCAGTTCTTTTGATTGAATGTAGTTCTGTGGAAAACATGAATACAAAAACAATCTCTATAAAAAACATTTTTTTAGATGGATACATGCATGATTAATTCCTTTTTCCAGACATACTTTATCAATTTATAGGGTCCTAACAGGTGGGTAACATTATTAACACGGTTAATAATTCAAGTCGGGTTCACTATTTTTGTTTCTTAGTTTCTTGAAACGCGTGTTCTAGATTTATGAATCAGTGTTTCCAAAAGGTTTCAATTGGATTTATTCATGGAACCAGAAACTTGCAACAATTCTTTATCCAAAGGGGACCTGTTTTTGAAAGGTAGGGATTCATTATGTTTTTTACTTTACGATACTTAAGAACTTTCATTGGTTGAGAGGATGGGAGGTCAGACTCATCACACCCTTTTTGTGGGGAATTATTACCTAATATGGGACTCTCTTTGTAAATTTAAAACATTTTAATGAATCCTTATTAATTAACCAAGTATATCATAAGTATCCCTTGGAATATGTAATCACTTATTAATATGTGTATAATTTTAGAATCATCAGTATGCATTCAAGGTTCTTCATTAATGGAAATATCCATATGTATTAAAGGTTTTCTTTTAATTGTATCCTCTAAAATACTACATGGATATTATTTTAATCATCATTGTGATGATACTAGTTTTTAATCCACTCAGTGGGGCACTCAGGAATTTTATTTTCATCCAGGGAGATGAAGGTTTAGTTTGATTTTGGGATCATGCCCATAAGATAGGATACCTATGTATCCTTATGAATGTAATAAAAACCCTCGTAGTTCAGTTCCACTAAATGGTATAGATCATACATTTTCAGGTCATGTGATAAGGACCTCTAAGTGGAAGGTTCTTAGTTGAAACTTAGTATGGGACTTATGCTGAAGCAGTCCAAAGAACATATAAAGAATATGGATTTCCATGTAGGATCAGACCCTATTGGTAATATGTCCCAATGAGAACATGGTTGATTTGAAGTGTTGGGATTGAACCTATATAAGGCTTCCTATATATCCCATATAAATGGGAATCAAAGCCCACATAGTTTGATTAGTATCATAGGAGAGTATGGTCCATTGAGAGATATGAGATTTGGATTACTTCTACAAAAGTATTCCTTGATGATTTGGGGTTTAATTTGGGGATTACTCTTAAGGAGGATGCCCATATTAAAAGAATTGGGATTGGATTCCTAAAGAGGATTTTCAGTGAGCTCGGGCCCTGAAAGGAATCCTACGTATCCTAGTTTGAATAGGAATCAGAGTTCTCATAGTTTATTCCAATGAGTGTTTGTGCACATGTTGTAACCATCATGTATCTCTATGCCCATGTGAGTCATGCTCGGTGTGATAAATAAGAGGATGTGAATGATCCAAACAATTAGATTTTACACTTTTCCATTTCTACTGATGGAAGAGGGCCAGGAAATGAGCCTTCCCTCTATTTTATTTATATTAGACAAGGATCCAATGTATGGAGGAAGGGATGAAGGTGAGGGTATTATGCCATAATGGCTTTCCATGGTAACAAAGTGCAGTGGGAGAGGGAAAGGGTAACAAAAGTCCATGTTCTCATCCCCCTTTGGTCTTTGGCACCAAAGAAGAGAGGAAGAGAAATGATGCCACCTCCTGTAAGAAACTCTTGGGGCTTAATCCAATATAGTTTCCCTAAAATTGATCCTATTAGAGTAGGTATACTTCTAATTTATATTTAAAAGGAAATGTAGGCATGAACTATACCTTCCCTACCAGAGACCTGAGGTTCTGGGTTATCTCTTTGAGAAAGGAGAGGCTAGGACCCAACCCTCCTCCAAACTGGGAACATCCCAACACTATTTCTGGTAGAAGGGTCCATGTGAATATGGATATAAAAACCCATAGACACTCCATGAATACTAACCCCATTGTGAAACAAATTTGAGAAACTTTTAACTGTGGAAATAAAAACCCAAATAAGAGACACATTGATGTGCCATTCCCAAAGATTTTATAAGTCATAAGGTTATGGTGGAGGTATCAATATAATCTCTTTTAGACAATGGATCCAATGTAGAAGAATTCATTCCATGAATGGCTGAAGAAGTCTTGATGGCTTGTAGATTGAAGAGAGTAAATATATTAAGTGAATCAAAGAGGTGCACCAAAGTAGAGAAGGGCGCGCAAGTATGGTCGTGCAAGTACACTTGGGAGACCTGATGTTCACATAAGCGATAAAAAACCTACATGGTAATACTTGGGAAATACCTCTCTCAAGCCTTAAAGAGTATTCATAGGTGATCCAAGATGTGGGGTGGTCAAGTTCCTGTGAGAGGAATGGGAGGCACACAAGTATTTCTGAAATATGGAGTTTGGGTGCTTTAGGCACACAAGTGCTATGGTTTTCAAACACTAAAAGGAATTAAGTCCAATTATCCTCCCTTAAATACTTCACTCAAGGTGTTTAATAACTACCTTGAATGTTTTATAAGGCTGGGGCGAAGTACTAGGGTGATGAGAGCAGCAATTGGGCTTCAAGGAAATTCATCCATGCTAATGGGGGCCCCAAGGGTCTATTTATAGGAAAATAAGTGACCTTGGATGAAATGAGTTGGGAACACAAGTTAATGGAACACATTTCATGATGTATACAATGACAATTCTTCTTAACCATCTATTCTAAAATTCATTGTATGTTTATGAAGGTCACCCACCATTTTTGAACTATAACCACTAAAATAAAAATAAGTAAAATGTAAATAAGAAAGTGACTATAATTATTAAATTGATAATTGAAATAACTATAGATAAATTTTAGATAATAATATACTAAATTAATAATTAAAATGTTACAAAATATATGACTTTAATCTCTTTATGTATCCCCTATAACCACATAAAGCATCTACTTTGAAATTTAATTTTTTTATAAAAAATTAAGCATGTCTTATATTATCAGTTATATAATATGATGGATAATCACAATTTAATAATTGATAAATAATTCTTTATAGAAACGTTTTCGAAAAATATTATTCTTTTACTTCTAAATACTTATATTCTCTTACTTGTACAACTGTAGTTTACTTCTTTTCATCGTCCAATCCACATAGAATCTTCTTCATCTTATTTCACTTAAAAATATTTTCAATAATTTAAATAAAGAGTAATAATAGTTTTTATTTTTATTTCCCACATCACTCCAACACCATCCATACACAAATAATATAATATATCAGGAATTAAAATAAAATAATATAATTTGAATTTGAATTTGAAATAAAAATTCCACCAAAATATCATTTTTCAGCTATTTCTAATCTTATTCAATTCTTAATACTTATTATTATTCTTTTCAAAATTTATTTCATGTATATAGTGTATCATAGTGTTCTATTTAATGTATGTATTATTTCATTACAACACATCCCACTTCATTCAATCTAACTCTTACACGCCTCTAGACCTATAATTTTTTTAACTTGGCTCTAAATTCCATAACATATCTAAATAATTATAGAATTTATAGAAACTCTAGAAAAATGATTCTAGTCATCTTCAAAAACTCCATAAATATTTAAATGGGAATCATATCAAATGTAACTTCAAATAACACTTTAGTTTGAATAATAGTTTTTTTTTCTGAAAAGAAAATAAAACACAAGAATCACATCTATTTCAAAATTATCCAAAACATCTTCTGAAGATAATTTCATTTTTTAGAAGTAACTTCATATCACAAAAATCTCATAAAGATTCCAATTACTTCAAAAAATATATTTGGCATAATAATATCATTAATAATCCAACTACTTCCAAAAATATCTTACCTCAAATACAAGAGAAATAATATTAAATATATTAATAAATATTATATATAGATGGAGGTACCTCATAGAGACACTATATTTAGATTAGTTTTATAAAGTTTATCATGGGGCTCTTCCTAATGGTTTTATCTGAATTTAAACATTTTATGAAATAATTTATTACAATACCATTGAAAATTATAAAAAGTATTCAATTTTGATTGTTATTAAGATTTTATTGACATAAGATTCTCTTAGGCCCGTACCAACTACATCGATGTCATACCAGAGACATTCTCATGAAATATGATTATAATGATAAATTGGTTGGAATCATTATACCATAAAAAATATGATCATACATGGCTCATTACCAATTTCATTCAACACGTATTAGAATATGGTAAATGAATATCACTTCAGGAATTTTATCCTTAATTGCCTTAGTACTGACAACCCATTTTGGGGGATGGTAATCTTAGTAATATCAAAAAAAGTATAAAATAAATAACTATAAAATATATATTAAAATTTTAATAAATTAATGAATAGTTTAATTTTATATGAAATGAATCCTTGAATAAAACTATATACATTGTTATAAGAAAACAATAGTCATGTAAATCATATATCTACATATTAATGAAAGGAAAACCAAAGGACTAAATCTTCAACTAAAGGGCATATTATTTTCCCTCTAATTATATTTTGAATTTTATAGCTCTCAAAAAATACACATGATACCATTTAAATTGGTTTTTAATCTATATTTAAATAACCAAATTGTTCATAAAAATGGTCTGTGTGGGTAGAAATATAATAACCTATTTTATCCTATTACTTGATGGGACCTTACTTTATTTTATTTATCATTCATTGTTTTGTGTCTATTATTTGAATTTGAAAATATTTACATAATTATAAACACTGAACTAGGTATGTAAATCCTATAATTTGAAAATATTCTTTTTCTGAAGGAAATATTGACTACTGAGTTTATTGGCATTTTGGGCTACTGTTACATGCATTTTTATGACCTATTTTTCTAAATTTTTTAATTTCAATTGGTTATATTCATTTTAATAGTGATAACCATGCCTCTATACTTTTTGAATAATGGTTTTTTATATTCATTATCATTATTGAGGTTTGTTTTTAATATTGAAGGACATCTACCTTGGGTAAAATGTTTTTTCTCAAGAAGAAAGAAGAAAGGTGGAAGTATATTAAATAAATAGTCCAAATATTATATTGTAAGTCTTGATTTGTTGATTTAAAATTTTAATATATATTTTTTATCTAAATACTATAATTATATTTTTAATAGTGTTTTTAGATACCATTTATGACTTGGAAGATGAAAAATTTGGACCAAATGAACATTTTCATCAAGTATTTGGAGATGATCAATATGGGAGACGATGTTGTTAACCAGTGAAGACTGTTATACCCACTATATATAGAAACACCTTAGGTTCATGTTCTTGTAGCGTCGAGTTAGAAACAACTTATGTAAAGGAAGTGGAGGGTCATACCGAGGTAGAATAAGCCAAAAAATTCTCATCCAAGAGTGTATAGTTCTTGAGACTGCTTTTAATGAGTACTGCTCAAAAGAAGTAGAGAGTGGTACTGCTGCAGGCCATGAGGATGATGTGCTGAATGGGTTAAATGTTAATCATGAGTTTTTGGATCAATCACATTGTCTTGCAGTGATTGACACTAATAGTGGACCTCATAAGGAATGGGAGGAGAAGGAGGTTTATCGTGCTGTGCACATCTCTGGACAATGGGGGGACTGCATTGATAGTGATAAAAAACTGCTGGTGGAATGAATCAGACTTCATACAGTGATTTTGTGTAGGGTGGAAGAAAGAAAGTGTATGTGCATAAGGATGTGATGACTGCACCACCACGAAGACAAGCGAGGAAAGATTATACTTACTTTCCAAATCTTATGTCCACTAGGTCTTCTATCGGGAAGGAGAGCATGGCAGCGAATGCTTCTAAGGAGTTTCTTTCCTTGGAGAAGTTGAATCTTAGAAGGAAGTATGCCATGATTTTGAAGCAACATGATAGATCAGAATGGGAAACAACTATGGCGGAGGAAGAGAATTATTATGGATGTGGTGATGGGTCTGACTTTTATGACATGTAGTTGCTTCTTTTACCTTGTAACTATTTGCTGTACTTTTCTTTTTTTTAATAAATGGCCAAGGGATTTCCTCTAACTGAGATTTTATGTTATATCCATCAAATACAATAGATACCTATATGGATTTTGATTCTTATATATCAATGATGCATAGATTTTATGGTTCACTGGTCGATAGTTTTATGGTTGTTGGAATAATGAAGGTCTTTGAAATAGTGAAGGTGAGAATAATGGTGAGGATAATGGGGATGATGGTGATGATGAAAAATACAATGATGGTGGTGGTGATAATATTGGTTGTGATGAGAGAGATATTGATACTTTATATTATTTAGTAATATTTATGAAAAATGGTGACTAATGATTGGATAGGAATGCATATATATTATGTTTTAAAATTTTGTTTCTACCAAATGAATTAATTAATTAGTTTATTGAATTATGTATATTTTATTGTATTGTTATTGTAGGTGATGATGTAGTGTTTTTTGCAGGTGATGGTTGTAGGTGTCGGGGTTGTGATCCAAGGTGGGGGTGATGGTTGTCAAGTTTAAAGTACTATATTCCAATGGTTTTCAAATTTTTTGTATTATTTTAAGTGATATGGAATACACCAATGGTTTCAAAACCATTGGCATCATTTAAAAGGAGATGTCCTAAACCAATTGTTTCCAACCATTGGTATAGGTGTATTCTATTGGTTTATTTATACCTTTGGTATAATGTACATAAATGTAACCTATACCAATGTTTTATATAAAACTATTTGTATATGCATATACCCACAACCAAACTCCCAACAGTTTCAAGAACTTTTGGTATTATCAATACCAATAGTTTATTAGCCTATACTAATGGTTTAGAACCAATTGTATAGACCCTGTTTCCAGTAGTGAGTTCGTCTGAAGGCTCTCACAGTGATTCTCATTCGAATTTATAGGATTAATAATATAATAAGAATAAAAATATGTCCTTTATGAAGAAAACCTAAAAGGTATAATCCTTTTATTCTTCTTTCTGTGATTCTTAATTTGATTTTAAATTTGTTTCCTTTAATGAATTAAACGAAAACTATTTTATGTTATAAGTCATGTATGTATCTATTTATAAAAAAATAACATATACTTAATGAAAACCTATGATTTTTTTAAAAATTAAATAGTGTTCTATAAAATATTTTTCAGTAACAAAATAAAAATTATATTATTCAATTTTTTTGTGCAGTCTATGATAGAAAAATAAATGAATTAATGGATGATGTAAATTATATAAAATATGTTGTAAATTTGTTTACAATGGGGGAGTATTATCTCAATAAAATACATGTAAACAAAATATCTAATAAATATAAAAAAATACATTGGTAGTATTAGAGAAATACCTAAGATATATTGGAATTATTTTTATGCCAAACAATACTTATTTTCATTACGGTATACATTATAATGATTTTTCAAGATATACTAAATATTTTAGTGTTGAATAGGTATTTATATTAAGAAACATAAATAAATTTAGTGTATGATATTAAAGAAATTCGTGTAGTTCATGAAAATTTAGACAGATATGGGTTTTAATAAATTTTATACTTGTTACTAATTCACCCATGTTCATTTGGGTTCCCAGAAATCTTCTTGTTTAATTTGTATTTGTAGGGAAGAATACACAAAGAAAAAAAGAAAAATTGTTTATAGACAAAATTTATTTGATAAATATGTGTGGATATATTTCATAATATAAACTCACTATCTAATACTGATGGAGGATATATCACATTTATTAGAAATTATAAAGGAAATATTATCAGACTTGTATATTTTCGAGATCCACATCCGATCCTCATCAAAAAAAATTATTTATGTTGAAGACACAATTTGTATTTAAAAAATCTGTGATGGTCAAATTTCAAAAGATTACATTAATAATTCTTATTATATTTTCAAATATAAATTACCAAAACACATATAAAATATATTTTAAAATGTTTAAACTTTATTTTTATTGTTTTTGTAAACAAACTTTTAATATTTTGAATGCTAAATTATTGAACCTTGGATTTGGAATAGAACACATGGACGTTACAATGTTTATTCCATAAGAAATTTGTAAAAGAAAATTATTTATGATATTGCTTAACTTAAATTGGATAAATCTAACTATGAGATTCATTCATGATGGGCATGAAACACAGGTAATCGTCCAAAACAATCAAAGTGGTTTCTATATATAGACAACTTCAACTTATCCACATGTATTTTTTTGGACCATCTAGAACATATAATCTTAGGATTAAAATATTTTCTTTATTTTGTAGTTGATAATTTTTATAAATTTACATGGGAATATTTCTTAAGCCTTAAGTGTAAAGATTTTTTCTATTTTTATTAAAATTTTTAATTAATAAAAAAATGAAAAATAATATAGAATTTTTTATTTAAGAAGTTTCAATAGGGAAGAATTTGTGAATTATAAATACCATTAATTTGTCTCAATACAAGGAATAAAATATACTGACTCTACCCCTAAGACACCGAAACAAAATTGTGTTTTTGAAAGAAGGAATAGAACCACACATGAAATTTGTTGAACTATGTTATGTGAATATATAATGCCTAATCATTTTAGGCTAAGGATATTGACAAAATATGATCTGTCATTTACAATGTTTTAATATGGCCTATCTTGAAGAAAATACCTAGTGAGTTATGAAATAATAGAAAATAGAAGGTTGAATACTTCAAAAATGTTTTGATGTAATGTTTACATTGTAAACACCAAGGACACTCTCGGTCTTCCTAGGTTACTATACCACTTCTAAAAATATTAGAGTTTTCAGTAAAAATAAAAGTATAACTGAACAATATAATAATGCAATTTTTTTTGAAAGTGGTGAATTTGATCATATGAAAACACAAGTTGATGATTTTTGTTCTTATTTTGACATATGATGAATTGAACCTTTATTTGATGAAAAAAAGTATGATGTTATAAAAAATAATCATAAATAATATAGTCCTATTTTGTAGGAAAATTGTGAACCTAATAGTGTATTTCCTAGAAATCCTTGAACCCATGAAAACTATCCCTTATATACTATTATTAGATGCTTATATAAGAGAGTTAAGACTTGAAAAATTTTTGGTAACCTTTTTGAATTTTCTACATTCGTATCCTTGATAGAACCTAAAACTACTGGAGAATATTTAAATGAAGGGAGTTGGGTTTTAGAAATGCAAGAAGAGATAAACCAGTTCATGAGGAATAATGTATGAGAATTAGTTAATAGAACCTATGATTATCATTTAATTGGAACTAAATTGGTATATAAAAATATGTAGGATGATCATGATGTGATCACTATAAATAATTATATATTAGTTTTTAACATGTATTACTTTTAAATCCTATATTGATCATGGAGGGCCATTGGGGGGGTGTGAATTAGTATAGCCAAATTTTACTGAGTTTATACTTAATTTTATATAAACCACTATTACTCTCATACATATTCTTCAGTTAAGAGGAATGGAATAGATATGAACTCTCTATAATGTAATTCAAATGATAAATGAGACAACAACACACAAATATTTTTTCAATGTTCATATCAAAGACATACTCCTTTCTATGACCAACCTATAGTTGTTTCTTAGATTTGTTTGACACTATAACTTTATAGAAATTAAAAATACCTTGAATTTATGCATAATTTTTGGGAAAAAGATTATCAATATTTCTAAGTGATTGTAACTATTTATACTAGTATAACCAATTATTAAATAGAATTATTTATAATGGTACCACCAGTTACTTAATGATTTGCATCATACGTTCTGAATAAGATCCCTCTACGTCATTAGATTTCTTTTCATCAACTTAATAACCTTGTTCCTCAACTATAGATCTTCAACTATTACTATATCAGCAATATTGTATGCACTTTGAACCTATACTCTTCAATAAGTGGAAAATCAAACCTCCACTCAAACTTAGTACTTTCTCAAAATAATCAACTAAAGAATATGTAACACGCTACAAGTTGCCTTCATCCCTGTTTATTAAATGACCAAGCATATACACCTTTTATCAATTAATTTCCAATCCTCAATCTATTTGGGGATGTTTTTCACTCAACATATTCAATATTTTATGTAAGATTAAAACTTACACAACTGAAATTATTCACTTCTCAAATTATCAATCGATGGATATCAATTTACCATTATGAAATCATTACATGGGTTTATCAAATTCTTAAAACCTAGCAAAAAATAATTTATTTTACTTAATAATTTATTTTCTTATGTTCACTGTCCAACTTAAATTTCTACACTGTTTTCATGAGTGTCTTTATGGTATACAGAAGAATTGAAGGATTTCAATAATATATAATGTATAATTCATGATTTATCCATTTAATAGGATGTACACCTTCACACTATAAATCAAATAGAGCATACACCACTTTTTAACATCAAAGGTGTCTTTTTGAAAAATAATTCATGTAAATGTACGATGAAGTCTCTTATCATACTTGAAAGTGATGAAAATGTGGTCAAACAAATATTCTAGAATATGACACAATTTTCCGGAATGATATTTCTCAAGTCTTCATTATATCTTTTCTTCACACTTCCTATGCCTTCACACAAGTTTATGATGCTTATTCTATGTGAAATACTAAAAACATTGGTAAAAACTCAAATTAACTTCATATAAAAAAGTGTATATTCGGAAACAAGATTATTCACACTACTATATTCAATAGAGGGATATAATCTCATTCACAATTCCAACTTAGGCTCATAGTAGATTCTCTTCATGCAAGTATAAGGCTTATTGGGTTCTCTTCTTCCAGAGACATGCCTCATAGATACTCTATTTTCTGTTGAAAATAAGAGATGTCACTCTCTCAATTAGTAGTAACCTATTTCTGGATCAAGGTATCTGTATTTATAGATATTGAGAACCACAATGGATCCACATTTTCTGCCACATTAAATCATATGAGAATAATCCTGTGAACTGACTTTTTTCAATGTCAATACATCTCGATATTTATGTTATTTGAACATGGCTTAAATGATGTTGAAAAACTTGGAGTCCATTATTATTTAAAGAAGACACGCATGATATGAAAATTATATTAATCTCTATTTTTTTAGAAGCTTGAACTCATACCTTTTTTTTAGATGCAAGATAAGCCTCCTCTTACCATGTTCACATTCGGAAATTATCATAAACATTGAATAATCTCATGCATGAAATTTGTATATTACATGAATGATGTTGAGATGATACAACATGCCTCATATCATTAGTTTGACCATGGGATATGGTTGGAATATTGATCATAGAGCGCTGATATGCCATCATCAAACACTGCACATGAACAACAAAGAAATTTATCATCGAGAGGTAAGAGATGATGGAGTAAGAGATTGTGTGGATGAGATCTTCAGAACCAAATAGATAGTGTTATGAGAGTCTTTTTAGATAATGTTTTTTAAAATATTTTCCTAAAAACAGCTAGGTTAAAATTATTTTTAAAAATATGCCCAAAGGTGGCATCGTTAATTCCATCTTTCCAAAAATTCAATTTTTTATTTTTAAATTTTAAATTTTTTTGTTTTGTTTATATATATATAAATATAACTCAAAACAAAAATAAAAATAAAAATAAAATTTTCAGAAAAATTTATCTGCTATTTAAAATCCAGTAGTACTGTCACTACAGCAGTCTGGATTCTAACAGAAGCTCTCACCCAGGGCTCCCAAGAGGGCTTACATAGGGAAATCATTCTGCATTACCGATGTGGGATTCAGGTTCCCCCTTTCATGCGCAGAACATTCTTGCATTTCCGATGTTGGATTTTGTTTCAAGAATGTGGATTTGAAAGGATAAAAAATATAATATATAACACCAGTATAAATGAAACATAAAAATGGATTAAATATATAAGAAATAGTTGAAAACAAAAAGAATCATAAAAAATGTTGATGGTAAATAATTTATAAGGTCTCAAAGGCACCTACTTGAAACTTAAAAATGTTTCAAGTATCTGAATTTTAAAGCCTTTAAAATATAAAATATACAACCAACATAAATGAAACATTAAACATGGATTAAAATTATAACAAATAGTTGAAAATAAAAATAGTTTCTCAAAAAATATTGATGGAACATAAATTATAAGTTCTCAAAGACACCTACTTGAAACTTAATTTTTTTCAAGTAAATGAATTTGGAAGTCTATAAAATATAATCTTTAACTGAAACATAAATTAACCTTAATACATGGATTAAAAATATAAAAAATAGTTGAAAATAAAAATAATTTCATAAAAAATATTGATAAAAAATAATTTATAAGCTTTAAAAAACCAATACATGATACTTAAAAATGTTTCAAGTATGTGCCTTGGAGAGAATATAATGTATAAACTACAAGACCAATATAAATGAAACATAAAACATGGATTTATCATATAATAAATAATTTAATTAGTTAATTACTATTATTAATAATTAATTATATAATAATTAATTAGTTAATTAATAATTCTTAATAATTAATTATATAATAATTAATTAGATAATTAGTAATATAACTATTTATTGTATAATAGTTAATTAGTTAATTAGTAATATAATTATAAATTATATTTATTCATTATAATAATTTATTTCTAATTATTAAAAATTATTATATAATAAATAATTAGTTAATTAGTAATAAAATTATTAATTATATAATAGTTAATTTTTTAATTAGTAAGATAATTATAAATCATAATTATTCATTAAAATTATTAATTAGTAATAATTAAATATTATTATATAATAATTAAATAATTAATTAGAAATAAAATTATTCTTTATAATTATTCATTATAATTATTTATTATAATTATTTATTATAATTATTAATTAGTTAATTAGTAATATAATTATTAATTATATAATAATTAGTTAGTTAATTAGTAATTATTAACAATTAATTATATTATAATTAATTATTCAATTATTAATATAATTATTATTTATTGGAAAATTAATCTGTTAATTAGTAATATAACTATTAATTATATAATTATTAATTAGTTAATTAGGAATTATTAATAATTAATTTTATAATAATTAAATAAATAATTATTAATATAATTATTAATTATATAATAGTTAATTAGTTAATTTTTTGAGAAAGATACAACCAATGCCCCTTATATAATTAGTTAATTTATAATATAATTATAAATTATTATTATTCATTATAATTATTAATTTGTTATTTATTAAAAATTATTATATAATAATTAATTTGTTAATTGGTAATATAATTATTAATTATATAATATTTAATTAGTTAATTAGTAATTTATTTATTTATTATAATTATGAATTAGTAATTATTAAAAATTATTTTATAATAATTAATTTTTTAACTAGTAATATAATTATTATTTGTAATTTTTCATTATAATTATTCCTTTTAATTATTCATTATAATTATTAATTATTAAAAATTTAATTAGTAATATAATTATTAATTGAGTAATAATTAGTTAGTTAATTATTAATTATTAATAATTAATTAAATTATAATAATTTAGTTAATTAGTAATAGAATTAGTCAATTAGTAATCAAGTTATTAATTATTTAATAATTAATTATTTACTTAGTTATATAATTATTAATAATATAAAAAATAATTAGTTAAGTAGTAATATAATTATTAATTATATAATAGCTAATTAGACAATTTTTTGAGAAAGATAGAGGCGAGGCCCTTTTTATAATTAGTTAATTAGTAATATAATTATAAATTATAAATATTCATTGTAATTAGTTAATTGGTAATATAATTATTAATTATATAATAGTTAATTAGTTAATTAGTAATATAATTATTCATTATAATTATTAATTTGAAATTATTAGAAATTATTTTAAAATAATTAATTACTTAGTTAGTAATATAATTATTCTTTATAATTATTCATTATAATTATTCATCATAATTATTTATTATAATTATTAATTATAAGTTAGTTAATTTGTAATATAATCATTAATTATGTTATTATTAATTGTATAATAATTAGTTAGTTAGTTAATAATTATTAATAATTAATTATATAACAATTAATTAGTTAATTAGTAATATAATTATTAATTATATAATAACTAATTAGTTCAGTAGTAATATAATCAGGATTGTGGTTCTGCTTGCGGCGACTCCATTCTTCTTTGGTGGCTTCCAATTCGTTCGGTGGTTGATGGAGGGTTTGCAACCGGTGTTCAAGGGTGTTTTTAAGCATGTTTTTGGTTGGTTGTTTTTCATTCAGTTTTGATGGGGGTGGTGCATCATTTTTCCTCAATGTTCTGATGCTGTTCGGCGTTTACTCTGGCCAACGACGGCGCTGAGACAACGACACAACTTGAAGTAGAGGAAAACGGTGATGTGGATGATGGCGTCGAGACGATGGCGATGGTGACGAGATGTGTTGATTGAGCCGGGATGCGATGATGGCATCGGTATGTTGACATGCTGTGACCCATCATGTCAGGCTTCGTTTCACGCAGTGGAGTGGCCTGATTTGGTGTTACCGGAATCAAGGAGTCTTAAAGCACGGTTTGAATTTCAAAAGTTTTCTCTGGCGCGCAAATGCAGGTATCATGAGATTCAAGATGATCTCATTGAAGTGATTTACAGCTTGCAATTTTAATTCTGGGTAGGATTTTGAATTTTGAATCTCCCCGCTGTGTTTTGTTGAATTCTCTATGTGATGATGTGTGGGTTCCCACTAACCCTTAAAGTGGCTTTATGAAAATTAAAAAAATGATTTGGAGGGAGACATTAGTAATGTAATTTCTAATTATATAATTAGTAATTAGTTAATCATTAATTATTAATCATTAATTTTATAATAATTAATTAGTTAATTAATAATATAATAATTAATTATATTATAGGTAATTAGTTAATTTTTTGAAAAAGATAGAGCTGATTCCCTTTTTATAATTTGTTAATTTGAAATATAATTATTCATTATAATTATTCATTATAGTTACTAATAATTATTTATTAAAAATTATTATATAATAATAATTTAGTTATTTAGTAATATAATTATAAATTATAATTTTTCATTTTAATTATTAAATTGTAATTACTAAAAGTCGTTATATAATTATTAATTAGTTAATTATAAATAATTACTAATTAACTGATTAATTATTATATAATTAACTAATAATAATGTTAATTAAATAATTAAATAATTTATTATATGTTTAATCTATGTTTTATGTTTTATTTATATTGGTCTTATAGGTTATATGTTGTAGGATTTCAATGGCACATACTTAAAACATCTATAACATTTGAGTATATGTCTTTGAAATCTTATAAATTATTTTTCATCAACATATTTTAAGAAATTATTTTTATTTTATACTATTTGTGATATTTTTAATCCATGTTTTAAGTTTCATTTGTGTAGATCTTATAGTTTATATTTTATAGACTTTAAAAGTAACGTACTTGAAACATATTTAAATTTCAAGTAGGTGTCTTTGAAAATATATAAATTACTTTCCATTAATATTTTTTACTAAATTATTTTTATTTTAAACTATTTGTTATATTTTTAATCCATGCTTTAAGTTTCATTTATGTTGGTCTTATATTTTATATTTTATATGCTTTCAAAGTCACATACATGAAACATTTTTATGTTTCAAGTAGGTGTCTTTCAAACGTTATATATTATTTTTCATCAAAATTTTTTATAAAATTATTTTTGATTTATACTATTTTTATATGATTAATCCATGTTTTATGTTTCATTTATATTTTCCTTATTTTTTATATTTTATAGTCCTTCAAAGTCACGTACTTAAAACAGGATCTCACATCAGAAATGCAGAATGTTCTGCATAGGGAAGAGAGAACCAGAATCCCACATCGAAAATGGAGAATGATTTCAAGGGTAAGATGTCATATAAAAGGGAGCCTTGGGTGAGAGCTTCAGTCATAATCCATAATACTATAATGGCAGTACTTCTAGATTTTAAATATCAGATAATTTCTACTAAAAATTTTAATTTTAATTTGATTTTTGTTTTGTTTTGTTTTTATATATATATTTATAAACAAAAAAAGAAAATGACAATTAAAATTTTAAATATATATCTACTTGGTTTTCCTGGAAAGGTTAAATGAGAGATGCAACCTTTGAGGTGTATTTTTTAAAATATTTTTAACCCAATTGTTTAAATTTGGATTAAAACTTATTAAAAAACCTGTGTTATGTCCATATATTTTTTAAATTGGGTAAAAAGTAGCACACTACAATGGTCTCACATTGAATATCAGAATAGGTACAATCCACATAGTAAATCAATTCCTTCTAACTAATCATTTGTGTTGACACCGAATTTTTCACCAGGAACACTTTAACACACATAAATGGGGAGAGCTGACCCACTCTCCACCATTGCACACATCACCTGTGTGCACAATTCGAGCACTATGCACCCCCTCACCCATGATCCTTTTCTTGATAATGAAAGTGATCAATACCTTATTTCCACCATATTATCTTATAGATATGTCTCTCCTATGTGGTTAATGCATTCTCCCACAATGTAGTCGATTGATACAACTCCCTAGTTAGATTGGATACCAAATTGTTTTTGTAAGAATCGTTAATAGAATTTTCCAAATATTCTACCAAGCCAAGAAACAGAAATATATTATTTAAATTCTTCATGCTAAATATTTAAATAAATGTTCCTTTTTTTCTTTGAATCTTCTTCTTTCCCTTCAACATTCATCATGGATAAAAAATAACATTTTCCCTGGATTTCTTCACATCCTTGTGCAATAAAAGTTATTTAATGGTCTTCATAAAATCCTCTTAAATAGTATTTTGTAAATAGTGTGTCACTACCATTGACACAAGTATTTAACCTGAGGAGTGATTCAATCAATTGTCTCATTTAAACATGGTTAATTTCCTAAGAATGAAAACTAATGTCATTTCCTGAATCTATAAAATTATTATATAAGAATCATTATAATCCCACAACATTTGTTTTCAAATTATTTCCATATTTCTGTTTTCATGATTAATCGGTAATGATAGAGTCTATCATATTATATTTACATTGATTCCTCATAAAATATTGATAAAAAATACAACCAAACTAATCAACCATCCATACAAGATTTTCAATATTCCATTTGGTTTTCTTCAATATGATTTCCTAAAATAAAGTCAATGACCCTTCTCCCCTTTATTGACAATAAATTAAATGGACTTATGTAGGCGTTTTATATTATATTATTCTTCTTTTCAAGTGATTTGGTATTCTATATTCTTTTATCTAGAAGAAGGATGATACCAAAAGGTTCTCTTAGAAAATATAATTTAGCAGGTCTACTCCAGGTCCACATGGGGTAAACCGATGTAGAAAACAAGAGTGATAAAACCAAAGTTATATATAATATCCATTAATTACCATGAATGTGATATCATTATTATAACATACCTATTTCTCAAATGGGGACTATATAACAAAATATTTATCAAGAAAAACATACTCTTACACAAATTAGAAAACAAATTATAAATTTCTAGTGCAAGAATAATTAGATCCCCATTTCTGTGATCTTACTCATTAACCAACACTCCCCCTTTATGATCATATTTTATATAATCCATATAAGGTAATGAAGTGTAAATTTCTTACCTATATTTTAAACTTATATATAGATGATATAAAATTATAGATATTCAAGAAGGAACACTTTCTATCATCACATATATGCTTTCTCCCCGTCAAGGGGTGAAATTCCATCATTTTACCTAGTGGGTAGTCTAATCCAATAGTCTTCAATATATTAAAATTTATGACCCAAAATTGTAAAACCATTCATGTTTCAATCATATATTTAATAATTAGTGAAACTTATTATTATCCAATTTTTTCACTCAGTTCTCCTCTTGAGAATGAACAACACCTTCAATTTCATACAATGAAATCACACAAATAATACACAATATGTAACGGAATGAGGTGGAAAAATTCTAAGATTATTTATAATTAAAACAATGTTGATACTTTTTCTCAACCTATAGAATATTTTTCTTGTATATCTAAAGAGTATTACACTCTTAATGATTATGTATACTTTATATTTCACATATTTAAATCATTTACCCTTTAATACACATAACCTTTATTTTCGGTGGGTAATTTATATTCACATGTTCTTGTAGTGAAATATCTTCCCTTAATTCTTTTTTTCTATCTTCAACATCTCTATTTGAGAAGCCAAAAGTCCTACAATTATTGGAATTATGTCCAAACATATTTCACCATCCACAAAATCTTTTTAAAACACTTGAGTTGTCATTTTTGAACTACCAATCATGAAATTAAAGATATTATTCATGTTGGAAAACCTATTTTATAATTTTCCATTACTCTAGCTTGTCCTTTATATTCTTCATTTTTAATTTCTATAGAATGTTTCACTAGATTAGGAAATATGATTAAGAATTACATCTTAAAATATTATTCTTCGGAGGTTCCACATGGATTATTCACTATTTTTGAGTTTCTATAGTTTGGAAACTTATCAAAATATTCTTTATCAACATCTTTAATCCAACATATTTTTTTGTTCCTCTCGTGGATTTATTCTCTTCTTGATTTTAACATTATTTTATTCATTTTAATTTAAAATGACTATTTTATTTAGTACATGGTATGGACACTTTTTACATAGCAGAAACTTATTTTCTTAGGTGAAATGAGATTATTTCAATCCATTTTATCATTCTTCTATGGTGTATCTTGCATCACAGTTTTATTAAAAACTTTTTTATTCGTATTCCACTAGGAATTCAATCCAACTTTTTTTTTCTTTTGAATTTGGTGTGGAATTTTCTTATCCTAAAAATATTTATAATTCATTTTTGGTATATAACACCACTCATCACAGTTATGAAAAATTATTTGGTAATATTCACATACATTTTTAAGACCCCCAAATATGTTCTTGATAGATATATTTTTCTTAATTTATGTATTATTTATTAGTTTTATAGAATATCAATTCAAATAAATCATTCTCCCCCCTAATAAAATCCTTATACAGTTTTCATATGTTGAAAAATTATTCCAAAAATCCATGTCATAATTCCCAAATTTTCAATATCACCAATAGTAGACGATAAATATCGTTCTTTTTTTATAGTATAAGTATAACTAGATTTAGTGGTGTGCTACTTCTGGATTTTTCATTCCTTCTTTGAGAGATATTTTGGGGAGTAAATTTTCATTATATTTCTAGTATCAAACATTGTTTATTTGTTTTTTGTATTAGTAATTTTATCTACAACATATTCCTAGATTTCAGTTTTAAACCTGCACTAGTAATTGAGACTACATCAGTTGAAACATTATTAACTGGGTCGAATTCTTCCATTATTTTGTATAAGGTTGATCAAGATGTGATTTAGCGATCTGCTTTCCAACAATATGAGTTTCATTACTCATATAAATATTTAATACAATGACATCTCAATTTTTGGATTTAATGTAGTCATATGTTTGGGTTAAAAATTTATTCTCCTTAGTAACCTAGGAAGTTATAACATGTGTCTCTTTCAAATTTCTCAATTTAACCACCAGTTCAATATTTGTTTCTAATTGAAAACTTATTATTTTTTAAAAAAATAAACAGGAAATCCCATTAATCTTCCATTTTGATAAAATGATCTTTATTATTTCTACTACCATTATTTATAGTGTAGTCAAGGTCATTGATTGTTCAATCTTTAACTACCAACTGGGCTTCCATGACCCTGATAGTAGCTTTATGTGATTCTTTTAGAGTGGGTAACTTATGAATATATTCTTCATGAAACTTTTTATTTTCTTAAAATTTCATTTTAATCACCAACATATTGAATGATTATTATCCATGATGGGCATCTATGACATTTATTGAAATATTGAAAAAAGTTTCATGTGAATGGATTACTTCACCAAACACATGTTTACTCATGATTCCCTAATAAGTATTCTGTTGTACCCAAAATTCCTCAAAGGCCTTATTTTTATTTATTTCTAGATAATAGTGCTTTTAAGGGTTTAAGGGGAACCCTTACATAACTTATAGGCCCAAAGACCAAAGCCCATACATGACCCAATACATGACCTTAAAGGCCTAAGACCTGACACACATGAAACAAAACCTCCCCTGCATATGTAATAAATATTCTATTGTAATTATTCCTCAATTACTGAAATTATTTATTACAAATATTCAAAAATTATTTATTTTCATTAACAATGTCAATGAGAAAATTTCAAAATTTTAATTTCTTACTAAGTGTAGCATTCTATTTATTGATTTCCTCTAAAGATATGATTTTTCACCAAGAATAACATTAAAAAAGTATATAAGAAATTAAATATTCTAAAAAAAATTTTATATATTTTTCAAATATAGATTTGAAGTCTTCAATAGATTTTATAGACTTATCTTTCTTATACTCTCTATATCATGAGCAAATTTCCTCAAAATAATCATTTTCAACTGATTTGATACGGGAGAAATGACCCTTATCTTGTTTCTATTAGGTTATCCTCATTCTCTTTACATACTTATTTTTAATTTTTATTTAGGGTCTGAGCAGAGCCCTTCATGTATTCTTCATCTTGAGTAGAGACTAAATATTCCACCTGAGGTACTTCAAAATTAACTTTATGTTTTCATATATAACTTGTAAAAACTTTTATCCAATAAGAGGATGACCTACCTTCTCATACCACTTGTAGATCCCAAATAGATCATGTAGGGACCATGGGAGGGGTGGGGGGTAATAATTTTAACTATATTTTTTTATGGTTTATAATTTATTTTTTATTAACCCCTATTACTCTCAAACCTCCCACAAGTTCATAGCAATAGATCTGATTTGTGCTCTGAACAATGTAATACAAGTGATAAAGGAGACAGAACCATACAGATATTTTTACATTATTAGTTATAAAGACTCACTCCTTTCCATGACCAAATTATGTTTATTTACTGTATTTTCATATAATTATATCTTTATAGTGATTAAAAACACCTATAATTGACACAAAATGTTTGGGAATGAAATTATAAATATTCTTATGTAAGTGGTGCTCTTTATATTGGTACCAACGATTCTTCAACGAAATTATTTATAATGGAACCAACATTTCCTCATAGATTTTAAACAATTTTATTGAATAATATCTCTCTATTTCACTTCAAATATTTACATCCATTGAATAACCTTATTCCTCAACTGTAGGACATTGAAAAATATTGTATAAAAATATTATATTCACTTTATCTTACTAATCTTCAATTAGTTAAATATAAAATTTCCACTCCAACTCACTTATTTCTTAGAATGATCAAATAAAGAATTTTTACCAAAATGAATGTTTTCTTTTTAATTGATTATAAAATGCTTGGTAAGATACACCTTATCTCAATTATGTTCTTAACCTCTATCTATATTGGAATATGGTTCATAAAACTTCATCTTTATTTTATGGAAGATTAAATATTGAAAAAATCAAATTATTCTATTATAACATTATCCATCCAAGTATCTTAATTTCTTGTAATGCAAGAAGATAATGGTTTCTAGGATTCTTATACCCTATCAAATAAAAATTTATTTTCTTTAATATTTTATGTTCTTATTTTCGCTATCTCACATTAAATTACACACTATATTAATTTGTGTCTTAAAAGACAATAGATTACATTAATGATTAAATATTTATACCTAGTATCATGCATGAGTTCCCTTTTTTAAAGGAAGTACACCTTAACACTACAGATAAACAACATTTATCAAACACCTTTCTCTAACTTCAAAGGCGTCTTGTTGAAAAATTATTCACATAAATGTACCATGAATTCTCATTTCCTCTAGAAAAGTGATGAGGATGATTTTAACTTAAATAGTCTATTATAAAATGTATGTTCTTGTGTGGGATGTATCAAGCTCTTGATATATATTTTTATCACAATGCTTGTGCCTTTGAGAAATTGTGTGGGTATTCCTCTATTAAAAACATGAATATATTTTCAGAAACTCAATTGAACTTCATGTAACACAGTGTTTACATAGAAATTAGAATATTCCCATGATTTTTCTCAAGAATAATATCTATTCTACTTCGTGATGCCAAGGTTCTCTTTGTGTAAGAACAATTCTTCATTGGTTTCTTTCATTATGAAACATGTTTTACAAATTCAATTTTTTTTGATAAATGGAATCTTTTTCTCTCTCTATCAGTTAGTCATAAACTTCATCTTGAGCAGGGTCTCAATATTTATAGACATTGAGAACTACCTTGGATCTAAATTTTATGCCACATTTAAACCCCAAAGAGTAATGTATTGGAATATTATTTTTTTCTAGTCCATATATCTTAGCATTTACTTTCTTTGAACATTGGTTATGTGATGCTAAAAAGCATCAAATCATTTTTTATACAATTAATATTCTTGTGATATAAAAAACTATTTTGATTTATAATTTTTTAATATCTAATTTATGCCTCTTTATTAGATTCGTTATAAACCTCTTGTAACTGAGTTTTCATTTTTCAGATATCATAACCATTAAGTAATCTCATCCATGAAAGACAAACATTACATGCATGTTGTCGATATGATTTAGTATGCCTCATATCATTGGTTAAATTTTGGGAGATGGATAGAAAATTGATTATCATGTTCTAGTAAGACTCCATTGACAGGTACAGGTAAATAGTAGATCAATTACTCATTGGGATGTACGAGACAATATGTTGAGAGACTGGCTAAATTGGATTTAAAATATTATGTCTGTATATTTTTAACAGGGGTGAATTTTAGAAAAATATGACTACCCCACATAATATCGTAGAATAGATGCACTCTTCTTAAAAATCCAATACCTACCTACTGATCATTTGAGTCAGCACCAAGGATGGCACTCAGAACACATGCAAACACATACATTGTAATATTTATGGGTGAATTAGAAGCACTGGTTGTGGGTAATGAATAAAAGATTAATGTTAGATATAGTTGATTTAAACCTAATAGATAATCATTACACATTAAATTTATAACTAATTTATATAAGAATGGATAAATGGTTACCCTATCTTAGGAACTTTCTCTGATGATAATATTGATCTTCTGAAAACTCTTCTCAGATTACCTTCATTATGTAAGAAGGATCCAAGTGTAGAATCCCTATAGCGATGATCCACATATCCTCCTTTGATATCTATGTTACACCAAGTTATTTTTGGGTGATAGTTCAGAGAATCAATTTCCATGATTTTTTCAAATTGATCTATTTCCATTAATTTGAGCATGGAGGAATCTCTCTAGGACTTATCATTCTTAATAGGAATAGAGTAGGAGGAATAGAGTTAGAATTCCATTGTGTGGGAGAATTTTCAAATCAAGGTAAACCCTACATAATATACATAACCATCTATTTATTGATCTAGGGTTTTCATATAATATTATTTAATTGTATAATATCCTTTAAATAATATAATAATAATCATTAAACCCCATGAAATATGATAATAATAGTATTATTCTCTTATGATGTGCACTGACACACATAGTAATGAATAATATTTACCATCTTGAAAATAAATATTCATCTGTAGAGATGATCTTGGTCTACTCCAATTCCTTATCTTTAATGATTACACAGATACATATTTATGTGAATATTTTATCCATTAATAAATTAATTATATATTTTACTCAAACTCTAGTGAATAAATATTTATTAAATATCCACATAATTAAATATTTTTTTCATGTATAAATAATTATTTTTTACCGTGTGAATATTAGAGATTAATAAAACATGAATAAAATTTTTCCTCTTTCTTGAGAATAATATCTATCCCAATAACAAAATTCATATATAATTTAAACGATATCAACAAAAAAACTATGTGTGTGACCCTCTAGTATTATTTCTAATTAGCATTTTTCTGGCTTTCCCAAATTCCAAGATTATTGTCTAGTTGTGGGTCAAGATACTAAAGAGAAAGAAATTATTTTTCCAAAAAACATATGAATTATCTATATATAATATAATACATTTTATATAATATCTCATCAATAAGGTTTCACATCTATATCATCAACCTATATTCTTGATATATATTTCATTAGTAATCTAAAATAAATACACCATTACAAAATCGCCACATAATTTAATGTGAGGATTCTATTCCAATAAAAGGGCCGAGATATCAACTTCCATAAATATGGACGGGGAAAATACTTCCTCAAATTATTAATGATAACATTTAATTCATGACACACCCAACATATATAAATTTTCCTTGAATTTTTACCTTTAAGGTGTATGAAATACGTCTAAGTGAATGATTAAATAAATGTGATAATAATAATCATAAATTTTAAGGACCATTACACACCCTCTCAGATAGAAATATTTGATGACTCCAAAACATTCATCATTCCTACTGTTAGGTATGTTCTCATAACCTCTGATCAGAGATATTAAAAAGTGTAAAACTTTTGAGAAGAAGCCTCATTATCTTATGAGTACTCACACCTGATAGTCTATGTAAAATGTTTCCTATAACTGTATCTTATTTGGCTATAGAAATACATTTACGAGATACCATCGAAGAATCTCATGGTTCTCATCATATTACAGAACTTCTATGTACTTATCAATTCAAAAAATATTCTAGGACATTATCTCATAAATGATATACAAAAAAATCAATATGTGATAAGATATTTATATTATTATTCACTTATTTGAATATTCATGTAATATAAAGTAAAAAGTATTTGGTTATAGGGAATTTACTTGAAAAATATCACACTTTCACAAGAGCTGACTACTAATGACTGGTTAGTCCAAACATTTGAAACATTCTTTTGATTATTACAGATATAATTTTTTGGCATACCACATTTCTATGTCTAGGGTTGGTTAATCCATATATATCTTCAGTGAATGTATTTAATAAAACATTAATATATTGAAAAAAATATTTATGTAGTGATATAACAGAGTATCCACCTCTTATTACAATATAATATTCTTGACATCCTCACTAAATCCATAGTCAAGGATTATTATTAAATGATAAGTCTATTTCTCTTGGTATAACCCAAAATTGAAATAGTACATTGCTAATATACTTCTTAAGATGCATCAAAATATATAAGATAATCTAATATTGTAGATATGGAAACCATTGAATGAAAAAAGTTTTTATTTCATATTACCTTAAAATTTTCCACAATACTAGATCAAATTTAACCATGTGTAGAAAAGTTTTCAATTCCCTTGATTACTTGTATTCTCACTTCTTTAGACACCAAAAACTCTTCCAATTAAGATTTTAAAATTACTATCATATAGTTATAACTATATGAATACGAAATTTTGTTATTTAAATTTTATATTCATCTACTATGATTTATGGATTACTAACATCAATCTTCAATACATATGATGGAATATGAGATGATTTATTATCACTTAAACTTGTGTAATTCTTTCAATATTCACAATATGTTCTTATCCAATATACATTATTCTAAAAGGATTTTATTCTGATATAAAATAGGTCTTGAGTTATTTAAACATTTATTTTTCAATATTTTTCTAATATATATAAAATGAATATATTTATCAAGCCTAAGTATATATTTTATAGATCATGGTCTTATGAATATGGTAAGACATAACATTTTTTCTATATGTTATCAAGATATATGTCATGATAACTTATAGCATCCAACTAACTAGTTAGAGAAAAATGTTACTCATTAGTTTCCAAATGAATATTATATTATCATTATGGATGCCTTATTCATTAATAAATTAAAATAATCTTCATATTTTATTAGTGTTTATTTACTTCATCGTCCCCTTTTAGTTTTCATAATAGAAATATACCATTGGTTCTCCTTTTTTGGTCACTTCAAAAAGACATATTTCATAAGGATTCCGTTAAATGAGGTGGCCTTGATAATTAGTATACCAATTTTATGATCATTGAAATATACTATGAAAATTAAAAATCTTAAAAATATTTTTATACATTATGAGTGGGGAATAAGTTTTATCATAGAATAAACCTTTAAATATTCTATCATTCTATATTGGTACCATCTCGTACCATTCATTTCTTGTTTCTCTTGATTAATCTCCAACAACATAAAGTCTTTAGAACATTTAAAATAAAGAGTCAAGAATTGTGATAAATGGAGTCCATTATTGAATTTATACATAATTTTCAAACTTATCAAATTACCATTCAATGATTATTTATTCAAAAAGAAAAATATATGTATCACCCATAACAGTGGATATAAACCACCTATTTGGTTATATATTCCTACACAGTATATGTCTTTAGATCTAATCCTCCCACAAAGCTAAGTGGAGTCTAATATTCATATGCCAACTCATCTTGATCTAGATACTTATCCTATATTAGTTAAGTCTACTCATAAAAACATTAAGGTTATTGGATTCTATTATAGAAATATAGTCGATCTTGAATAGATTTTAATATCCGTAGTTGTTTTAGGATCAATTATATTGATACAAATCAATGTTTTTAATTTTTATTTGTAGCCAATGATAGCTGTTAACAAAAAGTTTTCAGTAAAAACATATAGTATTGTCCTAGTAAATTCTTATCATAGATTAATTGACATGATATCCATTAGAAAATATAATTGTCTATTTAGTTATTTTTTGTACTTCTATTTTCTAAAAAATTCATGAATGGTATAAAGAATGATTTTAAATATATAAATATATAACTCATCATTTATCTTCACTTTTCTGCGATTATAAAATTGATGTGTATTAGGAAGTGTGAGTTAGGGATAACCTTTACTCCATATTAAATGATTAATGATTACTTAGATAAGATGTTCTCAAATAAGAAAACACATAGATACCTAATCCATTACCAAATGCACTCATTTACATTACTAATTATTTCTAAAATTTCAAAAATAAATATCATGAATTATATCACCACCGCCAAAATAAAAAATATTTATTTTAAAAAACACTTTTTAGGAAAAGTGAGAAACCATAGCAGAGCTACAAAGTATGTAAAACGAACTAATAAATGATGAAGTGATAAAAACGTAGATTGAAATTATTGGAGACACTTACCTCGTATAGATTCCAATTAAGAGCATGTAACTTCATGTTCAGATCATCTTGGATAAGATCATTACAATTATTATCCAACTTTTACCACATTTGGATGTATTCATCTACATTCATATTTTCCTCCATGAATCCTCATAGAAGAACTTTTTATTCAAGTGTTACTAAACCATTAGTTTAGAATTAATGTGTCAAAACAATATTTATTAAAAAAATTAAATGATTTATTTTTTATTTTATGAAAAACTCTAAGATAATTTTTTTATTACTTATTATAAAATCAAATCAGTAAATTTTTCAAATAGAAATAATGATCTCCCCTTGGATGAAATAGGAATCACCCCTTCTCATCTCTTTTTGAGTTTACTCAATAACCTTTCTATTCAATCTTATTCCATACATTATAATTATATAATAAAAAACTAGTGAATAAAAACTTTATGAACTTAACAAAATAGATGAAACATATTGTTTATTTATTTTATTTCAATTTATTTTCTAATGTCTATTCCTTCACATAAATATCAAATACCATCATGTTCATTCTTCTACCATTTAAGCTTTTATCCCTTTGATGGATTTCATAAAAACATTTTTGAATTTTAATTTCCCTGGTATCTTTAACCTCATATTTAATAATTTTAACCAAACGTAGAAGTTGAAATTTGTTTCAAACAATCATTATCCTCTTGGGGAGGTGTGGAAAAAAGTTTTAGAGAGATCCATTTCATGTATCTGGGCTTGTAAAAATAAGGATAATCATAGTGGTATGGATAATAAGATATTATTAATGGATAATTTCAAATCCATGTGGAAGAACAATTTTTCTAATTGATAAGTATACCACATCATTTTGATAGCATGATCAGTATCTTGATTTAATTTTTTATATTTACACTGACATGGTGCATTGAAAATATTATTTATTTCTAGGATTTACCTCTCTTTCTGAAGAGAATTACTAAGAGATGTTTTGTTGTAAGAAACAATTCCTTTATTTTTATTATCAACTCTCTAGACATTGTTGATAATATAATACAACATACATAGGAATCATCCTAAAAATATATATTGTAGGCATGTTTTTTACCTTCACTCACTTACTGGGGTGGAAGAACATGACTAGGGGAGTCTAACACATAATATAGACTTTATGATATAAGTTATCACATAAATGGGTGTACCATATTTTTAATTTTGTATTTATAAGGGCATACCATGAGTTATGGAATTAACACACTATATTCATGGGTTTTCTTTCTATTTAATAAAATAATGAATAAATAATGTTATTAATTTTATTTATTAATACTTATGAAATATAGAATAAAATTAATTTAATTAAGTATCATACTATTTTTTCCAATCTCAATGGACCTCACCATTAATATTGGAAAGTTCTATCATAAAATACATTCTGCTGTAAAGTATACATATTTTACTTTTTTATGATCAAGAATTTGGACCTGAAAATAGTATGAAGGTATATAGGTAGGTGGTCTTGCCAATTATGGGCTCAAAGTTACTTGATCCATTGAGTGGAATCCCAAATCCATAAATATTGACTCATATTTCCTCAAAAAATTCTTCTAAATTTTTATTGAAAATACTTTGGTAGTTAAAATCAATTCAATTTTGGTTAAGTCAACCTAAAACCCCCATATAAACTCCCAAATAAAATAAAGTGTCCATAGTTTGTCCATATAGACACATTGTTCTATAGTTGCATTCCCAATCAAGTAATTGAAGGCCAATTCAAGGTTAATATATATTTGAGGTATTTAAATTTATTATGCATAAATTTTATATTGTCTTATCCGTTAAATGTATTGTAAATATTTTGTGGATTTCACATAATTAATTAACCATGATGGATAAAACAATTAGGCATAATCCTTTTATTTATATTTCTTGTTTGTGGAATAATATATTTATTTATCTGATTGTAGTCTTTCACCAGAAAATAAATAATCCCTAAGAGAGAAATAATTAAAAAAATAAATGACCTGATCAGGTGATTCACTAATGGTAGATTTATTGAGTAGACAAAAAACCAACATTTAACCTTGGGAAAATAACTCAATGTGTCTATCTGGGAATGAGTTAAAGTATTCCAACTGTCCTTATATGTAATTCCTGGGATGGTAACATCTCGGTTCTATCTTGATCCACTTACACCTTCCTTGGGACACTCTCTTTATTAAATGAATTCATTACTCACATGAATTTGATGGGAGAAAATTGATTGGTTAGGAGAATCATATAAATTAACTCATAATAATAGGTCCTACATAATAATGGTGAGAGAGATGAATCTCAGGATATTATATTTAATTTAGTATCAAATAATTGAAAACCCATGTAATAAATTAAATTTAATTAATCCAACACATACATAGTTCTTGGTCAAGATCATGAATTGTCATACACGTGAAATGAATAAGTAAAAGTAAATATTATTAGCATTCATTTCATATTCATTTTTTATTATTAATAAACATATGCTCACATTAATTAAATATTAAATTAGTTTCCTTTTATTTTAATGACGATCCAAATTAATTTATAAATACCCCTCATTAATGAAATTTATGAAAAAATAAATAGTATGACCAATAATTACATCCAATTACAAAAGAAATTGATCATTTAAGAATTATTTAAAACTATTAATAAATTTTCAAACACAACTGGTTTCAATAAATATAATAATTTTTTAATACTACAATTAAAAATTTTCTATAATTTTAATTATGTCATTTATTGGAATACTACATGGTGTGTTCTTATTAGCTTCACACAGTTTATATAAATTTTCATGTAACTAGGATACACACCTGGGGAGTTGGTGTGTTCCATAGCTGGACCACATGACTTATACAATCTAGCTACACATCATGTGTCACTATTTTTGTGTGTCCTCTTTACTGAGAAAAATACATGGAGTGTTCCTCCGACATGGAACCAGATGACATGTAAGACAACTACATTCCAGGTGTTCCACATTCCATGTGTCCACTTGACTCATTGAATAGACCTGTATCTATTTTAAATATGAGAAATAATGAACCCTACAACTTTCCCAATACATCCATATATAGTTTATGTCATTATTACTCTATGGTGTTAATGCATTAATTTTTTCACTAAACTATGAATACAACATGACATGTATGCCCACTACACACTATGTAATTCGATAAACCACATGTTAGGTTATCCCAATCTACATGTGATGTGTAATAAATGCACTACATGTAATAACTATTTATAATTTTGTGTATCCTAAAGCATGTCTATATAAAATGCACTTTGGTACATGGAATGTACTTTGGCTACATGTTGTGTAACCTAGTCTTACCATCTATAAATCTTCGTATATCCCAAAGGAATATATACTCATTCTTAATCTCTTCCTAGACCTTTTAGAAAATTAAATCACGAATGATGAGAATTAAGATTTCGATAACATGTTAATTTAAAAATAATTAATGAATGAATAATATTGAAGTGATATATTTATCCTCAAATGTGTATATCAATAAAACTCAAATAAATAATTTTAAATTTTAAATGTGACCACTCTAACACCACATGAATGTTCCAGGAACAGTGGAAACATTAATGGTGGGTGATAAATAAAGGATTAACTTGACATAGAGTTTACTCATACCCAATAGAAGATATTTTTATGTTGAATTTATAATTAATTAATTTATTATCATGAAAAATGTTTAACTCATCTTTAGTTGTTTCCCTAATGATGATATTGATCTTTCAAAAAACACTTCTTGGAT
This sequence comes from Viscum album, assembly GCA_963277665.1. Lineage (NCBI taxonomy): Eukaryota > Viridiplantae > Streptophyta > Magnoliopsida > Santalales > Viscaceae > Viscum > Viscum album. The sequence goes on along the minus strand of OY728125.1, from coordinate 718,276,326 downwards.
TACCTTCATTATGTAAGAAAGATCCAAGTGTAGGATCCCTCTAGTGGTGATCCACACATGCTAATTTGATCTCCGAGTGACACAAATTGTTTTTTCACGTACTTGCATGGATAATCAATTATATTTCACTGTCTATGTTGATTGCTTTCCATTCCTTCGATCTTAAAGGAATATCAAAAAAGATTTTCATTTTTGAGAGGAAGAGAGGAGGATGAATTCAGATATGAACTATTGTTTGCAATGGCACTCAAATCTTGATTAACCCTACTCAATATAGATAACCATATATTTATAGAGCTAGTGTTTATGTTATAAAATTATTTAATTACATAATTTCCCTCAAATAATATAATAATAGTTATTATACACCATTACATATAATAAAAATAATAATGATATTATTTTACAGTGTGCGATAACATGTGTAGAGATGAATATTTTTTATAGGATTGAAAATAAATATTCACATCAGAAAATGATATTTTTCCACTCCAATTGCTCAAATTTATCAAATACATGAATATATATTTAATTATATATTTTATTCATCAATAATTAAAATAAATATTTTATACAAAATCATGTGAATAAATATTTATAAAAAATTCATGTAATAAAATAAATTATTTATCAATTAATAAATAATTATTTTCACTTTGAAAATACTAGAAATCCATAAAATATTATTAATTTTTATCCCCATTCTTGAATATAATTTTTATTCTAATAATTAAATTTAAATATAATTTAAACATGATTAATGGAAACAATTATTGTGTTACCCTTTAAGATTCTTTCTCATTAGAATTTAGTGAGCTTTCATAATTTAAAATATTACTAACTAACAATAGGTCAAGGAACACAATAGAAATAAATTAAAGTTACAACATCAAAGAAAAACATATGAACACTCACTCTATTATTTAATTCCTTTATTCCAATATTTTATCAACCAAATTTCATATCCATGCCATCAACCAACATGAATGAGGCATATTTATTTTAGTATATGAATGAAACATGTTATTAAATCGTGACCATGTAATTTAATGTGATGGTTCAATTCTAATTAAAGGGAAGAGATATCAACATCTATAAAGATAAAAGAGACAAGTACCTCCTTGAATTATTATTAATAACAACTATTTCGTGACACACCCAATATATCAAACATTAACACAAAATTTTAATATCATGGATAATGAAATACATCTAAGCATGTGATTCAAAATATGTATTAATAATAATCATAAATTATAATATCCATTACATAATATTTTATATTGAAATATTTTATGAAACGAAAATATGAATAATTCCTACTGGTGGGTCTTTTAATCTAATCTCTTATCTAAAATATTACCAAGTACGAACTTCATGAAAAATACTCATAATATTAAAAGTACTCACATTTAATAGTCTATGTAAAATTCTCCCTATCATAGTTATTCTACTTTTGAACTTAATTTAAGATATATCACACGAAATATCAGTGTTCTCATTTTAGTTGAGAACTTCTATAACCTTATCAATGTGATAGATATTCTATAATATTATAAAATCAATGTTATATAGAATAATAACCAATATGTAATAATGTATTTATATTAATATTAACTTATTTGAGTATTCATGTAATCTAAAGTACAAAGTAGTGGGTTCGAGGGAATAAACTCTACCACATGGGGTGAGCTTACCTAATAACCCCCCATGATGACACCAACTGCACCAAATATGAAAAAACTATACAAAAACTAACCCATGCACAAATTATTTCAGATGAAAAAATATCTAAATTACTGCATATGTGATAACTCATGGAGCTAGCTCTCCAATTTTGTTTAGGAACCCCCCCCCATGATGTAGTCGATTCAACTGGCACCTTGGTTGTCTTGGTTGGATAATTTTTTTTGTATGGTCCATTAAAATAGTTATCCAAATATTCCACCAAACCAAGAAACTAAAATCTATCCTTCAAATTCTTTATTCTAAATATATAAATATATATTAACTTCTTTATGTAAAATTTTTAATTCCCTTCAACATTCCTAATGAAAATAAATAGATTTTTTCGTGGAATTATTCACATCCTCGTGAAATAAAATATATTGCATAGTCATCATCATATCCTCTTAAAAAATATGTTTCAAACAACATGTAACCATCACTGAAAAAATTCATTAAAATGAAGAACAATTTAATCATTCATCACATTTAATCATAGAGATTTGTAAAATAAGGACATCATGTTCCATTTCATGAATCCATTATAATTCTATAAGAATCATTACTAACAATTTTCAGTAGATCTCAAATTCATTCCAAATTTATATTTCCAAGATTAATCACTAATCATAGATTCTATACTGATACATTGAATTTGATTCTCTCTTACATATTGAAAAAAAATCCAAACAAACTCTTCAATCAACCATATAGGATTTCCGTAAATAAGATGGAAAAATAAATTATAATCAAAACATTACACTTATAAAAATATTAAGAGACATTAAGATACATTAAATGTATGAATCATAAATTAATATTAAATTCTATTTACAATAGATATGAAAGACTTTTTAAATGGATTTCTAAGAAATTTATTTTATGTTGAACAACCTTCAGGTTTTAAAAACCCTCATTTTCTAAATTCTAAATTCTAAATTACAAAATACTTTTATGCTATTAAACAAGCACTTGGAGGTTGGTATAAAAGGATAAGACTATTTCTTTTATAAAATGGGGTTACATTAGGATTGACATATCATACAATATGTAAGAAAAATCATTAAACATATAATTAAATATTTTAAATTCATATGGATGATGTGATTTTTATCTATGTAAATTAAAATTTATATAATGGATATTCAAAACACATGTTACAAGAATTTAAAATGAGAATGATGGGTGAGTTAAAAAATTTCCCCAGTTTCAATATTTTTGTAATACATTGAGAATTTTTTGATGCAATGTAAATTCTTAAATAAATTAACTAAGACGTTTGGACATGAAAATAAAAAGGTGTATGAAACTCCTAAGAGTTCCAACATTAAAATTAATTTGAAAAAATCTTGTAATCATGTTGAAAACAATTTATATAAATAAATTATTATAAACCTCCCATATTCATCTACCAGTATACCAAATACTATGTTTTATAAAATTTTATGTGCTAAATTTCAAGTAATTCCCAAATAATCAACTTTGAAATCTACCAAAAGAATTCCATGGAATTTGAATAGAATTACTTGCCTTTTTATTATTTTTCCAAAACCTATAAATTTTATTTAATTTTATAATATGGGGTTAATTTTGGTGGGTGTATATTAGAGAGATAAAGTATATATGAAACTTACCACATTATAGGTAAATATTTAGTTTCTTAATCTTGTAAGATGAATCATTCAGCTTCATTATCAACTATTAAAGATGAGTACATTTAAGTTAGTTGTTTTTGTGAACAAGTGTTGTGGATGAAACCCACCTTAATAGATTTTGGATTCTATTTTTATTATATTCCAATTAAATGGGATAACACTTCTACTATCATCCTAAAAAAATACTATATTCCATTTGAGGACTAAGAAATTTTTTCTAATGCATCATTTATTGAAAAATAATGTTGAAAAGGGTGATATATCTCTTTAATTCATTAGAACATAAAATTATATTGTAGATATATTTAAAATTCCTTGGCTAACTGATATATTTTATTTTATTAAAGAAAATTTGGAATGTTTAAATTTTAATTATATTATTTTGATATAAAATTTATTCAGTTGTAGTTAAGTAATATAAATTATTTCATTTTTAACTTATGAATTAATTTATATGAGATTAGTTCTTTTCAGTGTTTTAAAATTTAAATTTATTTATTTAATTTTTCTATATTGTATTTCAATTTATATTCAAACCATCACATTTTGTGTCACATAAGTCACACAAGGGAGTCATTTTTTGTAATTAGATTGAGCTTCTGGATCAAAACCACTCTATTTTAAACCTTATTAACTCTCTCTATATCTTGATTTATCCTCTTATAAAACATTTTAAACCTAATAATTTGATATATAAACACCCAAACTTATTATTAAATGGGAAAATATAAGGATTATGATGATATATATTTAAAATTTTGAAGAGATCCAAACCATGTAGTGTTTAGAGATGAGTTCTACCATGGAATGTCATTTTATTTAATTGGATGAATAGTATGAACCCAATTTTGAAGATGGAATTAGGTTTCTAGAAATGAAATTTTATTTTCAATAAGAGTAATAACATAATAATATTTTAAAAGGAAGTATGAGAGTTATATGGTAAGTCCCAGTTTTAATTTTCTTAAGTTGGAGATTCACTTCAGTCAAATATGAATGTAAAATATTTTTATATTTATTCTATGGAGTTACCTATGGATTTTCACATTCCCCATGAAGGTATGTATCACTATATTCATTCATGGATCTATGATGATGATTTTAGACCTTTGGTTATTATGGAATCTTTGTTTGGTACTCCTGTTATGGAAATGATGTCTTAGAAATACCATGAATCATATAAAAAGTATCTATAAAAATTTATCAATACCAGAATAGAAAAATGGGTTGGTAAGTTTGAGAAATTAATCTTTTAAGATAATAATATATTGCATCTAATTTTTAATGTCATTATAGTGAATTTTTCTATATATATGAAACACTATATGCATCACCACTATGAGTCCAAGATAAGGATAATGTTTTATCCCTATAAAAGGATATTAACCATAATTTTTTCAAAGAAGTAATTAGACTCAAGTAATGTGGAATCCACTATGTTATAAAGGAATAAAAACCTCTTTGATATCCTTATTGGAAACTCCTTGGATGAGGTGTGTTTGACATCTCTATTTTAATGATCCCAAACCATGATTCATTTATTACTAATGTTTCACATGTTGTATGTTAAAATTTTATATGAACATATTAATTAATTACTATTTATATTAATAATTAGTGGTGAGTCACTGTTACATCTAGGATGAGATACCACTAGACTCATGTCACTATTACTGCCAGGATGAGCTATCACCATACTCAAGTCACAATTACCGTCAGAATAAGCTACTTCCAGACACATGTCACTGTTACAACCAAGATAAGTTACCTCCAGACTCAAGTCACTGTTACCACCAAGATGATGTACTACTAGAAGCGAGTCACCACTACCATCAAAGGAGTTACTATTAGTAGAGTCACCACAAAAAATCTCATTGCCATTGATTTATGAGATCTTCGACATGAATGGTTCTTTGAAAAATTAATTCCTAGATGGTTCTGATCAACTCATTAATACATATTAAAATATGATCTAAGTAATTTGGATCTCCTTCAACCAGTGATGATATATATATTTTTAAGGATATCTCTCTCCATAAAATGATATTTTACTAATAAAATAATTACTAATGACAAAGAAAAGTGTGCAATCAAATATGTGAAGTCTATTGACCATTAAAATTCACATTCTATGAAGATCATTGAAACACAAGCAGTAAACCCATTACAGAGATTGATTGAGGCAACATATAGAGATCAAAAAAAGCCTTCCTATAGAATTAAATGATCCAATTTTCTGCTACAATATTCCATAACAAATCACATACTCCTCACCATTGCTGATTCGAGGATTACAAACATAAAGAACACAGACCAAGCTCTTTTTATTTTGTTTTTTCTATTTTATTTTTGAGTAGTGTGTTGTTTTGCTGTTATCCAACAGACACTATCTCCCATATATCCTATGATAGTACTTGTAATTATCTTCTTCATTAATATGATACCCACCATGTTTGTGGAAGAGATCCATGTGTGACCTATTATTTTCTTTTATCCCACATAAAACTATGGAAAATGATTTTTATCCTAGAAATCTTGTTGGTGTTGACTTTATACCTAATATAGGTTTTGGATATGTTTGATTATATTTATGATATGCTTGGAAGAAGGTGATTTCCAAATGGAGGGGATTAGATCTCACCTTGAACTGAACCTCTTGTTTATTTTGTTTTGTTACTATGTTGTTTGTTTTGTTATTATATCATATTTAAGATAACATTTCATTAAGAAAATTATTTTGATAATTAATGTTAACTAGTGTTTATATATGATTCTATCAATGTAAATTGATCTCTATAGATAAGGGATTTATAAACCATATTTTAACTGAGATATAATACCTCTTTAAAAAATATTTAAAAATGATAGATCTTATATCGATATGCTATTTTTATTAATTGGCGAGTTTTTTATAGAATTTTTTTATTGGGAACTCAATTAACCTCCTCTTGAATTACTTTCTCCAGCCAGAATTTGGTATCATAGGTGTATTTAAATTCACAATTTAAACTATGATTCTTGTTTTATTATAAAGATCTCAAATTTTTGTCACTTTTAAATTATAGTTATATATGGATAAAAGACATAAAGTATATTCTACCAACATACATATTTATTTTAATGGAAATCACTATGATCAATAGAAGGTCAAAATGAGTATTCATTTGTAAAGTATATGTTTTGATATATGGACTGTAATAGAAGATCAATATGAAATACCACAAACTCATAGAAGTTATTGGAGTAGTGAAAAAAACTGGTTATAATAATAATTGTAATGATAATAATGATTTTTTATATGTTTTGTGATATGGTTAATTCAATATAATATCTACTTAAAAATATTATTTTGAAATATGGGATACCCTATTTGTCTCACATGAAGTAACGTTAAATGTTATGTAAATGAGTTTGAATACAAAAACAATCAAGTATGGAACTTTTAAAATGAATTTTGATTAATATATTTCAGATTTGTATCTTATGTTCAATTAAATATTAAATATTATTCACTCACATGGAATTAATGTGAAATTAAATAATCAAGTGATGAGACTACTTAGATGTTTACTTGATATATGGAGAGAAACATCTTTCAAAATCAGAGAGTCATGTGTTGTAAGTAAACTACATGTGAAAGAACTGAAAGAAAAGCTGATGATGTATGAAGATGCACATAAATTCAAAAAATATGTCAATAAAGATAAACCAAAAATAAAATTAGTAACATTAAAAACTATTACCTCTAGAGAACATTAAAAGGATAAGTCAAGTATTCCAGTGAAGAAAGATCTACTAATGATAATGATGAAGAAATGGCACAAATTTTAGGACACTTCAAGAGATTCTATAGGAAGAAGAAGTTATTTAAAAATTAAAATTTCAGTGGAGATTATGATAACAAAGGAAAGTGGAGAAAGGATTGGAAAAATTATGATTCTCAAAACGTAGTTACCTGTTATGAATGTAAGGGGAAAGGCCACATTAAGGATGACTATCCAAAATTAAAATATAAAAATTAGTATGAGGATAAGGACAAGAGATACAAAAAGGCCACGAAAGAAACATGGAGTTCTTTTGAAGACAATTCAAGTGACTTAGACACTATTCAAAAAGGTAAGTATGACATATCCAACATGTGATTTATATAAAGCACATACAAGGTAAAAAATTATCTTCCTGTATCTCCTAATGATACTTCATACCTGTATGAAAATGAAGAAATTAATGATAATGATAAAAACATAAATAGAAAATAAATGTATGATTATTGTAAAATTCTAGAATACACATTTAATGAACTGAAAGATAAATATATGTCTCTCAAAAAATAGAATTCTTTAACAAAAAATATTAAAAATAATATTATTATTGAAAAGGAGAAAAATGAGAAACTATTAAAAGAAAATAATGAATTAAAATTTTTAAATGAACAATTTAAAATGGACATAGAAAATTTTACCAATGGTAAGAAATAATTACTCAAATTAGAGGAAAACAATTTTCTCCCAAGTATGAAACTGTCATAGGTTACCCACCAAGACATAAAAAACTGAGAGAAACCATATTTATATCAACTTCCAGTGCTAAAAGTTCATATACTACAAAATACTACTCAACCGGTCCTAATAAATTTTTTAACTCTATAAGTATTCATTTTGTTTATAATAAACCTATTAGATAGAGATGGATAAAAAATAAGTTTTTACTAATATATATGGACCCAAAAGAATTTGTGTACCAAAATCCGTTTTGGAATAAACATTTTGTCTTAAGAAACCTGTTTAAAAACCTATAGCAAAAGCTATGGTATCTGGAAAATGTATGTTATAGACACATTACTGGTGAGTATTCAAAATTTAGTAATTTGATTAATGATTATGGTGGACATGTCACTTTTCGAAATAATGAAAAAGGGAAAATCATTGGCCTGGGAAAAATTGGAAATTCTAATTCAGTATTAATTTCCAATGTTTTACTTGTGGATTTTCTAAAAACCAGTCTTCTTAGAATTTTCTCAACTGTGTGATGATGGGTTTCTTTGAAATTCTAAAACAATTCCTTTCTTATTATTAATAATAAAAATGATTTAATTTTTAATACATTGTGATATGATAATAATTATTTTATTGACTTAAATTATTTATATTCTTACAATATCACTTGTTTAAGTGCCTCTCATAAAGAATCTAGGATTTGGAATAAAAGACTAGGGAATTGAAATATTCACTCACTAAGAAATAAAAATAGGAAAGGGTTAGTTAGATACCTACCAAAAAATTAATTTTAAATGATAGAGTTTGTAATACCTACCAAAAACGGAAACTTAATAATATTTTTTAAAATATAAGAAAGAAGAGTCAACCTCACAACCACTAGAGTTAATTCATATGGACCACTTTGGAACTTCCCGAGTCTCCAATATAAATGTTAAACACTATGTTTATATCCTTGAAGATGACTTCTCTAGATACACTTGGGTATTCATTCTAGCTCACAAAAGTGAATCTTGTTGTTATTTTATTAAGTATTCTAAATCTATAGAAAATAATAATGGACTTAGGATTAATACCTTAAAGAGTGATCATGGTCATGAATTTTAAAATCAATACATTGAGTCATTATTTTATCAAAATGGATATAATCACAACTTTTTTCCTCTTACAACAACATAGAAAAATTGTGTTGTAAAAAAAAAGAAATAAGTCTCTTAAAAAGATAGATTCAACCATGTTAAATGAATCTGAACTACCTATCTAATTATTGGATTAATCTCTAAATAAAACTTTTAATATTATTCATCATCAATCATTTTATTTTTATTCAGATAACGTCAAGGAAATAACAAATAAAGAACAAATAAATAACAAAGAAAGAAAAAAACCACGAGGCTTATGGTGGTCTAAAATAAGAAAAAAAATTGGAAAAAATTTATTCCAACAGAGACGAAGAAATTTTCCTTGGGAATTCAACTCCCAGAATATCTTATATTGTGTTTAACATGTAAACCAAAATAAGGGAATAATATGTTCTTATCATGTTTGATTAAACTAATCCCAATGAAGCTAAAACTCTCTTAGAAGACACTAAGGCTGATATTTCATCTTTTAATCTCAATTCCAAACTGTCTGAATATTATGTAAAATAAGAAGACACTACAGCCAGTGATCCATCAGAACTTGAACATGAAGAAAACCATGAGCCTACCTACCCCTCTTTTTAAAGACCCATTATAACTCATATACACCACCCTTTAGAATAAATAAAATGTAACTTAGATAGAGGTACATAGATAATAGCTTATCTAATTAGTCAAATTTAATATCAATACTTTCTATCATAAATTTAACCTAATAACATCTATGATTCCATGAATTATGAATTGTGGAAAATATATATGCATGAAAAATAAAATCATCTTGAAAGAAACTATGTTTGGGAACTTGTTGACTGATATAAGGATACGTTAAATATTGGAACTAAGTGGGTGTTTAAAAACAAAGTTGATGAATCTATCCCTATATTATGAAATAAATCTAAATTAGTTGAACAAGGTTATAATCAATAATATATTATTGATTATGAAGAAACATTTTCACTTATTTGCAGACTTGAGCCATTAGGATACTTCTTTTCTATGCATCAAATTTTATATTCTATCAATATCAAATGGTTGATAAATTTAATTCTTAAATGGATTTATTATTGAGGATGTTTTTGTTGAACAAAACCTTGGATTTTAAAACCTTCATTTTCTAATTTTTTTTAAAATTAACAGAATCTTTGTATGGTTTAAAACAGGATCCAAGATCTTGGTATGATAGGCCTACCTCTTTCATTATTTCAAAATGTTTTTCACAAGTAAAAGACGATACAACTCTCTTTATAAAAATAATTTGAAAAGATGTTTTGATAGTTACAATTTATTTGGGTTATATTATTTTTGAATGTACTAAATATTCCTTATGTTCTAATTTCTAAAAATTAGTGAAAAGTGAATTTAAAATGAGTTTAATGGGTGAACATAAATTCTTGGATTTTATTTTTTTCAAAATAAAGAAAGAATTATTTTATATTGAGGAAAATACACTAAATATATGTGAAAAAACATTATCTTGGGGAGTACCAAAAGAAGTGATACTCCCATGAGTACCACCTGTAAACTAGACCTTGATGAACCTAGGAAATTAGTAGATCAAACTAGTTATAGAGGTATTATTGGTAGTCTTCTCTACTTAACTAATGGTCATCCTGATATTATGTTTAATGTATGTATGTGTTCTCACATTCAAGGAAATCTAAAATAGTAACATTTATTAGCTGTCAAATGAATTTTTAAATACCTCAAGTATAAAACCAATTTAGGGTTTTTCTACAAAAGGGGACATGGTTTGGATTTAGTTATTTATTCAAATACTAATCTTGGTGGTTGAAAGTTAGATAGAAACATAACATGAGGACCATGTTATCTTTTTATAAATTCTCTAGTATCGTGGTGTACTAAGAAGAAAAATTCTATTGCACTATCTACTTCTGAATATGAATATATAACTTTAGGAAGTTTTTGTGAAAAACTCTTGTGGATTAAACCTACTTTAGTAGACTTTGGAAATAAATTTAGAGATGTACCTATTAATTGTGATAACACAAGTCCGACAATTATTTCCAAGAATCGAGTATCTCACTCTAGAACAAAACATATTAATGTAAGACATCACTATATTTGTGATCACTTTCAAAAGGGTGATATAACATTAGAAAATATTGGAACTGAACATCATATAGATAATATATACATCAAAACTTTGAATTATGAATGATTAAACTACATCAAATGTGAATTATGAATGATAATATTTGGTTGATGAGTCAAAATTGATGAGTCACCATTGGCGATTCAACATTGATGAGTCATGGTAGATGGTTCACCATTTACGAGTCACTATTAATGAGTAACCATTGACAAGATAATGTTAATGGGTCATTGTTGACAATTCACCATTGATGAGTCATTGTTGATGAGTCACTATTAATGAGTCACCATTGAAAAATTCATTGTTTGCTTTATGTTACCATTATTTTTATAACAACTGTGATTTTTCCTATACCGATTAAATTTTTATTATTTTATTTTATTAATTTTATTTTAGAATCCCTAAATGATAAAAACATTGGGATTACTAAAAATTGGTTCAATTCCTTTTACCCTTGAAATTATGATCCCTTTCATTCCTCACAACCCAATCTTCCCACTTCCTTGCTCCTCCAAAATCCTTCAACAGATTCAAATGGATTGTGAGATGCAACTTACCAAATCAAATTCAATGGATATGATGCCATCCAATAGACAATGATTATTCGAAAGTACATTACAATCCATTTCAGCAAACCTACATCTGAAGATCCATGTAGTTGAAGTATAAATAGAGGTTTATGCACAACCTCTTCCAACTAGAAATACACTAGTGTTAAAGTTAATATAAAAAAAGTTTATGAACTGGTTTATATTGAGTCATCAAGTATATTATCCGAGGATTGTTTATGAGTTCTATTAGAATTCATATTTTATTTTTGGGAAAATGGCTCATAGAATTCATAACATTATAGATAAAGAAGATATTTATTTCTCATTCATAGAATAGAAAAAATGTCTATAGATTCCCCAAAAAGGGGTATATAAAGATTACCAAGGGAGTATATCTGATGAAAATATTGAAGATCCTACCCTATAATTAACTGGAGATCGAACCGAGAGGATACCAATAGATATAGAGCTTTATAGAGAGTGAAAGCTACTATTTACTATTGTACATCATGTTTTATGTTCACAGAAAGGATACATCAACATAATGAGATATCAAGATGTCTATTTTATGTATATGATGAATAATGTGGGAAGAATAAATCTTTTTAGATTTTTGATGGTCCACATGCATTATATGTGCCAGAAAATCTCCAGATAAAACACCTAATTTATCCCAAAATGTTATATACCATTGTATAAGCCAAGGGTTATGTTAAACCTAGAGAAGAATATGAGGATAAAATGGGTGTTTTTTTCATTCTAAGTTAATCTACAAAATTGTGAAAGTAGGTTGGAATCCCTAGAAGACATATTGGGTTAGAGATAATGAAGAACTATATGGTTATTTTAATTTTACTGATCAACCAACTAGACTAAATGATATAGTGGATCCTTTTCTTGAACTTGATGAGATTCAGGAGTATTCTTTATAGATATTATTTTTTAAAGAGATGATGAGGAAGAAGAAGCTAAGTTATATAAAGAAAGATGTGATCCATATATCATAAAATATTCACAATGATTATCCAGTGAGCATGTCAGTTTTATAGTCTCTCTACCTTATAGAGAAACACTCTTACCTAATAATGATAATGAAGAATATACTAATGTTTCTGAAGAATATTATTGTAAATCACATACCTCTATGACCTCAAGTGAGCAGAGTAATAAAGGAAGAAATGATTCTGTTTCTGGAAGAGTAGACAAAAAGATTATGCATCTTGAAAAAATAGATGAATCTTACAGTGGGGTTGATAAGAATAAAAACGATGAAGCTCTTATGAAGAATGGTGATGTTAGAAATAATGTAAGTGTCTCTAATAATAGAGTTATTCAACACGATGAAGGTGGTTCTTCTCATGAGGGGAATGTAATGAGTGGTGTTGATCTTATTCATCCTACCCAATAGTTAGTTCAAATTCGACCCATTGCACAAGTTGTATCCATTATCATCAAATAAATTCATTAATGGGACACACTGATGACTGATATTCTAAAAATTATTTCAAAGGATAAGGAATTAACAGGTGAGGGAGAGAAAAATCCTAATCATGATAAATAATAAGCTAAACTGGCACAGTTGGAATTAGTTGAGACCTTGGATACCAATAAGATATTAGTTCTTCCAGCTATAACTTATGTGAAGTTTACTACATTTCTAGTTACTCAGTTAGTATATCAGAATCCATAGACACCTAATTTTCAACTACAACAAACATCTTCTATTCCCTCAAGAAAAGAAGTTAGTCAAAGCACTCACAAGCCAAAAGTCACTCCAATTCTTCCCTATGTCATATTTTTAGTTAGATAATTTTATGAATGGGAGATATATTCAAGTTTTATAAGACTTGGAATGATATAAAGTGATATATATGATGACTCTAAATTTATAAGTGAAGGATTCATAGTGAATCAGATTGATGAAGCTGGTGAGTTACAACCATTCACTCCCATGAAAACTGAAATACCAGTAGAGGATGTAGTTACACATGATCAAGGAAATCTTCCCACTCCTTAAATAGTGTTGCCTCATAATTATGTAACTAGAGTTGATTTTGATTCATTTTAGAAATAAGTTCATTCAGATATGAAAACCTTGAGAAAAAATTTGGTCTCAAACATTTCACAAGCCTTGAACAATCAACCATCTCCTATTCCTCTCATGAATGAAGAAAATATTATATTCTTAGCTGATATTGTCATATATCATGTTCAAAGAAATGTTTGTTTTCATATTCTTGAGATGAACGTTGAAAAAAAAATATTGACATATGAGGTCACAAGTTTAAAATCATTAGTGTAGGGTATGCAAGCCTATTTTTCAGATTTTATGAGTTCCAATTATCATAAGATTGATAGTTTTAATTCTATTGCTTGTACATCATCTATACCACCTCTTGATCCAATATAGTTTGATAGAGATCTTTTCAAAAGTTGTTCAGAGAAGAAATAAGAAATTCATTGGGTGATGTTAGTACTTATGAAGACCATATTAGGAAGATGCATATTCATGGATAAAAAATCCTTCAGTTTATAAAAGTGTATATTAGTGATATCATATAATATAAATAAGTGATAAAAAAGGATATTCAATATAATTTTTCAAGGATAAAAAATAGGCATGATATGTCATATAATCTCAAGGTTCATTCTGAAAACTTGAAGTTCCCACCAGTAAAAAGTGATTTTAAAGAATAGTTGATTCAGTTAAATATTGTTACACCAGCCCATCAGAGTTTTATAGATGAAAATGAAGATTTATTTAATTCAATGGAATGAAGAGGTTACATATTTATGGATTTAATAAATATTTTAAAGCCTTATATCCATGTCCATTATACGAATATTATTTCTAGAGATGTTATTCATGTTTCTCCAACTCTTTCAACCTAAAATATGGGTACAGTTCAGTACATGCCTATATAAATTTCATAGTCACCCAGCCTTATGCATCAAAATCATATACCTCTAATTTTTTCTCTAGTTGAAGCTATCAGAGAACTCATGACAATTATTTTTAGTGAACCAATTCCTCCTTCTAAAACTCTACCATAAATTAAAACCATTTCCCCAACATATACTTCAACAATATCTTCTTAGTAAGATAACATAGATTAGGAAAAGGACAAAAGAAACGAGAAAGATGATCAACCACCAACCTCTAAGGAGTCAATATACATTGTTTTATAACTATTTGATGGGGATCATATACTTTATTCCTTTCATATTTATCTTATATCTATTTAGAATTATGTTAATTAAATTCCATTTTGTTCTTTTCCTTTTCTTCGTTTTCTTACAGTTTTGATAAAGGGTATACAAATGGTAATTTTTAATTTTTATATAAGAATATCTATATCTAATCATTTTTAATTACATATTTAATACATGTTTTATAAAATTACATTTTTTTGGTCATTAGAAAGGGGGATAATGTGGGAAGCTCCTTGGATAGAGTGTGTTTTACATATTTTATTATAATGATAAAGAACCACGATTAATTTATTACTAATGTTTCCCATGGTGTATGATACCATTGTATATGAATATATTACTTCTACAATATTTCTGTTATTAGTTAGCAGTGAGTCACTATTATCACTAGTATAAGCTACCATAAGACTCAAGTCGCTATTACCTCCCAGATGATCTTCCACAAGACACAAGTCACTGTTACTACCAGGAGAATATACCGCAAAAATCTAGCCACTATTACCACTTGGATGATCTACTGCCGAAAGCGAGTAACCACTATTTCCAAATGAGTTACTACCATTGGATTCACCTCTAGATGTCGAGTCACCACAAAAACTCTTGTTACTATTACTATATGAGATCTTCAGCATGAATGGTTCAATGGAAAAATCTATTCCTAGATGGTTTTGACCAAGTCTTTAAGAATTAGTAAAATACGATCTGAGCAATGTGGGTCTCCTTCAACAAGAACTTCTATATATTTGTGATGTTTCTATCTATTGGTATGATGATTTTTTACTAATATAATAATAATTTTTTCACAAGAAAAGTGTGTGAAAAGATATATGACCTCTCTTGAACTTTTTGATTCACATTATGTGAAGATAAATGACACAGAAGAACTGAAACCATTACTGAGATGGATTGAGACAACATACAGAGGTCAACAAAAGCATTCCTGTAGAATTTTACAATCCTATGTTCTGCCTTAATATTCTAGAACAAATAATAGATTCATCACCAATACTGATATGAGGATTACAGATATATAGAACACATCAAACTAAGCTCTTTATATTTTCTTCTGTCTATTTTACATTTGACTAGCATATTGTCTAACTGATATCCAACACACACTTTCTCCTACATTTTTTAGGAGAATAATTGTTATTATATCCTTCCATATTTTTATTCACATTATGTTCATGGAAGAGGTCTTTATGTGACCTATTATTTTCTTTCATCCCAAATGTAACTATAGAAGAGGATTATTATCTTGGAAGTATTTTTATTGTTGACTATATACCAAATATAGGTTGTTTATTTGTCTTATTTTATTTATAATCTGCTAGGCAGTAGGTGATTTCTATGTGGAGGGGACTAAGTCTCACCTTGTGAGTGATCCTCTTGTTTATTTTGTTGTGTCACTAAATTGTTTTTTGGTTTTTATATCATATTTAAGATAACTGTTCCTTATAAAACAAAAATATTACTTTGATAATAAATATTAACTAGTTTTTATATATTTTTCTATCTATGTAAATTGATCTCAAATGTTAAGATATTTATAAACCATATTTGAACTAAGACATAATCACTTTTTAAGGAATATTTCAAAAGGATATATATTATATAGATCTACTATTTTGATTAATTATAATGTTTAATTACAAATTTTTTTGGGAACTAAACTCTCCCTATATTGAGTTAGTCTCTCTAACCAAAAATCCTTTTATGAAATGAGGAACTATTGTGGGATATTTCTCAAAATAATATTATTTTCAAGAAAAAGGGTGAGAAGGAAACTGGAAAAGATGATGACGGTGATGAGAACCATATTGAAACTCTAGAGAAGAAATCCATAAAATAAAATCCTAAGGATGTCACTCCAATTGATGGGAAATATTGTTATAGATAATTCTAGATAACCAAATGTTGTTCAGGGAACTGCTGTAGTTATAGGTGTTGTTAAATTTCAAAGGGAATATGTTATATCGGATAAGCCTATATGACAAATATATCAAGAGGATCCAACTATATATACTGGTGATCAGTATGATATAAAAGGTTTTAAAAATGATCAGAGTCCAACTATTGATGTTAGTTATCTGGTTGTGGCTATTGAGGCTCATACTAGTGAAGTAGAAGATTTAATAAATTATGTTGCAGAAGTAGTAGCTTTAGATTCAACATATCTCAAAGTTATTGTAGTTAAAACTTGAGAAGAGTTGGTTTATTACAATTGGTTAGTCAATGAAATGGTAATATAATAAAAGTCTCAATAGGAGAACTAGAATAATATTTTTTAAAAATGAGGATTTTGAGGAATCAATATCATTGAATACAGATGTTACTCTAGTGAGGTGATGAAATAAAATTATTTCCATGAACATTTACACACCTGATTGTAATGAAATAAGTTAAAAGTTTTCTTTATATAGGGATACTGAGAAATTTGACTCTCTTGATATTGAAAAATACGACATTTCACCATCAGCTAATCAAGAATAAGATCAATATGATATTGTATATCATTTTTGAACCTTTGCTTTAAGAATATTCACCAAATTTGATATTACCAAAGAAGATATACATGAGTTCAGAGATGAACATAAATCAGAAAATAAATAATTATAGATAAAAAATAAAAATTTAGCCTCCAATAATGATTTCAATTAAATGATAGAGATGATGGATTTATAGAATGAAAAACTCAAAACTATGAAACATATTCAAAATTATTGTTCTTATATAGATTTAGATGGAATTAAATTATTAATAGGATAGTTGAAAAAAGTGATATAGGATTTAATTTCAATTATTGATTTTTATTTTTTAAAAAAGATAAAAAGAACATAGTTTGAATTCATTTGAATAATTCCATAACCAAATACATTATCTAAGGAAAGATTTAATGAGTTAAAATACTTGGTGAAATCCAAATATTCACTATGAGGAGTTGTAGAACTTGTTTAAAAAAGATCACTTGGATCTATTTCAATTTAAAAATCCATGTAAGACATGTTTTTGGATATTTTATCATCCCTTGATGAATTAACATAATGTGTGGCTTTAATTTATTATGTCTCACTGTCTTTAGGAACTTTTCATGAGGTTATAAAGGATTTACTTTATGAGATCAAATAGGTAAACATTGATTATATAATATTTATTAATAGGCACAAAAAATCCATCTCTAAGCCTAATGTTTTTTGTTGAGTTATTTCATAACTCAATGAATAAAACTATATTTGATAACATTTTATTATTAGAGAAGTCTGTAAAAATTAAATGAATTTTTTTTATATTATTTGAAAGTCTCACAACCATTTAGATAGAAATTTAGAATTCATTCACCTAAAATTATTAATGTTCAAATTTCAGATCACCACCTTCAAAAGAATAATTTCATGAAGCTATTGAGACCTAGAAAGACTTTCTAAAAGAAAAAGTGGTTGATCATAGAGAACCATGAATAGTCACTATCCCATTCATATCTACTCTTGTGTTTTCATGTATCCGAGTGGAAGTGTTATGAAATGTTTTTTTGTTTTCATCCAAATAATATTTATATGATTTTATTAATGTTTTTGGATATTATCTTTTAAAATGATTTTTATTATTATTATATATTCCTATAGGTAGGGAAAATCATGTGAATATATATGTGTGAAGATGAACTTTTTTAAATTTTAGGTAGAGTAGTTGTAGTTAATACCTATCCTAATTTGCATATTATACATAAGAAGAAGTTGCATACTTGTTTTTATCCCTCCACCTTTAATAATAATGATAATCCAAAAATTAATGAGAAATATAGACCATCCTATCTACCTACCACTTTTACCAAGATTTATTTTTATACCTTAGATAAGTATTTAAAGACCTGAAAAATTAATGTTAAGGGAAAATTATGGATGACATAAAGAATATTTCCATGTATCATAGAGTACGAATTGGATTGATATTCAAGTATATCTATACCTTTTTCTTAGTTTCCCACTAAGTTTCATTCTATCCTAGCTACTCCTAAACTAGGCTCTTCTTTAACTATATCATATAACAATACACCTCTTAGATCTTGTCACGAACCGAATCTGGTCGCCACCAAAACTGGAACCAAACCCAGCCCGTGACATGACTCGAAGGGAATTTCCTATCCCCACGGGCTGGCACAAGTGCCCGGGTATCATTTGTTTTTGTTTGGGAACGATTTACCCGAATATGAAGGCATAAAACATTAAAAACAAACAATAAACTGAATCTGAAAAATGTAAACCAAACGATGTTTACACAAAAACCAGAACTGAATAAATATGTTTAAAGACACTAAAATTGGTCTAAAAACAAACAATGACAACATAATGAAATCCCCATGGACTCCACACGACAAGGGTGTCATCACCCACAAACCTTCTCCGCAACTCCGCCCCAATGATGAGGACTAACACCCTGAACTGCCATCGCCCATATCCTTCCCTTTACCTAAGTCAAGCATAACAAAGTCTACTTACACCCAAGGGGTGTAAGTAGGGTGTGAGCCTAAGCCCAATAGGATACCACACAATGATTCCAAAGTGCATTCAATATAAGGTGAAGAAGCAAACATTTTCAATTCGTAAAGAAAAACGACGATGAAATTCCAAGAGATGCAACTTTCATTTAAAAGAAAAGTTTTCAAACTAGAATTTACAGAATGTTAACATATCTAAATGGAAATGATATATGCTATAAAGTACTGGAAAAAAACAACCAAATACATGGGTAAATACTAAAAATCCAGTGAGCAACAAACCAGGAACACCCCTAGGCACTAGGTTGTCTCGGGCCCTATGTACCTCGTACCTCGGTGTAAAGCAACCATAGTAAAATCCAGCCTTGTGCA
Source organism: Viscum album (assembly GCA_963277665.1). Lineage (NCBI taxonomy): Eukaryota > Viridiplantae > Streptophyta > Magnoliopsida > Santalales > Viscaceae > Viscum > Viscum album. The sequence goes on along the minus strand of OY728125.1, from coordinate 718,256,561 downwards.
TGAGCCACTAGTAGGGATCATAACCACAACATAGTGGTTTACAATCATCATCCACATAGTTTAGTTAGAGTTGTCGTTATCCAAATGCTAAGTGAAACAGGGACAACACCCATCTGGTCCACTAGCCGTACTAGTACAAATCCGCCCACCTAAGTACCTGGGCTTCCCCTTTTGTGCTCAAACAATTTCAGCATGCAACATAAATCCATTTTCAAATAAAATACCACTACTGGTCACACACAATCAATACAGTATCTATCACATTTTTATACCACTTAAAACACACAATAAAACACTTTGATTTGTAATAAAACAATTCTTCAAAATCATATAGTGTCTTGCACAAAAAAAACACCTTGAGAACACCAATTGCACACTATGTGCACATTTTTGAATTACCAAAACATAAATTGAATCCCAATACATTTCAATTAAAACAAAAAATCATTTTTTTGGGAGGCCTCATATGGTTCAAGAAGTGACATCATTGTAAAACCTCCATTTTTACGCAACACGGCTCTTAGAAATTCATGTGTTTCACAAAAACCATTAAAACCATCTTTCACAGCATCAAACACATGGGAAAATCATCAAAACAGTATTTTCAGTCCTATTACAGTTCATTAAAATCATCTAATTACTTATAGGTCAGCCCAAAATGAACCAATAAAATATTTGAATAAAAAGCCCCCAATCTCACCAAAAATGGAACTTAAAATTCATTTGCATTATAAAAGCTACTAAAACCAATTTTTACAGAAACATTCAAGTGAAATAAACATTAAGGTACCATGAACACAGAAATCTAATTCACAAAAATTGCACACACAATGGAATCACCTACCAAAACCAAGGAAACCCTTGAATCTCCGTGCGAAAATCAAATCTCACCCCCGCCGCACCAAGAGACAACTTGATCAAACCTAAAACCACATAAATTGGCACAGAAAGCCCAAATTTAAACTCTAGGTTCGAAAACCTAGTTTTTGGACATTATTAAACTCAATTATAACCAAATATACCTAAAGAACAATGAGTTAAACCCAAAGTAATTTGAAAGAGGAAAGGAAAGCGCTCATTTACTTGAAGTATCTTGAAGTAATCACTCCAAAACACTAGTAGATGAAATTTAAAACATCCAAAATTTAGGTTTCGTACGCACAAGATGTATTAGGTCATTTAGAAACTGGAATGGAGGAAAAATATTTAGAATTGGGAGAGTTATGAAAGAAGTAATTTACCTCTTCAAATCTGGTCGATTTGAGGAACCCTCTGAATTTCGGCATCAAATCGCGATTTACCAGAGCTTCAAAGAGGTGGGAGAGGGAATGGTCACGCGGCACGGTTCATTGGGGTTGGGCGCCACTTGGAATCACTGAAAAATCCCAACAATTGAATAAGTTATAACATAATCAAAATTTATTTTTAAAACAAGAATTGGGCTTTCGGGCTGGCCCAACCCCTTAGATAAAAACCAAAATAAACCCTGGTTATGGATTTATAAAATCTCCAAATTGAAACGGTGGTGTTAATAGGTCAGGGGAGGTCATTTGGGAAGTTTAATGGGTGAAAAATATTAAAAAATGAAAAAGTAATAAAAGAAAAAAATTCGTTTTTAAATTTGGAATTGGGCTCACGGTTTGGCCCAATTAATGAAAACTCTCTCATTCCTCCATAAAAGATTGGGACCCCCCCCCCCCCGAAAACAAAGTATGAATGGAAATGAAATGAAATTTAACTTTAAAATAATTCATGGGTGTGACAATTCTCCCCATCATAAAGCATTCCTCCCCCGGAATGCCACAACAAAACCAGATGCAAAAGAAAATCCCAAACGATAGACCAAGAAAGACTTCCTTACCAAGTTTTCACCTGCTTCAAAAACGTCGAACATCTCCAGTTTATCAAATGAAGGAAGATAATACTATAACCAAAAAAAAGTACCCCACTTACATAAAATTATGAAAAACATTAAAAACACATCCCAAAACAAAACACCTCAAATACTACAAGACCACGCTCAAGCAATCCACTTGAAACGAACAACGAACTCGAATAATCCTACCACAACATTACGTAAATAAAACCATTGGGTGTTCTTCAACCCCAAAATTACCCAAGTAACAAATTTTTGGATAGATAGACTTGAACTATACTACCTCCTACCTAGAATACACCAAGGAGAAAACTGAGTCACTAGTACGGGGTGACCCAATCTGGACATCCCACCACCAGGGACAACTCAATTTTCTTAGATAGAATAAGGATAACAATTGGGGAAGGAACGAACGGTCTCCCCATCATAATGGTTAAACTAAAATTATTCCTTTTCCAAGAGAACATACATGATACCCATGATGGGTCTCCCCACCATAATAATGAACAAAACTTTCCTTAAGACAAAATCAAGACACTAACAGGGGGCCTCGGACGGAATTCCCAGCATTAGGGGTAGATTAATATCAGAATTATTCCAATGAAACTTAAATGAGTCCCTTTTTAGGTATACCCCAAAAAAACCCCAACCATATTAACTAAATATTATGGGATAACAACAAAAAAACAATAGAATTTTAAGGAGCTGGCATGGCTGCATAGTTGGTTCACACGGTTTGGGAAACTGTGAGTTAACTGTGCGGATCATTCTATCCAAAGAGGAAACTTCACACAGTTTCCTTGGCCAAGGATCTTGGACGTGTGGAGACCATGAATTAGCTACTGTATCTTATCACATGGTCCCCTGGTTTGGCACATGGTTACTTCTAACCACGTACAAACTATGCACTTCAACCTGCCTAACCCAAATTTTAAACTTTTCTCCAAAAACACAAGGGACCCCAAAGGGAAAAAAACAACTCAGGGTACGACATGGGAACAAGGTACTCACACCTATTTCCACCAAATGTGAGAAATTGGAACAAGACTACGACACCAGAGGTTTAAACTATTCCTATCTTTCATATTGAGGATATGACCTTGACCAAAAGTTTGAATGACTCTAGGATTTCCCCTAACTACGCGCCAGCTTCTCTCCGGGGCCTATGGCTGGAGCTCAATGGATTGAAGCATCTTCGGCCTCGTAGTTAGGATTTGGAAACCACTAAACTGAAAATATTCTTCCAGTTCCAAAAACAATTATACTGTAATCTCATATGGTCTCATTGAGACATGACGCACTTCAAACCCGCTTTTCCCCAACCCATCATTTTACCAAAACAAGAACTTAGAGGATGCACACACATCACCCCTTTTTTTCGGATGCTAAACAGCAGAATAAAACGACATATAGAAACACATTCCTCTAGAACATAGGATTTAGAATTTCCTATAGGGAGACGCACATCCAACAAAAAAAATAGTGACTCTCATAAGATTTCACAATCATCACCCTTATAGTCAAATGAACACATGACATCGCAAGGCATCACCGAACATAACTGTTGTGGATAAAAGAAAACACAAAGAGAGGGACCTTGTACTAAGTCCAAAATAGAACATGATTCCATCAAGTGTCCATAATAGCCACTCTTGGCCAGATCTTGCACACCGGTGGCCTAACATGAACTCTTGATTCAATGAGACTGACGAAAGACCCAGAGGCCCTTTAAGACATCATTCTACACTAACAAATCTGAACTTCATTGAACTTAGACAACTTAGGAAACATAAGAAACTACGGTCTATTTCAACCTCCCACAAACACTCTCCCACTATAGGGGGATCTGCATAATTGAAAAAGAAGAGGGGTAAACACAATCCCCAAACCTCAAGAATAAAGTCCTTATGTTGATCAACTGGAGGATTATCCAACGGTGAATCACCATAGGCCAAAAATGAATCATAAATTAACAATTTATGGGGGCATACCCTGGCCTACATGAAAACCCAAGGACAAAACCAAACTGGTCATTTGGTCACAAAAGACCACAAACCTGAACCGAACACATGATGGGAGCCACCACATTGGCCTCCCAAACATTTCCTCAAAAGAGACCACTGACAGACACTTCATTCCAACTTATCAATGAAACATCAAACCAAAACATCGTTCAAACAAGAGGGGTTATTGAACTCGAAACATCCCAAGAATAATAATCCTGAAAACACATAATCCATACCTCCCAACCATACATTATCAAAACACAACACTTTCCTTCAAAAAAAATATTTAAACAAAAAACAGTTTTGGTGGGTTGCGCATTTACCAATGGTATCTCATGAGCCTCACACATGCATGTTTACATGGCACACTAGGAACCCACCTCATATCCATCCATATTCCCAAATAAACCAATGCATGTGGTCACCCTTGAGAGCACCAATTACCAGAAATCAAACCTTTCCTCTTTTTAAAATAAAAACTTTAACCACAATTTTCCTTTCTCAAAAACACTAACCATAATATCAATACAAATTTTTTTAATCTCACAAACCAATTTATAAAAGAATGAATAATTCAATAAAATCACATATTCATGCATTTCACAATTATTTCAAAATATTTCAACCCATTTCAAAACACTTCTAATTTCATGAAAAACACCATTTCATAAATCTCCATTTAATTAAGAACTCAACTCTTCTCATTTCAAGACAAGGTCCTAAAAGTTCATAATTTTTTTTAGTAACCAAACCCAAAATCCATATTCAACCCCCACACAAAAATTCTAGAACACTTAATTCAATCCAAAACAATTTTCCACGATTTGAAAAAAATCCACTAGAAACATATTTTCAAAACCCCAATTAACATAGTTCATACTTTCAAAAGAGGTATAAACACATAATTTATCCTTTTGAAATAATTCTAAAATTTCATTTATAGACTTTAAAAAGAACCATTTTCACTTTAATAGAAAATAAATTCACAAAAATTCACACTCCTTAATGTGAAGTCATTTTTTTTTGCTTAAAAAAACATGTTTCCAAGATTCCAAAACAAAGAGACAGAAGACAATGTGAGAGGAAACTAGTTTCGGTGGGTGACTTGGACATATGGTTGGCAGCCATATTCCAATCACTTCTCCATCACATAGAGTATTCTAGGGAAATATCCATGGCTCCACATGGCTTTCCAGGCCCTGCGAGCTCATTGAGATTATTCTCCCAACTCTCTTTTCATTTCCCATAGTCATCATTAAACCAAGAAAACCAAATGAATCAGATAAATCCATAAATCCCCTAGGGACTTGAATCCCGTCCTGAGGTGTGCTGGCCAGGCACACTACCCATGAATGAAATGTCAAGTCCCGACAATCCTATCTCTAGACTATCCTGACTCTTCCCCAAATAACATGACCCAAGGAGTGAACCTCCTCTGATACCATTTTGTCACGAACCGAATCTGGTCGCCACCAAAACTGGCACCAAACCCAGCCCGTGACATGACCCGAAGGGCGTTCCCTGTCCCCACGGGCTGGCACAAGTTCCTGGGTATCATTTATTTTTGTTTGGGAACGATTTACCCGAATATGAAGGCTTAAAACATTAAAAACAATCAATAAACTGAATATGAAAAATGTAAACCAAACGATGTTTACACAAAAAACCAGAACTGAATACATATGTTTAAAGACACTAAAATTGGTCTAAAAACAAATAATGACAACATAATGAAATCCCCATGGACTCCACACAACAATGGTGTCATCACCCACAAACCTTCTCCGCAACTCCGCCCCAATGATGAGGACTAACACCCTGAACTGCCATCGCCCATATCCTTCCCTTTACCTGAGTCAAGCATAACAAAGTCTACTTACACCCAAGGGGTGTAAGTAGGGTGTGAGCCTAAGCCCAATAGTATACTACCCAATGATTCCAATGTGCATTCAATATAAGGTGAAGAAGCAAACATTTTCAATTCGTAAAGGAAAACGATGATGAAATTCCAAGAGATGCAACTTTCATTTAAAAGAAAATTTTTCAAACTAGAATTTTCAGAATGTTAACATATCTAAATGGAAATGATAGATACTGTAAAGTACTGAAAAAACACCCAAATACATGGGTAAATACTAAAAATCCAGTGAGCAACAAACCAGGAACACCCCTAGGCACTAGGTTGTCACGGGCCCTATGTACCTCGTACATCGGTGTAAAGCAACCATAGTAAAATCCACTCTTGTGCACGAGCCACTAGTAGGGATCATACCCACAACATAGTGGTTTACAATCATCATCCACATAGTTTAGTTAGAGTTGTCGTTATCCAAATGCAAAGTGAAACAAGGACAACACCCATCCGGTCCACTAGCCGTACTAGTACAAATCCGCCCACCTAAGTACCTGGGCTTCCCCTTTTGTGCTCAAACAATTTCAGCATGCAACATAAATCCATTTTCAAATAAAATACCACTACTGGTCACACAAAATCAATAATGTATCTATCACATTTTTATACCACTTAAAACACACAATAAAACACTTTGATTTGTAATAAAACAATTCTTCAAAATCACGTAGTGTTTTGCACAAAAAAAAACACCTTGAGAACACCGATTGCACACTATGTGCACCTTTTTGAATTACCAAAACATAAATTTAATCCCAATACATTTAAATTAAAACAACAAATCAATTTTTTGTGAGGCCTCATATGGTTCAATAAGTGACATCATTGTAAAACCTCCATTTTTACACAACACGGCTCTTAGAAATTCATGTTTTTCACAAACACCATTAAAACCAACTTTCACAGCATCAAACACATGGTAAAATCATATAAACATTAATTTCAGTCCTATTACAGTTCATTAAAATAAACTAATTACTTATAGATCAGCCCAAAATGAACCAATAAAATATTTGAATGAAAAGCCCCCAATCTCACCAAAAATGGAACTTAAAATTCATTTGCATTATAAAAGCAACTAAAACCAATTTTTACAGAAACATTCATGTGAAATAAACATTAATTTACCATGAACACAGCAAGCTAATTCAAAAAAATTGCACACACAATGGAATCACCTACCAAAACCAAGGAAACCCTTGAATCTCCGTGTGAAAATCAAATCGCACCCCCGCCGCACCAAGAGACAACTAGATCAAACCTAAAACCACATAAATTGGCCAAGAAAGCCCAAAGTTAAACCCTAGGTTCGAAAAAATAGTTTTTGGACATTATTAAACTCAATTATAACCAAAGATACCCAAAGAACAATGAGTTAAACCCAAAGTAATTTGAAAGAGGAAAGGAAAGGGCTCATTTACTTGAAGTATCTTGAAGTAATCACTCCAAAACACCAGTAGCTGAAACTTAAAAGATCCAAAATTTATTTTTCGTACGCACAAGATGTATTAGGTAATTTTGAAACTGTATTGGAGGAAAAATATTGAGAATTGAGAGAGTTATGAAAGAAGTAATTTACCTCTTCAAATCTGGGCGATTTGAGGAACCCTCTGAATTTGGGCATCAAATCGCGGTTTACCAGAGCTTCAAAGATGTGGGAGAGGGAATTTTCGCGTGTCTGGGTTCATTGGGGTTGGGCTCCACTTGGAATCACCGAAAAATCCCAAAAATTGAATATGTTATAACGTAATCAAAATTTATTTTTAAAACAAGAATTGGGCTTTCGGGATGGCCCAACCCCTTAGATAAAAACCAAAATAAACCCTGGTTATGGATTTATAAAATCTCTAAATTGAAATGGTGGTGTTAATAGGTCAGGGGAGGTCATTTGGGAAGTTGAATGGGTGAAAAATATTAAAAAATGAAAAAGTTATAAAAGAAACAAAATTGGTTTTTAAATCTGGAATTGGGCTCACGGTTTGGCCCAATTAATGAAAACTCTCTCATTCCTCCATAACAGATTGGGAACCCCCCCCCCCCAAAACAAAGTATGAATGGAAATTAAATGAAATTTACCTTTAAAATAATTCATGGGTGTGACAGATCTAAACTTAAAAATTCTCAACATACATCTAATCCCAATCTCGAGCATATAGGATAATGTATCTTTTTTGTTTAACTATTGTAAATTCTTCTATTTTTACAGTTATTGGTTATTTTAAAACAATTGTGTATTATTATTATTTCAATTATTTATTGGGCTATTTTATATTTATTACTGATTTCTTCTTCTATTTCTACTTTTAATTAGATTGTAAAATCCCCTTCAACAATTCTAATTCATTTCCATCATATGTTATTACAATATATATTTCAGTGTGCAATATTAAATGTGTTTTTTCCATTATTTAAACTTTCTTATTGATATCATAAAAGGGGGAGAAGAGAATGAAAATGGAACAATAAAATTTATTCAATATTAACATGTTATAATATTTTGATATGTAATCTTTTGAAATATTATAATATGAACTATTATATTATGAAATATGTGGTAAAATTTCAGGGTTAAATGAGTATGAGTTTTGAGATCATAAAAAAGGTGGATATTGCAGGGGAAAATTATATTTCTACAAAATATCTTATTTTATCTTCTGTTATGATGATAAAAAACCATATTTATAATGATATTTCATTAATATTTTAGAAAAATCTTATAATAGGTCTAAATATTTATATAATCGATTTTTTTTATTTTATATGAAGAAAAATTTCTAAGTGTAAAAGTCATAAATTTTATAAAAGGTATTATAATGTTTCAGTTTTTGGGAAAAAATTTCATGTCTATAATATTCATGAAGTCTTAATGTCATATGAAAAATTATTAAAATGGAATCAATTTATTGCAATGAATGATTACACATAGAAGGAAAGAGTTTTTTTGAAGTCCTACGATTTACATAACATCTAAATAACATAACATAGGTTAATAATAAAGTATTAGGATTGAAAAGAATTATTTATATAAAGAGTTATAATTAGATTATAGACCCATGGTTAAACTGAATTTATATTACTGAGATAAAGAATAAAATCCATGTTGAAGTCTTATGATCAAAATAAAGTCATCTGATCCAATGTGAGGTCTTACGATTATAATAAGAAAAAAAATCATAGGAAATTAAGTATATTAGAGAAAAAGTCTTACAATTAGAGATAAGTTATTTTATAAGACAGATATCAAACGATGAATTCTTAAGTATATATAAAAAGACTTATTAAACGAAGACATATAAAATGAAAACTTGTGAAGTTGGAGACTTATGAAGCCTAGTATTTTCTAATATTCTATTATAGTTCCAAGGAACTTGTTACAATTTTAGAATTTAAGAAAGAATTATACTCCTGATTTAGTATTATCTAATGTAGTGATGTATGAATAAAGAATTAATGAGTTATTTAATGTTTATTTTTCCAAGAAATCATGTAGTTCCAATGAAGACCCTATGATCTCCAAAAAATGACCTCTGATTTTCAATTATAAGAGAATAAAGTCACATGGGAAGGATAAATTATAAAACATTGAGTAGAATTTAATTTACTCATATCCATTTTAATTAAATAGAGAATATAAAATAAAAACAAATGGAGCTATATATGTTCAAGAACCACTGAATATAAATAACATAGACACATACATTGGTTTTCTACATATTTTTCCACATGACTGAAAAAAGAATTATAGTACTACAATGTGATCTAAATATTTATCTATAATTAAATGACGTCCTTTAGAGATGATCAAAATTTTATAAGTTCTTTGAAAATGTTTGATATAATGTCAGATTCAACTTTCAACAGTGTTCCAAAGTATCTATTTTTACACACCTTTTTGTTGTTATAAGTGAGAACTTCTTGTACTAACTATTTTGTGAAGGATTAGGAGAGGTATTGTAATGGTTTATCACAAAACAATATCCTATAATATTAATAAATTGTTGTATTTTCCTGCACTAAACTCTCAAGGTCTTTGGTAAATGGACTCGGTTAGAAAAAAATACCAAACTCGAAGAGAGAGTGTTTTTAGAGAGGACTAGGGATTATTTTTTCCCTTAAACCACAATATATGATTTAGAATAGTGGGATAGGTTTCAAATAATTTTAATAAGGTAGTTTTACCTTGTTAAAAGTTTTTAGAACTAAATTTCCCCTATTAAATCTTTATGGAACTCTCTAGGAAAATATGTGGGGCACACACTAGGTAAACTAGGATCATGTGAGTCTGTGCATAATATACATACACATCACTTCAATTTGACTAGAACCATTTGATAAGTACACCACTTTATTTGTTGTATTATATAAAAACAGAGGCTCAATGTGTCAAGGTTGTACACTCCTATTATCCACATATGACCCACACACCATGTACCTTGTTTGATATGCCATGCTTACTTGATTCACATGATTCAGGGATGATAGTGTATCACAAAACTGTATAATTAACCCACAACCCTTGTACCTTATATATAAATTCTTTATACAAGGTAGTTTAAAGTACTCGTCATATCGTCCCAGCCATGCATCACGTTTGGATGTACGGTTAGTTTCTTCTGATTGATTTTACACAAATAACTTGAGGATATGCATATCATATTTACTAGGATTTAAATCCTCGGTGTTCTAGTATATCTAGTTTTATATAATCATATATATGATGATATGTGTGTGCGGGGGGGGGGGATAATTAGAGCATCCATGGGGTTGATAACCCTCTTGTAACATATCTATTTATAGGTAATCATTCATATATATATATCTATATTGGATAAGGTAACCCTCTCATTGAAATATGGTATAGGTCCTCTAATCATAGAGTTAGTATCCTTCTCAGTCGATGGGAACTACACATGTTGAGGCATAGGTCCTCTGTACATGTTGATAACCTTCTCAGCTTGCATGATCCTCCGCGAGGCATGGGTCTAGCATTACTACCACTACATCGATGGTATAAAAAAGATGTGAATGTTGTGAAATCATTTGAGTGCTTGGGTTCAATAGTTATCTATTTATTTATGGTTCTATATTTTCGTATACATTATAAGAGTTAGGATGTGGTGTGTGTGGACCTTCTTGTCCTTAGTTACATATTATTTTGAATGAATATCATGGATTATTATGTTAAGAAAAAATTATTGTCTAAATTTTTTACTATGTTTATAATGAATCCTATAGGGTATATTTTTAATCACCCCTTCACATTCCTTATGACCACATATGTTTTATGTACAAAAATGGATCACAGTTTAGTAGTGGTTTTATAAGATGGGGATATCATGGTTAGAGGAGCATAATTGTGTTTGTTGCTAGTGGTGCTTGAGTTGGTGTTGGTGTGATGCAGTGAAGGTTTGTTCCACTATTCCACGTCAATCATTTTCATGGGTTATTATAATATTTACATTTATTTGTTTGTGGATTTGGATTATATTATATTATTAGGATATCTATCATTCTCAACTACTTTATGTACAATAGTATTTTATTTACTTGCGAGGTTTTATATTATATATATATATATATGTTTAATAATGGATATATGTAGATATTAGAGTTTATTGATAAATGAGACCACTTATAAAATTTATTACTTATTAGTGGTTTTCTTTAGCCCTTGGTATATTATAGGTAGTCTTGGTTTGGCATACTAAAATTATTCCAGCCTCGGTGGGTTCATATTGGGAAACATAATATAAGAATTGTATCTAAGTAGTTTGATTCTTATGGATGTAGATTTAAGTTATTTGTGTCATTAATATAATGTTAAGATACTTAGAGAAATCATGATAAAGATATCTTAAGTTTGGTTAACAAAATATGGAACATATTTCTTATTATAGGTGATTAATATAACCTTTTACTAGAAGTTTGATATTTTTTCAACTGATTCATAACTTTGAGGAATTAGTTATCAGGTTTAATGTGACAATAAATGTATCATATAGTGTGTTAGTTGTGTATATACATTTTTATATTGTCTCATATCATCTAAATATCATTTAATAATAATGGTTATATATTATCAAATATATTATTACACATATTAGACAACCAGATCAATTTTTAATGTAAGAATATGTTTATTCCATGCGAATTTATCTTCCTCCATTCACTAAATAGTTTAGCAATGAGGATATAATTCAAGGAACTAATAGGAATGTATTTCCCCACCAATAGAGCAAAGGATTAATACCCACTAGTTGGATAGATTAAGGACCAACTCATATCTATGATAGTAGTATCTATTGAAAAATATGAGATGGCTATAGGTTGAAAACACTTTATGTATTTTAGTGATAAAGAACTCCTACGTTTCAAGGTGAGTTATATACTCAGGTAGAAGAGAAATAAACAGAGTTAGTTTCTTGTGTCTTTTTGTTATTAGGACACCAAATAACACTATTGGAACACCGCCCTATACCAATGGTTTTTGGAACTGTGGTTGATATGGGCGTGGGTATAGACCTATACACATAGTTTCTATACAAACTGTGGGCATAGGTCCTTGAGATTACATAATACCCATGGGTTTGATAGAACTTTGGGTATATATCTATTCCCACAGTTTGAAAAACCATGGGTATCGATTATCCACCAAAGAATATATACCCACAGTTTAGAGAACCGTGGGTATAGGTTGCTACCTATATTTGGAAGTAACAACACCACCACCCCTTCATCCATCTCCATAAACTAGTAAATAAAATAAAACACATGGTATGAATTCAATGTAGTAAAAATATGGTATATTTACCTTTCAACCAACTGCTTATAATAGTTATCAGTCCATATACAATACAAAAACATATATCTATATCTATATAATTAATCACTTCTAGTCATTTAAGAACATCCACAAGTCTCTTTCCTGCTTAGTAAAAAATAGAATGGATTAACATGTCCCCCATATCCAACATCATCATCACAATTAATAACATCATCATCAACATCAAAAACATCATCATCACCATCACCAACATCCTCATCACCAACAGAATCATCTGGAGAAGAAACTGCATCATCTGGAGTAGTGAATGTATCATCTGAAGTAAAACACCCTAAAGAAATAATCACCCCCAACTTGAGCTCAATAGACACATAGAACCTCATTAGAGTCACTTGATACATAATTTAAGTAGAAAATTTATTCCAATTATGAATCAATAGTAGTAGCATCCTCTGATGGATGTTATTTCCTTATAAATGACATAGCTTTTGAGAATGTTTGGTAATCATCATACTTATTTCACACTTTTATTTACTTCTTTCACACTCCTCTAAAGCTATTTTCTCCTTCATATGATTCTGTGGGATATCTTTGTAGCTCAGGATTTTTAGAGGATTGAGGGGATCTTAATGAGGACTAAAACCTAGAGGGAGTGATGTTTTTTCCTAGTTGACATTAGTCTCTCCCTTGGTACTCCTTACATAATACCAAACCTGGAGGATCATTTAACCGAAATTTGTCACATTCTTTATCATTTTCATCCTCCGAGGAAGTATGCTGAAAATTTAAACAATACATTTAATTATAAATGTCATATAAATCTTAAAAAAAAACATAAAATTTTTTCTTATATTTTTTTATTTACTGCACTTCCTTTTTATTCTTCCTACTCAAGAAAAACAATTTTTCTCGAGGTAAAAATCCTTTTATTCCCAATAATGTTTGATGAAAATTTAATTGATATGTATAAAAATATTCACAACATATAGATTTTGTAATCTGGAATAATAATAAAAGGGAATAAATTTTACATTAATGAAAAATTCATAAATTTACACATGTGGAAACCATTAGTGAAAAGGACTAACAGCCAATTAGGCTATAGGTCTATAGGGAAACTGGCCATTAGTCCTCTTGGACTATTGTCCATTAGTCCTATTGGGAAATTTTCCTACAAGCCTAATGACCAATTGAATTACATGCCTAATGGCCAAATGGCCTAAAGGCCTAATAGAAAATTTTCACATATTCCTAATGTCTAATTGTGCTATATTCTTAATGTCCAATTGGATGATAGGCCCAATGGAAAATTGTCCTATAGGCCTATTTTTCAATTGGACTATAGGCCTAATCATTAATTTTCCTATCGGGAAATTCGTCATTAGGCCTAGAGTCCAATTGTATTATAGGATAATTGGCATGTAGGTCAATTTTACTCTAGACCATTAGGCTAATTGGCCTCTAGACCATTAGACCATTTTAAATGGGTATTTTTAGCATTATATTTAAGGTATTTATTATTATAAAATGTAAAATTCATCATGAAAATCTAACTAAGTAAAAATATAAATTAGGATATTATTTTGATTCAGAATAAAGTACCTAAAGCTTCTCATTCTAGGGCATTATCGTGTAGCCCAATGTTTGTAGATATGTCATTGAATATTTACTCTTATTGTATTGTTTACTAAAAAAATCCAATACAAGTAATAATAATTCAATTTTAAATGAAAACCATTAAATAATGGGAATACCATAAACTCAGCAGTCTTCGAATATGCAATAATTTTTTAATATAGTGGTTTTGGAAAATCAGGGAATATGGATACACTCTCTAAAATAGAAACAACTATTCTCCTCTAACAAACTTAAAATTAATTCTTGTATGATCTCAATGACTCCCCTATATTCATCAACCTTGAAACCTTGGTATCATCACAATCGGGAAATTTAAACCAACACAATAATAAACATTTTAATTCATATAAATTAAATAATTATATAGATATAAATTCATAATATTTTATTACCAATATCTACACCATGATTTTTACGTGATGTAATTTTTGAGATGTCTCTATGAGACTAGTTCCACTAGAATGATATCATGGTAGTTGGATAATTTTTCCATTTAACTTCTTCACTGCCTATAATTTTTATCTATCATCTGATTTTCTTCATTATAATACACCATTATCTGTGTTCAGAAATTCCAGGAGTCCGGCATATGATTTCACAAACATCTTCAACAAGAAGATCCCTATAAATAAGATAAAAGGGGGGAAGAAGAATTAAATGATTGTAAAAAATTTATAAATTAGGTGATATAATTTGACACAATTATAATAAAAAAACCAGATGAAATATTCTTAATAGGATGTTATTGATCCATGGACTATTATAGACGAGCATCCTCTGATGGAAGTGTCTATTCCAATGCATTCTCTATGTAATATTTAGGCATTGGAGTGAAAGTGGATGGAACTGACTCATAAAATGATGGATGGATAGTATAAAATGGAGGTAGTGTAGACATGGTAGAATATGTGTAGTAGGCTTTGGGGTACATCAAAAGTATATAGATATATTAAAGTTGGAAACATCTCTGGAGGCAACAGAGACAAGGTATGGGGAGAAGAGGCTAAATGAGATGATGATGAAGGAATTAGTAGAAAAATCCATGGAGGTGGCATAGATATGGTAATAGAATAAGAGGCCAAATTAGATTATGATGATGGAGGCATTGAAGGGAACATCCATAGAGTCTCAAGTTAAGGGTGGAAAGGTGTGGTAGATGGGGTGTATGTTGGTGGGACAAGGTGGAAATGGGTAAGACGGGAGATCCTCCTAGGTTTAGAAACATCCCCTCTTGGACCAATGATAGTAGGACAAGTATTTAACAGTTGTGGAACTTAATTTATCTAAAATAATTGATATAGAATATTAATAGGACATAATATATAATGAAGAAGAAAAACATTACAATTATTAAACTCATTGGGAAATCAAAGGAGACAACCAATGCTCACACATTTTTTGATTAGGATCAAATATTAAATTCCTTTGAATTTAGATGAATTTTTCATAATCTATATAATAATGAAACGTACATTTTTTTGAAATAATTTTTAAAAATATTGCATATAACTTTGAAGTCCAAGAAGGCATAAACAATGTTATAAACACTCTTAGTAACAATTATTTTAGACCAAGTCATAAATTGTTTAAAAACCCATTTTAAACCAAATTTTCCAAATTCATATCAATTTAATTTAATGAAATGAAGCCAACCAATACTAAAGAAAACATATCATACCAAATAGAAACTAAATTAATGTAATTAAAGGAATATTATCCTAAAAAACTCATGTTAAGGTAAACTAAATGAAATGTGAACATTTATGGGTACTTTTATACATTACCCACCACTACTTCATGGTCAAAATCAAGTCTCCCAATTGGAAAATTTGAGACACAAAATTAAATATTTTGGTCAACTCAAATGGGGGCCTCATTGGTGGTGATTTTCCACATCATCATCAAAAATATATATTAGGTTCACTTCATTAATGATACCATAATTATGTATTATATGATCATTCAAAAAACAAACATATTTTTCCATTGATGCCAAAATGCATGGTTCATCAGTATGTAGGAATGGAATCATGTCAATAACTCTGAATCCATAGTCATTAATAAATGTACAATGCGATGTAATTGAATCAAACCATTTATAATTCATCATAGTTACTAGATCTTGAGAGTAGTAATCCAAGAATAATATTTTCTCAAAAAGTCCATAAAAATACACATAATCATATTGGGTTCAAATATAAGATGCACTATCACAACAATACTTTATAACAGTTAACATAACACCATCATGTTGTGTTCTAATTTTCACCTCTTGATAAGTTGTATTAAATTTAATCCCATTGCTTATTAAATATTTTCATTCATTAACCACATAATTGGGACCAAAATACAATGTTCATAAACCTTGAGAAAAATACTAAATAGGTAAACTCAATACCTAAAATATATATTAATAATAAAATTAAATGGATATAGATATTTTACGATAATATGTAATGGTCATACCTTTGATTTCATTCAATCGTGATATTCTTGGCTATGAAAGCCTCTCTCATTTCAAAGGAAAAGATCGATGAACTATACTTCTTATTTTTTATGTTCCCTATATAAAATTATAATAAAATCCTATGTTATAAGGTAAATGACATAGTAGGATATAACTTATAATTATCCATATTACTTCTTAAACACAATCATTGAATAAAGGAAAAATAAACAAGACTGTGTGATGTTACATATCCCACACTTCAATGCTCAATGTCACTAATATATATGAACCAACAATTCCTCTTATTTGGGGAAGATAAGAAAATTAGGGATCAATTTCCCCATATATCTCATCATTATTTCTCACTGTCCAGTTATTACATATGCTCACATCAGACAAATACATGGTACAAAAATATATCCATTCTTGTGGAAGATAATATCTTACAATGGATCCATTAAGAAAATACTTGTTTTGGATATAGTATTTCAATCTTAACATATTTTTTTTAGAATGATACATCAAAAAAATATAAATTTGTCCCCTAATATGTGTTTCAGTGGGAAAATGAATTTTTAAATGCATCATGCAGGTGAAAAATGGAAGAGGAATTTTTTTTATAACTCGCAAAAAAAATAATGTCCCATCCTACTTCATTTTTATCAAGAATGACTTAGATAACCTTTTTTGAAAAAGGACTCCAATAAAATGGAACAGGTGAATCGCTGTGACCCTTACATGACTGTATAGAAAATGAATAATTGCTATTGGAATCAATTCATGTTGAAGGATATGCTAATAATTATTTTTAGGGTTTTAATTTCAAATCCATTCAGTTGAATCATTTAGTTATATTGTTGGAATATACATGAGGAACCTTGATATTCACTAATATTGAAAAAAAATTGATCTTTCTTTGATGGTGTCATCATATAAGAAACACAAATAACTTTCATTATTTTTCACCGATACACACAAGATGCAATTCTGGTTGAATAACCCAATCCAACCATCCCTGATGAGATAAGAATTCATATTTTATCTTCAACTTGATTTTTTCCAAAATTTAAGTTAATGTTTCACATATATTTTTCTTAATGAGAATTAAATCTAAACAATGACATAAAAAATTAGTAGAGCAATATATAAATATAAAAAAGAAACTTCTCCTTTTCTAATTGTAAGTGGATTCAATGTCAAAATTCCTCCACTTGTTATATTTTAGATGACCTTTTCATAATAAAACAATGACATTATAAAATTCATTAATCACATAACGTCTTGATATACATTGAAGTGGTTGTTCTGTGTTAGCAGTGTTATCAAACATCTGATCATTCTTCCTTTATTGACGATCCATTGGAATGCATTGTCGATACCATATGAAACTAAAACTACAATGTTATTTAAGTTTTCTCAATCATAACTTCCTCATAAAAATAAGACATGATATTACTCCAATTTTTCTCAAACCAGACATCATTTTATATGTAGGGAAATAATTTATAGTACATAAAATGGAATCATGAATCTAAACTATATTTTATGAAGTAGCATTGAATGTGTGTACACCCATATCCTAATTCTAATTAAGCTCTCTTATAAAAGGTTTCAAGTAGAAATCTATATCATTATAATGATCAGAATTTCTAGATATATGTTTACTTAAGAAATTGATAGGTGATTTCATACACTTCGATGGGTAATGATTATAAGTGGGGATAAAAACTAGTTACATGCTGCAAGTAGTAAGAATATGATTAAACAGATCAAAAACATCATAACATTGACCCAATATGGCATTACACACCTCAACTGCAAAATTCGGATGTTGTGAATCAATTTCCATCACTTTTAATCAATATGTAGGATTGACTAACTCATCATTACTTTTAATTATCTCAGTATCATTTTATCAAATAATGGATATGATATCTACAAATATGAATAGATTTTGAATCTTGGGAATCAATGGCAAGTGTCACATGACATTATATGTCACATGAGATGGTGTTGTATATGAATTTTCTTTCTATAGATATGTACCAAATTCATTACAGTCATTAACAGAAGTTTTTTCTTCCAAAATTAATCTATAATCATTCGAACAAGCATGAAATTTTTTACTAAAAAATCCAAGATTCATCATTATAATTTATGTCTTATAATGAATTGAGGTAATATTTTTTCCAAAGAGAATCAAGTAGTTCAAAAAGGTAACAATATAATCCAAGGAGGTATTATAAATTCCAAACACAGTTTTTCTAGGATATAAACACATTGAAAATTCTCATCTGGTCATTTTAGTACATTCCTGATATACTGGATTTCTAGAATTATCCATTAATTTTTTCACTCTCTAAACATCATCATCTTCACACTTTTCTTCATGTGTATTGATATCATTGAATTCTTTCACTAGCATATTATCTCTCCCACAATGATGAAAAATGGAAACAAATAAAATATCAAATTCTCTAGGTTACTTATTTCTTTTCATTCATTAAGAGTAGAAGATGGAATCGTCTATCCATTATGATACTAAACACAATAGTTTTTTTTTAAAATCTAGGTTTAGTTATTCGGTATCTAACTTCATCTTAATTTAATCAAGGTATCCAAAAAAATATATAGCATGTACACTGTATAAATCATCCATATGAAACATTTTTAAATGAATGATATAAAATTTTCAAATTATCTGGAAACACAGTTGAAATCTGGTCTATATGATACATCCAGATTCTATTCATTATATTATAGAAAAAAAATTCATATTTCAATCTACAATATAAACCATAATAAAAAATTTCCTTATAACCAATATTAATATTAAATTTATCATATCATACTTGTTGCTAGGAAAAAAATAATAAGAGAAATAACATATTCTATATGCATTGAATGATATGTATTTATAGAACTAGATTTATAAGTGTGTGTATGGGTAATAATATTTATCAATTAAATCTATGGATTTAATTCTGGCTATATTTGTTTCTTTCAAATTAATTAATCAATATTATAAAAAAATTGGGATAATTATTAAATGTTATTGGTGAGAATAACGGTTTTTAAGATAATTTCTAGAATATTTGAACCATTGATTAAGGGACCTATATGAATTTCATAAGATTTTTTAAAATGTATATAGACTTATATATGTTATTTATAGATAAATTATCATTTACAAAGTGTATTTTTGGAGATTATAATATTAGTTCAAAGAAAAATTTTAGATCATTACCTTTTAAGGTATATCTTTTTAATCAAACTTCATGTTTAGATATAGTAAATCTTATGATATAAGAAAATTTAATATATTCTAAAATATGACATTATTTATTTTAAATATTTTTTTAGCATAATTAAAAATATCATTATGTAAATATCATATTTCTCAATTAATTTTTTTCAAAAAAGAATAACAATTCTTTTAAATTATGTGGGGAACAAGAACCCAAAAATGTAATTTTTTAAAATAAACTAAAAAATACCATGTATTTGGAAAAAAAAGTTCTTAATTAATATTCCTAACATTGAATATAGATAGTCAAAACAATTTTAAAATCAAACACATTATACACATATATAGTATTAGTGTATTTAATATGGGAATTATATAGGTTACCCAAAACTTGTATAAAACACCTTGTATCCTATACATTATTGATTTAACTTATTATATATATATATAATCAAAATTAAAACAATATACTTATAAAAACTAATGTTTTATTTATCAAGGACATAAATTTTAATGTTCTCAGTTTATCACCTTGTTGATCTATTTGATTATTTAGTGTTGAAAAACCTAAATTTAACTAAATTGTTCTAAAATTATATTGATTTTGAAATGAATTAAAATAAACATAAGGAAACTAATCAATACTTAAAAATTTAAATTATGTAAAATAAAATGAAATGGAGTGGAAGATAACTAAACCAAGAAACATTAAGTTGATCCCTATCAAACTAATCCAAATATAAAAAAAATCATTTAATAGAGTAAAATTATTAAAAATAGAGTAATATAAAATTAAATAGATGTAACTTTTTTATCAATATAATAATGTACTTATAATAATTGATTTGATTTGAAATAATATAAGTGAACTGAATTTGATCAATGTGACTTCAATCAAAATGAGTAAATCCAAATAATACCAAACTAATGACAATAAAAAAATGAACTGAATCATGTCACAATAAATATATGTAAACCAAAAAACCAAACCAAACCAAAAAAATATAAAATTTTACAAAATAATCCCATTATATACTAAATCAAATGAAACTAAATATAAATGAACATATTCAGATTGAATTTAACCATGAAAACATATAAAAAATCAAAACCAAAAATAATGAATCATAATTGAACCAAACTATTTTAAAATTAATATTTTAACAAAACACAATATAAGAAAAAATAAAATATTATAAGATAATAAAAAAAATATAAATAAATTTCACTAAATAAAATTGAAACTATTTTAAATAAAGAACCAAACTGAATGGATTTGATTCACACATAGACACTACAAATGAAACTAAGATAAAATATATATAATAGAAACAAACTATTTTGAGTAAATATAGATCTCATAGACCAAAATGAACCAGTAAAATTTCAAAAAAACTCTTACCAAACCAACCTGGACCAATGTGAACCCAACAACATTAACATGAATAGATATGAAAAAATCAAACTTAAATATTTTGAGAAAAATAGATAAAAACTAAACATCATAAAACCAAATTAATTTCAATATAA